>CM074719.1:559141816-560515566 GCA_037306005.1 Rhinophrynus dorsalis | reverse complement strand
TAGGAACAATGGGCACATCTGCACTCACATCAAACACCTGGCACAAAGCTTACCAAACACCACAACGCTTAGGGTCCCCAGTGTGAAATCATTGTACCTGAAACAAGTACTGCAGCAGGTACTCATAGTGATAGCAAACACTATGAGCCTCTTCTGCCTCAATTTTGCTAAAGAAATCATAGCACAACAGCCTAGCACCCTCTCTCTCTAGCTGCATGTATTGGGTTTACCTTCCAGGAAGTGTCACATTTTTGGAGAGAAAATGCAAACATGTAAGTAAATCGGCGAAAAGTTTGTAGCCATTGAAAAAATAGTAAAAACTTTTTGACAATGGGGGAAAATGGTGAATATTTTATGGGCTTTATTTAAAGTTGATTTTCCCACGAAAAAAGTGTCAACCACATGATTTTTTTTCGCGGAAACACAACGGGACCTTTCACCCCCCCCACTCAGGGTTTTGGGCCTCTAAAAACAAGTCTATGTTCTACAAATCATCCTCTACAAGTCACTTTATCCTGTCAAGTATCAGTCTGCCGCAGTCACAGCTTACGTCAGGGGGTCTCTGTCTCTGTCACGTTACGTACCAATTATTTTATTATTTTTATTAATTGTTCCCCACCCCAATCCCAGACAACAACCCTCCCAAAAAACATTCCTTGTTCAACTCATTCTTTCCCCAAACACATATACCCTCAGACATCTTTTATTCTATGCCTGTGGAAAATAAAATAAAATGATGTGTGTAAATTCAGTCTTTCCATTGATATCAATGCAATGAGCTAGACAGAAAAACTACACTTTTCAAAGGAAATTTTTCGCTAAATTTGAAGTGCCATTTTAAGCATGCTTTGGTTTGAGGTGAAAATTTTCACCCATCCCAACTCTTGACATCATGCTGCCCTTTAACTTTGTTGAAAACAGTGTCTTTAAATAACTAAGGTCTTCTGTTGCACCTTGCTGGAATATGTGTCATTGTCACTTAAGCAGGAAGTCAGTGTTGTGGGCAAAGGACAAAAGGCACTATGCATGATAACACATTTTTCAAGGCTTATGTTGCTGTAGGACTCATAACTTTGACTTTCAGCTACTTATTTCTCCACTGCAGCCCTCAGAATAAGTAATATTGTAGTGACAAATGTTGCCGCATAGGGAACGAAAGCAAAAAAGTTTTTGGCAGGGGTGAAAGGAAGAAATGTTTTCCCTGGGCGAAAAAGGAGAAAACTTTAAAAAAAGAAATAAATACATTGTTGGTCATTTGGGAAATTTTTCTGACTTTTCACCCATCCCTATTCAGCAAGCTAAAGTAAGCATTTCTAGGGTCAAAAAACTGCAACCCAAGAGACAAGTGACAATTTAATTTTATTTAACCCTTTGAATGCTAGCTGGAAAAAGGAGTCGCCTCTACCCCAATGTCATTATGGTATGGGAACATTTATAGAGGATTTAGGGAATCTTTCACATATTAGCAAGTTCTGTTTTAGTATTAGATTTGTTTGAATCATTTGGTTGGTACAGAGGACTCCACTGCATTACTGTACTAGGATGCCAAGACCTGTCTAGCATTTAAGAGAACATGTTGAGGCTGAAGAACTAAGGAAGAATGAAGGAAATCTCAAGCAAACCAATTGCACCATAGGGGACAAACAAACATTCTCAAAATCCCTATTTAATCAATTGGAGAGTGTAACCCGTTGAATGCTAGAGAGGTCCCGTACTCATTGTGGATTTTTATTTGTCTTCTATAGCACCCCAGAATTACCTCAGTTATCCTTAGTAAATCAGCCTAAATATCTGAAAAACAGCTTCAATTTTTTAACTACTATAAAGATCCATAGACCTGTGTAAAGAAAACTGTTAGTAACACTTACCCCTATCATTTCACTTCGCGGTCTGTTGCGATAAAAGGTTTGATTGAGGCGGATGGAGCATTCCCTAGAAATGTTCTGAAATTTGCAGTATCCACCAAGTCTAGATACAAAATAACATGAATTAGGTCAAACTCTTTAATATCAAGGTCACGTTTCATGTGATTTCCCCAAAATGTACCTTCTGTCATTTATTAGATGTTAACATAATATTAACACACAAATACTATACAAATTGTATTGTTTTAAAGAAACAAGAATACATGCTTAGTGACACTTTTATCAAATATTTGCTGGTGTTACAAGTACCTGACACTTATGGGACCCCTGGATAATAGAGGAATTCAGAAGGAGAGGGCTTGATGGGGTTAGGATGGGAGGAAAGGATGGTGGAGGAAATGCGGCAGCTTGGCTAGAGAGGAAAGTTTGGAGGTGGTCCTGTAATATTAACTGACTGCCAGGACTTCTGGGTCCCTCAGCCATTTTGTGTCAATATGTGAAGAGTACTTGCACTTGCAAGGATTTCCGATCCACACACCACTGCCTAGATCATGTGCCAGGTAAATACCTGTGGTGTGTGTACTGGTCACATATGGGTAGGTGGTCTTTTAGTGGTGACTTTGGGCAGAAGGAAAACAAAAAATGTAGGGGTCCCAGCAAGCTCTAATAGGGGGCCCTATGCCCCCCCAATTATGCCCCACCCCCAACATAATTCCACACCAACAACAATACATGAAAACACTGCACTGTTTTATAAAACATAATTACCTACATAGATTGTAAAATGGCATTAAGTAAGCAGGAAATATCTAAAGTCAAAATGCTAATACCAATAGCTGGAAACAAACAGTCCTGTTGAATTAACATATCTATAAGAGTGTAAATTTATATCAGAAGTAGCCATTCCCTCCCTTTCCATTTCTCCAAATGATTGTCATTCAGTCCACCCTTTGGTCCACAAGAGGTTAACCACATACAAATCATATTATACTTTTCTGTGTTAAACCCTTGGATGCTACAGATTTCCCCAGGATACATCTCTTACCTCCAAGGGGTTACAGCAAAAAAGTCTAATAGACCACTAACAATATAAACACATTTGCAGCATTTAACCCTTTCAGTACCAGACGGGTACGCAACGCATTGCTTTGCAATGCGTTTCGTACCCCTCTGGCACTCAAAGGGTTAAGGAGTTAAAAGGGCAACAAAAACAACCACATCTAAAAATGAACATGTCTGGGTTCTTATAGCTTAAATATCCTGGAAGCAAGACTACATAGTTACAGCTAGCTTACTTAACCCTTTGAGTGGCAGAGGGGTACACAATGAGGTTGCGCCCCCATCTGGCATTAAAACTGCTAAAAAAATGCCTATAAAATACTGTAACTCTAAACTTGCATTTCTACCCATGTGTAAGTTGTCCTGTTCAGAAAGCATTTATTTAACGTTTCTTAACTCTTTGGATCAATGCATTGATTCACACTCCTCTGGTCCACAAGGGTTAAACTTTACATGATAAACACATAGAATATATGGCCACATTTACATTTTTAAAACCAAAAACAGGGACATGGGAATCCAGGGTCAGGGAGCAAAAACCAGGGTCAATGCCTGGAAATCAGGGACAGTTGGCCGTTGTGCCTTACATTGCGCTGACTCAGTGGGTAACATGAGGTTTGGATTCCAGACCATTCTTCCATAGATTGACACAAGACAAAGACAGACATACAGCCAGACAGATATTAGATCTGAATTGAAAAGTCTAAATTTCTACACACAGTAACTTACAACTTCAGTCTGGAGCTCCAGGCCACATTAACACAGCTCAGTAATCCATAGAAGAATGTTAAGTTCAAATAATTGAAGAGGAGCATTAAGTCAATATTTGGATCTGGATCCAGCTGTTGGAATAACGGGTCCATGATAAGTTAACTTTCAGCAAAATCCAAGTCAATAATCGCTGGGATGAGCTATACCAATACCAACTAAATAACTGACAAGTGAAGAATGTCTAATGGTTTTTGACATATGAGGTAGTAGAGGTGATATTATAACTGGAGAAGTTCCATGTGCATTGTGATGTCATAAGGTCTGCATGCAGACAGTAACTGTAATCTCTCTGGGTGTCATTACTGTAGGTTATGCTTATTAGGCTAATAAAGTTACTATTATAATGAGCACATTGTTCAATAGAAAATTTGAGTAAAAACTACAGTATCACAAGTGACAATAACCCCAAATCCCAACTAAGTTTTAATTGGAGTTTTAACCCCTTGAAATACTAACCTGCAAGGGTTAAAAGACCCATTTACATCAATGGGAGTTTTATTTATCCCCTATTATGTACCAGAATTGCTCCAGTTTTCTTTTGAACACAGAATCCTTCTGACTGGCCCACTGGGATATCAGGGATTCTCCCAATGGGCCCAGGGTCTTTAGGGACCCTGCAATGACTAGTTACACCACTGCACTAAATGCTGGCTATGCATTGCCATGGTATTGAAGGGTTAATAAGAACACTTTTAAACAGCTTTTTTACATTTCAAGGGCCTCTAGGCACAACACCCTCTGGTGCACTAACCCCACCTCTGCCCCACCACTACCCACACCTCCTCACTTAACCACACCCTCTTTTTGTGGCCAAACCCATTTTTAGATTTATTCTTCACAGTAATGTGGCAATTTTCCAGAGGTGGATGAGAATGCTATAAATAGAGATAGGGTATATACAGAACAGATAAAGACATCTTAAACCTTTGATTTCAGAGGGGTACACAAAGAATCACAAAGCCCTATGGCACTCAAGGGGTTAAGTGACCTTTACTAGATATGCAATCTAAGAACCAAGCAGTGAGAGATAAATTATACAGTGCAGATCACTAATAGCTACAGTATTAGTGATATATACTTTCTGGAGTCTCTTCTTGCTAAAAGTACTAGCATTCTGTATCAAGCATTATCGCTCACTCATTCACACCACCAACTATACGTGTATATCCATTACTGTGCTGACGTATGTGTCAGTGTGAGTTACTAGTCCTGTGTGTGCCACTGTGCATGTGTGTTTTTCAGCCAAATTGGCAATCCTTCATGAACTGGAGTATCTACCAGGATTAGACCTCAATGATTGGTAGTTAGGGGTGGGCAAAAGCTCTTTGCGTGTTCCTGGGAGAAATCCAGATAAAACCATGTTGTTGTCTGTTCTTTCACAGGAAAATCCGCTATAAATCAAGTGATTAAAATATTCAAATTTTTCGACCATTTGACCAAAATTTTTCAATGGCTAGAAAGTTTTTGTCCATTGATTTATATGTTTTTCACCTTTTTGCCATAAAAACATGACGTATTCCAGGAAGTAAAACATAATAGAAGCAGCTACAGGGTGAGGTAGACGTGCTGTTCTGCTGTGTATTTATAGCAAAATGAAGGCAGAAGAGGCTCATAGTGACCACTAGCACTATGAACAGGTTTAACAATAATAAAAGGAGGAATTGGAAGGACCCTTATGTATCCAATGAGTCTGAGGAGGAGGAAGTGAGAACTGCAGAACCAATGCTGTCCAGTCCCCCTAAATCACCCCTAGGGACCTTAGGGAATTTAATGGGAAGGGAGGAAGAAAAGGGTAGTAGTGAGAGCAGGACAGGTCAGCTGCCTGTGCCTGCTTCCAGACGTGCTGCCCTTGCTGCTGCCATTGCTGTACATGCTGCCTGACTTGCTACCCCTGTTGCCATTAGTACTGTGTCTGCTGCCCATGCTGCCTCCAGTGCTGTGCCTGCTGCCAGTGCTGAACCTGCTGACACCAGTATTGTACCTGCTGTCAGACATGCTGCCCCTGCTGCAACCAATGCTGTACCTGCTGTCAGACATGCACCCCCTGCTGCAACCAGTGCTGTGCCTGCTGCCAGTGCTGAACCTGCTGACACCAGTATTGTACCTGCTGTCAGACATGCTACCCCTGCTGCAACCAATGCTGTACCTGCTGTCAGACATGCATCCCCTGCTGCAACCAGTGCTTTGCCTGCTGCCAGTGCTGAACCTTCTGCCACCAATACTGTCATTACCAACACTACTGTGCACAATTTGTGACAAGTCAGTCAGAAGAGGAAAGGAGGGAACACACCTTGGCACAACTGCCCTGATAACACAAATGAAACACAGACAACATGACATTTATGTCAATTATGTTAAAGACAAACACCCACCACAGAAATCAAGCACCACTGTTGCTGTACCCCCTGACTCTCCAGAAAGGCAAATAGAGGCGATGTGGAGATTAATGAGGAGGAAGAATAGAGAAACCCAGGCAGAGACTCGAATTTCCATTATGAGTGAAACAACTAGCTCACCATCACCTTCTTCCTACAGGGTAACTACATATTCTGCCTGTTCTCCTCAGCCAAATGATAGCCACTCTGTTGATATTAGGATATGGCAGTTTGTCTCCACTACACACTCTGTACCAGTTCCTGTCATACCCCCGGATCATATACTTGCCACCTTGCGGACCAGTATCACATCCCCTTTGGGGGATGAGATCCTGGCATCTCAGGCCAATGCACCTCCAGAGAAACCCATGGGCAAATGTTTTGTGGCTGAGTCCGGTCCAGGCTAATGGAGATGTCTCATTCTTCCCGAGCGGCTGGTCATGTGGGCAAGAATCAATTGATCTGGTCTCTGTCTCGAATGTTTTGGTGGCCCGGCATGAAAGATGACTGCGCGGCATTCACTGCAGACTGTGCCACATGCACTCATTCAAAGTCCCCAAGACATCTTCCGGTGGGGCCATGGTATTTGCCAGGGAGGTATTTTGACTCCACGGAGTTCCCAAGCTTCTAGTCTCTGATCGTGGGAGACAGTTCGTATCCAGGTTCTGGAGGGCATTCTGTGACCAGATGGGTATCCAGTTGTCCTTTTTCTCCGCTGACCATCCCCAGACTAATGGGGCCGCTGAGCATTCCAATCAGGGATTGGAACAGTTTGTACATTGTTTCATCTCGAACCATCACAATAATTGGGCTGACTTGTTGCCATGGGAAGAGTTTGCCAGGAACTGTGCTGTATGCACCTCCTCCGGGACCTCACCCTTCCTTATCAACTATGGGTTCCAACCATGCTTGCTCCCAGACAACTTCGAAGCACAACAGATTCCGGCTCTGGACAAGCATATTAGGCAGCTTCGCTCCACTTGGGCACAGGTCCAGAATTCCCTATGTGACTCCTTCCAACAAGTTCAGCGGCATGGTAATAACACAAGGTTGCCGGCTCCTGTATTCTAAGTGGGGGACCGGGTCTGGCTGTCCTCCAAGAACCGCAAGTTGCAAGTTCCATGCAATAAATTTGCTCCCCGATTTGTAGGTCCGTTACGGGTTCTCCGTAGAGTCAACCCTGTTTCCTATGCCTTGGAGCTACTGGCTTCTATGAGGATACATAACGTATTCCATGTATCCCTTCTCAAACCTTTGGTGTGTAACCGCTATACCACCACCCCTTCAGTCCCAGGTCCGGTGCGCATACAAGATCACGATGAATATGAAGTGCAGAGTATTTTGGATTCACTCAGATTCCATGGGCAGATCCAATACTTGGTGCACTGGAAGGGATATGGTCCAGAGGAACGTTCATGGGTTAATCATGCTGATATCCATGCTCCACTCCTGTTGCACAGGTTCCACGCCAAGTTTCCACTTAAGCCTGGACCTCCTCCGTGGGGAGGGGGTCTTTGAGAGGGGGATACTATCACAGTGCCCGTGATTCCTATTCTGGCGACATTACTACTTCCTGATTCTTCCCCTGCTAGTCTCTCTTATTGGCCACTGGGTTCTGCTCCGCCCAGCTTGAGCCTTCTTAAGTTCAGTCCTGTCATTCCTTTGGCACCCTTTCGTGGTGTTCCTGTGCCTGGTGTTATTCTGCTGTTGTTTCCTAATCTGTTTATGACTTGGTTTTGCCTGACCTTGCTCCTGTCTCTTACTCCGTGTTCCATTGCCGATTAGGACTGGCTGACTACCAGCTCCGTTGCTGACTAGGACTGGCTGACTACCGCTCTGTGTACCGATTCTGGCTGTAGCTGACTACCCGCTCCGGTGCTGACTAGGACTGGTTGACTACCGCTCTGTGTACCGATTCTGCCTGTGGCTGACTAACCGCTCCGTTGCTGACTAGGACTGGCTGACTACTGCTCTGTGTACCTATTCTGGCTGTGGTCGACTACCTGATCCGTTGCTGACCAGGTCTGGCTGACTACCGCTCTGTGTACTGATTCTGGCTGTGGCTGACTACCTGCTCCGTTACTGACTAGGACTAGCTGCCTTTCCACTCCTCATACTGACTCTGGCTGTGGCTGACTTCCCTTCCATTCTGGCCTAGTGCCTTGCCGTATTGCTATCCAGAGCCTGTCATTGTTGCCACGCTAGTGCCTGCCCGATTTACCCTACGAGGGCCTGTCAGTATTTCCTTATCTGGGCTTGTCAGTGTTGTCGCGCCAGTACCTGCCCGAGTTGCCCTACGAGGGTCTGTCAGTGTTGCCTTACCAGGGCCTGTCAGAGTTGCCGCACCAGCTCCTGCTGAGTTCCCCACAAGGGCCTGTCAGTGTTGCCTTACCAGGGCCTCTCAGTGTTGCCATGCCAGTCCCTGCCCGAGTTACCCAACGGGCTCTCTCAGTGTTGCCGCGCCAGTACCTGCAAAAGTTTCCTACCAGGTTTGTCTCTGTCGCTACAACAGTGCCTGGCCAAATTATCCAGTAAAGGGTCTGTCTGTTCTGTCCCGGTCAGTTCTAGCCTGAGGCGGGTGCCTGGTGCATTCTTGCCTACATACCTACTATTGCTTTTACGTGCTAGGTATCTGCCCTGCAGTTGCGTTCTGTCTTACTGGGGAAGTTACATTTTAGTTTGAAACTACTGAGGTCCTGTTCCTGATGCCTGTTCCTGTATTTATTATGTTTGTTTTGTTTTGCCTGTTTCATTGCACCCTGACCTGTGTCAGATTCGGAAGTACCACGGTACTGTTCGAGTCTGGACCTGTGAGGGGTGATCTTGTGAACCTTATTTTCTTTAATAAAGCTGGTTTTACCTTACCTACTTGTCTGAGAATTCTTACAAACCGTGAAAGTATATCCGCATATTGGGGGGAAGATCTAGGGCATAGGCCACAGGGTTCACATGTCGGTGGATATGGAAAGGCCCCACAAAACAGGGAGCCAGTTTCTGAGAGGGCACTCAGAGGTGGAGATTTCTGGAGGACAACCAGACCCTCTCCCCGACCTGGTAGTAGGGTGCGGGTAGGCATTTACAATTATCCTGGAGCTCCTGAGATTGTTGAGAACGTCACAGTGACTCTTTGACTTGCACCTATGTAGAACGGGTTTGCTGGAGATGATCCTCCAGTGCCAGAATCCCCTGGGGAGCAATCAAATCTGGAATCATAGATAGTTGATACCCGTAATTCACCATTCAAGGGGAGAACCGGGTACAAGCAGAGACTGCACTGTTATGAGCAAACTCCACCCAAGGTAGCAAGTCCAACCAGTTATTCTGAAGGTCCGAGATGTAGCACCACAGGAATTGCTTGAAAGCCTGATTTTCTGTACTGTTAGGGACCAGGAACCAGACAGACACAAAAATGTAAAATGCAATACACCTTTAATAAAGTAACCAAACATACAAATCAGAACAGTGATTCAGGAGCATAAAACAAAAGACAGGGTCAGGAACCAAGGTAGGTACTCAGAAAAGCTGGAGTCAGGAATACGGAGGCCAGCAAGAACAAGCCAGGAGTCAGGAGCCAGAAGGGACATTACAGGAAGCCAGGTCATACATGGATAACCAGGAGCACAGGAGAGCACACTTGCAGCCATAAACAAACACAAGGGCAAGGAGAAAGTGAGCCTAGCTGCTTTAACAGTATATAATATCCCAACATGTCAAATTGCCAGAGAGGGACACTTTTGGTTTAGGTGCTGGTGGGGGTGTGGCTGGTGGGTGGAGCAGTACTGAGAAAGTTTAAATGATATCATGACCTATTAACAGCTCTTTATGTAAGTGAATAGATTATTTAGAAAAAGACCAAATTGTTTTAGTTACACAGAATAATTCATAAACACATATGCTGAAGTTTAACCCTTTGTGTGCCAGATAGGAATCAAAGCACTGCAGCATAGTACATTGGATATCTCTCTGGCATTCAGAGGGTTCAACAACCATTAATGTGAGTTTTATTGCTGTCTAGCAATGTGATATAGTTATATACACACCACATAGTCTGTTCTCCTATAAAAGATGGGCAGCAGGGCAGAAAAGAGGGACAGAGGTATTTGGGTCTCAAAGAGGGACACTTGTGAGTTATGTAAACATATATACTGAAGTTTATACAAACACTGCGAGTTTTATTGCTGTAGAACAATGTGATACACTTATATACACATCACACAGACTGATCTTCTAAAAAGAGGGACAACAGGGTGGGAAAGAGGGACAGAGGGATCTAGGTCTCAGGGAGGGACTGTCCCTCCTAAAGAAGGACACTTGGGATGAGTGCTGTTGTAACAGTTTTAGTACAAGCAACTCATGTTTGACTGTTTCAAAAATGTATGAAAAATCAGAAGTTGTAGTTGGTGTAGTTTTGTTCTTCTGGCATCCCTATGGTATGTCAGCTCATACCAATGAGGTGGCATTATTCTTGCAAGAGAAGTATCTAATGAATACAGTTAGAAATTCCTTAGTTTTCAAAGATTTCAGTATATTTGAAGGGGTGGAAATGTAAAAAGCAAATTTCTTTGCTTTAGCACCACCTTCTGGAAACAGATGTGCATATCAGGCTAGGGGTGAGAAGGTGGGTGACCCCTCATTTGATAACGTGGATTATCTTCTTTACAAAACGGTATGGTTTGGTATAGTTTTCTTTATGTACCGTAAAATCTCGGGTATCATACGCACAATTTTACCCCTCTTCACCTTATGTGTAAGTGGGGGTGTGCATATTATACATGAGAAAAAACAATCATATACTTATTTCTGCTCGCCCCAACCCTCCACCTACTTCAATCCACTCCCAGCTTCCCCTGCTACTACTCAACCCCTCCTCATTTGTTATATCTGCATACCAACCAACTCTCCCGATTTATGTGGGTCGGACCTGATTTGGGGGGCAAAACCCACTGTCCCGCTGCATTTAGATTATGCCCCATATTCCTAGCCTCTTCCCCACTTTCTAAGTATGTCCCATACCACTCAGTCAGCCGTAATACTTATTTACATAACAGCTCATCATGTTAGCTGCTTTGCGTGATTGGGAGATGCCTAATTTACTGCACAAGTGAGTTTCACTTCATATGTGCACTTGCACGCAGTGTTCACTCCATGCTCCAGGTCTCTGAGCAACTGGCAAGTCCTGAGTGTTCTGTCTGAGCAGCACTCAAGGATGCCAGAGACGGACATGAGAACAACTGCAGCCGAACTCTCTTGTCTTGATATCATCCTCCTGTCTGACCAGGTACAATTATAAGTGAGACCCATAAGCTGACTCTGACAAACTTGTTACTTCAGCGCCGCCTGAGTTGCATTCAGTGGGAGGTTGGCCCTTGCACACATGTGCTGTTTGTCGACGTGGTGGTAAGTTGTAGATCTGTAGACTGCCTCACTCAGTGCCTGGTCTCTTAGTAACACAAAGGCAGAACTGAGGATGATGTGATGTACTGTGGCTACATAAAACACGTTTACCTGAAACTACTTAGGTTGTTGTTGTAAAAGCACAGTAACTGTATATACCTGGCTTATTTAATTGGAACCTGGCCATTAACATCTTAGCTTCCGCAATAACATTTCTATATTTGTTTGCGGCAGAGACGTTGAAGACCGAATGTCTGAGCATTTGCACTAATAAATGAAACTTCAACCTACATACCTCTCAAGTGTTTCCCTTTAGGACTAAAATCCATCTTTCCCACCCTGGCGTCCATCTTTTTTAGGAGATCTGTCTGGATGATGTGTATAAAATTGTATCTTATTGCTCCACAGCAATAAAACACATATAAATGTTAGGGTTGCCAACTTTTCCTCAAAAAAATACCGGCCATAGTTGTGGGTAAGTGAGGGTGGAGCCACAAAAGGGAGGAGCCGCAAAAGGGAGGAGCCGCAAAAGGGGCAGAACCACTCAATGCTGCAGGAGTCTGTAAATCTAAGGGTGACTTTTGCTCAAGGGTGAGTGCTTAGTACCCGCTCTGTGCAAGGATGTGCACTGGTCACTAGTTTTAGCATTAGCCAGCAGTATAATAAAGGGTGAACATTAAGTACAAGGATGTGCACTGGTCACTAGTCTCAGTATTAGCCAGCAGTATAATAAAGGGTGAACATTCAGTACAAGGCTGTGCACTGGTCACTAGTCTTAGTATTAGCCAGCAGTATAATAAAGGGTGAACGTTCAGTAGAAGGCTGTACACTGGTCACTAGTTTTAGCATTAGCCAGCAGTATAATAAAGGTTGAACGTTCAGTACAAGGCTGTACACTGGTCACTAGTCTTAGCATTAGCCAGCAGTATAATAAAGGGTGAACATTCAGTACAAGGCTGTGCACTGGTCACTAGTCTTAGTATTAGCCAGCAGTATAATAAAGGGTGAACATTCAGTGCAAGGCTGTGCACTGGTCACTAGTTTTAGTATTAGCCAGCAGTATAATAAAGGGTGAACGTTCAGTGCAAGGCTGTGCACTGGTCACTAGTTTTAGTATTAGCCAGCAGTATAATAAAGGGTGAACGTTCAGTAAAAGGCTGTGCACTGGTCTCTGGTCTTAGTATTAGCCAGCAGTATAATAAAGGGTGAACATTCAGTACAAGGCTGTGCACTGGTCACTAGTCTTAGTATTAGCCAGCAGTCTAATAAAGGGTGAACGTTCAGTATAAGGATATGCACTGGTCACTAGTCTTAGTATTAGCCAGCAGTCTAATAAAGGGTGAACGTTCAGTACAAGGCTGTGCACTGGTCACTAGTTTTAGTATTAGCCAGCAGTATAATAAAGGGTGAACGTTCAGTACAAGGCTGTGCACTGGTCACTAGTTTTAGTATTAGCCAGCAGTATAATAAAGGGTGAACGTTCAGTACAAGGCTGTGCACTGGTCACTAGTCTTAGTATTAGCCAGCAGTATAATAAAGGGTGAAGGTTCAGTACAAGGCTGTGCACTGGTCACTAGTCTTAGTATTAGCCAGCAGTATAATAAAGGGTGAACGTTCAGTACAAGGCTGTGCACTGGTCACTAGTCTTAGTATTAGCCAGCAGTATAATAAAGGGTGAACGTTCAGTACAAGGCTGTGCACTGGTCACTAGTCTTAGTATTAGCCAGCAGTATAATAAAGGGTGAACGTTCAGTACAAGGCTGTGCACTGGTCACTAGTCTTAGTATTAGCCAGCAGTATAATAAAGGGTGAACGTTCAGTACAAGGCTGTGCACTGGTCACTAGTCTTAGTATCAGCCAGCAGTATAATAAAGGGTGAACGTTCAGTACAAGGATATGCACTGGTCACTAGTCTTAGTATTAGCCAGCAGTATAATAAAGGGTGAACATTCAGTACAAGGCTGTGCACTGGTCACTAGTCTTAGTATTAGCCAGCAGTCTAATAAAGGGTGAACGTTCAGTATAAGGATATGCACTGGTCACTAGTCTTAGTATTAGCCAGCAGTCTAATAAAGGGTGAACGTTCAGTACAAGGCTGTGCACTGGTCACTAGTTTTAGTATTAGCCAGCAGTATAATAAAGGGTGAACGTTCAGTACAAGGCTGTGCACTGGTCACTAGTCTTAGTATTAGCCAGCAGTATAATAAAGGGTGAAAGTTCAGTACAAGGCTGTGCACTGGTCACTGGTCACTAGTCTTAGTATTAGCCAGCAGTATAATAAAGGGTGAACGTTCAGTACAAGGATATGCACTGGTCACTAGTCTTAGAATTAGCCAGCAGTATAATAAAGGGTGAACGTTCAGTACAAGGCTGTGCACTGGTCACTAGTCTTAGTATTAGCCAGCAGTATAATAAAGGGTGAACGTTCAGTACAAGGATGTGCACTGGTCACTAGTTTTAGTATTAGCCAGCAGTATAATAAAGGGTGAACGTTCAGTACAAGGCTGTGCACTGGTCACTAGTCTTAGTATTAGCCAGCAGTATAATAAAGGGTGAACGTTCAGTACAAGGCTGTGCACTGGTCACTAGTCTTAGTATTAGCCAGCAGTATAATAAAGGGTGAACGTTCAGTACAAGGATATGCACTGGTCACTAGTCTTAGTATTAGCCAGCAGTATAATAAAGGGTGAACGTTCAGTACAAGTATGTGCACTGGTCACTAGTCTTAGTATTAGCCAGCAGTATAATAAAGGGGGAACGTTCAGTACAAGGATGTGCACTGGTCACTAGTCTTAGTATTAGCCAGCAGTATAATAAAGGGGGAACGTTCAGTACAAGGCTGTGCACTGGTCACTAGTCTTAGCATTAGCCAGCAGTATAATAAAGGGTGAACGTTCAGTACAAGGCTGTGCACTGGTCTCTAGTCTTAGTATTAGCAAGCAGTATAATAAAGGGTGAACATTCAGTACAAGGCTGTGCACTGGTCACTAGTCTTAGTATTAGCCAGCAGTCTAATAAAGGGTGAACGTTCAGTATAAGGATATGCACTGGTCACTAGTCTTAGTATTAGCCAGCAGTATAATAAAGGGTGAACGTTCAGTACAAGGCTGTGCACTGGTCACTAGTTTTAGTATTAGCCAGCAGTATAATAAAGGGTGAACGTTCAGTACAAGGCTGTGCACTGATCACTAGTTTTAGTATTAGCCAGCAGTATAATAAAGGGTGAACGTTCAGTACAAGGCTGTGCACTGGTCACTAGTCTTAGTATTAGCCAGCAGTATAATAAAGGGTGAACGTTCAGTACAAGGCTGTGCACTGGTCACTAGTCTTAGCATTAGCCAGCAGTATAATAAAGGGTGAACTTTCAGTACAAGGCTGTGCACTGGTCTCTAGTCTTAGTATTAGCAAGCAGTATAATAAAGGGTGAACATTCAGTACAAGGCTGTGCACTGGTCACTAGTCTTAGTATTAGCCAGCAGTCTAATAAAGGGTGAACGTTCAGTATAAGGCTGTGCACTGGTCACTAGTCTTAGTATTAGCCAGCAGTATAATAAAGGGTGAACATTCAGTACAAGGATATGCACTGGTCACTAGTCTTAGTATTAGCCAGCAGTATAATAAAGGGTGAACGTTCAGTACAAGTATGTGCACTGGTCACTAGTCTTAGTATTAGCCAGCAGTATAATAAAGGGGGAACGTTCAGTACAAGGATATGCACTGGTCACTAGTCTTAGTATTAGCCAGCAGTATAATAAAGGGGGAACGTTCAGTACAAGGCTGTGCACTGGTCACTAGTCTTAGTATTAGCCAGCAGTATAATAAAGGGTGAACGTTCAGTACAAGGATGTGCACTGATCACTAGTCTTAGTATTAGCCAGCAGTATAATAAAGGGTGAACGTTCAGTACAAGGATATGCACTGGTCACTAGTTTTAGTATTAGCCAGCAGTATAATAAAGGGGGAACGTTCAGTACAAGGCTGTGCACTGGTCACTAGTAGTGTTGAGCGAGCATGCTCGGCCGATGCTCGGATCGGCTCGAGCATCGCTCTGCTCGGCACATGGCGGTACTCGTACGAGTACCGCATGTGCTCGCCCGCCATGTTCGGGTCTCCTCCCCGCACGTTTTGCGGCTGCTGCGCAGCCAATAAACGTGCAGGGAGGCTCTGACATCGGTGTAATGCCAGCAGCCATGTTGGCTGCTGGCATTACACTGATTGGATGGCCAGAACCCGTGGTCGGGTGCTGTATAGCACCTGACCATCGAGTTCGGCTCAGTCTTAGCCAGGGAGAGCTGAGGATAGGAAGGGAAAGGCAGTGTAGGGAGGAAAAAAACCAAACTTGTGAAAAAAAAGAACCAAAAGTCCTTTTTAGGACTACTGTGTGTGGGGGCAGCAGGTTATTTTGTGTGGGGGGAAAAAAACAAAAAAAAAAAAAAAAAATATTCTGTTTAGTGTGCAAAGTTGCAGATTAGAGCACATTCTGTTTAGTGTGCACAGTTGCAGATTAGAGCACATTCTGTTTAGTGTGCAAAGTTGCAGATTAGAGCACATTCTGTTAAGTCTTCAAACTAAAATATCAAAGTCACATATTTCATTCAGTGTGCGTCGCCGCAGTTTAGCAGCACATTCTGTGTACTGTGCAGAGTTGCAGAATAGGAAGAAATACTGTTAAGTCTTCAAACTAAAATATCAAAGTCACATATTCCATTCAGTGTGCTTCGCCGCAGTTTAGCAGCACATTCTGTGTACTGTGCAGAGTTGCAGAATAGGAAGAAATACTGTTAAGTCTTCAAACTAAAATATCAAAGTCACATATTCCATTCAGTGTGCTTCGCCGCAGTTTAGCAGCACATTCTGTGTACTCTGCAGAGTTGCAGAATAGTAAGAAATACTGTTAAGTTTTCAAACTCAAATATTAAAGTCACATATTCCATTCAGTGTGTATCACCGCCGTTTAGCAGCCTATTCTGTGTACTCTGCACAGTTGCAGAATAGGAAGAAATAGAGTTAAGTTTTCAAACTCAAATATTAAAGTCACATATTCCATTCAGTGTGTATCACCGCCTTTTTGTCAGCCTATTCTGTGTACTCTGCACAGTTGCAGAATAGTAAGAAATAGTGTTAAGTTTTCAAACTCAAATATTAAAGTCACATATTCCATTCAGTGTGTATCACCGCCGTTTAGCAGCCTATTCTGTGTACTCTGCACAGTTGCAGAATAGGAAGAAATAGTGTTAAGTTTTCAAACTCAAATATTAAAGTCACATATTCCATTCAGTGTGTATCACCGCAGTTTAGCAGCCTATTCTGTGTACTCTGCAGAGTTGCAGAATAGTAAGAAATACTGTTAAGTTTTCAAACTCAAATATTAAAGTCACATATTCCATTCAGTGTGTATCACCGCCGTTTAGCAGCCTATTCTGTGTACTCTGCACAGTTGCAGAATAGTAAGAAATACTGTTAAGTTTTCAAACTCAAATATTAAAGTCACATATTCCATTCAGTGTGTTTCACCGCCGTTTAGCAGCCTATTCTGTGTACTCTGCAGAGTTGCAGAATAGTAAGAAATAGTGTTAAGTTTTCAAACTCAAATATTAAAGTCACATATTCCATTCAGTGTGTATCACCGCAGTTTAGCAGCCTATTCTGTGTACTCTGCAGAGTTGCAGAATAGTAAGAAATACTGTTAAGTTTTCAAACTCAAATATTAAAGTCACATATTCCATTCAGTGTGTGTCACCGCAGTTTAGCAGCCTATTCTGTGTACTCTGCAGAGTTGCAGAATAGTAAGAAATACTGTTAAGTTTTCAAACTCAAATATTAAAGTCACATATTCCATTCAGTGTGTATCACCGCCGTTTAGCAGCCTATTCTGTGTACTCTGCACAGTTGCAGAATAGTAAGAAATACTGTTAAGTTTTCAAACTCAAATATTAAAGTCACATATTCCATTCAGTGTGTTTCACCGCCGTTTAGCAGCCTATTCTGTGTACTCTGCAGAGTTGCAGAATAGTAAGAAATACTGTTAAGTTTTCAAACTCAAATATTAAAGTCACATATTCCATTCAGTGTGTTTCACCGCCGTTTAGCAGCCTATTCTGTGTACTCTGCAGAGTTGCAGAATAGTAAGAAATAGTGTTAAGTTTTCAAACTCAAATATTAAAGTCACATATTCCATTCAGTGTGTATCACCGCAGTTTAGCAGCCTATTCTGTGTACTCTGCACAGTTGCAGAATAGTAAGAAATACTGTTAAGTTTTCAAACTCAAATATTAAAGTCACATATTCCATTCAGTGTGTATCACCGCAGTTTAGCAGCCTATTCTGTGTACTCTGCAGAGTTGCAGAATAGTAAGAAATACTGTTAAGTTTTCAAACTCAAATATTAAAGTCACATATTCCATTCAGTGTGTATCACCGCCGTTTAGCAGCCTATTCTGTGTACTCTGCACAGTTGCAGAATAGTAAGAAATACTGTTAAGTTTTCAAACTCAAATATTAAAGTCACATATTCCATTCAGTGTGTATCACCGCAGTTTAGCAGCCTATTCTGTGTACTCTGCAGAGTTGCAGAATAGTAAGAAATACTGTTAAGTTTTCAAACTCAAATATTAAAGTCACATATTCCATTCAGTGTGTATCACCGCCGTTTAGCAGCCTATTCTGTGTACTCTGCACAGTTGCAGAATAGTAAGAAATACTGTTAAGTTTTCAAACTCAAATATTAAAGTCACATATTCCATTCAGTGTGTATCACCGCAGTTTAGCAGCCTATTCTGTGTACTCTGCAGAGTTGCAGAATAGTAAGAAATACTGTTAAGTTTTCAAACTCAAATATTAAAGTCACATATTCTGTGTAAGATGAAGAAGGCGGGTAAAAAGGGACGGGGAAGTGGACGTGATCCTGAAAGTTCAGGGCGCGGGTCAGGACGCGGAGAAACTGTGCCTGGTGCCAGAGCACAAGAAAGAAAGACATCCACCATACCTAGCTTCATGTGTAATTTTACAGGGCGTCGCAGGACATCACTCTCGAGGTCCGACCACTGCGAACAGGTGGTCGGTTGGATGACAGCTGATACTGCTTCCAGTCGGTTAAGCACCACCCTGTCTTCCACCAAGTCCACTCTCAGTAGCCAAGAGTCTGGTCAACATAATCCTCACTCTGATCATCCTTCCTCCCACCATACACGGTCTGGTCAAAGAAGTGATCCCACACTGGGATATAGTGAGGAGCTCGTCTCATCACCAATCCTTCATTTGACCCTCTCTCCAAGCACGCTTGCAGAGGAACATGACATCTTGTGCCCTGATTCACAACCTCTAGAGGCTACCCAATCACAAGAAGATGACAGATGTGAACGGCATTTAAGGTCAAAGGAAGTAGTGGATGATGATGATGATGATGAGACACAGTTGCCATTAAATCAACCACTATTTCCGTCTCAAGACCTTGTTGAGGAGAATGTTATACAGTTGTCAATGACTGAGTATGTGGTGGGATCAAGACTTGAGGAGGATGATCAGAGTGAGGAAGTGGAGGAGGACTTGGTGGACGATGAGGTGACTGACCCCACCTGGGAAGGTGTAGAGCCGAGCGATGACAGCAGTCCTGAGGGTGAGCCATCTGCAGCACCGCAACAGGCTGGAAGAGGCAGTGGTGTGGCTACAGAAAGAAGGCGGACCGAACCAAACCGGCCCGCAAATGTTCCACGGAGCACCCCCTTGCGTAAATCTACCTTGCCAAAGGGTAGGTGTTCCGCGGTATGGCGTTTTTTTAAGGAAAGTGCGGACGACAAAAGAATTGTAGTTTGCAACCTGTGCCACACCAGAATGAGCCGAGGCATGAACACTAGAAACCTCACCACCACCAGCATGATCCGACACATGGCATCCAAGCACCGTAGTAAGTGGGAGGAACGCCTGGATCGCCCATCTGTGTCTGCAGGCCACACCACTGCCTCCTCTTCCCCTGTTTTCAGTGCCGGCCAATCGCCTGTCGAAGGCGCAGGCCCGCATACCTCCCGCCCTGCACCTGTACCATCTGAAGCACCATCAGCGACCACATCCACTTCCCTGTCCCAGCACAGCGTCCAAATGTCGTTACCCCAGGCATTTGAGCGCAAGAGAAAGTACCCAGCCACCCACCCACAGGCCATAGCACTAACCTCACACCTTTCAAAATTACTGGCCATCGAAATGCTGCCATTTAGGCTTGTGGACACTGAGTCCTTCCGCAGCCTGATGGCAGCAGCTGTCCCTCGGTACGCGGTCCCCAGCCGCCACTACTTTTCCCGGTGTGCCATCCCCGCATTACACCACCATGTGTCCCGTAACATCACCCGTGCCCTGACCAACGCAGTTACTGGGAAGGTCCACTTAACGACTGACACATGGACAAGTGCTTGTGGCCAGGGACGCTACATTTCCCTGACGGCACACTGGGTGAATGTCGTGGAGGCTGGGAGCGACTCGGACCCTGGGATGGCACGGGTGCTACCCACGCCGAGGATTGCGGGCCCTACCTCCATCAGGGTTTCCGCCAGCACCTACGTTATTGGCTCCTCCTCCTCCGTTTCCACCTCCGAATTCTCTAAACGCAGCGCCACTCCCCCATCAGCCAGTAGCTGGAAGCAGTGTAGCACTGCAGTGGGGAAGCGTCAACAGGCCGTGCTGAAGCTGATCTGCCTTGGGGACAAACAGCACACGGCCTCAGAGCTGTTGCAGGGGATTAGTCACCAGACCGAGCAGTGGCTCTCGCCACTCAACCTGCAACCAGGCATGGTTTTGTGTGATAATGGGCGTAACTTGGTGGCGGCTTTGGAGCTCGGCAAGCTCACACACGTACCATGCCTAGCGCATGTATTTAATTTAGTGGTTCAGCGATTTCTAAAAACCTACCCCAATGTGCATGATCTCTTGACCAAGGTGCGCCGCGTGTGTGCACATTTCCGTAAGTCATCTACAGCTTCGGGCGGCCTGTTGAAGCTGCAGCAGCGCTTACAATTGCCAGCTCACCGGCTGCTGTGTGACGTGAGCACGCGCTGGAACTCCACCTTCCACATGTTGGCCCGGCTTTGTGAGCAGCAGAGGGCAGTAGTGGAGTACCAGCTGTTACACGGTCGTCGCCTCTCCGTTCAACTTCCTGTAATCAGAAGTGAGGAGTGGGAATGGATGTCAGACCTCTGCGAGGTTTTACGCAATTTTGAGGAATCGACACAGATGGTGAGCGGCGATAACGCTATTATCAGTGTAACCATCCCACTTCTGTGTCTACTGAAACGCTCGCTGCTCACAATTAAAACCGACGCTTTGCATGTGGAAGAGGTGGAAATGGGGGAGGAAGAGCTTACACAAGGTGATAGCCAGAGCACCCTCACTTCGTCTTCTCAGCGACAATTGGAGGAGGCGGAGGAGGAGGAAGACACGGTTGCCTCCGCTACAGAGGGTAGCCATGGAACTTTAGTTCCATCTCTTCAGCGTGGGTGGGCAGAAGAGGAGGAAGAGGATGAGGATATTGAGAGTCATCCTCCTGGTGAGGACAGCGAAATCTTGACTGTTGGTACTCTGGCACACATGGCTGACTTTATGTTAGGCTGCCTTTCCCGTGACCCACGCGTTATACGCATTTTAAACAACACGGATTACTGGTTGTTCACCCTTCTGGACCCCCGCTACAAAGAGAATTTCTCATCTCTCATTCCTCCGGTGGAGAGGACAAGCAAAATGGTGCAATACCAGAAGGTTCTTGTTGAAAAATTGCTCCAAAATTTTCCATCTGACAACGCTGGCGGCAGAGTACGTGCTACCTTGGCCAACAGAGAAGGGGAGAAAAGGGGAGCACACAGCAGTTCCGAGAAAGGCAGGGCAACACTCTCCAAGGCGTGGGACACCTTCATGACACCCCGCCAGCACCCTCACCCTGATGCGCAGCCTAGTGTCACAAGGAGGGAAAAGTTTTGGAAGATGGTGAAGGAGTACGTAGCAGACCGTGTCAGCGTCCTCAATGATCCCTCTGTGCCTTACAACTACTGGGTGTCCAAGCTGGACACGTGGTATGAACTGGCACTCTACGCCTTGGAGGTGCTGGCCTGCCCTGCCGCCAGCGTTCTGTCTGAGCGGGTATTTAGTGCTGCTGGTGGCATCATAACAGATAAGCGTATCCGCCTTTCCACCGACAATGCTGATAGGTTGACACTTATAAAAATGAACAAGGCCTGGATTTCCCCTGACTTCTCCACTCCACTGGAGGAAAGCCCCGGGGGAACATAAACTCACTTTATATATGTTATTTACAATGATGTGAATACTCTGTATTCCCATTCACCCCTTCCACCCAAAAAACGGGTATATGGTTGACTCTTAATCTTCTCATCCTCCTCCTCCTCTTCCATATGCCCTGTGCTATAATTTTTATATAGGGCCAGCTCACCAGCGGGCCCTGTGATATAATTTTTATATAGGGCCAGCTCACCAGCGGGCCCTGTTTGACAATTTTTATATAGGTCAGCTCACCAGCGGGCCTACTCATATAATGTTTTATTGGGTCAGCTCTCTAGCGGGCCCTCTCATATAATGTTTTATAGCGTCAGCTCACTAGCGGGCCTTCGCATATAATGTTTAGGATGGTCAGCTCTGCAGCAGACCCTCACCCATAATGTTTTAGATGGTCAGCTCAGCGCACGTTTCCCTCTTAATCATGGCCTCAGTTCTGAAAATCAAGGAAATTTTTGGGAGAATTTGCCTCTGCGCACGTTTCCCTCTTAATCATGGCCTCAGTTCTGAAAATCAAGGAAATTTTTGGGAGAATTTGCCTCTGCGCACGTTTCCCTCTTAATCATGGCCTCAGTTCTGAAAATCAAGGAAATTTTTGGGAGAATTTGCCTCTGCGCACGTTTCCCTCTTAATCATGGCCTCAGTTCTGAAAATCAAGGAAATTTTTGGGAGAATTTGCCTCTGCGCACGTTTCCCTCTTAATCATGGCCTCAGTTCTGAAAATCAAGGAAATTTTTGGGAGAATTTGCCTCTGCGCACGTTTCCCTCTTAATCATGGCCTCAGTTCTGAAAATCAAGGAAATTTTTGGGAGAATTTGCAGATGATATACAAGTAAATATACAGCAAATATTGTTTGGTAACAATTTTTCGCCTAAAGTCGTTTTTATTTTCCTTTTTGTGTGTTTTATGGTCAGTCTGTAAAAATGGCGTACTACGGGCGAAAGATCGTTCCCAGCAGCGATGTTGGAGTCCAAGATGCATCCAGACATCCTCTCTATGCTGTCCCTGAACCATTTCTGTAGTGTTTCCATCTTTTTCTGCCCTTTTCCTATGGACCAGGCACCCTCCCCTCATCAGAGCAGGGGGTGCCTGGTGTAATGCTCGAGTCCTCCCATTGACTTCAATGGGGCTCGGGTGCTCGGCCGAGCACTCGAGCCTCAGGGGGTGCTCGGTCAGAGCACCCGAACACCCGAGCATTGGGGTGCTCGCTCATCACTAGTCACTAGTCTTAGTATTAGCCAGCAGTATAATAAAGGGTGAACGTTCAGTACAAGGATGTGCACTGGTCACTAGTCTTAGTATTAGCCAGCAGTATAATAAAGGGTGAACATTCAGTACAAGGATATGCACTGGTCACTAGTCTTAGTATTAGCCAGCAGTATAATAAAGGGTGAACATTCAGTACAAGGCTGTGCACTGGTCACTAGTCTTAGTATTAGCTAGCAGTATAATAAAGGGTGAACATTCAGTACAAGGATATGCACTGGTCACTAGTCTTAGTATTAGCCAGCAGTATAATAAAGGGTGAACGTTCAGTACAAGTATGTGCACTGGTCAATAGTCTTAGTATTAGCCAGCAGTATAATAAAGGGGGAACGTTCAGTACAAGGATATGCACTGGTCACTAGTCTTAGTATTAGCCAGCAGTATAATAAAGGGGGAACGTTCAGTACAAGGCTGTGCACTGGTCACTAGTCTTAGTATTAGCCAGCAGTATAATAAAGGGTGAACGTTCAGTACAAGGATATGCACTGGTCACTAGTTTTAGTATTAGACAGCAGTATAATAAAGGGTGACCATTCAGTACAAGGCTGTGCACTGGTCACTAGTCTTAGTATTAGCCAGCAGTATAATAAAGGGTGAACGTTCAGTACAAGGCTGTGCACTGGTCACTAGTCACTAGTCTTAGTATTAGCCAGCAGTGTAATAAAGGGTGAACATTCAGTACAAGGATATGCACTGGTCACTAGTCTTAGTATTAGCCAGCAGTATAATAAAGGGTGAACGTTCAGTACAAGGATATGCACTGGTCACTAGAATTAGCCAACAGTATAATAAAGGGTGAACGTTCAATACAAGGATGTGCACTGGTCACTAGTCTTAGTATTAGCCAGCAGTATAATAAAGGGTGAACATTCAGTACAAGGATATGCACTGGTCACTAGTCTTAGTATTAGCCAGCAGTATAATAAAGGGTGAACGTTCAGTACAAGTATGTGCACTGGTCACTAGTCTTAGTATTAGCCAGCAGTATAATAAAGGGGGAACGTTCAGTACAAGGATATGCACTGGTCACTAGTCTTAGTATTAGCCAGCAGTATAATAAAGGGGGAACGTTCAGTACAAGGCTGTGCACTGGTCACTAGTCTTAGTATTAGCCAGCAGTATAATAAAGGGTGAACGTTCAGTACAAGAATGTGCACTGGTCACTAGTCTTAGTATTAGCCAGCAGTATAATAAAGGGTGAACGTTCAGTACAAGGATATGCACTGGTCACTAGTTTTAGTATTAGCCAGCAGTATAATAAAGGGTGAACATTCAGTACAAGGCTGTGCACTGGTCACTAGTCTTAGTATTAGCCAGCAGTATAATAAAGGGTGAACGTTCAGTACAAGGCTGTGCACTGGTCACTAGTCACTAGTCTTAGTATTAGCCAGCAGTATAATAAAGGGTGAACATTCAGTACAAGGAAATGCACTGGTCACTAGTCTTAGTATTAGCCAGCAGTATAATAAAGGGTGAACGTTCAGTACAAGGATATGCACTGGTCACTAGTATTAGCCAGCAGTATAATTAAGGGTGAACGTTCAATACAAGGATGTGCACTGGTCACTAGTATTAGTATTAGCCAGCAGTATAATAAAGGGTGAACGTTCAGTACAAGGCTGTGCACTGGTCACTAGTCTTAGTATTAGCCAGCAGTATAATAAAGGGTGAACATTCAGTACAAGGATATGCACTGGTCACTAGTCTTAGTATTAGCCAGCAGTATAATAAAGGGTGAACGTTCAGTACAAGGATATGCACTGGTCACTAGTCTTAGTATTAGCCAGCAGTATAATAAAGGGGGAACGTTCAGTACAAGGATATGCACTGGTCACTAGTCTTAGTATTAGCCAGCAGTATAATAAAGGGTGAACGTTCAGTACAAGGCTGTGCACTGGTCACTAGTTTTAGTATTAGCAAGGAGTATAATAAAGGGTGAACATTCAGTACAAGGCTGTGCACTGGTCACTAGTCTTAGTATTAGCCAGCAGTATAATAAAGGGTGAACATTCAGTACAAGGCTGTGCACTGGTCACTAGTCTTAGTATTAGCCAGCAGTACAATAAAGGGTGAACATTCAGTACAAGGATATGCACTGGTCACTAGTCTTAGTATTAGCCAGCAGTATAATAAAGGGTGAACGTTCAGTAAAAGGATATGCACTGGTCACTAGTATTTGTATTAGCCAGCAGTATAATAAAGGGTGAACATTCAGTACAAGGCTGTGCACTGGTCACTAGTCTTAGTATTAGCCAGCAGTATAATAAAGGGTGAACGTTCAGTACAAGGCTGTGCACTGGTCACTAGTCACTAGTCTTAGTATTAGCTAGCAGTATAATAAAGGGTGAACATTCAGTACAAGGATATGCACTGGTCGCTAGTCTTAGTATTAGCCAGCAGTATAATAAAGGGTGAACATTCAGTACAAGGCTGTGCACTGGTCACTAGTCTTAGTATTAGCCAGCAGTATAATAAAGGGTGAACATTCAGTACAAGGATATGCACTGGTCACTAGTCTTAGTATTAGCCAGCAGTATAATAAAGGGTGAACGTTCAGTACAAGGCTGTGCACTGGTCACTAGTCTTCGTATTAGCCAGCAGTATAATAAAGGGGGAACGTTCAGTACAAGGCTGTGCACTGGTCACTAGCCTTAGTATTAGCCAGCAGTATAATAAAGGGTGAACGTTCAGTACAAGGATGTGCACTGGTCACTAGTCTTAGTATTAGCCAGCAGTATAATAAAGGGTGAACGTTCAGTACAAGGATATGCACTGGTCACTAGTTTTAGTATTAGCCAGCAGTATAATAAAGGGTGAACATTCAGTACAAGGCTGTGCACTGGTCACTAGTCTTAGTATTAGCCAGCAGTATAATAAAGGGTGAACTTTCAGTACAAGGCTGTGCACTGGTCACTAGTCACTAGTCTTAGTATTAGCCAGCAGTATAATAAAGGGTGAACATTCAGTACAAGGATATGCACTGGTCACTAGTCTTAGTATTAGCCAGCAGTATAATAAAGGGTGAACGTTCAGTACAAGGATATGCACTGGTCACTAGTATTAGCCAGCAGTATAATAAAGGGTGAACGTTCAATACAAGGATGTGCACTGGTCACTAGTATTAGTATTAGCCAGCAGTATAATAAAGGGTGAACGTTCAGTACAAGGCTGTGCACTGGTCACTAGTCTTAGTATTAGCCAGCAGTATAATAAAGGGTGAACATTCAGTACAAGGCTGTGCACTGGTCACTAGTCTTAGTATTAGCCAGCAGTATAATAAAGGGTGAACGTTCAGTACAAGGATGTGCACTGGTCACTAGTCTTAGTATTAGCCAGCAGTATAATAAAGGGGGAACGTTCAGTACAAGGATATGCACTGGTCACTAGTCTTAGTATTAGCCAGCAGTATAATAAAGGGTGAACGTTCAGTACAAGGCTGTGCACTGGTCACTAGTTTTAGTATTAGCCAGCAGTATAATAAAGGGTGAACATTCAGTACAAGGCTGTGCACTGGTCACTAGTCTTAGTATTAGCCAGCAGTATAATAAAGGGTGAACGTTCAGTAAAAGGATATGCACTGGTCACTAGTATTTGTATTAGCCAGCAGTATAATAAAGGGTGAACATTCAGTACAAGGCTGTGCACTGGTCACTAGTCTTAGTATTAGCCAGCAGTATAATAAAGGGTGAACGTTCAGTACAAGGCTGTGCACTGGTCACTAGTCACTAGTCTTAGTATTAGCTAGCAGTATAATAAAGGGTGAACATTCAGTACAAGGATATGCACTGGTCGCTAGTCTTAGTATTAGCCAGCAGTATAATAAAGGGTGAACATTCAGTACAAGGCTGTGCACTGGTCACTAGTCTTAGTATTAGCCAGCAGTATAATAAAGGGTGAACATTCAGTACAAGGATATGCACTGGTCACTAGTCTTAGTATTAGCCAGCAGTATAATAAAGGGTGAACGTTCAGTACAAGGCTGTGCACTGGTCACTAGTCTTCGTATTAGCCAGCAGTATAATAAAGGGGGAACGTTCAGTACAAGGCTGTGCACTGGTCACTAGCCTTAGTATTAGCCAGCAGTATAATAAAGGGTGAACGTTCAGTACAAGGATGTGCACTGGTCACTAGTCTTAGTATTAGCCAGCAGTATAATAAAGGGTGAACGTTCAGTACAAGGATATGCACTGGTCACTAGTTTTAGTATTAGCCAGCAGTATAATAAAGGGTGAACATTCAGTACAAGGCTGTGCACTGGTCACTAGTCTTAGTATTAGCCAGCAGTATAATAAAGGGTGAACTTTCAGTACAAGGCTGTGCACTGGTCACTAGTCACTAGTCTTAGTATTAGCCAGCAGTATAATAAAGGGTGAACATTCAGTACAAGGATATGCACTGGTCACTAGTCTTAGTATTAGCCAGCAGTATAATAAAGGGTGAACGTTCAGTACAAGGATATGCACTGGTCACTAGTATTAGCCAGCAGTATAATAAAGGGTGAACGTTCAATACAAGGATGTGCACTGGTCACTAGTATTAGTATTAGCCAGCAGTATAATAAAGGGTGAACGTTCAGTACAAGGCTGTGCACTGGTCACTAGTCTTAGTATTAGCCAGCAGTATAATAAAGGGTGAACATTCAGTACAAGGCTGTGCACTGGTCACTAGTCTTAGTATTAGCCAGCAGTATAATAAAGGGTGAACGTTCAGTACAAGGATGTGCACTGGTCACTAGTCTTAGTATTAGCCAGCAGTATAATAAAGGGGGAACGTTCAGTACAAGGATATGCACTGGTCACTAGTCTTAGTATTAGCCAGCAGTATAATAAAGGGTGAACGTTCAGTACAAGGCTGTGCACTGGTCACTAGTTTTAGTATTAGCCAGCAGTATAATAAAGGGTGAACATTCAGTACAAGGCTGTGCACTGGTCACTAGTTTTAGTATTAGCCAGCAGTATAATAAAGGGTGAACATTCAGTACAAGGATATGCACTGGTCACTAGTCTTAGTATTAGCCAGCAGTATAATAAAGGGTGAACGTTCAGTACAAGGATATGCACTGGTCACTAGTATTTGTATTAGCCAGCAGTATAATAAAGGGTGAACGTTCAATACAAGGATGTGCACTGGTCACTAGTATTAGTATTAGCCAGCAGTATAATAAAGGGTGAACGTTCAGTACAAGGCTGTGCACTGGTCACTTGTCTTAGTATTAGCCAGCAGTATAATAAAGGGTGAACATTCAGTACAAGGATATGCACTGGTCACTAGTCTTAGTATTAGCCAGCAGTATAATAAAGGGTGAACGTTCAGTACAAGGATATGAACTGGTCACTAGTATTAGACTTAGCCAGCAGTATAATAAAGGGTGAACATTCAGTACAAGGCTGTGCACTGGTCACTAGTCTTAGTATTAACCAGCAGTATAATAAAGGGTGAACGTTCAGTACAAGGATGTGCACTGGTCACTAGTCTTAGTATTAGCCAGCAGTATAATAAAGGGTGAACATTCAGTACAAGGCTGTGCACTGGTCACTAGTCTTAGTATTAGCCAGCAGTATAATAAAGGGTGAACATTCAGTAGAAGGCTGTACACTGGTCACTAGTTTTAGCATTAGCCAGCAGTATAATAAAGGGTGAACGTCCAGTAGAAGGCTGTACACTGGTCACTAGTTTTAGCATTAGCCAGCAGTATAATAAAGGGTGAACGTTCAGTACAAGGCTGTACACTGGTCACTAGTCTTAGTATTAGCCAGCAGTATAATAAAGGGTGAACATTCAGTACAAGGCTGTGCACTGGTCACTAGTCTTAGTATTAGCCAGCAGTATAATAAAGGGTGAACGTTCAGTGCAAGGCTGTGCACTGGTCACTAGTTTTAGTATTAGCCAGCAGTATAATAAAGGGTGAACGTTCAGTACAAGGCTGTGCACTGGTCACTAGTTTTAGTATTAGCCAGCAGTATAATAAATGGTGAACGTTCAGTAGAAGGATATGCACTGGTCACTAGTCTTAGCATTAGCCAGCAGTATAATAAAGGGTGAACGTTCAGTACAAGACTGTGCACTGGTCTCTAGTCTTAGTATTAGCCAGCAGTATAATAAAGGGTGAACATTCAGTACAAGGCTGTGCACTGGTCACTAGTCTTAGTATTAGCCAGCAGTCTAATAAAGGGTGAACGTTCAGTATAAGGATATGCACTGGTCACTACTCTTAGTATTAGCCAGCAGTATAATAAAGGGTGAACGTTCAGTACAAGGCTGTGCACTGGTCACTAGTTTTAGTATTAGCCAGCAGTATAATAAAGGGTGAACGTTCAGTACAAGGCTGTGCACTGGTCACTAGTTTTAGTATTAGCCAGCAGTATAATAAAGGGTGAACGTTCAGTACAAGGCTGTGCACTGGTCACTAGTCTTAGTATTAGCCAGCAGTATAATAAAGGGTGAACGTTCAGTACAAGGCTGTGCACTGGTCACTAGTCTTAGTATTAGCCAGCAGTATAATAAAGGGTGAACGTTCAGTACAAGGATGTGCACTGGTCACTAGTCTTAGTATTAGCCAGCAGTATAATAAAGGGTGAACGTTCCGTACAAGGCTGTGCACTGGTCACTAGTCTTAGTATTAGCCAGCAGTATAATAAAGGGTGAACATTCAGTACAAGGATATGCACTGGTCACTAGTCTTAGTATTAGCCAGCAGTATAATAAAGGGTGAACGTTCAGTACAAGGATATGCACTGGTCACTAGTATTTGTATTAGCCAGCAGTATAATAAAGGGTGAACGTTCAATACAAGGATGTGCACTGGTCACTAGTATTAGTATTAGCCAGCAGTATAATAAAGGGTGAACGTTCAGTACAAGGCTGTGCACTGGTCACTTGTCTTAGTATTAGCCAGCAGTATAATAAAGGGTGAACATTCAGTACAAGGATATGCACTGGTCACTAGTCTTAGTATTAGCCAGCAGTATAATAAAGGGTGAACGTTCAGTACAAGGCTGTGCACTGGTCACTAGTCTTAGTATTAGCCAGCAGTATAATAAAGGGTGAACGTTCAGTACAAGGCTGTGCACTGGTCACTAGTCTTAGTATTAGCCAGCAGTATAATAAAGGGTGAACGTTCAGTACAAGGATGTGCACTGGTCACTAGTCTTAGTATTAGCCAGCAGTATAATAAAGGGTGAACGTTCAGTACAAGGCTGTGCACTGGTCACTAGTCTTAGTATTAGCCAGCAGTATAATAAAGGGTGAACATTCAGTACAAGGATATGCACTGGTCACTAGTCTTAGTATTAGCCAGCAGTATAATAAAGGGTGAACGTTCAGTACAAGGATATGCACTGGTCGCTAGTATTTGTATTAGCCAGCAGTATAATAAAGGGTGAACGTTCAATACAAGGATGTGCACTGGTCACTAGTATTAGTATTAGCCAGCAGTATAATAAAGGGTGAATGTTCAGTACAAGGCTGTGCACTGGTCACTTGTCTTAGTATTAGCCAGCAGTATAATAAAGGGTGAACATTCAGTACAAGGATATGCACTGGTCACTAGTCTTAGTATTAGCCAGCAGTATAATAAAGGGTGAACGTTCAGTACAAGGATATTAACTGGTCACTAGTATTAGACTTAGCCAGCAGTATAATAAAGGGTGAACATTCAGTACAAGGCTGTGCACTGGTCACTAGTCTTAGTATTAGCCAGCAGTATAATAAAGGGTGAACATTCAGTACAAGGATATGCACTGGTCACTAGTCTTAGTATTAGCCAGCAGTATAATAAAGGGTGAACGTTCAGTACAAGGATATGCACTGGTCACTAGTATTTGTATTAGCCAGCAGTATAATAAAGGGTGAACGTTCAATACAAGGATGTGCACTGGTCACTAGTATTAGTATTAGCCAGCAGTATAATAAAGGGTGAACGTTCAGTACAAGGCTGTGCACTGGTCACTTGTCTTAGTATTAGCCAGCAGTATAATAAAGGGTGAACATTCAGTACAAGGATATGCACTGGTCACTAGTCTTAGTATTAGCCAGCAGTATAATAAAGGGTGAACGTTCAGTACAAGGCTGTGCACTGGTCACTAGTCTTAGTATTAGCCAGCAGTATAATAAAGGGTGAACGTTCAGTACAAGGCTGTGCACTGGTCACTAGTCTTAGTATTAGCCAGCAGTATAATAAAGGGTGAACGTTCAGTACAAGGATGTGCACTGGTCACTAGTCTTAGTATTAGCCAGCAGTATAATAAAGGGTGAACGTTCAGTACAAGGCTGTGCACTGGTCACTAGTCTTAGTATTAGCCAGCAGTATAATAAAGGGTGAACATTCAGTACAAGGATATGCACTGGTCACTAGTCTTAGTATTAGCCAGCAGTATAATAAAGGGTGAACGTTCAGTACAAGGATATGCACTGGTCACTAGTATTTGTATTAGCCAGCAGTATAATAAAGGGTGAACGTTCAATACAAGGATGTGCACTGGTCACTAGTATTAGTATTAGCCAGCAGTATAATAAAGGGTGAACGTTCAGTACAAGGCTGTGCACTGGTCACTTGTCTTAGTATTAGCCAGCAGTATAATAAAGGGTGAACATTCAGTACAAGGATATGCACTGGTCACTAGTCTTAGTATTAGCCAGCAGTATAATAAAGGGTGAACGTTCAGTACAAGGATATTAACTGGTCACTAGTATTAGACTTAGCCAGCAGTATAATAAAGGGTGAACATTCAGTACAAGGCTGTGCACTGGTCACTAGTCTTAGTATTAGCCAGCAGTATAATAAAGGGTGAACGTTCAGTACAAGGATGTGCACTGGTCACTAGTCTTAGTATTAGCCAGCAGTATAATAAAGGGTGAACATTCAGTACAAGGCTGTGCACTGGTCACTAGTCTTAGTATTAGCCAGCAGTATAATAAAGGGTGAACATTCAGTAGAAGGCTGTACACTGGTCACTAGTTTTAGCATTAGCCAGCAGTATAATAAAGGGTGAACGTTCTGTAGAAGGCTGTACACTGGTCACTAGTTTTAGCATTAGCCAGCAGTATAATAAAGGGTGAACGTTCAGTACAAGGCTGTACACTGGTCACTAGTGTTAGTATTAGCCAGCAGTATAATAAAGGGTGAACATTCAGTACAAGGCTGTGCACTGGTCACTAGTCTTAGTATTAGCCAGCAGTATAATAAAGGGTGAACGTTCAGTGCAAGGCTGTGCACTGGTCACTAGTTTTAGTATTAGCCAGCAGTATAATAAAGGGTGAACGTTCAGTACAAGGCTGTGCACTGGTCACTAGTTTTAGTATTAGCCAGCAGTATAATAAATGGTGAACGTTCAGTAGAAGGATATGCACTGGTCACTAGTCTTAGCATTAGCCAGCAGTATAATAAAGGGTGAACGTTCAGTACAAGACTGTGCACTGGTCTCTAGTCTTAGTATTAGCCAGCAGTATAATAAAGGGTGAACATTCAGTACAAGGCTGTGCACTGGTCACTAGTCTTAGTATTAGCCAGCAGTCTAATAAAGGGTGAACGTTCAGTATAAGGATATGCACTGGTCACTACTCTTAGTATTAGCCAGCAGTATAATAAAGGGTGAACGTTCAGTACAAGGCTGTGCACTGGTCACTAGTTTTAGTATTAGCCAGCAGTATAATAAAGGGTGAACGTTCAGTACAAGGCTGTGCACTGGTCACTAGTTTTAGTATTAGCCAGCAGTATAATAAAGGGTGAACGTTCAGTACAAGGCTGTGCACTGGTCACTAGTCTTAGTATTAGCCAGCAGTATAATAAAGGGTGAACGTTCAGTACAAGGCTGTGCACTGGTCACTAGTCTTAGTATTAGCCAGCAGTATAATAAAGGGTGAACGTTCAGTACAAGGATGTGCACTGGTCACTAGTCTTAGTATTAGCCAGCAGTATAATAAAGGGTGAACGTTCAGTACAAGGCTGTGCACTGGTCACTAGTCTTAGTATTAGCCAGCAGTATAATAAAGGGTGAACATTCAGTACAAGGATATGCACTAGTCACTAGTCTTAGTATTAGCCAGCAGTATAATAAAGGGTGAACGTTCAGTACAAGGATATGCACTGGTCACTAGTATTTGTATTAGCCAGCAGTATAATAAAGGGTGAACGTTCAATACAAGGATGTGCACTGGTCACTAGTATTAGTATTAGCCAGCAGTATAATAAAGGGTGAACGTTCAGTACAAGGCTGTGCACTGGTCACTTGTCTTAGTATTAGCCAGCAGTATAATAAAGGGTGAACATTCAGTACAAGGATATGCACTGGTCACTAGTCTTAGTATTAGCCAGCAGTATAATAAAGGGTGAACGTTCAGTACAAGGATATTAACTGGTCACTAGTATTAGACTTAGCCAGCAGTATAATAAAGGGTGAACATTCAGTACAAGGCTGTGCACTGGTCACTAGTCTTAGTATTAGCCAGCAGTATAATAAAGGGTGAACGTTCAGTACAAGGATGTGCACTGGTCACTAGTCTTAGTATTAGCCAGCAGTATAATAAAGGGTGAACATTCAGTACAAGGCTGTGCACTGGTCACTAGTCTTAGTATTAGCCAGCAGTATAATAAAGGGTGAACATTCAGTAGAAGGCTGTACACTGGTCACTAGTTTTAGCATTAGCCAGCAGTATAATAAAGGGTGAACGTTCTGTAGAAGGCTGTACACTGGTCACTAGTTTTAGCATTAGCCAGCAGTATAATAAAGGGTGAACGTTCAGTACAAGGCTGTACACTGGTCACTAGTGTTAGTATTAGCCAGCAGTATAAGAAAGGGTGAACATTCAGTACAAGGCTGTGCACTGGTCACTAGTCTTAGTATTAGCCAGCAGTATAATAAAGGGTGAACGTTCAGTGCAAGGCTGTGCACTGGTCACTAGTTTTAGTATTAGCCAGCAGTATAATAAAGGGTGAACGTTCAGTACAAGGCTGTGCACTGGTCACTAGTTTTAGTATTAGCCAGCAGTATAATAAATGGTGAACGTTCAGTAGAAGGATATGCACTGGTCACTAGTCTTAGCATTAGCCAGCAGTATAATAAAGGGTGAACGTTCAGTACAAGACTGTGCACTGGTCTCTAGTCTTAGTATTAGCCAGCAGTATAATAAAGGGTGAACATTCAGTACAAGGCTGTGCACTGGTCACTAGTCTTAGTATTAGCCAGCAGTCTAATAAAGGGTGAACGTTCAGTATAAGGATATGCACTGGTCACTACTCTTAGTATTAGCCAGCAGTATAATAAAGGGTGAACGTTCAGTACAAGGCTGTGCACTGGTCACTAGTTTTAGTATTAGCCAGCAGTATAATAAAGGGTGAACGTTCAGTACAAGGCTGTGCACTGGTCACTAGTTTTAGTATTAGCCAGCAGTATAATAAAGGGTGAACGTTCAGTACAAGGCTATGCACTGGTCACTAGTCTTAGTATTAGCCAGCAGTATAATAAAGGGTGAACGTTCAGTACAAGGCTGTGCACTGGTCACTAGTCTTAGTATTAGCCAGCAGTATAATAAAGGGTGAACGTTCAGTACAAGGATGTGCACTGGTCACTAGTCTTAGTATTAGCCAGCAGTATAATAAAGGGTGAACGTTCAGTACAAGGATATGCACTGGTCACTAGTTTTAGTATTAGCCAGCAGTATAATAAAGGGTGAACGTTCAGTACAAGGCTGTGCACTGGTCACTAGTCTTAGTATTAGCCAGCAGTATAATAAAGGGTGAACGTTCAGTACAAGGCTGTGCACTGGTCACTAGTCACTAGTCTTAGTATTAGCCAGCAGTATAATAAAGGGTGATCGTTCAGTACAAGGATATGCACTGGTCACTAGTTTTAGTATTAGCCAGCAGTATAATAAAGGGTGAACATTCAGTACAAGGCTGTGCACTGGTCACTAGTCTTAGTATTAGCCAGCAGTATAATAAAGGGTGAACGTTCAGTACAAGGCTGTGCACTGGTCACTAGTCACTAGTCTTAGTATTAGCCAGCAGTATAATAAAGGGTGAACATTCAGTACAAGGATATGCACTGGTCACTAGTCTTAGTATTATCCAGCAGTATAATAAAGGGTGAACATTCAGTACAAGGCTGTGCACTGGTCACTAGTCTTAGTATTAGCCAGCAGTATAATAAAGGGTGAACATTCAGTGCAAGGCTGTGCACTGGTCACTAGTTTTAGTATTAGCCAGCAGTATAATAAAGGGTGAACGTTCAGTGCAAGGCTGTGCACTGGTCACTAGTTTTAGTATTAGCCAGCAGTATAATAAAGGGTGAACATTCAGTACAAGGCTGTGCACTGGTCACTAGTCTTAGTATTAGCCAGCAGTCTAATAAAGGGTGAACGTTCAGTATAAGGATATGCACTGGTCACTAGTCTTAGTATTAGCCAGCAGTATAATAAAGAGTGAACGTTCAGTACAAGGCTGTGCACTGGTCACTAGTTTTAGTATTAGCCAGCAGTATAATAAAGGGTGAACGTTCAGTACAAGGCTGTGCACTGGTCACTAGTTTTAGTAGTAGCCAGCAGTATAATAAAGGGTGAACGTTCAGTACAAGTCTGTGCACTGGTCACTAGTCTTAGTATAAGCCAGCAGTATAATAAAGGGTGAACATTCAGTACAAGGATATGCACTGGTCACTAGTCTTAGTATTAGCCAGCATTATAATAAAGGGTGAACGTTCAGTACAAGTATGTGCACTGGTCACTAGTCTTAGTATTAGCCAGCAGTATAATAAAGGGGGAACGTTCAGTACAAGGATATGCACTGGTCACTAGTATTTGTATTAGCCAGCAGTATAATAAAGTGTGAACGTTCAATACAAGGATGTGCACTGGTCACTAGTATTAGTATTAGCCAGCAGTATAATAAAGGGTGAACGTTCAGTACAAGGCTGTGCACTGGTCACTTGTCTTAGTATTAGCCAGCAGTATAATAAAGGGTGAACATTCAGTACAAGGATATGCACTGGTCACTAGTCTTAGTATTAGCCAGCAGTATAATAAAGGGTGAACGTTCAGTACAAGGCTGTGCACTGGTCACTAGTCTTAGTATTAGCCAGCAGTATAATAAAGGGTGAACGTTCAGTACAAGGCTGTGCACTGGTCACTAGTCTTAGTATTAGCCAGCAGTATAATAAAGGGTGAACATTCAGTACAAGGATATGCACTGGTCACTAGTCTTAGTATTAGCCAGCAGTATAATAAAGGGTGAACGTTCAGTACAAGGATATGCACTGGTCACTAGTATTTGTATTAGCCAGCAGTATAATAAAGGGTGAACGTTCAATACAAGGATGTGCACTGGTCACTAGTATTAGTATTAGCCAGCAGTATAATAAAGGGTGAACGTTCAGTACAAGGCTGTGCACTGGTCACTTGTCTTAGTATTAGCCAGCAGTATAATAAAGGGTGAACATTCAGTACAAGGATATGCACTGGTCACTAGTCTTAGTATTAGCCAGCAGTATAATAAAGGGTGAACGTTCAGTACAAGGATATTAACTGGTCACTAGTATTAGACTTAGCCAGCAGTATAATAAAGGGTGAACATTCAGTACAAGGCTGTGCACTGGTCACTAGTCTTAGTATTAGCCAGCAGTATAATAAAGGGTGAACGTTCAGTACAAGGATGTGCACTGGTCACTAGTCTTAGTATTAGCCAGCAGTATAATAAAGGGTGAACATTCAGTACAAGGCTGTGCACTGGTCACTAGTCTTAGTATTAGCCAGCAGTATAATAAAGGGTGAACATTCAGTAGAAGGCTGTACACTGGTCACTAGTTTTAGCATTAGCCAGCAGTATAATAAAGGGTGAACGTTCAGTAGAAGGCTGTACACTGGTCACTAGTTTTAGCATTAGCCAGCAGTATAATAAAGGGTGAACGTTCAGTACAAGGCTGTACACTGGTCACTAGTGTTAGTATTAGCCAGCAGTATAATAAAGGGTGAACATTCAGTACAAGGCTGTGCACTGGTCACTAGTCTTAGTATTAGCCAGCAGTATAATAAAGGGTGAACGTTCAGTGCAAGGCTGTGCACTGGTCACTAGTTTTAGTATTAGCCAGCAGTATAATAAAGGGTGAACGTTCAGTACAAGGCTGTGCACTGGTCACTAGTTTTAGTATTAGCCAGCAGTATAATAAATGGTGAACGTTCAGTAGAAGGATATGCACTGGTCACTAGTCTTAGCATTAGCCAGCAGTATAATAAAGGGTGAACGTTCAGTACAAGACTGTGCACTGGTCTCTAGTCTTAGTATTAGCCAGCAGTATAATAAAGGGTGAACATTCAGTACAAGGCTGTGCACTGGTCACTAGTCTTAGTATTAGCCAGCAGTCTAATAAAGGGTGAACGTTCAGTATAAGGATATGCACTGGTCACTACTCTTAGTATTAGCCAGCAGTATAATAAAGGGTGAACGTTCAGTACAAGGCTGTGCACTGGTCACTAGTTTTAGTATTAGCCAGCAGTATAATAAAGGGTGAACGTTCAGTACAAGGCTGTGCACTGGTCACTAGTTTTAGTATTAGCCAGCAGTATAATAAAGGGTGAACGTTCAGTACAAGGCTGTGCACTGGTCACTAGTCTTAGTATTAGCCAGCAGTATAATAAAGGGTGAACGTTCAGTACAAGGCTGTGCACTGGTCACTAGTCTTAGTATTAGCCAGCAGTATAATAAAGGGTGAACGTTCAGTACAAGGATGTGCACTGGTCACTAGTCTTAGTATTAGCCAGCAGTATAATAAAGGGTGAACGTTCAGTACAAGGATATGCACTGGTCACTAGTTTTAGTATTAGCCAGCAGTATAATAAAGGGTGAACATTCAGTACAAGGCTGTGCACTGGTCACTAGTCTTAGTATTAGCCAGCAGTATAATAAAGGGTGAACGTTCAGTACAAGGCTGTGCACTGGTCACTAGACACTAGTCTTAGTATTAGCCAGCAGTATAATAAAGGGTGATCGTTCAGTACAAGGATATGCACTGGTCACTAGTTTTAGTATTAGCCAGCAGTATAATAAAGGGTGAACATTCAGTACAAGGCTGTGCACTGGTCACTAGTCTTAGTATTAGCCAGCAGTATAATAAAGGGTGAACGTTCAGTACAAGGCTGTGCACTGGTCACTAGTCACTAGTCTTAGTATTAGCCAGCAGTATAATAAAGGGTGAACATTCAGTACAAGGATATGCACTGGTCACTAGTCTTAGTATTATCCAGCAGTATAATAAAGGGTGAACATTCAGTACAAGGCTGTGCACTGGTCACTAGTCTTAGTATTAGCCAGCAGTATAATAAAGGGTGAACATTCAGTGCAAGGCTGTGCACTGGTCACTAGTTTTAGTATTAGCCAGCAGTATAATAAAGGGTGAACGTTCAGTGCAAGGCTGTGCACTGGTCACTAGTTTTAGTATTAGCCAGCAGTATAATAAAGGGTGAACATTCAGTACAAGGCTGTGCACTGGTCACTAGTCTTAGTATTAGCCAGCAGTCTAATAAAGGGTGAACGTTCAGTATAAGGATATGCACTGGTCACTAGTCATAGTATTAGCCAGCAGTATAATAAAGAGTGAACGTTCAGTACAAGGCTGTGCACTGGTCACTAGTTTTAGTATTAGCCAGCAGTATAATAAAGGGTGAACGTTCAGTACAAGGCTGTGCACTGGTCACTAGTTTTAGTAGTAACCAGCAGTATAATAAAGGGTGAACGTTCAGTACAAGGCTGTGCACTGGTCACTAGTCTTAGTATTAGCCAGCAGTATAATAAAGGGTGAACGTTCAGTACAAGTATGTGCACTGGTCACTAGTCTTAGTATAAGCCAGCAGTATAATAAAGGGTGAACATTCAGTACAAGGATATGCACTGGTCACTAGTCTTAGTATTAGCCAGCATTATAATAAAGGGTGAACGTTCAGTACAAGTATGTGCACTGGTCACTAGTCTTAGTATTAGCCAGCAGTATAATAAAGGGGGAACGTTCAGTACAAGGCTGTGCACTGGTCACTAGTCTTAGTATTAGCCAGCAGTATAATAAAGGGTGAACGTTCAGTACAAGGATGTGCACTGGTCACTAGTCTTAGTATTAGCCAGCAGTATAATAAAGGGTGAACGTTCAGTACAAGGATATGCACTGGTCACTAGTTTTAGTATTAGCCAGCAGTATAATAAAGGGTGAACGTTCAGTACAAGGCTGTGCACTGGTCACTAGTCTTAGTATTAGCCAGCAGTATAATAAAGGGTGAACGTTCAGTACAAGGCTGTGCACTGGTCACTAGTCACTAGTCTTAGTATTAGCCAGCAGTATAATAAAGGGTGATCGTTCAGTACAAGGATATGCACTGGTCACTAGTTTTAGTATTAGCCAGCAGTATAATAAAGGGTGAACATTCAGTACAAGGCTGTGCACTGGTCACTAGTCTTAGTATTAGCCAGCAGTATAATAAAGGGTGAACGTTCAGTACAAGGCTGTGCACTGGTCACTAGTCACTAGTCTTAGTATTAGCCAGCAGTATAATAAAGGGTGAACATTCAGTACAAGGATATGCACTGGTCACTAGTCTTAGTATTATCCAGCAGTATAATAAAGGGTGAACATTCAGTACAAGGCTGTGCACTGGTCACTAGTCTTAGTATTAGCCAGCAGTATAATAAAGGGTGAACATTCAGTGCAAGGCTGTGCACTGGTCACTAGTTTTAGTATTAGCCAGCAGTATAATAAAGGGTGAACGTTCAGTGCAAGGCTGTGCACTGGTCACTAGTTTTAGTATTAGCCAGCAGTATAATAAAGGGTGAACATTCAGTACAAGGCTGTGCACTGGTCACTAGTCTTAGTATTAGCCAGCAGTCTAATAAAGGGTGAACGTTCAGTATAAGGATATGCACTGGTCACTAGTCTTAGTATTAGCCAGCAGTATAATAAAGAGTGAACGTTCAGTACAAGGCTGTGCACTGGTCACTAGTTTTAGTATTAGCCAGCAGTATAATAAAGGGTGAACGTTCAGTACAAGGCTGTGCACTGGTCACTTGTCTTAGTATTAGCCAGCAGTATAATAAAGGGGGAACGTTCAGTACAAGGCTGTGCACTGGTCACTAGTCTTAGTATTAGCCAGCAGTATAATAAAGGGTGAACGTTCAGTACAAGGATGTGCACTGGTCACTAGTCTTAGTATTAGCCAGCAGTATAATAAAGAGTGAACGTTCAGTACAAGGCTGTGCACTGGTCACTAGTTTTAGTATTAGCCAGCAGTATAATAAAGGGTGAACATTCAGTACAAGGCTGTGCACTGGTCACTAGTCTTAGTATTAGCCAGCAGTCTAATAAAGGGTGAACGTTCAGTATAAGGATATGCACTGGTCACTAGTCATAGTATTAGCCAGCAGTATAATAAAGAGTGAACGTTCAGTACAAGGCTGTGCACTGGTCACTAGTTTTAGTATTAGCCAGCAGTATAATAAAGGGTGAACGTTCAGTACAAGGCTGTGCACTGGTCACTAGTTTTAGTAGTAACCAGCAGTATAATAAAGGGTGAACGTTCAGTACAAGGCTGTGCACTGGTCACTAGTCTTAGTATTAGCCAGCAGTATAATAAAGGGTGAACGTTCAGTACAAGTATGTGCACTGGTCACTAGTCTTAGTATAAGCCAGCAGTATAATAAAGGGTGAACATTCAGTACAAGGATATGCACTGGTCACTAGTCTTAGTATTAGCCAGCATTATAATAAAGGGTGAACGTTCAGTACAAGTATGTGCACTGGTCACTAGTCTTAGTATTAGCCAGCAGTATAATAAAGGGGGAACGTTCAGTACAAGGCTGTGCACTGGTCACTAGTCTTAGTATTAGCCAGCAGTATAATAAAGGGTGAACGTTCAGTACAAGGATGTGCACTGGTCACTAGTCTTAGTATTAGCCAGCAGTATAATAAAGGGTGAACGTTCAGTACAAGGATATGCACTGGTCACTAGTTTTAGTATTAGCCAGCAGTATAATAAAGGGTGAACGTTCAGTACAAGGCTGTGCACTGGTCACTAGTCTTAGTATTAGCCAGCAGTATAATAAAGGGTGAACGTTCAGTACAAGGCTGTGCACTGGTCACTAGTCACTAGTCTTAGTATTAGCCAGCAGTATAATAAAGGGTGATCGTTCAGTACAAGGATATGCACTGGTCACTAGTTTTAGTATTAGCCAGCAGTATAATAAAGGGTGAACATTCAGTACAAGGCTGTGCACTGGTCACTAGTCTTAGTATTAGCCAGCAGTATAATAAAGGGTGAACGTTCAGTACAAGGCTGTGCACTGGTCACTAGTCACTAGTCTTAGTATTAGCCAGCAGTATAATAAAGGGTGAACATTCAGTACAAGGATATGCACTGGTCACTAGTCTTAGTATTATCCAGCAGTATAATAAAGGGTGAACATTCAGTACAAGGCTGTGCACTGGTCACTAGTCTTAGTATTAGCCAGCAGTATAATAAAGGGTGAACATTCAGTGCAAGGCTGTGCACTGGTCACTAGTTTTAGTATTAGCCAGCAGTATAATAAAGGGTGAACGTTCAGTGCAAGGCTGTGCACTGGTCACTAGTTTTAGTATTAGCCAGCAGTATAATAAAGGGTGAACATTCAGTACAAGGCTGTGCACTGGTCACTAGTCTTAGTATTAGCCAGCAGTCTAATAAAGGGTGAACGTTCAGTATAAGGATATGCACTGGTCACTAGTCTTAGTATTAGCCAGCAGTATAATAAAGAGTGAACGTTCAGTACAAGGCTGTGCACTGGTCACTAGTTTTAGTATTAGCCAGCAGTATAATAAAGGGTGAACGTTCAGTACAAGGCTGTGCACTGGTCACTTGTCTTAGTATTAGCCAGCAGTATAATAAAGGGGGAACGTTCAGTACAAGGCTGTGCACTGGTCACTAGTCTTAGTATTAGCCAGCAGTATAATAAAGGGTGAACGTTCAGTACAAGGATGTGCACTGGTCACTAGTCTTAGTATTAGCCAGCAGTATAATAAAGGGTGAACGTTCAGTACAAGAATATGCACTAGTCACTAGTTTTAGTATTAGCCAGCAGTATAATAAAGGGTGAACGTTCAGTACAAGGCTGTGCACTGGTCACTAGTCTTAGTATTAGCCAGCAGTATAATAAAGGGTGAACGTTCAGTACAAGGCTGTGCACTGGTCACTAGTCACTAGTCTTAGTATTAGCCAGCAGTATAATAAAGGGTGATCGTTCAGTACAAGGATATGCACTGGTCACTAGTTTTAGTATTAGCCAGCAGTATAATAAAGGGTGAACATTCAGTACAAGGCTGTGCACTGGTCACTAGTCTTAGTATTAGCCAGCAGTATAATAAAGGGTGAACGTTCAGTACAAGGCTGTGCACTGGTCACTAGTCACTAGTCTTAGTATTAGCCAGCAGTATAATAAAGGGTGAACATTCAGTACAAGGATATGCACTGGTCACTAGTCTTAGTATTATCCAGCAGTATAATAAAGGGTGAACATTCAGTACAAGGCTGTGCACTGGTCACTAGTCTTAGTATTAGCCAGCAGTATAATAAAGGGTGAACATTCAGTACAAGGCTGTGCACTGGTCACTAGTTTTAGTATTAGCCAGCAGTATAATAAAGGGTGAACGTTCAGTGCAAGGCTGTGCACTGGTCACTAGTTTAAGTATTAGCCAGCAGTATAATAAAGGGTGAACATTCAGTACAAGGCTGTGCACTGGTCACTAGTCTTAGTATTAGCCAGCAGTCTAATAAAGGGTGAACGTTCAGTATAAGGATATGCACTGGTCACTAGTCTTAGTATTAGCCAGCAGTATAATAAAGAGTGAACGTTCAGTACAAGGCTGTGCACTGGTCACTAGTTTTAGTATTAGCCAGCAGTATAATAAAGGGTGAACGTTCAGTACAAGGCTGTGCACTGGTCACTAGTTTTAGTAGTAGCCAGCAGTATAATAAAGGGTGAACGTTCAGTACAAGGCTGTGCACTGGTCACTAGTCTTAGTATTAGACAGCAGTATAATAAAGGGTGAACGTTCAGTACAAGTCTGTGCACTGGTCACTAGTCTTAGTATAAGCCAGCAGTATAATAAAGGGTGAACATTCAGTACAAGGATATGCACTGGTCACTAGTCTTAGTATTATCCAGCAGTATAATAAAGGGTGAACATTCAGTACAAGGCTGTGCACTGGTCACTAGTCTTAGTATTAGCCAGCAGTATAATAAAGGGTGAACATTCAGTGCAAGGCTGTGCACTGGTCACTAGTTTTAGTATTAGCCAGCAGTATAATAAAGGGTGAACGTTCAGTGCAAGGCTGTGCACTGGTCACTAGTTTTAGTATTAGCCAGCAGTATAATAAAGGGTGAACATTCAGTACAAGGCTGTGCACTGGTCACTAGTCTTAGTATTAGCCAGCAGTCTAATAAAGGGTGAACGTTCAGTATAAGGATATGCACTGGTCACTAGTCTTAGTATTAGCCAGCAGTATAATAAAGAGTGAACGTTCAGTACAAGGCTGTGCACTGGTCACTAGTTTTAGTATTAGCCAGCAGTATAATAAAGGGTGAACGTTCAGTACAAGGCTGTGCACTGGTCACTAGTTTTAGTAGTAGCCAGCAGTAAAATAAAGGGTGAACGTTCAGTACAAGGCTGTGCACTGGTCACTAGTCTTAGTATTAGCCAGCAGTATAATAAAGGGTGAACGTTCAGTACAAGTATGTGCACTGGTCACTAGTCTTAGTATAAGCCAGCAGTATAATAAAGGGTGAACATTCAGTACAAGGATATGCACTGGTCACTAGTCTTAGTATTAGCCAGCATTATAATAAAGGGTGAACGTTCAGTACAAGTATGTGCACTGGTCACTAGTCTTAGTATTAGCCAGCAGTATAATAAAGGGGGAACGTTTAGTACAAGGCTGTGCACTGGTCACTAGTCTTAGTATTAGCCAGCAGTATAATAAAGGGTGAACGTTCAGTACAAGGATGTGCACTGGTCACTAGTCTTAGTATTAGCCAGCAGTATAATAAAGGGTGAACGTTCAGTACAAGGATATGCACTGGTCACTAGTTTTAGTATTAGCCAGCAGTATAATAAAGGGTGAACGTTCAGTACAAGGCTGTGCACTGGTCACTAGTCTTAGTATTAGCCAGCAGTATAATAAAGGGTGAACGTTCAGTACAAGGCTGTGCACTGGTCACTAGTCACTAGTCTTAGTATTAGCCAGCAGTATAATAAAGGGTGATCGTTCAGTACAAGGATATGCACTGGTCACTAGTTTTAGTATTAGCCAGCAGTATAATAAAGGGTGAACATTCAGTACAAGGCTGTGCACTGGTCACTAGTCTTAGTATTAGCCAGCAGTATAATAAAGGGTGAACGTTCAGTACAAGGCTGTGCACTGGTCACTAGTCACTAGTCTTAGTATTAGCCAGCAGTATAATAAAGGGTGAACATTCAGTACAAGGATATGCACTGGTCACTAGTCTTAGTATTATCCAGCAGTATAATAAAGGGTGAACATTCAGTACAAGGCTGTGCACTGGTCACTAGTCTTAGTATTAGCCAGCAGTATAATAAAGGGTGAACATTCAGTGCAAGGCTGTGCACTGGTCACTAGTTTTAGTATTAGCCAGCAGTATAATAAAGGGTGAACGTTCAGTGCAAGGCTGTGCACTGGTCACTAGTTTAAGTATTAGCCAGCAGTATAATAAAGGGTGAACATTCAGTACAAGGCTGTGCACTGGTCACTAGTCTTAGTATTAGCCAGCAGTCTAATAAAGGGTGAACGTTCAGTATAAGGATATGCACTGGTCACTAGTCTTAGTATTAGCCAGCAGTATAATAAAGAGTGAACGTTCAGTACAAGGCTGTGCACTGGTCACTAGTTTTAGTATTAGCCAGCAGTATAATAAAGGGTGAACGTTCAGTACAAGGCTGTGCACTGGTCACTAGTTTTAGTAGTAGCCAGCAGTATAATAAAGGGTGAACGTTCAGTACAAGGCTGTGCACTGGTCACTAGTCTTAGTATTAGCCAGCAGTATAATAAAGGGTGAACGTTCAGTACAAGTCTGTGCACTGGTCACTAGTCTTAGTATAAGCCAGCAGTATAATAAAGGGTGAACATTCAGTACAAGGATATGCACTGGTCACTAGTCTTAGTATTAGCCAGCATTATAATAAAGGGTGAACGTTCAGTACAAGTATGTGCACTGGTCACTAGTCTTAGTATTAGCCAGCAGTATAATAAAGGGGGAACGTTCAGTACAAGGATATGCACTGGTCACTAGTATTTGTATTAGCCAGCAGTATAATAAAGGGTGAACGTTCAATACAAGGATGTGCACTGGTCACTAGTATTAGTATTAGCCAGCAGTATAATAAAGGGTGAACGTTCAGTACAAGGCTGTGCACTGGTCACTTGTCTTAGTATTAGCCAGCAGTATAATAAAGGGTGAACATTCAGTACAAGGATATGCACTGGTCACTAGTCTTAGTATTAGCCAGCAGTATAATAAAGGGTGAACGTTCAGTACAAGGCTGTGCACTGGTCACTAGTCTTAGTATTAGCCAGCAGTATAATAAAGGGTGAACGTTCAGTACAAGGCTGTGCACTGGTCACTAGTCTTAGTATTAGCCAGCAGTATAATAAAGGGTGAACATTCAGTACAAGGATATGCACTGGTCACTAGTCTTAGTATTAGCCAGCAGTATAATAAAGGGTGAACGTTCAGTACAAGGATATGCACTGGTCACTAGTATTTGTATTAGCCAGCAGTATAATAAAGGGTGAACGTTCAATACAAGGATGTGCACTGTTCACTAGTATTAGTATTAGCCAGCAGTATAATAAAGGGTGAACGTTCAGTACAAGGCTGTGCACTGGTCACTTGTCTTAGTATTAGCCAGCAGTATAATAAAGGGTGAACATTCAGTACAAGGATATGCACTGGTCACTAGTCTTAGTATTAGCCAGCAGTATAATAAAGGGTGAACGTTCAGTACAAGGATATTAACTGGTCACTAGTATTAGACTTAGCCAGCAGTATAATAAAGGGTGAACATTCAGTACAAGGCTGTGCACTGGTCACTAGTCTTAGTATTAGCCAGCAGTATAATAAAGGGTGAACGTTCAGTACAAGGATGTGCACTGGTCACTAGTCTTAGTATTAGCCAGCAGTATAATAAAGGGTGAACATTCAGTACAAGGCTGTGCACTGATCACTAGTCTTAGTATTAGCCAGCAGTATAATAAAGGGTGAACATTCAGTAGAAGGCTGTACACTGGTCACTAGTTTTAGCATTAGCCAGCAGTATAATAAAGGGTGAACGTTCAGTAGAAGGCTGTACACTGGTCACTAGTTTTAGCATTAGCCAGCAGTATAATAAAGGGTGAACGTTCAGTACAAGGCTGTACACTGGTCACTAGTGTTAGTATTAGCCAGCAGTATAATAAAGGGTGAACATTCAGTACAAGGCTGTGCACTGGTCACTAGTCTTAGTATTAGCCAGCAGTATAATAAAGGGTGAACGTTCAGTGCAAGGCTGTGCACTGGTCACTAGTTTTAGTATTAGCCAGCAGTATAATAAAGGGTGAACGTTCAGTAAAAGGCTGTGCACTGGTCACTAGTTTTAGTATTAGCCAGCAGTATAATAAATGGTGAACGTTCAGTAGAAGGATATGCACTGGTCACTAGTCTTAGCATTAGCCAGCAGTATAATAAAGGGTGAACGTTCAGTACAAGACTGTGCACTGGTCTCTAGTCTTAGTATTAGCCAGCAGTATAATAAAGGGTGAACATTCAGTACAAGGCTGTGCACTGGTCACTAGTCTTAGTATTAGCCAGCAGTCTAATAAAGGGTGAACGTTCAGTATAAGGATATGCACTGGTCACTACTCTTAGTATTAGCCAGCAGTATAATAAAGGGTGAACGTTCAGTACAAGGCTGTGCACTGGTCACTAGTTTTAGTATTAGCCAGCAGTATATTAAAGGGTGAACGTTCAGTACAAGGCTGTGCACTGGTCACTAGTTTTAGTATTAGCCAGCAGTATAATAAAGGGTGAACGTTCAGTACAAGGCTGTGCACTGGTCACTAGTCTTAGTATTAGCCAGCAGTATAATAAAGGGTGAACGTTCAGTACAAGGCTGTGCACTGGTCACTAGTCTTAGTATTAGCCAGCAGTATAATAAAGGGTGAACGTTCAGTACAAGGATGTGCACTGGTCACTAGTCTTAGTATTAGCCAGCAGTATAATAAAGGGTGAACGTTCAGTACAAGGATATGCACTGGTCACTAGTTTTAGTATTAGCCAGCAGTATAATAAAGGGTGAACATTCAGTACAAGGCTGTGCACTGGTCACTAGTCTTAGTATTAGCCAGCAGTATAATAAAGGGTGAACGTTCAGTACAAGGCTGTGCACTGGTCACTAGACACTAGTCTTAGTATTAGCCAGCAGTATAATAAAGGGTGATCGTTCAGTACAAGGATATGCACTGGTCACTAGTTTTAGTATTAGCCAGCAGTATAATAAAGGGTGAACATTCAGTACAAGGCTGTGCACTGGTCACTAGTCTTAGTATTAGCCAGCAGTATAATAAAGGGTGAACGTTCAGTACAAGGCTGTGCACTGGTCACTAGTCACTAGTCTTAGTATTAGCCAGCAGTATAATAAAGGGTGAACATTCAGTACAAGGATATGCACTGGTCACTAGTCTTAGTATTATCCAGCAGTATAATAAAGGGTGAACATTCAGTACAAGGCTGTGCACTGGTCACTAGTCTTAGTATTAGCCAGCAGTATAATAAAGGGTGAACATTCAGTGCAAGGCTGTGCACTGGTCACTAGTTTTAGTATTAGCCAGCAGTATAATAAAGGGTGAACGTTCAGTGCAAGGCTGTGCACTGGTCACTAGTTTTAGTATTAGCCAGCAGTATAATAAAGGGTGAACATTCAGTACAAGGCTGTGCACTGGTCACTAGTCTTAGTATTAGCCAGCAGTCTAATAAAGGGTGAACGTTCAGTATAAGGATATGCACTGGTCACTAGTCATAGTATTAGCCAGCAGTATAATAAAGAGTGAACGTTCAGTACAAGGCTGTGCACTGGTCACTAGTTTTAGTATTAGCCAGCAGTATAATAAAGGGTGAACGTTCAGTACAAGGCTGTGCACTGGTCACTAGTTTTAGTAGTAACCAGCAGTATAATAAAGGGTGAACGTTCAGTACAAGGCTGTGCACTGGTCACTAGTCTTAGTATTAGCCAGCAGTATAATAAAGGGTGAACGTTCAGTACAAGTATGTGCACTGGTCACTAGTCTTAGTATAAGCCAGCAGTATAATAAAGGGTGAACATTCAGTACAAGGATATGCACTGGTCACTAGTCTTAGTATTAGCCAGCATTATAATAAAGGGTGAACGTTCAGTACAAGTATGTGCACTGGTCACTAGTCTTAGTATTAGCCAGCAGTATAATAAAGGGGGAACGTTCAGTACAAGGCTGTGCACTGGTCACTAGTCTTAGTATTAGCCAGCAGTATAATAAAGGGTGAACGTTCAGTACAAGGATGTGCACTGGTCACTAGTCTTAGTATTAGCCAGCAGTATAATAAAGGGTGAACGTTCAGTACAAGGATATGCACTGGTCACTAGTTTTAGTATTAGCCAGCAGTATAATAAAGGGTGAACGTTCAGTACAAGGCTGTGCACTGGTCACTAGTCTTACTATTAGCCAGCAGTATAATAAAGGGTGAACGTTCAGTACAAGGCTGTGCACTGGTCACTAGTCACTAGTCTTAGTATTAGCCAGCAGTATAATAAAGGGTGATCGTTCAGTACAAGGATATGCACTGGTCACTAGTTTTAGTATTAGCCAGCAGTATAATAAAGGGTGAACATTCAGTACAAGGCTGTGCACTGGTCACTAGTCTTAGTATTAGCCAGCAGTATAATAAAGGGTGAACGTTCAGTACAAGGCTGTGCACTGGTCACTAGTCACTAGTCTTAGTATTAGCCAGCAGTATAATAAAGGGTGAACATTCAGTACAAGGATATGCACTGGTCACTAGTCTTAGTATTATCCAGCAGTATAATAAAGGGTGAACATTCAGTACAAGGCTGTGCACTGGTCACTAGTCTTAGTATTAGCCAGCAGTATAATAAAGGGTGAACATTCAGTGCAAGGCTGTGCACTGGTCACTAGTTTTAGTATTAGCCAGCAGTATAATAAAGGGTGAACGTTCAGTGCAAGGCTGTGCACTGGTCACTAGTTTTAGTATTAGCCAGCAGTATAATAAAGGGTGAACATTCAGTACAAGGCTGTGCACTGGTCACTAGTCTTAGTATTAGCCAGCAGTCTAATAAAGGGTGAACGTTCAGTATAAGGATATGCACTGGTCACTAGTCTTAGTATTAGCCAGCAGTATAATAAAGAGTGAACGTTCAGTACAAGGCTGTGCACTGGTCACTAGTTTTAGTATTAGCCAGCAGTATAATAAAGGGTGAACGTTCAGTACAAGGCTGTGCACTGGTCACTTGTCTTAGTATTAGCCAGCAGTATAATAAAGGGGGAACGTTCAGTACAAGGCTGTGCACTGGTCACTAGTCTTAGTATTAGCCAGCAGTATAATAAAGGGTGAACGTTCAGTACAAGGATGTGCACTGGTCACTAGTCTTAGTATTAGCCAGCAGTATAATAAAGGGTGAACGTTCAGTACAAGAATATGCACTGGTCACTAGTTTTAGTATTAGCCAGCAGTATAATAAAGGGTGAACGTTCAGTACAAGGCTGTGCACTGGTCACTAGTCTTAGTATTAGCCAGCAGTATAATAAAGGGTGAACGTTCAGTACAAGGCTGTGCACTGGTCACTAGTCACTAGTCTTAGTATTAGCCAGCAGTATAATAAAGGGTGATCGTTCAGTACAAGGATATGCACTGGTCACTAGTTTTAGTATTAGCCAGCAGTATAATAAAGGGTGAACATTCAGTACAAGGCTGTGCACTGGTCACTAGTCTTAGTATTAGCCAGCAGTATAATAAAGGGTGAACGTTCAGTACAAGGCTGTGCACTGGTCACTAGTCACTAGTCTTAGTATTAGCCAGCAGTATAATAAAGGGTGAACATTCAGTACAAGGATATGCACTGGTCACTAGTCTTAGTATTATCCAGCAGTATAATAAAGGGTGAACATTCAGTACAAGGCTGTGCACTGGTCACTAGTCTTAGTATTAGCCAGCAGTATAATAAAGGGTGAACATTCAGTGCAAGGCTGTGCACTGGTCACTAGTTTTAGTATTAGCCAGCAGTATAATAAAGGGTGAACGTTCAGTGCAAGGCTGTGCACTGGTCACTAGTTTAAGTATTAGCCAGCAGTATAATAAAGGGTGAACATTCAGTACAAGGCTGTGCACTGGTCACTAGTCTTAGTATTAGCCAGCAGTCTAATAAAGGGTGAACGTTCAGTATAAGGATATGCACTGGTCACTAGTCTTAGTATTAGCCAGCAGTATAATAAAGAGTGAACGTTCAGTACAAGGCTGTGCACTGGTCACTAGTTTTAGTATTAGCCAGCAGTATAATAAAGGGTGAACGTTCAGTACAAGGCTGTGCACTGGTCACTAGTTTTAGTAGTAGCCAGCAGTATAATAAAGGGTGAACGTTCAGTACAAGGCTGTGCACTGGTCACTAGTCTTAGTATTAGCCAGCAGTATAATAAAGGGTGAACGTTCAGTACAAGTCTGTGCACTGGTCACTAGTCTTAGTATAAGCCAGCAGTATAATAAAGGGTGAACATTCAGTACAAGGATATGCACTGGTCACTAGTCTTAGTATTATCCAGCAGTATAATAAAGGGTGAACATTCAGTACAAGGCTGTGCACTGGTCACTAGTCTTAGTATTAGCCAGCAGTATAATAAAGGGTGAACATTCAGTGCAAGGCTGTGCACTGGTCACTAGTTTTAGTATTAGCCAGCAGTATAATAAAGGGTGAACGTTCAGTGCAAGGCTGTGCACTGGTCACTAGTTTTAGTATTAGCCAGCAGTATAATAAAGGGTGAACATTCAGTACAAGGCTGTGCACTGGTCACTAGTCTTAGTATTAGCCAGCAGTCTAATAAAGGGTGAACGTTCAGTATAAGGATATGCACTGGTCACTAGTCTTAGTATTAGCCAGCAGTATAATAAAGAGTGAACGTTCAGTACAAGGCTGTGCACTGGTCACTAGTTTTAGTATTAGCCAGCAGTATAATAAAGGGTGAACGTTCAGTACAAGGCTGTGCACTGGTCACTAGTTTTAGTAGTAGCCAGCAGTATAATAAAGGGTGAACGTTCAGTACAAGGCTGTGCACTGGTCACTAGTCTTAGTATTAGCCAGCAGTATAATAAAGGGTGAACGTTCAGTACAAGTATGTGCACTGGTCACTAGTCTTAGTATAAGCCAGCAGTATAATAAAGGGTGAACATTCAGTACAAGGATATGCACTGGTCACTAGTCTTAGTATTAGCCAGCATTATAATAAAGGGTGAACGTTCAGTACAAGTATGTGCACTGGTCACTAGTCTTAGTATTAGCCAGCAGTATAATAAAGGGGGAACGTTTAGTACAAGGCTGTGCACTGGTCACTAGTCTTAGTATTAGCCAGCAGTATAATAAAGGGTGAACGTTCAGTACAAGGATGTGCACTGGTCACTAGTCTTAGTATTAGCCAGCAGTATAATAAAGGGTGAACGTTCAGTACAAGGATATGCACTGGTCACTAGTTTTAGTATTAGCCAGCAGTATAATAAAGGGTGAACGTTCAGTACAAGGCTGTGCACTGGTCACTAGTCTTAGTATTAGCCAGCAGTATAATAAAGGGTGAACGTTCAGTACAAGGCTGTGCACTGGTCACTAGTCACTAGTCTTAGTATTAGCCAGCAGTATAATAAAGGGTGATCGTTCAGTACAAGGATATGCACTGGTCACTAGTTTTAGTATTAGCCAGCAGTATAATAAAGGGTGAACATTCAGTACAAGGCTGTGCACTGGTCACTAGTCTTAGTATTAGCCAGCAGTATAATAAAGGGTGAACGTTCAGTACAAGGCTGTGCACTGGTCACTAGTCACTAGTCTTAGTATTAGCCAGCAGTATAATAAAGGGTGAACATTCAGTACAAGGATATGCACTGGTCACTAGTCTTAGTATTATCCAGCAGTATAATAAAGGGTGAACATTCAGTACAAGGCTGTGCACTGGTCACTAGTCTTAGTATTAGCCAGCAGTATAATAAAGGGTGAACATTCAGTGCAAGGCTGTGCACTGGTCACTAGTTTTAGTATTAGCCAGCAGTATAATAAAGGGTGAACGTTCAGTGCAAGGCTGTGCACTGGTCACTAGTTTAAGTATTAGCCAGCAGTATAATAAAGGGTGAACATTCAGTACAAGGCTGTGCACTGGTCACTAGTCTTAGTATTAGCCAGCAGTCTAATAAAGGGTGAACGTTCAGTATAAGGATATGCACTGGTCACTAGTCTTAGTATTAGCCAGCAGTATAATAAAGAGTGAACGTTCAGTACAAGGCTGTGCACTGGTCACTAGTTTTAGTATTAGCCAGCAGTATAATAAAGGGTGAACGTTCAGTACAAGGCTGTGCACTGGTCACTAGTTTTAGTAGTAGCCAGCAGTATAATAAAGGGTGAACGTTCAGTACAAGGCTGTGCACTGGTCACTAGTCTTAGTATTAGCCAGCAGTATAATAAAGGGTGAACGTTCAGTACAAGTCTGTGCACTGGTCACTAGTCTTAGTATAAGCCAGCAGTATAATAAAGGGTGAACATTCAGTACAAGGATATGCACTGGTCACTAGTCTTAGTATTAGCCAGCATTATAATAAAGGGTGAACGTTCAGTACAAGTATGTGCACTGGTCACTAGTCTTAGTATTAGCCAGCAGTATAATAAAGGGGGAACGTTCAGTACAAGGATATGCACTGGTCACTAGTATTTGTATTAGCCAGCAGTATAATAAAGGGTGAACGTTCAATACAAGGATGTGCACTGGTCACTAGTATTAGTATTAGCCAGCAGTATAATAAAGGGTGAACGTTCAGTACAAGGCTGTGCACTGGTCACTTGTCTTAGTATTAGCCAGCAGTATAATAAAGGGTGAACATTCAGTACAAGGATATGCACTGGTCACTAGTCTTAGTATTAGCCAGCAGTATAATAAAGGGTGAACGTTCAGTACAAGGCTGTGCACTGGTCACTAGTCTTAGTATTAGCCAGCAGTATAATAAAGGGTGAACGTTCAGTACAAGGCTGTGCACTGGTCACTAGTCTTAGTATTAGCCAGCAGTATAATAAAGGGTGAACATTCAGTACAAGGATATGCACTGGTCACTAGTCTTAGTATTAGCCAGCAGTATAATAAAGGGTGAACGTTCAGTACAAGGATATGCACTGGTCACTAGTATTTGTATTAGCCAGCAGTATAATAAAGGGTGAACGTTCAATACAAGGATGTGCACTGGTCACTAGTATTAGTATTAGCCAGCAGTATAATAAAGGGTGAACGTTCAGTACAAGGCTGTGCACTGGTCACTTGTCTTAGTATTAGCCAGCAGTATAATAAAGGGTGAACATTCAGTACAAGGATATGCACTGGTCACTAGTCTTAGTATTAGCCAGCAGTATAATAAAGGGTGAACGTTCAGTACAAGGATATTAACTGGTCACTAGTATTAGACTTAGCCAGCAGTATAATAAAGGGTGAACATTCAGTACAAGGCTGTGCACTGGTCACTAGTCTTAGTATTAGCCAGCAGTATAATAAAGGGTGAACGTTCAGTACAAGGATGTGCACTGGTCACTAGTCTTAGTATTAGCCAGCAGTATAATAAAGGGTGAACATTCAGTACAAGGCTGTGCACTGGTCACTAGTCTTAGTATTAGCCAGCAGTATAATAAAGGGTGAACATTCAGTAGAAGGCTGTACACTGGTCACTAGTTTTAGCATTAGCCAGCAGTATAATAAAGGGTGAACGTTCAGTAGAAGGCTGTACACTGGTCACTAGTTTTAGCATTAGCCAGCAGTATAATAAAGGGTGAACGTTCAGTACAAGGCTGTACACTGGTCACTAGTGTTAGTATTAGCCAGCAGTATAATAAAGGGTGAACATTCAGTACAAGGCTGTGCACTGGTCACTAGTCTTAGTATTAGCCAGCAGTATAATAAAGGGTGAACGTTCAGTGCAAGGATGTGCACTGGTCACTAGTTTTAGTATTAGCCAGCAGTATAATAAAGGGTGAACGTTCAGTACAAGGCTGTGCACTGGTCACTAGTTTTAGTATTAGCCAGCAGTATAATAAATGGTGAACGTTCAGTAGAAGGATATGCACTGGTCACTAGTCTTAGCATTAGCCAGCAGTATAATAAAGGGTGAACGTTCAGTACAAGACTGTGCACTGGTCTCTAGTCTTAGTATTAGCCAGCAGTATAATAAAGGGTGAACATTCAGTACAAGGCTGTGCACTGGTCACTAGTCTTAGTATTAGCCAGCAGTCTAATAAAGGGTGAACGTTCAGTATAAGGATATGCACTGGTCACTACTCTTAGTATTAGCCAGCAGTATAATAAAGGGTGAACGTTCAGTACAAGGCTGTGCACTGGTCACTAGTTTTAGTATTAGCCAGCAGTATAATAAAGGGTGAACGTTCAGTACAAGGCTGTGCACTGGTCACTAGTTTTAGTATTAGCCAGCAGTATAATAAAGGGTGAACGTTCAGTACAAGGCTGTGCACTGGTCACTAGTCTTAGTATTAGCCAGCAGTATAATAAATGGTGAACGTTCAGTACAAGGCTGTGCACTGGTCACTAGTCTTAGTATTAGCCAGCAGTATAATAAAGGGTGAACGTTCAGTACAAGGATGTGCACTGGTCACTAGTCTTAGTATTAGCCAGCAGTATAATAAAGGGTGAACGTTCAGTACAAGGATATGCACTGGTCACTAGTTTTAGTATTAGCCAGCAGTATAATAAAGGGTGAACATTCAGTACAAGGCTGTGCACTGGTCACTAGTCTTAGTATTAGCCAGCAGTATAATAAAGGGTGAACGTTCAGTACAAGGCTGTGCACTGGTCACTAGACACTAGTCTTAGTATTAGCCAGCAGTATAATAAAGGGTGATCGTTCAGTACAAGGATATGCACTGGTCACTAGTTTTAGTATTAGCCAGCAGTATAATAAAGGGTGAACATTCAGTACAAGACTGTGCACTGGTCACTAGTCTTAGTATTAGCCAGCAGTATAATAAAGGGTGAACGTTCAGTACAAGGCTGTGCACTGGTCACTAGTCACTAGTCTTAGTATTAGCCAGCAGTATAATAAAGGGTGAACATTCAGTACAAGGATATGCACTGGTCACTAGTCTTAGTATTATCCAGCAGTATAATAAAGGGTGAACATTCAGTACAAGGCTGTGCACTGGTCACTAGTCTTAGTATTAGCCAGCAGTATAATAAAGGGTGAACATTCAGTGCAAGGCTGTGCACTGGTCACTAGTTTTAGTATTAGCCAGCAGTATAATAAAGGGTGAACGTTCAGTGCAAGGCTGTGCACTGGTCACTAGTTTTAGTATTAGCCAGCAGTATAATAAAGGGTGAACATTCAGTACAAGGCTGTGCACTGGTCACTAGTCTTAGTATTAGCCAGCAGTCTAATAAAGGGTGAACGTTCAGTATAAGGATATGCACTGGTCACTAGTCTTAGTATTAGCCAGCAGTATAATAAAGAGTGAACGTTCAGTACAAGGCTGTGCACTGGTCACTAGTTTTAGTATTAGCCAGCAGTATAATAAAGGGTGAACGTTCAGTACAAGGCTGTGCACTGGTCACTAGTCTTAGTATAAGCCAGCAGTATAATAAAGGGTGAACATTCAGTACAAGGATATGCACTGGTCACTAGTCTTAGTATTAGCCAGCATTATAATAAAGGGTGAACGTTCAGTACAAGTATGTGCACTGGTCACTAGTCTTAGTATTAGCCAGCAGTATAATAAAGGGGGAACGTTCAGTACAAGGCTGTGCACTGGTCACTAGTCTTAGTATTAGCCAGCAGTATAATAAAGGGTGAACGTTCAGTACAAGGATGTGCACTGGTCACTAGTCTTAGTATTAGCCAGCAGTATAATAAAGGGTGAACGTTCAGTACAAAGATATGCACTGGTCACTAGTTTTAGTATTAGCCAGCAGTATAATAAAGGGGGAACGTTCAGTACAAGGCTGTGCACTGGTCACTAGTCTTAGTATTAGCCAGCAGTATAATAAAGGGTGAACGTTCAGTACAAGGATGTGCACTGGTCACTAGTCTTAGTATTAGCCAGCAGTATAATAAAGGGTGAACGTTCAGTACAAGGATATGCACTGGTCACTAGTTTTAGTATTAGCCAGCAGTATAATAAAGGGTGAACATTCAGTACAAGGCTGTGCACTGGTCACTAGTCTTAGTATTAGCCAGCAGTATAATAAAGGGTGAACGTTCAGTACAAGGCTGTGCACTGGTCACTAGTCACTAGTCTTAGTATTAGCCAGCAGTATAATAAAGGGTGAACATTCAGTACAAGGATATGCACTGGTCACTAGTCTTAGTATTAGCCATCAGTATAATAACGGGTGAACATTCAGTACAAGGCTGTGCACTGGTCACTAGTCTTAGTATTAGCCAGCAGTATAATAAAGGGTGAACATTCAGTACAAGGATATGCACTTGTCACTAGTCTTAGTATTAGCCAGCAGTATAATAAAGGGTGAACGTTCAGTACAAGTATGTGCACTGGTCACTAGTCTTAGTATTAGCCAGCAGTATAATAAAGGGGGAACGTTCAGTACAAGGATATGCACTGGTCACTAGTCTTAGTATTAGCCAGCAGTATAATAAAGGGGGAACGCTCAGTACAAGGCTGTGCACTGGTCACTAGTCTTAGTATTAGCCAGCAGTATAATAAAGGGTGAACGTTCAGTACAAGGATGTGCACTGGTCACTAGTCTTAGTATTAGCCAGCAGTATAATAAAGGGTGAACGTTCAGTACAAGGATATGCACTGGTCACTAGTTTTAGTATTAGCCAGCAGTATAATAAAGGGTGAACATTCAGTACAAGGCTGTGCACTGGTCACTAGTCTTAGTATTAGCCAGCAGTATAATAAAGGGTGAACGTTCAGTACAAGGCCGTGCACTGGTCACTAGTCACTAGTCTTAGTATTAGCCAGCAGTATAATAAAGGGTGAACATTCAGTACAAGGATATGCACTGGTCACTAGTCTTAGTATTAGCTAGCAGTATAATAAAGGGTGAACGTTCAGTACAAGGATATGCACTGGTCACTAGTATTAGCCAGCAGTATAATAAAGGGTGAACGTTCAATACAAGGATGTGCACTGGTCACTAGTAGTGTTGAGCGAGCGTGCTCGGCCGATGCTCGGATCGGCTCGAGCATCGCTCTGCTCGGCACATGGCGGTACTCGTACGAGTACCGCCATGTGCTCGCCCGACATGTTCGGGTGAAGAGGATCTGTGCCGGAAGAGGCACAGATCCGAAGACGCTCCGCTGGACCACCAGGGAATGGAGGTACGGGGGCATTGCGGAGATGAAGGGGGCATTGCGGAGATGAAGGGGGACATTGTGGAAGAGGGGCATAGACTCTATGCCCCTCTTCCACAATGTCCCCCTTCATCTCCGCTATGCCCCTCTTCCACAATGTCCCCCTTCATCTCCGCTATGCCCCTCTTCCACAATGTCCCCCTTCATCTCCTATGCCATAGCGGAGATGAAGGGGGACATTGTGGAAGAGGGGCATAGCGGAGATGAAGGGGGACATTGTGGAAGAGGGGCATAGAGTCTATGCCCCTCTTCCACAATGTCCCCCTTCATCTCCGCTATGCCCCTCTTCCACAATGTCCCCCTTCATCTCCGCTATGGCATAGGAGATGAAGGGGGACATTGTGGAAGAGGGGCATAGCGGAGATGAAGGGGGACATTGACCAGGCACCCTCCGCTCATCAGAGCAGGGGGTGCCTGGTTTAATGCTCGAGTGCTCCCATTCATTTGAATGGGGCTCGGGTGCTCGGCCGAGCACTCGAGCATCAGGGGGTGCTCGGTCAGAGCACCCGAGCACCCGAGCATCGGGGTGCTCGCTCATCCCTAGTCACTAGTATTAGTATTAGCCAGCAGTATAATAAAGGGTGAACGTTCAGTACAAGGCTGTGCACTGGTCACTAGTCTTAGTATAAGCCAGCAGTATAATAAAGGGTGAACATTCAGTACCAGGCTGTGCACTGGTCACTAGTCTTAGTATTAGCCAGCAGTATAATAAAGGGTGAACGTTCAGTACAAGGCTGTGCACTGGTCACTAGTCTTAGTATTAGCCAGCAGTATAATAAAGGGTGATTCAGTACAAGGATATGCACTGGTCACTAGTCTTAGTATTAGCCAGCAGTATAATAAAGGGGGAACGTTCAGTACAAGGATATGCACTGGTCACTAGTCTTAGTATTAGCCAGCAGTATAATAAAGGGTGAACTTTCAGTACAAGGCTGTGCACTGTTCACTAGTTTTAGTATTAGCCAGCAGTATAATAAAGGGTGAACATTCAGTACAAGGCTGTGCACTGGTCACTAGTCTTAGTATTAGCCAGCAGTATAATAAAGGGTGAACATTCAGTACAAGGATATGCACTGGTCACTAGTCTTAGTATTAGCCAGCAGTATAATAAAGGGTGAACGTTCAGTACAAGGATATGCACTGGTCACTAGTATTTGTATTAGCCAGCAGTATAATAAAGGGTGAACGTTCAATACAAGGATGTGCACTGGTCACTAGTATTAGTATTAGCCAGCAGTTTAATAAAGGGTGAACGTTCAGTACAAGCATGTGCACTGGTCACTTGTCTTAGTATTAGCCAGCAGTATAATAAAGGGTGAACATTCAGTACAAGGATATGCACTGGTCACTAGTCTTAGTATTAGCCAGCAGTATAATAAAGGGTGAACGTTCAGTAGAAGGATATGCACTGGTCACTAGTCTTAGCATTAGCCAGCAGTATAATAAAGGGTGAACGTTCAGTACAAGGCTGTGCACTGGTCTCTAGTCTTAGTATTAGCCAGCAGTATAATAAAGGGTGAACATTCAGTAAAAGGCTGTGCACTGGTCACTAGTCTTAGTATTAGCCAGCAGTCTAATAAAGGGTGAACGTTCAGTATAAGGATATGCACTGGTCACTACTCTTAATATTAGCCAGCAGTATAATAAAGGGTGAACGTTCAGTACAAGGCTGTGCACTGGTCACTAGTTTTAGTATTAGCCAGCAGTATAATAAAGGGTGAACGTTCAGTACAAGGCTGTGCACTGGTCACTAGTTTTAGTATTAGCCAGTAGTATAATAAAGGGTGAACGTTCAGTACAAGGCTGTGCACTGGTCACTAGTCTTAGTATTAGCCAGCAGTATAATAAAGGGTGAACGTTCAGTACAAGGCTGTGCACTGGTCACTAGTCTTAGTATTAGCCAGCAGTATAATAAAGGGTGAACGTTCAGTACAAGGATATGAACTGGTCACTAGTATTAGACTTAGCCAGCAGTATAATAAAGGGTGAACATTCAGTACAAGGCTGTGCACTGGTCACTAGTCTTAGTATTAGCCAGCAGTATAATAAAGGGTGAACGTTCAGTACAAGGATGTGCACTGGTCACTAGTCTTAGTATTAGCCAGCAGTATAATAAAGGGTGAACATTCAGTACAAGGCTGTGCACTGGTCACTAGTCTTAGTATTAGCCAGCAGTATAATAAAGGGTGAACGTTCAGTAGAAGGCTGTACACTGGTCACTAGTTTTAGCATTAGCCAGCAGTATAATAAAGGGTGAACGTTCAGTAGAAGGCTGTGCACTGGTCACTAGTTTTAGCATTAGCCAGCAGTATAATAAAGGGTGAACGTTCAGTACAAGGCTGTACACTGGTCACTAGTCTTAGTATTAGCCAGCAGTATAATAAAGGGTGAACATTCAGTACAAGGCTGTGCACTGGTCACTAGTCTTAGTATTACCCAGCAGTATAATAAAGGGTGAACGTTCAGTGCAAGGCTGTGCACTGGTCACTAGTTTTAGTATTAGCCAGCAGTATAATAAAGGGTGAACGTTCAGTACAAGGCTGTGCACTGGTCACTAGTTTTAGTATTAGCCAGCAGTATAATAAATGGTGAACGTTCAGTAGAAGGATATGCACTGGTCACTAGTCTTAGCATTAGCCAGCAGTATAATAAAGGGTGAACGTTCAGTACAAGACTGTGCACTGGTCTCTAGTCTTAGTATTAGCCAGCAGTATAATAAAGGGTGAACATTCAGTACAAGGCTGTGCACTGGTCACTAGTCTTAGTATTAGCCAGCAGTCTAATAAAGAGTGAACGTTCAGTATAAGGATATGCACTGGTCACTACTCTTAGTATTAGCCAGCAGTATAATAAAGGGTGAACGTTCAGTACAAGGCTGTGCACTGGTCACTAGTTTTAGAATTAGCCAGCAGTATAATAAAGGGTGAACGTTCAGTACAAGGCTGTGCACTGGTCACTAGTTTTAGTATTAGCCAGCAGTATAATAAAGGGTGAACGTTCAGTACAAGGCTGTGCACTGGTCACTAGTCTTAGTATTAGCCAGCAGTATAATAAAGGGTGAACGTTCAGTACAAGGCTGTGCACTGGTCACTAGTCTTAGTATTAGCCAGCAGTATAATAAAGGGTGAACGTTCAGTACAAGGATGTGCACTGGTCACTAGTCTGAGTATTAGCCAGCAGTATAATAAAGGGTGAACGTTCAGTACAAGGATATGCACTGGTCACTAGTTTTAGTATTAGCCAGCAGTATAATAAAGGGTGAACCTTCAGTACAAGGATATGCACTGGTCACTAGTTTTAGTATTAGCCAGCAGTATAATAAAGGGTGAACATTCAGTACAAGGCTGTGCACTGGTCACTAGTCTTAGTATTAGCCAGCAGTATAATAAAGGGTGAACGTTCAGTACAAGGCCGTGCACTGGTCACTAGTCACTAGTCTTAGTATTAGCCAGCAGTATAATAAAGGGTGAACATTCAGTACAAGGATATGCACTGGTCACTAGTCTTAGTATTAGCTAGCAGTATAATAAAGGGTGAACGTTCAGTACAAGGATATGCACTGGTCACTAGTATTAGCCAGCAGTATAATAAAGGGTGAACGTTCAATACAAGGATGTGCACTGGTCACTAGTATTAGTATTAGCCAGCAGTATAATAAAGGGTGAACGTTCAGTACAAGGCTGTGCACTGGTCACTAGTCTTAGTATTAGCCAGCAGTATAATAAAGGGTGAACATTCAGTACCAGGCTGTGCACTGGTCACTAGTCTTAGTATTAGCCAGCAGTATAATAAAGGGTGAACGTTCAGTACAAGGCTGTGCACTGGTCACTAGTCTTAGTATTAGCCAGCAGTATAATAAAGGGTGATTCAGTACAAGGATATGCACTGGTCACTAGTCTTAGTATTAGCCAGCAGTATAATAAAGGGGGAACGTTCAGTACAAGGATATGCACTGGTCACTAGTCTTAGTATTAGCCAGCAGTATAATAAAGGGTGAACTTTCAGTACAAGGCTGTGCACTGTTCACTAGTTTTAGTATTAGCCAGCAGTATAATAAAGGGTGAACATTCAGTACAAGGCTGTGCACTGGTCACTAGTCTTAGTATTAGCCAGCAGTATAATAAAGGGTGAACATTCAGTACAAGGATATGCACTGGTCACTAGTCTTAGTATTAGCCAGCAGTATAATAAAGGGTGAACGTTCAGTACAAGGATATGCACTGGTCACTAGTATTTGTATTAGCCAGCAGTATAATAAAGGGTGAACGTTCAATACAAGGATGTGCACTGGTCACTAGTATTAGTATTAGCCAGCAGTTTAATAAAGGGTGAACGTTCAGTACAAGCATGTGCACTGGTCACTAGTATTAGTATTAGCCAGCAGTTTAATAAAGGGTGAACGTTCAGTACAAGCATGTGCACTGGTCACTTGTCTTAGTATTAGCCAGCAGTATAATAAAGGGTGAACATTCAGTACAAGGATATGCACTGGTCACTAGTCTTAGTATTAGCCAGCAGTATAATAAAGGGTGAACGTTCAGTAGAAGGATATGCACTGGTCACTAGTCTTAGCATTAGCCAGCAGTATAATAAAGGTTGAACGTTCAGTACAAGGCTGTGCACTGGTCTCTAGTCTTAGTATTAGCCAGCAGTATAATAAAGGGTGAACATTCAGTAAAAGGCTGTGCACTAGTCACTAGTCTTAGTATTAGCCAGCAGTCTAATAAAGGGTGAACGTTCAGTATAAGGATATGCACTGGTCACTACTCTTAATATTAGCCAGCAGTATAATAAAGGGTGAACGTTCAGTACAAGGCTGTGCACTGGTCACTAGTTTTAGTATTAGCCAGCAGTATAATAAAGGGTGAACGTTCAGTACAAGGCTGTGCACTGGTCACTAGTTTTAGTATTAGCCAGTAGTATAATAAAGGGTGAACGTTCAGTACAAGGCTGTGCACTGGTCACTAGTCTTAGTATTAGCCAGCAGTATAATAAAGGGTGAACGTTCAGTACAAGGCTGTGCACTGGTCACTAGTCTTAGTATTAGCCAGCAGTATAATAAAGGGTGAACGTTCAGTACAAGGATATGAACTGGTCACTAGTATTAGACTTAGCCAGCAGTATAATAAAGGGTGAACATTCAGTACAAGGCTGTGCACTGGTCACTAGTCTTAGTATTAGCCAGCAGTATAATAAAGGGTGAACGTTCAGTACAAGGATGTGCACTGGTCACTAGTCTTAGTATTAGCCAGCAGTATAATAAAGGGTGAACATTCAGTACAAGGCTGTGCACTGGTCACTAGTCTTAGTATTAGCCAGCAGTATAATAAAGGGTGAACGTTCAGTAGAAGGCTGTACACTGGTCACTAGTTTTAGCATTAGCCAGCAGTATAATAAAGGGTGAACGTTCAGTAGAAGGCTGTGCACTGGTCACTAGTTTTAGCATTAGCCAGCAGTATAATAAAGAGTGAACGTTCAGTACAAGGCTGTACACTGGTCACTAGTCTTAGTATTAGCCAGCAGTATAATAAAGGGTGAACATTCAGTACAAGGCTGTGCACTGGTCACTAGTCTTAGTATTACCCAGCAGTATAATAAAGGGTGAACGTTCAGTGCAAGGCTGTGCACTGGTCACTAGTTTTAGTATTAGCCAGCAGTATAATAAAGGGTGAACGTTCAGTACAAGGCTGTGCACTGGTCACTAGTTTTAGTATTAGCCAGCAGTATAATAAAGGGGGAACGCTCAGTACAAGGCTGTGCACTGGTCACTAGTCTTAGTATTAGCCAGCAGTATAATAAAGGGTGAACGTTCAGTACAAGGATGTGCACTGGTCACTAGTCTTAGTATTAGCCAGCAGTATAATAAAGGGTGAACGTTCAGTACAAGGATATGCACTGGTCACTAGTTTTAGTATTAGCCAGCAGTATAATAAAGGGTGAACATTCAGTACAAGGCTGTGCACTGGTCACTAGTCTTAGTATTAGCCAGCAGTATAATAAAGGGTGAACGTTCAGTACAAGGCCGTGCACTGGTCACTAGTCACTAGTCTTAGTATTAGCCAGCAGTATAATAAAGGGTGAACATTCAGTACAAGGATATGCACTGGTCACTAGTCTTAGTATTAGCTAGCAGTATAATAAAGGGTGAACGTTCAGTACAAGGATATGCACTGGTCACTAGTATTAGCCAGCAGTATAATAAAGGGTGAACGTTCAATACAAGGATGTGCACTGGTCACTAGTAGTGTTGAGCGAGCGTGCTCGGCCGATGCTCGGATCGGCTCGAGCATCGCTCTGCTCGGCACATGGCGGTACTCGTACGAGTACCGCCATGTGCTCGCCCGACATGTTCAGGTGAAGAGGATCTGTGCCGGAAGAGGCACAGATCCGAAGACGCTCCGCTGGACCACCAGGGAATGGAGGTACGGGGGCATTGCGGAGATGAAGGGGGCATTGCGGAGATGAAGGGGGACATTGTGGAAGAGGGGCATAGACTCTATGCCCCTCTTCCACAATGTCCCCCTTCATCTCCGCTATGCCCCTCTTCCACAATGTCCCCCTTCATCTCCGCTATGGCATAGGAGATGAAGGGGGACATTGTGGAAGAGGGGCATAGCGGAGATGAAGGGGGACATTGACCAGGCACCCTCCGCTCATCAGAGCAGGGGGTGCCTGGTTTAATGCTCGAGTGCTCCCATTCATTTGAATGGGGCTCGGGTGCTCGGCCGAGCACTCGAGCATCAGGGGGTGCTCGGTCAGAGCACCCGAGCACCCGAGCATCGGGGTGCTCGCTCATCCCTAGTCACTAGTATTAGTATTAGCCAGCAGTATAATAAAGGGTGAACGTTCAGTACAAGGCTGTGCACTGGTCACTAGTCTTAGTATTAGCCAGCAGTATAATAAAGGGTGAACATTCAGTACCAGGCTGTGCACTGGTCACTAGTCTTAGTATTAGCCAGCAGTATAATAAAGGGTGAACGTTCAGTACAAGGCTGTGCACTGGTCACTAGTCTTAGTATTAGCCAGCAGTATAATAAAGGGTGATTCAGTACAAGGATATGCACTGGTCACTAGTCTTAGTATTAGCCAGCAGTATAATAAAGGGGGAACGTTCAGTACAAGGATATGCACTGGTCACTAGTCTTAGTATTAGCCAGCAGTATAATAAAGGGTGAACTTTCAGTACAAGGCTGTGCACTGTTCACTAGTTTTAGTATTAGCCAGCAGTATAATAAAGGGTGAACATTCTGTACAAGGCTGTGCACTGGTCACTAGTCTTAGTATTAGCCAGCAGTATAATAAAGGGTGAACATTCAGTACAAGGATATGCACTGGTCACTAGTCTTAGTATTAGCCAGCAGTATAATAAAGGGTGAACGTTCAGTACAAGGATATGCACTGGTCACTAGTATTTGTATTAGCCAGCAGTATAATAAAGGGTGAACGTTCAATACAAGGATGTGCACTGGTCACTAGTATTAGTATTAGCCAGCAGTTTAATAAAGGGTGAACGTTCAGTACAAGCATGTGCACTGGTCACTTGTCTTAGTATTAGCCAGCAGTATAATAAAGGGTGAACGTTCAGTACAAGGCTGTGCACTGGTCACTAGTCACTAGTCTTAGTATTAGCCAGCAGTATAATAAAGGGTGAACATTCAGTACAAGGATATGCACTGGTCACTAGTCTTAGTATTAGCTAGCAGTATAATAAAGGGTGAACGTTCAGTACAAGGATATGCACTGGTCACTAGTATTAGCCAGCAGTATAATAAAGGGTGAACGTTCAATACAAGGATGTGCACTGGTCACTAGTAGTGTTGAGCGAGCGTGCTCGGCCGATGCTCGGATCGGCTCGAGCATCGCTCTGCTCGGCACATGGCGGTACTCGTACGAGTACCGCCATGTGCTCGCCCGACATGTTCAGGTGAAGAGGATCTGTGCCGGAAGAGGCACAGATCCGAAGACGCTCCGCTGGACCACCAGGGAATGGAGGTACGGGGGCATTGCGGAGATGAAGGGGGCATTGCGGAGATGAAGGGGGACATTGTGGAAGAGGGGCATAGACTCTATGCCCCTCTTCCACAATGTCCCCCTTCATCTCCGCTATGCCCCTCTTCCACAATGTCCCCCTTCATCTCCGCTATGGCATAGGAGATGAAGGGGGACATTGTGGAAGAGGGGCATAGCGGAGATGAAGGGGGACATTGACCAGGCACCCTCCGCTCATCAGAGCAGGGGGTGCCTGGTTTAATGCTCGAGTGCTCCCATTCATTTGAATGGGGCTCGGGTGCTCGGCCGAGCACTCGAGCATCAGGGGGTGCTCGGTCAGAGCACCCGAGCACCCGAGCATCGGGGTGCTCGCTCATCCCTAGTCACTAGTATTAGTATTAGCCAGCAGTATAATAAAGGGTGAACGTTCAGTACAAGGCTGTGCACTGGTCACTAGTCTTAGTATTAGCCAGCAGTATAATAAAGGGTGAACATTCAGTACCAGGCTGTGCACTGGTCACTAGTCTTAGTATTAGCCAGCAGTATAATAAAGGGTGAACGTTCAGTACAAGGCTGTGCACTGGTCACTAGTCTTAGTATTAGCCAGCAGTATAATAAAGGGTGATTCAGTACAAGGATATGCACTGGTCACTAGTCTTAGTATTAGCCAGCAGTATAATAAAGGGGGAACGTTCAGTACAAGGATATGCACTGGTCACTAGTCTTAGTATTAGCCAGCAGTATAATAAAGGGTGAACTTTCAGTACAAGGCTGTGCACTGTTCACTAGTTTTAGTATTAGCCAGCAGTATAATAAAGGGTGAACATTCTGTACAAGGCTGTGCACTGGTCACTAGTCTTAGTATTAGCCAGCAGTATAATAAAGGGTGAACATTCAGTACAAGGATATGCACTGGTCACTAGTCTTAGTATTAGCCAGCAGTATAATAAAGGGTGAACGTTCAGTACAAGGATATGCACTGGTCACTAGTATTTGTATTAGCCAGCAGTATAATAAAGGGTGAACGTTCAATACAAGGATGTGCACTGGTCACTAGTATTAGTATTAGCCAGCAGTTTAATAAAGGGTGAACGTTCAGTACAAGCATGTGCACTGGTCACTTGTCTTAGTATTAGCCAGCAGTATAATAAAGGGTGAACATTCAGTACAAGGATATGCACTGGTCACTAGTCTTAGTATTAGCCAGCAGTATAATAAAGGGTGAACGTTCAGTAGAAGGATATGCACTGGTCACTAGTCTTAGCATTAGCCAGCAGTATAATAAAGGGTGAACGTTCAGTACAAGGCTGTGCACTGGTCTCTAGTCTTAGTATTAGCCAGCAGTATAATAAAGGGTGAACATTCAGTAAAAGGCTGTGCACTGGTCACTAGTCTTAGTATTAGCCAGCAGTCTAATAAAGGGTGAACGTTCAGTATAAGGATATGCACTGGTCACTACTCTTAATATTAGCCAGCAGTATAATAAAGGGTGAACGTTCAGTACAAGGCTGTGCACTGGTCACTAGTTTTAGTATTAGCCAGCAGTATAATAAAGGGTGAACGTTCAGTACAAGGCTGTGCACTGGTCACTAGTTTTAGTATTAGCCAGTAGTATAATAAAGGGTGAACGTTCAGTACAAGGCTGTGCACTGGTCACTAGTCTTAGTATTAGCCAGCAGTATAATAAAGGGTGAACGTTCAGTACAAGGCTGTGCACTGGTCACTAGTCTTAGTATTAGCCAGCAGTATAATAAAGGGTGAACGTTCAGTACAAGGATATGAACTGGTCACTAGTATTAGACTTAGCCAGCAGTATAATAAAGGGTGAACATTCAGTACAAGGCTGTGCACTGGTCACTAGTCTTAGTATTAGCCAGCAGTATAATAAAGGGTGAACGTTCAGTACAAGGATGTGCACTGGTCACTAGTCTTAGTATTAGCCAGCAGTATAATAAAGGGTGAACATTCAGTACAAGGCTGTGCACTGGTCACTAGTCTTAGTATTAGCCAGCAGTATAATAAAGGGTGAACGTTCAGTAGAAGGCTGTACACTGGTCACTAGTTTTAGCATTAGCCAGCAGTATAATAAAGGGTGAACGTTCAGTAGAAGGCTGTGCACTGGTCACTAGTTTTAGCATTAGCCAGCAGTATAATAAAGGGTGAACGTTCAGTACAAGGCTGTACACTGGTCACTAGTCTTAGTATTAGCCAGCAGTATAATAAAGGGTGAACATTCAGTACAAGGCTGTGCACTGGTCACTAGTCTTAGTATTACCCAGCAGTATAATAAAGGGTGAACGTTCAGTGCAAGGCTGTGAACTGGTCACTAGTTTTAGTATTAGCCAGCAGTATAATAAAGGGTGAACGTTCAGTACAAGGCTGTGCACTGGTCACTAGTTTTAGTATTAGCCAGCAGTATAATAAATGGTGAACGTTCAGTAGAAGGATATGCACTGGTCACTAGTCTTAGCATTAGCCAGCAGTATAATAAAGGGTGAACGTTCAGTACAAGACTGTGCACTGGTCTCTAGTCTTAGTATTAGCCAGCAGTATAATAAAGGGTGAACATTCAGTACAAGGCTGTGCACTGGTCACTAGTCTTAGTATTAGCCAGCAGTCTAATAAAGAGTGAACGTTCAGTATAAGGATATGCACTGGTCACTACTCTTAGTATTAGCCAGCAGTATAATAAAGGGTGAACGTTCAGTACAAGGCTGTGCACTGGTCACTAGTTTTAGAATTAGCCAGCAGTATAATAAAGGGTGAACGTTCAGTACAAGGCTGTGCACTGGTCACTAGTTTTAGTATTAGCCAGCAGTATAATAAAGGGTGAACGTTCAGTACAAGGCTGTGCACTGGTCACTAGTCTTAGTATTAGCCAGCAGTATAATAAAGGGGGAACGTTCAGTACAAGGCTGTGCACTGGTCACTAGTCTTAGTATTAGCCAGCAGTATAATAAAGGGTGAACGTTCAGTACAAGGATGTGCACTGGTCACTAGTCTTAGTATTAGCCAGCAGTATAATAAAGGGTGAACGTTCAGTACAAGGATATGCACTGGTCACTAGTTTTAGTATTAGCCAGCAGTATAATAAAGGGTGAACCTTCAGTACAAGGATATGCACTGGTCACTAGTTTTAGTATTAGCCAGCAGTATAATAAAGGGTGAACATTCAGTACAAGGCTGTGCACTGGTCACTAGTCTTAGTATTAGCCAGCAGTATAATAAAGGGTGAACGTTCAGTACAAGGCCGTGCACTGGTCACTAGTCACTAGTCTTAGTATTAGCCAGCAGTATAATAAAGGGTGAACATTCAGTACAAGGATATGCACTGGTCACTAGTCTTAGTATTAGCTAGCAGTATAATAAAGGGTGAACGTTCAGTACAAGGATATGCACTGGTCACTAGTATTAGCCAGCAGTATAATAAAGGGTGAACGTTCAATACAAGGATGTGCACTGGTCACTAGTATTAGTATTAGCCAGCAGTATAATAAAGGGTGAACGTTCAGTACAAGGCTGTGCACTGGTCACTAGTCTTAGTATTAGCCAGCAGTATAATAAAGGGTGAACATTCAGTACCAGGCTGTGCACTGGTCACTAGTCTTAGTATTAGCCAGCAGTATAATAAAGGGTGAACGTTCAGTACAAGGCTGTGCACTGGTCACTAGTCTTAGTATTAGCCAGCAGTATAATAAAGGGTGATTCAGTACAAGGATATGCACTGGTCACTAGTCTTAGTATTAGCCAGCAGTATAATAAAGGGGGAACGTTCAGTACAAGGATATGCACTGGTCACTAGTCTTAGTATTAGCCAGCAGTATAATAAAGGGTGAACTTTCAGTACAAGGCTGTGCACTGGTCACTAGTTTTAGTATTAGCCAGCAGTATAATAAAGGGTGAACATTCAGTACAAGGCTGTGCACTGGTCACTAGTCTTAGTATTAGCCAGCAGTATAATAAAGGGTGAACATTCAGTACAAGGATATGCACTGGTCACTAGTCTTAGTATTAGCCAGCAGTATAATAAAGGGTGAACGTTCAGTACAAGGATATGCACTGGTCACTAGTATTTGTATTAGCCAGCAGTATAATAAAGGGTGAACGTTCAATACAAGGATGTGCACTGGTCACTAGTATTAGTATTAGCCAGCAGTATAATAAAGGGTGAACGTTCAGTACAAGGCTGTGCACTGGTCACTTGTCTTAGTATTAGCCAGCAGTATAATAAAGGGTGAACATTCAGTACAAGGATATGCACTGGTCACTAGTCTTAGTATTAGCCAGCAGTATAATAAAGGGTGAACGTTCAGTAGAAGGATATGCACTGGTCACTAGTCTTAGCATTAGCCAGCAGTATAATAAAGGGTGAACGTTCAGTACAAGGCTGTGCACTGGTCTCTAGTCTTAGTATTAGCCAGCAGTATAATAAAGGGTGAACATTCAGTAAAAGGCTGTGCACTGGTCACTAGTCTTAGTATTAGCCAGCAGTCTAATAAAGGGTGAACGTTCAGTATAAGTATATGCACTGGTCACTACTCTTAATATTAGCCAGCAGTATAATAAAGGGTGAACGTTCAGTACAAGGCTGTGCACTGGTCACTAGTTTTAGTATTAGCCAGCAGTATAATAAAGGGTGAACGTTCAGTACAAGGCTGTGCACTGGTCACTAGTTTTAGTATTAGCCAGCAGTATAATAAAGGGTGAACGTTCAGTACAAGGCTGTGCACTGGACACTAGTGTTAGTATTAGCCAGCAGCATAATAAAGGGTGAACGTTCAGTACAAGGCTGTGCACTGGTCACTAGTCTTAGTATTAGCCAGCAGTATAACAAAGGGTGAACGTTCAGTACAAGGATATGAACTGGTCACTAGTATTAGACTTAGCCAGCAGTATAATAAAGGGTGAACATTCAGTACAAGGCTGTGCACTGGTCACTAGTCTTAGTATTAGCCAGCAGTATAATAAAGGGTGAACGTTCAGTACAAGGATGTGCACTGTTCACTAGTCTTAGTATTAGCCAGCAGTATAATAAAGGGTGAACATTCAGTACAAGGCTGTGCACTGGTCACTAGTCTTAGTATTAGCCAGCAGTATAATAAAGGGTGAACGTTCAGTAGAAGGCTGTACACTGGTCACTAGTTTTAGCATTAGCCAGCAGTATAATAAAGGGTGAACGTTCAGTAGAAGGCTGTACACTGGTCACTAGTTTTAGCATTAGCCAGCAGTATAATAAAGGGTGAACGTTCAGTACAAGGCTGTACACTGGTCACTAGTCTTAGTATTAGCCAGCAGTATAATAAAGGGTGAACATTCAGTACAAGGCTGTGCACTGGTCACTAGTCTTAGTATTAGCCAGCAGTATAATAAAGGGTGAACGTTCAGTGCAAGGCTGTGCACTGGTCACTAGTTTTAGTATTAGCCAGCAGTATAATAAAGGGTGAATGTTCAGTACAAGGCTGTGCACTGGTCACTAGTTTTAGTATTAGCCAGCAGTATAATAAATGGTGAACGTTCAGTAGAAGGATGTGCACTGGTCACTAGTCTTAGCATTAGCCAGCAGTATAATAAAGGGTGAACGTTCAGTACAAGACTGTGCACTGGTCTCTAGTCTTAGTATTAGCCAGCAGTATAATAAAGGGTGAACATTCAGTACAAGGCTGTGCACTGGTCACTAGTCTTAGTATTAGCCAGCAGTCTAATAAAGAGTGAACGTTCAGTATAAGGATATGAACTGGTCACTACTCTTAGTATTAGCCAGCAGTATAATAAAGGGTGAACGTTCAGTACAAGGCTGTGCACTGGTCACTAGTTTTAGTATTAGCCAGCAGTATAATAAAGGGTGAACGTTCAGTACAAGGCTGTGCACTGGTCACTAGTTTTAGTATTAGCCAGCAGTATAATAAAGGGTGAACGTTCAGTACAAGGCTGTGCACTGGTCACTAGTCTTAGTATTAGCCAGCAGTATAATAAAGGGTGAACGTTCAGTACAAGGCTGTGCACTGGTCACTAGTCTTAGTATTAGCCAGCAGTATAATAAAGGGTGAACATTCAGTACAAGGCTGTGCACTGGTCACTAGTCTTAGTATTAGCCAGCTGTATAATAAAGGGTGAACGTTCAGTACAATGATGTGCACTAGTCACTAGTCTTAGTATTAGCCAGCAGTATAATAAAGGGTGAACATTCAGTACAAGGCTGTGCACTGGTCACTAGTCTTAGTATTAGCCAGCAGTATAATAAAGGGTGAACGTTCAGTAGAAGGCTGTACACTGGTCACTAGTTTTAGCATTAGCCAGCAGTATAATAAATAGTGAACGTTCAGTAGAAGGCTGTACACTGGTCACTAGTTTTAGCATTAGCCAGCAGTATAATAAAGGGTGAACGTTCAGTACAAGGCTGTACACTGGTCACTAGTCTTAGTATTAGCCAGCAGTATAATAAAGGGTGAACATTCAGTACAAGGCTGTGCACTGGTCACTAGTCTTAGTATTAGCCAGCAGTATAATAAAGGGTGAACGTTCAGTGCAAGGCTGTGCACTGGTCACTAGTTTTAGTATTAGCCAGCAGTATAATAAAGGGTGAACGTTCAGTACAAGGCTGTGCACTGGTCACTAGTTTTAGTATTAGCCAGCAGTATAATAAATGGTGAACGTTCAGTAGAAGGATATGCACTGGTCACTAGTCTTAGCATTAGCCAGCAGTATAATAAAGGGTGAACGTTCAGTACAAGACTGTGCACTGGTCTCTAGTCTTAGTATTAGCCAGCAGTATAATAAAGGGTGAACATTCAGTACAAGGCTGTGCACTGGTCACTAGTCTTAGTATTAGCCAGCAGTCTAATAAAGAGTGAACGTTCAGTATAAGGATATGCACTGGTCACTACTCTTAGTATTAGCCAGCAGTATAATAAAGGGTGAACGTTCAGTACAAGGCTGTGCACTGGTCACTAGTTTTAGTATTAGCCAGCAGTATAATAAAGGGTGAACGTTCAGTACAAGGCTGTGCACTGGTCACTAGTTTTAGTATTAGCCAGCAGTATAATAAAGGGTGAACGTTCAGTACAAGGCTGTGCACTGGTCACTAGTCTTAGTATTAGCCAGCAGTATAATAAAGGGTGAACGTTCAGTACAAGGCTGTGCACTGGTCACTAGTCTTAGTATTAGCCAGCAGTATAATAAAGGGTGAACGTTCAGTACAAGGATGTGCACTGGTCACTAGTCTAAGTATTAGCCAGCAGTATAATAAAGGGTGAACATTCAGTACAAGGCTGTGCACTGGTCACTAGTCTTAGTATTAGCCAGCAGTATAATAAAGGGTGAACGTTCAGTACAAGGCTGTGCACTGGTCACTAGTCACTAGTCTTAGTATTAGCCAGCAGTATAATAAAGGGTGAACGTTCAGTACAAGGATATGCACTGGTCACTAGTTTTAGTATTAGCCAGCAGTATAATAAAGGGTGAACATTCAGTACAAGGCTGTGCACTGGTCACTAGTCTTAGTATTAGCCAGCAGTATAATAAAGGGTGAACGTTCAGTACAAGGCTGTGCACTGGTCACTAGTCACTAGTCTTAGTATTAGCCAGCAGTATAATAAAGGGTGAACATTCAGCACAAGGATATGCACTGGTCACTAGTCTTAGTATTAGCCAGCAGTATAATAAAGGGTGAACATTCAGTACAAGGCTGTGCACTGGTCACTAGTCTTAGTATTAGCCAGCAGTATAATAAAGGGTGAACATTCAGAGCAAGGCTGTGCACTGGTCACTAGTTTTAGTATTAGCCAGCAGTATAATAAAGGGTGAACGTTCAGTGCAAGGCTGTGCACTGGTCACTAGTTTTAGTATTAGCCAGCAGTATAATAAAGGGTGAACATTCAGTACAAGGCTGTGCACTGGTCACTAGTCTTAGTATTAGCCAGCAGTCTAATAAAGGGTGAAGGTTCAGTATAAGGATATGCACTGGTCACTAGTCTTAGTATTAGCCAGCAGTATAATAAAGGGTGAACGTTCAGTACAAGGCTGTGCACTGGTCACTAGTTTTAGTATTAGCCAGCAGTATAATATAGGGTGAACGTTCAGTACAAGGCTGTGCACTGGTCACTAGTTTTAGTAGTAGCCAGCAGTATAATAAAGGGTGAACGTTCAGTACAAGGCTGTGCACTGGTCACTAGTCTTAATATTAGCCAGCAGTATAATAAAGGGTGAACGTTCAGTACAAGGCTGTGCACTGGTCACTAGTCTTAGTATAAGCCAGCAGTATAATAAAGGGTGAACATTCAGTACAAGGATATGCACTGGTCACTAGTCTTAGTATTAGCCAGCAGTATAATAAAGGGTGAACGTTCAGTACAAGTATGTGCACTGGTCACTAGTCTTAGTATTAGCCAGCAGTATAATAAAGGGGGAACGTTCAGTACAAGGATATGCACTGGTCACTAGTCTTAGTATTAGCCAGCAGTATAATAAAGGGGGAACGTTCAGTACAAGGCTGTGCACTGGTCACTAGTCTTAGTATTAGCCAGCAGTATAATAAAGGGTGAACGTTCAGTACAAGGATGTGCACTGGTCACTAGTCTTAGTATTAGCCAGTAGTATAATAAAGGGTGAACGTTCAGTACAAGGATATGCACTGGTCACTAGTTTTAGTATTAGCCAGCAGTATAATAAAGGGGGAACGTTCAGTACAAGGCTGTGCACTGGTCACTAGTCTTAGTATTAGCCAGCAGTATAATAAAGGGTGAACGTTCAGTACAAGGATGTGCACTGGTCACTAGTCTTAGTATTAGCCAGCAGTATAATAAAGGGTGAACGTTCAGTACAAGGATATGCACTGGTCACTAGTTTTAGTATTAGCCAGCAGTATAATAAAGGGTGAACATTCAGTACAAGGCTGTGCACTGGTCACTAGTCTTAGTATTAGCCAGCAGTATAATAAAGGGTGAACGTTCAGTACAAGGCTGTGCACTGGTCACTAGTCACTAGTCTTAGTATTAGCCAGCAGTATAATAAAGGGTGAACATTCAGTACAAGGATATGCACTGGTCACTAGTCTTAGTATTAGCCATCAGTATAATAAAGGGTGAACATTCAGTACAAGGCTGTGCACTGGTCACTAGTCTTAGTATTAGCCAGCAGTATAATAAAGGGTGAACATTCAGTACAAGGATATGCACTGGTCACTAGTCTTAGTATTAGCCAGCAGTATAATAAAGGGTGAACGTTCAGTACAAGTATGTGCACTGGTCACTAGTCTTAGTATTAGCCAGCAGTATAATAAAGGGGGAACGTTCAGTACAAGGATATGCACTGGTCACTAGTCTTAGTATTAGCCAGCAGTATAATAAAGGGGGAACGTTCAGTACAAGGCTGTGCACTGGTCACTAGTCTTAGTATTAGCCAGCAGTATAATAAAGGGTGAACGTTCAGTACAAGGATGTGCACTGGTCACTAGTCTTAGTATTAGCCAGCAGTATAATAAAGGGTGAACCTTCAGTACAAGGATATGCACTGGTCACTAGTTTTAGTATTAGCCAGCAGTATAATAAAGGGTGAACATTCAGTACAAGGCTGTGCACTGGTCACTAGTCTTAGTATTAGCCAGCAGTATAATAAAGGGTGAACGTTCAGTACAAGGCCGTGCACTGGTCACTAGTCACTAGTCTTAGTATTAGCCAGCAGTATAATAAAGGGTGAACATTCAGTACAAGGATATGCACTGGTCACTAGTCTTAGTATTAGCTAGCAGTATAATAAAGGGTGAACGTTCAGTACAAGGATATGCACTGGTCACTAGTATTAGCCAGCAGTATAATAAAGGGTGAACGTTCAATACAAGGATGTGCACTGGTCACTAGTATTAGTATTAGCCAGCAGTATAATAAAGGGTGAACGTTCAGTACAAGGCTGTGCACTGGTCACTAGTCTTAGTATTAGCCAGCAGTATAATAAACGGTGAACATTCAGTACAAGGATATGCACTGGTCACTAGTCTTAGTATTAGCCAGCAGTATAATAAAGGGTGAACGTTCAGTACAAGTATGTGCACTGGTCACTAGTCTTAGTATTAGCCAGCAGTATAATAAAGGGGGAACGTTCAGTACAAGGATATGCACTGGTCACTAGTCTTAGTATTAGCCAGCAGTATAATAAAGGGGGAACGCTCAGTACAAGGCTGTGCACTGGTCACTAGTCTTAGTATTAGCCAGCAGTATAATAAAGGGTGAACGTTCAGTACAAGGATGTGCACTGGTCACTAGTCTTAGTATTAGCCAGCAGTATAATAAAGGGTGAACGTTCAGTACAAGGATATGCACTGGTCACTAGTTTTAGTATTAGCCAGCAGTTTAATAAAGGGTGAACATTCAGTACAAGGCTGTGCACTGGTCACTAGTATTAGTATTAGCCAGCAGTATAATAAAGGGTGAACGTTCAGTACAAGGCCGTGCACTGGTCACTAGTCACTAGTCTTAGTATTAGCCAGCAGTATAATAAAGGGTGAACATTCAGTACAAGGATATGCACTGGTCACTAGTCTTAGTATTAGCTAGCAGTATAATAAAGGGTGAACGTTCAGTACAAGGATATGCACTGGTCACTAGTATTAGCCAGCAGTATAATAAAGGGTGAACGTTCAATACAAGGATGTGCACTGGTCACTAGTATTAGTATTAGCCAGCAGTATAATAAAGGGTGAACGTTCAGTACAAGGCTGTGCACTGGTCACTAGTCTTAGTATTAGCCAGCAGTATAATAAAGGGTGAACATTCAGTACCAGGCTGTGCACTGGTCACTAGTCTTAGTATTAGCCAGCAGTATAATAAAGGGTGAACGTTCAGTACAAGGCTGTGCACTGGTCACTAGTCTTAGTATTAGCCAGCAGTATAATAAAGGGTGATTCAGTACAAGGATATGCACTGGTCACTAGTCTTAGTATTAGCCAGCAGTATAATAAAGGGGGAACGTTCAGTACAAGGATATGCACTGGTCACTAGTCTTAGTATTAGCCAGCAGTATAATAAAGGGTGAACTTTCAGTACAAGGCTGTGCACTGGTCACTAGTTTTAGTATTAGCCAGCAGTATAATAAAGGGTGAACATTCAGTACAAGGCTGTGCACTGATCACTAGTCTTAGTATTAGCCAGCAGTATAATAAAGGGTGAACATTCAGTACAAGGATATGCACTGGTCACTAGTCTTAGTATTAGCCAGCAGTATAATAAAGGGTGAACGTTCAGTACAAGGATATGCACTGGTCACTAGTATTTGTATTAGCCAGCAGTATAATAAAGGGTGAACGTTCAATACAAGGATGTGCACTGGTCACTAGTATTAGTATTAGCCAGCAGTATAATAAAGGGTGAACGTTCAGTACAAGGCTGTGCACTGGTCACTTGTCTTAGTATTAGCCAGCAGTATAATAAAGGGTGAACATTCAGTACAAGGATATGCACTGGTCACTAGTCTTAGTATTAGCCAGCAGTATAATAAAGGGTGAACGTTCAGTAGAAGGATATGCACTGGTCACTAGTCTTAGCATTAGCCAGCAGTATAATAAAGGGTGAACGTTCAGTACAAGGCTGTGCACTGGTCTCTAGTCTTAGTATTAGCCAGCAGTATAATAAAGGGTGAACATTCAGTAAAAGGCTGTGCACTGGTCACTAGTCTTAGTATTAGCCAGCAGTCTAATAAAGGGTGAACGTTCAGTATAAGGATATGCACTGGTCACTACTCTTAATATTAGCCAGCAGTATAATAAAGGGTGAACGTTCAGAACAAGGCTGTGCACTGGTCACTAGTTTTAGTATTAGCCAGCAGTATAATAAAGGGTGAACGTTCAGTACAAGGCTGTGCACTGGTCACTAGTTTTAGTATTAGCCAGCAGTATAATAAAGGGTGAACGTTCAGTACAAGGCTGTGCACTGGTCACTAGTCTTAGTATTAGCCAGCAGTATAATAAAGGGTGAACGTTCAGTACAAGGCTGTGCACTGGTCACTAGTCTTAGTATTAGCCAGCAGTATAATAAAGGGTGAACGTTCAGTACAAGGATATGAACTGGTCACTAGTATTAGACTTAGCCAGCAGTATAATAAAGGGTGAACATTCAGTACAAGGCTGTGCACTGGTCACTAGTCTTAGTATTAGCCAGCAGTATAATAAAGGGTGAACGTTCAGTACAAGGATGTGCACTGGTCACTAGTCTTAGTATTAGCCAGCAGTATAATAAAGGGTGAACATTCAGTACAAGGCTGTGCACTGGTCACTAGTCTTAGTATTAGCCAGCAGTATAATAAAGGGTGAACGTTCAGTAGAAGGCTGTACACTGGTCACTAGTTTTAGCATTAGCCAGTAGTATAATAAAGGGTGAACGTTCAGTAGAAGGCTGTACACTGGTCACTAGTTTTAGCATTAGCCAGCAGTATAATAAAGGGTGAACGTTCAGTACAAGGCTGTACACTGGTCACTAGTCTTAGTATTAGCCAGCAGTATAATAAAGGGTGAACATTCAGTACAAGGCTGTGCACTGGTCACTAGTCTTAGTATTAGCCAGCAGTATAATAAAGGGTGAACGTTCAGTGCAAGGCTGTGCACTGGTCACTAGTTTTAGTATTAGCCAGCAGTATAATAAAGGGTGATCGTTCAGTACAAGGCTGTGCACTGGTCACTAGTTTTAGTATTAGCCAGCAGTATAATAAATGGTGAACGTTCAGTAGAAGGATATGCACTGGTCACTAGTCTTAGCATTAGCCAGCAGTATAATAAAGGGTGAACGTTCAGTACAAGACTGTGCACTGGTCTCTAGTCTTAGTATTAGCCAGCAGTATAATAAAGGGTGAACATTCAGTACAAGGCTGTGCACTGGTCACTAGTCTTAGTATTAGCCAGCAGTCTAATAAAGAGTGAACGTTCAGTATAAGGATATGCACTGGTCACTACTCTTAGTATTAGCCAGCAGTATAATAAAGGGTGAACGTTCAGTACAAGGCTGTGCACTGGTCACTAGTTTTAGTATTAGCCAGCAGTATAATAAAGGGTGAACGTTCAGTACAAGGCTGTGCACTGGTCACTAGTTTTAGTATTAGCCAGCAGTATAATAAAGGGTGAACGTTCAGTACAAGGCTGTGCACTGGTCACTAGTCTTAGTATTAGCCAGCAGTATAATAAAGGGTGAACGTTCAGTACAAGGCTGTGCACTGGTCACTAGTCTTAGTATTAGCCAGCAGTATAATAAAGGGTGAACGTTCAGTACAAGGATGTGCACTGGTCACTAGTCTTAGTATTAGCCAGCAGTATAATAAAGGGTGAACGTTCAGTACAAGGATATGCACTGGTCACTAGTTTTAGTATTAGCCAGCAGTATAATAAAGGGTGAACATTCAGTACAAGGCTGTGCACTGGTCACTAGTCTTAGTATTAGCCAGCAGTATAATAAAGGGTGAACGTTCAGTACAAGGCTGTGCACTGGTCACTAGTCACTAGTCTTAGTATTAGCCAGCAGTATAATAAAGGGTGAACGTTCAGTACAAGGATATGCACTGGTCACTAGTTTTAGTATTAGCCAGCAGTATAATAAAGGGTGAACATTCAGTACAAGGCTGTGCACTGGTCACTAGTCTTAGTATTAGCCAGCAGTATAATAAAGGGTGAACGTTCAGTACAAGGCTGTGCACTGGTCACTAGTCACTAGTCTTAGTATTAGCCAGCAGTATAATAAAGGGTGAACATTCAGCACAAGGATATGCACTGGTCACTAGTCTTAGTATTAGCCAGCAGTATAATAAAGGGTGAACATTCAGTACAAGGCTGTGCACTGGTCACTAGTCTTAGTATTAGCCAGCAGTATAATAAAGGGTGAACATTCAGTGCAAGGCTGTGCACTGGTCACTAGTTTTAGTATTAGCCAGCAGTATAATAAAGGGTGAACGTTCAGTGCAAGGCTGTGCACTGGTCACTAGTTTTAGTATTAGCCAGCAGTATAATAAAGGGTGAACATTCAGTACAAGGCTGTGCACTGGTCACTAGTCTTAGTATTAGCCAGCAGTCTAATAAAGGGTGAACGTTCAGTATAAGGATATGCACTGGTCACTAGTCTTAGTATTAGCCAGCAGTATAATAAAGGGTGAACGTTCAGTACAAGGCTGTGCACTGGTCACTAGTTTTAGTATTAGCCAGCAGTATAATAAAGGGTGAACGTTCAGTACAAGGCTGTGCACTGGTCACTAGTTTTAGTAGTAGCCAGCAGTATAATAAAGGGTGAACGTTCAGTACAAGGCTGTGCACTGGTCACTAGTCTTAATATTAGCCAGCAGTATAATAAAGGGTGAACGTTCAGTACAAGGCTGTGCACTGGTCACTAGTCTTAGAATAAGCCAGCAGTATAATAAAGGGTGAACATTCAGTACAAGGATATGCACTGGTCACTAGTCTTAGTATTAGCCAGCAGTATAATAAAGGGTGAACGTTCAGCACAAGTATGTGCACTGGTCACTAGTCTTAGTATTAGCCAGCAGTATAATAAAGGGGGAACGTTCAGTACAAGGATATGCACTGGTCACTAGTCTTAGTATTAGCCAGCAGTATAATAAAGGGGGAACGTTCAGTACAAGGCTGTGCACTGGTCACTAGTCTTAGTATTAGCCAGCAGTATAATAAAGGGTGAACGTTCAGTACAAGGATGTGCACTGGTCACTAGTCTTAGTATTAGCCAGCAGTATAATAAAGGGTGAACGTTCAGTACAAGGATATGCACTGGTCACTAGTTTTAGTATTAGCCAGCAGTATAATAAAGGGGGAACGTTCAGTACAAGGCTGTGCACTGGTCACTAGTCTTAGTATTAGCCAGCAGTATAATAAAGGGTGAACGTTCAGTACAAGGATGTGCACTGGTCACTAGTCTTAGTATTAGCCAGCAGTATAATAAAGGGTGAACGTTCAGTACAAGGATATGCACTGGTCACTAGTTTTAGTATTAGCCAGCAGTATAATAAAGGGTGAACATTCAGTACAAGGCTGTGCACTGGTCACTAGTCTTAGTATTAGCCAGCAGTATAATAAAGGGTGAACGTTCAGTACAAGGCTGTGCACTGGTCACTAGTCACTAGTCTTAGTATTAGCCAGCAGTATAATAAAGGGTGAACATTCAGTACAAGGATATGCACTGGTCACTAGTCTTAGTATTAGCCATCAGTATAATAAAGGGTGAACATTCAGTACAAGGCTGTGCACTGGTCACTAGTCTTAGTATTAGCCAGCAGTATAATAAAGGGTGAACATTCAGTACAAGGATATGCACTGGTCACTAGTCTTAGTATCAGCCAGCAGTATAATAAAGGGTGAACGTTCAGTACAAGTATGTGCACTGGTCACTAGTCCTAGTATTAGCCAGCAGTATAATAAAGGGGGAACGTTCAGTACAAGGATATGCATTGGTCACTAGTCTTAGTATTAGCCAGCAGTATAATAAAGGGGGAACGTTCAGTACAAGGCTGTGCACTGGTCACTAGTCTTAGTATTAGCCAGCAGTATAATAAAGGGTGAACGTTCAGTACAAGGATGTGCACTGGTCACTAGTCTTAGTATTAGCCAGCAGTATAATAAAGGGTGAACCTTCAGTACAAGGATATGCACTGGTCACTAGTTTTAGTATTAGCCAGCAGTATAATAAAGGGTGCACATTCAGTACAAGGCTGTACACTGGTCACTAGTCTTAGTATTAGCCAGCAGTATAATAAAGGGTGAACGTTCAGTACAAGGCCGTGCACTGGTCACTAGTCACTAGTCTTAGTATTAGCCAGCAGTATAATAAAGGGTGAACATTCAGTACAAGGATATGCACTGGTCACTAGTCTTAGTATTAGCTAGCAGTATAATAAAGGGTGAACGTTCAGTACAAGGATATGCACTGGTCACTAGTATTAGCCAGCAGTATAATAAAGGGTGAACGTTCAATACAAGGATGTGCACTGGTCACTAGTATTAGTATTAGCCAGCAGTATAATAAAGGGTGAACGTTCAGTACAAGGCTGTGCACTGGTCACTAGTCTTAGTATTAGCCAGCAGTATAATAAAGGGTGAACATTCAGTACAAGGCTGTGCACTGGTCACTAGTCTTAGTATTAGCCAGCAGTATAATAAAGGGTGAACGTTCAGTACAAGGCTGTGCACTGGTCACTAGTCTTAGTATTAGCCAGCAGTATAATAAAGGGTGATTCAGTACAAGGATATGCACTGGTCACTAGTCTTAGTATTAGCCAGCAGTATAATAAAGGGGGAACGTTCAGTACAAGGATATGCACTGGTCACTAGTCTTAGTATTAGCCAGCAGTATAATAAAGGGTGAACGTTCAGTACAAGGCTGTGCACTGGTCACTAGTTTTAGTATTAGCCAGCAGTATAATAAAGGGTGAACATTCAGTACAAGGCTGTGCACTGGTCACTAGTCTTAGTATTAGCCAGCAGTATAATAAAGGGTGAACATTCAGTACAAGGATATGCACTGGTCACTAGTCTTAGTATTAGCCAGCAGTATAATAAAGGGTGAACGTTCAGTACAAGGATATGCACTGGTCACTAGTATTTGTATTAGCCAGCAGTATAATAAAGGGTGAACGTTCAATACAAGGATGTGCACTGGTCACTAGTATTAGTATTAGCCAGCAGTATAATAAAGGGTGAACGTTCAGTACAAGGCTGTGCACTGGTCACTTGTCTTAGTATTAGCCAGCAGTATAATAAAGGGTGAACATTCAGTACAAGGATATGCACTGGTCACTAGTCTTAGTATTAGCCAGCAGTATAATAAAGGGTGAACGTTCAGTAGAAGGATATGCACTGGTCACTAGTCTTAGCATTAGCCAGCAGTATAATAAAGGGTGAACGTTCAGTACAAGGCTGTGCACTGGTCTCTAGTCTTAGTATTAGCCAGCAGTATAATAAAGGGTGAACATTCAGTAAAAGGCTGTGCACTGGTCACTACTCTTAGTATTAGCCAGCAGTATAATAAAGGGTGAACGTTCAGTACAAGGCTGTGCACTGGTCACTAGTTTTAGTATTAGCCAGCAGTATAATAAAGGGTGAACGTTCAGTACAAGGCTGTGCACTGGTCACTAGTTTTAGTATTAGCCAGCAGTATAATAAAGTGTGAACGTTCAGTACAAGGCTGTGCACTGGTCACTAGTCTTAGTATTAGCCAGCAGTATAATAAAGGGTGAACGTTCAGTACAAGGCTGTGCACTGGTCACTAGTCTTAGTATTAGCCAGCAGTATAATAAAGGGTGAACGTTCAGTACAAGGCTGTGCACTGATCACTAGTCTTAGTATTAGCCAGCAGTATAATAAAGGGTGAACGTTCAGTACAAGGATAATCACTGGTCACTAGTCTTAGTATTAGCCAGCAGTATATTAAAGGATGAACGTTCAGTACAAGGCTGTGCACTGGTCACTAGTCTTAGTATTAGCCAGCAGTATAATAAAGGGTGAACGTTCAGTACAAGGATGTGCACTGGTCACTAGTTTTAGTATTAGCCAGCAGTATAATAGAGGGTGAACATTCAGTACAAGGCTGTGCACTGGTCACTAGTCTTAGTATTAGCCAGCAGTATAATAAAGGGTGAACGTTCAGTACAAGGCTGTGCACTGGTCACTAGTCTTAGTATTAGCCAGCAGTATAATAAAGGGTGAACGTTCAGTACAAGGCTGTGCACTGGTCACTAGTCTTAGTATTAGCCAGCAGTATAATAAAGGGGGAACGTTCAGTACAAGGATATGCACTGGTCACTAGTCTTAGTATTAGCCAGCAGTATAATAAAGGGTGAACGTTCAGTACAAGGCTGTGCACTGGTCACTAGTCTTAGTATTAGCCAGCAGTATAATAAAGGGTGAACGTTCAGTACAAGGATATGCACTGGTCACTAGTCTTAGTATTAGCCAGCAGTATAATAAAGGGTGAACGTTCAGTACAAGGCTGTGCACTGGTCACTAGTCTTAGTATTAGCCAGCAGTATAATAAAGGGTGAACGTTCAGTACAAGGATATGAACTGGTCACTAGTATTAGTATTAGCCAGCAGTATATTAAAGGATGAACGTTCAGTACAAGGCTGTGCACTGGTCACTAGTCTTAGTATTAGCCAGCAGTATAATAAAGGGTGAACGTTCAGTACAAGGATGTGCACTGGTCACTAGTCTTAGTATTAGCCAGCAGTATAATAAAGGGTGAACCTTCAGTACAAGGATATGCACTGGTCACTAGTTTTAGTATTAGCCAGCAGTATAATAAAGGGTGCACATTCAGTACAAGGCTGTGCACTGGTCACTAGTCTTAGTATTAGCCAGCAGTATAATAAAGGGTGAACGTTCAGTACAAGGCCGTGCACTGGTCACTAGTCACTAGTCTTAGTATTAGCCAGCAGTATAATAAAGGGTGAACATTCAGTACAAGGATATGCACTGGTCACTAGTCTTAGTATTAGCTAGCAGTATAATAAAGGGTGAACGTTCAGTACAAGGATATGCACTGGTCACTAGTATTAGCCAGCAGTATAATAAAGGGTGAACGTTCAATACAAGGATGTGCACTGGTCACTAGTATTAGTATTAGCCAGCAGTATAATAAAGGGTGAACGTTCAGTACAAGGCTGTGCACTGGTCACTAGTCTTAGTATTAGCCAGCAGTATAATAAAGGGTGAACATTCAGTACAAGGCTGTGCACTGGTCACTAGTCTTAGTATTAGCCAGCAGTATAATAAAGGGTGAACGTTCAGTACAAGGCTGTGCACTGGTCACTAGTCTTAGTATTAGCCAGCAGTATAATAAAGGGTGATTCAGTACAAGGATATGCACTGGTCACTAGTCTTAGTATTAGCCAGCAGTATAATAAAGGGGGAACGTTCAGTACAAGGATATGCACTGGTCACTAGTCTTAGTATTAGCCAGCAGTATAATAAAGGGTGAACGTTCAGTACAAGGCTGTGCACTGGTCACTAGTTTTAGTATTAGCCAGCAGTATAATAAAGGGTGAACATTCAGTACAAGGCTGTGCACTGGTCACTAGTCTTAGTATTAGCCAGCAGTATAATAAAGGGTGAACATTCAGTACAAGGATATGCACTGGTCACTAGTCTTAGTATTAGCCAGCAGTATAATAAAGGGTGAACGTTCAGTACAAGGATATGCACTGGTCACTAGTATTTGTATTAGCCAGCAGTATAATAAAGGGTGAACGTTCAATACAAGGATGTGCACTGGTCACTAGTATTAGTATTAGCCAGCAGTATAATAAAGGGTGAACGTTCAGTACAAGGCTGTGCACTGGTCACTTGTCTTAGTATTAGCCAGCAGTATAATAAAGGGTGAACATTCAGTACAAGGATATGCACTGGTCACTAGTCTTAGTATTAGCCAGCAGTATAATAAAGGGTGAACGTTCAGTAGAAGGATATGCACTGGTCACTAGTCTTAGCATTAGCCAGCAGTATAATAAAGGGTGAACGTTCAGTACAAGGCTGTGCACTGGTCTCTAGTCTTAGTATTAGCCAGCAGTATAATAAAGGGTGAACATTCAGTAAAAGGCTGTGCACTGGTCACTAGTCTTAGTATTAGCCAGCAGTCTAATAAAGGGTGAACGTTCAGTATAAGGATATGCACTGGTCACTACTCTTAGTATTAGCCAGCAGTATAATAAAGGGTGAACGTTCAGTACAAGGCTGTGCACTGGTCACTAGTTTTAGTATTAGCCAGCAGTATAATAAAGGGTGAACGTTCAGTACAAGGCTGTGCACTGGTCACTAGTTTTAGTATTAGCCAGCAGTATAATAAAGTGTGAACGTTCAGTACAAGGCTGTGCACTGGTCACTAGTCTTAGTATTAGCCAGCAGTATAATAAAGGGTGAACGTTCAGTACAAGGCTGTGCACTGGTCACTAGTCTTAGTATTAGCCAGCAGTATAATAAAGGGTGAACGTTCAGTACAAGGCTGTGCACTGGTCACTAGTCTTAGTATTAGCCAGCAGTATAATAAAGGGTGAACGTTCAGTACAAGGATAATCACTGGTCACTAGTCTTAGTATTAGCCAGCAGTATATTAAAGGATGAACGTTCAGTACAAGGCTGTGCACTGGTCACTTGTCTTAGTATTAGCCAGCAGTATAATAAAGGGTGAACGTTCAGTACAAGGATGTGCACTGGTCACTAGTTTTAGTATTAGCCAGCAGTATAATAGAGGGTGAACATTCAGTACAAGGCTGTGCACTGGTCACTAGTCTTAGTATTAGCCAGCAGTATAATAAAGGGTGAACGTTCAGTACAAGGCTGTGCACTGGTCACTAGTCTTAGTATTAGCCAGCAGTATAATAAAGGGTGAACGTTCAGTACAAGGCTGTGCACTGGTCACTAGTCTTAGTATTAGCCAGCAGTATAATAAAGGGGGAACGTTCAGTACAAGGATATGCACTGGTCACTAGTCTTAGTATTAGCCAGCAGTATAATAAAGGGTGAACGTTCAGTACAAGGCTGTGCACTGGTCACTAGTCTTAGTATTAGCCAGCAGTATAATAAAGGGTGAACGTTCAGTACAAGGATATGCACTGGTCACTAGTCTTAGTATTAGCCAGCAGTATAATAAAGGGTGAACGTTCAGTACAAGGCTGTGCACTGGTCACTAGTCTTAGTATTAGCCAGCAGTATAATAAAGGGTGAACGTTCAGTACAAGGATATGAACTGGTCACTAGTATTAGTATTAGCCAGCAGTATATTAAAGGATGAACGTTCAGTACAAGGCTGTGCACTGGTCACTAGTCTTAGTATTAGCCAGCAGTATAATAAAGGGTGAACGTTCAGTACAAGGATGTGCACTGGTCACTAGTTTTAGTATTAGCCAGCAGTATAATAGAGGGTGAACATTCAGTACAAGGCTGTGCACTGGTCACTAGTCTTAGTATTAGCCAGCAGTATAATAAAGGTTGAACGTTCAGTACAAGGCTGTGCACTGGTCACTAGTCTTAGTATTAGCCAGCAGTATAATAAAGGGTGAACGTTCAGTACAAGGCTGTGCACTGGTCACTAGTCTTAGTATTAGCCAGCAGTATAATAAAGGGGGAACGTTCAGTACAAGGATATGCACTGGTCACTAGTCTTAGTATTAGCCAGCAGTATAATAAAGGGTGAACGTTCAGTACAAGGCTGTGCACTGGTCACTAGTCTTAGTATTAGCCAGCAGTATAATAAAGGGTGAACGTTCAGTACAAGGATATGCACTGGTCACTAGTCTTAGTATTAGCCAGCAGTATAATAAAGGGTGAACGTTCAGTACAAGGCTGTGCACTGGTCACTAGTCTTAGTATTAGCCAGCAGTATAATAAAGGGTGAACGTTCAGTACAAGGATGTGCACTGGTCACTAGTCTTAGTATTAGGCAGCAGTATAATAAAGGGTGAACGTTCAGTACAAGGCTGTGCACTGGTCACTAGTCTCAGTATTAGCCAGCAGTATAATAAAGGGTGAACGTTCAGTACAAGGCTGTGCACTGGTCACTAGTCTTAGTATTAGCCAGCAGTATAATAAAGGGTGAACGTTCAGTACAAGGCTGTGCACTGGTCACTAGTCTTAGTATTAGCCAGCAGTATAATAAAGGGTGAACGTTCAGTACAAGGCTGTGCACTGGTCACTAGTCTTAGTATTAGCCAGCAGTATAATAAAGGGTGAACATTCAGTACAAGGCTGTGCACTGGTCACTAGTCTTAGTATTAGCCAGCAGTATAATAAAGGGTGAACTTTCAGTACAAGGATATGCACTGGTCACTAGTCTTAGTATTAGCCAACAGTATAATAAAGGGTGAACGTTCAGTACAAGGATATGTACTGGTCACTAGTCTCAGTATTAGCCAGTAGTATAATAAAGGGTGAACCCTCAGTTCCCTCTCTGGTCCTTCCATTTTAGCATACATGACAGTTGGGATGACACCAGTTCCATACAGGAAAGATCCCGGATACTTTTCTACACCAGTTTCTCTCCCTCTATCTGTCCTCTAGTCTTAAACTCAGACTCCCTCCCCACCTTCCTCTCCCCTACTCTGTCCCCTGCCCTCAGACACAGATAAGGGGCTGGTGGCAGGAAGGGTGAAGCTTTACCCTTACAATGCCACTTTCCCTAACCCCCTCTCACCACACTTTCTTCCTGGTCAGCAGCCAGATTCTCTCCAACTGTCAAGCTCCGGTCCTCAATGCCCACAGTGGTTGGCTATTAGTAATCAAATATGGTGATCAGTATCGCTTCTATCCGTGGACTCGTCAATGGATAGCATCCAAAAATAGACTAAACGGAGAGCACTATTTTTCACCATATATCAATAAAAAAATATTGATTTCTATTGAAAAAAAAAAAGACATAAAATGTAAACCTTAATACATCATGCAATTCACACCATACTGCCAAATAAATGCATGTAACGATGGTAGAAAGTAGCTACAGAGCCAAGTATTATGTGCACATAATAATAAAGATCCACGTATCAATATAATTTTCTTAAACGGTGTAATATCAGACTTGTCCCAATTATTGGTCTAAAGAAACAAATCTTCCCTTTACAGTTATTTAACCAAAGTCATTCAACTTGATTCTGCAATTAATTTGTGTCAGGATCCACAACGTTCTTAAAGAGAAAAGTGCAATATATTAGACAGTGATGTTTTGATATTTGACCTTTTCACGGCTGTTTTTTAGTGATTTTTATCTCCTCTTTTGTGTGTGTCTTAAGTCCTTTGTGCGGCACAGTGCTATTTATTACCTCAGGCCTCTGGCTGTTCACCCGCTTGTTCTCTTTACGGTATAGATGACCCCGGCTTTTTCTCCAAGAATGAAAGGGGTTAGTGGCGAAAACATTACTGGCTAGTTAAAGTGTTAGTAATGTCTAAAAAAAGTTTTTGCATTTAGAAGAGCTTAAAAATCTGAGCTAAATGCAAAAAAAAGTCTCTCTCAAACCGCTATGGTTTAAGAGATACAGGCGTTTAAAGTTTGATTTCTCCTACTGACAGCTGTAAAGCTGTCAGCAGGAGATCCGTGTTGGTCGACAGGGAGGCGCTTGAGAAGTGCCGAGATCTCGTTACTTGCACGGAATCCCTTCATTGGAATAGTCTAAAACGAGTGCCTGAACACTAGGCACACATTTTAGACCACACCACACCACACCTGAGTGTCAAATAAGTCATAGGGGTACTATATAATCAGAATGCCTAAGTTAAAGCTCATCACTCATGAACACTAGACACACGTTTTAGACCGTTCCAATGAAGGGATTCTGTGTAAGTAATGAGATATCAGCACTTCTCAAGCGCCTCCGTGTCGACCAACACGGATCTCCTGCTGACAGCTTTACAGCTGTCAGTAGGAGAAATCAAACGTTAAACGCCTGTATCTCTTAAACCATAGCTGTTTGAGATAGGTTTTTTTGCATTTAGCTCAGCTTTTTAAGCTCTTCTAAATGCAAAAAACTTTTTTTAGACATTACTAACACTTTAACTAGCCAGTAATGTTTTCGCCACTAACCCCTGTCATCCTATACTGTTAGTATCATAGAAGCCTGAGATACTAGGACTGTACAGGAGCACCGCGATGCTCAGCAGCGAGAAAGCACTCACACCTACTGGATGTGGTGCTAGAACGCTGATGGGTGACTGCAGACACTGGGTACACATGAGAAGCGGGCGGTACTTGGTATACAATAGACCGTTACCGTATTAGTGCTACACGATGAGTGATGAGTTAACACACGGGCTTAGCATACATCTCCCAAGAGCCTCTCCACTCGTTTGTGACACAATACTGATTATACCCAGATATAGTATCAGTCTTGGGTCTGCATTACGTATCATTTGCATGTAGTTATTTAAATACAGATACAAGTATTTCTTATGTTTACACATTATTTACATCACTTGTGCATCTTTCACTATAGGCATTTGTTTATCACTCCCTGTCGAATGATAGCCACCCCTCGGGGTGATGACATCATCGTCAGCATCTAAACACCAAGTTTGGCACTTTTTTTCAATGCACTTAGGGTATATTATGTGGGTTAGTTCACTTAGTCACTTGTCTTGAGAAAGGCCATATGGTGTGGGTGAAACGTTGACAATAAATTAATACTTATCAAGAAGTCCTGCTTTGAGATATATATATATATATATATATATATATAACAACAAGTCAATAGGGAAGCACTCACGCTGTCAAAGGCAGCTGCCTGGGTGCTATAGTTTCAACCAAAATGTAGAATTTATTCCATGTGAAGAAAGCACTCTCAGGACTTCGTTCAAAATGACAACAGTGTTTATTGTGCAGATCGACGTTTTGGTTACATTACAGCAACCTTCATCAAGGATGCCACAGCAGTGAAAACACCTCCTTCATATACCCTCGATGTGTGTATTGGCGCCATAAGGACGCACTGTGAGTGGACATAGCGTCACCTCCAATGACCCTGACGTCAATGAGTGACATCTAAATAACCCAATAACATAAACGTTACCCAATAACAATATTACCATGAAAGAAAAAGTATTAATCAAAGTGTTCATTGTAAAATTATGAAATTCAGCTAGTTGCTATTCCCAAAAAAAACATATCGAGCATAAGCACTAACCTCCTGTACCTTCAAATGGATGCCGATTATAAGGACTGTCATAAGTTATAATTATTCTGGCGACGCCCGCGCATCGCAATGCTCGGCATATTATATATGTCTCCAGGTCACACTAATACATGTGTCCTGTGTTCCATTCATAATTTGCCCGGTCATAGATCTAATGTCAAGGCGCCCCTGATTGTATGATGTAGCTAATGTGCCGATATTAGACTCAGTCGTTGTTGCGCTACTTTAATTTAAGTTATCAAGGATAATGGTTTCAATAGATAATCAGATACTGTCTGTACCACGTAGCGCAATTAATTCTGCTCCTATAGTTTAAATCATAATAGATGTGTAGCTCTCCTCCGAGAGTTCAAAAACTAAGTGTTAAGCGGAGTCTAGAAATTCTTCCAATTTACTAATAATTAGTAGGGAACATAAGAACGCTTAAAAAGAAAAAAAAGAAGAAATAGACACCTCCAAACAATAAGTTAGAATGTAATAAAGCTACCTGCAGCATTTTCTCATCAGCCCATCTTAAGTGGAAAATGTTGGGTCAGTTGGAAATTGTCGGGTCAATTAAGGGCAACATACTACAAGCATGAATACGCCCCTAGTGGGCATCTAGTGCCTATTCTGTTATAAAAAGATAAGTATGTTGCAATTATTGTATCCAACATTTCCTCACTAGATACATCTCATCCCTGCGCTTTCAACATTGAGAAAGAACGATTTTTCAAAAAAACAGCGTTTCATATATTTAAAAGAATCTTCTTAAGTAAATCCCATGACAAGAAACTTCTTGTGTTACACATATGCACATTGGGGAGATGAACGTATCAAAACAATATAGCTTATGTCACTGAATATGCAGAGGGGTTCATAACAGGGGTTATTTGAGTGTAAATTGTAAGTGTAAATTGTTATAGATCCTGGCTCCCAGGTGGTAAGAGAATATCAGTGCCATCTTCAAATCTTCAACGCTCCTCATTTTGTATCCTTAGGTACATGTTGGACAGGCGGTCCCATTTATACATATAACCTAGTAATTATGGGATTTACTGATAATGCCATCTGTATCAAGGTAAATCCAACCATCTTCCTCTGTATATGCTGGACAGGAAGTCCCATTTAAGCATATATTCCGGTCCCAAAATTGAGCAATATCAGCCCATTTGCTGTAATAAGGTTTATACCAAAAGTCATTACCATGAACAATGGAGTTCATCATCCTTGATGATATATCCAATATATGCTGGACAGGGAGTCCTATGTATACATATCATTGGATTCCATGACGGGGGGATCCTAGTTCCGGAATAGTTTGAGCATACAGACCATGATGATCATCCATAGTATATATAGATGAAAAACATTAATTGCGCTACGTGGTACAGACAGTATCTGATTATCTATTGAAACCATTATCCTTGATAACTTAAATTAAAGTAGCGCAACAACGACTGAGTCTAATATCGGCACATTAGCTACATCATACAATCAGGGGCGCCTTGACATTAGATCTATGACCGGGCAAATTATGAATGGAACACAGGACACATGTATTAGTGTGACCTGGGGACATATATAATATGCAGAGCGTTGCGATGCGCGGGCGTCGCCAGAATAATTATAACTTATGACAGTCCTTATAATCGGCATCCATTTGAAGGTACAAGAGGTTAGTGCTTATGCTCGATATGTTTTTTTTGGGAATAGGAACCAGCTGAATTTCATAATTTTACAACGAACACTTTGATTAATACTTTTTCTTTCAGGGTAATATTGTTATTGGGTAACGTTTATGTTATTGGGTTATTTAGATGTCACTCATTGACGTCAGGGTCATTGGAGGTGACGCTATGTCCACTCACAGTGCGTCCTTATGGCGCCAATACACACATCGAGGGTATATGAAGGAGGTGTTTTCACTGCTGTGGCATCCTTGATGAAGGTTGCTGTAATGTAACCGAAACGTCGATCTGCACAATAAACACTGTTGTCATTTTGAACATTTATATATATATACATATATATATATATATATATATATATATATATATAATGTGTCACAAAACAGTACACAATATAAAAACACAGTATTAACACTATCAGAATATCTACAAAATTAGAACGAGGAAAATATATAGACAAGGAAGGAAGAGAAAAGAAAGAAATCACTCATATGTTGTACAGAAGATCGTAATGAGCCCAAACACTTTGAACTCTTAAGGGAAATGAATTAGAAGCATGAGTGACATTCCAGCACCTGGAATTTTATTTATTTTTTTATTCAAAGAGTTGAAAATAAAAACACGTTTTTGTTTTGTTTTTCCTCATCACGTAAAAGCCTCTATACTTTCCTGTTCCTTTTGGAAAGATGCATGCTACAGGACTGCAGAGCGACTATTCCATCCCAAAAGCAGCGTTGGACTCCCTTTTAATCTTCAGTTGTTGTTGGACTACAATTCCAATCAACCCCACACTACATTAGTTTAGAAGACAGTCAATTTTATTTCTGAATGGTGATCAGAGAGTGGCGCCATTTAATGGCTTGAAAGTGAAACCATCAGTGCAACAAGAGCTAAATCAGCATATGAAACAGGCCTGTAAGTATCAATACCTCCTAAACTATTCATCTGCCAGACTTTTAGCTAACAAACAGGCAGTTTTGAATGAAGCGTTTAAAAGGATAGTAATACCTAGATTTAAGAAGGTTTAATATTCATATGAAGAAAAAAAAAAAAAAATCAAATGAAGTAATACATCTTTAATCAACGGGATTTACTTTAAGATTTATAATCTTTTAAAGTACCCCCCTTCCCCTTTTACAGACGTCAGTGCTAACTTAAAGATCAAGAGTCTGGTCGTTTCACAGGACAAAATAGCACTGTCTTCAAAGAAACGGTCTACAAAGTGTGCCTACCTCCCAGTCACACTTTGTAGGCCATTATAATGAAATATTTCTTTGAAGACAACGCTATTTCGGGTCTGCTGACGAGCCATCCTGTGAAATTACCAGAATCTTGATCTGTCAGATAGAATGCCGATGTCTGTAAAAGGGGTGGGAGAGGGGAACTTTAAAAGCTTATAAATCTTAACACACATCTTTAAGCAAAGGGATTTACTTGATTTAATTTATTTCATATTAACATTAAACCTTCTTAAATCTAGGTATTACTATCCCTTTAAATAGTAAAGGTTAAAGGGAGAGTAAAAATATATATTGTAGGGTTTACCCCTCCTGAGTAACCAAGGGCACTCCCATTGCTGAGAGGCATTTTTTCAAAAGTTATTTCAACTCAAACCTTTTTTTGGTGCAGTATCTCAGTAGTCCCAGATTTTACAGTAGTACTGTTTCTACAGCATCCAATGTACAGCTCTGGTCAGTTGAACATAAACCGTTATAAGATGGTGAAGTAAGAACGGCACTGTAAAGTTTCAGACTATCGAGATGTTGCAAGGTCCATTTCAAAACCTTTTCCACTAGAAAAAGGATAGACATTTTTTTTTACTGGATAAAGAGCAGCTGGTATACCCAAATCCTGCTCAACAGCTGCAGTGTCTTCCTTAATGGGATTGTAATGGTTTATAATAATAAGTAATACTGTATATAATGCAAAAAGAAATAGATTGGTGCAAGTCTCATCTCCCAACCCTTCATAGTTTGAGAAATAGAATGTTTTAAAGTTCTCCTCTCCCTCCCCTTTCCCTGACGTGGGCATCTAGATGACAGCTTGACATCCTGGTCTGGGGACCGTCAATCGGCTCTTCAGCAGAGCTGAGATACCAAAATCTAAAAAGAACTACTTCACGGGAATGGTCTACAAAGTGTGCTTCCAAACCAGGTACACTTTGTAGACCATTCCAATTAAGTACTTCTTTTTAGATTTAGGTATCTTGGCTCTGCTGAAGAGCCACTTCGAGTTGACTGACTCAAATCTCGTGTCAGCTATACAACTGACAGCAGGGAGAGGGGAACTTTAAAACGTTCTCTCTCTCAAACCATAAATGTTTGAGAGATTGGACTTGCACCAACAGATTTCTTTTTGCATTGTCTACAATATTCCTTATTATTTTAAGCCATTACTATCCCTTTAAAGCCTTGCTGTATGCATTATTCATAAAGAGAGAGTATTAAAAAATTGAAAGACTATACAGAGAGGCTAGCTATAGTTTTTTCTACTGGAAGACCGCTCAGCAGATGCAGAACTTTCCTTTTTTATAAATCTGGATGAATGTGTTTTTATAGTTAGCTCCAATTACATTTTTCTCAGTCCAGTTAAAACAGGATTATTAAATAAACGTATACATGCACCAATAATGATTTCAAAAACAAATTATTTAATGTGGCAAGTGAACGGAACACACATTTAGATAATGAACATGACATTAAGGAGTCGAGTTAAGAATTAAAGAGCAAACATTGAAATCTTAAAAAGTAGCAATCTCATTAAACTGTCCTCCTTTCCAATCACAGGGAATAAGAGCGAATACAAAAGTGCAACAATTGAGGCGCAATCCAAATGTACGCTAGCAGCCAGGGTACAACGAAAAACTCCATTTGAGCAAAACGTAAATTTTAACTCCTTAAAAGTTTAAGAGGTGTCCAATGCATTGCAAAGCTATGCATTGGCGACCTCTCTAACATCCAAGGTGTTTAAATCACTAACCCTTTGAGTGCCAGAGGGGTATGCAACGCATTGCAAAGCATTGCGTTGCGTACCCCTCTGGCACTCAAAGGGTTAAACTCCTGAGGATCTGATTGCTGTACAACACCTTGAAAAGCAATGAATGTTGTACACAGAGGAAATTTTTATTTCGTATGGTGAAGGTGGCTTGTTGCATTAATGTTCCATTTGTCTTTTGGCATTTAGCACTGTGCATCCCTTTGGATTGCAGCCTGGTGTAAGTCACATGTTAACCGTTTGAGTGCCAGAAAGGCATCCAATGCACTAAATACCTCTCTGGCACTCAAAGGGTTAATGACCTCCGTGTATGTCAGTGGAAATTTTTATTTGTTGCCTGTGGTGCATTCGGATTGCCCAAGAATCGCTCTATTTTTGTGTGTACACATTGGGTATATTCATAAAGTGCAAAACCAGAGCAATTCTGTTGCATGCCAACCCGCACTCTGAGCGCATATAAACATTCCCACTGATCTGTATGCAGTTTTTTAAGCCCCTGGAAGCTGAAGAGGTCTCCAATGCATTCTAGTACAGAAGAGTGTAAAAGCCCTGTTTAAATTAAGATTCGTGGAATTGTTATTGGTTTGCCCCAGAATTGTTTGACTTTGGCTTTATATATTCATGGACCAATATTTAACAGTTATTCCTTTTAATTAATGTCCTCTTTTCAGGAAGGTCTGGTTGCCAAATGTAGGAATATTGGCATTACTAGAATTTGGTGTCAGGACTTGTATATCGAAGTTCATAGCTGTGGGATAAAGGTCACTGATCCAATACGTGTCAGGCACAAAGTGATGGGCACACAGGAGACTCCTTATTACACACTAAGAGAAGTGGGGAGAGATGCACTAGGGTGTGATAAAGAGGAGATGACTTTTCTAGTGATTTCACTGTTATTATATGGAATCTATACAGTAAGATATCAGACTTCATGAATCCTAGTACACTGGCTCCATTGACTAACATAGGGAATGGAGAGCTTATCACACTGGAGAAGTTAACTCTGCTTTATCACACCTTGGTGCATCTCATCCCTGGAGTAATTTTGGAGGAAACCATGTGCACCATAGGAGACATAAATGCCCCAACTACCAAATTATTTAAATGAGACATAACCCCTTGAATGTTAGGCAGGTCTCCAACACATTACAAATCAATGTATTTGAGACCTCTTTGGCAATCAAGGGGTTAACCCTTTCAGTGCCTGAGGGGTATGCAACCCATTGCTCTGCGTACCCATCTGGCACTGAAAGTGTTAAAGCAATGGTAACCTTTTATTTTGACATAACGTACAGTTAAATCACCTTCACTTTTCATTTAATCTTCATTTACACTAATATCCCCAACAGTGATCTCCTTGGATCTCTGTTTCCAGAGAGGTTTCTAGTCGATATACCATCAACACAGGAAGTGAGAATGTTACAGTCACTCTGCAGTACTGTATGATCTGTGTGCTATCTTTTTATATTGAAAGAAGGTCTAGTGATCATACAGTGAAAAGATTCATGTTCCCTGACAGAAAGCTCTGTGCAAACAAATCCAGAAAGCACATTTTCAAGGGCATTAAAAAATGTAAAAATAATACGTATAGGAAATTTGACTGTACATGTTATGTACCTGTACAACATGTAAATGCAAAATAAAGGGTGACTATTCCGTTAAAGCGGAACTACCACCCCTTAGAAATATGGCCCCAAATAATTACCCATCTGTCGACTAGCTGCTCAGTATCGCTAGTCGCCAGAATTACAGCGTTCATGAGATTTATACACTGCTCCGTGAATGACAGGCAGGAAGCCGCACAGACATCTTTCCATAGGGACGCCTGCACTCCTGTGCTGTCAGTCCCAGCCTGCTCTAAGAGGAGTTGCTAGGAGCCATTCAGCTCCAAAAGGGACTGACAGCACAGGTGTCACTATGGAAAGATGTCTGCGCAGTTTCCTGCCAGTCATTCCCAGAGCAGTGTATAAATCTCATGAACGTGGTAATTCTGGAGACTAGCGCTACTGAGCAGCTAGTCGCCAGATGGGTAATTCTCTGAGACCATGTTTCTAAGGGGTGATAGTTCCACTTTAATAGCTCCATTTACATCAATGGGGATTTTGTACATCCTCCCTGCAGTTCAGTTAGTTTGCGTCAGAATTTTCTTTGCAATGTCAGGGTACCATGCCACATCTACTCACAGATGCCAGAGCTAAACACAGGAACCCTTGTGAAAATAACTTACTAATTTCTTAAAGGGAAAGTATTGCACAACAGCAGCATTCTAAAATGTCAGCCCTGTGACACATGTACCCAAAAAAGAATACATTTTGAGGTATAATAACGTGTGAAGTAATCAACTCCCAGCACTGAACGTACCATTATTTATACTCAGCAGGAAAAGACCTACAATATATATTTTTTATACTGTACAAAACTTTTCCTTTAAATCTAGACCACAGTGAACAGTATAAGATCTGATAGTTCCAGCAAATGGAATCCAGACTCAGAAGCTGATGGTTTGCTAACCTGGGTTTACTCCCTTGACACACCTGTGTAGACTGTATTGAATGATTTGTATCCCTGATGCGTGAGCAATGAATCGCTGCTTACACCTCTGACACAAGGGGTTGAAGCAGAGATAACACTTGTTCACTAAACCAAGAGAACTCTCAACTGCTGGGAGATGCTTCATTTAACCCTTTCAGTGCCAGAGAGGCATAACTCTCTGGCACTCAAAAGGGTTAAAAGATTGTATAGAATCAATTTGTCTTCCACAAGCAAAAGACAGCAATTCCAACAACGCCAATATCAAATGAAATGACCAGAGAAAACGTTAATGAAACTTTCACCTAAATTCAAGTTTGCATATTTGAAAGCTACATTAAAAACTGCCTATATGTCATGTTAACCAAAAGACCAGCAGATGTATAGTTTAGGACACATTCACACTTAGTTCTGGGCAAAGTGACGATTTCCTGGTGCTGTACAGAGCTACATTATCATATGAAATGTCATTGAAAGGGCTTCAATAGCATATGACACTTCACTGAATATGCTTCATTAGCACATGAAACATTGCTGATGAGCTTAATTAGCATACAACAAAACCTTAAAGGAGCAGTACACTTTTTTTGTATGAAAACACATTTTATAGAGCTCTTCCTGCTGAATAAAACAAGGTCACTCCCACTGCTTTCAGATGTTTTACTCAAAAATTATAGCCGTTTAAATAATCAGCAAGTGAATTTACTGTGTTTACTTCCTGATAGTTTTGACAGGAAGTGACAGGCAGTTTCTATCACATTCTATGGAGAATTGTATGTCTGATTTTTCTGACTTTCCTTTCCATTAGAATCTAACAGGAAATCTAATTAGAATTTAACCACTAGAGGGCACTGCTAATATAAAAAAAACATGGGTTTAAACTGCAATAACTCTGGAAATATAAATCTCTCCGCAGTGGGAGTACCCTTATTTTACTCAATAGGAAAATCCCTACAATGTATATTTTTTCATAAAAAATTAGTTGAACAGCCCGTTACACGGGCCACAGTGCCTCTGGCAGCCGGTCTCGGGGCAGTCACGCGCAGTAGAGACTGTCCGCGCCACTGCTGATACAGAGCTGGACGCTCCTTTGGAGCGCCCAGCTCTATATCACCCGTGACGCGGGCAGTCTGTACTGCGCATGACTGCCACACACGCAGCAGTGTCTACTGCACATGTCGGGCGTAACACACAACTTAGCGAATTATTATATAGGATGTTTACTGCTCCTTTAACTTTACATTTGCTGGTCTTTTGGATAATATGACATATAGGAAGCTTTTAATGCAGTTTTAAAATAAGCAAACCTGAATTAAGGTGAAAGTTCAACTTTAAATATATTCAAGTCTAAGCTTTAATCACACTTCAATTAACCTTTTAAAGGGCCAAAGGCTTCCCACTAGTCCTTAATGGGTTCCATATTTCCCAGCAGTGGGAGCACATATGTGTAGAAAACAAAAAGTACACTTTTTCTCTGCCAACAACATGTCATGGGTGAATACATATAAACAGAAAAAAAATGGACAGTTCTGGTGCACCCAGTTTATCAGTGCGAAGGAGATCTCTCTAGCATTAAATAAAAATACATACAAGATACATACATCCTAACGTCCAATAATCATTTCATATTGTACTGTAGATTAAAAAAAATATGTGCAGCAAATCCCATCTCACAAACCTTTATAGTTTGAGAGATATTCACATCTAAAGTTCCCCCCTCCCTCCTGATGTCAGCGCTCTACTGACAGCAGGAGATCCCGGTCCTGGGACCACCTGGCGGCTCTTCAGCAGAGCCAAAATAGCGATATTTAAAAATAATGATTTAATTGGAACGGTCTACAAAGTGTGCCTGGTTTGATAACACACTTTGTAGACTGTTCCAATCAAGTAGTTCTTTTTAAATAATGCTATTTCGGCTTTGCTAAAGAGCCGCCTCGAGTCGGCCGCCTCGAATCTCCTGCTGTCTGCTTTACAGCTGACATGAGGGAGGTGGGAACTTTAGATGCGAATCTCTCTCAAACCATAAAGGTTTGAGAGATGGGATTTGCTGCACATAATTATTTTTTTTAATTTACAGTACAACATAAAATGATTATTGGACATTACTATCATTTTAAGGCCACCTTTAAATCCAATTAATTGTTTTAGTTGTTCCCCCATAGTGCAGATGGTTCACCTAAAATTGTTCTACTACTGCTTTTTCTCAGTATACAATCAGTGAATGACCAGACACAAAGTGATTACCTACTTACCATCTGAATGCTTTTTCTTATACCTGTCTAGGTCCTTGTTCTACCCAACTGGATATTTCAAGGCATGATCTCAGTGGATGTTTGTATATCGGTTTCAGATCTAACACAAAGATTTGCTCTACCAGCTACAAGTAGCATGTCGGTAAACATTGTGACTGATGCCCTAGGAACTGAAGCAATTCTAGTGAAAACAAATTGCACCATAGGGGGCAATCAAAACTGCCCATTGCTTTGTAATATGTTTGAGACTCCTGCAGCAACTAAGGGATTAAAATTCCCATTAAAAGAAAATCAATAAAGTTTTGTCTCCTATGGTGCAGATACTTTTAAATGTGTTGTATTGTTAATACACCAGTATACAGCTCAATATATTTGATTTAAAGATGTCTATTGCACTCTTTCTAAACTGTGTCAAAATTTGGGGAGAAACAAGTGAATAGATTTAATTTTTAAACAAGTCAACATAAAGAAGTGAAAAACAATTCTAGGGGAAAAAAAGTCTACAGTTTAATCCAGTGGTTCCAACATTATCAAAAAGTAAAATACCATGAGAAATATGTGTCATAGCAGAAAAAAAAATAAAATTAAAGCATCATGTTTATTTTTAAATACAGAACAAAAGTACAAAACGCACTGACCAAACAATGAAAACTTCCAAGGATATAACCCATTGAAAACCCTTCACACAACTCAGTAAATGCTGTGCACTTCTCAAGTAGTCATGTAGATCTTAACGTACCTCAAGCAAACAGGACAAGCTGAACAACAATGTGCTCTCTCAATAAGCAAGCAAAAGCCAATAAATGCTGAAACTTAAAGTGTTCGTAATGTTTCACAAAAACAGCAGCTCTAATTAATCTTCATAGTATTTGAGCCATAGAGAGTGTTTCATTACTGTGAGCGTTGTAATTCAAGAGTAATTGAATGATAAAGTTTCCCCTCCCGCCCCTTTTACCTAGTGTAAGCCATCTCTTCTCATATGTGGAATCTAGTTGTAAGACCAGACAGATAACAGAAGGGGACAATCTTCTTCCTATGAGAACAATGATAGCCCTGCCCCTCTTGACAAATTTTTCAGGTTTTTCCCTTATCTTAATTGAAGATTGTCCCTCTCTGCAGTCTACCTGGGCACCTCCCTTCTGATCTGGCTGAACAGTGCTACATCAGTAAAAGGGCCGGGAGGTGGATACTTTGTCATTGAATTACTCACGTACTACAACTCTGACAGAATTGAAATAACACTCTCCAAAGTCCAAATACTATGATGATTAATTAGAGATGCTTGTATTATGAAACATTACTATCCCTTTAAAGGGATAGTAACAGTTTATAAAAATACATAATGTAGGGCTTATCTTCCTGAGTAAAACAAGCATACTCCCACTGAAGAGATGTTTTATTCAAAAGTTATTCCAGCTCAAAGCTGATTTTTTTAGGTGAAGTATCTCAATGGCCTGGAATTGAACAGTGCCCCTGTTAAACCATCCTATGGACAGCACTGGTCAACTGACTTAACCTCCATAGGATAGTGTAGCAACAGCACCATTGCGATACTGCACAATGAAAATTCAAGTTTGAGCTGCAATAACTTTTGAATAAAACACCTCTCAGCTGTGGGGAAGTATGGTTGTATCCAGGTGGACATTCCTTACAATATATATTTTACTATATATTCAGGGTTACTATCCCTTTAATGGGAAGAACCTTCTAATATTAACCCTCCACTTAATTTCCTATGGCCATAAAATCCTAATGGATGATAGGAGTTTTACTCTTCTGCCTTTGTTCAGCAGATAACCTCTTCAATACGTCCTGGATGTTATGTTTATGGAGGAAGACATGACAGCTGCTTGCAGGACAACAGGACAGGTGAAAAACCGGTCAGCAACTTATGTCCACCTCCATGAACATGACATCCAGCACTGATTAAAGAGGTTTTCTCTTGATCATAGGCACAGTTCATAGGGCCATTAACATTTTGAGGCCATAGTAAGGTAAAGGGAGGTATTACAACTAGGTGTCCTTTCTAGGTGTTTCATCCAATTGAGATGATCAGTACATTTTTTCTAGGGTGAAAGAGAGAGTGACAGAGTAGTATGAATGTGTGCATCTTATTACCATAAACTATTTGAACACTAGGCACACGTTTTAGACCATTCCAATGAAGGGATTCCGTGTAAGTAACGAGATTCCGGCACTTCTCAAGCGCCACCGTGTCGACCGACACGGATCTCCTGCTGACAGCTTTACAGCTGTCAGTAGGAGAAATCAAACTTTAAACGCCCGTATCTCTTAAACCATAGCGGTTTGAGAGATACGGTTTCTTGCATTTAGATCAGCTTTTTAAGCTCTTCTTAATGCAAACAAGTTTTTTTTAGACATTACTATCACTTTAAAGGGATAGTAATAGTTGGTTATAAGAAATGCTAATATTGTAGATATTAAAAATAGAAGTACAATAACCTACCTCCCGTCTCTCAAACCTTTATAGTTTGAGACATCGAAGCATCTAAAGTTCCCCCCTCTCGCCCCTTTCTTAGACGTCAGGGCTCTATGGGACAGGAGCAGATCCTGGACATTTGACCGGCTGGTGGCTCTTCAGCAGAGCCACGATAGAGCTATGTAGAATGAAATACTTCATTGGAACGGTCTACAAAGTGTGCTTCCAAACCAGGGGCACTTTGTAGACAATTCCAATTATGTTTTTCTAAATTGAAGTTTGATATCTAGCCAATGAGATCACTCCAGCTTACAGACAGAAGCCTCCGTCATTGGAGGAAGCTAGATAGAGGGAGGGGAGCTGAGGTAGAGTGACAGATTGTGGTTACAGAGCGGGTAACCCCAGCCTATGTGGAAGTAGCTGCAGGGAAGACTTTATAACTTAAATTTAGACAAAATAAAGTTTTTAAAAAATCAACACACTTTTAGTCAGATTCGCTATGTAACCTAACTAATTACCCTAAGTTCTATAGAGGTGATACATCCCCTTTAACAACATCACATGAACACAAACACTGATCTGTAATCATGATGTCCAGTGGCATTTGCAGCACCCTGGTCAGCTACAGTCTGTCTTCTTCTATCATCTTCTGTCTTCTTATTTTATGCTGTTTTCAAAACATGTCCCTGTAAAGAAAAAATAAAGTCATCATTAAATGGTTCTATTAAAAAATGTTTTCCAAGATATGCAGTTGATAACCCTTTGAGTACCAGAGGGGTATGCAACGCATTGCCGAGCAATGCGTTGCTTATCTCACTAGCACTCAAAGGGTTAACTCTGTGCCAGCATCCCTAGGCGACAAATTATTTTTGCCCCTATGTGAGAAAAAGGTTTTTCAAATCCTTTGGAAAAATATTGTTTGGAAGTCCATATAGATTATTTCATTTATTATGATCACAAAAATAAATAGGATGAGGCATTGCATGGGTTAAATAATGATGCTGCCAGCGGTTGATGCAGAAATATAGGCCAAAAATCCCTCCTCCTTCATACCTCTCTGGCCTTTGTCCGAGCGTCTCTGTGAAATAATTGAACAGAGATTGGCTTTTATATGGCCAGTCTCTGTTCAAAATGGTTTCCAGCCTTCTATTGGCTGGGATGTGTGCTTATGCACTTACCAGCCAATCAGCTTCTAATGGGAAGGTAATATTTATTTTTATATTAATGACAGATACATTCATTTCAGGGTGTGTTATAAATAAAGCTACACATTTTCAGTTCAGGAACAAACTAACAGCACTATAGTTACCAAATTAAACATTTCTAAAGTAGCCATGCATAGTCTAAGTTCCTTAAGTACCCTTGGGTGTATACCGTCAGGTCCTGGTGCTTTATTCACCATAACGTTTCCAGTCTCTTATGGACCTTATCTTCAGTAAGCCATGTACATAATGGAAGAAATTCTGTAGTTTTGTCTGTTTTCCCATAGCCTGTCATTGCTGCTTCCTTTGTCCACACTGAAACAAAAAATGTATTTAGGGTGTCAGCCATAGCATTATCTTCACTAACCAATTCACCTGTCTCAGTCCTTAACTTTTTTGTTATTAATATACTTGTAGAATTGTTTAGGGTTTTTCTTGCTCTCATTTGCAATATTCCTCTCATTTTCAATTTTAGCTTGCTTAATTGCTTGTTTGCAGAGTTTATTACATTCTTTAATTTTTTTAAAAGATGCATCTGACCGATTTTAAAATCTTTTTTCTTATTTCTCATTTCCCTGAATACCTCATTATTAAGCCACACTGATTTCACTTTACTGCTCTTGTGCTTATTCCCCAATGGTATATACTGAAGTGTATATTTATCTAAGAGCATTTTAAACACATTCCATGATTCTTATGCATTTTAATCTTTGAAAACTACATACCACTGAATACCCTTTAATACTTCTTTCAGCTTTGTAAAATTAGCCTTTTAAAAATTGAATGTTTAGTTAAACCCTTGCTATTCGGTTTCTCATAACAAATTTCAAAGGATACCATATTGTGGTCACTGCTACCCAAATGTTCTCTTACTTATACATTGTTTATCATGTCAGAATTGTTTGAGAGCACTAGGTCAAGCAAGGCCTCTGTTTGAGTTAGCTCCTCTACTAGTTGGGACATACAATTATCATTTATCATACTTAAAAAGTGATTTCCCTTTGTTGTGCCGGAAGTCATATTGCGCCAGTCAATTTCAAGATAGTTGAAATCTCCCATTATAATTACCTTTGCTGTCCTAAAAGCCTTTTCCATTTTCAGTAAAGGCTGGGCTTCCTCCAACTCCCCAATATTAGGTGGCTTGTAGCAAATCCCCACTAACATATTTTTATTATGTGTGCCCCCAGTGTGTATTTCAACCCACAAGTCCTCTACCTTTTCACTGGGCCTTCATTTATATCTATTCCTTTAAACTAGGTTTTAAGGCATGCTTTACATATAGGCATTCCCCTCCTCCCCTTTTATTAACCCTATCCCTCCTAAAAAGTAAATAACCCTCTAGATTCACTGCTAAGTCATATGTTTCATCTAACCAATTCTCAGACACACCAATCAGATCATACTGCTCATGTGTTGCAATCATTTCTAGTTCCGCCATCTTACCAGCCATACTACGAGCATTTGCATGCATACATTTTATATTTTTTGCCATTCTGAAAGATTTCATTCTTTGTCAAATGTATCTGCCTTTTATCAGGCTGTAATAATGGCAACTCCCTATTAGGTCATATAGCCCATTCCCCATCTCCACCCCATGCCTCTTCTCTAATCCTATTTGCTCAATTATACTACCTTCCCCAACCTGTGTTGCAGCACCCCCCACCCCTTTCTAGTTTAAAGTCTCCTCCAGCCCACTAACCATCACTACTCTAAAGATGTCCCCAATGGAAAAGGCTGCCCAGTGTTCTAGGAACCCAATCCCCTCCTTATTACACCAAGTATTTAGCCTTGCATTTAACTCCCTTATTTCGCTTTGCCTTTCTATTGTAGCGCGTGGCACAGGTAGTATTATAGAAAGTACTACGTTAGAGGTTCTCTCCTTAAGCTTATATCCTAAGTCCCTGTGATCCTACTTAACGGACCTCTATTTTCCACTGACTTTGTCATTAGTACCATCATGTACCGTGACAGCTGGGTTATGCCCAGCCCCTCACAACAATGTATCAACCCGATCAGCTACATGTCGAACCAGAGCTCCCAGGAGACAGCAAACTGTTTGATTGTAGTGATTCTGGGGACAGTTTACTCTGTTTGTCTTCCTAATAATAGAATCCCCTACCACCAACATCTGTCTAGGTCTGCCTGAGTCACGGATCCCGTCCGTGCAAGAGGGGCTGTTCTCCCAGCTGTTAGAGAGAACACTCTTCTCCAGTAAAGGCATTCGTGTGTCAACATCCCCAACATCGTTACTCAAAGCAGCAAATCTGTTAGGGTTAGTAAACACAGGAGTGTCCTCCCTATTTCTCTGCCCCCCCCCCCTTTGCTATGTCTTACTGTAACCCAACTACCTACCACCACTTCCTCTCAAGATTGGCCATCTCTCTCAATATTGCAACTTGCCCCTCCAGATCTCTAGTATTAGCTTCCAGAGACACCACAGAGGTATGCACCCTGGAACGGTTGTTCCAGGTATGCAAACATATGGACAATCATGCTTCCACTCATATTATGCCAGTTACCATAAGCTAAAAGGTAGTCAGAAAAACAAATATATGCATAATAAGGTTGATAAATGTGTTCCCCTGTGTAATCCCCTGTATTTGAATCCCCTGCTATTTAAATTCCCACACTTACCACACTTCTGCACTTACACACTGATGCAAGATTCACATGTTCAGGTATTCACTGTATATCTGTTATTTAATGCAGGAATCCACCATTTATAGACCCAGCAATTAACTACTCCCACCACACCAGACATCAAATAGTTCCTTGTATCACAGCAAAGGGAGGGAAAAAAAGATATTTGTTTTTTAACCTCTACCTTACCACACTATACCACACACAAAATACTTATTCAATTTATCCAGCAAATATTGTAAGCTTCTCAGTTCACAGATCACTGATCAGCTTGATGCCACAAGATGCCAACAAGACTCTTGTATCTGTGTGTTTGTAATGAAGAGTATGGTCTGAGGCTGAGAAGGAAGGAAAGATCTGAATTGACTGGAGGAAGATAAAAAACAAAGTGTAGGAGGTAGGACAGGGAGTGGAGGAGGAGGCGCACTGGTGGAGTGCGGTGAATGAATAGGATGAATGAATACATTTCAGAGAATACAAGGTCATATTCAATAAGCTGCAGAGTGGAAATTCTGGGGCAAACCAATTGTACCACAGTGGATAAGCAAAAAATCCCATTGACCTAAATGGACTTTTAACTCACTGAATGCTAGATGTCTCCAATACATTGTTTGGTGACTACTCTAGCATTCTAGGAGTTGAAAGCACAATTTAAAGGATCAGTAAATGTTTATTATTTATCATACATACATGTGTATATATATGTATTGTAGGACTTCCCTGCTCACTATAACAAGGATATTAAGAGTATACCTAGGAACTCTCCGGATTTGGCCCAGAGACTTCGGTTTTGACAGAGCTATTCCGGGTCTCCGGGGCAGAGGCAGATTCCTCCGGATGTGGGGAGTTTCTATTGAACTCTGCCCACATCTGCTGTTTCTCCCAGTGTTCCTCCTTTCCCAGCCTTCTGTGTGTCACCTTTAAGCCCTGCCCCCAACTCCAATCAAGCCCCACCCCTTTTTGACACAATTCGCATAATTAATGTCACCCCCTTCTGCACCAGAGGACTCCCCTCCGAGCAGACCTCAATTGGAAGTTCCCAGGTATGATTATAAGCAGTGTCCTTATTCAAAAGTTATAATTGTTCAAGCTGTCACAGAATGGGGGTGCTACTGCTATTACATTGTCTGGAGATCTGTAGTCAGTTTCTCAGCTGTCCAATACAATACAATGGAAAAACAGGATTTTTATGCCTTGTATCAATAAATCCTTTTTTCATAGTTCATGGGGGACGCAGGCACAGTGGGGTGAAATGACCTCCTTTTAGGAAGCAGGGCACTTTAAGAAAAGTCTCTGTAGGAGGCAGCCTCTCTCTCAGATCCTCTTAACTGTCATTTAGCCCTGCCCATTTTCAGTTTTCACATAGGAACACCAAGCCCAGTTCAAAGGTCAAAGGAAGAGTTAAAAAAGCAGAAAACTTTTTTTTGTTTCAAAGAATTTTATTGAAGAATTTTCATATAAAACTGAACATGGTATACACTGGACAAGAGTAGACTAAACTATACACACAACATTACATAACAAGCAAAAAATCAGAATATTTGGAATATACCATTATACAATGTTAGTATGCCCAGGAAACCAGCAGCGTCCAAACCATTCCCATTGTGGGAAGAATCAAATTTAAATAGCAAAGATAGAAAGAAAAAGAAAAAAGAGAAGGAAGAGAAAAGAACAGTATAGTTGCCCAAGAAACGGGAGCATATTCAGGGGACAGAAGTGTTGAGAAGCGGAAAACTTTTTTTACGAAAAAATATATATTGTAGTGATTTTCCTGTTGAGTAAAAAAACTACCGAGAGATGCATATTTCCAGATTTATTACAGTTTAAATCCATGTTTTTTACATTAGCATTGCCCTCTTGTGGTCAAATTTGAATTAGTTATTCTTACACATTCTAATTGATAAGGAAAGTCAGTGACAGATTGTGATAAAAACTGCCAAGTCACTTCCTGTCAGTTAGAACTATCAGGAAGTAAACACACAGTAAATTCACTTCCTGTTTACTGGAACTATTATACATTTTGAATAAAACAGTGATAGTGCCCTGCTTTTTCTCAGCAGGAAAGCTCTATAACATACAGGTTTTCATAAAAAAAATTTACTGCTCCTCTAAGGAAAAAAATGATATTCCAGAGGCCAGGAAAGCAGGGCACCCGTACTACAGGGATCAAACCTAAGACTTTCCTCCGAAAGGGATGCCTAGTGTACCCCATGGACTAATAGGATAAGATTTATCTATAAGTAGTACAAACATTCTCTTTTCTCTTTCATCCACTGGGGGACACAGGGACATCAACAATGTCCCCAAAATCACCAGGGTGGGAGCAAACTCTCACAGCCATTGCAAAGGCAAACCATAACGAGAGCCCCTTGAGTCAACAGACCCTGCAGGGGTATTAATAGGTTCCAGAAAGATCTGGGGCTACAGCCCATGGCAAAATTCAACCGTGTGCCTACTGCCCACATTGTGAGGATAACACTGTAGTGAATAGTTGGTTATCCTTATACAACGTAACTGTTTATTTTGGCAATTTAATTATAATACAATACAAACAATAGAAGGACTTTCATTCCATACATAACCATAACACATATCAGTACATGTAGACATCATCTAAACCCAAAACCACAGTTTTCATGACTACACAAACAAATTAAAAAAACACTAAAAAATAAATCCAGTTTGGGTAAGGCTTTGTATAAGACACTTGTCTTTACTGAAAGTACAAATTGATTTGTTAATTATGATATTTACTCAGATTGTGGACTTCAGTCAACTGAGCTTGGTAAAAAAGCCAATCGGGTAAAATGGATACCGACCGACAAAAGAATATGTCTACGTTGGTATTCAATTGCCCTACCAGCTTAAAGCACAACAAACATTAGACCACAGAAATTATCTTGTGCCTAAACGTCCGTTAAAGGGATAGTAATACATCATTTTTACTGTTCCCAATGTTGTAGCCCTTAAAAATCGGAATTAAATGAGACCTGCTGCATCTCTCATGCAAACCATGAAAACCAAGCACACGTAGAAGACCATTTCAGTGAAGCATTTCTCTTTCTAGAATGCGATCTCAGCACTGCTGCAGAGCCGCCGCTTGCTCACGGACCGGATTCCACTGCTGTCAGCTATAACGCTGACGTCAGGGGAGAGAGAAGGAGAGGGAACTTTGAATGCTGATATGCAGATGCCGCTGGTCTCGTTTAATTCCAATTTTTAAGGGCTACAAGAGGAGGATAGTGAAAATGAAGTATTACTATCCCTTTAAATAGGGACTATAATGGGAACTTCAAAGGAAAAAAGCTAACATTTACTTGTCATTCACTGTCCTTCTCCTTCTATCTCATTCATTCTTTTTTCTCCTCTTATTACATCTTCTTTTCTTGTAGCTGTAGAAATAAAAATAAGCATGAATAAATGTTTCCTTAGACTAACCCACATACTTATACAGAGTTTAACCCCTTGAGTGCCAGAGGGGTATGCAAGACATTGATCTCTGGGGCTCAAAGAGTTAAACTGTGTCTAAGTGTGCGGGTCAACATCACATAACATGCCCGAATTTATAATGACATTGTGTCAATGTTCTATAAAAATCCTTATTATATATCTGAAAAATAATATTATCCTTTTCTATTTCTCCACCGCTGTGTGTGGCCACAGAGATGGTGGAGAAATGTCAGAGACTTTGTCCTGGGGGAGCATATAGGGTAAATTCTAATACTAGAATTTAACTGAAATTCTGTTGAGTAGATGTTCAAATTACCTCATGTTTGAACAATGGGCCATTGGTCCAAGGTAGGGAGGGAAAATAACTGAATGTCAGCTAATGGCAGATTGATAGTCAGTTGGAGACAAAATGGCTGAGAAAGACTGACTCCTTTATGTGAAAGACATAGCAAAATGACATGTTTATGGGATCTCTGATAAACTTTGAACTCTTTCTTAATTCTGATGAAAGCCATCTGATCTGCCACATGTAAAATTCTAATATAGAGTAATAGCGCCACCTGCAGCCTTTATATTTTAAAAATACTCATAATGTTTTTGTTTATATTTGATTAGCATAAGATATGAGTATCCAATCAGGTCTGACTGGTGATGTCACGGTATAATGAGATGGATCTTTGTCCAATCATTAGAAAAAGGTGGGGATTACTGATAAGGCAAAAATTGTCAATATAATGCAAGATATTGTGACTTCAGGGGACTTAACCTCCTGAAAAAGAAAAGGCTTTACTTCCTGAAAAAGAGGTCCTTGACTTCCTGACAAAAGAAGGCTTTGCTGATTAAAGTCCTGATCCTGCCATGTCACAGAGAAATACAAAGAAATCTTGATTGGTAACTATATCATTTATTCATTTAAATTCATTGAATCCAGAATTTCATAATTTTTCTTCTGTTTGAAGAAACTTAATTAGTCTTATAATTGTCTTAAGTGGACTGGCCAACCATCTGGGATAATTTATAATAAGCTAGATTTAGCTATTAAATTCTGGATGTAATAAAATCTATATATATATCTATTGGGAAATGTTATAAATTGCCAATCAGTGTAATACAGTATATAGCGTGGGTTATCTATATTAGCTAGTATAAATCTTGGTATTCCTAGAGTAATATTTTGTGGTTCTGGGAAGATTATAATAGTTAATATTTGATATAGAATATTCTTTGAATCCAGTTATTAACCCTTTAACCGCTATTTATCTGTTGTTAGTGGTGTTTTCTTTGGAATTCTCTGTATATGTGCTAGGCTTATATTTTGTAAATTGGAAGGTTAACTCAATAGACAAAATAACTTCTGGGTGCGGCATCTATTTTATTATATATAACTTTTATTGAAAATCGAAGCATTGACAGCATCAAAAAACATTCAAAATATTAGTCATACAGAAAAAATTTTAAATTTTATAAATACAAACAAGTCTTCAATATATGAAAGAAAGAAAGAACAAAAGAGGTCTGCACATTTTCGTTTGGTTTACAATAATCACCTTGCACAATATAGCGACCTGAACCATTGTACAAAATCAAGTCTCTCAGACTTGTTTATAAACACAGGAAACTTCAAAATTCACAGGAGACATATACACATGCCTTGTGTTGTAGTGTCTGAAGTGCAAGACCCAGAAGCGAAAGGCAGCAAGGAGACAACAAAAAATCCTCCCCTCACCGCCCCCCGCCACCCCCGATGTCCCGCCCCACAGACACCAGCTGTACATGTCTATAAAACCTACAAAATGCAGAGTATAAGTAGAGTAGAAAAATAAGAAAGTTCAAAAGAGAAATATACAGTACCATCCGTAAATGATCTCAGAACAACCCTCCCTATGAGGGGAGAGGAAAAAAAAAGGAGGAAAGAGGCAGGAGGGAGGCAGGAGGGAGGTGAGGGAAAGGGGAGAGAGAGACCGGTCAGCAATAAGAGGCTCACACAGATCTCCCCTCCCTGCGTTTCAAAGGGATATAGACAAAGGATCAACCAATAGTGACAATTTAGGAAGTGCGATGTCCCCAAGAAAAAAAAGGATAGCAGAGGCCACATGGTTTCTATATGCATCTTGGTTAGTTGTGTCCAAAACTTAATCGGTCAGTTGTTTATAGGGTGGCTCCCCCGTCCAGTAGTCCCTGCCCCACCCACCAGGCGGTTCTCCCATTTCCCATTGTATTCATACTTTGCTATTTACAGAAATAAGTAAAATTAAGAACCAGGAGTTCCCTCCCAGTAAGCTCTCCAGTCCGACCACAATGTCAAGAACTCATCTAGCGTCCCCGAAGACAGAGCATGTAATTTTTCAAGTTCATACGTACTGTTGACACCCTCCCTCCATAAGTGAAGTGTCGGACGGGTCGCCTGATTCCAGAGCTTTGGGATTTGATGCCTCGCATGGTGGAGAAGTAGCCTAATCACATTGATTTTACTGCTTGGTATCATGGGTGGAGAGGGCAAGACGAGAAAGAGACAAGTAAGTGGTTCAACTTTCAGTGAAACTGAAAAGATTTCGTTTAGTTTATATATAACATCTCTCCAAAAGGTCTGTAGACTGGAACAAGTCCACCAAATATGAATAGTTGTCCCTTCCTCATCCCGACATCTCCAACAGCACGATGGGGTACCTGGTGAAAATCTGTGAAGTTTCACAGGTGTGTAGTACCATCTTGTGAAAAATGTATAACTTGATTCTTTCATTAAAGTGGGTTTTGTGTCAGTCATTAGGTTTCGTAAAATGCTAAGCCATCTAATTAGGGAAAAAGAGACCTGTAAATCTTGTTCCCAGGCAAGAATAAAAGCAGGTTTATTCAAGGAGGTTGCACTGTAAAATAATTTATAAACCTTTGTCAAAATTTTCGTTTTCAATTTACCTGTCTCGAAAGCTGTCTCGAACACTGTCAAGTTTCTGGGAGAGTATCCTGAATTTAAAATTGTAGGTACTCCCATTTCGTGAATGTCTTCGGAAATAGTGCTACAGAAAGAGCGTCGAAACTCTGTATTCCTGATACTGGCAATAATGTCCGCAAAATATGAAAGCCTGTTGCTTTCCAGCCCCGGAAAGAGGAGGAATGCAACCCCGGAGGAAAACTCGGGTTCCCCAGGATAGACAGAAGCGGGGAAGGATAAGGTGCCGCTGATGTGGCGACGTTGAAAGAGTCCCATTCCCTCAGAAGATGCGAAAAGATAGGGTGTAAGGTATAAGAGTGCGGTCTGTCTTTCGGTTGAATCCAAAGAATGTTATTGAGAAGTTTTAAGGGAACATGTATACCAGACACTTTAGCCCAATCCTTGTGGGGCAGTTGTATTATGGAAAGAAGGAGTGCCACTGCTGCCGCTGTATAGTATCGTGAAATATTCGGTAGGGCTAATTCTCCTTGGTCTAAGGGTAAATACAGTCTCGCGGCAGGCAATCGTGGCTTTTTATAAGCCCAGACAAAGTTGTTAATGTACGTTTGTAATTTGACGAGTCGGTCTTTCGAGAAGTGTAATGGAATTGTTTTAATCACATACATAATTTTGGGAAGCGTTATCATTTTGACCAGGTTCGAACGTCCACACCAAGATATATAAAGTTTTGTCCATCTCTGCAATTCACCCATAATGTCCCGCAACAGAATTTCAAAATTTCCTGCCACCACCTGGTTAAGATCCGCATATAGATAAATTCCCAAATATTTAATCCTAGCAGGGGGCCATTTAAATGGATATTGTTGTTGAAAAGCTCTTTCAGTAGAGAGGGGGAGGGCTACACTAAGCACCTCCGATTTGGTATCATTCATTTTAAAATTGGAGATATGGCCATATTCCAAGATCAATTCCAGAAGAGTTGGCAATGAGGTCTCAGGCCGTGAGAGATAAAGTAGAATATCATCTGCAAAAGCAGATAATTTTGTTTCTCCCTCATGACTAGGCAGTCCATGAATGAGTGGGTTTATCCGTATAGAATTTAGTAGTGGCTCCAGGGTTAAAATAAAGAGAATTGGGGATAAAGGGCATCCCTGGCGAGTGCCATTTGTTATCGGAAAGGGTTCTGAGAGAAAACCATTTATTTTGAGCCTAGCTGTCGGTCCTGAATATAAGGCCATAATACCATGAAGGGAGGGCTCAGTGAAACCCAACCACTTAAGGAGTTCAGTCAAATAGATCCAGTGTACGCGGTCGAAGGCCTTTTCCGCGTCGATCGTTAAAAACACTGAAGCTATTTTCCTAGACTGCACTGTATGGATCAGGGAGAGTGCTTTAGCCGTGTTATCCCGTGGTTCTCTCCCTGGGACAAACCCCGATTGATTCGGGTGGATATAATCTGGGAGATAACGCCGAAGACGGTTTGCCAACATCTTCACATAGAATTTTATGTCAGTGTTTAGAAGTGAAATGGGTCTATAGCTAGAGCATAAAGACCAATCCTTATCCGGTTTTGGGATTAAAGTAATATAGGCTGTCAAGGCTGAAGGGTGAAAAGCACCACCTTGCCATATTTCGTTAAAGTACCTAAGCATGTGCGGCGATAATTGGTTTAGGAACTTCTTATAATAGCATGACGTCAAACCATCTGGGCCAGGGCTTTTTCCCAGAGGTGTTTGTTTGATCGCATCACCCAACTCCTTCTCCGTAAAGGGAGAATTAAGAAATTCAAGTGCATCTGAAGGTAGCTGTGGGGTGTTGGATCTAGTAAGGAAGTCTTTTATGTGAGTCCGTAAGGAGTCACCCTCCATGTCCGAATTTAAAGTTCTGAGGTTATATAAGTCATGGAAATAATTTCTAAATGCTTTAGAGATATCAGGGAAAGTGTGGCACAAGTTGCCTGCGCTGTCCCTGATTTGGTTGATATAATGTTCTTTTTGTTTGATCTTCACTAATCTAGCCAACAATTTCCCGCATTTATTGCCTTGCAGGTAATGAGCATAGCGCAACCAATGAAAGGATTTGGTAGATAACTCTGTATAATAAGCTGCTATCTCTTTTCTAGTGAGCAATAATGCCTGGTAATCATCAGGAGATAAAGACGATTGATGTGCCTTAGTTTGTGCGGCCAAGAGTGCCAGAAGAGTATTGAGCCGTTTATTTTGGGCTTTCTTGCGGTACGATCCTAGTCTAATAAATTGTCCTCGCAAAACACATTTATGTGCTTTAGTGTTGAGCGAGCGTGCTCGGCCGATGCTCGGATCGGCTCGAGCATCGCTCTGCTCGGCACATGGCGGTACTCGTACGAGTACCGCCATGTGCTCGCCCGACATGTTCGGGTGAAGAGGATCTGTGCCGGAAGAGGCACAGATCCGAAGACGCTCCGCTGGACCACCAGGGAATGGAGGTACGGGGGCATTGCGGAGATGAAGGGGGCATTGCGGAGATGAAGGGGGACATTGTGGAAGAGGGGCATAGACTCTATGCCCCTCTTCCACAATGTCCCCCTTCATCTCTGCTATGCCCGTCTTCCACAATGTGCCCCTTCATCTCCGCTATGCCCCTCTTCCACAATGTCCCCCTTCATCTCCTATGCCATAGCGGAGATGAAGGGGGACATTGTGGAAGAGGGGCATAGCGGAGATGAAGGGGGACATTGTGGAAGAGGGGCATAGAGTCTATGCCCCTCTTCCACAATGTCCCCCTTCATCTCCGCTATGCCCCTCTTCCACAATGTCCCCCTTCATCTCCGCTATGGCATAGGAGATGAAGGGGGACATTGTGGAAGAGGGGCATAGCGGAGATGAAGGGGGACATTGACCAGGCACCCTCCGCTCATCAGAGCAGGGGGTGCCTGGTTTAATGCTCGAGTGCTCCCATTCATTTGAATGGGGCTCGGGTGCTCGGCCGAGCACTCGAGCATCAGGGGGTGCTCGGTCAGAGCACCCGAGCACCCGAGCATCGGGGTGCTCGCTCATCCCTAATGTGCTTCCCACAGAGTAACTTCTGATGAAACCGAGCCTGCATTAGAGTTAAAGTACTCCTCTATCCAGGTCTCGATATGTTGAGCAGCCCCCTGATCAGTTAACAAGAGGTCGTTTAGTTTCCACGCTCTAGCAGCCCTAAGATCGCTTGCCATAGAGAATGTCATGCTGATGGAAGCATGATCAGACCACGAAATCTGTCCTACAGAAGCATCCACCAAAGAGTGGAGCCGAAACTGTTCCATGAAGATCATATCTATTCGAGAATAGCGAGAATGGCACGGAGAGTAATAGGAATACTCCCGTGATGTCGGATTTAGGATTCTCCAAGTATCATATAAATGTGCAGCAGACAATATATTTTTACATTTATCAATTGTGGAACGAGGAGCATGGGAGACCCCCGCTGAACAGTCCACCTGTGGGTCAAGAGGTAAGTTGAAGTCTCCCCCCAACAATAATTGGCCTTGTTGAAAGGTCTCGAGTATGCGAAACACCTTGGACAGAAATTTCGCCTGTCTTGAATTTGGGGCATATATGTTGCCAATGGTGAAGAGTTCACCATTGAGCAACCCACGGAGGAGTATAATTCTACCTTCGGGATCTAGATATGAGTCATGGTATACCCACTGCACCCCTTTATAGAACAGTATGGACACCCCTCTATGTTTTTTGCGAGAGTGGCAGCATGCATGCCATCCTGTCGGGTAGAGCCTGGAGCTGAAAGAGGGAGCCTTTTCATATTGAAAATGTGTCTCTTGTATCAAGACAATGTCCGCCCCCTGTCTCCTAAAATCCCTCAACGCGATCCTCCTCTTCTCCGGGACATTTAAACCTCTAGCATTAATGGACAACATCTTAACTTGAATACTACCATTGTCCATGGCTAAAACCTCTTACAATCCAATTCCAGAGGTAAAGCAGTGGTCCCCCCCCCGTCCCCCACCCCCAGTAAAGTAGAGAAAGTGAATAAATAGCGCAATAAGTGAAAAAACAAAAGCCTCTGACTGGACAGACAGTCAGGAAAGAAATATGTACGTTTGGCGAGTGTGTCACCAGGTATGTGGATCACCCGTCTCTTGAAAAACGTTAGGAACAGCCGTCCCTCGGGGGGGAAGTAATATAAAACTAAGTCGGTAACACCGATTTGCATAGCTAACACACCAGAATCATATGAACAGTGCAAACATAACACACATTTCCCATTTGTAACTTCTGCAGAACCCTCCTAGTAAGGGTATAGTATTTTTTAGCAACATCTCATCCTAATATGTAGTCCCTCAATCATGTAATATAGATTGGCCGGTCCCCCCTGGGGTCTCCGTGCTTATAATTATAACCTCCAGTTTGATAAAACCTGGAGTACAGAAGTCTAGTTGTCTTGAAACAGAGACCCGAGGAGGGAGCAGTACATTATACCGACAATCGTGCAGGCTATGGAGAGCTGGACGATAATTCTCTCCTAGTGTAGGGTGTAAGCCTACCTGTCCATTCTCCCGTCCTTCCCTCTTTCTCCTTCCCTTTTTCAACCTTGTCTCTCCCTTCTTTTCATCCTGTCCCCCCTTCCTTATCTCTCTGTCTTTTCCCCTCCTCCCGTCCTTATCCACCCCATCCTTCTCCCCCTCCTTCCCCCCTTCCTTTATTTCCCCTCTACCCTTAAAATCGACAAACTACTGATAATTGAGGGGTGTAAGAGGTATGTGAGCTGTGTTGGCTCCAGAGTAGCCCCTATAAAACTCCCTTACACCTGATCAAGCAAGTTAATGATAAGGGAAATACACTAGTAATCTTAAGGGACAGGAACCAAGAAACTCAGTACAGTTTCCCGTCTGAACTAACCCCCCATCATCATAGGCATCGGACCCGGAGGTAATACATCCAGCCCCCATGCCCACCATCTCTTTTCCCATATTTACCGCACAACATAATGAATATTTAACATGACTTTTATGGGTGCTCTTAGAAAAAAAAAATATAAAGCAAGATAGGACAATGAGCAATGCAGAAAATTATAACAGTATAGTATTAATCTTCTAAATTCAAATTATACATGTAGTCGAAAAACTGTAAACAGTAAAGTCCCTCTTATAACTTATCTGAGCAACAGCCACATGGTAGTTTGTCCCATTCTGACTCATTAGGTACATAGTCGTTCCAGGCCAGCCATGTCTTTAAGTCTCTTTTGTTTGGGACCGAGTCCATCTAGGTCCTGGGCCGCACTGTCTTGCAATTGTGGTTCAGCCATTGGAGCTACCTTTCTTGGGCCTTCTCCTCGATCCTCCCGACGAGGAGGGGGAATCCCCAGTTCCATACAGAACAATGGTATAGCCTCCGGTGAGCGGATTATCATCTGTGAACCGTTATGCAGGACTATTAGCGAGAAAGGATATCCCCATCGATATCGTATAGAGAGATTCCTTAAGTGATCTGTTAACGGCTTCATCGCCCTCCATTGTTGTAGAGTCAGTACTGAGATGTCTTGAAATAGAGTCACGGTGGCACCCATGTAAGAGATCTCTCCCATCTCCCTACCTTTCTTATACACTTCTTCTCTGTCCCGATAATTTAGAAACCTGCATATCACGTCCCTAGGAGGGTCCCCCGGGGAACGTTTAGGCCTTAAGGCCCTGTGTGCTCTTTCCAGTATCAATGGCGGATCTGCAGGGAAGCCCATAACTTCCGTGAAAATAGTTTGCAGAGTAGACTCCAGATCTGCTGGAGCGATTGATTCTGGTAGACCTCTGAACCTGAGGTTATTTCTCCTCGCTCTGTTGTCCAGATCGTCAAGCTTAGAAGTCAGTAAGTTGATGGTTTCATCTTGCTGCGCCATCAGGTGTGTTATATTCTGGCGGTCCACATCTGAGGTTTCTCTATCCTTTTCTAGCACCTCCACTCTGCTTGCCAACGTAGAGAGATCCTTCTTTATCTCCGATATTTCTTCTTTTAATGCTGATCTTATTTCCGCCACCATGTTTTTCAAATCGTCTTTGGTCGGCAGACAGGCCAAATCATCTTTGGTCAGGTATGGGGAGTCTTTGGGAGTCGCCATCATGGCTTTGCTGTTGGGGTTTGATTCTCCAAGTTTCGAGATAGAGAGTGCCTCGCCGTCCTCTATTGCATTCGTAGGGTTGTTGATTCCGGCCCCTGTTAACGTTTTCACTCGAGCATGAACTCCCGCTTCCTCAGCGTGAATGTGACGGACCGGTAAAAAGGCTGTTATTTTAGCGTTTTTCTTCGATTGTTTCGTTCTTCTGCTGCGTAGAGACATTAGTGTCCTATAGTACATGCAAGATGTAGGCGTTAAGGGGTAAATGTGTAATTTCGTCAGGGATTCTGGTGCAACGCCATGCAGAGCTTTTAGTTTAAGCGGCCATCTTGGTCCTGCGCAGCTCCGCCCCCCCGCGGCATCTATTTTAAACGTGTGGATTAACCCTTGGAGTGCCTATAGGTTTTATATATGTTGCTGTAGTCAAAATTATGATAAATGTTGCATGAAGTAATTTTAAGTAGATTATTTGTGTGATTTTGATTGACTATATTAATTGCAATTTATATATTTTATTCAGAGGTATTCAATATTGAATTCAGTAGATAATTAAATTATAGTGATTTAAATCTGGGATTCTATTCCAGTTATTCCCTAAATTTGATTATTATTGAGATATGATACAAGGAATTGTTAGAGGAATTATTTAATTCATCTCACAATACCCCTTACATCATAATTGGCATAGTCTATACAGTTTCTGGGGCAGAGGTATTAAAAGACACTGCAGCAAACTGTATTATATTAATTGTAACAATCAATTAACCTGTTCTATGCTGCTGAATGCAATTATTGTTATTATACATCTGGATATACCTATGTGTGGTTAACCCTTGCACCGCTGGTAATCTTTATGATAATAAGTGTGGTTTGATTTTCTGTGTACCTTTTATAATTGCTAATCACTTATATATTTCATTGTTGCTGATATTTGTATATATATTGTATTTTAATAAAATATATATATTTTTGCAAAAATATGAAGGATTGATTCTTGTGATCAATTCGTTACTGTGAAGTAGCGTGTCAATACATATTAAAGATAAAGTTCTGGAATTATTTTATATTGTCAATTGCCTATTTAAGTGAAGAAATCCAACCTGAGTGGTTCTCTGTTTTAACCCTTTGGATACCTTCATATAAATAGCCCGACAGAAACTGACATGCATCATAGCCCCCCTCTATTCCCTCATGGGCCGATGCCCGTTCCACAATGAGGGAATTTGAACAGAGACTGTCTTTATATATGGGCAGTCTCTGTTCCAGTTCCCTCACAGCCATTTGTTGGGATGTGCTTAAGCACCTCACAGCCAGTCAGCTTCAAGCACTGCCATACATTTGACATGTTTAGGTTGTATTATCCTGGACAATGTATGGTATGGTTGGCAGTGGGTAATGCAGTTAATAAGGAAATAAATAATGGAAAGAAGAAAATGTAATTGTGCACACAAAGAAATAACTTTTATTTCAATAATTAGTAAAAACTTAAATATGGAAAACTCAAAAGCTATGATTACATTATCTCAGATACATAGCGATCATGTATATTGGATCATTCTCACAATATATTTTATAGTGCAAAACTTGAAGGCTTTAAGTATGGCATAGTAACATACATAGTAACATAGTTGATGAGACTTAAAGAAGACATGCATCCATGAAGTCCAGCCCTGTTGATACAGAGGCAAAAAAACAAGACAAAAACATTGTAGCCATTCCCAATAAAGCCTCATTGGGTAAAAAAAATTATTCCTGACTCCAAATGGCATGTAGTTCCTGGATCAACAACCTATCTGCATTGAAGACATCTGTCATAATTGTCAATATTGTTACAGTATCTCAAAACACAGCATCCCAGGACAAAGGATAACATAATTTTACCACCCTTACTGTAAAAAAAACCCTTCCTTTCCTCTAGTCTTAATGGATGGCATTAATGGGTGATTTTTTGTATTGGCCTTGAATGTATGTGTAAATGGTAATCATATCACCTCTTTGACATCTCTTCTTTAATGTTAACAAACCCAGTTTGGCTAATCTCTCTTTATATTCACATCTACCAATCCCTTTATTAATTTTGTTGCAAGTCCATGTACTTTTTCCAGTTCAGTAATGTATTTTTAAGAACTGGTGCCCAAAACTGTACTCCATATTCTAGATGAGGCCTTACCAAGGTAGAAGTATATTAACATCCTGTGCAGCTACATCTCTTGTTATGAAGGAGAGTACCCTATCTGCTCTTTCAGCAGCTGAGTGATTGCAAACTGCTGTGATGTTTATCATCTATGAGTACGCCTAAATATTTCTCTAATGAGGATTCCCCAAGTTGTTTCCCATTTAGTGTATATGTAGCATGTTTGTTTCAACAGCCCAAGTGTATAATCCTACACTAATCTACATTACTACATCTACTTTTTTGCCCATTCACACAATTTATCTAAATCCTTATGCAAAGAAAAAAAATCCAGCCCTGTATGTATTTCCTTACATAGCTTAGTGTCATCAGAAAAGACTGAGATGCCACTTTCAGTTCTCACTTCTATATCATTAAAAAATCGTTGGGCCCAGGACTGACCCATGTGGCACCCATTACAACTTTATACCAACATGAAAAGGTTCCATTTACAACAACACTCTGCCAGCCATCATTTAACCAGTTCTTAATCCATGTACAGATATCCCCTCCCATACTTGGATTATAAAATATATTATGAGAATTATGTTACATACATGTCCACTATGTATCTGAGAAATGTTAACCTTGGCTATTAAGAGTGGTCCATAATAAGTTTTTCCTAATAATTGAAATAAAAGTTATTTCTTAGTTGTCACGATGCTACCTTTGTTTCTTTTTTTTTCTCCCCTCTGTTTTATGCAGCGTCGGGCTGGCCTTCCTATTGGCAGGCTTTGCTTTATATTTCCTGTTCCGGGGTTACTGGGCGCCCGATTATTCGAGCTGTGAAGCATACCTGTTTCTTAGTTCCTGTCATCTCTGCTCCGGTTCCAGTGGTGCTGTTTTGGCTGTCCTCTCTGCTGCGCCTGTTTCTGCTGACCCTCGGCTTGTTCCTTGACCTTCTCTTCCGCCTTCCGGATTGAGACTCCCCTGTGACCAGGATCATTCGATTCCATCGGACGTCCCTAGCTCCGGCTGTTGTTGTGCAGCTTGCTTTCCCCCTCTGGAGCGGCGTCCCCGGCTGGTGCGGACATTCGTCAGCCACTCTGCTGGAGCCGGTGGTTCCGGCTTTCAGCTGTCAGTGGGCTGCTGTCCTTCGCCCGACCCTGCTCCTCCCGGCTGACGGGCCAAGTGAGGGATAGGCTTCTGATGCTCTCGGTCGCCTACCCTCTATTCTGGCTATTCTAGGGCTGCGGGAGGAGCTAGGAGATTGGTGCTCCGTGCATCCGGCCTGTTTCCTGTAGGCTTGGGGCTCGGTTCGTCTCGCAGCCGACTCTTAGTGGGTGGTAGCCTGTTCTCAGCCGTGTCCAGTTTGGACTGTTTCTAGGGTTGTCTGGGGTCGTTGGTCCTTTCTGCCTTGGTCACCCATCCATCTTAGCGGTCTTACTCCGCCTGGGGTTGTTCTCGCCGGCTCTGTAGTAGGGATGCTCCCTTGGGACAGATTGGTCCGATAGACCCTGGGTCACTGAAATAGGTTTTTTTGCTCAGCCTCGTGGAGGGTATTGTTGTCCAGTCCTGGACTAGCCTTTCAATTGGGCCTCACTCTCTCTGACCTTTTTGCCCATCGCCCTATTTTGCTTTATGAAGAAAGGTGGTAGGGTACCACTGTCCTCAGCTTTATTTCTGCTTCTGCCTTCAATCCAGTTGGCCAATCGGGCATTCGAATATCCTCTGCTTTAGGGATCCTTCTGCCCCGTAGGACCTGAAGCATTTCGGTTCTTCTCTACTCCCATCCTGGCCAGGGTTCCGGCTCAACCGGGATCGGGCATCTGGCTTCGCGGCCAGCACCTTTAACTCGGCTTCGGCCGCAGCAAGGGATAGGGTTGGCCGTCTCCGAACCCGAGCCACGATCTCCAGCGTCGCTCCCAAGCAACAGCTTCAAGGTCCTACGAATAGTCCGTGACATTAGTGTGCTCCAATGGAACAGTTTCTTTTTTTCCCCTCCCTTACTGTAAAAACCTCAAACCTTATTTGGTCCTTGGTCTTGTCTTATGTTCAGGACACCCCTATGCCTATCCCATTCATGCTTAACCTGATGTTATTATACTGTGTTACCATTTAAAGGTTATTATAAACTGAGCCATTCCCAAGTGTTCTGCTCATGAAAGCTTTACCCTTTTCAGTGCCAGAGGCACTGGATTTGACACTTATCTGGCAATAAAAGAGTTAATTGCTGCAGGATGGCTCAGTATCTAGTTGTACAGTAAGAGGTTACTGTTACACTGGCACCCAGACAATCTGATCATAAATGTGTGCAGAAAGACTTCCACTTACAAGTTTGTGGGTTGTAACCTCAGCAGCATTGACTTACATGTGTGGCCCAACCTGTACAATACATTTCTCAGCTGTGCTGAAACTGCTTCATGACTTCTGAGGCTGCCAAGTCACCTCTGTGTTCCCTGCTCATATTAAACTATCGCAAGGACCAGGAGACCTGTGCAAAACAAGTGCCCTCCTGGCCTAGTTGCCAGCAGGTCATGTTGTGTTGGCCAGTGGCCATTTTCAAATGTCCTGATGCAGATGCGGAATTTGCTTCTGCTATTCTTGCTGCTGCTGAGCTGTTTAATCAGCAGGATGATTGGGCAGCTCAAAGGGAATGGGATTAACAACAGCAGTAACATGGGTGATCAATGATGAAGGATGCACTTGCCATGTCTAGCTCCAGTGATGCACCTGAGGCAGTAGCAGCACAATAACTAGTGCCCAGTATATGTGGCGAAAAGAAGAAGTTGCCCAATAATTCTTCTCCACCTGCCCCTCCTCTAAAATCATGGTAGTGTTGTTACTAGAATACAAAATGTTTTGTCAGAGACTTTGTCCTGGTGCAGCATAGAGGGTTAATTTTAATAGCAGAATTTAAAATGTGTAAAAATTACCTCATGTTAAAATAATGGGCCTCTATGAGGAAAAATAACTAAATAACAGTAATGGTGATGAATAGAGAATGCAACCATGGTGCCAAGCAGTAAGATTATCTTATGGGAGAATCTTCAAGTTTTAAATAGAGAAAGCCTCTTGTCTGAAATGTGACATCTTTATATGATGTAAGGTCAAAGCTTAAATTCCTGAATTTGAAAAATAACACACCAAGTTATCATTTTAGGTGTGAATTTTAAGGTAGAGTAAGAGTGCCCTCTATAGTTTTGATAGAGTCATGACTGAGATACTCACATTCCTTGAATACTTAGGGATAATATAAGTAGCCAATCAGAGCATACTGGTGATGTCATGGCATAATGAGATGGATCTCTGTCCAATCATTGGGAATAGGTGGAGATTACTGATAAGGTAAAATTTGCCTAATATAATGCCAAGAGAAGGTAATTTAGTTCTCTTGGTTCCTGGTTGAAGAAAGGCTTAGTTCCTGGTTCCATTCTAATAATATCTGGGTCCTGACTATGCAAATCCAGCTTTGGGTACCAACTGAGAAAGACAAAGAAACTTAGATTTGGTAAGTATAAATTTCTTCATATAGACTCATTTAAATCCAGATTTGCATAGTTTTTGTCTGTTTGAAGAAACTTAAATTTATCTTATAATTGTCTTAAGTGGACTGGCAAACCATTTGGGATCAGTTATAATAAGCTATATTAGCTCTAGATTTCTGGAATTAATAGAATCTATATATTCATTGGGAAATTGTTATATTTTGCCAAATAATGTAACATAGTTATATAGCGTGGGTTATATATATATATATATATATATATATTAGTTCATATATGTCTTGATATTCCTAGAATAAAGTTTTGTGGTTCTGGGAAGATTATAATAGCTAATATTTGATCTAGGAAATCCTTTGAATCCAGTTATTAACCCTTTAACTGCTATTTGTCTGTTGTTAGTGGTGTTTTCTTTGGAATTCTTTGTGTATGTTCTAGGCTTGTGTTTTGTAAATTGGAAGTATTCACTTTCAATAGACAAAAGAAACATTTCTGGGTGTGGCACCTATTTTAAATCAATGGATTAACCCTTGGAGTGCCTATAAGTTTTATATATGTTGCTATAGTCAAAATTATGATATATGTTGCATGCAGTTGGTATACTTACTAGACATATGTTCTTGGCATCATCTTTGATTGACTATATTAATTGCAATTTATTTGTTGATTCAGAAGGTATGCAATAGTTGAAATCAGGATATAATTAAATTATAGTGATTTAAATCTGGGATTCTATTCCAGTTATTCTCTAAATGTGATTATTATTATTATATATATGGTACAAGGAATTGTCAAAAGACCTGGTTCATTTTCAGCTAACTCAAATGACAATATACCTGTAAACCATAATTAGCATAGTCTATACAGTTTCTGGGGCAGAGGGTATTCATACACACTGCTACCAACTGTATTATATTAATTGTAAGGATCAATTAACCTTTTTCTATGCTACTGAGTGCAATTATTGTTATTCAGTACCTCTGAATTTACCTATGTGGGGTTAACCCTTTCATTGCTGGTAATCCTAATAGTAATAATGGTGGTTTGGTTAACTATGTATCTATTGTAATTGCTAATCACTCTTTTATATCATTGTTGCTGATACTTTTTATCTATAGCATATTGTATTTTAATAAATTATATATATTTTTGCACAAATATGCGGGATTGATTATTTTTATCAATTTTTTTTTTACTGTGAAGTAGCATGTCAATAACTAATAAAGTAAAAAGTTCTCAAATTATTTTATATTGTCATTCAACTATTTAAGTGAATATCTCATTCACCTATTTAAGTGAATATCTCCAACCTGATTGGTTCTCCTGTTTTAACCCTTTGGGTACCTTCATAATAAATAGTCTGACAGTTTTCCTTGAGAGCAGGAACTGTGCTTCTCATCAGCAACTGTAATGTTCACAGTGTGTGTGGTAAATAACACCTGGCACAACGGTATCCAAACCCCATGAGACCAGAAACCAAGTACTGCTGCTGTTCTAGGTGTATAGAACAAACTAAGGCAAAGGATTTGGACATCCAGATTTTATTAATTGTACCCGAATTGTTAAATATTATAGCCTTCCAAAGAAACAAATTAGAGGCTAAGCAATAAGGTATGGAGCCACTAAAACAAGCACTAAAATCTAAGACTGAAAAGATCTCTGAGTTAGAGGAAGAGGTGAATGAATAACATAAGCTGACAAAAACACAGGAAGAGCAAATTAAGTCTCTCCAGCACCAGGTAAATAGATTAGAGAGCAGGCGTCCAGAAAATATTGAGAAAATGTGGTCTACAAAAGAACAGAATACTGTCCTCAGTGCTAATCTGTTTAATCTACAACGTGAGAACTACATTTTGCAAGAACACATTAAGCAACTCCAATCCCATTTAGACAGGCGGGTTCAGGACAATGTAAAATTGCGGGAGCAAGTGTTGGTATACCGGGCCAGTGATAGTGCCCCTAAGGGGGATAGATTAGTGGATCCAGGTATGTGTGATATCTTGTCCAGCCGGATACAGGAATTGTCAGAACGAATGCAGGCCCTTACTGCATCTGACTCTGACCACACCCCCTCTGATCCGGGATAGGATATTAATCCCAACAAGGTAGTTCAGGCTCAACCAGCTATACCTAGCAGTCATCAGGATTACTCACCTGGGGAGGAGGGGGCTGTCAACCCTCAGAAGTCACACTTCTTGCTGAAGTATAATGAGCATACCTGGGAACTCTCCGGTTTTGCCCCGGAGACTCCGGATTTCACACTGAATTACCGGGTCTCCGGGGCAATGTGTGGATTGCCGGGTGGGCAGAGTTTAAATAGAAACTCTGCCCACTTGTGCTCCGTCCCGCCCGGTTCCTCCCACTCCCCGCCCTCTTAGATACATTTTTCAGGTATTTTTTGGTTTTTCTTTTGTCCCGCCCCCCCTCCACGGCTAAGCCCCGCCCCTTTTATGACGCGAATCGCGTCATTTTCATCCCGGGTTGGCACTGACAGGGTTACCCTCCGGGTAACCCTGTTTTAAAAGTTCCCAGGTATGATAATGAGGAGGGTAACATCCCAGAGCAAGTCACACATCATGCCCCTCAGAGTCTCTTAACAGGACTCAGATTACCCTTTAACAGGGAGTCAGTGCTCAAACCTAACAGGAGCTCAATGCCCACACTGAGTAAGCTTGAACAGGAGGAACAGTCACCTTTAGCTTAAAAAACTAAAATAATAAGATTTCTTAAAGATACCATGCCAGTTTTCACAGAAAATCTAAAATATATCTTGTTAATCATTTACAGCATTATATTGAAACACTTGCATCTCTAGGCCTTCATTCTGACCATCATAAAATGTATTACGTGCCTTGGGTTTTTGATATTGCAGAGAGTTTCTTTTTTAGATCCTTAAGTGATATAGATATCACTACATGGGATGAAACAGTGGAACAGATAATCCTAGCTTTTGGTCCTTATAAAACCCGCCATGAGACTAAATGTGATTTGTATGCACTAAAATGTAGGCCAGACCAGAACCCCAGGCAATTCTTGTCAGAGTTGAAATGTGCCTATTTCCTTGCAGATAAGGATGCAGATTTCCAATCATATGAGTTTAGGGAACTATTCATTAATGCTCTGCCTAGGTACATGAAAACCAGTCTAGCTAGGGATTTTTCACCCCTGTTGTCACTAGATTGGTTACTCCCTTAAGCTATTAAGCTGTATAATGCCCAGCAGAGTGAGAATACCCCAGCTAGGGACAAGAAGCCTGCCCCCCAGTGTGTAGAGGAAGCATTGGTTGAGGAAAGTTTGCCATTTGAATCTGGCAAGATAACCTATGCAGAAATGTTACAATCTCCACAGGTTCATAAACAGGCACCAGGACAGAGGGGGCCTGCCTCCGTTAGTTCCCAGGGGTCTAATAACTCAAATGGTCAGAAACCATTTTTCAAAAGGTCCCAGGGATACAACAAAAACTAAAATAGATCCAAGTTTCCCAGGAGGTTCCAAAGGGGTAAAAACTCTAATAATCAGGGGTCCAAGTCCCAGCAAAATCAGCAAAACAAAAAATCTGATTCTGGGAACCAAGGTCAGAATTAGGTAAGTCTCAAGGTCCAGGTTAACAATCTAACAGATATGATGGCCAAAATGATGGCTACTATTGCACAGCTAGGCCAAAGCCCTAGTTCTGATACCCAGCAGGGATTTAACCCTTTTTTAGGGACAGCGCCAGGAGTGGCAGCTGCCACTCAATAACAGAACAGGGTAAAGGTAAGCAGGCCTTAGGGGAAAAGAATAACATTGTTTTACCCTATGTAAGTCCTACAATAACCGATGATGTTTTAGCCAACAGTAATGCTAACACATTTTCTTTACAGGATGTAAATGCTTTGGTTGACTCCAACATTTCTTCCTTATCTCACCCACAGCCAGGTACGCATCAGTCCATCCCTGATGATGTCACTTCTTCTCCCTGCATTTCTTCAGAACAGGTTGAAGAAGGAGGAGGAGTGAAGGGGGATGCTGCAGCTGTACAACATGACCCAGTGGTCAGCAAGTCTGCTCCTGTAAATTCAGGAATTAACCCTTGCACGCAGTGGAAGGGTTATAAGACATCACAATTATTTATGTAAAATGCATGAATATGAAGGAAGATACTTTATTGATGTCACTTTGCAGGGGCTTGATGACCTAATTATTTCCAGTCTCCTGGATACAGGGTCACAAACTACCATCTTATCTAGCTCCCATTATCATCAAATTATGGAGGAAGCTTCTGTAAATCCAGTGTTAAACGCATTTGATGGATCCCTAATAAGTGTAGGAGGTAACCCCTTAAACGTATTGGGAGCCATATGGTTAAATTTTAAAATCGGTAATAAATCATTCACACATAAAGTCATAGTGGTTGAAGTTCCCTATAACAGGTTAATTATAGGTGCTGATCTACTACGGTGATTAAGTCCAGTCATAGACTGTTTGAATAATATCATCTGGTTACAGGTTCAAACCCCAATCAAATATGAGCGGGCATTACAATGCCCCATAGAAATGATAATGTGGTAGAGGAAATTTTGTCAATAGCTAGAACCCTAACCTCACTGTTTTACAGATACCTGATACCGATGCTGAAAATATGGAAGGTGATATCTCCATCAAGGCGTTACCAGAACAGATTCAAAATGTGAAGCTAGAAGGTGATGTCTTAACCATGTCTCTTCCCAGATCGCCCTCTGAGCCAACAGATCCAGAGAATCATTCTCAATATCCGACGTCTATTGACAATACAGGGGGTGAGTTGTTTGTTTCCTTACAGGTTAAAGACTTGGGGAGGGGCAAACAGGCCAAACTGAATCTGAAATTGGAAAACAGTTACATTAGTAACAGCCTACTGATGGAGGTAAGAGATCCTATCCATATTAAGTACCTGGCTCCAAATGATAATTTGGTACATGACCTAGATGACAATGCTATGAGTTATAACGTTGTTGCTAGGTGTCTGTTATCTATATCTCTAGGTGACAGGTCTGCCAAACATGTTTTTCTTGTAGTGGAGAATCCCCAACACCAGATCTATATAAGCAACAATTTAATACATCGTTTTGCCGCCCAGATTGATCTGGTGAATAACAACCTATGGGTTAGGTTAGAAGGGAACCTTTGTGGATTTCAGGATGACTTAAAAGCCCTGAAGTCATGCCAACTGTTGACATATGCAGTGAAGTTACAGGGAGCTAATGAGGTCACTTTCCCTGGTGGGGCAAGTCAGATCCCCATATCCTTGCAGGTTCGTACTGGTCAGAACCTTGAGAATTCTGATGCATTAATATGCCTCTCAAACAGGATTCAACAATTAGGAATTTCTGTATCACACACCCCTATGGTGAGTATTCATAGAACACCAGTCCACATTGTGGTAAATAACATAACCCTACACAGGATTACCTTAGAGAAGGGAACTGTAATAGGTTATGCTCTGGATTCAGAATACTATACATTTGGGCTTCAGAACCAAGTAATAGGCCTACTACCTGATAATTATATGTCTGAGGAGCAACTAGTTGAGCAAATGTTTCACTTCCTCATGGAGGGACTGTTTTCCGTTCAATCTGTGTATCCATATAGCCCTGATACAAGTACATGCAGGATTGAAGAATCATCTCTGGTATTTGAACACCAGACCGAGGAACCAGAGTCCCGGGAATATCAGGAGGCTATGGATAAGGTAAGAGTAAATGCTCATGATTTATCTACACAGCTTGAGGAAACCTATGAGTTAGGTAAGCCTGAAGCATTTCCAGGTTTTAATGAGCTAGTAGAAGAGCAAATCTCTCTAGCCGATGTGTGCTCTGATGATTCTGAATGCCAACAGCTAAGGGAAATACTTATGGAATTCCAAGAGCTGTTTGCCAAGGATTCTTATGATTGTGGTTTAACAAACATACACGTCGCCTGCATACAAACTGACCCTAAGTTACCTCCTGTATATGTCAAACAGTACCGTCTTACACTTACGTCCTATGACTCATTGGCAGAGATCATAAGGAACCTCAAAGAGAGGGGCACAATTCATATAATAACCCATCTTGGGAATCCTTAAACCCAATGGTCAATGGCGTTTGTGTGCTGACTTAAGGCAACTGAACAAACGTGTATATATGTGCGGCTGGCCAGTGCCTTATATAGATCAATGTTTGGTTCAGATGCAGGGGTCCAAGTTCTTTACAGCAATTGACTGTGCCCAAGGGTACTGGACCATTAAAGTCAGTGAGGAAGACCAATATAAGCTAACTTTCACCTTTGGAGGAGTACAATACGCCTGGGTTAGAATGCCTTTTGGGTATATCAACTCAGGTCATGAATTTGCCGTTTTTATGCACAAGGCTATGCCTGATGCTATGGCTAGGGGGACTCTCTGCTATGTGGATAATGTCCTGATTAAAAGTACTACCTTCCAAAAGCATATCACAGAGATTATATATGTATCTGAATCAGCTAAAGGAAGCTGGTGTTAAACTGTCACTCAAAAAGGCACCAAAGTTAACTTTCTTGGTCATGAAGTGACCACTGAAGGGTTAAACCCGCAAAGAAAGAAGGTGGAAGCTATAGTTAAATCCAAAACACCAACTAATCTCAATGAATTGAGATCATTCCTAGGCATGATGAATTATTCCCTGATGTTTATTGATAATTATTCAGAAATAACCAAACCATTGTTGTTATTATTGAAGATAGATCAATCGTGGATCTGGGGTGAAACTCAGGAACAGGCCGTATCTGAGCTCAAGAGTAAACTTACCCAGGCTCCTTGTCTGGCTTATCCAGAAGGAGGTAAGCCATTTTATCTTGAGACAGGATTCACTAATCTTAGTCTCAGCTGGGTTTTGTATCAAAAGCAGGATAACCTGAATAAGGTTATTGCATATGCTAGTAAATCCCTGTCTTCCTTGCAAATTAAATTCAATGACTGTGAGAAAGCTTTATTGGCTACTGTTTGGGCATTACAGAACTTTAGGAGTTTTATTCAGGGTGAGAAGATCATTACTGAAACCGCTCATCAGCCTTTGCAGTATTTGCAAAGTGACCGGATAAAGGAAGGACACTTCTCCAATCGTAGGATCACCGCTTGGACTTTATCCCTACAAGGATGGCCATTGGAGATTAGGTATAAGCAAAACAGGAAGAATCCTGTAGCTCAAGGAGTCGCCGAGCTCCATGATTGTTCAGCACCTCCTACAGAGACTGCTAACAGTGGAGACAATTACCTTGAGGAACTACTGCTTTCCCCCTATAAGGCATTTGACGAGAATTATTGTACAACCTTGCCAACCGCGTACATTGATTGGTGTTTCTACCATGTCACGACTGGTACAGAAAGGAAAATGGTGGCAGGTATCGGGATTACATGGACAGAGGAGTGCCCTATTATATCGAAAGGGTATAGTCTAGGACCATAGAGTAGCCAAGTGGCAGAGCTCTGTGCAGTCTATAAGACAGTCCTATTAGCTATTGCGCATAACATTAAGGAGTTTGTCATTATAACTGATTCTAATTATGTTTGCCATAGCTTTGTAGAATACCTCCCAGGTTGGAAAAGAAGCCATATGCTCCGATCCAGTAATAAACCAGTGAAACATGGTAAATTGTTTTGTGAGGTTGACAATCTCGTAATATCAAATGGCCTTACCATCTATTGGAAAAAGACCAAGGGTCATTCCAGGGTCCTAGGCCCTGAAAAACAAGGTAATGATCTAGCTGATCTATTGGCTAAAGAAGGCACCCTTAAGGGGGAGGCCTTAGATATATCACATGTATTGGGTCCTGTACAGGTAAATGCTGTTAGTAGGCAACAAGCCAGTAACGAAGCAGACACCACGGTAGCACAGTGGATTCAAGACTCACCTAGTGAGGACTTTATTACAAGTCAGAAGGGGGGCCCTATCGTAGGGCTATTCTATAAGCACATAGAAGACCCCCTGAACCACCCAATTTCCTGAGGAGGACTAGGTGGGAAAAGAAGACTTAAGGATCTTGATGACATTCAAGGCCCAGTTCCATATACAAGATGGCCTATTAATCAGAACCTCTAAAAATGGAATATAACAATGGGTTGTACCTACTGCATTTAGAGGTTTAATGCTCCAACATGCTCATGATGCACCTACTTCAGGTCATCGCGGTGACAAAATCACGTATGAGATTCTCCGTGATTATGCATATTGGCCTCATATGCTTAAAGATGGACGAACCTATTGTCAAGGTTGTTTGGTGTGTTCCCATTTCCAACCATCTGGCCCCACTCATCTTGCACCACTACAGAAGAGGGGGATGTCATTACCGTGGTCGGGTATTCAAATAGATTTTATAGGACCGGTTACTAGAACACCAAGGGGCAACAAATATATGCTAACGGTTACTTGTCTATTCACCAAATGGGTTGAATGTTTACCCGCAAACAATAATACGGGAGAAACTGCTGCTGTGTAGTTAATTAACCATGTGTTCTCCGGGTTTGGCCTACCACAGCGGACTGAATCTGATAGAGGTAGTCATTTCACCAGTGAAGTGATGAGCAAACTCTGGAAACTATTGGGAGTAAAACATAAATTACATATCGCTTACTGTCCTGTGTCAAGTGGTGGGGTGGAGCAATATAATCAATCCATTGTTAACATTCTCAAGAAGTTTGTTAAGGAATCAGGTAAGGATTAGGATCTTAAACTACCCCTAGTTCTCATGGCTATTCGGGCTACTCCCAGAGCAGTCACGAAAATGTCACCATTTGAATTAATGACAGGTAGAAAGATAGTCCTACCCCAGCACTTACTATACCGTACGTCCAATCAAAATCTAATTAATGCCTCCACAACACACCAATATATAGACCAGTTACACAAGCATTTACAACATGCATTTGCGTTTGCACAGAAAAATCTGGAGAAAGCAGTGGTAAGTAATAAGACTTACTATGACCTAAGGACCACCAAACGGGAGTATGAGGTAAATGATCATGTTTATCTGTACAATTTTGCAAGAAACCAGGTAAGAGAAAATAAATTCTTACCCTCATGGAGAGGGCCATATATCATTACTGATAAATTATCTCCAGTTGCCTATAAGGTTTCTATCACTAATAATAGTGAAATTGTATAAAAGTGGGTTCATATAAACCAATTGCGTGCTTGTCACCCTAAATCTCAGTTACAGATCATAGAAGGAGAAGCTGAAGAAGAACCAGGATCCTAATTTAATCATCGGATGGATGAGTATCCTTAATTGTCCAAATGACATTGTCATATTTGCTTCTATTGTCTTCTTTTGTTTCAGTGAAACATCGCTCTCTCTTTTGTCTGTCTGTGTAGCATGTATGTTCCCCACTAACAATCTAACATATCTCATCAACAAATGGTTTGATGCTCTATGATTCTCTGAAAATGTTGTTATGCTAATTTTATTTTTCCTTTTGACAAGGTTTTGTTTGTAGCATACAGCGGAGGGTCATTCCTCTGTAAAAGGGGGAAGAGTAGAGACAGTGTTAGTTTATGATAGTTTAGCTTAAGGCTAACAAGGGCCACAAGCAAGGTGATGCAATCTATATATATAAAAGAATCAGCCTCATTGCATAATTTATGGTACCCCACACACAGAACATAATTTATGTCTTCTCAGAAAAGAAACTCGCATTGAACAGAATGTCTCATTACATAATTTATATCTCATTAGGAGACACAACTCCCATTGGGTGATTCAATGGGGGCATGTTTATCATACAGGGAGTTGGCCTGCCTCTTCCAGCCCGCCCACCACTATCCAACTGACAAAAAAAATATAGCTGCCACTCGCTCCTGAAGTAGGGAATATCAATAACTTCTCCTGGTCCACACACACTCTCACTCAGGATCATGACCCCACAAACACACTGTTTCACCTCCCACAGATAATTGTAACCCTCCATAAACTCTGTTTCAGTGCGAGGGTGTAATGTTTCCATAAAAAACAAACACTCAGGGATAAACTTAATAGCAACTCTTTTATTTAACGCTTTTCATCTCTTCAGTCACCTCATTGTCTGTTTTCAACTGTCATTCATCCACTTCCTTCTTCCTGACTCCCACCCTTTCTCCTTAACCCCTTAGGGTCCGACGATCCCGCGGTGTCTGGTCCTTTAAGGACCAGATAGACGCATTCGACGTGCCGTCCAATGTGACTGATCACGTGGGGCGGCACATCGAAAGGAGGACTGAAAGAGATCGCTCCGGTCTTGGAGCGATCAATTTCAGTCCACGGTATTACTCACCGCGCTCCTGCAGGAGCGCTGTGAGTAAAAGTACGTGACGTACCAGGACCGTCACTGGTCCTTAAGTGCCGGACCAGCTTGACGGTCCGGGTACGTCACAGGACGCGAAGGGGTTAAAGGGAGAGATATGCTTTGCTGTATGTTACAGAGGGCAAGCCTCAAACACCACTTTCTATTTGTTCCCTCAGCATATTGCTACGCTGCCTCAACTGAAGAGCCACACATGGCCGTCCCAACACATTGTGCTGCCTGGGTCCAAGGATGAAATGCTGCCCCCCCAAACTACACCCACCAAAACACACCCATATGGCTGCTCTAAGCAAACTTAACCCTTTGAGTGCAGGGGTATGCAGTGCATTGCAATGCTCTGCATACCCCTCTGGCACACAAAGGGTTAAGCCCCAGGTCTTTCAAAGCCAACCAACTCCCCTGGTTACAATCCCTGTGCAGTTAGCATAATGTGAAGACAAATGGAAGAACTGCACAATTTAGATGATATTTTAAAACTGTCTATTTTTTTTTGCAATTGCAGCAGTGTTAGATAGCAATCTTTCACATAGGACACCACTTTAACCCTTTCATAACCAGGGATGTCTGCTCCTGTACTCAAAGGGTTAGAATTTTCTGCTCCTGTACTCAAAGGGTTATAAAATCTAACAGTACAGGAGCAGACATCCCTGGTTTTGAAATTATTAAAGTGGTGTCCTGTATGAAAGACTGATATCTAACTCTGCTGCAGATGTAAAAAAAAAAATGGACAGTTATAAAATACCATCTATGTCTGTCTCCACACCATGTCTCTCCCTCCATGCCACCCATGTCTCTCTCTCTCCCTCCCTCCATGCCACCCATGTCTCTCTCTCTCCTTCCCTCCATGCCACCCATTTCTCTCTCTTTCCCTCCCTCCATGCCACCCATGTCTCTCTCTCTCTCCCTCCATGCCACCCATGTCTCTGTCTCTCCCCTTCCATGCCACCCATGTCTCTCTCTCTCCCTTCATGCCACCCATGTCTGTCTGTCTGTCTCTCTCTCTCTCTCTCTCTCTCTCTCTCTCTCTCTCCCTCCATGCCACCCATGTCTGTTTCTCTCTCTCTCCCTCCATGCCACCCATGTCTCTCTCTCCCTCCATGACACCAATGTCTCTCTCTCTCTCTCCCACCATGCCAACCATGTCTCTCTCCCTTCATGCCACCTATGTCTGTCTCTCTCTCTCTCCCTCCCTCCATCCCACCCATGTCTGTCTATCTCTTCACCATGTCATACATGTGTCTCTCCTCTCCCCATGTGTCTCTTTGCCATGTATCTTCTCCTCTTTTGTCTTTCTCTCCTCCATGTCTGTCTGTCTCTCTCCTCTTCCGACTTACCTCAGCATCCCAGACACCCCAGGAGACACCCTGCCAAGCGCGCCTGCTGTGACAGTGATTAGTCTGGCTCAGCCTCAGTCAGGCTGACAGACTGAGGCTGAGCCAAACTAATTACTGTCACAGCAGGCGCACCGCTCACAGGAGGGAGTCAAAACTCTTTGTCCTGTGCCGCGTGGACACAGACCTGACGGCTGGATGACATACAGTGGGCGGCAAATTGCAGCACCAGTCAAAGTGCCGTCTGGGTCCAGGGACCCACCGTGACCCATGTTAGGACCATCCCTGGAGCCACCGTGTGTTATATTGCTATGTTACCATAACTTAACCCTTTGAGTGCCAGCTTTGCAATGCGTTGCGTACCCCTCTGGCACTCAAAGGGTTAAGTTAGGAGGAGTTACTGCTCCCATTGGGTGATTGAATGGGGGAGTGATTTAAATTATGCAGGGAGTTGGCCTGCCCCCACTATCCAGCCCGCCCACCACTATCCAAGTAACTGAAAAATCAAAATGGCTACCACTCGCTCCTACACCACAGACACAAACACATCAGCCAAAAAACACACACACACTCACACTCAATCACACACACTCAATCACACACTCACACTCTCACACACGCTCAATCATACACACTCAATCATACACACAATAATTCATACACACACTCTCTCGCTCACACACTCTCACTCACACATTCACTCACACTCAATCACAATCACACACAATCACTCATACTCAATCACACACACACTCTCACTCACACACTCAATCACACACACTCAATCACAAACACACACTCTCTCACTCACACACTCACACTCACTCACTTTCATACACCCTCTCACTCAAACTCACACATTCTCACTCAATCACACACACTCACTAACTCACTCAGGCAATCACTCACATGCAATCACTCACACGCAATCACTCACTCTCACATTCACACGCACTCACTCACACTCACACTCCTGGAGCCAGCATGATCCACCTTCCACCATAGTCTCACTCATACTCACACCCTGGGAGCCAGCACGATCCACCTTCTACCATAGTATGTGCATTTACCACATGCGTTTCAAGTACATGAATGAATGCCACTCACTCACATACACTCACTCACACCCCAGGAGCCAGCATGATCCACCTTCTACCATAGTATGTGCAATCACCACATGCATTTCAACTATATGAATGAATGACACAGTGGAGGCTTAAGTACAAACACAAACTCATTACAATGACACATAAGTCACCCCCTTATGACTCACTTCTGCGTGTGTGTGTGTCTCTGTGTGTGCCTGCGTGTTCCTCACTGTGTGTGTTGCAGGTCTGTATCACACTCTATGTGTCTGCATGTTGTGCATTGCATGTATGTGTGTATAAATGTGTCGATTTTTATGCATCTCAGTGCATGCGTGTGCATTTGTGTGTGTGTCTCTGTGTGTGTTTCCCTTGCATCCATGTGTGTGCATTAATTACCTATATATACTGACGGGCAGTGCCGTCCCACATTGCTAGTATATATATATACAGTAACTTTACAGTAACAAGGTCATAGGGATACTGATTGAAACTGTATTGTATGTATGTATGCATGCAACAATTGTTTCAATATGAGATCACTCATGTGTCATTTCTTTTAGACCAAAGAGTTCTTAACAGATTGAGGTTGGTTGATAGTTGCCATTGCTTATGGACGTCAAGACCAAGGCCGTGATGTGGATCATCCTCCTTCAATGACAGGAGTTCCGGCCAAAGACCAAAGCCATGATGTGGATCATCCTTCTTCTGTGACAGGAGTTCTGGACACAGCCAAGTGTGGTTCCAGTGCCTTTATCAAGAGCCATTGGACAAGAGATGCCTCATGTTAAAATAATGGGCCTCTATGAGGGAAAAATAACTAAATGAGAGTAATGGTGATGAATAGAGAATGCCAGACAACCATGGTGCCAAGCAGTAAAATTATTTTATGGGAGAATCTTCAAGTTTTAAACAGAGAAAGCCTCCTGTCTGAAATGTGACATCTTTATATGACGTAACGTCAAAGCTTAAATCCCTGAATTTGAAAAATAACACACCAAGTTATAATTTTAGGTGTGAATTTTAAGGTAGAGTAAGAGTGCCCTCTATAGTTTTGATAGCATCATGACTGAGATACTCACATTTCTTGATTAATTAGGGATAATATACGTAGCCAATCAGGGTATACTGGTGACGTCACGGTATAATGAGATGGATCTTTGTCCAATCTTTGGGAATAGGTGGACATTACTGATAAGGTAACATTTGCCTAATATAATGCCAAGAGAAGGTAGTTTTCTTGCTTTCTGGTTGAAGAAAGGCTTAGTTCCTGGTTCCATTCTAATAATATCTGGGTCCTGACTATGCAAGTCCAGCTTTGGGTACCAACTGAGAAAGACAGAGAAACTTAGATTTGGTAACTATACATTTCTTCATATAGATTCATTTAAATCCAGATTTGCATAGTTTTTCTTCTGTTTGAAGAAACTTAAATATGTCTTATAATTGTCTTAAGTGGACTGGCCAACCATTTGGGATCAGTTATAATAAGCTATATTAGCTTTAGATTTCTGGAATCACGGGTCGAATCACTGAGCAGGGTTCTCAGACAAGCCAGATCAGGTCACGAGCAGGAACGTCAGCCAGGTCGGGTCGGACCACGGAGCAGGAACACAGGAGCGTAGTCTAAACTGGCCAATTCAGTATACCGGTATCAGGAACACAGCACAGCAATACTGGATCAGGAACACCACATAAGGGCACCTGACAGGTGCCACTGGCCAGGTATAAAAAGGTCACCAGGGGCGGGACAAACAAATCTTCCACGTCAAAGACGTAAAGGAATGGTAGCCAAGGACTCAAAAGGAGGCCGCTGCAAGACTCCCAAGACAAGATTAAGTACCCACTGAGGAGTAGGAGCCTTGTAAGCAGGGAAAGCAGGTGCAACACCCTGAAAGAAGACTTTACATCCGGCATCATGGAAACGCATCTCTGAAAAAGACTGAAAACACTGAGGTCTAAACCTTCAAGGAACCAAGGCTAAGGCCCTTGATCACACCATCCTGCAAAAAGAACAGGAAGGACGAAAGGTCAAACTCTTGTGTGGACAGATCCCTGTCCACACACCAAGAATGACAAATGGACCAAACCCTGTGGTATACCTTAGAGGACACAGGTTTCCTGGCCTGGATCAGGTAGCAACCACTTCAGGAGATAGCTCCTCCGAGTAGGCTGGAACAATCCTCCAATGAATTGCAGGGGTGGAGCCTCCCTCTCCTTCATAGCAGGCTATCCAGCTGCTCCTCTCTCCAGTTAGATTTGAGACACTAACCCTACTGAGCTAGATAGCGAGGAGAAGAAGAGAAAGACCCTCGTAAGCACAGACCCAATAGGACTGCCAAGTCAGCCACAGGAACAAAATATGGTCATTTTCACTGGGTTGGAGACTTGTAAGCTACATGGACTAAGAGAAAAGGATTTAACTAAAATTATTTTTTCTCTGTCATCCAATATAGCTTACAGGTACCATGGGGATGTACCAACAGTAAGTTCCCAGGATGGGAAGAGAAGGAAAGGACCAAGCACCTGTCCCCATGATACCAGAGTTCCTAATGGACTATCCAGGACTATCAAGGACACGGAACAACACTGATAATAATGCACAGCAAACAATAACAAGAGCTAACAGGGCTCAGAGGTTAAATAACAGTAAGGCACAAGAAAGACAAAGCCCTAGACAGGCAAAACTGCCTCCAGGACTTTCCTGCCAAAGCTGCCTTCAGCCGAAGCCAGTACATCCACACTATAGTGTTTGGCAAAGGTGTGCACAGAAGACCAGGGGGCTGCCTTGCACAACTGATCAGCAGAGGCCTGATTTTTATAGGCCCAGGGAGCACAAACAGATCTAGCAGTGTGTGCAGTGATGTGAAAGGAAACAGGTTTACCTTTGAACTCATAATCCTTGCATATGATAGATTTAATCCAGGATGCAATAGTCACTTTGGGTGCCACTTTACCAGCCCTGGGACCCTCAGGGATGACAAACAAAACAACAGTCTGATGAACAGACTCAGTGCGGTGCACATAAAACTTAAGGCAACGCACAACATCCAACAAGTGGAGATCCCTCTCTTTGTCAAATTTAGGGTCAGGACAAAAGGAAGGTACAACAATCTCCTGATTGATGTGGAACTCAGAGACCATCTTAGGAAGAAATTCCTGAGAGGTACGGACAGCCTTATCCACGTGAAACAAATCAGCTCAGCAACCCTGCGGACCCGAGACCACAGCCAAGAGAAAAGCCATGTTCCACGTCAAAAAATGTAAAGGAATGGTAGCCAAGGACTCAAAGGGAGGCCGCTGCAAAATTCCCAGAACCAAATTCAGGTCTCACTGAGGAGTGGGAGCCTTATAGTCAGGGAAAGCATGGGCCACCCCTTGGACTTAGACCTTGACATCTGGAAAGGTGGCAATGCACCTCTGAAAAAAGACAGAGAGAGCCGAGGTCTGAACCTTCAGAGAACTAAGACTGATGCCCTTGTACACCCCATCCTGCAAAAAAGACAGGATAGATTGAAGTTCAAAAAACCTGTGAGGACAAATCCCTGTTCATACAACAAGAATGGAAAATGGACCAAACTCTGTGGTATGCCTTCGAAGATACAGGTTTCCGGGCCTGGATCATAGTGGAAACCACCTCCGGAGAACAACCTTTCCGTCTCAAGATGGAGGCTTCAACAGCCATGCCGTCAAAGATAGTTGATCCACATCCTCCTTCCACAGGTAACCCAGCAGAAAGAGGTCCTGTAACGGTTTGTTTGACACACAGACACAGTAGGTTTGGATAAAATACAGTTTTATTAAAAAATTAAGATTACAATAACCCTCACAGGTCCTGTAATATATACTTAATATAGTACAGCCACAAGACAGGTTAAATATAGATAAGCCCATACAGGTCCAGTATAAGTATAGAGTCCATAACACATTTTACTGACACAGGTCAGGTGGATCTTGAAAGAGTCCAGTGTATCGGTACTGCATGGGTTAATAGTGGCCAGCGAGTGTAAACAGTCCCATGTGTGGTAAGGCCTGTTAAGAAGCTCACCTAGGGTTGAGAGCTTAAACACGAGGAACTCCCAATAATAAGTATAGCAGGTAATGGTGAACTGCTTTAGCAGTAACGGAGGCTGAGCAACTTGAGCACTGCCGGAGCAATAACGGAGACTAGGCCATGTGAACACTGCAGTAGCAGTAACGGAGACTGAGTGACATGAACACTGCCGTAGCATTAACGGAGACCAAGTCATGAGAGCACTGCCGTAGCAGTAGTGGATTCTAGGCAACAGGAGACTGCCGTAGCATAAATGGAGACTAAGCCCTTGAATACTGCTGTGGCATAAACGGAGACTGATCAACTGAGGTTCTGTCGTGGCAGTAACAAAATCTGAACCACAGGGGCACTGCCATAGCAGTAATGGAGACTAGGCCACTTGAACTCTGCCTTAGCAGTAACGGAGACTGCCGTGGCAGTAATGGAGGCTGAGCACCTGAGCACTGCCGTGACAGTAACGGAGCTGAGCAACTAGCCCTGGGAGGCACCCATCCGGGAGCAGATAGTAAGACAAGCCAAAAGGAATGTCGCCAGTGCGACACAGAGGCAACCGAGACCAAGACTGCACAGCTGTAACAGACAGCGATAGAGGATCACCACCCTCAACCAGAGACTGGTAAGGGATTGCAGGGAGGAAGCAGCCCAACCGGGCGGGTTCACATGGAGCAGGAAAATCAGCCAATCCAAGTCAGTATACGGAGCAGGAAAATCAGCCAAACCGGGTCAGTACAAATAGGCAGAAAAGTCAGCCAAGCCGAGTCGGTACACGGAGCAGGAACGTCAGCCAAGCCGGGTTGGTACACAGGAGATAAGAAGCAGAATGGTCAGACAGTCCGGGTCGGTGCACAAGCAGGAGACCGAGATGCAGAGAAGTCAGGCAGGCCGGGTCGATACAGTAATCAGGAATAAGCGCTGGTACTGGAACACCACAAAAGGGCACCAGAGAAGTGCCAGAACCCAGTATTTAAAGGCAATACTGGGCGGGACAATCACAGTACAGCCAATAGGAGAGAGCAGGAGTGTAGACTGACAGAATGTCGCTGAAAGAGCATGGGCACCGTGATAGGTCCAGTCTATGTGACAGAGGAAACGGTTCTTGAGGTGAGAAGGCCAACAGTTCAGGAAACCAAGGTTGCCTTGTCCAATAAGGAGCTATCAGGATGACTGAGGTGTTGTCCATCCGAATCTTCCGAAGGACCCTGGGCATCAGAGGAAGAAGAGGAAAGATGTAGGCCGCCGAAATCTCCATGGAATCGACAGAGCATCCACTGCGAAAGCTAGGAGATCCTGCCACCATGACCAAAACATCTGAACCTTCTGGTTGTTCCTTGGGCCATCAGGTCTATGCAAGGACTACCTCCATCCACATCCACCTCAGGTACTGCCATTTAGTCCGCAATTCTGTCTGATATACAACACTTAACTCTTTGAGTACCAGAGAGGTAGGAAAGCATTGCTTAGCATGTTTCCTACCCCTCTGGAACCCAAAGGGTTAATAGGCAAGGTATGGACTACATACCTTGCCTGTATATGTGTGTGAGTGTTTTAAACATTTTATAATTAAAAGACTTTTATTAAACATATATTTACTTAGATTCATTCATTTTTAATGCCCTACCTCCTGTGTTCCATTGCTATTAGTACTTTTGCTCCACTCTCCTTCAAACGGAGAGTGGAGCAAAAGTAGTAATAGCAATGGGACACAGAAGGTAGGACACTGTGAATGAATGAATTTAAGTAAAGAAACTCTTGAGGAAGCAGCCCTGCTGTGACCACAATGCTCCCTTCATCATATCTTTCTATTGGGGACATTGAAGATGACAGAGGCATTGGAGGAAGCGGGTGGAGGGGAGAGAGACATCGGAGGAAGCGGGTGGCAAGCTTGTATTTGCTGCCCGCTTCCTCCGATACCTCTCTCCCCTACTCACTAGTTCACATTGTTCCCTGCCTGGGTGTCAATAGGTCATTAAATAACTTAAAACTTCTTGGTAGTGCCCAACCTATTCGCCATACCCCTAGCAATACCACCTAAAACACAAGAGTCCCTCTTTGGTCATTTAAAATGTTGGGAGGTATGAGCAAGGATTCCATAATTTAACAGACCTTACTGTAAAAACCCCTTCCTCTGCTGAAACTGAAACCTCCTTTATATCAGCTGTAGTGCAGTGTGAAGTGTCACTTTCCCCGAAGACATGTGTATTTTCTATCCTTCCCAATCAACTTCACTTAAATTTTCATACTGTGTTGATTAGAGAACTGTTGGTTATGGTGCGAAAGGTGGTGGCGCAATCGTGGATGTCAGGCAATCCTCCCAGACATGTCCATTGGATGAACTTAGTGAACCATCATCTTCCTCATTACAAGGAACTTTACCTGCATAGGGGAACACCGATCAAATTTTATCAAATATGGGGTCTATGGATCTCTTATTGTAATTCTAGAATTCTCTACCAATGAGTGCTGCGTGATGTATAACTGTTGCCTTGTGCTCCATCGGTGATGCTCCTGGAGATCATGGCTACCTAATATTATTCTATTTAAATGTTTATTTACATATTGCTGTTTATGCTGTCATCTGCAACGTTTATAAATACTTAACGAAAGAGGTGTTGTGCTCGTCTCCCGGGGAGGTAGGGAGGGTTGGTTGATTATGAGTTTTTCTAGATTCTTGGTCCTGGATGGGGATAGTGGTGGGTAGCTTTGGTTTTGGTTAGGTTAGTTTTTTAACTTTAAAAATCAAAACGGGACAATTGTAACTCTGTTGTAATATTTTCTTGACTGTATGTTTTGTACTTTCATATGATTACTATGTGCAATCTCATTCAATTTGTAATGTTCTATTACTGTCCTCTCAATAAAAACTTTAAAAAAAAAAATAGAGCAAAAAAGAGGTTGCCAATGAAAAAGCTACAGCAGAGTAATTGCTACATCTTGCTTCATCTAAAGAGTAATAAGAAATATTAATAACGATTGAACATGATAATGCAAAAATAGCAACATGTGATAGCAACGTAAAATAAAATATCCTATATAATAATTCGCTAGGACTGCCCAAACGCTCCGCTGCTAATACCGAGCAAGGCACTCCGAATTCAGACCTGAGTCATCTCTGTGCACCTTCCTTGATCCCATGAAGGTGCGCAGAGAGGACAACGGTCTAAATTCAGAGCACCCCTCTCCGTATCAGCCGCGGCGTCTTCGGCCAATCTGTACTGTGCATGACTGCAGCGCGGCCAGTGAGCAGAGAGGCTCCGGGCACCAGCTGAGGCTGCTGGGTGGCACTGTGGCCCGTGTACATGGGCTTTTAAACTAGTTCTTAAATAACACATCACAGAATAAAATTTCAGGTTTATTCTATGTCTCTCTGATAAGAATGACTTATTCTTCTTATTAGATTATGCTTTATTATGCTAGTTACTTATATTCTCAATTTGGCCATACTTGTATCCCTCAGCATGTTTTTAATTGTTTTTATATAGAATCACAATGCTTGTTTCTTTGTCCTAATAATGCTATGCTGTTATTGTATTGGATTATCTTGGGTTGAGTTCCTCATATCTGAGTAGTAATGTTTATGTATATTCTGACTAAGTGGCTGTTTAAAGAAGATGCAGTAGTGAAGTCGGTCCTGGTCACACTTGCGCCCCCTGCAGTTAATTCTCTGTTGGGCACTAGTAAGTGAGGTTTGCATGTAAAAACTCTGTATGAAGGCCACCATTTTATTGCTAGTTTTAAAAGCACTATAGTGGTGTATTAGGTTAGGACAGGTTCAGACTCCAGGCTTTTATTATTCTCTGTTCATGTTTAACCACTTCAAGTGCTGTTGCTGATACATTGTGAAGAAAAGTGTTGAAGAGTCAAGAGTGTAAAAGTTCCATTTATAGCAATAAGAAGCTGTAGGAATTTGTATCTGTCCCGTGTAGTGCAGTCATTTTCCTTAATTCCTCTTAGTACATCAGCCTCAGTGGACTGTACTCACCAGACTACAATTTTGGTACAAACCAGATGCACAGCAGGGGACAAATAAGGATTCCAATTTATTTAACTCTTTGAATGCAAGAGACATTCAAGGCAATGTGTTTGAGATCTCTTTAACATTCAAGATGTCAGAGCCCCGTTAAAGGGATAGCAATGTTTCATAATAAAATAATCTCCAATTATTCTTCATAGTATTTTGGCCGTGGAGAGTGTTATTTCAATACTGTCAGAGTTGTAGTTCAAGAGTAATTGAATTATAAAGTATCCCCCCTCCAGCCCCTTTTACTGATGCAACACTACTCACCTCAGAGCTACAAGACTGTCCGGATGGATCGCAGAGAGGGACAGTCTTCAGTGAACATAAGGATAAACCTGAAAAACCTGTCAAGTGGGGCAGAGTTTACTGACAGTAAGAAGATTGTCCCTTGCAGTGAGCTGTATGGTCCCAGGTCCAGATTCCACATCTGAGGGGAGTTGGCTTACACTAGGTAAAAGGGGAGGGAGGGGGATACTTTATCATTCAATTAATCCTGAAATACAGCTCTGACAGTATTGAAATAACACTCTCCATGGTCCAAATACTATGAGATTAACTGAAGCTGCTGTTTTTTATGAAACATTACTATCCATGTAATGGGAATTTGCAAATGTTTCCTCTCCTCCTTGTGGTGCAGTTTTATTGCTCCAGAATTGCTCCTATTTAGCTTGATAATAAGTCCCAGTCTATTTTTGCAAGGATGAAAGCTTATTAACTAGTGATGATCGAGCACCCCAATGCTCGGGTGTTCGGGTGCTCTGACCGAGCGCCCCCGGAGGCTCGAGTGCTCGGCCGAGCACCCGAGCCCCATTGAAGTCAATGGGAGGACTCGAGCATTACACCAGGCACCCCCTGCTCTGATGAGGGGAGGGTGCCTGGTCCATAGGAAAAGGGCAGAAAATGATGGAAACACCACAGAAATGGTTCAGGGACAGCATAGGGAGGATGTCTGGATGCATCTTGGACTCCAACATCGCTGCTGGGAACGATCTTTCGCCCGTAGTACGCCATTTTTACAGACTAACCGTAAAACACACAAAAAGGAAGATAAAAACGACTTCAGGCGAAAAATTGTTACCAAACAGTATTTGCTGTATATTTACTTGTATATCATCTGCAAATTCTGCAAAAAATGTCATCGATTTTTCGGAACTGGGGCCATGATTAAGAGGGAAACGTGCGCAGAGGCAAATTCTGCAAAAAATGTCCTCGATTTTTCTGAACTGGGGCCATGATTAAGAGGGAAACGTGCGCAGAGGCAAATTCTCCCAAAAATTTCCTCGATTTTTCTGAACTGGGGCCATGATTAAGAGGGAAACGTGCGCTGAGCCGACCATCTAAAACATTATGGGTGAGGGTCTGCTGCGGAGCTGACCATCCTAAACATTATATGCGAAGGCCCGCTAGTGAGCTGACGCTATAAAACATTATATGAGAGGGCCCGCTAGAGAGCTGACCCAATAAAACATTATATGAGAAGGCCCGCTGGTGAGCTGACCTATACAAAAATTGTCAAACAGCGCCCGCTGGTGAGCTGGCCCTATATAAAAATTATATCCCAGGGTATATGGAAGAGAGTCAACCATATACCCATTTTTTGGGTGGAAGGGGTGAATGGGAATACAGAGTATTCCCATCATTGTGAATAACATATATAAAGTGACTTTATGTTCCCCCGGGGCTTTCCTCCAGTGGAGTGGAGAAGTCAGGGGAAATCCAGGCCTTGTTAATTTTTATAAGTGTCAACCTATCAGCATTTTCGGTGGAAAGGCGGATACGCTTATCTGTTATGATGCCACCAGCAGCACTAAATACCCGCTCAGACAGAACGCTGGCGGCAGGGCAGGCCAGCACCTCCAAGGCGTAGAGTGCCAGTTCATACCACGTGTCCAGCTTGGACACCCAGTAGTTGTAAGGCACAGAGGGATCATTGAGGACGCTGACACGGTCTGCTACGTACTCCTTCACCATCTTCCAAAACTTTTCCCTCCTTGTGACACTAGGCTGCGCATCAGGGTGAGGGTGCTGGCGGGGTGTCATGAAGGTGTCCCACGCCTTGGAGAGTCTTGCCCTGCCTTTGTCGGAACTGCTGTGTGCTCCCCTTTTCTCCCCTTCTCGGTTGGCCAAGGTAGCATGTACTCTGCCGCCAGCGTTGTCAGATGGAAAATTTTGGAGCAATTTTTCAACAAGAACCTTCTGGTATTGCACCATTTTGCTTGTCCTCTCCACCGGAGGAATGAGAGATGAGAAATTCTCTTTGTAGCGGGGGTCCAGAAGGGTGAACACCCAGTAATCCGTGTTGTCTAAAATGCGTGTAACGCGTGGGTCACGGGAAAGGCAGCCTAACATAAAGTCAGCCATGTGTGCCAGAGTACCAACAGGCAAGATTTCGCTGTCCTCACCAGGAGGATGACTCTCAATATCCTCATCCTCTTCCTCCTCTTCTGCCCACCCACGCTGAAGAGATGGAACTAAAGTTCCATGGCTACCCTCTGTAGCGGAGGCAACCGTGTCATCCTCCTCCTCCTCCTTCTCCTCCGCCTCCTCCAATTGTCGCTGAGAAGACGAAGTGAGGGTGCTCTGGCTATCACCTTGTGTAAGCTCTTCCTCCCGCATTTCCACCTCTTCCACATGCAAAGCGTCGGTTTTAATTGTGAGCAGCGAGCGTTTCAGTAGACACAGAAGTGGGATGGTTACACTGATAATAGCGTTATCGCCGCTCACCATCTGTGTCGATTCCTCAAAATTGCGTAAAACCTCACAGAGGTCTGACATCCATTCCCACTCCTCACTTCTGATTACAGGAAGTTGAACGGAGAGGCGACGACCGTGTAACAGCTGGTACTCCACTACTGCCCTCTGCTGCTCACAAAGCTGGTCCAACATGTGGAAGGTGGAGTTCCAACGCGTGCTCACGTCACACAGCAGCCGGTGAGCTGGCAATTGTAAGCGCTGCTGCAGCTTCAACAGGCCGGCTGAAGCTGTAGATGACTTAAGGAAATGTGCACACACGCGGCGCTCCTTCGTCAAGAGATCATGCAAATTGGGGTAGGTTTTTAGAAATCGCTGAACCACTAAATTAAATACATGCGCTAGGCATGGTACGTGTGTGAGCTTGCCGAGCTCCAAAGCCGCCACCAAGTTACGCCCATTATCACACACAACCATGCCTGGTTGCAGGTTGAGTGGCGAGAGCCACTGCTCGGTCTGGTGACTAATCCCCTGCAACAGCTCTGAGGTCGTGTGCTGTTTGTCCCCAAGGCAGATCAGCTTCAGCACGGCCTGTTGACGCTTCCCCACTGCAGTGCTACACTGCTTCCAGCTACCGGCTGATGGGTGAGTGGCGCTGTGCGCAGAGAATTCGGAGGTGGAAACGGAGGAGGAGGAGCCAATAACGTAGGTGCTGGCGGAAACCCTGATGGAGGTAGGGCCCGCAATCCTCGGCGTGGGTAGCACCTGTGCCATCCCTGGGTCCGAGTCGCTCCCAGCCTCCACGACATTCACCCAGTGTGCCGTCAGGGAAATGTAGCGTCCCTGGCCACAAGCACTTGTCCATGTGTCAGTCGTTAAGTGGACCTTCCCAGTAACTGCGTTGGTCAGGGCACGGGTGATGTTACGGGACACATGGTGGTGTAAGGCGGGGACGGCACACCGTGAAAAGTAGTGGCGGCTGGGGACTGCGTACCGAGGGACAGCTGCTGCCATCAGGCTGCGGAAGGACTCAGTCTCCACAAGCCTAAATGGCAGCATTTCGATGGCCAGTAATTTGGAAAGGTGTGAGGTTAGTGCTATGGCCTGTGGGTGGGTGGCTGGGTATTTTCGCTTGCGCTCAAATGCCTGGGGTAACGACATTTGGACGCTGCGCTGGGACAGGGAAGTGGATGTGGTCGCTGATGGTGCTTCAGATGGTACAGGTGCAGGGCGGGAGGTATGCGGGCCTGCGCCTTCGACAGGCGATTGGCCGGCACCGAAAACAGGGGAAGAGGAGGCAGTGGTGTGGCCTGCAGACACAGATTGGAGATCCGGGCGTTCCTCCCACTTATTACGGTGCTTGGACGCCATGTGTCGGATCATGCTGGTGGTGGTGAGGTTTCTAGTGTTCATGCCTCGGCTCATTCTGGTGTGGCACAGGTTGCAAACTACAATTCTTTTGTCGTCCGCACTTTCCTTAAAAAAACGCCATACCGCGGAACACCTACCCCTTGGCAAGGGAGATTTACGCAAGGAGGTGCTCCGTGGAACATTTGCGGGCCGGTTTGGTGCGGTCCGCCTTCTTTCTGTAGCCACACCACTGCCTCTTCCAGCCTGTTGCGGTGCTGCAGATGGCTCACCCTCAGGACTGCTGTCATCGCTCTGCTCTCCACCTTCCCAGGTGGGGTTAGTCACCTCATCGTCCACCAAGTCCTCCTCCACTTCCTCACTCTGATCATCCTCCTCATGTCTTGATCCCACTACATACTCAGTCATTGACAACTGTATATCATCCTCCTCATCAAGGTCTTGAGACAGTAAAAGTGGTTGATTTGATGGCAACTGTGTCTCATCATCATCATCATCCACTTCCTTTGACCTTAAATGCCGTTCACCTCTGTCATCTTCTTGTGATTGGGTACCCTCTAGAGGTTGTGAATCAGGGCACAAGATTTCATGTTCCTCTGCAAGCGTGCTTGGAGAGAGGTTCAAATTAAGGATTGGTGATGAGACAGCTCCTCACTATATCCCAGTGTGGGATCACTTCTTTGACCAGACCCTCTATGGTGGGAGGAAGGATGATCAGGGTGAGGATTATGTTGACCAGACTCTTGGCTACTGAGAGTGGACTTGGTGGAAGACAGGGTGGTGCTTAACCGACTGGAAGCAGTATCAGCTGAAATCCAACTGACCACCTGTTCGCAGTGGTCTGACCTCGAGAGTGATGTCCTGCGACGCCCTGTAAACTGAGACATGAAGCTAGGTATGGTGGATGTCTTTCTTTCTTGTGCTCTGGCACCAGGCACAGTTTCTACGCGTCCTGACCCGCGCCCTGAACTATCAGGATCACGTCCACTTCCCCGTCCCTTTTTACCCGCCTTCTTCATATTACACGGAATATGTGCTGCAAATCTGCAACTTTGCACACTAAACAGAATGTGCTGCTTATCTGCGGCTAGACACAGTGAATGGAATATGTGACTTTGATATTTTACACTTTGCACAGTAAACAGAATGTTCTCCTAATCTACAACTTTGCACACTAAACAGAATGTGCTGCTTATCTGCGGCTAGACACAGTGAATGGAATATGTGACTTTGATATTTTACACTTTGCACAGTAAACAGAATGTTCTCCTAATCTGCAACTTTGCACACTAAACAGAATGTGCTTTTTATCTGCGGCTAGGCACAGTGAATGGAATATGTGACTTTGATATTTTACACTTTGCACACTAAACAGAATGTTCTGCTAATCTGAAACTTTGCACACTAAACAGAATGTGCTGCTTATCTGCGGCTCGGCACAGTGAATGGAATATGTGACTTTGATATTTTACACTTTGCACAGTAAACAGAATGTTCTCCTAATCTGCAACTTTGCACACTAAACAGAATGTGCTGCTTATCTGCGGCTAGACATAGTGAATGGAATATGTGACTTTGATATTTTACACTTTGCACAGTAAACAGAATGTTCTCCTAATCTGCAACTTTGCACACTAAACAGAATGTGCTGCTTATCTGCGGCTAGACACAGTGAATGGAATATGTGACTTTGATATTTTACACTTTGCACAGTAAACAGAATGTTCTCATAATCTACAACTTTGCACACTAAACAGAATGTGCTGCTTATCTGCGGCTCGGCACAGTGAATGGAATATGTGACTTTGATATTTTACACTTTGCACAGTAAACAGAATGTTCTCCTAATCTGCAACGTTGCACACTAAACAGAATGTGCTGCTTATCTGCGGCTAGGCACAGTGAATGGAATATGTGACTTTGATATTTTACACTTTGCACACTAAACAGAATGTTCTCCTAATCTGCAACTTTGCACACTAAACAGAATGTGCTGCTTATCTGCGGCTCGGCACAGTGAATGGAATATGTGACTTTTATATTTTACACTTTGCACACTAAACAGAATGTTCTGCTAATCTGAAACTTTGCACACTAAACAGAATGTGCTGCTTATCTGCGGCTCGGCACAGTGAATGGAATATGTGACTTTGATATTTAACACTTTGCACACTAAACAGAATGTTCTGCTAATCTGAAAATTTGCACACTAAACAGAATGTGCTGCTAATCTGAAACTTTGCACACTAAAAAGAATGTGCTGCTAATCTGCAACTTTGCACACTGAACAGAATGTGCTGCTAATCTGCAACTTTGCACACTAAACAGAATGTGCTGCTAATCTGCAACTTTGCACACTACAAAGAATGTGCTGCTAATCTGCAACTTTGCACACTAAACAGAATGTGCTGCTAATCTGCAACTTTGCACACTAAACAGAATGTGCTGCTAATCTGCGGCTAGGCACAGTGAACGGAATATGTGACGTTTTTTTTTTTTAAATCTCTGCCCCCCCAAACAAAATAAACTGCTGCCCCCACACACAGTAGTCCTAAAAAGGACTTTTGGGTCTTTTTTTTGTTCAACAACACTTTTCTTCTCCCTACACTGACTTTCCCTTCCTATCCTCATCTCTCCCTGGCTAAGACTGAGCCGAACTCGCTGGTCAGGTGCTATACAGCACCCGATCACGGGTTCTGACCAGCCAATCAGTGTAATGCCAGCAGCCAACATGGCTGCTGGCATTACACTGATGTCAGAGCCTCCCTGCACGTTTATTGGCTGCGCAGCAGCCACGAAACGTGCGGGGAGGAGACCCGAACATGGCGGGCGAGCACATGCGGTACTCGTACGAGTACCGCCATGTGCCGAGCAGAGCGATGCTCGAGCCGAACCGAGCTTCGGCCGAGCATGCTCGCTCATCACTATTATTAACTCCTTACCGCCTGAGGATGTACATGTACGTCCCGAGCGGATGTCCCAGGTGGACAGAGGATGTACATGCACGTCCTGGAAATCATTTGAAGGAATGTAAAAAAAAGTTTGGCGGGCGTTAAATGCCGGCCGCATGCGCGCCGGTCACTAAGGGGTTAACCTCTTCACATCCATACCTTTCCTATTACTAATATATTGCAAACACAGAGCACCTCATCCATTTGAGTGCCAGAGAGGTATCCTTCACATTGCGTTGGATGCCCCCCTGGAACTCAGAGGGTTAAAGATCTAAGCAAAATCCCCACTGAGTTCACTGAATGTTTCTCTTCGGAACACTAGCCGTGCTGCCCCACTTCCTCCACCATCCCTTCTTTCCTTCATAACCCCATCAATCCCCTCCCCTGAGTTCCTGCATTATCTTCGGGTCCCATATGAATCAGATGCTTGCAGTACCAGCAAACAGTTGATAAATGTGCCACTAAGCATTTATTTCTTGTTTCCTTTAAACATTACAGATTGCTAATATTCTTTTAACATTAAATAAATTATAGCTCTGGCACATTTTTGGAGAAAAAAAACAACAACACATGAAATGTGAAAATAATATTGAAGAGTCTGACCCAATTCCTGTTATTTTGTGTCTAGGGCTGGTGGGTACTGCCACTTTGATCCAGATACTCGGAAATGCGTCATCCGCCTCAAACAGTCTGATTTTTGCTCAGGACCACGAAGTGACCTGGTAGGGGTAAGTATCACAGTTCTCTTTATACAGACCTATGGGTCTTTATTGTAGTTAGATAACTGCACCTATGATTGAGACATTGACGCCAAATCACTGAGGAGAAATGGGGGGAGATGCACTAAAGATAGATGATATGGTGAAATGATTTTGTCGATGTATTCAAAGCACTTGTCATTTCACTGTAGACACACATCTGCATATACTGTAAAATTTAGGGATGCAAGGGGAGAAGGTCCCCATTAACATACACGGTTGTCGAACTGCTGTCAATGTGGAAGGGATGCCCTCCCTAAGACATCACCAGCAGTACAACAATCCTGAAGTCTGACAGCATTCTGTCTGCTTCCCCAGTTGGTCAGGAGGGGTGTGTAGAGGATCCTTTCAGCACCATGGACAGCATCACTCCCTTATCCCTTTGATTGCCATAGTGCGCTGTGGCATGCAAAGGGTTAAATAAAGTACACCAAGCAGGACATAATCATCCCTCAGCTCTGTATCATATTTTATACACGTTACACACTCCGAGTTGAAGGGAATGTTGTACTGCTGGTGACGTGAGGGAGAGCATCCCTTCCACACAGGCAGCAGTTCCCAATTCTCCCAGCTTGTGATTGATTGAGGGATGTTACTGAATAGGAAAGTACAGGGAGATCCCCACTTCTCCTCAGGCAGACGATGTTGAGACCCTCAATGTCGATGTGGGTGGGTTTTTGTCGGACTGATGGGGGTGTGATGTGGAAGACACTTCAGTAAATACTGTCCATGTGCTTCCACACTGCTCCCACAGGACATGGACATGTTGAGCCTTGTTTGACCTTTAGTGAATCTCCCCCATGGAGTACTTGTGTGACACTATAGAGGACAAAGGAAGATTCTCATTGATTTATATGGGATTTTAATACCTTGAATGTAAAAGAGATCTTCACCGGATTCCTTGTTATATGTTGGGGACCTCGCTATCATTTAAGGGTTTAAAAGTCTCATTTAACTATCTGAGTGCCAGAGTGGTATGCATGCTTGAGAATCACTTCATTTCTCCTTAGTTCTTCAGCCTGGACATGTGTGTTTCTCCTCATGGGTGATAGACAACTCTGGACAACCTAGTACAGTGATACACTGGACTCCTCTCTATCACCCAAAGGGTTAAACCAACACTAATAATAACATAGATCTTACTAGTATGTGAGCGAGTCCCTGATCCCCATGTTAACGTTTCCATATATTAATAATACTGGAGTAGGGGGCCCCTTTCCTTTTTTTATCAAGCAGTCAAGGAGTTAATTGCCCTATTGAACTAAAAGGGAATTTAGTGAATTGTCATTTATCTCCTGACTGTACCTGGTTTGCCTCCGAACTGCTCCTCTGTAGCTTGCTGAATAAGATCCAAAATCTACTTTATTTTTTACCTCATATATTCTGTACAGAAAGTGAAAGCTGTTTGCTTGTGTGTTCTGTTCTTGGTCTTTTGAGAAGTGGCTTCTGATTTGGTTGGGTTTGCCTTAGCAGTGGCAATAAAAGTTAAAAAAAGTAATAAATAAGTTAAAAAAAGTAATAAATAAAATAGATCGGAGAGGGTATTTGTGTATTGGTATACTATATTTCTCTAACACTTTGACTGGCCCAGGGGTGTGCAATGCACATCCCTAAGGCAATCCAATGGTTAAGGGAGCGATGCTGCTTGTGGTGCTGAAGCCTGAGGGAGGCAGAGAGGATGTCCTCAGACTTCAGGGTTGTCTACTGCTGGTGATGAGTGAGGTAGGACATCCCTTCCACATCACCAGCACTTCAACAACCCTGTATGCTAATGGGAAACTCTCCTCCCCTCCCCTTACATACCGACGATGTGTGTTTCACACATTATCTGTCATTACTGTAATGTAAGTATTAGCAATGTAATAATCAGCAATCTGTGTGTGTACTACAGGCACTGTTACATGAGATGATCCATGCCATACTGTACATCTTCGATGACCAAGATGATTCCGAGCACGGGATGAAGTTCCGCAGGCATGTAGATCGAATTTACGAGAAGAGTGGAGGGAACATTCAAGTAAGTGCTTTTACTTTTAGTGAAGCACAGAAATGAAATATATGCAGGGATGGATTTCCCAACAGGCAGAGTAGGCATCTGCCTAGTGCTCCATATTTTAAGGGTCACCTCAGCTGTGCTGGCCACACCCATATTCTCTGTTGTGGGTGTGTCACAAGCAATTTCAGTGTCCCTGTACCAATTTTACACCCCTGTAGAGGGTACTGTTAAACCCTTGGATGTTTTAGAGTTCTCCAATGCATTGCAGTGAAATACGTTGGGGATCTCTCTAGCAACCAAGGGGTTAAACCATTTTATTCGTTTGTTCATGCTTGTTATAGGACAAGGGTATTTTCTGTGCCTGCATACGCGGATAAGACAGGGGGTGGAATCATGTGAAGTGTGGAGGGAGTGGCTATGGGTGGAGCTAAGGGCTCCTAGAGTGCCTTGCCTATGGGAACCTGGGATATGAATCCAGTTCTGCACATTGGTCTGCTGGGATGCTGTTGGTTTACTCCAGAAATGCTCAAGTTCTTATCCCTTTTTGTGCCAGAGGGGGATGCACTGCATTGGTCTGCAATGCATTGCATACCCCTCTGTCACTCAAAGGGTTAATACATCACTTTCTGCCTGGATATCTGTTTATGATTCACATTATCCTCAGGGAATGTGGAATTGTTACTGGTTTCCTGGTGATTCTGTGTCCCAATCACTGATGTAGTGACAGAGGAGTGCTGTCCAGTGATGATTCCTCACAAACACAGGCCTAGGATTGGTCTTCTGTCTCTACGCCTCCTAATGTCATTTTACTAAGATACTTAACCCATGATCCTCCCCTTAATGCTGCTTGCACCAATGGGAGAACAATGGGGCAGTCAGTGGATATTTGGTGGCATATTATAGTCTATGTACTAGACAAGGCATAGAGCATTTGGCATCAGAGTGAGTCATTTTCCTGTGCTATGAAGCTGGCATGCTAAGCTTGTTGGTATAAAAGTCAACTACTGGTAACGTGTGTCCACTGAGATTCACCACAGCAGAAGTCACACACTGTAGTCCATACCCCAGAGCGCCCCTGCTGGAGTTAGTGGGTAACACAGTGTAGATACACTGGATTCTATATACTAAGAGGAATTGGAACAGTTCTATTAACCCCGTAAGGACCCATGACATGCTATGAGCGTGATGGGTAAAGTTGTGTTAAGGATCCATGATGGTCATAGCACGTCATAGAATTCAGGGGTCCAAGTGTGGCTGTACGCTGATCGTGGACCCCTGAATACATTTAGCTAAAAAAAAAGCTCCCTGGTCTTTAACTGCCAGACGTTAAGGGGTTAACATGAAAATGGGACATAATGCTTTCTACATATGTAGATCTGTCTAGTGATTTTCTATAAATAGCATTTTCAAGTATAATTTTCAGGACTAAGGGATTAACCCCTTAACAACCCATACCATGCCAGGTCCATCACAGTGGTCCTGTACAAAAGGACCGGTGATGGTTCTGGCACGTCATGGAATTCTGGGATCTCAGACTACTAGACGATAAAACAGGGCCATGGTCCTTTACGGCCACCCTGTGCCGGATCGGGTGGTCTTTAACGGGATAAAATAATAATATTTATGAAATACAAAGGTCGTCAATCAGAAAGCAAAAGATGTGCAGAGGGCACCAGAATGGACAACTAAACGTTCACTAAATACCATTGATTTATATGGGACTTTTAACCCCCGAGTGCTAGAGACGTCTCAAATGGATTACTTCACAATGTTATGGAGACTTCTTCAGCATAAAAGAGGTTAAAAGCCCCATCTGAATTATTGGTGAGTTTTTATTTACCCCTGTGGGGCTGATTGCATGCTCCAGAACTGCTTATCTGTTACTGTCAGTATAAGGTTCAGTGATTGGTGAATAAACTCCCTGCACTGTGTGCATCTCTACTACTAGATCTGCTTCTTGCTGAAGGTTCTTCTGTGTTTTTTCCAATTGATTAGGTTCCTCTCCATTGGGATGTTTCTGTTGATGAGATGCGTCACCAATGGTGGCAGTGCAGTGGACAATGCCAGGGCTACATTAAACGAGCCATTAACAGGCCTCCATCCTGTCGAGAAAGTTGGTGGGCACAACATCAGAGTGTGTGTGGTGGTACTTTCATAAAAGTGAGAGAACCAGAGAAATGTTCCAAAAAAGGTAAAAGAAAGAGGAAAGCAAGCACATCGTCCGACCACGCTCTCTATGTTGAGGAAGAAAACCAAGAACCTCAGCATTCTAAATGGCGCAGAGAGGCAGATGACATCTAAGAGACGCACACAGAAACGATAGGCAAACACCAGTGAAGGAAAACGTAAGATTATTATGATCAGTTTGATTTTTAGCTGTCCCTTTGTTTTTCTGAAAAGTATAGGAGATGGGATATTAGTGATAATTCCTGGACTTCAGCACATGTGAGAGTTCACTTAAAGGAAACGTCTGTGATCAGTCAGACTCTGGAGTGATCATAACTCCAGCCTTGCACAAATCCCAGAAGGATCAGATGGACAACTGGGGATGCACTTCTCTACTGTTTAGAGTAGGGTGTTTGAACACAAGACTTTGGGGGAGATTCACTAAGCAGTGATAAAGAGGTGATAAAGTGGAGGTAACTTCTCCAGTTTATCACTTCTTCAGTTACTATGTTATTCTATGGAACCTATGCACTAAGCTGTCCAAAGCTGAAGAAATCTTAGTGCTTTGGCTCCATAGAATAACTTAGGAATTGGAGAAGTGATAAACTAGAGAAGCATTTCACCTCTTTATCACTGCTTAGGCTACACTTGTAACAAATGGGAGAGAAGACACCCCCTTATAATTCCTATCATGCAGGGAGCATCCTTGTGACAAAGAGAAAAGTCTCCCCTATCCAACAATAATCATATGCACGTTACTACCAGTTAGTGTTGTGATCACCAGGTATAGACTTATGCATACATACGTGTTTAGTTTTAGTGCAGTAAGACAACTTTTAAAGAGAGATATATATTAATGCTTATGGCACCTCCTAATATATATATATATAATTTTTCCTATAGAGGGAACTTCTGGGAACATTCTGTGCACACTATACCGGGAGTAGAAAGTCAAACAACCCCTCATTTTTTTTTTTTTCCAAAACATTTTATTAAATTTTGAAGTATGAAATACAATAAAAGCATACAGACTATTGTGCAGGCAACAATGACATCAGAGGAAATTAAACATCTGCCAAAAACAGCATTGGATTACAGTCCAAACACAGTTGAAGGACCATTTCTTGGAGTAAAGGCTCTTTTCATATGAAGTGATATTGCATCATACACAGCAAATTACACACCCAAGAAGCCCTTGGTATGAGTTAGAGCCTAAATGCTAGAAACTTTGGTTGCATAAAAACAAACAACCCTCCGATATCATTGAGGTGGGACTCCAACAGCGAGTCAAACAAATTGTACATACTAAAACCCACAAACTAACAAGGAAATGTGGTGTCTCAATGAAACAAAAAGGTCTTACATTGCAAAGCAACAATAAAAATATAAAGGGTGTCCACAACGTCCCCCCCGGAAAATCTATTCTCCCCCCAATCCGCCAATTCTACCAATCCCTCTGTGTTACCGAAGATGTGTCTAGTTGTCTTATTGCCCGTTCATCCATCCACCTTGTGTAACGAAAGCAAGTGTAGAAATCGTCTTGCTGGGACTTGGGTAATGTATGAATAAAAGGATCCCATATTGTCACAAATTTTTCCCCCAAGGCCTCTTTGTTCTCCAATGAGAGAATCCAGTTTAATTTTGTGAAATGTAACATTCGATTTTTCCATTGAAGCAATGTAGGGGGTTCGGGTGAAAGCCAATGAGTTAAGATCACCTTAATGGCTGTCAGTATAGAGTAGTCCAACAAAGTCATCTGAGGTATCGTCAGTGATAGCGGGGTCTCATAGACCCCCAGTAAAAAGGACAGAGTGGGAAAATCTACAGAAAGACCCATCTTCTCAATTATATAAGCAAAGATCTTGGTCCAAAAAGAAAAAATAGGTGGACAGAGATAAAGAGCATGTAACAGAGTAGCCTGGGGTTCATCACACCTAGGACAGAGTGGAGAGGTGGTCAGACCAATAGTATGGGCTAATTTGGGTGTAACATAAGTCCTATGTAGGAGCCTGTAGGAGACCTCATGAAAGTAAGAAGCAGGGGAGTGGCGTAAACGACTACGGAAGCTTTGATATATCCTTTCAGGAGTTAATGACGGGATGTCAATAATCCATTTATCAATGGAAGATTGAGCTATGCAGGTAGAAAACACCTATAATAAGAGATTATAGGCTCTGGAAATTGTAAAAGGAATAGGATATGAGGCCTGTAAAAGGCAATCAGGTGGATTATCCGAAAGTTGGGAGTGCAAGATAGGCAAGAGCGAATGCACGTAATGTTTGGCCTGAAGATAGGTGAATAAATGATTAGACGGGAGATCATATTTAGTCTGGAAGTCTGGGAAGTGATAGTGCTTTGCAGTGGTTGGGTCAAGAAGAGCCCCGACATAGAAGATCTTCTTTTCCGCCCATGTATAAAATCTCCCATCCGGGGAGCCATGTTGGAAAAGAGGGTTTTGAAGGAAAGGAAGAAAAACTGAAACATTTTTAGTTTTGTGTAATAGGTGTCGGGAGTATTGCCACGCTTTAATTGTCGAGTTGATTAAAGGATTGTTTAAACAGTGGTCGGGGATATGAGAACGTGGGACATGTAGAAGATAACTAAGAGCCACGTTTGGGGTAAACGCCTGGTCCCAGGTAGAGTTCGTGAAGGTATTAGTATGGTTGATCCAATCCTTAGCAATGCGTAAGAGGCAAGCCACATTGTATAATCTGATATTAGGGAGTCCCAGTCCCCCCTGTTCTCTCCTCCTCTGCAATTTGCCTATACTAATTTTGGGCCTTTTTCCCTTCCAAATGAAACCCTGAAATTTCTTGTCAAGAAATCTTACATCCGAGTTGGGCAAATATAATGGCATTGTTTGTAATAAATACAACAGTCTAGGCAAAACCACCATCTTAATCAGTTGAGACCTACCAATAAAAGAGAGCGGGAGTGAACGCCATGCATGAAGATCCGAGGTGATCCGGCCAAGTAGTGGTGGAATATTACTATCGTATAATCGATCCATGTGCCATGGCAAATGAATCCCTAAAAACTTAATGTGATCATGAACAATACGAAACTTACACAAGGGGGCTGTGAGAGGAGGGTGATGAGGTGTCAGCCAGAGTGCCTCAGATTTGTGAAAGTTAACTTTGAAACCTGCTATAGATTGAAATTCACCCAAAACAGTCGAAATATCAGCGAGTGCTGTTAGGGGATGTCGAATAAAGAGTAGAAGATCATCAGCAAACGCAGATAATTTGACCTCCCGACCACCCAGGGTTACTCCTAGGAATGAACGGAGCAGATTAAGCTTCCTTAGCAAAGGATCCAAGGCAAGGTTAAACAGCAAGGGGGAGAGCGGACAATCCTGTCTGGTACCCTTCGAGAGGGGGAATAGCGGAGAATTAAGATTATTCGTAGTGATAGTGGCCCTGGGGGAGCTATACAGGAGTTTAACGAAACCAGTGAAATGATGTCCAAAGCCCTGTACCGAAAGAAGATAAAATAGATGGGGCCAGAGAATTTTGTCGAAAGCTTTTTCTACATCTAAATTCACCATGAGATGCGGAACATGGGGAAAGTCGTTCACTTTCATAATCACCGCCAAGGCAGTACGGATATTGGTAACAGAGTGCCGACCCGTGAGGAATCCCGTTTGTTCAGGGGAAATAAGAAGAGAAAGAATACGATTCAATGTGGTCACCAGAATTTTGGTTAAAAGTTTATAGTCAGTATTAAGTAAGGATATGGGTCTATAAGATTCGACTTTGGTATGGTCTCTACCCAGTTTAGGGAGAACTATGATCCTAGCCAAAGCAAAATCCAACCCCTCATTTTTTTAAAAGCCACTTTGCAATTAGTTTGAAGTGTTGGAAGATGATCCCAAAGCAAGGCCCAAGAAGTCCAAGGGAAGTGGCTTGACACTGGTTGCTTTACTTGGGGTGAATCAGGAAGGGGAAGCTAGTGAGCCAGTAGCTCACCTCTGTTTGATCCACCATCTCCCTGTATGTCCTTCCCACATGTTAGCCACCACGTGAAAACCAATCCATGGTAATATTACAACTTCCAGTACTATAAAGCATGATAACTTAATTGAGCAAAGGATACTTACCTCTTTCATTTGCAGTAGAGTTTTTTTGCTGTCAGACATAAAAACGTAACAAAAATGTCTACTGCGTAGTTATCTAAAATCTGGAAGTGGGTTAGTGTTAGACACTGGAATATTTTCCTCTTACTTGATTCTCTGGAATAAATGTAAATGCTACAGTAGTCTAATGTGCCAGGAAATGTAATTTAGTTTGTGTTGTACAATGCTGTTACTTCCCCTTTAAACACTTAGGCCAGAATTCATCAAGGTGCATGGCTCAAAGTGAAAGAAAATCGGAGGATTTCTTTAGGCATTAACTATTAGCTCATTCAGCAACTGCCAAATTGTATCTGGCCTTTACTTATTCATCAGTAAGCGATGGACAGATATATCCACCAATTTGATCCACCAGACACACAAACACACACATACACATTTTCGCATTTGTGTATGCGTGGTTTTATCGACTGTTTGGCATATTTACACAAATTTCCCTGCTTCTCATATGTAAAAGCAGGAAAGCACAACATATTATTGATGAATAGCCAAAAGTATCCCTCAGTGATCTCAGGGAAATGCTGGTGAAGAGCATTGTATTTGATGAAAGCAAGCCTTGAAGTTAAAGAAGTCTCACAACGCATTTTAAAGCAATGCATATGAGATCTCGCTGGAGGGGTTAAAAGCCCCATTTAAATAAATGGGCATTTTAGACTTTTTTCTTTGTAAACTATGGTGCTGTTGGTTTTCTCCAGCATTGCACCTCTTTATCTTACTGAATACAGCCTTATAGTCTATGAAATGTATTTATCTGTCATTAATATAAAACAATGTAAATATTAGCAATGTAATAATCAGCATTCTGTGTGTCCTACAGGCTCTGTGACATGAGATGGTCCATGCCACACTGTACATCTTTTATGACCAAGATGATCCCAATCACTGGATGAAGTTCTGCAGGCATGTAGATTGAATTAACAAGCTCAGTGGAGGTAACTTTCATGTAAATACTTTTACCTGTAGTTAAGTACAGAAATGTAACTATCACTGTCCAACCTCATAACAGACCAAGGGTCACTAGTAGTGATGATCGAGCACCTCGATGCTCGGGTGTTCGGGTGCTCTGGCCGAGCGCCCCCGGAGGCTCGAGTGCTCGGCCGAGCACCCGAGCCCCATTGAAGTCAATGGGAGGATTCGAGCATTACACCAGGCACCCCCTGCTCTGATGAGGGGAGGGTGCCTGGTTCATAGGAAAAGGTCAGAAAATGATGGAAACACCACAGAAATGGTTCAGGGACAGCATAGGGAGGATGTCTGGATGCATCTTGGACTGCAACGTCGCTGCTGGGAACGATGTTTCGCCCGTAGTACGCCATTTTTACAGACTGACCGTAAAACACACAAAAAGGAAGATAAAAACGAATCTGCGGCTAGGCACACTAAACAATATGTGACGCTAATCTGCGGCTAGGCACACGAAACAGAATGTGACGCTAATCTGCGGCTAGGCACACTAAACAATATGTGACGCTAATCTGCGGCTAGGCACACGAAACAGAATGTGACGCTAATCTGCGGCTAGGCACACGAAACAGAATGTGACGCTAATCTTCGGCTAGGCACAGTGAACGGAATATGTGACGTTAATTTGTGAATTTGCACACTAAACAGAATGTGACAATAATCTATGGCTAGGCACACGTTTAAAATGGCCCTTTTTGTCGCTGCGTTGTAAAATAATTGGCCCTGTGCACCTAACAGAATATGTCAGCTTGTCACTGCACTGTGAAATATTTGTCCCTGTGCACCTAGTACAATGTCACCTTAGAACATGTCACCCCCCACAAAAAAATGAAATTCTGCCACCCCCAAAAAAAATTAAATGCTGCCCCCACACACAACAGTCCTAAAAAGGACTTTTGGGTCTTGAAAGAGTTTCAACAATTTTATTCTCCCTACACTGACTTCCTGTGCATCTAGTATTATATGTCACCTTACTAATATCCCCCCCACAAAAAAAAAGGAAATTGTGCCCCCCCAAACAAAATATAAATGCTGCCCCCACACACAACAGTCCTAAAAAGAGTTCCAACAATTTTATTCTCCCTACACTGATATATGTATGTGTCCTCTGTGACACTCATACTATGGAAAAGAAGTGCAATTTTGGTGCACACAAACTGCACAAAATAAAAGAGATACAAATTAACATTGTTTTAAATGGGATTTTTTACCCTTGATTACTAGATCTAGGGTGTAAGAAGTTAAACGTCATCTATATAGTGACAAACCCCTTTGCCTGGGATCTTGCATGATCTTCTAGGGCAATAAGACCTATTTATCTAAAGGCACACTGTGATCATGCCAGGAGATTGAAACTGATTCCTCCAAGACCAGAGCAATCAGTTTCAGCCCTCCCCTCAGCTTGAGGAATGTAATCAGTCTGTTGCTAGCCTTTAAATACCCCCCAGGAGAGATTCACTAAGAAGTTATAAAGAGGTGACAAGTGGAAATAACTTCTCCAATTTATCACCTCTCCAGTTCCTATGTTATTCTATAGAGCCTATGCACTAAGATTTATTTAGCTTTGGAGATCTTACTGTATGTGCTCCATTGAATAACACAGGAACTGGAGAAGTGATAAACTCGAGAAGTCATCTCCACTTTATCACCTCTTTATCACACCTTAGTACATACCCCCCCCCCGTTCCTTAAGGGGTTAAACATCAGTATATGTATTTATAAATGAATCTGTATAAACAGAATACTTTTGTCTTGTTTCAAATCAGTTACTCCGTTACAGAAAGAAGTGTCAACACATCATCAAATAGCCTAAAAATGATCGGTAATTCATTGCTAATGAAGTAATCCTGTCTGTTCTGTATGTTTCAGGTTTGACGCCCTTTCCTAATGGCAGAGTGTCCCAGCCTAACCGAGGTGGCAACTGCAGAGTCAACATGAAGTTAACAACAATCTCCTTTATCAATGACCTATTAAGGAAGACATTAAATTATTTTTTTAGACAGACATGTAACTTGTGAGACATCTGTTTCAGGAGTCTCGGAGTCCACGTGGTCAGTGTGTGTGGTGGATTGCAATGGAAGAGTAGGGTTCCCACTTACTAATTTGTTTTTCTACTGAGGAGAGGGGGCGTCCATGTTTGGGTCAATTTTATAGGTTTAAAAGGGTCAAACTGAAAAAAATATGTGTCATTATGTTATATTTGAAAGTGGTTGAAAATCTAAAAGTGAATAATGACATTCTAATTAAATTCCAATTCAAATGCTGTCAAATGCTGTATTTGCTTTGAATGAAATATAAATGTATAATTAAAGAGCAAAATTTTACGGTTTTATTCTTTTCACAGTAAAGTTTGCATCAATTTTTAATAATACATTACCCAAATGTGTTGCAGTCCATTCTGGTCCACAAGGGGTGCATGCACACTAACACAGTGGAACCTAGCCCAGGTGCCCAATTTACTCTGAACTGGGACTGAGACCTGGGGGTCACCATGACAATTATCTCACTATGTCTGTCTTATATTTATATTGATTTTATGCTTTACAGTCTCCAGCATTACCTTACTGTTCTTCCCTGTCACTGACAATTACATGTTAACCCCGCATGATATCAGTTTGTAACTATGTCATTTCAATCATTAGCCTTTAAAGAAGGGAAACTGAGGCTCTCTAGCTGTTCCCATCATTCCTGACAAGACACTGGCTGGGAATGATGGGATTTGTAGTCCACGCTAGCTGGGGCATAGAGGGCCTCAGGTTTACAAACACTGATACTAGTGATTGAAATGAAAGGAGTGTCAGAGACTTTGTCCTGGGGGACCTTAGAGGGTTAACTCTAATAGTAGAAATTAACTGGAAATTCTGTTTAAAATGTGTTCAGATTCTCTCATCCTTAAGACAAAGGAATACTAATGGGCCTCTATGAGGGAGAAATAACTAACTGACAGTAATGGTGATAAATAGAGTATGCCAGACAGCCATGGTGCCTAGCAAGTAAGATTATTTTATAAGAAAGATAGTCCCTATAAGAACGTCTGAAAAACATTGGCAGATTTATATGACGTTTAATGCGCTCTTACATACATCATTGATGACATAAAAATTAATTATATGTAAGATGTTAAGTAGAGTAAGAGTGCCCTCTATAGTCTTGAGAGCGTCATGACTGGGGTATTCACATTCCGTGAATAATTAGGGATATATTAATATCCAATAAGGGCATACTGATGATGTCATGGTATAATGAGATAGATCTTTGTTCAATCATTAGAAAGAGGTGGGGATTACTGATAAGACAAAAATTGCCATTATAATACCAAAATACTCTTGGTTCCGGGTCCCTTCACTTCCTGAAAAAGAAAACTCCTAAGGGCTCTTGACTCCTGAGGAAAATTTATAACAACTTTTAGATTCCTGGCAAAAGAAGGCTCTGCTGATTAAATTCCTGACAACACCTGATCCTGTCACCTCACAGACAAATACAAGAAATCTCGATTGGTAACTATATCATTTATTCATTTAGATTCATTTAATCCAGAATTTCATAATTTTTCTTCTGTTGAAGAAACTTAAATAGTCTTATAATTGTCTTAAGTGGACTGGCCAACCATTTGGGATAATTTATAATAAGCTATATTTAGCTCTTCAATTCTGGAAGTAATAGATTCTATATATATATTTATTGGGAAATTGTTATAATTTGCCAATCAATGTAATACAGTATATAGTGTGGGTTATCTATATTAGCTAATATAAATCTTGGTATTCCTAGAGTAATATTTTGTGGTTCTGGGAAGATTATAATAGTTAATATTTGACATAGGAAATTATTTGAATCCAGTTATTAACCCTTTAACAGCTATTTGTCTGTTGTTAGTGGTGTTTTCTTTAGAATTCTCTGTATATGTGCTAGGCTTATATTTTGTAAATTGGAGGTATTCACTCTAATAGACAAAATAACTTCTGGGTGTGGCACCTATTTTAAACGAGTGGATTAACTCTTGGAGTGCCTATAGGTTTTATATATATGTTGCTGTAGTCAAAATTATGATATATGTTGCATTACTAGACATATGTTACTGGATTAATTCTGGTAGATTATTTGTATAATGTTTGATTGACTATATTAATTGCAATTTATATATTTTATTCAGAGGTAAGCAATATTGAATTCAGTGTATAATTAAATTATAGTGATTTAAATCTGGGATTCTATTCCAGTTATTCCCTAAATTTGATTATTATTGAGATATGATACAAGGAATTATTAGAGGAATTATTTAATTCATCTCACAATACACCTTACATCATAATTAGCATAGTCTATACAGTTTCTGGGGCAGAGGTATTCATAGACACTGCGGCCAACTGTATTATATTAATTGAAACAATCAATTAACCTGTTCTATGCTACTGAATGCAATTATTGTTATTATACCTCTTAATATACCTATGTGTGGTTAACCCTTGCACCGCTGGTAATCCTCATGATAATAAGTGTGGGGTGGTTTTCTATGTACCTATTATAATTGCTAATCACTTATATATTTCATTGTTGTTGATACTTTTATATATATTGTATATTGTATTGTAATAAAATAGATATATTTTTGCACAAATATGAAGGATTGATTACTCTGATCAATTTGTTACTGTGAAGTAGCGTGTCAATACATATTAAAGATAAAGTTCTCAATTTATTTTATTGTCATTTGCCTATTTAAGTGAAGAAATCCAACCTGAGTGGTTCTGTGTTTTAACCATTTGGATACCTTCATATAAATAGTCCGACAGGAGATAAACAGGGGTATTTATTAAGTCACATGTGGCTAATAAGTAGATGCCTTTGAAGATCAGATATATTCCCTGTAGCTTGATATTTGTGCTACTGTGTCTTTTAAGGAAAGGGTTGTGTCTTCTGTAATGGTCCATTATAGTGAGGGAATTGCAAAGTATGGGGGGGGGCACATGCACTAGAATGGGCCTAGTGCAACTGAAAGCCTAAATACATCACTACTTAGGCTCTCCAAATTTTGGGGCCAAGGATTCCAAGTACCTTCAACTAGGCAGTGTCTAGATTACACCCTATATTGGCGCTTTAGAACCAGAGGCGTAACTAGAAGTCTTCGGGCCCTTGTGCAAGAAGTGCCATGCCCCTCCCCCCACATTGGCCCCCCTCAACCACAATGCCCCTCAATCTCCACAATGGACCCATCTCCTACCTGGAGCTCCCGCACTGTCCTCTCAGTATTGCAGAGCGCTGGGAGATGATGTCATCTCCAGCACTCTGTATTACTAGAGCGCTGGATGCCAGGTGGAGGGGTTGCAGGGGGCGGCTGGGACCCTGGACTGCACGGGCCCAGTCACAAGTGTGACCCCTGCGACCCCTATAGTTACACCACTGTTTAGAACATATGACCTATTGCCAGGTTAGGATGAATTCACTCTAGGGCTCTCATCTCCACCTATCAGGCCCCACTGGAACCATGCTGGGTCATACGCCCTGAAAGGTGGAGCCACAAAACTGACTACACCTTGTATTGGGTCCTTGGTACATATGGGCATTTCCTGAGTTAGAGTAAATTCAGCCAGGGATCCCACAGCTGTTGAGGCCTGCAACTCCCAGCATTCCCTACTAGGTACTGACTAGCTTATAATGTGGGGAGTCCTAGACCCCAACCCTTGTAGAGGCCAAGCTTGAATACACCCTGACTAAGTTATGTACCAAGGTCCCAAGTTAAGGTAGAGTCAGCCATGTACACTCCAGCTGGTGGTTACCATGCAGTGCTGTTTGTGGGCGGGTGCCAAGAGTACAGCACACCCCAATCCTGCTAATTCACAGGACCCATGACATGACCCAGGTACCAGTTGGTGCAAGGGCACAGATTGAAATGGAATATGTTAGGCCTCATTATGTCCTGTAGCATTTTAGGGCCCTTGTATACAGTTGATGTCTTCAACACACGGCTAAGCAATGCAACATCCAAGGAGTTAAATCACAGTTTTTACATAGTTTAATAGTGTGCATTAGGGTGACCACATTTTCTTTCTGCAATTCAAGGACACAGCTGAGATGAGTGGCAGACTACGTCTCCTCAGTAACAACATTAGACACCATTGCTCAACTTGTGCTTTCTCCAGAGAATCACAGAGTTCATAATGATAGAGGGAAAAGTGTCCATTGACCTGACAAACAGTGGGGCCTGTGCTGGGTTACAAGAAAATGTACGTCAAGCCTCAAGCCTTCGCACAGCTTTACACTACAAGAAAATGGTGTTGCAGCTCCTGTTGGATGTCACAAACAGAGGCGTAACTAGAAGCCACCGGAACCTGGTGCAAGAATTGCCATGGCCCCCCCGACCACATTGGCATCCTCATCCACATTGCCCCATCCACAATGCCCCCTTCATCTCCACATTGCCCCTTCCACAATGCCCCCCCTCATCTCCACATTGCCCCTTCCACAATGCCCCCCCTCATCTCCACAATGCCACTTCCACAATGCCCCCTTCATCTCCACAATGCCCCTTTCATCTCCACAATGACCCTTCCACAATGCCCCCTTCATCTCCACATTGCACCTTCCACAATGTCCTGTTCATCTCCACAATGCCCCCCTCATCTCCACATTGCCCGTTCCACAATGCACCTTTCATCTCCACAATAACCCCTTCATCTCCACAATGCCTCTTCCATCTCCACAATGCCCCTTCCACAATTCCCCCATCATCTCCACATTTCCCCTTTCTCTCCATATTGCCCCTACCTCCAGTCCCTGGTGGTCTAGCGGCGTGGTTTCACAGAACTGTGCCTCCTTCGGCACAGATCTCTTGAACTGAAGCTCCCGTGCGCCGTTCTAGTGATGATGTCATCTCACAGCGCTCTGTATTACTAGAGCGACGCGCCAAGTGGGAGATCAGCTAAGTGACTTCTGCGGGCAAGGGGGTCGCAGGCAGTGGCCGGGCCCCTGGAGTGACGGGCCCGGTCACAGGTGCGACCGTTGCGACCCCTATTGTTACGCCACTGGTCACAAAGTTGGTCTGTTGTCTCTCTAGTGTTTGGAGCTCTAAATGGAAGCCATTTTCTTATAGCTCAGCACTGGCTACACTTTGCATCTAAGTAGTCTGTGCTCTAGAGTCTTCATTCAGGGACTCTGTATTGTTCCAGAAAGGGGCTTTGCGGGACCCGGGACAAGAGAAAAACCAATGGCACTACTGCAGGGTTGTAAAACTAAAGAATGATCCTTAGCCAAACTAAATACATTCACCTCCAATGTTTGTATCTGTCTGAGGTACAGGTCAAGGAAGCTCCAATCCTTAAAGCAATTGTAGAGAAGAAGACCGAACATGGAACATAGAGATATAATACCAAAAAATAGCTTAATTCACAGGTCTTAACACAAACACAGTCATTGACTAAGCAGGTGCGAAACGTGGAGACATTTCACCATGTGTGGCGTTTTTGTTAAGACCTGTGAATAAAGCTGTTTTTTTGGTATTATATATCTGCATTCCGCTTGTGGTGGTCTTCTCTACAGGACCCAGAACACACAGTCTGGGACTGTCCTGGGCAATCAAGGATATGTTGTCACCCTAGACTGTGCACATGTGCCAGGACTCTATACCCTCTGTACTACCACAAGCATATTAGTAAACTGGCTGAAGTATGCCTAAGTAACTCTACCTTGGCTGGTGGCTGCATGTGAACAGAAGCTCCGCCCCTCCTCCTCTCTCCTTGTGGCAAGACAGGAAGAGCTGCTACCTTGACTGGCACAAGAGATCTGAGGTGTGTAAAGCCTGATCCCTGCACACACTGATTTGCTTTTGGAATTTTTTAACCCTCTCAGTGCCATAAAATAATTAACCAATATTAGTTAACAATTAACTTCCAGAGTGTGTATCACTCTGGCTCTCAAAGGATTAAATACTAATGTGTAATAATATTAGACACACTTCTGTAATCCAAAGGATTAAGTTTAGTGTAAACAAATAATCATTCAAAAAAACACAAGAGAGGCCATTCTGAGGTGAGTGTCACTGCACTGCAAGGAACAAATCATCTTCCTTTGATATTAAAGGGATAGTAATGCTTCAAAATAAAAGCAGCTCCTATTAATCTTCATAGTATTTGGGCTGTGAAGAGATTTATTTCAGTACTGTCAGAGTTGTAGTTCAACAGTAATTGAATGATAAAGTATCCCCCTCCCGCCCCTTTTACTGATGTAACACTGCTCACCTTAGAGCAGCAAGACTGTCCGGATGGATCACAGAGAGGGGCAAACTTCAATTAAAATAAGGAAAAAACCTGTCAAGGGGGGCAGGGTTTTCCTTATATTCGCACTAAGAAGATTGTCCCTTGCAGTGAGCTGTCTGGTCTGTGGATCATATTCCAAATCTGAGGGGAGGCAGCTTACACTAGGTAAAAGGGGTACGAGGGGGATACTTTATCATTCAATTACTCTTGAACTACAACTCTGACAGTACTGAAATAACACTCTCCATGGCCCAAATACTATGAAGATTAATTGGAGTTGCTTTTATTGTGAAACATTACTATCCATTTCATGAGGCTTTTACCTCTTTTATCTTTTACTGTTAATGTATTTTTAAGACTGTAATTTTGAGGTTACTACATAATTTTATTTATTTTAATACTGGGAATTTTTTTTTTACATTCTTTACCTATCATTTATTTTTTATACAATTTGAGTGGTAGAGGGGTATGCAATGCACTGCTTTGCAATGCATTGCATACCCCTCTGGTAGTCAGAGGGTTAACCTGTACAGCAAAATGGTCTCCCAACATATTGTGAACCAAGGCATTATACAATCTCTACACTATTCAAGGGTTACCCACTTGGCAATCAAAATGTTAAAAGTGTCTTTTAAATCATGGGTATTTTGGACATTTTTAGTGGTTCCCTATGGTACAATTCTTTTGTCCCCAAATTGCTTCACTTTTTGTTGCACCATAATCCTAAGGGTTACATAATATTGCTTAACCCTTTGAGTGCCAGAGGGGTACGCAACACATTGTGTTGCGTACCCCTCTGGCACTTAAAGGGTTAACCCTTTCAATGCCTACCACTTGCTGGCATTCTAAGGGTCTAGCAATATGGATAAGGCAATGGCTGAGTGACAGCAGACAGAGGGTGGTAGTCAATGGAGAAAATTTGGATGAAAGGATTGTTACTAGTGGGGTACCTCAGGGATCTGTACTGGTGCCCATTCTTTTTAATATTTTTATTAGTTATATTGCAAAAGGTCTTCAAGGTAAGGTATTCCTTTTTGCAGATGATACAAAGTTCTGCAATAGGGTAGACATTCCAGGGGGAATAAAGCAAATGACAAATGATTTAGGTAAATTAGAAGAATGGACAAGAGTGTGGCAGCTGCCATTTAATGTTGATAAATGGAAAATAATGCACTTGGGACATACAACTCCAAAGGAAAGATATACTGTTAAGGGTACTGTGCTGTCAGAGACAACAGAGGAAAGGGATTTGGGAGTAATTATTTCTAATGACTTAAAGGTAGGCAGGCAATGTAATAAAGCAGTAGGAAATGCAAGCACGGTGCTGGGTTGTATAGCTAGAGGTATTAGTAGCAGAAAAAGGGAAGTGTTCCTGCCACTCTACAGATCTCTAGTTAGACCTCATGTAGTATTGTACTGGAGACCCCATCTCTATAAGAATATAGATACGCTAGAGAAAATTCAGAGAAGGGCTACTAAAATGGTGACTGGTTTACATGGAAAGAATTATCAGGATAGACTAAAGGATCTGAACATGTATAGCTTGGAGGAGAGAAGAGAGAGGGGATATGTTAGAAACATTCAAATACATGAAGGGATTCAACAAAGTGCAGGAGGAAAGTATATTTCAAAGGAGTAAAATGTTAGGACAAGAGGCTATAGTCTAAAACTAGAGGGATGTAATGTAAGAAAGTTTTACTTCACTGAGAGGGTTGTAGATAATGTCAGAGACATTGCCATAGTGGGGAGGAAATGGTTAATTTTTCTTTTAAACCAAATTCTCTGAAATTCTGTTTTAAGATGTGTGTAAATGATCTCATGTTAAAACAATGGCCCTTTGAGTTAAGGTAGGGGGTGAAAATAACTGAATGTCAGTTATGGAGATATACGATTAGGTGCAGACAACCACAGTCTCAAGCAGTGTTATTATCTTATGAGAAAATCTCAAAGTCTAAAACAGAGTGATACTCTCCAATGAGAAAGTCTGAGAGGATGGCATATTTATATGACGTTTAATGACCTCTTACATACATCATTGATGACATAAAAAATGATTACATGTACATTTTTATGTGGAGTAAGGGTGCCATCTACAGTTTATATAGCGTCATTACTAGGGGTTACTCACATTCCTAGTTAAATTAGGGATTAGGAGCATCCAATCAGATAATACTGATGATGGCACTGTATATTGAGATGTATCTTTATCCAACCAGAGTAGGTTGGGCGGAGTTCTGATAAGAAAATCTTTTACTTTTACTCTGTGTACCTAGCTGAGAAATACAAATATACAAAGAAACACATATAGGACTGATAACTATATATCTTTCCTTTTTTAAATTCTGCAAAATGCAGAATCAAACATTTATTTCTTCTATATTTGAAGAAACGTAATTTTCTTATAATTTATCTTAATTGAAATGGCCAACAATTTGGGATCAAGTATAATAAGCTATATTAGCTCTAGAGACTCTGAAATTAAGCAGAATTTATTTATTATTCGTAAATTGTCATATTTTGCCAGATAAGAATAAATAGTTCATAGCAGTTAAATTTAATAGATTGGTATATATTAGTTAATATAATTCTTGGTATTTCTAGAATAATACATTGTGTTTCTGGAAAGATTATAATAGCTACTATTGATCTGGGAAATTCTTTGAATTCATTTATTAACCCTTTAACCGCTATTTGTCTATTTATTTGTGGTGTTTCTTTGGATTTCTTGGTGTGTGTGTGTGCTAGGCCTAATTTTTGTAAAGTGAAAGTTTCTTATAAACTTTCACTAGACAAAAGAAGCTGATATCTTGGGTTGGGCACCCTACCTTAATAAATGGATTAACCCTTGAAGTACCCTATAGGTTTTATACAATATTTCTATAGTCATATTTGTGATATATGTTGCACGAAGTTTAATATACTGTCTAGACACAAATATTGCTCCACGTATAACCAGCTGCTTGCTGTGTTCCTTATAGCACCGGTAGAGGTTGTGTCACTCAGTACGCGGGTACTGGTTTGCTCCACATATAACTGGATGCTTGCTGCATTCCAATTTGCACCTGTGATCCTTGTCTGTTCAGTACGCGGGTACTGGTTCGCTCCTTGTATAACCGGCTGCTTGCTGCATTCCCTAGAGCATCGGTGATCCTTGTCTGTTCAGTACGCGGGTACTGATTCACTCCATTATTACCTGGTGCTCATCTACACCTATACAGCCCCGGCAAGGCCTCTGTGTGCCTAGTGTAGGCAACTGGTTTACTCCATCCATACAGCAGTTGCTGAGGTTATCTCTGTCTGTGTACCAGTACTTGCAGTCGTATGGTTTAGTGAGGCTGCCTTTCCCGGTATATTGGCAAGGCCGGTAGAGCCTCCTCTCTCGTTATACCAGTCTCAAGGCTGCCTTGCCTGGTATATTGGCAAGGCCGGTAGAGTCTCCTTCCTCTCTGTTGCAGTCTCCAGGCTGCCTTGCCCGGTATATTGGTAAGACCGGTAAAACCTATTTCATCTCGTGCCAGTCTAAGGTTGCCTTACCCGGTATTGGCAAGGCCGGTAGAGCCTGCCTCACATTCTCTGTACCACTACTCACTATTGTCATGTACTATATTACGTTGTTATATGTGTAGGCCTAACCCGCGAGGGTTCTCTTTAAACTTTTCAATAAAGTTGTGTTTTTATCTTAACTCTGTGTCTGCGAGTCAAAATAAACCGTGACAATCTATTGTAATTGCTGAACTCTCCTTTAAATCATTGTTGTTTACACTTTATATATATATATATATATATATAGTACATTTCACCTTAATTATATATATTTTTGCACAAATACGCAGGATTGATTATTTTAATTAATTCTTTACTGTGAAGTAGCGTTTCAGTACCTAATATCATGTACAGTTCTCAAAATTATTTAATATTGTCATTTATCTATTTATGTGAAGATATCCAACCTGATTGGTTCTCTTGTTTTAACCCCTTGGATACCTCCAACATAATTGGTTGGACAATAAGTGGAATAGCCTACCAGCAGAACTGGTAGAAGTTAATACAGTGACAGAATTCAAGCATGCATGGGATAGGCATAATGCTGTCCTTAACATAAGAAAACACCAAGGACTTGAGGTTTGAGATTTTTACAATAGGAAAATGGGCAGACTAGATGGGCCGAATGGTTCTTATCTGTTGTCAGATTCTAGGTTTCTATGTTTCTATGTAATATTAGAGTGTTTTGAAGTGAGACTTCTGGTTAGAACAAACACATTTATGCACACAGTCAACACAACCTCCCCCAGCAGCTGGTGACCCACAGGTTGGCCACCTCTGTCCCATGAATCGGAATAAAAAGTCATATATTATGCAGAGCTGCAGTACGTATCTGCTGTTACAATGCAACCTTAAACCCTTAAGGAACAATGATGTGCCAGGACCATCACAATCCTGGTATGTCATGTAATTTCTTGATCACAGTGCGCCTACTCGTTGCGTTGTGGTCACTAAGCAGGCCAAGCAAAATAAAAGTGTGCTGGTCCTCCAGCTCATCCCAACCCCAGACTGTGTGGTACTTAAGGGGTTAAAGAGGTTTTTTTATTTCATGGAAATGTTTGTTTTCTTCCCCTCTTATAGTACTTCAACTGTGAGTGTCAGCATGTGCAACATATTTCAGACAAACAAAGGGTAAAAAGACTATAAAATGTATTATAAAGGACCAATGTGTGCACTGCACACTTTAGAGTTGGGCTTTGCAATCTGAGACCTTCAAGATGGTATTGTACCTATTACATCCCTTCCCCTGTTAATGTTCGAGCTGTTGTACAAGTGCAGTTTTAAATCAGTTTTATGACATTTTCCGCTGGTATCGCTCTGGTCGGTACTGTAAAGAATTAGTGACACTCTGTCTTGTGGCTATAAGAAGGAACGTGTCATTGGAAATTTATACTTTAAACTCTATATCCCCCCCCCCCGAATGTTTGTGGCTCCCATGTGTTGACAGGTGGGAATATCTGACAGGTCTCCTTTAACCGGCCATCTGAGTTCTGTACCCCCCCTCTAGCACAGACCGCTGTATCCAGCTCCATCACCGTCACTGGCATTTAGAGTATTTCTAGCTCTGTATTACTGGGCTGTTTGAGGACCATGATGGAGGTGGACATAGAGGTCTGTTGTTTCCTCTTGTTTCAAATGCTACTCTATCACAAGGGATAAAGCCTTCTTCTGTTCCAGCAAAGGTATGCAACTAGGAGACCTTCAGGAAAGGGTCTTCTTTAACTTTTATTGCCCCACTCTTCCACATGCTACCACACACCAGGGGGTCTTTATCAGGTTTAAGGAGGACAGTCAAAAGGGCTTCAAGGGCATGAGTCGAAAATGGGACTCCAGAAGCAATATGGTTGAATGAACTGTTTAGATGAGGTAGGAGGTTAGAGGTAAATTAACTATAGTAAGAAGAGGTAAAGCCTTCAGGACCTGGACTTTTACCCAGGGGGTTAGTTTCAAAGCACTGGAGAACTCGTCCTGAGTGATAAGGGCTTCTAATTAGGATACCATCTGGGGTGAAAGGCGTGGGTCTTTAGCAGAATCAAGGAATACAGAATATTGTACAGAGCACGGTAGAAATCAAGAAAAGTAGACACCATAGATGGAAATGTGCGATAGAAAATGCCTGAGGGATTTTTGGCATAAAGTGGGAGTTCTGCTGTATCCATACCAGATGGGCCAGTGTCTTACTATGTTGCCATGTATATATGTGCAATATTTAAGCCAGTGGTATGATTTCAGTTGCTTACGCTGCAATTAAGAGGAGAGTTCCGAGAGAGAAGCAGTAGGTGCTGTCAGTAAAGCTGTGGAAAGATCTGATTAATGTATCTGTTCCTTATGACGTATGTAAGATATCAGCTGTGTAACCTTAGCCCTAAAAAGTTTTTGTTTGGTGGCGCCTAATTTTATTAGTTCACCTCTAATTAAAAATTTGTGTGTTTCCTGTATCATGGGGGTTGAAACATCAAGAATGGTATTGTGGAGAAAGAATTCCTCCAAGCACCTAGTGAAGCGAGCAACATCGTTGGGATTGTTAAGAAGACTATCATTCAGTCTCTATAGAGGTCTGTTTCTCTTAAACGAGGGTACTATGATATCCATGCAAACAGAGGTATGGTCTGTGATGATCATCAGTTCAATAGTTACACGGGAGATATTGTGGAGTTGTGATTGGTCAATAAAAAAATAATCCAGCGGTGAGTACATGCAATGGGAAGAAGAGAAAAAGGTGAAGTTCCTAGTGGATGGGTGCAATATCCACCAAGCGTCCAATTGATAGCGGTGCGTTAGTTGGGAGTTTAGTTTACAAAGAGAGGAGGGGGAGTATTGGGAGCAAGAAGAGGTGTTATCCAGTGAGGGGTCCATTACTAGGTTGAAATTGCCTCCGACAATCAGGCAGTGAAGTTGTCTAATAACTAAAATACTTTTGTGAGGAATTTAGTGGCGCCCGAGTTGGGGGGCATAGATATTAGCCAGAATGAAAGCAGAGTCATTAAGTTTACCTTTAAGGAATAAGTAACGACCCTCAGGGTCTATCATTTCCTCTTCATGGGACCAAGGGGTGTGGGAGTCCATAAGGACAGCTACACCTCGATGTTTCACATGGGCTGAGGCATACCATGTTCTGAGATACTGAGGGCTGTGTAGGACCTGGCAATGTATATATGTGAAGTGGGTTTCTTGAATAAACAAGATATTTGTCTGAAGGCGAGAGGCTTCCCTAAGGACCTGGGACCTTTTCTCCAGGACATTGAGTCCTTTGCATTAAAAGAAGTAAATTTAATTACAGAGTCAGCCATTAATGTATAATAATGTATAAAAATCTATTCGGGAGTAGAGGGGGAGTGTCAGGTTTGGTGCATACAGCATTGTCAGCGTTGAGGGAGGATATAAAGGAAGGATAAGTTAAGTAAGAAAGGAAGGAACGAAGAGAAAAAGCATCAAGAGAGTTAGTGTCAAGGAGGGAGAGCTTGGGTAAAGTAAAGCAATATTAAGGCCTTTATGGCCAAAGTAGTGAGCATCCTAATGTTACTAGAGAAGGTGAGTCACTCAGATGCCGGATATAGGGTTGTGAACAGGCGACTGCATGCCTATGACTAAACAGCACAATGTGGCCCAGAGGGGTTATGTTAACATAAAGGGGTAGTTAATGTGGAGCAAGTACCAAATATAAGGCAAACATTAGGGAGAGGGCTGATTGGTGTGAAGCAAGGACACAATAATCATACAGTGCTATAACAGAAAGGTGAGGAAAGAGGAGGGAATGGGAGGGGGGCCAAGGAAGGATCTCATCCAGCACTCATTATGAGGTAAAGTCTATGGGAGGAGTGGAAGAGGTGGTGGGAGGGAGGGAGAGGGGAAGCCCAATAATTGCACGGGGCATTTATTTAATTAAAATAGGAGTGGGTAGGAGAGGGGCTCCAGTATCAAACAGTTGAGGGGCATGGTAAAACAAAGTAATGTAGAGTAGTACTAGAACATAACATTTTATGGATTCAAAAGAACAGCAAGGTATTAAACTGACTGCTAAGCCATTGAGAAGAGCAAACAGATAAGTTTAGGCACCGGGGAAGGTCAATGCTAATGCCCACTGCACAGGGGGAAGGTGAACAAGGAGAGGATGAGGGAATACATAGGGATGGTTCCAAAGCCGGATTGGGCAATAACTATGAGAATTTCCATATGTGTGTGTAAACAGGGGGAAGGGAGGGGGAAGGTAAAAGTGTGTTTTCATGTCGGAGCTTGCCCCCCAGATGCCTATCCCCAGCCCAATGTGATATAAAGAACAGCATTACAACTCATTATAAGAACATAAGTAAATTCCCGGTATGAAAATCCTGTAGTGGATAATTAAATCACCCGATTGAATATACAGGTGATACAGACGCCAAGGGAGGAAGTGGAAAAAGAGGGAAGGCCCTAGCAAACATCAGAGTAGGGAGGGATAGGGGGAATTATCGCAACCTGTAAAGTTTTTTTTGTGTCTGTTTTTCCCCTTTTTCCCGTTTTCTCGTGTTGTCCCAGTATGATGATAACGCATATGATTATGACTATGGTGTAAGGGGAAGATAGGGAGGGAGAAGGGTAACACCTCAGTGTCTGCATCCCAAGAGTCAACGACTAGGTCTCAAAGGAATCCCCTAGACAGCTATGGGGAACATATCAGGACATCAAAGTATGAGTAATACAATTTACAGTAAGTTATTAAAAGAGTAGCGTGATGGGGAACGGGCACCAGGATCAGTAAGTGTCCTCTTTGTCTTGGACTCTGGGCCTTTGTCTGTAACACACCGTTCCCTGCAGTCCTTAGGGAAAGCAAAGGAGAGAGAGGAGACCTATGGAGCCAGAGTCAAAGAGGCTGGTGGCAAGAGTCCTAGAGATTTGCAGAACTCCGGGATTTCGGAGGGGTTATGGATCGCTGCCGCTGAGCCATCATGTGTCTCAGATAACTGAAATGGGAATCCCCAAATGTATTTGACGCCCAGATTGCGGAGGTGTTCCATCAGAGGACATAGAGCCCAACACTTCTACAGGGTATGCGGGGATAAGTCTTTATAAAGATATGTCAGACAACCTGCAAATTTGATTTCAGGGAGTTCCCGACAGCGGACCATGATGCAGTCTTTGTCAGCAAAGTGGTATAAACAGCAGATGACATCTCTAGGTTTTCATCCCGGTGGGCCCCACGGTCTGAGTGACCTATGAGCACGATATATTTTAATTTTGTGTTCGGGTGATAAGCTCAAAATCTCAGTGAAGAGGGTCTGTAGGGAAGGCTTTAATCTGCATGTTGCTTCATCTCATGTGGTTCTCCAAGTCAACCACTTTAGATAAGAGGAGGGATATGGTGTCTTCCTGCTGTAGCATGTACTGCTCTAATTTGTGGAGTTGGGTCCAGGAGACCTCTCTATCCTCCTCTAGGGTGTCAATGTGCTGACCCAGTTGGACAAGGTCCTTCTTGGGTTCAGAAATTTCAGATTTCACAGCAAATTTGAGTTCTGCCTTAATGTTCGCAATGAAAAAACACATCATCCTTGGTTAGGAAGGCTACAAGGTCCTCTTTAGTGAGGGGAGTAGGGGCTGAGGAATCCGTCAACATGACCTCTGGTGTCAGAGACAAAGCTGTGTCCCAGACTGGAGAGGGTAGTTGAGCAGACGAGTTCAGTGATAAAGTTTTATGCAGCATGGCCTGAGAACCAGACAACTGCCACGCTCTCGCTAACACATGCGCTCCCTCTCACACGCTGTTGCTCAATCATGCTTTCACACACTGTTGCTCAAACATACACTCAGACACACACACACACAAATGCTCACTAACATGTACACAAGCATTATGGAATTCCTTGCCCGAGGATGTGGTTATGGCAGATACAATGGATACATTTAAAGGGATAGTAATACTTAAAATGTAAAAAAAAAATATGTTGTAGGGTTTATCCCCCTGAGTAAAACAAGAGTACTCCTACTGCTGAAAGGTGTTTCATTCAAAAGTTATTAATTTTCAAATTTGAATTTTTTTAGGTGCAATACCACAGTGGCCTGAAATTGTACAGTGGCGCTGTTGCTACACAATCCTATGGACAGCTCTTGTCCCAGGACCATAAATCTCCATAGGATGGTATAGCAACAGCGCCACTGTACAATTTCAGGCCACCGTGATATTGCACCTAAAAAATTCAACTTTGAAAATTAATAACTTTTGAATGAAACACGTTTCAGCAGTGGGAGTACTCTTGTTTTACTCAGGGGATAAACCCTACAACATATTTTTTCTTACATTTTAAGTATTACTATCCTTTTAAGAGAAGATTAAATACATTTCTTTCAAAATGGAACATACAGGGTTATACTGTGAATTAGTAGGCAAATCAGGAAGGTCTGATAAAGACCAATTTATTGGGTAGCAGGAAAGCTATATAATTCTCATTTCTCTGAGGTATGAGGCAAGGGTTGAACTTGATGGACTTGTGTCTTTTTTCAACCTAATTTACTGTGTTACTATGTTACACACATGCGTTGGTGCACGCACACACTTTCACTGATGGAGAACTGTGTACCTAATTGCTTTGCATTGACTGGCTACAGTATTTCAATAGCCTGAAATGTTATGGTAGAGTTGTCTCTACAGCAGTCTATTGACAGCAATAGGCAGAGACAATAACCCTTCATATGCTGCTGTAGCAACAGTATCCCTTCAGGCTCTGGATTTACTGAACCCAACAATGCAAGTCTGAGCTGAAATAATTTTGAATAAACTGTCTCCTTTGTTCTACTCAACAGGATAAACCATGCAAATATTTTTTCATATTAAATAATACTATGACTTTAAATCACTTGGAGGTTTTATCCCCTATGGTGCAATTGTTGCCTCCAGAATTGCACATCCTTAGTTTGATGGCTAAGGCCCCATGCGAGTGACACAATACCAGGGCTGGATTTACATCACAGTAGCCTGTAGGCACAGAAATATGAAGCGGCCCCCTTTCCTCCCCCTCCAATTTGCCATCTCCACAATACTCCTAATCTCCACATTGCCCCCCATCAGCACATATTGCCCTCACATTGCCCCCATCATCTCCACATTGCCCTCATCATCTCCAACTTGCCCCCCATCATCTCCAACTAGCCCCCCATCATCTCCATATTGCCCCTCACATTGCCCCCATGATCATCTCCCTATTGCCCCTCACAGTGCCCCCATCATCTCCATATTGCCCCCAGTGTCCGTTTCCTACGCTGGAGTGGAGCGATCTGTCTGTGCCTCCTCCTTCTGCATAGAGCTGCAACTGCTGGAGCTCCCGCGCAGTCTTCTCGTCAGTAATGTAGAGCGCTGGGAGATGATGTCATCTCCCAGCATTCTGTATTACTAAAGAGCCGATGAGGGAGCTCACAGCAGCTACAGGTGTGTGCTGAAGAAGGCACAGACTGAGACCTCACCATGTTGTTGTTGACCACAGGTGCCAAGTGGGGGATCCAAATGACAGGCGCCGCTCTGTGGGGTGCGTCTGTAGGCAAATGCCTACTCTGCCTAATTACAAATCTGGCCCTGGGTGAGAGGACCAATACCTCAGGACATGAGATATCGCTTTGAGCTCCAAGAAGTTGATGGGAAGAAGAGTCTCCTCCAGATCTCAACGGCCCTGAACACTCAGGTAACCCAAGACTGCTCCCCAACGGAGCAGGCTGGTGTCTGTCTTCACAATGGTCCAGTAAGTAATCACAAATGGTCGCCTTTCCTCAGGTTGGAGCAGTCCAACCACTAGTGAAGGGTCTGTCTCACCTCCACAAGTAGGGAGATAGGGTGACCAGAACATCTAGGTTTCCTTTGCAAACATGGATCACAAACCTCTGAAGTTCCCTGGCATGAGCCATGGCAAAGGAAACCACTTCAAAGATTGATATCATCCAGGGAGAAAAACTTCCTCTCTGGAGCCGATTCCCACGACAGGGCAGAAGACACCATGGATGTGAGCTGCTGAATTGAGTCTTCCGTTAGATAGACCATACTCTGTAGAGTGTTGAACTGGAGCCCCAGGAAACCAGGTTTTGAGAAGGAGCCGGGGCAGATTTGTCCATATTTAGGATACAACCATGTTGGAGGAGGATCTGAGCACACTCCTGAACATGGTGCTCAAGAAGGTCCCTTGTATTGTGTCACCTGAATCCCTTTTGTGTGCAGGAATGAGATTAATACACCCAGAACTCTATTGAACACCTGAGGGGCAGTCATGAGCCCAAATGGTAGAGCAATGAATTGGAAGTGTCCCAAGTGGCAGGCAAACCTAAGGTACTGCTAGCTTGCTGGATGTACAGGAATGTATAGATATGCATCCTGAAGACGCCAGAAATTCTCCCGGACACATTGCGGCAATGACTGAACGGAGTGACTCCATCTTGTAGTTGGTCTTGACCACAAATTTGTTGAGATCTTTGAGGTCCAGGATAGGACAGCAGCCGGCATCTTTCTTGGGAACAACAAGGAGGTTTGAGTAAAAACCTGAACCTACCTCCTGCTGAGGAACCGATGCCAGAACTCCCTTGTTCTAGAAAGACTGAACCTCTCCATTGAAAAGCCTGAGCTTTTTTCTGTCCCTGAGGGGAGCGAGAGGGGAGGAACCTGAAGGGGTTAGGGATTTGAAGGGAATCCTGTAACTTTCTGAAACCACCTGTAAAACCCAATGATCGGCGACAGAGCCTGTACAAAAACATTCAAAAAGTGTTGCAGACGACCCCCCCACAGTGTTCGATGAGTCATGTCGAAGAAAGTTTGGTGGATTCAGGTTTGGTGGAGGTGTGTTTGGACCTCCACTGCTGTTTGGGCTTGGGGGTGGAACGCGGGGCCTGAAGCACCAACGGGTTTGGGTTAAATGCTTTGCCTTGTTTAGGACGAAAAAGACAATGTGTAACGGTTTTTAAGACTCTCAGACCAGTGTGTGAAATAAAACACAATTTTATTAAAATAAGATAAGGCAGAAGTACGCCCTCTGGTGGCGGTAGATATACACCAGCAGTACTGACGAGGAGATACAATTGTAAATGCACAGATGAATTATAAGTACAAATACACAGCAGTAGAACTGCAACTACCCACAGAGGGTTAAGTCCTTGATAACAGTCAGTCTCAGATGTGGATGTTTGGAACGCCCAGGGTGTTATTAGGCTGTGCTGGAGACCAAGATCATCACAGGCTGGATACAGGACTGCCTCGCCACGGTGTTCAGTAAGAAGAAGCTCAAGAGTCCACGTAGCCCCCTCGGGCGTACCTACTGGAACTGCTTCAACTAGTGCAAGTGCAAATAGCCCCCACGGGCGTGATTGGAACCGGCCTGCAATGCGAGAGCTGCCAAACCTCCTCAGACTTAACTGGACACCGGGATAATACACGCTAGAGCCAACCGCCCCACAGGCGTAATTACCGGAATTGCTAATGCTGATGTCTGTGCCTGCCACCACTCGGTATAGCGGAATCGCCCAGTAAACAAGAGAGAGTCTTAGGCGCCCAACCTGCCTAACGGATGTGAATACTCTGCAAGGATGTATGGAGCTGCCGACGGAGAGCGGCCAACTCAGCAGTAGTATCACCAAGAACGAGACTCTTATAGGAATAGCGATAGAGTGGAACCCAGGCAGCACTGATAGGGTTAAATAGCACCTTTACTCGAGGGTTTTTAGCTGTATAGCAAGGCTCTGCAGTGTGAGGGAGGCGCTCGTATACACAACTCTGCATAGGTAAATACACTGCACAGATCGGAGTACACCAGGCAAGGCAGTCACACCAAAAGCTGGAACAGCAGATAGAAATGTCGCGGCGGCGACAACCGGAACGCAGGTCACTGTAGAAAGCAGGAGTCGGTCTTCAGAGCAGGAAGTCAGCCAGGCCAGATCGGAGCACGCAGGAGGTAGTCGTACAAGCCGGGTCATACACAAGCAGGAACGTCAGCCAAACCGGGTCAGGATCCAAGGGTGGTAGTCAGACGGGCCGGATCATACACAAGCAGGAACACAGGAGAATAGTCAGGACAAGCCGAGTCGGTACACAGGAATCAGGAACACAGCAACAGTATAACTGGCTCAGAAACACCACGAAAGGGCACTGACAGATGTGCTAGCCAGGTATAAAAAGGTCACCAAGGGGCGGGCCAAGCCAACACAGCAAATCAGTGTCTGCCACAGATGAGACTAACAGGAATCACAGGCACTGTGATAGTACCCCTCTCAAAGACACCCTCTCCCCGCTCGAGGTCTGGGTTTAGAAGGGTATTTGGAGTGAAAGCTGCGTAGTAATCTAGGTGCATGGAGGTCCCCTTGATCAACCCAAGAACGTTCCTCGGGACCATAGCCCTTCCAATGAACCAAATATTGCAGTTTTCCTCTAAATCTCCTAGAATCAATAATGATCTGAACCTCATACTCTTCTTGGCCCTGGACGTCCACCGGCCCAGGAATCACTGGCGTAGTAGTATAGCGATTGCACACCAAGGGTTTCAGGAGCGACACATGGAACACATTGTGAATATGCATTGAGGGTGGAAGTTCCAAAGCATAAGAAACCGGATTAATCTTGCGGATAATCTTAAATGTACCGATAAACCGGGGAGCCAGTTTGTTGGAAGGCCCTTGTAAATTAAGGTTTCTGGAAGACAACCATACCCTGTCCCCAACTTGAAAGGAGACCGCTGGAAGACGTCTGCGATTAGCGTGCTGTTGCTGTCGCCTAAATGACTGACTGAGGGACCTCTGAACCTGTGCCCAAGTGGAACAAAGCTGTGCCAAATGCTCGTCCAGAGCAGGAATCTGCTGCGCCTGAAAGGAGTCCGGGAGCAGACAAGGCTGGAACCCATAATTAACGAGAAACGGAGAGCTCCCGGACGATGAATTAACCGCACAGTTTCTGGCAAACTCAGCCCATGGCAACAGGTCAGCCCAATTGTCATGATGACCAGTGACAAAGCAACGTAGGAACTGCTCCAGTCCCTGATTGGCACGCTCAGCGGCCCCATTCGTTTGGGGATGGTAGGCGGAGGAAAATGACAATTGGATGCCCATCTGGCCACAAAATGCCCTCCAAAACCTAGAAACGAACTGGCTCCCACGGTCGGATACAATCACTCTGGGTACTCCGTGCAGGCGGAACACCTCCCTAGAAAAGACTACCTCCAATTCCTGGGCCGATGGAAGGCCAGTCAGAGGCACAAAATGTGCCATCTTAGAGAATCTATCGACCACCATAAGAATGAACGTAAATCCCCTAGAAGCTGGTAATTCTCCCAAAAAGTCGATAGAAATATGACACCAAGGACGGTCTCCGTTGGGCACCGGTTGCAGTAAGACCACGGGGAGATGCCTAGGGGTCTTGACACAGGCACAGGTGGTACAGGCTGCAGTAAAAGCTGCGCAATCGGCTCTCAAGGTAGGCCACCAAAATAACTGCGAAAGAGACCAGACTAGTTGGTCCCTACCAATATGCCCAGCCGCTTTAGAAGCGTGATAAGTTTCCAACAAATGGACACGGAATGGCACATCTACGAAACACTTCCCCACAGGGGTCTCAGGGGGTGCCCTAGATTGTGATGCCAATATCTCCTCCCCCAGAGGCGAGGTAATGGTGGTACGGATAGTGGCCAGAATGCAATCTGGCTGAATGATAGGAACAGGTTCCTCCTCCCTCTCAGTGTCAGAAGCGAACTGACGAGACAACGCATCAGCTTTAATATTTTTAGAGCCAGGAAGATAAGACACAAGAAATTAAATCGTGACAAAAAAAGTGCCCACCTAGCTTGTCGGGAAGACAGTCTTTTGGCTTCGGAGAGATAAGTTAAATTTTTATGGTTAGTAAGGATAAGTACCGGAGTCTGAGTACCCTCCAAAAGGTGACGCCACTGCTTCAGAGCTAGGATAATGGCCAGCAGTTCTCTGTCCCCAATCTCATAATGGCTCTGCGCACTGGACAATTTCTTGGAGAAAAAACCGCAAGGCCTCAAGGCGCCACCTCCCACAGGATGTTGGGAGAGTACTGCTCCAACCCCAACCTCAGAAGCGTCAACCTCCAACGTGAATGGCAGGGAGGGATTAGGGTGGAACAGCACAGGAGCAGATGCAAAGGCAGATTTCAGGGTAACAAATGCGGTCTCCGCTGCCTCGGACCACTGAGAAGGAGAAGCGCCCTTATGAGTCAAATCCGACAAAGGTTTAACAATCGTGGAAAAGTTCTGGATGAACTTCCTATAATAGTTCGCAAAACCTAAGAATCTTTGGATGGCCTTTAACCCTTTAGGACGAGGCCATTGCAGGACTGCTGCCAACTTCTCCTGATCCATGGCTATGCCATTTTTTGAGATAACGAAACCCAGGAATGGTACTTGAGATGTATGGAATTCGCACTTCTCTATTTTACAGAATAGCTTGTGCTTGCAAAGTCGGAGCAGGACTTCTGAAACATCTTTGATATGTTGGGAGAGGTTGGCAGAGTGAATTAATATATCATCTAGATATACTACCACACAAGACTGGAGCAGGTCTCGTAGAATATCATTAATAAACTCCTGGAATACTGCAGGCGCATTGCATAAGCCAAATGGCATCACCAGATATTCGTAATGCCCTGTTCTGGTATTAAATGCAGTTTTCCACTCGTCACCTTCTTTAATTCTGACCAGATTATAGGCGGCTCGCAAGTCAAGTTTAGTAAAGATCGATGAGCCCTTCAATCTGTCAAACAATTCGGTAATAAGTGGAATTGGATAGGCATTCTTAGGCATAAGCTTGTTTAGCCCACGATAGTCAATGCATGGCCTGAGTTTACCACTTTTCTTTTTCACAAAGAAAAATCCGGCACCTGCCGGGGATGTAGATTTCCGAATGATACCCCTCTCAAGGGCATCAGCAATATAGTCCTCCATAACTTTATTCTCCTCACAGGACAGTGGATAAGTGCGCCCCCTGGGAGGCACCGCACCAGGAGGCAAATCAATGGCGCAATCATATGGCCTATGCCCAGGCAATGCGCTGGCCTCTCCTTTACTAAATACGTCACTGAATTGTTCGTATTCGGCTGGCACAGCCAGAGAGGTACACATAATCTTGACAGGTAAGGAGATACAGTTCTTGTCACAGTATTCAGACCAGGAGTTAACCTCACATCTCTGCCAGTCAAATTGGGGGTTATGTACCTGTAGCCATGGGAACCCCAAAATAACTGAATGGTGCGGGGAACAAATAATTTGAAATCGTATCTGCTCTTTGTGACAAGCCCCCACAGTCATTGTCACTGGAATAGTTTCAAGCGTAATAAATGCAGGCTCCAGGGGTCTGCCATCAATGGCCTCAATTGCAACCGGAGAGTCCTTCTTACATAAAGGAATGCCATGCAGGTTGGCAAATGACTGGTCCATGAAATAGCCTGCTGCCCCGGAGTCCACCAATGCCAGGACCTCCATTACCTTGTCCGCCCAAGCGAAGACCACCTGGATGGTGGGTTTAGTGGTGCTAGAATCTAGGGACTGTTCTACACCACCTAGGGCCTATCCCCCAAGGTACCCTAGGTGCGTTCGTTTCCCGGCCTAACTGGACAATTGCGTAAAAGATGCCCTGATTTGCCACAATAAAGGCATAGACCTTGCCTCCTACGATATAATCTCTCCTCCTTAGAGAGCCTAGTGAACCCCAATTGCATAGGTTCAGAAATATCAATTGGTTGCTCAGGAAGAACGGGTGGTGTGGGTGGGTTAAGGAAGCTGGTCTGGCCATAGTTTTTGCTTTAGCCCTTTTAGCCAACCGTCTCTCTCGGATGCGAGAGTCTATTAGTAAGACATAATCGATGTATTCATCCAGATCGCTGGGTACATCACGAGCGGCTATCTCATCCTTAATTTGTTCGGAAAGGCCCTGAGTAAAGGCAGCCAGTAAGGCCTCCTCGTTCCAGCACACCTCTGCTGCCAAGGTCCTGAATTCAATAGCATAATCGCCCAGTGTGCGTTTGCCCTGCTGAATTTCCATCAGCCTTTTAGCAGCAGAGGCAGCCCTGCCAGGGACCTCAAACACTCGTCTGAACTTTCTTACGAATTCTCTAAAGTTCAGAGTGCAGGGTCTGGCATTCTCCCACAACGGATTCGCCCATGCCAATGCCTTGCCCGTCAACAGAGATATCATAAGGCCGACCCTACTACGGTCGTTAGGAAATGCCTGGGGTGCCAACTCTAAAAATATCTCTATTTGATTAATGAATCCCCTGCAAAGGGAAGGTTCGCCATCATATCTTAACGGTAGCGGTGCAGATGCCGTTAGCCCTTTTGGATTAGCTGATGGGACTATGAGCGGATTATCCGGTGTCAGGACTGGGGTGACCACCGGATTAGGACTAGGTTTGTCCAAATATACTGTACGTTCGAGTAACGTCTGTAGAGCCAGTGCCAATTGGTCCATGCGCTGCTCATGGGCATCCATTCTCCAATGGATGTTCTGTGCGTTACTTTCACCCTTACCGTCTGAGGTCATGGCCCTTTCGTACTGTAACGGTTTTTAAGACTCTCAGACCAGTGTGTGAAATAAAACACAATTTTATTAAAATAAGATAAGGCAGAAGTACGCCCTCTGGTGGCGGTAGATATACACCAGCAGTACTGACTAGGAGATACAATTGTAAATGCACAGATGAATTATAAGTACAAATACACAGCAGTAGAACTGCAACTACCCACAGAGGGTTAAGTCCTTGATAACAGTCAGTCTCAGATGTGGATGTTTGGAACACCCAGGGTGTTATTAGGCTGTGCTGGAGACCAAGATCATCACAGGCTGGATACAGGACTGCCTCGCCACGGTGTTCAGTAAGAAGAAGCTCAAGAGTCCACGTAGCCCCCTCGGGCGTACCTACTGGAACTGCTTCAACTAGTGCAAGTGCAAATAGCCCCCACGGGCGTGATTGGAACCGGCCTGCAATGCGAGAGCTGCCAAACCTCCTCAGACTTAACCGGACACCGGGATAATACACGCTAGAGCCAACCGCCCCACAGGCGTAATTACCGGAATTGCTAATGCTGATGCCTGTGCCTGCCACCACTCGGTATAGCGGAATCGCCCAGTAAACAAGAGAGAGTCTTAGGCGCCCAACCTGCCTAACGGATGTGAATACTCTGCAAGGATGTATGGAGCTGCCGACGGAGAGCGGCCAACTCAGCAGTAGTATCACCAAGAACGAGACTCTTATGGGAATAGCGATAGAGTGGAACCCAGGCGGCACTGATAGGGTTAAATAGCACCTTTACTCGAGGCTTTTCAGCTGTATAGCAAGGCTCTGCAGTGTGAGGGAGGCGCTCATATACACAACTCTGCATAGGTAAATACACTGCACAGATCGGAGTACACCAGGCAAGGCAGTCACACCAAAAGCTGGAACAGCAGATAGAAATGTCGCGGCGGCGACAACCGGAACGCAGGTCACTGTAGAAAGCAGGAGTCGGTCTTCAGAGCAGGAAGTCAGCCAGGTCGGATCGGAGCACGCAGGAGGTAGTCGTACAAGCCGGGTCATACACATGTAGGTACGTCAGCCAAACCGGGTCAGGATCCAAAGGTGGTAGTCAGACGGGCCGGATCATACACAAGCAGGAACACAGGAGAATAGTCAGGACAAGCCGAGTCGGTACACAGGAATCAGGAACACAGCAACAGTATAACTGGTTCAGAAACACCACGAAAGGGCACTGGCAGATGTGCTAGCCAGGTATAAAAAGGTCACCAGGGGGCGGGCCAAACCAACACAGCAAATCAGTGTCTGCCACAGATGAGACTGACAGGAATCACAGGCACTGTGATACAATGTCTTTTCGTCTGAGGGTTGCGTTTGGGAACCTGAGACAACAATGTGCTCTTACCCCAGTGGCCTCATTGATAAAAGTATTCAGTTCTGGGCCAATAAGAGGTGTACCCTGAAAGGGACAAGAAGCAGTGACTTCTTAGAGATTAAGTCTGCTAACCAGATCTTCAGCCACAGCATGTGTCTAGCAGTCACAGAAAAGGCTGAGGCCTTAGCTTCAATCCTAACAGCATCAAAGAGAGCGTCAGTAGCATAGTTCTGCGTCTCAGAAATATTAGCCAAAAGGGATAAAAGGTCAGCTTTTGGGGCACCCTTGTGGACGGCAGCAGTCAGCTGTTCAGTCCAAACAGCAATGGCCCTGTCGACCCAAACAGAAGTCAAAGTAGGTCTCAGTGATGCACCAATGGCAGTGAAATTGGCTTTTAAGACAGCTTCAAGCTTTGTATCAGTCATGTCCTTAAAAGTGGAGGCATCAGCAACTGCCAAAGCAGTGGATTTAGAGAGCCTGGAAATGGGAGAATCAACCTGTGGAGGAGTAGCCCATTGACCTAAGGCAGCCTCAGAAAAGGGATACAACTTAGAGAACCTCTTAGACAGAGCCAGATGCTTGTCAGGAGTTTTCCCCTCATCCAGAACAATCTGATCCAGAGTAGGATAAGGTGGAAAAACAGCACAGGATTTCTTGTGCTTCTGAAATACATCAGAAGTAGCTTGAGACTCTACAGTAGTAGAGGGGATGTTTAAGGTGGTTAATACCGCCTTAATGAGACCCTAAGCAGAGGGTTCAGGGTCAGCTTCAAAGGGGTCACCATGAAATTGGGGAGACTCCTCATCAGAACACACACCATCCTTAGAATTCTCATCTGGATCCTCTAAATAAGAATCAGATAGATCAGGAATACCAGGGGCCTTAGGGGCCACAAACCTGAAGGAAGGAGGGGGTCTTCAAAATTGAAGAACCCCCTGAAGAGAAAAAGGAAACTGTGCCATAGAGGACTTTAAGTCCTTGACCCAAGATGTCTCTTGCTCATGACTGGAAGGCCCTGGCGGAGACGCAGGGGTTGTAGTACATGAAGGGCATACATTACCTTAGTACTCTCTGGGAAGCCCTGTTTAGCATGAGGAACAGTGAGTCAGGTGGGTCAAAGATGCCTCTGAGTCATTAACCTTAGGTCTAGCCCCATTTCTAAGTGGATCCGACATTCTACAGAATAAAGTGCCAAAAGGAATACCCAACTACTGTTACCCATATTACAGATTTCACCCCAGAAAGCCTAAATTACACTTATGTGGAAAGCGAAGGGTTACCCTGAGGAGGAAAGTTGAGGAGACCAAGCCCTGCGTATGATACTCGGTAGCAAGAAGTAACAAAATGGTGAAAGCAAAGGGAGCTAATCAGAAATCATCCCATGAAGCGGGTGTTTATGGGAAACGTATTTTCTCAAAACGGAGTATCAAAAAACAGAACCAAATCCCTCCAAAGCGCACAAGACACTAAGAATGTCAACCGGAGAAATAGACAAGGGTAGACAAGTAAAATGAGCCATCTCTGAACTCGGTACATATGTCTCAATGTGACTGTCCCATAGAGATTAATGGAGCATTGCGTATATACGGTAAATTGCACAATTCAAAATAATAACGAATAAATTAAAAGAGAGTAAAAAGTGTAAAACACATAAAAAATACAAATAAACATGAACGCAGAATAAAAATATGAGAATGAAACCTCCAAAAGCCCTATACTGGCAGAGAAGGGGTTAATTAACAAAAAACTGTCCAAAATGCTCCAAAAACCCTCAGAACAGAAAAGGAAATACCCAACATGATTGTAGGAGTTACAGAGAACTCCAAAAAATAGACTTGTGTGATTTGGTTCGTCCACATTCGGATTTCAGACGAATATGTCTATTTCGGAGCCATTCGGACATGTTGAAAATTTTAGAGCCATTCGTCTTAGAACCCGAATCCGAAACATTTCTGGGTAGAATTTCGGTACAAGATTTGGATATTCGGATTACGTTCTCCCCGCGTGCACGCTACTTTCCCTCCCTCTCTAGTCCAATTAGCTTCTTCGTTTCATGATGGGGGTTGGACTAATGACATCACAGACACCCAGACAGCTTCTGCACTTCCTGTTAGTGAGCATTGCGTTGTTGGAGCTTGGAGAGAGAAGAAGCAGGTAGAGAGATAGAGAGAGTGATTGTCCAGTTGTGTAGGCAGGCAGATAGGCATAGGCAGACAGCCAGTATTAGTGCCAGTTATTGCCACTGTGTTAGCGTACCTTGAGGCGGCTGCTCGAGCCAACCACAGCTTCCTCCATTGGCTCCAGCTGCAGTTTGATCCTGAGGCTTCAGCAGCACTGTTGTTTGGCGGCTCCAGCCGCATGGAAATGGCAGTTAGCTCTGGGGCTGGTTTCCGTCGCTGGTCTGTACAGAGTATGGGCACACGTCCAAAGGCATGGACGTGTGCTCCATTTAAAGATGCAGCACACATTTCTGACTCCTCCTCTTCCTGGCTACTAAACCTTAAATACTGCCTGGGCACTATGCTCAGTCGCCCTTTCGTGGTGTTCAGGGCAGTTGGCTTGTGTTTTGTGCACTACCTGGTTCATGTGACTACCCGTTCTGCTGCCGGCCTTTGGTTTGTCTGACTACCCTCTCTGTGTATGACCCTGGCTTCCCTGACATTCCTTCTGGTGTGAACCTGCGGCTCTGGTAGACCATATCCTCCGTGCATGACCCTTGGCCTGGCTGACTATACGTCCTGGTGCTGACCTGTGGCTCTCTCCGACTACCTGCTCTGTGTATGACCCTGACTAGTCCGATAATCTGGTGCAGACCTGTGGCTCTGGTTTACAATTTGCTCTGTGTATATTCCGGCTTGTCTGACTACCCACCTTGGTGTTACCTGGGGTTGTCCACTGCGCACCCAGCATACCAATGCCCCAGTGGATAACTTGGTGTGTGCTCTTGGTGGCCCTGGCACACTTCCCCTTGCTTCTGTCCCTATACTGCGGTATTCAGGTGTGGACCTGTAGCGCAGTTAGACTTCTTGGTAACGTTGTCTATACAGGTACGAACCTGTAGCGCAGTAACCTTACTCAGGTACATTGTCTGTACAGGTGCGGACCTGTAGTAGATCCTCAGGTGCGCACCTGAAGCGGCTTCTATCCAGCTTGCCTTCTGGGGCTCAGTTCAGTACCACTACAGCTGCACTATCCTTCTGACATCATCTATATTGTATGGTGTTCTTGCTGTTACCGCTCATTCTGTACGTTGTGTATCTTAACAAAGATTATGTTACCTACAGTACTGGTCCAGTTCTCGTTCTTGAGTCCATGACACACTGCAAGGGAGAGTCACCTTTCTTCCTGTGTAAAAGCTGAAAATTCAACTTAGGAGTTTGTTTGAATAATTTGCAGTAACATAATCTCACACTTGTGTAGGGACTGGGAGGCCTAGCAGCTCACTGCCAATGCAAGGGGGAAGCATCATTGTTTAAAAAATTCAAAATCCAACTTAGGAGTGTATTTGAAAAATTTGCAGAGTGATACCATCTCAGAGCTGTGTAGAACCTGGGGGGCTTGCTGTCTAACTGCCACCTCAAGGGAGACTCATCAGTGTTTAAAAAATTCAAAATCCAACTTAGGAGTGTATGTGAATAATTTGCAGAGTGATACCATCTCAGAGCTGTGTAGGGACTGGGACTGGAGGGCTTGCTGTCTAATTGCCACCGCAAGGGAGACTCATCAGTGTTTAAAAAATTAAAAATTCAGCTTAGGAGTGTATCTGAAAAATTTGCAGAGTGATACCATCTCAGAGCTGTGTAGGGAGTGGGACTGGGGGGAGGCCTGCTGTCTAACTGCCTCCACAAGGGAGACTCATCAGTGTTTAAAAAATTAAAAATCCAGCTTAGGAGTGTATCTGAAAAATTTGCAGAATGATACCATCTCAGAGCTGTGTAGCGAGTGGGACTGGGGGGAGGCCTGCTGTCTAACTGCCTCCACAAGGGAGACTCATCAGTGTTTAAAAAATTCAAAATTTGTAGAGTGACACAATCTTACCGTTGTGTACAAGCAGGGAGGCCTAGCAGCTCCCTGACAACCAAGGGGGAATCATCATAGTTCCAGTGTTGAATTTTACGAGTGTATGTGAAAAATTTGTTGAGTGATTCAGCCAGTCTGACAGTTGTCGTGTGGCCAGGTTGTAAAATTGTCAAATTATTATACTTCACTACCTACCTATCTGTAATGGATTTGAGTCCTAGTGAACAAACTGATGTTTATCTTCCTGGTACCAGCTGCAGTGACCCAGCAACCACCAACACCACCATGGTGATGTTGCGTTCCAGCAGAGCTAGCAGCAGGTGGACAAAGAAGAGTACTAGTACTAGTCAGACTCAGCAGCAGAATTCAAAACAAAAAAATAAAAATAAGAAGGGAAAAATCTACAAGAGGTTGAAGAAAAATCTAAGGGATCAAAGTCTCCTAAGCTTGATTTGTCCCCTGAGCTTGATTTTTCCAGTGACCTTGATTATTTCCCATAGCTTAATTTTTTTGTCTGCGTCCCATAGTACTTCTCCTGTTTCTCCAGTTACACTTGTGTCTTCTATTGACAACTCAACACCTGCCTCCCTAGTTCCATTTGAGTCTCCCAGTCAGGTAGTAGCTGCTAGTGTCTCCGCCATCAGTACCACTGTTACTCCACAATCCTTCTCCATTCCCAGTCCCAACATCCCTGCTGCCATCTTTAGGTCTATTGGTATCCCTGTAACTGTACGTAGATAAAAAAAGCAAAGTGAGGTAGCTCCAGCATGTGAAGATGAAGAAAGTGTCACTTTAGTTTCTTCTTCTCCACCACCTTCCAGAGTCATCCGTTGCTCCAAAGTGTGGGACCATTTTATGGCAGTTGTCAATGGCCGGATAGCAAAATGTAAGTTGTGTGGCAGTGAAGTCAGCTGTGGACGGGTGTTGGGTCATCTGACCACCTCTGGGATGAATCAACACCTGAACAACTACCACAAGTCTGTGCTGATAAGTGTAGAAGGTGGCAGTATAAGTATGGCATATACCAGTGTCACACCCACCACCAGTAGGCAGCAGGACAAAGGGCAAAGGGTCATGCCGCATCTGGTCCCAGTAAGAGCAGCAGACAATCACAGTCCATCCCAAAAACAATAGAGGCCTCACTTGAAGATTTTGGTGCAGACAACAGGCCAGGAAAATCACACGCTCATTGCACAGCTCATAGCCATTCGGGGTGCTACTTTTAATTTGGTGGACAGGGAGCCCTTCCATCAACTTATGGAGGCTGTCTCACCCCGATATAAAATTCCATCCTGCACCACATTTAGTAGAAATATAGTGCCCTTACTCTACCGGTCATGCTAGGAAAGGCTGCTGGCCAGTCAGTGCACATTATCACTGACTTATGGAGTGCTCCGAGTGACCAGCATGGCTTCCTGTCGTTGACAGCGCATTGGTGTCAGCCTAATGTGTTGCAAGACACACCAACAGCAACAATAAGTTTGGGTGCAGTAGCCAAGCAGGCAGTGCACCACTCTTTCCTCTTCCATACTAAGGTAATGGATCAGCAGCACACCTCAGATAACATTTGCAAAGCACTGAAGAACATGGTGGCGCAGTGGCTAGGGGAGCAGGCAGGCACACAGGTGCAAATGGGGTTTGTGGTTACTGATGGTGCAGCTAACATGATCAAGGCACTCCAGTATGGCAGATTTGTGGGTATGCCGCTGCTCAGCACATGTCCTGCATCTAGTAGTGAAGGCTGCTCTCAAGGATGGCAGTAACACTGGAAGGTTGCCAGCACTTCTAGAGTTATGCCGACAAATTTCTGGCCACTTCCATTCGGAACATCAAAGATAGCCAGCTACTCAGAGAAGAACAGGAAAAGGCAGGCCTCCCAGAGCGCCGCGTAAAACAAGATGTTAGGACCAGGTGGAACTCCACCTTAGATATGCTAGAGAGTATCCTGGAGCAGAAAACGGCAATTCACACAATGTCCTGTCACCATTTCATTGGCACTAACAGAACACTGGCCAGGGCTGACTGGGCCCTAATGGAACAGGTAGTGACAGTCCTTACGCCTTTCCGTGCTTTGACGGAAATTTTGAGCAAAGAGAACGCTAGCCTGGCAGAAGTCATTCCCCTCTTCACGCATCTCTCCTTAAAACTGGACAATTTCCTTGCCCATAGGAAACGCTTGCCTGGTTTTGATGGTAATATACTTCCGGATGTTGCTGCCCTTCTAACGAGGCTGAAGAAGGAACTGACTCAGCACATGGAAGAGTGCATGGCAATTATCCCGAGTTAATGCTGGCCACAATGTGCAATCCAAGAGTCAAAGGCAAGATGGCACTTACTTACAATTCACTCACTGCCTGGAGGGAAAAATTGTTAGCGAAGGTGCAAGATGCAGTCACACAAGGCAGAAGAAGATTCCGCAGATGAGCTGGAGGAGTGTGGTGGTCTTCCAGGACCTGTCAGTAGCAGCGCCAGTACCACGTCATCTTCTTCCAGTGGAGCAGCTGCTGCTTTTTATGCTGAGACAATGGACAGATTATGCTTCGGGCAAAACAAACAGATCCCAATCAGTAGAAAAACTGCTGAGTTTGATGTTAAGGTTTTCCTTGCAGAACCTTCTTTGCCTCCAAGTACAGTTCCCTTGACTTACTGGGATAACAAGAGTGCAGTGTGGCCTACTTTGTTCCTGGTAGCCCAGGAGTTGTCCAGAGTGAGCGAGTATTTTCTTTTACTGTATATATACTTCGCCCCCATCGCTCTCAACTGGCCCCCCAGCTCATGGAACAAATTACTTTTTTAAAAGTCAACCTGCCAAAGCTGGGTTACCCTGCTCTCAGGTTCAATGCAGATTAGAATAAAAAAAAGAAACAACATAATATGTTGAGTGCTCCAGCTTACCCAGCTCTAGGACAGTGGTTTGTTGGGCAGAGGACACCCACCTGACTTGATGGGACTCAGGGGGGAATTTAAAGTCTACATTGTTGTCCCACTATACAGGTTGTTCAGTCTGGCTCTGTGGTATCTATTTACTGAGTCCTGTCTGCTCCAGTGTTCTGCAGTTTTCTGCTGGCTACAACTCCATCGTTGCTGTCATCCTGAATCTGCCTCACACCAGTCATCCTCAGTCGCTTTATCCATCGAATGACTGAGTCCTGCCTGCTCCAGTGTTCTGCGGTTTTCTGCTGGCTACATCTCCAGTGTTGCTGTCATCCTGAGTCTGCATCACACCACTCATCCTCAGTTGCTGCTGTATCCATGTATTTACTCAGTCCTTCCTGCTCTAGTGTTCTGCGGTCCTGGCAACATCTCCATTGTTGCTGTCATCCTGAGTTTGCCGCGCACCAGTTCTCCACAGTTGTTGTATACATGGATTTACTGAGTCCTTACTGCTCCAATGTTCTAAAGTCCTGGCTACATCACCAGTGTTGCTGTCATCCTGAGTCTGCCTCACACCAGCCATTCTCATTTGCTGCTGTATCCATGTATTTACTGAGTCCTTCCTGCTCCAGTATTCTGCATTCCTGGCAACATCTCCAGTGTTGCTGTCAACCTGGGTCTGCCTCACACCAGTCGTCCTCAGTTGCTGCTGTATCCATGTATTTACTGAGTCCTTCCTGCTCCAGTGTTCTGCAGTCCTGCCTACATCTCCAGTGTTGCTGTAATCCTGAGTCTGTCTCGAACCAGTTCTCCTCAGTTGTTGTATACATGGATTTACTGAGTTCTTACTGCTCCAATGTTCTAAAGTCCTGGCTACATCTACAGTGTTGCTTTCATCCTGAGTCTGCCTCGCACCAGTCATCCTCAGATGCTGCTCTATCCATGTATTTACTGAGTCCTGCCTGCTCCATTGTTCTGCAGTCCTGGCTACATCTCCAGTGTTGCTGTAATCCTGAGTCTGCCACGCACTAGACATCCTCAGTTTCTGCTGTATCCATGTATTTATTGAGTCCTTCCTGCTCCAGTGTTCTGCAGCCCTGGCTACATCTCCAGTGTTGCTGTCATTCTGAGTCTGCATCGCACCAGTCATCCTCAGTTGCTGTATCCATGTATTTATTGAGTCCTGCTAGTGCCAGTGTTCTGCAGTCCTGGCTACATCTCCAGTGTTGCTGTCATCCTGAGTCTGCCACGCACTAGACATCCTCAGTTGCTGCTGTATCCATGTATTTACTGAGTCCTTCCTGCTCCAGTGTTCTGCAGTCCTGGCTACATCTCCAGTATTGCTGTTATTCTGAGTCTGCCTCGCGCCAGTCATCCTCAGTTGCTGTATCCATGTATTTATTGAGTCCTGCTAGCGCCAGTGTTCTGCAGTCCTGGCTACATCTCCAGTGTTGCTGTCATCCTGAGTCTGCCTTCATCCTAATTAAGTCTTCATCTGGCGACCAGCTGCTTAGTAGCACTAGTCGCCAGAAATATTACCTGGTTTAAAAGATTTTCTATTTTTTCGGAGGCTAACAGTAGCAGGAAGCACGGACATCTTGCCATAGTGACGTCCGTGCACCTGCGCTGTCAGTACCTTTTGGAGCCGGCTGGCTTCCTGCTACTGTCAGCCTCCGAAAAAGTAGAAAATCTTTTAAACCCGGTAATATTTCTGGCGACTAGCACTACTAAGCAGCTAGTTGCCAGATGAAGACTTAATTAGGATGACGTTTTTGCGGGGTGGTAGTTCCACTTTAAAAAGCATAGTAAATTCGGCCGAATAATTCGGATCCAATCCGAATTTCGTCCGAGTCGAACAGGTCCGGTCCAACTTTCGGATCAACTGAAAAAAAAAAATAAATTTGTCCGAAATCAAATTTTACCAAATTTGTTTCCTGTGCACAAATCTACCAAAGTCTACCAAAGAAATCCTTGTACTGAAGGGAACTGTCATGAAGACCATGTTACTCAAAAGGGTTGCTCACCTTCTTTTTTCTTCAGATTACCATTGCTAGGAAGAAGCCTCACAGAGAGACTCCCTCTGGAGAGAGAGACATGAGTAAGATGGTTCTCTCCCAGGGCTGAAGGGTCCACAAGAAGCTCCTGTAAACTGGCCAATCCACCAAAGGGAAGCCAGTAATGGTAATTCACCTTATGTTGGAAATTGAACACCCACATCTAAAGTAAAATAATAAAAGAACTACAAACTAAGTAGAACTGTTCACAGCTTTCCTACCAGGATGATGGAACAAATCTAACTGGAGAGGGGAGCAGCTGGGTAGCCTGCTATGGAGGAGAGGGAGGCTCCACCCCCTGCAATTCCTGCAATTCATTGGAGAATTCTTCCAGCCTCCTGGGAGGAGCTGTCGCCTCCTCATGGTACATGTAAGCTATATTGGACAACAGAGAAAAAGCCTTTCTTCCTGAAGATGGAGGCTTCAACAGCCAAGCCAACAACATAGGACTGCCCATGTCCTCGCTCCAGAGGTAACCCTGGAGGAGGAGATCCATTCTGCATGACAGAGGAAACAGATCTTGAGCAGCCAGTGATAGCAAATCTGGAGACCAAAGCTGTCTGGTCCAAAAAGTTGTGATCAGAATGACTGACACACCATCCACTTGAATCTTCCACAGCATCCTATAAAGGAGAAGAAGTGGAGGGAAGATGTAGGCCAGATGAAATCACCATGAGATTGCCACCATGTATGCCAAAGTATCCCTCAATAGGAGTAAAATAACTGAACCTTCCGGTAACCTCTGGTGGCCATCAAGCCTTTCGATGGAATACCCCACTTCTCCACCAACAGGTCAAAAACCTCCAGACGGAGTTCACACTTGCTGGGGTCCACCGTTTGTCAACTGAGAAAATCTGTGAAGATGTTTTCTACACCTGGAATGTGCACAGTGGAAATATCAGGAACGTGCACCTCTGCCCAGGCTAAAATAGCCTTTTCCTCCAACCAAGCAGCTGCGCTTCTGGTCCCTCCTTGCTTGTTGATGTAGACAACAGCTGTCACATTGTCTGACTGGGCTGAGCAACCCTTCAGACTGGACAACCACTCGGATGAGAGGTCCAATGCCTCAGAGCATGAACAATCACCCTGAGCTGCATGATGTTGATGGGAAGGAGGGCTTCCTCCGTCGACCACAAACACTGAACACCCAGATGACCAAGAACAGCTCCCAATCCGAACAGGCTAGCATCTGTTGTAAGCATTGGCCCAAAACAGAGTCACAAAAGGTTGAAGCTGTCCAACCACCAGCAGAGACCCAGTCTCATGTCATGAGGAAGACAGACGGGGTGATCCAGAAGGGCTGGATACCCCCCTGCACACACGGATCACAAAACTATTAAACTCTCTGGTGTGAGCCATGGAGTACGGTAAAGCCTCCATAGTAGATATCATCTAGCCCACCAGAGACAAGGACTTCCTCACCAGACGTCCACTCCAGATCATGAGACACATTGGACGTGATCTGCTGCACAGAGTCTTCCATCAGGAATACCATTTCCTGACAAGTGTCGAACCGGAGACCAAGAACGACCAGGTCCTGAGAAGGAACCAGAGTACAAATGTCCATGTTCAGGATCAACCTGTGTTGGAGGAGAACCTGAACACATTCCTGGGCCTGAGATCCCTGGAAAGTAGCCTTCAGCAGAAGGTGATGCAGGTATGGAGTCACCAGAATTCAGTGGTGGGCAGAAAGGCAATCAATGCCACTAAGACCCTCATAAACACCTGAGGAGCTGTGGAGAGCCCAAAGGGCAGGGAGGTGAACTGGATATGCCCAGGGCTGGAAAGAACCTGAGGTACTTCTGATTGCCCGGATGAATAGGAATGAGGAGATATGCATCCAGCAGATCCAAAGAAGCCAGATATTTCCCTGGACAAATTTGTGAAAGGACACAGCACAAAGACTCCATCCTGTAGAAAGTACAGAACACAAATGAACTAAGATCCTTGAGATCCAGGATAGGACGGCAGCTGCCATCTTTCTTGGGAACCACAAAGAGGTTGGAATAAAAAAACAAAACTCATTTCTGGCTGAGAGAGCCTGAACCACCCCATTGAAAAGACTGAGCTTTTCCTGTCCCTGAGGGGAGGGAGAAGGGAAGAATCTGAAGGGAGGAAGGGATGTGAAGGGAATCCTGTAACCTCCTGAAACCCCCTGTAATACCCACTGATCCACAACAGAGCCTGTCAAAGTATTCAAAAAATAATGCAGGCAACCACCCACAGGTGTATACGGACCAGGGTTTGATGAGTCATGTCGAAGTAGATTTGGTGGGTTTGGGTATGGTGGAGTTGTGATTTGACCTTCACTGCTGACCAGACTTGGGGATAGAACATGGAATGCTGGCCTGAGGGGGCACCAGGTTTGACCTTTGTGCCTTACTTTGGCGAGAAAGAAAGAAACGCAGTTTCCTCACCTGATCATTGCGCTTAGGATCCTGAGGAAACAAAGTGCTCTTACCTCCAGTGCCTTCACTGATAATGTTCTTCAATTCAGGGCCAAAAAGGGATGTACTCTGAAAGGTAAAAGAGGCCAGTAATTTCTTAGAGATCAGGTCAGCAGACCAAATCTTAAGCCACAGAGAAGGTGGAGGTCTCATCCTCAAGCTTAATGGCATCCAACAGGGCATCAGTAATATAATGCTGAGCCTCAGAAATGTTAGACAAAATGGGCAAAAGGTCCTCTTTAAGGGCACCTTTGCAAACAATGTCAGTCAGCTGTTCAGTCCAAACAGCAATGGCTCCATTAATCCATGTGGAAGCCAAGGTAGGTCTCAAGAACGCACCTAAGGCAGTAAAGATAGCCTTAAGGCTAACCTCCAGCTTCCTATCTGTCAGATCTTTGAGTGATGAGGCATCCTCAACAGGCAAGACAGTAGCTTTTGAGAGCCTAGAGATAGGGGAATCCACCTGAGGAGGTGTAACCCACTGAGCCAAAGTGGCATCATCAAAGGGGTATAGCTTGGAGATCGCTTAGAAAGAGTGAGACACTTGTCAGGAGTCTTCCACTCATCCAGCATAATTTGATCCAGAGTGGGACTAGGCCAAAATACAGTACAGGACTTCTTGCACCTGAAAAGACGTCAGAAGTAGACTGTGACTCTACAGGGTTAACAGAAAAGTTAATAGAACCTCTGTAATGAGACCCTCAGCAGAGGGTTCAGGGTCAGCCTGAAAGCAGTCACCATAAGTATGGGAAGAAGCCCCTTCTGCATATTCGCCATCCTCTAACTCTTCAAATGAATCCCCCTCAGAGGAATCAGACAAATCAGGAATACCAGGGATTTTAGGGGTCATAAACCTGAGCGAGGTGTGGGGGGTCCAAGATTGGAGGATCCCCTGAAGTGATAGAGGAAGCTGTGCCATAGAGGACATTAAGTACTTGATCCAAAGTGGCTCTTGTACAATGATAGAGGGCCCTGGTGGACAGGCATGGGCCACAGCACATGAGGGGAATAAATGTCCTGAATACTCTCTATTGCATGAGGAACAATAATCAGTGGGGGTCCAAGATGCCCCAGAATCATCAGCCCCAGGTCTAACCCCATGCCCCTTTTGGGGGGACCCCAATACTGTCACCCAGATCAATAAATTCACCCCCAGAAAGCCTAAAAAGTACTTATCTGGTAGGCGAAGGGTTAACCTGAGGAGGAGAATAAAGGAGTCCAAGCCCTGCCTATGATACTCATGTAAAGAAAGAGAAAATGGCGACTGAATTCATAGCCAATCAGCAAACAGCCCGCTAAAATGTGTGTCAGATGGTACCAAATGTAGCATCCGAAACCCACAGGGACACCGAAGACACTGAGGATAAGAACTGGACTGTAGGGCAAGGGCAGACAAGAAGAATGAGCCATCTCTCAATTCAGTACATGGAGCGGTTGCAGAGATATGCCCCCAAGCAGCCTGTCCCATAGAGATTAATGGAGCATTGCAGCATTGCAGTAAAGAGCGCCTTGAAAGCGCGGAATTCAGATAAAGGTTGAAAAATAAGAAGTGCCTGAGAAGTGTCAAAACACATACAGAACACATAATAAAGCTAAATAAACACATTAATCCAAAGGAAAAATTAGATAAAAAATCCCGACTCAGAATAACTTGGCAAGGAAGGGGTTAAATATACCACACAGCTCAAAATGCTCCAGATACCCCAGGAACAGAATAATTAAATACCCAATATGAGTGAAGCAGTTATGAGTAACTCCAGAAGGGCCCCTGTGCGGAGGGGATCAGTGGGACATGTGGACCGTGGCACTAAAAGTGTTGCTCACCTTTTTGCAGATCTTCGTTTCTTCAGATTACCATTATAATGCAAGAAGCCTGAGAGAGACTCCTTTTGGAGAAAGAGACATGGGCTGCATGGTTCTCTCCCAGGGCTGCAAGGGTCCACAGACAGCACCTATTAACTGAGCACTCCTCCAGGGGCAGTCAGTAATGGTTACCCGCCTAAAGGGGGAATTTTGATACCCCATATCAAAGAGAAATGATAAAATAACTAAAGAACTAAGCAGAACTGTTCTCAGCTCTAACTAGATGAAGGAACAAATCTTATGTGGAGTGGAGTGGCTAGGTAGCCAGCTATGGAGGAGGGGGAGGATCCATCCTGCACTTTTTGAAGAATTGTTCCAGTCTACTGGGAGGAGCTATAACCTCCCCATGGTATCTGTAAGCTATATTGGAAGACAGAGAAAGGATCTCTTTTTTTTCATTATTTTTTATTCAAACCACATTGAGGTGGGGGGCCTCATGAAGGGTCCTTCTGCCCCCCTCCGCTAACTAGGTCTAAATCAAAAAAATAACAAACCATGTGTGTGCCACAGAGGGTCCAACAAATTGCTTTGCAATGCTTTGGACACCCTTGTGGCATGCACACAAACTGCCTCCAATCCTCCCCCACATACTGTACCTTCCCAAGCCTGGCTCCACAGCCCACTGGCAGTCCCATTGCCCCAGCCTGACCCCTCCCCCACAGCCTGGCTCCACTGCCTACTGGTACACACAAACTACCAGTGTGAACTGCATTCAGGCTGGGAATCAAATAGTGTATGTGTGGGACATAGTGTACACACTGATAGTCACACTGGATGTGACAGGTCCCCCATATGCACTACCTGACACCCTCCCGCTCCACAAGCCTTACTCAGCTGCCCACTGATAGACATATCCACATACACTGCTTGATCCCTCCTGAATCCACTGGCAATCACAGGTCTACACAACTGGTAGCCATAGAATCACACATACATTGTCTGCTTCCCCATCCTTGTTCCACTGGTAGCCACATTCCTGGCACCCAATATGGCATGGCAACACATACCAGTGGGATACTATTTTTCTTAGGCTGGCAGGAGGTCCTGAATACACTAGGAAATCTGATGGGGTTGAACATTTTTGTATCTTTGAAGTGACTGATATGTAAAAAATACATTTTTATTTCCTATAGTGCACACTAACTTAGGGGTAGATGCGGGTAATTGTCTATTTTCCAAAACTGTATGATTTACCTCCCTTTTCGTCATTCCTTTTGCTGTAATAACAATTTTAGTACAGGCAACTCATAAATGTGCCAAAAAAATGATAGATTTTAGTTAGGGTAGTTTTGGACCTCTGGTACCACCTACATTATGTCATCTCATACCAACAGGGTGGAATTTTACAATGCATTGGACACCCCTCTAGCACTTAAAGTGTTAAAATACAACCATATGTGCTCAGTGATTATACATACATTATACATACAAAGCTGTGGGTCATATTGTGTCACGAACTTGCATGCGTGCCCATTTGGTGCTCAGATTTATACAATGTGGTGTGGGTGAAGTGTTTTGAATAATTTAACCCACATTATTCTAAATATCCTCATCCTCACCCCCATTGTATAAATCTGGGAAACAAATTGGCAAACCTACAAGTGGAGGGGCAAAATTGTTACACAATGTTACCCACTGTTGTTTTTCAGTTTAACATTTCTAATCATATGAACATAAAATGCCCCATTTTGTCATGTAATGTGAGTTAGAATGCTATTGTGGATGTCAATGGGGCACTGTGGTGGCATATAATGGGTTATTACTCAGCTTATGACGTGTTGGCTTATTTCTGTGCTGGTAGCATTTAACTGTATTGCTGTGTACATGACATATAATGGTATATTGCTCTGCTGGTGGCATTTAACTTTGTGTTGCTGTGCTGGTGGCATATAATGACAAATTACTCGTGGTGTATAACAACGCATTGCGGTGCTGTTGGCATACAACTCTGTATTGCTCTGCTGGTTACATATAATGGTACATTGCTGCGCTAATGGCATGTAATGATGTACTGAGTCATCAGCCTGGCATGACCTGCCTGAAATCTCAGTACTGATAATTCCATTGATTGAATTGGTGAATTTAGTTCCTTTAATGCTAGCGAGGTTGCCAACATATTGCAGAGCAATGCGCCTGAGAGCTCTCTAGTATCTAAGGAGTTAAAATGCTCAATTTAAATCAATGAAAATTGTGGGAATGTTTATTTGTCACCTATTGTGCAGTTAGATTGGCCCAACACTGCTCCACTTTGCTTTATACATAAGGGCCATTGATCATTATGTAACTGAGGCAAATTGGAGCAATTGTAGATCAAAACGGTATGTTTTTGAAAGGTAGCACGTGAAAGACCTTGCAACCTCTTAACATTCACCATGTCGCCTGGATAAAAATGGCGACATGAATATCTCGCACTGCATGACAGCACGAGATTCTGATGTCGCCTACTAATATGTCTCTACATACTGCCTGGCAGTGCCGATCCTCTGTCTGAATCTAGCACCATGCCTTATGGAGTACGGAAAGGTTGCCAGACCAGAGTGCATCAAACCTGGAATTAATGGTTTGAAGGCATGGTGCTAGCTACAGCGAGAGGATCGGCACCGTGGTTGAATCCTCTTCTGCTATTTTAATCTACACAGATAGAGCCGGGGCAGTACACCACCTACAGTAACACCAGCTTTAAAATAGAAGAGTAGGGGAGTTAGAGCTGGCCAGCAATTAGGCAACATGTCAGGAGGTGAAATGAGAATCTTGTGTTGTCATGCAGTGCAAGATTTTCATGTTGCCCTTTTTTATCCAGGCGACATAGTGAATGTATTATATGGCCGCACGCTCTTTTGAGTACGACCTTTTAAAAGTAAACCGATCAAACTAAATGTAAAAGGGGAAAATAAAAATTGCATAAGGGGGAAGCATGTGAATTTTTCACTTAGGGTCCTCAAAAACCTATAGCTCCCCCTCTTCTCCTCAAATGATCTAATATTGCTTAAAACCTTTTGAATGCCAGAGGGGTTTGCTTTGCAATGCATTGCGTACCCCTCTGGCACTCAAAGGGTTAACACTTTCAGTGCCAGAGAGATAAGCAACACATTGCAAAAGAATCTGTTGCGTACCCCTCTGGCACTGAAGGAATTAAAAACCTTTGAATGCCAAAAAATGGTAGGCACCTTTCTGCCAATGAAAGGGATACACAATATTATTTAACCCTTAGGATTACATGCACTACAAAAAGTGGAGCAATTGTGGGACACAACAACTACACTAAGGGGGACAAAAAAATTCCAAATCCCTATGATTTAAAAGGCAGCTTTAACCCCTTGCATGCTGAGTACAATGTATTCCTTCACGATGCATTTGGAGGCCTTTCTGCAATTCAATGTGTTAAAAAAGGCTCTTTTCTATCAATCGTAATGTTATTTGTTCTCTGTGGTGCAGTTGGTTTGCCCCAGAATTGCTCCTTTTTGCTGTGTACATGTGGCCCCCAGTACTATTGTACAAGGGTCCATTACTGACCCAGCCGCATTGTGTAGAGCATTTGACTTACATTCATTGTACCAACACATCAGAGGAATGTTACTTATAGAATATAAATACACATTGCCCAGTATTACATACATACAAGTATTTATTAACTACAGAATAGCAGTCTTAAAAATACATGTACAATATACAGTTTATCCTATATAATAATTCACTAGGATGTTTGTCAGAAGCCGTCATGTGCAGCAGAGACTGCCCGAACCTACAGAATGCTGGGAGTTGTGTGCTGGGAGCATTATGTGCTTTCGGCAGTCTCTACAGCGAATGACTGCGTCAGCGGCAGGACGCAGAGCAGGACCGGCGTCTTAACATCACCCGGACCTTGGCCCATGTACACGGGCTTTCATACTAGTAGTTAATAAATCATCATTATTCAAAGACGTAAACACCTCATTAATATCAGTGGAACATTTTACTTGTTCCTTGCAGTGTTTGAGAATGACATTTTTTTGGCAGTGCCACTCACAAGATTTACCACGATGATGACACAGAGTGATACATTATTTGAAATGCAAACCAGTGTTGTAGGAAACAGGATTTACACCCCTCAAATCTCTTGATCCATTCAGAGTAGCAGCTCTTCCAATCTTGCCATAAGGAGGAGGGGGCAGAGCTTTTGTTCCCATAGAGTCACCACCCGAGGCAATGTGACCTGGGCAAACTTCAGTCACTTCATTAATGTGCATGTGATAGGAAAGAGGTTGCTGCATAGGTCTCGAGAGCATTGCTTAGCAAATGAGAACATCACCAGCATTCAATGGAGGATATAAAGAAGTCTAGCTTACTCCCTTTGAATCTATGTCCATCTAAAGGCACCCAGGTCATGTAGTGGGGCCGGTGAAGCCATGTTCTCTAATCATCAATGTATGCTTGTTTCAGAAACAAATATTATGATGAGCACAAATGAGAATGAACAAGATAAAGTGTCTTGCATTAAGGCTTGTGGCCTCTCAATGGTGCTATGAGGCATATTTTTCACTCCCATGTGCCATAACATAGAGGACATTTCCATATCCATATCACACTGGTCCTGTCCACACTCCCATGTGCCATAACATAGAGGAAATTTCCATATCCATATCACACTGGTCCTGTCCACAGACAGTCCAGCTCCAAAATGTCAGGCAAATCCCCTCTGTACTAAAGAATCAGCACAGCAACAGATGTACGTTTCAGCCGATGTGGGCCTCGTCGATGTAGTGCAGTTGATGCCCTCTAGGCACAAGGAGAACAAGGGCCCATGTCTGTGATACCCTTCCACTTAGGGATACCTAGGAACAAATACTGTGACGAGTACCCATCAAACATAAACAAGATAAAGTGCCTTGTTCTGAGATATGTGGCCTCTCAGTGGTGATACAATTCACATTTTTCACTCCATGTGCCATTTGAGAGAGAGAAATTGAATTTAATGAAAATGCTATTATCCCATTTAAAGGGATAGTAATAATTTAAAATGTAAATAAAATATCTTGTAGAGTTTATCCCCTGACTAAAAATTCAACTTTGAGCTGCAATAACTTTTGAATAAAGCACCTTTCAGCAGTGTTTTATTCAGGGGGATAAACCCTACAACATATATTTTTTTTTACATTTAAAGTATTACTATCCATTTAAGATTTTCAACCACTTTCAGAAATTAAGTAATGACACTGCACACAAATCTTTCAGGAAGAATGAAGCTAATGGCACACATACCATCCCTTTCAACTTGTCAAATGGTACCAAATAACCTCATTAGTAAGTGGGATCTCTGTCCACTTCTCCACTGGAATCCACTGCACACACTGATCTCTTGGACTCCTAAATACCTGAAACAGAAGTCTCACTATTTATATAAATGTCTCAAAATTACTTTATTATTCTCATTTATAGGTTAGCTGTCAAGGAGCTTGTTGGAAACTTTATGTGCACTCTGCAGATGTCATCTCAATTAGGCTGGTGCACTCTGCCATTGGGCCAAGGGTTGTAAACCTGAAAAACATAGAATAGACAGGATTACTTCATTATCAGGCCATTATGCCTAGAAACAGAGGACTAATTCAAATATTACTAAAGACTTGGAGAATTGGGAGAACTGAAGGGAGAAATAATGACTAAAGCCCATCAGATCACAGAATGAAACTGTAGATCTCTCGAGATGTGTTGCCTATTACCACTCAGCAATGCAGGGATCTGAAACCCCTGAAAAATGCTTCTTTACAATCCACTCATGGCCAGCATATCGGTGTATTTATATATACTGGTTGTTTAGTTCACATAAAATTATTGCAAAAGTTTCAAATCACCATATAAGTGTATACCTAAATTGTAGAGTGCTACCTATACATAAAGTGAGAATATCTCTATTTTAATGCAGGCCATTTATGGAAATGTCATTGTACAGGACAGCACAGGAACCAGTGCAATCCTTGTAATTGTACCATACACATAAAGCTTGTATTCAATTCTGATCTGCACCATACAGTGCAGGGATAACAACATCCAACTGTAGATATGACTGATTTCAAACCAGTGGCTTAGAGGTGGGCAACATGTGACTTCCCAGCTGTTCTTAGACTACAACTCTCAACATTATCAACCAGCTAATCACTTACTGAAGCTGATAAATGTTCTTGTCCAATTACATCTGGAGAGCCACCTTGGTGTGTCTTCTTTCAAAAAATATCTATTACCGGGGAATTTTGTTTATTTTTGGACATCTAGAACATAGCAATTAATGCCTTGGTCCAGAAAGCAAGAATTCTGTGATGTGCATTGTAAAGAAAAGAATTCTTTGTATTCAAAGACCCTACTCTAAATAATAGAGAGCTATATCTCCAGTGCTTTCCTGATCCCTCTGTGATTTATGCAGGGCTGGAGTGATGATGGCTGCAGCAGTGAATGATCACAGGCTGTTCCTTTAAGTCTTTCCTCACAGAGAATTAGCACCAACATCCAGACTCCTGTTCTTTTCAGAAAGACTGGAGACACCTAAATATAAAACCAATCATATTAATCTTACCTTTTCTTGACTGGTCTTTGCCTGTCAAGGCAGCTTGCTTCTCCTAGGTAACCACTGCCACTCTGCGCCTTTTGGAATTTTGATGGTCGTGGCTGCCTTCCCCATGGTGAGAGTGGTCTGATGAAGCATGAGTGTTCCTCTTTCTTTTCGCTTTCTTTGAATAATTCTGTAGCTCTCTCACTTTTACCAGAGTGCCCCCACACACTCTTTGATGTAGTGCCAAATGTCTCCCCCAAGATGGTGTCCGGTTAATGGCATGTTTAAAAGTTATTTGGCAGGGTCCATTACACTGCCACTGATGTGGCCTGATCTCATCATGGGAAGCATTCCAACTAACAGGAACCTAATGAAATTTGAAAAAACACAGAACAACATTCAGCTTGAAACAAAATGTCCTAGTAGTAAAGAATAAACACAATGCAGAGAGTTTTATTCCAGCTCATTGTCCCTTTTACTGAAAGTAAAATACAAGCAATTATGGGGCAAACCACCAGCACCACAGGGTAAATAAAACACAATGATTTCAATGGGAATTTTAACCTCTTGTATACTGAAGGGGACTCACTCTTGAACACTCTTAAGGGGTTATAAGTCCCATGTAAATCAATGGGAAATAAGGGGATTGTTCAGTTGTCCACTCCGGTGCAGTTTGCATGATGCAGATTTGCTCATCTTTTTTTTTCTTTCTGTACGTCTCCCTTTATACTTCAAATATATTATTATTTTATTCCTAAAACCCTGAATAATATTGTCTTGAAAATGCTCTTTATAGAATAACAAAACATTGGATTTAGTGGGGTTTGTGCACCACTTTACAAATATACATATGTAGCGTGCATTACCACCCTTTTTCATGAAAATGAAGTGTAAATAGTTAAAGCAAGAAACACTGGGGCCAATGTATCAATTCACCAGTGTAGCGCCCCTGGTGTTATCCTATAACACCAGTGACTTCTCTCCTGGGTATGGACTACAGTGTATCATTACTGCTGTGGTGCCTACCAGTGGACAGTCTTTACCAGTGTTGGACTTTCATGCCTACAAGCTCCTCATGCCAGCTCCATTGCATGCCCAGGGAAATGGCTTATGCTTGTTCTATTTCCTCTATGTCCTGTATAGTACATAGACTAAAACAAGGCATAGAGGGAAGGAATGTCCTAAACCCCACACCGACCATCCAATTGTCCTCCTCTTAGTGCAAGTAGCATTAAGGGGAGGATTTGGGGTGTAAGGACATAGTAAATTGACATTAGGTTGGTATAGGGACAGAACACCAATCCCAAGACCTATTATTGTGAGGAATAGACATGGTGCATCCATCTCACTGTCACTACATCAGTGATTAGGACACAAGGCAGCACAGAAGTTCCTGAAAAACAGTAACATTTCTAGATTTTTGTACTTATTTTGTTGTTCTTTTAATCAGAAACATATAGTCCATCAAGTGTAACATAGTAACATAGTTGATGAGAATGAAGAAAGACATGTGTCTATTAAGTCCAGTCCATGCCAAATCACCCCTGTTGATCCAGAGGAAGGCAAAAAAACCCACTGAAGTAATTCCCAATTAAGACGCAAATGGCAGTCAGATATATCATTGGAGAGCTGTTTGTACTGACGTTGAATATACATGTAAATGGTAATCCTATCACCCCGTAGTCACCTCTTCTCTAATGTAGATAAACCCAGGTTGTCTAGTCTCTCTTTATAACTCAGATCCTCCAGTCCCTTTATCAGCATCAGAGGAGACCACTGACAATTCTCATTACAATGTGCTGGAGGGATCTTTAACATTCATGATGTTTAACCCTTTGAGTGCCAGAGGGGTATGGAACGCATTGCAAAGCAATGTGTTCCGTACCCCTCTGGCACTCAAAGGGTTAAAGCTCCAGTTAAATCAATGGGAATGTAGGGAATTTTGGCATACTCCTGTGGTACAATTGGATTTCTCTAGTTCTTAGTAAATAAGACTAAAGTGCCGATATATGAAGAAAATGTAGTGTGATTCTGAAGTAAACTAACTACACCATAGGGAACAAATAATCCTTTCCATAAATTGAATTATGGTTTTTAACCTCTTAAATGCTAGTTCTAGTAATTACTGGTTAAATGCCTGTTTAGAACAATGGGGACTTTTATCTGTTATAAATGGTGCAGTTGGATTGCTCCAGAATTGCTCCTGTTTCTTAGTATTTGAGTCTCACAGAGTACAAACACATGAATGTCTTCCTAGCGGCCCCAACTGCTTGGTCTGTTGTGGGGTTGGACAGTGAACTGGTAATTACACTTTTGGCTGAACCCTTTGTATGCCATTGAGGTATCTGACACATTTCAATGCACTGGATACCTCTCTGGCACTCAAAAGGTTAACTACAAGTGAAAGTACTTACTTGAATGTTACCACCAAGGAGGTTGTTAAGTCGCTCCACATGTCTGCAGAACTTCGTCCCATGATCTGAGTCGTCTTTCTCATCTGTGATAAAGAGCAGGGCATGGACCATCTCATGCAGTAGGGCCTGTAGAACACACACAGTTTACTGTTTATTACATTGGTAATATTTATGTTTATATTAATAACAGATAAGTATATTTCAGAGAATATAGGGGTGTTTTAAAAAGTAAAGAGGTGCAGTACAGGATCAAACTAACAGCACAATAGTTAACAAATTAAACATTTTGAAAGTAGCTATGCATTTAAATGGGGCTTTTAACCCCTTCAGTGCTAGAGATGCATTACTTCACAATATATGTTGTAAGAATTAGCTACCATTAAGGTGTTAAAGGAGAAGTAACAGTATAAAACAACACAGCTCAGTCTACATTTACTTGTATATTAGACCACTGCAGCATTTACATTTTTTCCAGAGACTCAAGTAACATGAAAAAAATATAATCCCTAATATTCGCCTGCTGTTGGATTAGCTCACTGCGCAGGTAGCCATTTTAAAATGTTTTTTATGTTTGACAACAAAAAGACTGTACTGCAAATGAGAGAGGTAAATCTCCTTTGTGCAAGTAAGTCCTCATGCTTTAGACTAGTGGAAGTTGTAATATTATCATGGACAGTTATTCTACATAGAGGGTGTGTGCTTTAATGTCAGGAGCACGTGCATTTCACAAAGATGGCGGCTTCCTTCATTTGCCTGCATGTTACTATTTAGGATTTTATCCCCTTAACGACCGGGGGATCGGTGACGCGACGCGACTGAACGTCTGCGGAGCAATTTTTTTTTTTCTTCGTTTTCCCGTTCCGGACTCCCCAAACGGCGTGCAGCCGCAGGAGGAGCCCGGAACTCCATGACGGTCATAGTACGTCACGGGTCGTTCAGTCAGATCGACCCTTGACGTACTATGACAGTCAAGGGTTGTTAAGGGGTTAAGGTGTGCAGGTAAATAATTGTTTAAGGAGGCGAGAAGCATTTGTTGTAGTTCCTAAATGTAATGCAGATACTTTTTATATAGGTGTCACATCTCTTTTAAAAGCGCCATTTAAAGGATCAGTAAAGTCGTATAATGAAACAATCATACACAACAGGATTTTTCCTTCTGAGCAAAACAAGGTAATCCCACTGCTGGGAGTTGTCATACACAAACATTATACCTATTTACATTGTCCTGAACCAATGCAGATCTTACTATCACATTCTGTAGGTAAAAGGTGGGTCCATATTAGGGGTGGGGAAAGCAGGAGACTGGTTAGCCAATACAGGTGTGACTTTTACTCTTATCACCTCGCCCATTGAATGTAATAGAATATCTGCCTGGATACCAGGTGAACCAGATGGAAATGTTAATGTCAAAAAAACAAAAAATATAAAGCAGTTTAAAGTGGGGGTAGAAATGGAACTAGAGATGGAGTCCTCCACATGGTACCATTTTGTCTCCCACCTCCCTCTCATTTCAGTTTTTGTGACACACATTGCTGCCAACAAGACTCTTGTATCTGTGTGTTTGTAATGAAGAGTAGGGTCTGAGGCTGAGAAGGAAGGAAAGATTTGGATTGGCTGGAGGAAGATGAAAGACAGAGTGGAGGAGGTAGGACAGGGAGTGGAGGAGGAGGAGCATTGGTGGAGTCCGGTGAATAAATCGGCTAAATGAATACATTTCAGAGAATACAAGGTCATATTCAATAAGCTAAAGAGAGGACATTCTGGGACAAACCAATCGCACCACAGTGGATAAGCCAAAAATCCCATTGACCTAAATGTTCTTTTAACCCTTTGGGTGCCAGAGGGGTAAGCAACGCATTGTTCTGCAATGCGCTGCATACCCCTCTGGCACTCAAAGTGTTAACCCATTGAATGCTAGATGCATCGAACACATTGTTTGATGACCACTCCAACATTCTAGGGGTTAAAAGCTAAAATTAAAGGATCAGTAAGCTTTTATTATTTATTCTATATATATATATATATATATATATATATATATACACACATATATATATATATATATATATATACATATATATATATATATATATATATATATATATATATATATATATATTTATATATTAGTAGGACTTTCCCTGCTCACTATAACAAGGATATTATAAGCAGTGTCCTTATTCAAAAGTCATAACTGACACAGAAAGGTGGCGCTACTGGTACATTGTGTGATCTGTAGTCAGTTTCTCACCTGTCCAATACAATACAATGGAAAAAGAGGATTTTTATGCCTCTTATCAGTACATCCTTTTCTCATAGTTCATGGGGGACGCAGGCACATTGGGGTGAAATGACCCTTCTTTTAAGAGGCTGGGCTCTCTGGAGGAGGCAGCCTCTCTCTCAGATCCTATTAACTATCATTTAGCTCCACCCCCTTTTTAGTTTTCACTTAGCAACACCAAGTCCAAGCCAATGGTTAAACAAATAGTGATTAGAGTCAAGGAAAAAACACTACTCCAGAGAAGCTAGGAAAGCAGGGCACCCGTGCTACAGGTATCAGACCTAAGAATGTCCTCCTAGAGGGATGCCTTGTGTCCCCCTTTGACTGATTGGATAGAATTTATCTGTAATTAGCACAAAAATTCTCTTTCATTCAATGGGGGACTCAGGGACCATAGGAACATCTCAACAATGTCCCCAAAATAATCAGAGTGGGAGGAAACTCTCATAGTCACTGAAAAGGGAGATTTTAGCTGGAAACCAAAGCAGTCAAAAAATGGCTCTTCCCACCTGGCAAAAAATTTACAGCTAAGAGTGCAGTTGTCCTGTGTTTTTTTGCATACGTCATTGCCTTGAAATCAATGGGAAGACTGAATTTCTCCCCACCACATGGCAGTTTTCTTTTCTTTTCCTGCAGGCATATAAAGGGTGTCAGACTCCCACAGCATGTCATTTTGTGTTTGTGAAAGGAGAAAGCAGCATATTTTTGAGCTAGAGAAGATAAGCAAATAAATTGGAGATGAAGCTTAGTTTAGGCACTCTGTTAGGTAGGACATGTGTTGTTTGTATTAAGGGAGTCTGTGGGAGAAGAAGGGAGAAATAAGGTTGACCCTAAATAACCCAAAATTCAGTGTGACTGACTGGCAAAACACAGTGAGTCCTGATCCAAGCTTCTTCCTGATGTGGCTGTTATTATCTCTGTGTTGGGAGAGTTTTGTGTGTGAGAAGAGAGCAAAGGAGGTTGACCCAAATATCCCAACATTCTTTGACTGATTGAAACACACAGGCCAATGTCATCCAAGCAATTTCCTTACTGATCTTCCAGTTATTATCACTGTGGAGGGGAAGTCTGGGGAAAGAAGTTATTGATTTTATTTTTTATCTCGATTTTTTTGTTTTCTCGTGGCTTGTACCAAACTGCTGTAAGTCTTACAGATCAATGTTTACTTATGGCTAGGATTGGGCAACAATATTCACCTCAAAATGAAATCAGCAAAAAATGGCATTTTCCACCAGGAGGAAAATTTCCCCTGTAAAGTGCAGTTTTCCTGTTTTTTTGCCAAGCTGATTAAATTGAAATCAATGGGGCATTGGATTTACACACAGATATCAAATGCTATTTTATTTCCCACAAGTATGTTATAAAAGGGATCTGAGGGCGCCTGTGTTGGTAAAAGCTGGAGAAAGAATCAGTTGAACAGGTTTTTGTTTTGGTGGTGGTGGGGGGGTTGTTGACTGGGATTGCGGGGGGGGGCAATTAATAAAAAAAATAAAATAAAATTTGGTATGTAACATGATAGAGATAGAGACCCCATGATGTAAGCTGTGACTTGGGCAGACAGATACTTGACGAGATACAGTATTTTGTAGAGGATGATTTGTAGGACTTAGACTTGTTGTTAGAGGCTCAAGCCCTAAGGAAACATTGATTTGTATGACTTACACTTGTTAGGCACAAGCCCTGATGAAATATTGATGTGTATGATCTATACTTATAAGGCCCAAGACCTAAGGAAACATTTATTTGTGGGACTTAGATCTGCTAGAAGCCCAAGCCCTGAGGAAACATTGGTTTGTAGGACTTTGGTTTGTTAGCATCACAAGCCCTGAAGAATCTGTGATTTGTGGACAAACAAGCCCCGCAAAATTGTTTTATGTAGGCCTCTGGTTTCTATTTAAGGAACAAGACCTGAGAAAAACATGACATACTGGCCTAGTGCCAGCAGGTCATATTGTGGGTGCTAATGGTCATTGGCCATTGTCAAATGTCCCAGTGTCATTGTGGCATTTGCGAATGCTGTTCTTGCTGCTGCTGATAAGCAAGGGAATGTGATCAAAAACAGCAGTGATATTGGTGATGGTAATCATGGTTCAACTTGCCACTACTAACTCCAGTGTTGCTTCTGAGGCAGTAGCAGCACCACAACTTACCCCCACTACTTCAGGTATATGTAGAGAAAAGAAGTTGGCCAATAATGCTTTTCCTCCTGTCTTTCCTCCAAAATCATGGGTGTGATGTTGGAATAGAAATGTTTCCCTTGAGAACAGGAGCTGAGCCTCTCATAAGCAACTTCAAAGGGCACAGTGTGTGTGTAGTAAATAAGGGTAGGACTAGGAACAATGGGCACATCTGCACTCGCATCAAACACCTGGCACAAAGCTAACCAAACACCACAACGCTTAGGGTCCCCAGTGTGAAATCATTGTACCTGAAACCAAGTACTGCAGCAGGTACTCATAGTGATAGCAAACACTATGAGCCTCTTCTGCCTCAATTTTGCTAAAGAAATCATAGCACAACAGCCTAGCACCCTCTCTCTCTCTAGCTGCATGTATTGGGTTTACCTTCCAGGAAGTGTCACATTTTTGGAGAGAAAATGCAAACATGTAAGTATATCGGCGAAAAGTTTTTAGCCATTGAAAAAATAGTAAAAACTTTTTGACAATGGGGGAAAATGGTGAATATTTTATGGGCTTTATTTAAAGTGGATTTTCCCATGAAAAAAGTGTTCAACCACGTGATGTTTTTTTGCGGAAACACAACGGGACCTTTCACCCCCCCCACTCAGGGTTTTGGGCCTCTAAAAACAAGTCTATGTTCTACAAATCATCCTCTACAAGACACTTTATCCTGTCAAGTATCAGTCTGCCGCAGTCACAGCTTACGTCAGGGGGTCTCTGTCTCTGTCACGTTACGTACCAATTATTTTATTATTTTTATTAACTGTTCCCCACCCCAATCCCAGTCAACAACCCTCCCAAAAAACATTCCTTGTTCAACTCATTCTTTCCCCAAACACATAGACCCTCAGACATCTTTTATTCTATGCCTGTGGAAAATAAAATAAAATGATGTGTGTAAATTCAGTCTTTCCATTGATATCAATGCAATGAGCTAGACAGAAAAAACTACACTTTTCAAAGGAAATTTGAAGTGCCATTTTAAGCATGCTTTGGTTTGAGGTGAAAATTTTCACCCATCCCAACTCTTGACATCATGCTGCCCTTTAACTTTGTTGAAAACAGTGTCTTTAAATAACTAAGGTCTTCTGTTGCACCTTGCTGGAATATGTGTCATTGTCACTTAAGCAGGAAGTCAGTGTTTTGTGGGCAAAGGACAAAAGGCACTATGCATGATAACACATTTTTCAAGGCTTATGTTGCTGTAGGACTCATAACTTTGACTTTCAGCTACTTATTTCTCCACTGCAGCCCTCAGAAGAAGTAATATTGTAGTGACAAATGTTGCAGCATAGGGAACGAAAGCAAAAAAGTTTTTGGCAGGGGTGAAAGGAAGAAATGTTTTCCCTGGGCGAAAAAGGAGAAAACTTTAAAAAAAAGAAATAAATACATTGTTGGTCATTTGGGAAATTTTTCTGACTTTTCACCCATCTCTATTCAGCAAGCTAAAGTAAGCATTTCTGGGGTCAAAAAACTGCAACCCAAGAGACAAGTGACAATTTAATTTTATTTAAGTGGAGCATTTAACCCCTTGAATGCTAGCTGGAAAAAGGAGTCGCCTCTACCCCAATGTCATTATGGTATGGGAACATTTATAGAGGATTTAGGGAATCTTTCACATATTAGCAAGTTCTGTTTTAGTTTTAGATTTGTTTGAATCATTTGGTTGGTACAGAGGACTCCACTGCATTACTGTACTAGGATCCCAAGACCTGTCTAGCATCTAAGAGAACCTGTTGAGGCTGAAGAACTAAGGAAGAATGAAGGAAATCTCAAGCAAACCAATTGCACCATAGGGGACAAACAAAAATTCTCAAAATCCCTATTTAATCAATTGGAGAGTGTAACCCGTTGAATGCTAGAGAGGTCCCGTACTCATTGTGGATTTTTATTTGTCTTCTATAGCACCCCAGAATTACCCCAGTTATCCTTAGTAAATCAGCCTAAATATCTGAAAAACAGCTTCAGTTTTTTAACTACTATAAAGATCCATAGACCTGTGTAAAGAAAACTGTTAGTAACACTTACCCCTATCATTTCACTTCGCGGTCTGTTGCGATAAAAGGTTTGATTGAGGCGGATGGAGCATTGCCTAGAAATGTTCTGAAATTTGCAGTATCCACCAAGTCTAGATACAAAATAACATGAATTAGGTCAAACTCTTTAATATCAAGGTCACATTTAATGTGATTTCCCCAAAATGTACCTTCTGTCATTTGTTAGATGTTAACATAATATTAACACACAAATACTATGCAAATTTTATTGTTTTAACCCCTTCGCGAGAAAGGACGTACATGTACGTCCTCTGTGGGTGTCACTTAGTGACAGAGGACGTACATGTACGTCCAGGAAATCCGGCTCCCCGCGCGGCTGCACGCCGTTCGGGGACTCCGGATTCTTTTAACAAAAAAAAAAAAATGTTAGACGGGCGTTAAGTGACGGCCGCGTCTGCACGCGGCCATCACTAAGGGGTTAAAGAAACAATAATACATGCTTAGTGACACTTTTATCAAATATTTGCTGGTGTTACAAGTATCTGACACTTATGGGATCCCTGGATAATAGAGGAATTCAGAAGGAGAGGGCTTGATGGGGTTAGGATGGGAGGAAAGGATGGTGGAGGAAATGCGGCAGCTTGGCTAGAGAGGAAAGTTTGGAGGCGGTCCTGAAATATTAACTGACTGCCAGCACTTCTGGGTCCCTCAGCCATTTTGTGTCAATATGTGAAGAGTACTTGCACTTGCAAGGATTTCCGATCCACACACCACTGCCTAGATCATGTGCCAGGTAAATACCTGTGGTGTGTGTACTGGTCACATATGGGTAGGTGGTCTTTTAGTGGTGACTTTGGGCAGAAGGAAAACAAAAAATGTAGGGCTCCCAGCAAGCTCTAATAGGGGGCCCTATGCCCACCCCAATTATGCCCCACCCCCCAACATAATTCCACACCAACAACAATACATGAAAACACTGCACAGGTTTATAAAACATAATTACCTACATAGATTCTAAAATATCATTAAGTAAGCAGGAAATATCTAAAGTCAAAATGCTAATACCAATAGCTGGAAACAAACAGTCCTGTTGTAATAACATATCTATAAGAGTGTAAATTTATATCAGAAGTAGCCATTCCCTCCCTTTCCATTTCTCCAAATGATTGTCATTCAGTCCACCCTTTGGTCCACAAGAGGTTAACCACATACAAATCATATTATACTTTTCTGTATTAAACCCTTGGATGCTACAGATTTCCCCAGGATACATCTCTTACCTCCAAGGGGTTACAGCAAAAAAGTCTAATAGACCGCTAACAATATAAACACATTTGCAGCATTTAACCCTTTCAGTACCAGACGGGTACGCAACGCATTGCTTTGCAATGCGTTTCGTACCCCTCTGGCACTCAAAGGGTTAAGGAGTTAAAAGGGCAACAAAAACAACCACATCTAAAAATGAACATGTCTGGGTTCTTATAGCATAAATATCCTGGAAGCAAGACTACATAGTTACAGCTAGCTTACTTAACCCTTTGAGTGGCAGAGGGGTACACAATGAGGTTGCGCCCCCCATCTGGCATTAAAACAGTAACTTACAACTTCAGTCTGGGGCTCCAGGCCACATTAACACAGCTCAGTAAATCAAAGAAGAATGTAAAGTTCAAATAATTGAAGAGGAGCAGTAAGTCAATATTTGGATCTGGATCCAGCTGTTGGAATAACGGGTCCATGATAAGTTAACTTTCAGCAAAATCCAAGTCAATAATCGCTGGGATGAGCTATACCAATACCAACTAAATAACTGACAAGTGAAGAATGTCTAATGGTTTTTGACATATGAGGTAGTAGAGATGATATTATAACTGGAGAAGTTCCATGTGCATTGTGATGTCATAAGGTCTGCATGCAGACAGTAACTGTAATCTCTCTGGGTGTCATTACTGTAGGTTATGTTTATTAGGCTAATAAAGTTACTATTATAATGAGCACATTGTTCAATAGAAAATTTGAGTAAAAACTACAGTATCACAAGTGACAATAACCCCAAATCCCAACTAAGTTTTAATTGGAGTTTTAACCCCTTGAATCTACTAACATGCAAGGGTTAAAAGACCCATTTACATCAATGGGAGTTTTATTTATCCCCTATTATGTACCAGAATTGCTCCAGTTTTCTTTTGAACACAGAATCCTTCTGACTGGCCCACTGGGATATCAGGGATTCTCCCAAAGGGCCCAGGGTCTTTAGGGACCCTGCAATGACTAGTTACACCACTGCACTAAATGCTGGCTATGCATTGCCATGGTATTGAAGGGTTAATAAGAACACTTTCAAACAGCTTTTTTACATTTCAAGGGCCTCTAGGCACAACACCCTCTGGTGCACTAACCCCACCTCTGCCCCACCACTACCCACACCTCCTCACTTAACCACACCCTCTTTTTGTGGCCAAACCCATTTTTAGATTTATTCTTCAAAGTAATGTGGCAATTTTCCAGAGGTGGATGAGAATGCTATAAATAGAAATAGGGTATATACAGCACAGATAAAGACATCTTAACCCTTTGATTTCAGAGGGGTACACAAAGAATCACAAAGCCCCATGGCACTCAAGGGGTTAAGTGACCTTTACTAGATATGCAATCTAAGAACCAAACAGTGAGAGATAAATTATACAGTGCAGATCACTAATAGCTACAGTCTTAGTGATATATACTTTCTGGAGTCTCTTCTTGCTAAAAGTACTAGCATTCTGTGTCAAGCATTATCGCTCACTCATTCACACCACCAACTATACGTGTATATCCATTACTGTGCTGATGTATGTGTCAGTGTGAGTTGCTAGTCCTATGTGTGCCACTGTGCATGTGTGTTTTTCAGCCAAATTGGCAATCCTTCATGAACTGGAGTATCTACAAGGATTAGACCTCAATGATTGGTAGTTAGGGGTGGGCAAAAGTAGACTTGTGCACGGGCAAAATTTTCGGTAAAATTCGAATTCGGACAAATTTTTTTTTTCTAATTCGGATGATCTTAATTTCGGACCGGGCCTATTCGATTCGAACGAAATTCTGATCCATTCCGAATTATTCGGCCGAATTTAACATGGGTTAAATTATAGCAGTGCTCCTCCGTGCACGCTGCTATCATTCTTTGCAGACAGGGTGTGCATTTAGAAAAAGATACATCCCAAAAACGGACATTGTCGTACATTGCCTGTCTGTGCATGTCACCTCTACTCCAGCATGGGATGCCAGTCACAATGCAAACGTCGAACATCGAGAACCCATGCCTGTCATTCAATTTAGCATGTTCGAACATCGAAACCCCATGCCTGTCCTTCAATCTAGCATATGTTCGAACATCGAAACCTCATGCCTGTCATTCAATTTAGCATATGCTCGAACATCGAAAACCCATGCCTGTCACATCCTACTCAACATAAGTGGTCGACTCGAATATGGACAAACTACATGTCACATTCTATGTTAGTACATGGTTAAAGATTAAGGTTTCATTTTCTGGTACCAGCCTCCTTCCCTACTGTCCCTCTTTAGTACCCAAATTCCTCTCTCTCGTTTTCCTATCCTGATTTCCCCTCATATCGGATAACTCTATGTGTATATACATTGTAGAGTTTCATACTACATCAAGAATAAACATCAATGATTGTAATGTGATAGATGTAATGTGTTAACCCTTTGAGTGCCAGAGTGGTACGCAATTCATTGCAAAGCAATACGTTGCATACCACTCTGGCATTCAAAGGGTTAAAAAGAAAAATTGAGACATTCTGTTGTGAACAAACTGCAACACAGGAGAGAAATAAAAAAAAATGCTTGACATCTATACTGAAGAGGGGTCCACAGCATTGTCTTAGTATAGCAATATCACCGTTTTCCGTGAGTGTGCAATACAGGGCTCTACGGTAATTGCTGGGCATTTCCCAATGTCATAATCAGGGGATGATGGGAGTTGTATTCTAACTACTGTTAGGAAACACATAAGTGATGCACATTCATCTCCCACCTAGAAATTATTTACACACGAGGCAACTCCCCCAAGTAATACCTAGCCCCTTTCCAAGTGAAAGGACTTCCAGAAAGGCTTCAGATCTCTTAGTGACTCACCTGTTATTGCCAGTCAGCGGGACCCGGAGAGTAGGAGGGGGTGATGCTATGGCTGCACGGCACGGTGCTCTTAGTTGGTCACTTGTCGCAATGTTGAAGCTCAGCCCGGCCAGCACCTTCTGGGTGGAGACACCTCACAACAATTCTTTTCAGGACACATCATGCACTGTCGTGCACTCATACTAGGGATCCCAAATGTTTAGACTCATTTTGTACATGGGGCACCCTCCTGTATTTGTAAAACCTCTCTAGCAAATCTGGGATGGTAGACCTATTTACTCAAGTCTTGACTTTAGGTGGGCGATAAACAATACAAATAGGCATAATGTTTCACTGTCACATAATTCACGTCACTGAAGCAGCCAGCAGGCATCGCCACTGAGTGAGCATAGGGCTGCCCAGCTGCTGACAGTCACACTGATGGGACACCCTGCAACACAGAAATGGCGGAAGAGCACAAAATAAACATGCTATGGGACCGCAAATTGCCACCCCTGTCAAAGTGCCGCCTGGGTCCATGGACCCACTGGGACCCATGTAAGGGCCGGCCCTGTATTCGAACAAATACCTAATATTTTTTTATATTTTGCACAGGAACAAATATTACTTGCTCTTGCAGTGGCAATAACTTGAACTAATGCTGGCTGCCTACCTATGCCTAGCCTAATGCTCCCTGCCTGCCTAGACAACAACTGTACACTCTCTAATCTCTTCTCTCTCTGAGCTCCAACAACCCAATGAGGAAATGCAGGCTGTCTGTCTGTGTGACTGTGTCATTAGTCCAACCCCCATCATGAAACGAAGAAGGCTATTCGAATACAGACAAAAGAGGGAAGTAGTGCATGAAACGGAGAATGGAATTGGACTAGAGACATGGAGGGAAAATTATGGAGGGAAAGTAATTGAGCGTGCACAGGAAGTACAAAAAATTCCTGGTCAAAAGTAGTCAAAACTTTTGGAAATGTGTCGATTGCCGAAACTTCCGAAAGTTTCGACGAATTTCGGACCTGGGCTGTTCGGAGTCGGATCATTTTTTCCGAATGACCCTTGAGTTTCGGATTGGCCGAATGTCTCCGAATGACCCCATTTTTGACGAAATCCGAATGTCTCCAAATGAATTCGCACATGTCTAGGCAAAAGCTCTTTGCGTGTTCCTGGGAGAAATCCAGCTAAAACCATGTTGTTGTCTGTTTTTTCACAGGAAAATCCGCTATAAATCAAGTGATTAAAATATTCAAATTTTTCGACCATTTGACCAAAATTTTTCAATGGCTAGAAAGTTTTTGTCTATTGATTTATATGTTTTTCACCTTTTTGCCATAAAAACATGACGTATTCCAGGAAGTAAAACATAATAGAAGCAGCTACAGGGTGAGGTAGACATGCTGTTCTGCTGTGTATTTATAGCAAAATTAAGGCAGGAGAGGCTCATAGTGACCGCTAGCACTATGAACAGGTTTAACAATAATAAAAGGAGGAATTGGAAGGACCCTTATGCATCCAATGAGTCTGAGGAGGAGGAAGTGAGAACTGCAGAACCAATGCTGTCCAGTCCCCCTAAATCACCCCTAGGGATTTTGTGGAATTTAATGGGAAGGGAGGAAGAAAAGGGTAGTAGTGAGAGCAGGACAGGTCAGCTGCCTGTGCCTGCTTCCAGACGTGCTGCCCGTGCTGCTGCCATTGCTGTACATGCTGCCTGACTTGCTACCCCTGTTGCCATTAGTACTGTGTCTGCTGCCCATGCTGCCTCCAGTGCTGTGCCTGCTGCCAGTGCTGAACCTGCTGCCACCAGTATTGTGCCTGCTTTCAGACATGCTGCCCCTGCTGCAACCAATGCTGTACCTGCTGTCAGACATGCATCCCCTGCTGCAACCAGTGCTTTGCCTGCTGCCAGTGCTGAACCTTCTGCCACCAATACTGTCATTACCAACAGTACTGTGCACAATTTGTGACAAGTCAGTCAGAAGAGGAAAGGAGGGAACACACCTTGGCACAACTGCCCTGATAACACAAATGAAACACAGACAACATGACATTTATGTCAATTATGTTAAAGACAAACACCCACCACAGAAATCAAGCACCACTGTTGCTGTACCCCCTGACTCTCCAGAAAGGCAAATAGAGGCGATGTGGAGATTAATGAGGAGGAAGAATAGAGAAACCCAGGCAGAGACTCGAATTTCCATTATGAGTGAAACAACTAGCTCACCATCACCTTCTTCCTACAGGGTAACTACATATTCTGCCTGTTCTCCTCCGCCAAATGATAGCCACTCTGTTGATATTAGGATATGGCAGTTTGTCTCCACTGCACACTCTGTACCAGTTCCTGTCATACCCCCGGATCGTATACTTGCCACCTTGCGGACCAGTATCACATCCCCTTTGGGGGATGAGATCCTGGCATCTCAGGCCAATGCACCTCCAGAGAAACCCATGGGCAAATGTTTTGTGGCTGAGTCCGGTCAAGGCTAATGGAGATGTCTCATTCTTCCCGGGCGGCTGGTCATGTGGGCAAGAATCAATTGATCTGGTCTCTGTCTCGAATGTTTTGGTGGCCCGGCATGAAGGATGACTGCGCGGCATTCACTGCAGACTGTGCCACATGCACTCATTCAAAGTTCCCAAGACATCTTCCGGTGGGGCCACGGTATTTGCCAAGGGAGGTATTTCGACTCCACGGAGTTCCCAAGCTTCTAGTCTCTGATCGTGGGAGACAGTTCAAATCCAGGTTCTGGAGGGCATTCTGTGACCAGATGGGTATCCAGTTGTCCTTTTTCTCCGCTTACCATCCCCAGACTAATGGGGCCGCTGAGCATTCCAATCAGGGATTGGAACAGTTTGTACATTGTTTCATCTCCAACCATCACGATAATTGGGCTGACTTGTTGCCGTGGGAAGAGTTTGCCAGGAACTGTGCTGTATGCACCTCCTCCGGGACCTCACCCTTCCTTATCAACTATGGGTTCCAACCATGCTTGCTCCCAGACAACTTTGAAGCACAACAGATTCCGGCTCTGGACAAGCATATTAGGCAGCTTCGCTCCACTTGGGCACAGGTCCAGAATTCCCTATGTGACCCGATTTGTAGGTCCGTTACAGGTTCTCCGTAGAGTCAACCCTGTTTCCTATGCCTTGGAGCTACTGGCATCTATGAGGATACATAACGCATTCCATGTATCCTTTCTCAAACCTTTGGTGTGTAACCGCTATACCACCACCCCTGCAGTCCCAGGTCCGGTGCTCATACAAGATCACGATGAATATGAAGTACAGAGTATTTTGGATTCACTCAGATTACATGGCCAGATCCAATACTTGGTGCACTGGAAGGGATATGGTCCAGAGGAACGTTCATGGGTTAATCATGCTGATATCCATGCTCCACTCCTGTTGCACAGGTTCCACGCCAAGTTTCCACTTAGGCCTGGACCTCCTCCGCGGGGAGGGGGTCTTTGAGAGGAGGATACTATCACAGTGCCCGTGATTCCTATTCTGGCGACATTACTACTTCCTGATTCTTCCCCTGCAAGTCTCTCTTATTGGTCACTGGGTTCTGCTCCGCCCAGCGTGAGCCTTCTTAAGCACAGTCCTGTCATTCCTTTGGCACCCTTTCGTGGTGTTCCTGTGCCTGGTGTTATTCTGCTGTTGTTTCCTGATCTGTGTATGACTTGGTTTTGCCTGACCTTGCTCCTGTCTCTTGCTCCGTGTTCCGTTGGGGATTAGGACTGGCTGACTACCAGCTCCGTTGCTGACAAGGACTGGCTGACTACCGCTCTGTGTACCGATTCTGGCTGTGGCTGACTACCCGCTCCGGTGCTGACTAGGACTGGCTGACACCCGCTCTGTGTACCGATTCTGGCTGTGGCTGACTAACCGCTCCGTTGCTGACTAGGACTGGCTGACTACTGCTCTTTGTACCGATTCTGTCTGTGGCCGACTACCTGATCCGTTGCTGACCAGGTCTGTCTGACTACCGCTTTGTGTACTGATTCTGGCTGTGGCTGACTACCTGCTCCGTTACTGACTAGGACTAGCTGCCTTTCCGCTCCTCATACTGACTCTGGCTGTAGCTGACTTCCCTTCCGTTCTGGCCTAGTGCCTTGCCGTATTGCTCTCCAGAGCCTGTCATTGTTGCCACGCTAGTGCCTGCCCGATTTACCCTACGAGGGCCTGTCAGTATTTCCTTATCTGGGCTTGTCAGTGTTGTCGCACCAGTGCCTGCCCGAGTTGCCCTACGAGGGTCTGTCAATGTTGCCTTACCAGGGCCTGTCAGAGTTGCCGCACCAGCTCCTGCTGAGTTCCCCACAAGGGCCTGTCAGTGTTGCCTTACCAGGGCCTCTCAGTGTTGCCATGCCAGTCCCTGCCTGAGTTACCCTACGGGCTCTCTCAGTGTTGCCGCGCCAGTACCTGCCCAAGTTTCCTACCAGGTTTGTCTCTGTCGCTACAACAGTGCCTGTCCAAATTATCCAGTAAAGGGTCTGTCTGTTCTGTCCCGGTCAGTCCTAGCCTGAGGTGGGTGCCTGGTGCATTCTTGCCTATATACCTACTATTGCTTTTACGTGCTAGGTATCTGCCCTGCAGTTGCCTTCTGTCTTACTGGGGAAGTTACATTTTAGTTTGACACTGCTGAGGTCCTGTTCCTGATGCCTGTTCCTGTATTTATTATCTTTGTTTTGTTTTGCCTGTTTCATTGCACCCTGACCTGTGTCAGATTCGGAAGTACCACGGTACTGTTCGAGTCTGGACCTGTGAGGGGTGATCTTGTGAACCTTATTTTCTTTAATAAAGCTGGTTTTACCTTACCTACTTGTCTGAGAATTCTTACAAACCGTGAAAGTATATCCGCATATTGGGGGAAGATCTAGGGCATAGGCCACAGGGTTCACATGTCGGTGGATATGGAAAGGCCCCACAAAACAGGGAGCCAGTTTCTGAGAGGGCACTCAGAGGTGGAGATTTCTGGAGGACAACCAGACCCTCTCCCCGACCTGGTAGTAGGGTGCGGGGAGGCATTTACAATTATCCTGGAGCTCCTGAGATTGTTGAGAACGTCACAGTGACTCTTTGACTTGCACCTATGTAGAACGGGTTTGCTGGAGATGATCCTCCAGTGCCAGAATCCCCTGGGGAGCAAACAAATCTGGAATCATAGATAGTTGATACCCGTAATTCACCATTCAGGGGGAGAACCGGGTACAAGCAGAGACTGCACTGTTATGAGCAAACTCCACCCAAGGTAGCAAGTCCAACCAGTTATTCTGAAAGTCCGAGATGTAGCACCACAGGAATTGCTTGAAAGCCTGATTTTCTGTACTGTTAGGGACCAGGAACCAGACAGACACAAAAATGTAAAATGCAAAGCACCTTTAATAAAGTAACCAAACATACAAATCAGAACAGTGATTCAGGAGCATAAAACAAATGACAGGGTCAGGAACCAAGGTAGGTACTCAGAAAAGCTGGAGTCAGGAATACGGAGGCCAGCAAGAACAAGCCAGGAGTCAGGAGCCAGAAGGGACATTACAGGAAGCCAGGTCATACATGGATAACCAGGAGCACAGGAGAACACACTTGCAGCCATAAACAAACACAAGGGCAAGGAGAAAGTGATAAAAACACAAAGAGAAGGGCGCAGACCCTCTAAGAGCAAATCTGTATGTATATCAGGGTGATAATACCCCCTTAAATGTATATGCTCACCAGAACCTTGACCGATAACAGCATATCTGGGATCAGATACTCGAAGTTTTCTCCATTGGATTTAGCACTCTTAGTAGTTGGAAATTGTTTAAAAGCAAGTTTATTTATATAAAATTACAATTAGTAATAATATGTTTAAAATTAACACCCCGACGCGTTTCGTATCACTAAGATACTTTCTCAAGGGTAAGAATAATAATATTATACAGTTTACAGATAACCATGAACATTACCTTTATAAATGTTATCCCAGATTCACTTCGTGCCGATAGCGTGTGCCCAAGGCACGCGACTGCCCTTGCATCCGGTTTCTCCTCTCACTTCCTGCTGGATGGCGGAACTGGTAACTCAATTGCTAGCTTGCGTTTCAATTATGAAATGCACGCTCAATGTGGGTTGCTAGGTGACAAGAGGCTTGCTCCGTCTATTATGCCAAGTGATTTCCACTTAACGTCAAGGCTGCTCATCATTCCTAGAACACACATTCACTTGCAATTGCTGGGCAGCACGAAAAACCTTAGTAATTCTATCACTCAGATTTCCCTTCTTATTTATATTGTTATAGCCGCTGGTTCGATCATTCCTAGTTCCCCTCTACTCGTATTTTTAGGAGCCCTAATAGCATTCCTACATACAAGGCTTAAAAGCCAATTGCCCCATCTATAAAATAAAATGGAGATTGAAATACAATAAATTAAATAAAATACCAAATTGGATCGAAAAGTTATTACTGTACTTAATGATCATTAGCAAAATAAATATTAAAAAACTATTGCTATACCATATATTCTCCATAGGGAAAATTAAATACTCCATTTCATGTTGGATCCCTAAGCTATCAATTTATTGTTAACCTATTGGGGAATATAAAGTAAACGGAAGTAAAAGGGAGAAATCAATATGTGAATATGTACGAATTACTATAAATTATCTCACCTCTGATACAATGGCATGTTGAATCTGGGAAAACATAATTATAATTTGCATGACATTAAATAGAATAGGTAAAATACAAATATTTCACATCACTTCTTTGTATTATTTCCTATTATCTACAATATGATGACATTTACTTAATTGGATCTTGTCCATATATATCCCCATCTTGCTACTCTTAATTATAACTGTTAGTGACCTTACTCTGAAGCTTCATACTTATAGTATCTATATTTCTTTGTGGTTGGACAAAACCTAGCTTCCCCCACATACTACATATTAACACCCATATATATCCATATTCTCAGGATAAACACCATAGGTCCAGTTCTTCATTCAGACCTCCTGGTGTTAAACAATTCAGAGTATGAATCCAAAATGTTTCTTTTTTACATAAAACTAAAAATCTATCAACTACAGACCGAGGAACATAATCTATACCTTTTACTGAAAAATTATGCAGGCCCCCATTAGGACACCTACTGAAATGCCTGGAGACAGTATGTTCTTGAGAGCTTTTTTGAATACTTCTTCTATGCTCCCCAAGTCTTTCCCTAAGCGTCCTTGTTGTTCGGCCCACATAATTTAACCCACAGCCACAGGTAATAAGATATACCACAAAGGATGTACCGCAATTAATAAAATGATCAATCGTGAACATATTAGTAGAGCCTATAGTTGAAAACGTATGAACTTTGTCATCCATATATTCACAATTTAAGCAAGATTTTATCTTACACCTATAGTTCCCTACAATCCTTTTTTGAGTTATAGCTGTTATTCTTTTTTCCACTTTTACCTCTTTCAGTTTACTTGGTGCTATGAAGGATCGAATATTTCTTGCTCTTCTGAATATTATGGAGCTTTTTTCTGGTATCTCTTCACACAATAAAGGGTCTTCTTTAAGAATACCCCAGTTTTTCTCCAGAATATTCTGAATCTGTTTGGCATATGAGTTATATTGCGTTACAAAGGATATCTGATGTTTCTTATTTTCAACTTTCCTTATTTTAGGTATTAACAAATTTTCACGATTTAAATCTCTCGCCCTATCAATAGCCTGATCTAAAAGTTCCTGATTATAACCTCTTTCAAGAAATTTATTCTTTAAAATATCACTTTGGACTTCAAACTCCTCCAATGTACTACAATTTCGTCTTATTCTATTCAATTGTCCAAAAGGGATATTCTTTTTCCATTTTTCCAAGTGGCAACTCCGAGCATGCAAATAATTATTTTTAGATACTGGTTTGACAAATACTGTACTCAGAATCTTATCTCCTTCTGTGTATAGTTTTAGATCTAAAAATTTTATCTCAGTATCATTGATCTCCGATGTGAATTTTATACCTTTTGTATTATTATTAAACCACATAATTAATTTGCAAAGCTCTTCTTGTTCACCATTCCAAATGATCAATATGTCATCAATGAATCTGCCATAGAAGACCAGGTTCGTCCTCCATGGGTTGCTGGACCATACCATCTCATCTTCCCAGCAACCCATAAATAAATTTGCATAGCTCGGGGCGAACCTGGTCCCCATGGCTGTCCCCCTTGTCTGTAAATAGAATTTTTTCTGATACACAAAGTAATTGTGATATAGGATATATTGCACTCCCTTCAAAATAAATTCTTTTTGTAATATCGGTATATTTTCGTCTTGTTCCAAGAAATACGCAACCGCATCTAGACCTTGTTTATGTCCAATTGATGTATACAATGATGATACATCCAATGTTGCCCATACGTATTTACCAGGAAGCCAGTTAATACCTGATAATTGGTGTAACACATGTTGGGTATCCCGTATATGTGATTGGAGTTTTATTACATATTTTTGGAGAAAGAAGTCCAAATAAGCAGACAGATTTGAAGTTAAGCTATTTATACCTGAAATAATAGGTCTCCCTGGGGGATTATGAATTTCCTTATGTATTTTTGGTATGTGATAAAAAAATGGAGTAATAGGTTGTTGAATATACATATAGTTAAATTCATCTTTACATATTATATTCTTTTGAAGTGCTTCCTGCAGAAAGACTTTAAATTCTTTCAAAAACAATTGGGTTGGGTCAAAATCTAATTGGCAATAAGAACTAATATCCCCTAGTAGTCTATTCCCTTCTTGGAGGTATTCCTCTGTATCCTGGACTACTAGAGCCCCTCCCTTGTCTGCTTCTCTTATTGTTATTGCATTATTGTTTTTCAGTTGTTGTAAAGCCTTCCATTCTCTCCCTGTAAGATTTTTAAACTTTTTATCTTTTGTTCTTTCAATCATTTCTTTATAGTCTTTTAACACCACTTTATAAAAAGTATCAATACACGGTCCCTTATAATTTATTGGATTAAATTTCGATTTTCCTTTAAAGTTTGTTCTCACAAATTGATTTGTATCATTTTTGGCCACTTCCATTTCCATTAAATTTGGATTGGGCTGTAAAGGGACCAAAGTAGTTGGTTCCAAATTATCTTTTTCCTTTTCCTTTTTTATTTTTTGTTGTTTAAAAAATCTCTTTAAAGTTAACTTTCTTTGGAACTGATTTAGATCTACAAAGAAGTTAAAGTCATTTGGTTTCTGATCGGGAGCATAGGCTAACCCTTTTTGCAATAAAGAAACTTGATCTGCAGTGATGATAAAAGAAGATAAATTAACAATACCATCAATTACTTCTCTTGGTAAGATTGGTCTACTCTTTGGTTCTTTATGTTTCTTTTTTCCCCCTCTACATCCCCTTGTTCTTCTTCTTCCTCTCTTTTCCTCCTGTTTTGATTTTGTGTATTCACATTCTCCCATAACATTAAAATGGGATTTTTGTGTTTGCTCACTGATTGTGGGACTGAGTCTAAAAAAGACGCCGTGGGTGTAGAGGGCTGAGGAGATGAATTATCTATATCTAACTCCTCTCTCTGTTGTAACAATTCTTGACTGTTTATTGTCTGTAAAGTGGAAGTTTTCTTTTTCCCTTTTGATGTTTTACCTGACGCTTTTGTCCCTTTCCTTGAACCATGTTCCCCATTTTCCATCTCATTAACTAAATCCTCCAGAGAATCCTCTTTATTCAGTATTTCATATTTATTCTGATTCTCAAACTCTAATTTTCCTTCTACATCTATAGTTTTCTGGACTGTGTTAATAAACTCTATTTTATTAGAAGTGTGTTGATTGTTATTAATCCTATTTCTATTTTGTCCAAATTTAGCGTTTTGGTAATGTTTGTTATCTTTATTCTGATTCTTACTTTTTTTAAAAAAACGATTTTGACTACTTAAAGTGAAATCCTGATTGCTGTAATCTCCCTCATCTCTTTTTAATTTATTCAATTTTCTGATCTTAAGTTCATTTTCTAATTTATTCACATTTTCATTGGTAGTTTTATCCAGGATACTGAATTCCTTATTTGTGGAGAAGCATTCTATACTTTGATATGCTGCTTTAATTTTCTCCTCTATTTTATTCAGTTCCTGTTCTCTATATCCAATTATGTGTCTAATTAGATCAAATGAACATTTTTCTAATATTTGATTCCACTTGATGTTAAATTCTCTATCTTGGAAGGATGAAGATTTATTTATCCTTAGACCTCTAGGGATAATTTCCTTATCCAAATAGTTTTGTAAAAGGACTACATCCCACCAATGTTTCAGCTCTTCCTTAAGAGCATGTTCTAATGATAAAAAGTGTTTTTTCAAAATTGAGTTCTGATCATTCTCAGTATTAGGTCTGTCTTGATCCTTTGTTAAAAATATTTTCACTTTTTCTTTTCTAGCTTTTCGTTGTTCTAATGAGATACAAGACATTGTTGTATTTAGAAAATACCCCTATGAGTTGAAGCAGCCACTACAAAAAACCACCAAAAAGTGTCCAACTAAAACAACCAACCTAATGTTATGGCGCTACTCAAAACTCTATATAGTATTTTCCACAAATTGTCCCAAATAAATATCTTATTTATCTTTCTATCAAAAGCCCACGTTCAAAGAAAAATTGTTTTGAGAGAGTTCAATCACAGTTATATTCAATCAATTTCACATTCCATAGAGTGCTATTCCTTTTCTGATATGCCCAGAGGTCTTCTTAGTTTCCAAACGAGTGGCAATCCACTTCCTTTTTAGTTCTCTTATTGGTCGCTGCTCCTTCAGAATCCACTGGTGGAGAGTGAATACTTCTCTACAGAAATAAAAACACAAAGAGAAGGGCGCAGACCCTCTAAGAGCAAATCTGTATGTATATCAGGGTGATAATACCCCCTTAAATGTATATGCTCACCAGAACCTTGACCGATAACAGCATATCTGGGATCAGATACTCGAAGTTTTCTCCACTGGATTTAGCACTCTTAGTAGTTGGAAATTGTTTAAAAGCAAGTTTATTTATATAAAATTACAATTAGTAATAATATGTTTAAAATTAACACCCCGACGCGTTTTGTATCACTAAGATACTTTCTCAAGGGTAAGAATAATAATATTATACAGTTTACAGATAACCATGAACATTACCTTTATAAATGTTATCCCAGATTCACTTCGTGCCGATAGCGTGTGCCCAAGGCACGCGACTGCCCTTGCATCCGGTTTCTCCTCTCACTTCCTGCTGGATGGCGGAACTGGTAACTCAATTGCTAGCTTGCGTTTCAATTATGAAACGCACGCTCAATGTAGGTTGCTAGGTGACAAGAGGCTTGCTCCGTCTATTATGCCAAGTGATTTCCACTTAACCTCAAGGCTGCTCATCATTCCTAGAACACACATTCACTTGCAATTGCTGGGCAGCACGAAAAACCTTAGTAATTCTATCACTCAGATTTCCCTTCTTATTTATATTGTTATAGCCGCTGGTTCGATCATTCCTAGTTCCCCTCTACTCGTATTTTTAGGAGCCCTAATAGCATTCCTACATACAAGGCTTAAAAGCCAATTGTCCCATCTATAAAATAAAATGGAGATTGAAATACAATAAATTAAATAAAATACCAAATTGGATCGAAAAGTTATTACTGTACTTAATGATCATTAGCAAAATAAATATTAAAAAACTATTGCTATACCATATATTCTCCATAGGGAAAATTAAATACTCCATTTCATGTTGGATCCCTAAGCTATCAATTTATTGTTAACCTATTGGGGAATATAAAGTAAACGGAAGTAAAAGGGAGAAATCAATATGTGAATATGTACGAATTACTATAAATTATCTCACCTCTGATACAATGGCATGTTGAATCTGGGAAAACATAATTATAATTTGCATGACATTAAATAGAATAGGTAAAATACAAATATTTCACATCACTTCTTTGTATTATTTCCTATTATCTACAATATGATGACATTTACTTAATTGGATCTTGTCCATATATATCCCCATCTTGCTACTCTTAATTATAACTGTTAGTGACCTTACTCTGAAGCTTCATACTTATAGTATCTATATTTCTTTGTGGTTGGACAAAATCCCTCAGGGAGACCTATTATTTCAGGTATAAATAGCTTAACTTCAAATCTGTCTGCTTATTTGGACTTCTTTCTCCAAAAATATGTAATAAAACTCCAATCACATATACGGGATACCCAACATGTGTTACACCAATTATCAGGTATTAACTGGCTTCCTGGTAAATACGTATGGGCAACATTGGATGTATCATCATTGTATACATCAATTGGACATAAACAAGGTCTAGATGCGGTTGCGTATTTCTTGGAACAAGACGAAAATATACCGATATTACAAAAAGAATTTATTTTGAAGGGAGTGCAATATATCCTATATCACAATTACTTTGTGTATCAGAAAAAATTCTATTTACAGACAAGGGGGACAGCCATGGGGACCAGGTTCGCCCCGAGCTATGCAAATTTATTTATGGGTTGCTGGGAAGATGAGATGGTATGGTCCAGCAACCCATGGAGGACGAACCTGGTCTTCTATGGCAGATTCATTGATGACATATTGATCATTTGGAATGGTGAACAAGAAGAGCTTTGCAAATTAATTATGTGGTTTAATAATAATACAAAAGGTATAAAATTCACATCGGAGATCAATGATACTAAGATAAAATTTTTAGATCTAAAACTATACACAGAAGGAGATAAGATTCTGAGTACAGTATTTGTCAAACCAGTATCTAAAAATAATTATTTGCATGCTCGGAGTTGCCACTTGGAAAAATGGAAAAAGAATATCCCTTTTGGACAATTGAATAGAATAAGACGAAATTGTAGTACATTGGAGGAGTTTGAAGTCCAAAGTGATATTTTAAAGAATAAATTTCTTGAAAGAGGTTATAATCAGGAACTTTTAGATCAGGCTATTGATAGGGCGAGAGATTTAAATCGTGAAAATTTGTTAATACCTAAAATAAGGAAAGTTGAAAATAAGAAACATCAGATATCCTTTGTAACGCAATATAACTCATATGCCAAACAGATTCAGAATATTCTGGAGAAAAACTGGGGTATTCTTAAAGAAGACCCTTTATTGTGTGAAGAGATACCAGAAAAAAGCTCCATAATATTCAGAAGAGCAAGAAATATTCGATCCTTCATAGCACCAAGTAAACCGAAAGAGGTAAAAGTGGAAAAAAGAATAACAGCTATAACTCAAAAAAGGATTGTAGGGAACTATAGGTGTAAGATAAAATCTTGCTTAAATTGTGAATATATGGATGACAAAGTTCATACGTTTTCAACTATAGGCTCTACTAATATGTTCACGATTGATCATTTTATTAATTGCGGTACATCCTTTGTGGTATATCTTATTACCTGTGGATGTGGGTTAAATTATGTGGGCCGAACAACAAGGACGCTTAGGGAAAGACTTGGGGAGCATAGAAGAAGTATTCAAAAAAGCTCTCAAGAACATACTGTCTCCAGGCATTTCAGTAGGTGTCCTAATGGGGGCCTGCATAATTTTTCAGTAAAAGGTATAGATTATGTTCCTCGGTCTGTAGTTGATAGATTTTTAGTTTTATGTAAAAAAGAAACATTTTGGATTCATACTCTGAATTGTTTAACACCAGGAGGTCTGAATGAAGAACTGGACCTATGGTGTTTATCCTGAGAATATGGATATATATGGGTGTTAATATGTAGTATGTGGGGGAAGCTAGGTTTTGTCCAACCACAAAGAAATATAGATACTATAAGTATGAAGCTTCAGAGTAAGGTCACTAACAGTTATAATTAAGAGTAGCAAGATGGGGATATATATGGACAAGATCCAATTAAGTAAATGTCATCATATTGTAGATAATAGGAAATAATACAAAGAAGTGATGTGAAATATTTGTATTTTACCTATTCTATTTAATGTCATGCAAATTATAATTATGTTTTCCCAGATTCAACATGCCATTGTATCAGAGGTGAGATAATTTATAGTAATTCGTACATATTCACATATTGATTTCTCCCTTTTACTTCCGTTTACTTTATATTCCCCAATAGGTTAACAATAAATTGATAGCTTAGGGATCCAACATGAAATGGAGTATTTAATTTTCCCTATGGAGAATATATGGTATAGCAATAGTTTTTTAATATTTATTTTGCTAATGATCATTAAGTACAGTAATAACTTTTCGATCCAATTTGGTATTTTATTTAATTTATTGTATTTCAATCTCCATTTTATTTTATAGATGGGACAATTGGCTTTTAAGCCTTGTATGTAGGAATGCTATTAGGGCTCCTAAAAATACGAGTAGAGGGGAACTAGGAATGATCGAACCAGCGGCTATAACAATATAAATAAGAAGGGAAATCTGAGTGATAGAATTACTAAGGTTTTTCGTGCTGCCCAGCAATTCCAAGTGAATGTGTGTTCTAGGAATGATGAGCAGCCTTGAGGTTAAGTGGAAATCACTTGGCATAATAGACGGAGCAAGCCTCTTGTCACCTAGCAACCCACATTGAGCGTGCGTTTCATAATTGAAACGCAAGCTAGCAATTGAGTTACCAGTTCCGCCATCCAGCAGGAAGTGAGAGGAGAAACCGGATGCAAGGGCAGTCGCGTGCCTTGGGCACACGCTATCGGCACGAAGTGAATCTGGGATAACATTTATAAAGGTAATGTTCATGGTTATCTGTAAACTGTATAATATTATTATTCTTACCCTTGAGAAAGTATCTTAGTGATACGAAACGCGTCGGGGTGTTAATTTTAAACATATTATTACTAATTGTAATTTTATATAAATAAACTTGCTTTTAAACAATTTCCAACTACTAAGAGTGCTAAATCCAATGGAGAAAACTTCGAGTATCTGATCCCAGATATGCTGTTATCGGTCAAGGTTCTGGTGAGCATATACATTTAAGGGGGTATTATCACCCTGATATACATACAGATTTGCTCTTAGAGGGTCTGCGCCCTTCTCTTTGTGTTTTTATTTCTGTAGAGAAGTATTCACTCTCCACCAGTGGATTCTGAAGGAGCAGCGACCAATAAGAGAACTAAAAAGGAAGTGGATTGCCACTCGTTTGGAAACTAAGAAGACCTCTGGGCATATCAGAAAAGGAATAGCACTCTATGGAATGTGAAATTGATTGAATATAACTGTGATTGAACTCTCTCAAAACAATTTTTCTTTGAACGTGGGCTTTTGATAGAAAGATAAATAAGATATTTATTTGGGACAATTTGTGGAAAATACTATATAGAGTTTTGAGTAGCGCCATAACATTAGGTTGGTTGTTTTACAAGGAGAAAGTGAGCCTAGCTGCTTTAACAGTATATAATATCCCAACATGTCAAATTGCCAGAGAGGGACACTTTTGGTTTAGGTGCTGGTGGGGGTGTGGCTGGTGGGTGGAGCAGTACTGAGAAAGTTTAAATGATATCATGACCTATTAACAGCTCTTTATGTAAGTGAATAGATTATTTAGAAAAAGACCAAATTGTTTTAGTTACACAGAATAATTCATAAACACATATGCTGAAGTTTAACCCTTTGTGTGCCAGATAGGAATCAAAGCACTGCAGCATAGTACATTGGATATCTCTCTGGCATTCAGAGGGTTCAACAACCATTAATGTGAGTTTTATTTCTGTCTAGCAATGTGATATAGTTATATACACACCACATAGTCTGTTCTCCTATAAAAGATGGGCAGCAGGGCAGAAAAGAGGGACAGAGGTATTTGGGTCTCAAAGAGGGACACTTGTGAGTTATGTAAACATGTATACTGAAGTTTATACAAACACTGCGAGTTTTATTGCTGTAGAACAATGTGATACACTTATATACACATCACACAGACTGATCTCCTAAAAAGAGGGACAACAGGGTGGGAAAGAGGGACAGAGGGATCTGGGTCTCAGGGAGGGTCTGTCCCTCCTAAAGAAGGACACTTGGGATGAGTGCTGTTGTAACAGTTTTAGTACAAGCAACTCAAGTTTGACTGTTTTAAAAATGTATGAAAAATCAGAAGTTGTAGTTGGTGTAGTTTTGTTCTTCTGGCATCCCTATGGTATGTCAGCTCATACCAATGAGGTGGCATTTTTCTTGCAACAGAAGTATCTAATGAATACAGTTAGAAATTCCTTAGTTTTCAAAGATTTCAGTATATTTGAAGGGGTGGAAATGTAAAAAACTAATTTCTTTGCTTTAGCACCACCTTCTGGAAACAGATGTGCACATCAGGCTAGGGGTGAGAAGGTGAGGGACCCCTCATTTGATAACGTGGATTATCTTCTTTCCAAAACGGTATGGTTTGGTATAGTTTTCTATATGTACCGTAAAATCTCGGGTATCATACGCACAATTTTACCCCTCTTCACCTTATGTGTAAGTGGGGGTGTGCATATTATACATGAGAAAAAACAATCATATACTTATTTCTGCTCGCCCCAACCCTCCACCTACCTCAATCCACTCCCAGCTTCCCCTCCTACTACTCAACCCCTCCTCATTTGTTATATCTGCATACCAACCAACTGTCCCGATTTATGTGGGTCGGTCCTGATTTGGGGGGCAAAACCCACTGTCCCGCTGCATTTAAATTATGCCCCAAATTCCTAGCCTCTTCCCCACTTTCTAAGTATGTCCCATATCACTCAGTCAGCCGTAATACTTATTTACATAAGAGTTCATCATGTTAGCTGCTTTGCGCGATTGGGAGATGCCTAATTTACTGCACAAGTGAGTTTCACTTCATATGTGCACTTGCACGCAGTGTTCACTCCATGCTCCAGGTCTCTGAGCAACTGGCAAGTCCTGAGTGTTCTGTCTGAGCAGCACTCAAGGATGCCAGAGACGGACATGAGAAGAACTGCAGCCGAACTCTCTTGTCTTGATATCATCCTCGTGTCTGACCAGGTACAATTATAAGTGAGACCCATAAGCTGACTCTGACAAACTTGTTACTTCAGCGCCGCCTGAGTTGCATTCAGTGGGAGGTTGGCCCTGGCACACATGTGCTGTTTGTCAACGTGGTGGTAAGTTGTAGATCTGTAGACTGCCTCACTCAGTGCATGGTCTCTTAGTAACACAAAGGCAGAACTGAGGATGATGTGATGTACTGTGGCTACATAAAACACGTTTACCTGAAACTACTTAGGTTGTTGTTGTAAAAGCACAGTAACTGTATATACCTGGCTTATTTAATTGGAACCTGGCCATTAACATCTTAGCTTCCGCAAAAACATTTCTATATTTGTTTGCGGCAGAGACGTTGAAGACCGAATGTCTGAGCATTTGCACTAATAAATGAAACTTCAACCTACATACCTCTCAAGTGTTCCCCTTTAGGACTAAAAGCCATCTTTCCCACCCTGGCGTCCATCTTTTTTAGGAGATCTGTCTGGGTGATGTGTATAAAATTGTATCTCATTGCTCCACAGCAATAACACACATATAAATGTTAGGGTTGCCACCTTTTCCTCAAAAAAATACCGGCCATAGTTGTGGGTCAGTGAGGGCGGAGCCACAAAAGGGAGAAGCCGCAAAAAGGGCAGAACCACTCAATGCTGCAGGAGTCTGTAAATCTAAGGGTGACTTTTGCTCAAGGGTGAGTGCTTAGTACCTGCTCTGTGCAAGGATGTGCACTGGTCACTAGTCTTAGTATTAGCCAGCAGTATAATAAAGGGTGAACGTTCAGTACAAGGCTGTGCACTGGTCACTAGTCTTAGTATTAGCCAGTAGTATAATAAAGGGTGAACATTCAGTACAAGGCTGTGCACTGGTCACTAGTTTTAGTATTAGCCAGCAGTATAATAAAGGGTGAACGTTCAGTACAAGGATATGCACTGGTCACTAGTCTCAGTATTAGCCAGTAGTATAATAAAGGGTGAACCCTCAGTTCCCTCTCTGGTCCTTCCATTTTAGCATACATGACAGTTGGGATGACACCAGTTCCATACAGGAAAGATCCCGTATACCTTTCTACACCAGTATCTCTCCCTCTATCTGTCCTCTAGTCTTAAACTCGGACTCCCTCCCCACCTTCCTCTCCCCTACTCTGTCCCCTGCCCTCAGACACAGATAAGGAGCTGGTGGCAGGAAGGGTGAAGCTTTACCCTTACAATGCCACTTTCCCTAACCCCCTCTCACCACACTTTCTTCCTGGTCAGCAGCCAGATTCTCTCCAACTGTCAAGCTCCGGTCCTCAATGCCCACAGTAGTTGGCTATTAGGAATCAAATATGGTGATCAGTATCGCTTCTATCCGTGGACTCGTCAATGGATAGCATCCAAAAATAGACTAAACTGAGAGCGCTATTTTTCACCATATATCAATAAAAAAATATTTATTTCTATTAAAAAAAAAAAAAAGACATAAAATGTAAACCTTAATACATCATGCAATTCACACCATACTGCCAAATAAATGCATGTAACGATGGTAGAAAGTAGCTCCGGAGCCAAGTATTATGTGCACATAATAATAAAGATCCACGTATCAATATAATTTCCTTAAACGGTGTAATATCAGACTTGTCCCAATTATTGGTCTAAAGAAACAAATCTTCCCTTTATAGTTATATAACCAAAGTCATTCAACTTGATTCTGCAATTAATTTGTGTCAGGATCCACAACGTTCTTAAAGAGAAAAGTGCAATATATTAGACAGTGATGTTTTGATATTTGACCTTTTCACTGCTGTTTTTTAGTGATTTTTAGCTCCTCTTTTGTGTGTGTCTTATTAAGTCCTTTGTGCGGCACAGTGCTATTTATTACCTCAGGCCTCTGGCTGTTCACCCGCTAGTTCTCTTTACGGTATAGATGACCCCGGCTTTTCCTCCAAGAATGACAGGGGTTAGTGGCGAAAACATTACTGGCTAGTTAAAGTGTTAGTAATGTCTAAAAAAAAGTTTTTTTGCATTTAGAAGAGCTTAAAAATCTGAGCTGAATGCAAAAAAAAAGTCTCTCTCAAACCGCTATGGTTTAAGAGATACAGGCGTTTAAAGTTTGATTTCTCCTACTGACAGCTGTAAAGCTGTCAGCAGGAGATCCGTGTTGGTCGACAGGGAGGCGCTTGAGAAGTGCCGAGATCTCGTTACTTGCACGGAATCCCTTCATTGGAATGGTCTAAATGAGTGCCTAAACACTAGGCACACATTTTAGACCACACCACACCTGAGTGTCAAATAAGTCATAGGGGTACTAGATAATCAGAATGCATAAGTTAAAGCTCATCACTCATGAACACTAGGCACACGTTTTAGACCATTCCAATGAAGGGATTCCGTGTAAGTAATGAGATATCAGCACTTCTCAAGCGCCTCCGTGTCGACCAACACGGATTTCCTGCTGACAGCTTTACAGTAGGAGAAATCAAACGTTAAACGCCTGTATCTCTTAAACCATAGCTGTTTGAGATAGGTTTTTTTGCATTTAGCTCAGCTTTTTAAGCTCTTCTAAATACAAAAAAACTTTTTTTTAGACATTACTAACACTTTAACTAGCCAGTAATGTTTTCGCCACTAACCCCTGTCATCCTATACTGTTAGTATCATAGAAGCCTGAGATACTCGGACTGTACAGGAGCACCGCGATGCTCATCAGCGAGAAAGCACTCACACCTACTGGATGTGGTGCTAGAACACTGATGGGTGACTGCAGACACTGGGTACACATGAGAAGCGGGCGGTACTTGCTATACAATAGACCGTTACCGTATTAGTGCTACACGATGAGTGATGAGTTAACACACGGGCTGAGCATACATCTCCCAAGAGCCTCTCCACTCGATTGTGACACAATACTGATTATACTCAGATATAGTATCAGTCTTGGGTCTGCATTACGTATCATTTGCATGTAGTTATTTAAATACGGATACAAGTATTTCTTATGTTTACACATTATTTACATCACTTGTGCATCTTTCACTATAGGCATTTGTTTATCACTCCCTGATGAACGATAGCCACCCCTCGGGGTGATGACGTCATCGTCAGCATCTAAACACCAAGTTTGGCACTTTTTTTCAATGCACTTAGGGTATATTATGTGGGTTAGTTCACTTAGTCACTTGTCTTGAGAAAGGCCATATGGTGTGGGTGAAACGTTGACAATAAATTATATATAATATATATAATGTGTCACAAAACAGTACACAATATAAAAACACTGTATTAACACTATCAGAATATCTACAAAATTAGAACGAGGGAAATATATAGACAAGGAAGGAAGAGAAAAGAAAGAAATCGCTCATATGTTGTACAGAAGATCGTAATGAGCCCAAACACTTTGAACTCTTAAGGGAAATGAACTAGAAGCATGAGTGACATTCCAGCACCTGGAATTTTATTTCTTTTTTTATTCAAAGAGTTGAAAATAAAAACACGTTTTTGTTTTGTTTTTCCTCATCACGTAAAAGCCTCTATACTTTCCTGTTCCTTTTGGAAAGATGCATGCTACAGGACTGCAGAGCGACTATTCCATCCCAAAAGCAGCATTGGACTCCCTTTTAATCTTCAGTTGTTGTTGGACTACAATTCCAATCAACCCCACACTACATTAGTTTAGAAGACAGTCAATTTTATTTCTGAATGGTGATCAGAGAGTGGCGCCATTTAATGGCTCGAAAGTGAAACCATCAGTGCAACAAGAGCTAAATCAGCATATGAAACAGGCCTGTAAGTATCAATACCTCCTAAACTATTCATCTGCCAGACTTTTAGCTAACAAACAGGCAGTTTTGAATGAAGCGTTTAAAAGGATAGTAATACCTGGATTTAAGAAGGTTTAATATTCATATGAAGAAAAAAAAACAAAAATCAAATGTAATACATCTTTAAGCAACGGGATTTACTTTAAGATTTATAAATTTTTAAAGTACCCCCCTGCCCCTTTTACAGACATCAGTGCTAACTTAAAGATCAAGAGTCTGGTCGTTTCACAGGACAAAATAGCACTGTCTTCAAAGAAACGGTCTACAAAGTGTGCCTACCTCCCAGTCACACTTTGTAGGCCATTATAATGAAATATTTCTTTGAAGACAACGCTATTTCGGGTCTGCTGACGAGCCATCCTGTGAAATTACCAGAATCTTGATCTGTCAGATAGAATGCTGATGTCTGTAAAAGGGGTGGGAAAGGGGAACTTTAAAAGCTTATAAATCTTAACACACATCTTTAAGCAAAGGGATTTACTTGATTTAATTTATTTCATATTAACATTAAACCTTCTTAAATCCAAGTATTACTATCCCTTTAAATAGTAAAGGTTAAAGGGAGAGTAAAAATATATATTGTAGGGTTTACCCCTCCTGAGTAACCAAGGGCACTCCCGTTGCTGAGAGGCATTTTTTCAAAAGTTATTTCAACTCAAACCTTTTTTTGGTGCAGTTTCTCAGTAGTCCCAAATTTTACAGTAGTACTGTTTCTACAGCATCCAATGTACAGCTCTGGTCAGTTGACCATAAACCGTTATAAGATGGTGGAGTAAGAACGGCACTGTAAAGTTTCAGACTATCGAGATGTTGCAAGGTCCATTTCAAAACCTTTTCCACTAGAAAAAGGATAGACCATTTTTTACTGTATAAAGAGCAGCTGGTATACCCAAATCCTGCTCAACAGCTGCAGTGTCTTCCTTAATGGGATTGTAATGGTTTATAATAATAAGTAATACTGTATATAATGCAAAAAGAAATAGATTGGTGCAAGTCTCATCTCCCAACCCTTCATAGTTTGAGAAATAGAATGTTTTAAAGTTCTCCTCTCCCTCCCCTTTCCCTGACGTGAGCATCTAGATGACAACTTGACATCCTGGTCTGGGGACCGTCAGTCGGCTCTTCAGCAGAGCTGAGATACCGAAATCTAAAAAGAACTACTTCACAGGAATGGTCTACAAAGTGTGCTTGCAAACCAGGCACACTTTGTAGACCATTCCAATTAAGTACTTCTTTTTAGATTTAGGTATCTTGGCTCTGCTGAAGAGCCACTTCGAGTTGGCTGACTCAAATCTCGTGTCAGCTATACAACTGACAGCAGGGAGAGTGGAACTTTAAAACGTTCTATCTCTCAAACCATAAATGTTTGAGAGATTGGACTTGCACCAATAGATTTCTTTTTGCATTGTCTACAATATTCCTTATTATTTTAAACCATTACTATCCCTTTAAAGCCTTGCTGTATGCATTATTCATAAAGAGAGAGTATTAAAAAAATTGAAAGACTATACAGAGAGGCTAGCTATAGTTTTTTCTACTGGAAGACCGCTCAGCAGATGCAGAACTTTCCTTTTTTATAAATCTGGATGAATGTGTTTTTATAGTTAGCTCCAATTACATTTTTCTCAGTCCTGTTAAAACAGGACTATTAAATAAATGTATACATGCACCAATAATGATTTCAAAAACAAATTATTTAATGTGGCAAGTGAACGGAACACACATTTAGATAATGAACATGACATTAAGGAGTCGAGTTAAGGATTAAAGAGCAAACATTGAAATCTTAAAAAGTAGCAATCTCATTAAACTGTCCTCCTTTCCAATCACAGGGAATAAGAGCGAATACAAAAGTGCAACAATTGAGGTGCAAACCAAATGTACGCTAGCAGCCAGGGTACAACGAAAAACTCCATTTGAGCAAAACGTAAATTTTAACTCCTTAAAAGTTTAAGAGGTGTCCAACGCATTGCAAAGCTATGCATTGGCGACCTCTCTAACATCCAAGGTGTTTAAATCACTAACCCTTTGAGTGCCAGAGGGGTATGCAATGCATTGCAAAGCATTGCGTTGCGTACCCCTCTGGCACTCAAAGGGTTAAACTCCTGAGGATCTGATTGCTGTACAACACCTTGAAAAGCAATGAATGTTGTACACAGAGGAAATTTTTATTTCGTATGGTGAAGATGGCTTGTTGCATTAATGTTTCATTTGTCTTTTGGCATTTAGCACTGTGCATCCCTTAGGATTGCAGCCTGGTGTAAGTCACATGTTAACCATTTGAGTGCCAGAAAGGCATCCAATGCACTAAATACCTCTCTGGCACTCAAAGGGTTAATGACCTCCGTGTATGTCAGTGGAAATTTTTATTTGTTGCCTGTGGTGCATTCGGATTGCCCAAGAATCGCTCTATTTTTGTGTGTACACATTGGGTATATTCATAAAGTGCAAAACCAGAGCAATTCTGTTGCATGCCAACCCGCACTCTGAGCGCATATAAACATTCCCACTGATCTGTATGCAGTTTTTTAAGCCCCTGGAAGCTGAAGAGGTCTCCAATGCATTCTAGTGCAGAAGAGTGTAAAAGCCCTGTTTAAATTAAGATTCGTGGAATTGTTATTGGTTTGCCCCAGAATTGTTTGACTTTGGCTTTGTATATTCATGGACCAATATTTAACAGTTATTCCTTTTAGTTAATGTCCTCTTTTCAGGAAGGTCTGGTTGCCAAATGTAAGAATATTGGCATTACTAGAATTTGGTGTCAGTACTTGTATATCGAAGTTCATAACTGTGGGATAAAGGTCACTGATCCAATACGTGTCAGGCACAAAGTGATGGGCACACAGGAGACTCCTTATTACACACTAAGAGAACTGGGGAGAGATGCACTAGGGTGTGATAAAGAGCAGATGACTTTTCTAGTGATTTCACTGTTATTATATGGAATCTATACAGTAAGATATCAGACTTCATGAATCCTAGTGCACTGACTCCATTGACTAACATAGGGAATGGAGAGCTTATCACACTGGAGAAGTTAACTCTACTTCATCACACCTTGGTGCATCTCATCCCTGGAGTAATTTTGGAGGAAACCATGTGCACCATAGGAGACATAAATGCCCCAGCTACCAAATTATTTAAATGAGACATAACCCCTTGAATGTTAGGCAGGTCTCCAACACATTACAAATCAATGTATTTGAGACCACTTTGGCAATCAAGGGGTTAACCCTTTCAGTGCCTGAGGGGTATGCAACCCATTGCTTTGCGTACCCATCTGGCACTGAAAGGGTTAATACATCACTTTCTGCCTGGATATCTGTTTATGATTCACATTATCCTCAGGGAATGTGGAATTGTTACTGGTTTCCTGGTGATTCTGTGTCCCAATCACTGATGTAGTGACAGAGGAGTGCTGTACAGTGATGATTCCTCACAAACAGAGGCCTAGGATTGGTCTTCTGTCTCTACGCCTCCTAGTGTCATTTTACTAAGATACTTAACCCATGATCCTCCCCTTAATGCTGCTTGCACCAATGGGAGAACAATGGGGCAGTCAGTGGATATTTGGTGGCATATTATAGTCTAGGTACTAGACAAGGCATAGAGCATTTGGCATCAGAGTGAGTCATTTTCCTGTGCTATGAAGCTGGCATGCTAAGCTTGTTGGTATAAAAGTCAACTACTGGTAACGTGTGTCCACTGAGATTCACCACAGCAGAAGTCACACACTGTAGTCCATACCCCAGAGCGCCCCTGCTGGAGTTAGTAGGTAACACAGTGTAGATAAACTGGATTCTATATACTAAGAGGAATTGGAACAGTTCTATTAATCCGTAAGGACCCATGACATGCTATGAGCGTGATGGGTAAAGTTGTGTTAAGGATCCATGATGGTCATAGCACGTCATAGAATTCAGGGGTCCAAGTGTGGCTGTACGCTGCTCGTGGACCCCTGAATACATTTAGCTAAAAAAAAAGCTCCCTGGTCTTTAACTGACAGACGTTAAGGGGTTAACATGAAAATGGGACATAATGCTTTCTACATATGTAGATCTGTCTAGTGATTTTCTATAAATAGCATTTTCAAGTATAATTTTCAGGACTAAGGGATTAACCCCTTAACAACCCATACCATGCCAGGTCCATCACAGTGGTCCTGTACAAAAGGACTGGTGATGGTTCTGGCACGTCATGGAATTCTGGGATCTCAGACTACTAGACGATAAAACAGCGCCATGGTCCTTAACGGCCTCCCTGTGCCGGATCAGGTGGTCTTTAACGGAATAAAATAATAATATTTATGAAATACAAAGGTCGTCAATCAGAAAGCAAAAGATGTGCAGAGTGCACCAGAATGGACAACTAAAGTTCACTAAATACCATTGATTTATATGGGACTTTTAACCCCCAAGTGCTAGAGACGTCTCAAATGGATTACTTCACAATGTTATGGAGACTTCTTCAGCATAAAAGAGGTAAAAAGCCCCATCTGAATTATTGGTGAGTTTTTATTTACCCCTGTGGGGCTGATTGCTTGCTCCAGAACTGCTTATCTATTACTGTCAGTATAAGGTCCAGTGATTGGTGAATAAACTCCCTGCACTGTGTGTATCTCTACTACTAGATCTGCTTCTTGCTGAAGGTTCTTCTGTGTTTTTTCCAATTGATTAGGTTCCTCTCCATTGGGATGTTTCTGTTGATGAGATGCGTCACCACTGGTGGCAGTGCAGTGGACAATGCCAGGGCTACATTAAACGAGCCATTAACAGGCCTCCATCCTGTCGAGAGAGTTGGTGGGCACAACATCAGAGTGTGTGTGGTGGTACTTTCATAAAAGTGAGAGAACCAGAGAAATGTTCCAAAAAAGATAAAAGAAAGAGGAAAGCAAGCAGATCGTCCGACCACGCTCTCTATGTTGAGGAAGAAAACCAAGAACCTCAGCATTCTAAACGGTGCAGAGAGGCAGATGACATCTAAGAGACGCACACAGAAACGATAGGCAAATACCAGTGAAGGAAAACGTAAGATTATTATGATCAGTTTGATTTTTAGCTGTCCCTTTGTTTTTCTGAAAAGTATAGGAGATGGGATATTAGTGATAATTCCTGGACTTCAGCACATGTGAGAGTTCACTTAAAGGAAACGTCTGTAATCAGTCAGACTCTGTAGTGATCATGACTCCAGCCTTGCACAAATCCCAGAAGGATCAGATGGACAACGGGGGATGCACTTCTCTACTGTTTAGAGTAGGGTGTTTGAACACAAGACTTTGGGGGAGATTCACTAAGCAGTGATAAAGAGGTGATAAAGTGGAGGTAACTTCTCCAGTTTATCACTTCTTCAGTTCCTATGTTATTCTATGGAACCTATGCACTAAGCTATCCAAAGCTGAAGAAATCTTAGTGCTTTGGCTCCATAGAATAACTAAGGAATTGGAGAAGTGATAAACTAGAGAAGCATTTCACCTCTTTATCACTGCTTAGGCTACACTTGTAACAAATGGGAGAGAAGACACCCCCTTATAATTCCTATCATGCAGGGAGCATCCTTGTGACAAAGAGAAAAGTCTCCCCTATCCAACAATAATCATATGCACGTTACTACCAGTTAGTGTTGTGATCACCTGGTATAGACTTATGCATACATACGTGTTTAGTTTTAGTGCAGTAAGACAACTTTTAAAGAGAGATATACATTAATGCTTATGGCACCTCCTAATATATATATATATATATATATATATATATATATATATATATATATATATATATATATATATATATATATATAATTTTTCCTATAGAGGGAACTTCTGGGAACATTCTGTGCACACTATCCCGGGAGTAAAAAGTCAAACAACCCCTCATTTTTTTTTTTCCAAAACTTTTTATTAAATTTTGAAGTATGAAATACTATAAAAGCATACAGACTATTGTGCAGGCAACAATGACATCAGAGGAAATTAAACATCTGCCAAAAACAGCAATGGATTACAGTCCAAACACAGTTGAAGGACCATTTCTTGGAGTAAAGGCTCTTTGCATATGAAGTGATATTGCATCATACACAGCAAATTACACACCCAAGAAGCCCTTGGTATGAGTAAGAGCCTAAATGCTAGAAACTTTGGTTGCAGAAAAACAAACAACCCTCCGATATCATTGAGGTGGGACTCCAACAGCGAGTCCAACAAATTGTGCATACTAAAACCCACAAACTAACAAGGAAATGTGATATCTCAATTAAACAAAAAGGTCTTACATTGCAAAGCAACAATAAAAATATAAAGGGTGTCCACAACGTCCCCCCCGGAAAATCTATTCTCCCCCCAATACGCCAATTCTACCAATCCCTCTGTGTTACCGAAGATGTGTCTACTGTCTAGTTGTCTTATTGCCCGTTCATCCATCCACCTTGTGTAACGAAAGCAAGTGTAGAAATCGTCTTCCTGGGACTTGGGTAATGTATGAATAAAAGGATCCCATATTGTCACAAATTTTTCCCCCAAGGCCTCTTTGTTCTCCAATGAGAGAATCCAGTTTAATTTTGTGAAATGTAACTTTCGATTTTTCCATTGAAGCAATTTAGGGGGTTCGGGTGAAAGCCAATGAGTTAAGATCACCTTAATGGCTGTCAGTATAGAGTAGTCCAACAAAGTCATCGGAGGTATCGTCAGTGATAGCGGGGTCTCATAGACCCCCAGTATAAAGGACGGAGTGGGAAAATCTACCGAAAGACCCATCTTCTCAGTTATATAAGCAAAGATCTTGGTCCAAAAAGAAAAAATAGGTGGACAGAGATAAAGAGCATGTAACAGAGTAGCCTGGGGTTCATCACACCTAGGACAGAGTGGAGAGGTGGTCAGACCAATAGTATGGGCTAATTTGGGAGTAACATAAGTCCTATGTAGGAGCCTGTAGGAGACCTCATGAAAGTAAGAAGCAGGGGAGTGGTGTAAACGACTACGGAAGCTTTGATATATCCTTTCAGGAGTTAATGACGGGATGTCAATAATCCATTTATCAATGGAAGATTGAGCTATGCAGGTAGAAAACACCTGTAATAAGAGATTATAGGCTCTGGAAATTGTAAAAGGAATAGGATATGAGGCCTGTAAAAGGCAATCAAGTGGATTATCCGAAAGTTGGGAGTGCAAGATAGGCAAGAGCGAATGCACGTAATGTTTGGCCTGAAGATAGGTGAAAAAATGATTAGACGGGAGATCATATTTAGTCTGGAAGTCTGGGAAGTGATAGTGCTTTCCAGTGTTTGGGTCAAGAAGAGCCCCGACATAGAAGATCTTCTTTTCCGCCCATGTATAAAATCTCCCATCCGGGGAGCCATGTTGGAAAAGAGGGTTTTGAAGGAAAGGAAGAAAAACTGAAACATTTTTAGTTTTGTGTAATAGGTGTCGGGAGTATTGCCACGCTTTAATTGTCGAGTTGATTAAAGGATTGTTTAAACAATGGTCGGGATATGAGAATGTGGGGCATGTAGAAGATAACTAAGAGCCACGTTTGGGGTAAACGCCTGGTCCCAGGTAGAGTTCGTGAAGGTATTAGTATGGTTGATCCAATCCTTAGCAATGCGTAAGAGGCAAGCCACATTGTATAATCTGATATTAGGGAGTCCCAGTCCCCCTTGTTCTCTCCTCCTCTGCAATTTGCCTATACTAATTTTGGGCCTTTTTCCCTTCCAAATGAAACCCTGAAATTTCTTGTCAATAAATCTTACATCCGAGTTGGGCAAATATAATGGCATTGTTTGTAATAAATACAACAGTCTAGGCAAAACCACCATCTTAATCAGTTGAGACCTACCAATAAAAGAGAGCGGGAGTGAACGCCATGCATGAAGATCCGAGGTGATCCGGCCAAGTAGTGGTGGAATATTACTATCGTATAATCGATCCATGTGCCATGGCAAATGAATCCCTAAAAACTTAGTGTGATCATGAACAATATGAAACTTACACAAGGGGGCTGTGAGAGGAGGGTGATGAGGTGTCAGCCAGAGTGCCTCAGATTTGTGAAAGTTAACTTTGAAACCTGCTATAGATTGAAATTCACCCAAAACAGTCGAAATATCAGCGAGTGCTGTTAGGGGATGTCGAATAAAGAGCAGAAGATCATCAGCAAACGCAGATAATTTGACCTCCCGACCACCCAGGGTTACTCCTCGGAATGAACGGAGCAGATTAAGCTTCCTTAGCAAAGGATCCAAGGCAAGGTTAAACAGCAAGGGGGAGAGCGGACAACCCTGTCTGGTACCCTTCGAGAGGGGGAATAGCGGAGAATTAAGATTATTCGTAGTGATAGTGGCCCTGGGGGAGCTATACAGGAGTTTAACGAAACCAGTGAAATGATGTCCAAAGCCCTGTACCGAAAGAAGATAAAATAGATGGGGCCAGAGAATTTTGTCGAACGCTTTCTCTGCATCTAAATTCACCATGAGATCCGGAACATGGGGAAAGTCGTTCGCTTTCATAATCACCGCCAAGGCAGTACGGATATTGGTAACAGAGTGCCGACCCGTGAGGAATCCCGTTTCTTCAGGGGAAATAAGAAGAGAAAGAATACGATTCAATCTGGTCACCAGAATTTTGGTTAAAAGTTTATAGTCAGTATTAAGTAAGGATATGGGTCTATAGGATTCGACTTTGGTATGGTCTCTTCCCGGTTTAGGGAGAACTATGATCCTAGCCAAAGCAAAATCCAACCCCTCATTTTTTTAAAAGCCACTTTGCAATTAGTTTGAAGTGTTGGAAGATGATCCCAAAGCAAGGCCCAAGAAGTCCAAGGGAAGTGGCTTGACACTGGTTGCTTTACTTGGGGTGAATCAGGAAGGGGAAGCTAGTGAGCCAGTAGCTCACCTCTGTTTGATCCACCATCTGCTTGTATGTCCTTCCCACATGTTAGCCACCACGTGAAAAAAAAAAAATCCATGGTAATATTACAACTTCCAGTACTATAAAGCATGATAACTTAATTCAGCAAAGGATACTTACCTCTTTCATTTGCAGTAGAGTCTTTTTGCTGTCAGACATAAAAACGTAACAGAAATCTAAAATCTGGAAGCGGGTTAGTGTTAGACACTGGAATATTTTCCTCTTACTTGATTCTCTGGAATAAATGTAAATGCTACAGTAGTCTAATGTGCCAGGAAATGTAATTTAGTCTGTGTTGTACAATGCTGTTACTTCCCCTTTAAACACTTAGGCCAGAATTCATCAAGGTGCATGGCTCAAAGTGAAAGAAAATCGGAGGATTTCTTTAGGCATTAACTATTAGCTCATTCAGCAACTGCCAAATTGTATCTGGCCTTTACTTATTCATCAGTAAGCGATGGACAGATATATCCACCAATTTGATCCACCAGACACACAAACACACACATACACATTTTCGCATTTGTGTATGCGTGGTTTTATCGACTGTTTGGCATATTTACACAAATTTCCCTGCTTCTCATATGTAAAAGCAGGAAAGCACAACATATTATTGATGAATAGCCAAACGTATCCCTCAGTGATCTCAGGGAAATGCTGGTGAAGAGCATTGTATTTGATGAATGCAACCCTTGAAGTTAAAGAAGTCTCACAACGCATTTTAAAGCAATGCATATGAGATCTCGCTGGAGGGGTTAAAAGCCCCATTTAAATAAATGGGCATTTTAGACTTTTTTCTTTGTAAACTATGGTGCTGTTGGTTTTCTCCAGCATTGCACCTCTTTATCTTACTGAATACAGCCTTATAGTCTATGAAATGTATTTATCTGTCATTAATATAAAACAATGTAAATATTAGCAATGTAATAATCAGCATTCTGTGTGTGTCCTACAGGCTCTGTGACATGAGATGGTCCATGCCATACTGTACATCTTTTATGACCAAGATGATCCCAATCACTGGATGAAGTTCTGCAGGCATGTAGATTGAATTAACAAGCTCAGTGGAGGTAACTTTCATGTAAGTACTTTTACCTGTAGTTAAGTACAGAAATGTAACTATCACTGTCCAACCTCATAACAGACCAAGGGTCACTAGGAAGACATATATGCATTTGTCCTCTGTGACACTCATACTATGGAAAAGAAGTGCAATTTTGGAGCACACAAACTGCACCAAATAAAACAGATACAAATGAACATTGTTTTAAAAGGGATTTTTTACCCTTGATTACTAGATCTAGGGTTTAAGAGGTTAAACGTCATCTATATAGTGACAAACCCCTTTGCCTGGGATCTTGCATGATCTTCTAGGGCAATAAGACCTATTTATCTAAAGGCGCACTGTGATCATGCCAGGAGATTGAAACTGATTCCTCCAAGACCAGAGCAATCAGTTTCAGCCCTCCCCTCAGCTCGAGGAATGTAATCAGTCTGTTGCTAGCCTTTAAATACCCCCCAGGAGAGATTCACTAAGAAGTTATAAAGAGGTGACAAGTGAAAATAACTTCTCCAATTTATCACCTCTCCAGTTCCTATGTTATTCTATAGAGCCTATGCACTAAGATTTCTTTAGCTTTGGAGATCTTACTGTATGTGCTCCATTGAATAACACAGGAACTGGAGAAGTGATAAACTCGAGAAGTCATCTCCACTTTATCACCTCTTTATCACACCTTAGTACATACCCCTCCGTTCCTTAAGGGGTTAAACATCAGTATATGTATTTATAAATGAATCTATATAAACAGAATACTTTTGTCTTGTTTCAAATCATTTACTCCGTTACAGAAAGAAGTGTCAACACATCATCAAATAGCCTAAAAATGATCGGTAATTCATTGATAATGAAGTAATCCTGTCTGTTCTGTATGTTTCAGGTTTGACGCCCTTTCCTAATGGCAAAGTGTCCCAGCCTAACCGAGATGACAACTGCAGAGTCAACATGAAGTTAACAACAATCTCCTTTATCAATGACCTATTAAGGAAATTATTTTTTTAGACAGACATGTAACTTGTGAGACATCTGTTTCAGGAGTCTTGGAGTCCAAGTGGTCAGTGTGTGTGGTGGATTGCAATGGAAGAGTAGGGTTCCCACTTACTAATTTGTTTTTCTACTGAGGAGAGGGGGCGTCCATGTTTGGGTCAATTTTATAGGTTTAAAGGGGTCAAACTGAAAGAAATATGTACAGTGTCATTATGTTATATTTGAAAGTGGTTGAAAATCTAAGTGAATAATGACATTCTAATTAAATTCAAATTCAAATGCTGTCAAATGCTGTATTTGCTTTGAATGAAATATAAATGTATAATTAAAGAGCATAACTTTACGGTTTTATTCTTTTCACAGTAAAGTTTGCATCAATTTTTAATAATACATTAACCAAATGTGTTGCAGTCCATTCTGGTCCACAAGGGGTATATGCACACTAACACAGTGGAACCTAGCCCAGGTGCCCAATTTACTCTGAACTGGGACTGAGACCTGGGGGTCACCATGACAATTGTCTCACTATGTCTGTCTTATATTTATATTGATTTTATGCTTTACAGTCTCCAGCATTACCTTACTGTTCTTCCCTGTCACTGACAATTACATGTTAACTCCGCATGATATCAGTTTGTAACTATGTCATTTCAATCATTAGCCTTTAAAGAAGGGAAACCAAGGCTCTCTAGCTGTTCCCATCATTCCTGACAAGAGACTGGCTGGGGATGATGAGATTTGTAGTCCACACTAGCTGGGGCATAGAGGGCCTCAGGTTTACAAACACTGATACTAGTGATTGAAATGAAAGGAGTGTCCTGGGGGACCTTAGAGGGTTAACTCTAATAGTAGAAATTAACTGGAAATTCTGTTTAAAATGTGTTCAGATTCTCTCATCCTTAAGACAAAGGAATACTAATTGGCCTCTATGAGGGAGAAATAACTAACTGACAGTAATGGTGATAAATAGAGTATGCCAGACAGCCATGGTGCCTAGCAAGTAAGATTATTTTATGATAAATATAGTCCCTATAAGAACATCTGAAAAACATTGGCAGATTTATATGACGTTTAATGCGCTCTTACATACATCATTGATGACATAAAAATTGATTATATGTAAGATGTTAAGTAGAGTAAGATTGCCCTCTATAGTCTTGAGAGCGTCATGACTGGGGTATTCACATTCCGTGAATAATTAGGGATATATTAATATCCAATAAGGGCATACTGATGATGTCACGGTATAATGAGATGGATCTTTGTCCAGTCATTAGAAAGAGGTGGGGATTACTGATAAGGCAAAAATTGCCATTATAATACCAAAATAATCTTGGTTCCGGGTCCCTTCACTTCCTGAAAAAGAAAACTCCTAAGGGCTCTTGACTCCTGAGGAAAACTTATAACAACTTTTAGATTCCTGGCAAAAGAAGGCTCTGCTGATTAAATTCCTGACAACACCTGATCCTGCCACCTCACAGACAAATACAAGAAATCTTGATTGGTAACTATATCATTTATTCATTTAGATTCATTTAATCCAGAATTTCATAATTTTTCTTCTGTTGAAGAAACTTAAATAGTCTTATAATTGTCTTAAGTGGACTGGCCAACCATTTGGGATAATTTATAATAAGCTATATTTAGCTCTTCAATTCTGGAAGTAATAGATTCTATATATATATTTATTGGGAAATTGTTATAATTTGCCAATCAATGTAATACAGTATATAGCGTGGATTATCTATATTAGCTAATATAAATCTTGGTATTCCTAGAGTAATATTTTGTGGTTCTGGGAAGATTATAATAGTTAATATTTGACATAGGAAATTATTTGAATCCAGTTATTAACCCTTTAACAGCTATTTGTCTGTTGTTATTGGTGTTTTCTTTGGAATTCTCTGTATATGTGCTAGACTTATATTTTGTAAATTGGAGGTATTCACTCTAATAGACAAAATAACTTCTGGGTGTGGCACCTATTTTAAACGAGTGGATTAACCCTTGGAGTGCCTATAGGTTTTATATATATGTTGCTGTAGTCAAAATTATGATATATGTTGCATTACTAGACATATGTTACTGGATTAATTCTGGTAGATTATTTGTATAATCTTTGATTGACTATATTAATTGCAATATATATATTTTATTCAGAGGTAAGCAATATTGAATTCAATATATAATTAAATTATAGTGATTTAAATCTGGGATTCTATTCCAGTTATTCCCTAAATTTGATTATTATTGAGATATGATACAAGAATTGTTAGAGGAATTATTTAATTCATCTCACAATACACCATACATCATAATTAGCATAGTCTATACAGTTTCTGGGGCAGAGGTATTCATAGACACTGCGGCCAACTGTATTATATTAAATGAAACAATCAATTAACCTGTTCTATGCTACTGAATGCAATTATTGTTATTATACCTCTGAATATACCTATGTGTGGTTAACCCTTGCACCGCTGGTAATCCTCATGGTAATAAGTGTGGAGTGGTTTTCTATGTACCTATTATAATTGCTTATCACTTATATATTTCATTGTTGTTGATACCTTTATATATATTGTATATTGTATTGTAATAAAATAGATATATTTTTGCACAAATATGAAGGATTGATTACTCTGATCAATTCATTACTGTGAAGTAGCGTGTCAATACATATTAAAGATAAAGTTCTCAAATTATTTTATTGTCATTTGCCTAATTAAGTGAAGAAATCCACCCTGAGTGGTTCTCTGTTTTAACCCTTTGGATACCTTCATATAAATAGTCCGACAGGAGATAAAAAGAGGCATTTATTAAGTCACATGTGGCTAATAAGTAGCTGCCAGTGAAGATCAGATATATTCCCTGTAGCTTGATATTGGTGCTACTGTGTCTTTTAAGGAAAGTGTTGTGTCCTTTGTAATGGTCCATTATAGTGAGGGAATTGCAAAGTATGGGGGGGGGGGCACATGCACTAGATTGGGCCTAGGGCAACTGAAAGCCTAAATACATCACTACTTAGGTTCTCCAAATTTTGGGGCCCAGGATGCCAAGTATCTTCACCTAGGCAGTGTCTAGATTACACCCTATACTGGCGCTTTAGAACCAGAGGCGTAACTAGAAGTCTTCAGGCCCTTGTGCAAGAAGTGCCATGCCCCTCCCCCCACATTGACACCCCTCAACCACAATGCCCCTCAATCTCCACAATGGACCCATCGCCTACCTGGAGCTCCCGCACTGTCCTCTCAGTAATGCAGAGCGCTGGGAGATGATGTAATCTCCAGCACTCTGTATTACTAGAGCGCCGGACGCCAGGTGGAGGGGTTGCAGGGGGTGGCTAGGACCCTGGAGTGCACAGGCCCGGTCACAAGTGTGACCCCTGCGACCCCTATAGTTAAACCACTGTTTAGAACATATGACCTATTGCCAGGTTAGGATGAATTCACTCTAGGGCTCTCGTCTCCACCTGTCAGGCCCCATTGGACCAATGCTGGGTCATACGCCCTGAAAGGTGGAGCGCACAAAGCTGACTACACCTTGTATTGGGACCTTGGTACATATGGGCATTTCCTGAGTTAGAGTAAATTCAGCCAGGGACCCCACAGCTGTTGAGGCCTGCAACTCCCAGCATCCCCTACTAGGTACTGACTAGGTTATAATGTGGGGAGTCCTAGACCCCAACCCTTGGAGAAGCCAAGCTTGAATACACCCTGACTAAGTTATGTACCAAGGTCCCAAGTTAAGGTAGAATCAGCCATGTACACTCCAGCTGGTGGTTACCATGCAGTGCTGTTTGTGGGCGGGTGCCAAGAGTACAGCACACCCCAATCCTGCTAATTCACAGGACCCATGACATGACCCAGTTACCAGTTGGTGCAAGGGCATAGATTCAAATGGAATATGTCAGGCCTCATTATGTCCTGTAGCATTTTAGGGCCCTTGTATACAGTTGATGTCTTCAACACACTGCTAAGCAATGCAACATCCAAGGAGTTAAATCACAGTTTTTACATAGTTTGATAGTGTGCATTAGGGTGACCACATTTACTTTCTGCTATTCAAGGACACAGCTGAGATGAGTGGCAGACTACGTCTCCTCAGTAACAACATTAGACACCAGTGCTCAACCTGTGCTTTCTCCAGAGAATCACAGAGTTCACAATGATAGAGGGGAAAGTGTCCATTGACCTGACAAATAGTGGGGCCTGTGCTGGGTTACAAGAAAATGTACGTCAAGCCTCAAGCCTTCGCACAGCTTTACACTACAAGAAAATGGTGTTGCAGCTCCTGTTGGATGTCACAAACAGAGGCGTAACTAGAAGCCACCGGACCCTGGTGCAAGAATTGCCATGGCCCCCCCGACCACATTGGCCTCCTCATCCACATTGCCCCATCCACAATGCCCCCTTCATCTCCACATTGCCCCTTCCACAATGCCCCCCCTCATCTCCACATCGCCCCTTCCACAATGCCCCCTTCATCTCCACAATGCCCCTTTCATCTCCACAATGCCCCTTACACAATGCCCCCTTCATCTCCACAATGCCCCTTCCACAATGTCCCCTTCATCTCCACAATGCCCTCCTCATCTCCACATTGCCCCTTCCACAATGCACCCTTCATCGCCACAATGCCCCCTTCATCTCCACAATGCCCCTTCCATCTCCACAATGCCCCTTCCACAATGCCCCCATCATCTCCACATTTCCCCTTTATCTCCACATTGTCCCTACCTCCAGTCCCTGGTGGTCTAGTGGCATGGTTTGACAGATCTGTGCCTCCTTCGGCACAGATCTCTTGAACTGAAGCTCCCGCGCGCCTCTCTAGTGATGATGTCATCTTCCAGCGCTCTGTATTACTAGAGCGGCACGCCAAGTGGGAGATCAGCAAAGTGACTTCTGCGGGCAAGGGGGTCGCAGGCGGTGGCCGGGCCCCTGGAGTGACGGGCCCGGTCGCAGGTGCGACCGCTGCGACCCCTATTGTTACACCACTGGTCACAAAGTTGGTCTGTTGTCTCTCTAGTGTTTGGAGCTCTAAATGGAAGCCATTTTCTTATAGCTCAGCACTGGCTACACTTTGCATCTGAGTTGTCTGTGCTCTAGAGTCTTCATTCAGGGACTCTGTATTGTTCCAGAAAGGGGCTTTGCGGGACCCGGGACAAGAGAAAAACCAATGGCACTACTGCAGGGTTGTAAAACTAAAGAATGATCCTTAGCCAAACTAAATACATTCACCGCCAATGTTTGTATCTGTCTGAGGTACAGGTCAAGAAGCTCCAATCCTTAAAGCAATTGTAGAGAAGAAGACCGAACATGGAACATAGAGATATAATACCAAAAAATAGCTTAATTCACATGTCTTAACACAAACACATAGTCAATGACTAAGCAGGTGCGAAACATGGAGACATTTCACCATGTGGGGCGTTTTTGTTAAGACCTGTGAATAAAGCTGTTTTTTTGGTATTATATATCTGCATTCCGCTTGTGGTGGTCTTCTCTACAGGACCCAGAACACACAGTCTGGGACTGTCCTGGGCAATCAAGGATATGTTGTCACCCTAGACTGTGCACATGTGCCAGGACTCTATACCCTCTGTACTACCACAAGCATATTAGTAAACTGGCTGAAGTATGCCTAAGTAACTCTACCTTGGCTGGTGGCTGCATGTGAACAGAAGCTCCGCCCCTCCTCCTCTCTCCTTGTGGCAAGACAGGAAGAGCTGCTACCTTGACTGGCACAAGAGATCTGAGGTGTGTAAAGCCTGATCCCTGCACACACTGATTTGCTTTTGGAATTTTTTAACCCTCTCAGTGCCATAAAAGAATTAACCAATATTAGTTAACAATTAACTTCCAGAGTGTGTATCACTCTGGCTCTCAAAGGATTAAATACTAATGTGTAATAATGTTAGACACACTTCTGTAATCCAAAGGATTAAGTTTAGTGTCAACAAATAATCATTCAAAAAAACACAAGAGAGGCCATTCTGAGTTGAGTGTCACTGCACTGCAAGGAACAAATCATCTTCCTTTGATATTAAAGGGATAGTAATGCTTCAAAATAAAAGCAGCTCCTATTAATCTTCATAGTATTTGGGCTGTGAAGAGAGTTATTTCAGTACTGTCAGAGTTGTAGTTCAACAGTAATTGAATGATAAAGTATCCCCCTCCCCGCCCCTTTTACTGATGTAACACTGCTCACCTTAGAGCAGCAAGACTGTCCGGATGGATCACAGAGAGGGGCAAACTTCAATTAACATAAGGAAAAAACCTGTCAAGGGGGGCAGGGTTTTCCTTATATTCACAGTAAGAAGATTGTCTCTTGCAGTGAGCTGTCTGGTCTGTGGATCATATTCCACATCTCAGGGGAGGCAGCTTACACTAGGTAAAAGGGGTACGAGGGGGATACTTTATCATTCAATTACTCTTGAACTACAACTCTGACAGTACTGAAATAACACTCTCCATGGCCCAAATACTATGAAGATTAATTGGAGTTGCTTTTATTGTGAAACATTACTATACATTTCATGAGGCTTTTACCTCTTTTATCTTTTACTGTTAATGTATTTTTAAGACTGTAATTTTGAGGTTACTACATAATTTTATTTATTTTAATACTGGGAATTTTTTTTTTATATTCTTTACCTAATATTTATTTTTTATACAATTTGAGTGGTAGAGGGGTATGCAATGCACTGCTTTGCAATGCATTGCATACCCTCTGGTAGTCAGAGGGTTAACCTGTACAGCAAAATGGTCTCCCAACATATTGTGAACCAAGGCATTATACAATCTCTCCACTATTCAAGGGTTACCCACTTGGCAATCAAAATGTTAAAAGTGTCTTTTAAATCATGGGTATTTTGGACATTTTTAGTGGTTCCCTATGGTACAATTCTTTTGTCCCCAAATTGCTTCACTTTTTGTTGAACCATAATCCTAAGGGTTACATAATATTGCTTAACCCTTTGAGTGCCAGAGGGGTACGCAACACATTGTGTTGCGTACCCCTCTGGCACTTAAAGGGTTAACCCTTTCAATGCCTACCACTTGCTGGCATTCTAAGGGTCTAGCAATATGGATAAGGCAATGGCTGAGTAACAGGAGACAGAGGGTGGTAGTCAATGGAGAATATTTGGATGAAAGGATTGTTACTAGTGGGGTACCTCAGGGATCTGTACTGGTGCCCATTCTTTTTAATATTTTTATTAGTTATATTGCAAAAGGTCTTCAAGGTAAGGTATTCCTTTTTGCAGATGATACAAAGTTCTGCAATAGGGTAGACATTCCAGGGGGAATAAAGCAAATGACAAATGATTTAGGTAAATTAGAAGAATGGACAAGAGTGTGGCAGCTGCCGTTTAATGTTGATAAATATAAAATAATGCACTTGGGACATACAACTCCAAAGGAAAAATATACTGTTAAGAGTACTGTGCTGTCAGAGACAACAGAGGGAAGGGATTTGGAAGTAATTATTTCTAATGACTTAAAAGTAGGCAGGCAATGTAATAAAGCAGTGGGAAATGCAAGCACGGTGCTGGGTTGTATAGCTAGAGGTATTAGTAGCAGAAAAAGGGAAGTGGTCCTGCCACTCTACAGATCTCTAGTTAGACCTCATGTAGTGTATTTTGTACACTACTGGAGACCCCATCTCTATAAGGATATAGATACGCTAGAGAAAATTCAGAGAAGGGCTACTAAAATGGTGACTGGTTTACATGGAAAGAATTATCAGGATAGACTAAAGGATCTGAACATGTATAGCTTGGAGGAGAGAAGAGAGAGAGGGGATATGTTAGAAACATTCAAATACATGAAGGGATTTAACAAAGTGCAGGAGGAAAGTATATTTCAAAGGAGTAAAATGTTAGGACAAGAGGCTATAGTCTAAAACTAGAGGGATGTAATGTAAGAAAGTTTTACTTCACTGAGAGGGTTGTAGATAATGTCAGAGACATTGCCATAGTGGGGAGGAAATGGTTAATTTTTCTTTTAAACCAAATTCTCTGAAATTCTGTTTTAAGATGTGTGTAAATGATCTCATGTTAAAACAATGGCCCTTTGAGTTAAGGTAGTGGGTGAAAATAACTGAATGTCAGTTATGGAGATATATACGATTAGGTGCAGACAACCACAGTCTCAAGCAGTGTTATTATCTTATGAGAAAATCTCAAAGTCTAAAACAGAGTGATATTCTCCATTGAGAAAGTCTGAGAAGATGGCATATTTATATGACGTTTAATGACCTCTTACATACATCATTGATGACATAAAAAATGATTACATGTACATTTTTATGTGGAGTAAGGGTGCCATCTACAGTTTATATAGCGTCATTACTAGGGGTTACTCACATTCCTAGTTAAATTAGGGATTAGGAGCATCCAATCAGATAATACTGATGATGGCACTATATATTGAAATGTATCTTTATCCAACCAGAGTAGGTTGGGCGGAGTTCTGATAAGAAAATCTTTTACTTTTACTCTGTGTACCTTGCTGAGAAATACAAATATACAAAGAAACACAGGGGATATAATAACACTATATAAATATGTTCAAGGCCCATATAAAGGGCTTTCAAAAGACCTGTTAATACAGAACAGTACACAGGACAAGGGGCCACCCGCTTAGACTTGAGGAAAGGAGATTTAATCTACAACAGCGGAAGGGTTTCTTTACAGTAAGGACAATAAAGGTATGGAATGCACTTCCGGAGGAGGTGGTGCTATCAAATACATTAGATGCCTTTAAAAGGGGCCTGGATACTTATTTAAAAGAGCATAATATAGAGGGCTATGTACGTTAGTATTGGGATTAATATTTAGTTAGGGCTTGTTGATCCAGGGAGAAGTCCATTTGGAGTCAGATGCCTTCTTTTGGGTCAGCGATGGTAAACAGGAATAGGAAAAGAGTTGAACTGGATGGACGCAAGTCTTTTTTCAACCTAAATTACTATGTAACTATGTAACTATGTAACATATTGGACTGGTAACTATATATCTTTCCTTTTTTAAATTCTGCAAAATTCAGAATCAAATATTTATTTCTTCTATATTTGAAGAAACGTAATTTTCTTATAATTTATCTTAATTGAAATGGCCAACCATTTGGGATCAAGTATAATAAGCTATATTAGCTCTAGAGACTCTGAAATTAAGCAGAATTTATTTATTATTCGTAAATTGTCATATTTTGCCAGATAAGAATAAATAGTTCATAGCAGTTAAATTTAATAGTTTGGTATATATTAGTTAATATAATTCTTGGTATTTCTAGAATAATATATTGTGTTTCTGGAAAGATTATAATAGCTACTATTTATCTGGGAAATTCTTTGAATTCATTTATTAACCCTTTAACCGCTATTTGTCTATTTATTTGTGGTGTTTCTTTGGATTTCTTGGTGTGTGTGTGTGCTAGGCCTAATTTTTGTAAAGTGAAAGTTTCTTATAAACTTTCACTAGACAAAAGAAGCTGATATCTTGGGTTGGGCACCCTACCTTAATAAATGGATTAACCCTTGAAGTACCCTATAGGTTTTACACAATGTTTCTATAGTCATATTTGTGATATATGTTGCACGAAGTTTAATATACTGTCTAGACACAAATATTGCTCCACGTATAACCAGCTGCTTGCTGTGTTCCTTATAGCACCGGTAGAGGTTGTGTCACTCAGTACGCGGGTACTGGTTTTCTCCACATATAACTGGATGCTTGCTGCATTCCAATTTGCACCTGTGATCCTTGTCTGTTCAGTACGCGGGTACTGGTTCGCTCCCTGTATAACCGTCTGCTTGCTGCATTCCCTAGAGCACTGGTGATCCTTGTCTGTTCAGTACGCGGGTACTGATTCACTCCATTATTACCTGGTGCTCATCTACACCTATACAGCCCCGGCAAGGCCTCTGTGTGCCTAGTGTAGGCAACTGGTTTACTCCATTCATACAGCAGTTGCTGAGGCCATCTCTGTCTGTGTACCAGTACTTGCAGTCGTATGGTTTAGTGAGGCTGCCTTTCCCGGTATATTGGCAAGGCCGGTAGAGCCTCCTCTCTCGTTATTCCAGTCTCAAGGCTGCCTTGCCTGGTATATTGGCAAGGCCGGTAGAGTCTCCTTCCTCTCTGCTGCAGTCTCCAGGCTGCCTTGCCCGGTATATTGGTAAGACCGGTAAAACCTATTTCATCTCGTGCCAGTCTAAGGTTGCCTTACCCGGTATTGGCAAGGCCGGTAGAGCCTGTCTCACATTCTCTGTACCACTACTCACTATTGTCATGTACTATATTACGTTGTTATATGTGTAGGCCTAACCCGCGAGGGTTCTCTTTAAACTTTTCAATAAAGTTGTGTTTTTATCTTAACTCTGTGTCTGAGAGTCAAAATAAACCGTGACAATCTATTGTAATTGCGGAACACTCCTTTATATCATTGTTGTTTACACTTTATATATATATATATATATAGTATATTTCACCTTAATAAATTATATATATTTTTGCACAAATATGCAGGATTGATTATTTTAATTAATTCTTTACTGTGAAGTAACGTTTCAGTACCTAATATAGTGTAAAGTTCTCAAAATTATTTAATATTGTCATTTATCTATTTATGTGAAGATATCCAACCTGATTGGTTCTCTTGTTTTAACCCCTTGGATACCTCCAACATAATTGGTTGGACAATAAGTGGAATAGCCTACCAGCAGAACTGGTAGAAGTTAAAACAGTGACAGAATTCAAGCATGCATGGGATAGGCATAATGCTGTCCTTAACATAAGAAAACACCAAGGACTTGAGGTTTGAGATTTTTACAATAGGAAAATGGGCAGACTAGATGGGCCGAATGGTTCTTATCTGTTGTCAGATTCTAGGTTTCTATGTTTCTATGTAATATTAGAGTGTTTTGAAGTGAGACTTCTGGTTAGAACAAACACATTTATGCACACAGTCAACACAACCTCCCCCAGCAGCTGGTGACCCACAGGTTGGCCACCTCTGTCCCATGTATCGGAATAAAAAGTCATATATTATGCAGAGCTGCAGTACGTATCTGCTGTTACAATGCAACCTTAAACCCTTAAGGAACAATGATGTGCCAGGACCATCACAATCCTGGTATGTCATGTAATTTCTTGATCACAGTGCGCCTACTCGTTGCGTTGTGGTCACTAAGCAGGCCAAGCAAAACAAAAGTGTGCTGGTCCTCCAGCTCATCCCAACCCCAGACTGTGTGGTACTTGAGGGGTTAAAGAGGTTTTTTTTATTTCATGGAAATGTTTGTTTTCTTCCCCTCTTATAGTACTTTAACTGTGAGTGTCAGCATGTGCAACATATTTCAGACAAACAAAGGGTAAAAAGACTATAAAGTGTATTATAAAGGACCAATGTGTGCACTGCACACTTTAGAGTTGGGCTTTGCAATCTGAGACCTTCAACATGGTATTGTACCAATTACATCCCTTCCCCTGTTAATGTTCGAGCTGTTGTACAAGTGCAGTTTTAAATCAGTTTTATGACATTTTCCGCTGGTATCTCTCTGGTCGGTACTGTAAAGAATTAGTGACACTCTGTCTTGTGGCTATAAGAAGGAATGTGTCATTGGAAATTTATACTTTAAACTCTATATTCCCCCCCCCCCCCCCCGAATGTTTGTGGCTCCCATGTGTCGACAGGTGGGAATATCTGACAGGTCTCCTTTAACCGGCCATCTGAGTTCTGTACCCCCCCTCTAGCACAGACCGCTGTATCCAGCTCTATCACCATCACTGGCATTTAGAGTATTTCTAGCTCTGTATTACTGGGCTGTTTGAGGACCATGATGGAGGTGGACATAGAGGTCTGTTGTTTCCTCTTGTTTCAAATGCTACTCTATCACAAGGGATAAAGCCTTCTTCTGTTCCAGCAAAGGTATGCAAATAGGAGACCTTCAGGAAAGGGTCTTCTTTAACTTTTATTGCCCCACTCTTCCACATGCTACCACACACCAGGGGGTCTTTATCAGGTTTAAGGAGGACAGTCAAAAGGGCTTCAAGGGCATGAGTCGAAAATGGGACTCCAGAAGCAATATGGTTGAATGAACTGTTTAGATGAGGTAGGCGGTTAGAGGTAAATTAACTATAGTAAGAAGAGGTAAAGACTTCAGGACCTGGACTTTTACCCAGGGGGTTAGTTTCAAAGCACTGGAGATCTCGTCCTGAGTGATAAGGGCTTCTAATTAGGATACCATCTGGGGTGAAAGGCGTGGGTCTTTAGCAGAATCAAGGAATACAGAATATTGTACAGAGAACGGTAGAAATCAAGAAAAGTAGACACCATAGATGGAAATGTGCAATAGAAAATGCCTGAGTGATTTTTGGTATAAAGTGGGAGTTCTGCTGTATCCATACCAGATGGGCCAGTGTCTTACTATGTTGCCATGTATATATGTGCAATATTTAAGCCAGTGGTATGATTTCAGTTGCTTACGCTGCAATTAAGAGGAGAGTTCCGAGAGAGAAGCAGTAGGTGCTGTCAGTAAAGCTGTGGAAAGATCTGATTAATGTATCTGTTCCTTATGACGTATGTAAGATATCAGCTGTGTAACCTTAGCCCTAAAAAGTTTTTGTTTGGTGGCGCCTAATTTTATTAGTTCACCTCTAATTAAAAATTTGTGTGTTTCCTGTATCATGGGGGTTGAAACATCAAGAATGGTATTGTGGAGAAAGAATTCCTCCAAGCACCTAGTGAAGCGAGCAACATCGTTGGGATTGTTAAGAAGACTATCATTCAGTCTCTATAGAGGTCTGTTTCTCTTAAACGAGGGTACTATGATATCCATGCAAACAGAGGTATGGTCTGTGATGATCATCAGTTCAATAGTTACACGGGAGATATTGTGGAGTTGTGATTGGTCAATAAAAAAATAATCCAGGAGTGAGTACATGCAATGGGAAGAAGAGAAAAAGGTGAAGTTCCTAGTGGATGGGTGCAATATCCGCCAAGCGTCCAATTGATAGCGGTGCGTTAGTTGGGAGTTTAGTTTACAAAGAGAGGAGGGGGAGTATTGGGAGCAAGAAGAGGTGTTATCCAGTGAGGGGTCCATTACTAGGTTGAAATTGCCTCCGACAATCAGGCAGTGAAGTTGTCTAATAACTAAAATACTTTTGTGAGGAATTTAGTGGCGCCCGAGTTGGGGGGCATAGATATTAGCCAGAATGAAAGCAGAGTCATTAAGTTTACCTTTAAGGAATAAGTAACGACCCTCAGGGTCTATCATTTCCTCTTCATGGGACCAAGGGGTGTGGGAGTCCATAAGGACAGCTACACCTCGATGTTTCACATGGGCTGAGGCATACCATGTTCTGAGATACTGAGGGCTGTGTAGGACCTGGCAATGTATATATGTGAAGTGGGTTTCTTGAATAAACAAGATATTTGTCTGATGGCGAGAGGCTTCCCTAAGGACCTGGGACCTTTTCTCCAGGACATTGAGTCCTTTGCATTAAAAGAAGTAAATTTAATTACAGAGTCAGCCATTAATATATAATAATGTATAAAAATCTATTCGGGAGTAGAGGGGGAGTGTCAGGTTTGGTGCATACAGCGTTGTCAGCGTTGAGGGAGGATATAAAGGAAGGATAAGTTAAGTAAGAAAGGAAGGAACGAAGAGAAAAAGCATCAAGAGAGTTAGTGTCAAGGAGGGAGAGCTTGGGTAAAGTAAAGCAATATTAAGGCCTTTATGGCCAAAGTAGTGAGCATCCTAATGTTACTAGAGAAGGTGAGTCACTCAGATGCCGGATATAGGGTTGTGAACAGGCGACTGCATGCCTATGACTAAACAGCACAATGTGGCCCAGAGGGGTTATGTTAACATAAAAGGGTAGTTAATGTGGAGCAAGTACCAAATATAAGGCTAACATTAGGGAGAGGGCTGATTGGTGTGAAGCAAGGACACAATAATCATACAGTGCTATAACAGAAAGGTGAGGAAAGAGGAGGGAATGGGAGGGGGGCCAAGGAAGGATCTCATCCAGCACTCATTATGAGGTAAAGTCTATGGGAGGAGTGGAAGAGGTGGTGGGAGGGAGGGAGAGGGGAAGCCCGATAATTGCACGGGGCATTTATTTAATTAAAATAGGAGTGGGTAGGAGAGGGGCACCAGTATCAAACAGTTGAGGGGCATGGTAAAACAAAGTAATGTAGAGTAGTACTAGAACATAACATTTTATGGATTCAAAAGAACAGCAAGGTATTAAACTGACTGCTAAGCCATTGAGAAGAGCAAACAGATAAGTTTAGGCACCGGGGAAGGTCAATGCTAATGCCCACTGCACAGGGGGAAGGTGAACAAGGAGAGGATGAGGGAATACATAGGGATGGTTCCAAAGCCGGATAGGGCAATAACTATGAGAATTTCCATATGTGTGTGTAAACAGGGGGAAGGGAGGGGGAAGGTAAAAGTGTGTTTTCATGTCGGAGCTTGCCCCCCAGATGCCTATCCCCAGCCCAATGTGATATAAAGAACAGCATTACAACTCATTATAAGAACATAAGTAAATTCCCGGTATGAAAATCCTGTAGTGGATAATTAAATCACCCGATTGAATATACAGGTGATACAGACGCCAAGGGAGGAAGTGGAAAAAGAGGGAAGGCCCTAGCAAACATCAGAGTAGGGAGGGATAGGGGGAATTATCGCAACCTGTAAAGTTTTTTTTGTGTCTGTTTTTCCCCTTTTTCCCGTTTTCTCGTGTTGTCCCAGTATGATGATAATGCATATGATTATGACTATGGGGTAAGGGAAAGATGGGGAGGGAGAAGGGTAACACCTCAGTGTCTGCATCCCAAGAGTGAAAGACTAGGTCTCAAAGGAATCCCGTAGACAGCTATGGGGAACATATCAGGACATCAAAGTATGAGTAATACAATTTACAGTAAGCTATTAAAAGAGTAGTGTGATGGGGAGCGGGCACCAGGATCAGTAAGTGTCCTCTTTGTCTTGGACTCTGGGCCTTTGACTGTAACACACCGTTCCCTACGGTCCTTAGGGAAAGCAAAGGAGAGAGAGGAGACCTATGGAGCCAGCGTCAAAGAGGCTGGTGGCAAGAGTCCTAGAGATTTACAGAACTCCGGGATTTCGGAGGGGTTATGGATCGCTGCCGCTGAGCCATCATGTGTCTCAGGTAACTGAAATGGGAATCCCCATATGTATTTGACCCCCAGATTGCGGAGGTGTTCCATCAGAGCCCAACACTTCTACAGGGTATGTGGGGATAAGTCTTTATAAAGATATGTCAGACAACCTGCAAATTTGATTTCAGGGAGTTCCCGACAGCGGACCATGATACAGTCTTTGTCAGCAAAGTGGTATAAACAGCAGATGACATCTCTAGGTTTTCATCCCGGTGGGCCCCACGGTCTGAGCGACCTATGAGCACGATATATTTTAATTTTGTGTTCGGGTGATAAGCTCAAAATCTCAGTGAAGAGGGTCTGTAGGGAAGGCTTTAATCTGCATGTTGCTTCATCTCATGTGGTTCTCCAAGTCATCCACTTTAGATAAGAGGAGGGATATGGTGTCTTCCTGCTGTAGCATGTACTGCTCTAATTTGTGGAGCTGGGTCCAGGAGACCTCTCTATCCTCCTCTAGGGTGTTAATGTGCTGACCCAGTTGGACAAGGTCCTTCTTGGGTTCTGAAATTTCAGATTTCACAGCAAATTTGAGTTCTGCCTTAATGTTCGCAATGAAAAAACACATCATCCTTGGTTAGGAAGGCTACAAGGTCCTCTTTAGTGAGGGGAGTAGGGGCTGAGGAATCCGTCAACATGACCTCTGGTGTCAGAGACAAAGCTGTGTCCCAGACTGGAGAGGGTAGTTGCGCAGACGAGTTCAGTGATAAAGTTTTATGCAGCATGGCCTGAGAACCAGACAACTGCCACGCTCTCGCTAACACATGCGCTCCCTCTCACGCGCTGTTGCTCAATCATACTTTCACACACTGTTGCTCAAACATACACTCAGACACACACACACAAATGCTCACTAACATGTACACAAGCATTATGGAATTCCTTGCCGGAGGATGTGGTTATGGCAGATACAATGGATACATTTAAAGGGATAGTAATACTTAAAATGTAAAAAAAAAATATGTTGTAGGGTTTATCCCCCTGAGTAAAACAAGAGTACTCCCACTGCTGAAAGGTGTTTCATTCAAAAGTTATTAATTTTCAAATTTGAAATTTTTTAGGTGCAATACCACAGTGGCCTGAAATTGTACAGTGGCGCTGTTGCTACAGATCCTATGGACAGCTCTTGTCCCGGGACCATAAATCTCCATAGGATGGTATAGCAACAGCGCCACTGTACAATTTCAAGCCACCGTGATATTGCACCTAAAAAATTCAACTTTGAAAATTAATAACTTTTGAATGAAACACCTTTCAGCAGTGGGAGTACTCTTGTTTTACTCAGGGGATAAACCCTACAACATATTTTTTCTTACATTTTAAGTATTACTATCATTTTAAGAAAAGATTAGATACATTTCTTTCAAAATGGAACATACAGGGTTATACTGTGAATTAGTAGGCAAATCAGGAAGGTCTGATAAAGACCAATTTATTGGGTAGCAGGAAAGCTATATAATTCTCATTTCTCTGAGGTATGAGGCAAGGGTTGAACTTGATGGACTTGTGTCTTTTTTCAACCTAATTTACTGTGTTACTATGTTACACACATGCGTTGGTGCACGCACACACTTTCACTGATGGAGAACTGTGTACCTAATTGCTTTGCATTGACTGGCTACAGTATTTCAATATCCTGAAATGTTATGGTAGAGTTGTCTCTACAGCAGTCTATTGACAGCAATAGGCAGAGACAATAACCCTTCATATGCTGCTGTAGCAACAGCATCCCTTCAGGCTCTGGATTTACTGAACCAAACAATGCAAGTCTGAGCTGAAATAATTTTGAATAAACTGTCTCCTTTGTTCTACTCAACAGGATAAACCATGCAAATATTTTTTCATATTAAATAATACTATGACTTTAAATCACTTGGAGGTTTTATCCCCTATGGTGCAATTGGTTGCCTCCAGAATTGCACATCCTTAGTTTGATGGCTAAGGCCCCATGTGAGTGACACAATACCAGGGCTGGATTTACATAACAGTAGCCTGTAGGCACAGAAATATGAAGCGGGTTCCTTTCCTCCCCCTCCGATTTGCCATCTCCACAATACTCCTAATCTCCACATTGCCCCCCATCAGCACATATTGCCCTCACATTGCCCCCATCATCTCCACATTGCCCTCATCATCTCCAACTTGCCCCCATCATCTCCAACTAGCCCCCCATCAGCTCCATATTGCCCCTCACATTGCCCCCATGATCATCTCCATATTGCCCCTCACAGTGCCCCCATCATCTCCATATTGCCCCCCGTGTCCGTTTCCTACGCTGGAGAGGAGAGATCTGTCTATGCCTCCTCCTTCTGCATAGAGCTGCAACTGCTGGAGCTCCCGCGCAGTCTTCTCGTCAGTAATGCAGAGCGCTGGTAGATGATGTCATCTCACAGCACTCTGTATTACTAAAGAGCCGATGAGGGAGCTCACAGCAGCTACAGGTGTGTGCTGAAGAAGGCACAGACTGAGACCTCACCATGTTGTTGTTGACCGCAGGTGCCAAGTGGGGGATCCAAATGACAGGTGCCCCTCTGTGGGGTGCGCCTGTAGGCAGATGCCTACTCTGCCTAATTACAAATCTGGCCCTGGGTGAGAGGACCAGTACCTCAGGACATGAGATATCGCTTTGAGCTCCAAGAAGTTGATGGGAAGAAGAGTCTCCTCCAGATCTCAACGGCCCTGAACACTCAGGTAACCCAAGACTGCTCCCCAACGGAGCAGGCTGGTGTCTGTCTTCACAATGGTCCAGCAAGTATTCACAAATGATCGCCTTTCCTCAGGTTGGAGCAGTCCAACCACTATTGAAGGGTCTGTCTCATCTCCACAAGTAGGGAGATAGGGTGACCAGAACATCTAGGTTTCCTTTGCAAACATGGATCACAAACCTCTGAAGTTCCCTGGCATGGGCCATGGCAAAGGAAACCACTTCAAAGATCGATATCATCCAGGGAGGAAAACTTCCTCTCTGGAGCCGATTCCCATGACAGGGCAGAAGACACCATGGATGTGAGCTGCTGAATTGAGTCTTCCGTTAGATAGACCATACTCTGTAGAGTGTTGAACTGGAGCCCCAGGAAACCAGGTTTTGAGAAGGAGCCGGGGCAGATTTGTCCATATTTAGGATGCAACCATGTTGGAGGAGGATCTGAGCACACTCCTGAACATGGTGCTCAAGAAGGTCCCTTGTATTGTGTCACCTGAATCCCTTTTGTGTGCAGGAATGAGATTAGTACACCCAGAACTCTATTGAACACCTGAGGGGCAGTCATGAGCCCAAATGGTAGAGCAATGAATTGGAAGTGTCCCAAGTGGCAGGCAAACCTAAGGTACTGCTAGCTTGCTGGATGTACAGGAATGTATAGATATGCATCATGAAGATCTAAAGACGCCAGAAATTCTCCCGGACACATTGCGGCAATGACTGAACAGAGTGACTCCATCTTGTAGTTGGTCTTGACCACAAATTTGTTGAGATCCTTGAGGTCCAGGATAGGACAGCAGCCGGCATCTTTCTTGGGAACAACAAAGAGTTTTGAGTAAAAACCTCAACCTACCTCCTGCTGAGGAACCGATGCCAGAACTCCCTTGTTCTAGAGAGACTGAACCTCTCCATTGAAAAGCCTGAGCTTTTTTCTGTCCCTGAGGGGAGCGAGAGGGGAGGAACCTGAAGGGGTTAGGGATTTGAAGGGAATCCAGTAACTTTCGGAAACCACCTGTAAAACCCACTGATCCTCGACAGAGCCTGTACAAAAACACTCAAAAAGTGTTGCAGACGACCCCCCCACAGTGTTCAGTGAGTCATGTCGAAGAAAGTTTGGTGGATTCAGGTTTGGTGGAGGTGTGTTTGGACCTCCACTGCTGTTTGGGCTTGGGGGTGGAACGCGGGGCCTGCACCAACGGGTTTGGGCTAAATGCTTTGCCTTGTTTAGGACGAAAAAGACAATGTCTTTTCGTCTGAGGGTTGCGTTTGGGAACCTGAGACAACAATGTGCTCTTACCCCAGTGGCCTCATTGATAAAAGTATTCAGTTCCGGGCCAATAAGAGGTGTACCCTGAAAGGGACAAGAAGCAGTGATTTCTTAGAGATTACGTCTGCTAACCAGATCTTCAGCCACAGCATGTGTCTAGCAGTCACAGAAAAGGCTGAGGCCTTAGCTTCAAGCCTAACAGCATTAAAGAGAGCGTCAGTAGCATAGTTCTGCGTCTCAGAAATATTAGCCAAAAGGGATAAAAGGTCAGCTTTTGGGGCACCCTTGTGGATGGCAGCAGTCAGCTGTTCAGTCCAAACAGCAATGGCCCTGTCGACTCAAACAGAAGTCAAAGTAGGTCTCAGTGATGCACCAATGGCAGAGAAATTGGCTTTTAAGACAGCTTCAAGCTTTGTATCAGTCATGTCCTTAAAAGTGGAAGCATCAGCAACTGCCAAAGCAGTGGATTTAGAGAGCCTGGAAATGGGAGAATCACCCTGTGGAGGAGTAGCCCATTGACCTAAGGCAGCCTCAGAAAAGGGATACAACTTAGAGAACCTCTTAGACAGAGCCAGATGCTTGTCAGGAGTTTTCCCCTCATCCAGAACAATCTGATCCAGAGTAGGATAAGGTGGAAAAACAGCACAGGATTTCTTGTGCTTCTGAAATACATCAGAAGTAGCTTGAGACTCTACAGTAGTAGAGGGGATGTTTAAGGTGGTTAATACCGCCTTAATGAGACCCTCAGCAGAGGGTTCAGGGTCAGCTTCAAAGGGGTCACCACAAAATTGGGGAGACTCCTCATCAGAACACACACCATATTTAGAATTCTCATCTGGATCCTCTAAATAAGAATCAGATAGATCAGAAATACCAGGGGCCTTAGGGGCCACAAACCTGAAGGAAGGAGGGGGTCTTCAAAATTGAAGAACCCCCTGAAGAGAAAAAGGAAACTGTGCCATAGAGGACTTTAAGTCCTTGACCCAAGATGTCTCTTGCTCATGACTGGAAGGCCCTGGCGGAGACGCAGGGGTTGTAGTACATGAAGGGCATACATTACCTTAGTACTCTCTGGGAAGCCCTGTTTAGCATGAGGAACAGTGAGTCAGGTGGGTCAAAGATGCCTCTGAGTCATTAACCTTAGGTCTAGCCCCATTTCTCAGTGGATCCGACATTCTACAGAATAAAGTACCAAAAACACTAAAGGAATACCCAACTACTGTTACCCATATTACAGATTTCACCCCAGAAAGTCTAAATTACACTTATGTGGAAAGCGAAGGGTTACCCTGAGGAGGAAAGTTGAGGAGACCAAGCCCTGCGTATGATACTCGGTAGCAAGAATTAACAAAATGGTGAAAGCAAAGGGAGCTAATCAGAAATCATCCCATGAAGCGGGTGTTTATGGGAAACGTAGTTTCTCAAAACGGAGTATCAAAAAACAGAACCAAATCCCTTCAAAGCGCACAAGACACTAAGAATGTCAACCGGAGAAATAGACAAGGGTAGACAAGTAAAATGAGCCATCTCTGAACTCGGTACATAGTGCGGTTGCAGAGATATGTCTCAATGTGACTGTCCCATAGAGATTAATGGAGCATTGCGTACATACGGTAAATTGCACAATTCAAAATAATAACGAATAAATTAAAAGAGAGTAAAAAGTGTAAAACACATAAAAAATACAAATAAACATGAACACAGAATAAAAATATGAGAATGAAACCTCCAACAGCCCTATACTGGCAGAGAAGGGGTTAATTAACACAAAACTGTCCAAAATGCTCCAAAAACCCTCAGAACAGAAAAGGAAATACTCAACATGATTTTAGGAGTTACAGAGAACTCCAAAAAATAGACTTGTGTGATTTGGTTCGTCCACATTCGGATTTCAGACGAATATGTCTATTTCAGAGCCATTCGGACATGTTGAAAATTTTAGAAGCATTCGTCTTAGAACCCGAATCCGAAACATTTCTGGGTAGAATTTCGGTACAAGATTTGGATATTCGGATTACGTTCTCCCCGCGTGCACGCTACTTTCCCTCCCTCTCTAGTCCAATTAGCTTGTTCGTTTCATGATGGGGGTTGGACTAATGACATCACAGACACCCAGACAGCTTCTGCACTTCCTGTTAGTGCGCATTGCGTTGTTGGAGCTTGGAGAGAGAAGAAGCAGATAGAGAGATAGAGAGAGTGACTGTCCAGTTGTTGTGTAGGCAGGCAGATAGGCATAGGCAGCCAGCCAGCATTAGTGCCAGTTATTGCCACTGTGTTAGCGTACCTTGCGGCGGCTGCTCGAGCCAACCACAGCTTCCTCCATCGGCTCCAGCTGCAGTTTGATCCTGAGGCTTCAGCAGCACTGTTGTTTGGTGGCTCCAGCCGCATGGAAATGGCGGTTAGCTCTGGGGCTGGTTTCCGTCGCTGGTCTGTACAGAGTATGGGCGCACGTCCAAAGGCATGGACGTGTGCTCCATTTAAAGATACAGAACACATTTCTGACTCCTCCTCTTCCTGGCTACTAAACCTTAAATACTGCCTGGGCACTATGCTCAGTCGCCCTTTCGTGGTGTTCAGGGCAGTTGGCTTGTGTTTTGTGCACTACCTGGTTCATGTGACTACCCGTTCTGCTGCCGACCTTTGGTTTGTCTGACTACCCTCTCTGTGTATGACCCTGGCTTGTCTGACATTCCTTCTGGTGTGAACCTGCGGCTCTGGTAGACCATATCCTCCGTGCATGACCCTTGGCCTGGCTGACTATACGTCCTGGTGCTGACCTGGGGCTCTCTCCGACTACCTGCTCTGTGTATGACCCTGGCTAGTCCGATAATCTGGTGCAGACCTGTGGCTCTGGTTTACAATTTGCTCTGTGTATATTCCGGCTTGTCTGACTACCCACCTTGGTGTTACCTGGGGTTGTCCACTGCACACCCAGCATACCAATGCCCCAGTGGATAACTTGGTGGGTGCTCTTGGGGGCCCTGGCAGACTTTCCCTTGCTTCTGTCCCTATACTGCGGTATTCAGGTGTGGACCTGTAGCGCAGTTAGACTTCTTGGTAACGTTGTCTATACAGGTGCGAACCTGTAGCGCAGTAACCTTACTCAGGTACATTGTCTGTTCAGGTGCGGACCTGTAGTAGATCCTCAGGTGCGCACCTGAAGCGGCTTCTATCCAGCTTGCCTTCTGGGGCTCAGTTCAGTACCACTACAGCTGCACTATCCTTCTGACATCATCTATATTGTATGGTGTTCTTGCTGTTACCGCTCATTCTGTACGTTGTGTATCTTAACAAAGATTATGTTACCTACAGTACTGGTCCAGTTCTCGTTCTTGAGTCCATGACACACTGCAAGGGAGAGTCACCTTTGTTCCTGTGTAAAAGCTGAAAATTCAACTTAGGAGTTTGAATAATTTGCAGTAACATAATCTCACACTTGTGTAGGGACTGGGGGGCCTGCTGTCTCACTGCCACAGCAAGGGAGACTCATCAGTGTTTAAAAAATTCAAAATCCAACTTAGGAGTGTATTTGAAAAATTTGCAGAGTGATACCATCTCAGAGCTGTGTAGGGACTGGGGGGCCTGCTGTCTCACTGCCACAGCAAGGGAGACTCATTAGTGTTTAAAAAATTCAAAATCCAGTTTAGGAGTGTATGTGAATAATTTGCAGAGTGATACCATCTCAGAGCTGTGTAGAACCTGGGGGGCTTGCTGTCTAACTGCCACCTCAAGGGAGACTCATCAGTGTTTAAAAAATTCAAACTCCAACCTAGGAGTGTATGTGAATAATTTGCAGAGTGATACCATCTTAGAGCTGTGTAGGGACTGGGACTGGAGGGCTTGCTGTCTAACTGCCACCGCAAGGGAGACTCATCAGTGTTTAAAAAATTAAAAATACAGCTTAGGAGTGTATATGAAAAATTTGCAGAGTGATACCATCTCAGAGCTGTGTAGGGAGTGGGACTGGGGAGAGGCCTGCTGTCTAACTGCCTCCACAAGGGAGACTCATCAGTGTTTAAAAAATTCAAAATTTGTAGAGTGACACAATCTTACAGTTGTGTACGGGCTGGGAGGCCTAGCAGCTCCCTGACAACCAAGGGAGAATCATCATAGTTCCAGTGTTGAATTTTACGAGTGTATGTGAAAAATTTGTTGAGTGATTCAGCCAGTCTGACAGTTGTCATGTGGCCAGGTTGTAAAATTGTCAAATTATTATACCTCACTACCTACCTATCTGTAATGGATTTGAGTCCTAGTGCACAAACTGATCTTTATCTTCCTGGTACCAGCTGCAGTGACCCAGCAACCACCAACACCACCATGGTGATGTTGCGTTCCAGCAGAGCTAGCAGCAGGTGGGCAAAGAAGAGTACTAGTACTAGTCAGACTCAGCAGCAGAATTCAAAACAAAAAAATTAAAATAAGAAGGGAAAAATCTACAAGAGGTAGAAGAAAAATCTAAGGGATCAAAGTCTCCTAAGCTTGATTTGTCCCCTGAGCTTGATTTTTCCAGTGACCTTGATTATTCCCCATAGCTTAATTTTTTTGCCTGCGTCCCATACTACTTCTCCTGTTTCTCCAGTTACACTTGTGTCTTCTATTGACAACTCAACACCTGCCTCCCTAGCTCCATTTGAGTCTCCCAGTCAGGTAGTAGCTGCTAGTGTCTCCGCCATCAGTACCACTGTTACTCCACAATCCTTCTCCATTCCCAGTCCCAACATCCCTGCTGCCATCTTTAGGTCTATTGGTATCCCTGTAACTGTACGTAGATAAAAAAAAGCAAAGTGAGGTTGCTCCAGCATGTGAAGATGAAGAAAGTGTCACTTTAGTTTCTTCTTCTCCACCACCTTCCAGAGTCATCCATTGCTCCAAAGTGTGGGACCATTTTATGGCAGCTGTCAATGGCCGGATAGCAAAATGTAAGTTGTGCGGCAGGGAAGTCAGCTGTGGACGGGTGTTGGGTCATCTGACCACATCCGGGATGAACCAACACCTGAACAACTACCACAAGTCTGTGCTGATAAGTGCAGAAGGTGGCAGTATAAGTTGGCATATACCAGTGTCACACTCACCACCAGTAGGCAGCAGGACAAAGGGCAGAGGGTCATGCCGCATCTGGTCCCAGTAAGAGCAGCAGACAATCACAGCCCATCCCATAAACAATAGAGGCCTCACTTGAAGATTTTGGTGCAGACAACAGGCCAGGAAAATCACACGCTCATTGCACAGCTCATAGCCGTTCGGGGTGCTACTTTTAATTTGGTGGACAGGGAGCCCTTCCATCAACTTATGGAGGCTGTCTCACCCCGATATAAAATTCCATCCTGCACCACATTTAGTAGAAATATAGTGCCCTTACTCTACCGGTCATGCTAGGAAAGGCTGCTGGCCAGTCAGTGCACATTATCACTGACTTATGGAGTGCTCCGAGTGACCAGCATGGCTTCCTGTCATTGACAGCGCATTGGTGTCAGCCTAATGTGTTGCAAGACACACCAACAGCAACAATAAGTTTGGGTGCAGTAGCCAAGCATGTAGTGCACCACTCTTTCCTCTTCCATACCAAGGTAATGGATCAGCAGCACACCTCAGATAACATTCGCAAAGCACTGCAGAACATGGTGGCGCAGTGGCTAGGGGAGCAGGCAGGCACACAGGTGCAAATGGGGTTTGTGGTTACTGATGGTGCAGCTAACATGATCAAGGCACTCCAGTATGGCAGATTTGTGGGTGTGCCGCTGCTCAGCACATGTCCTGCATCTAGTAGTGAAAGCTGCTCTCAAGGATGGCAGTAACACTGGAAGGTTGCCAGCACTTCTGGCGTTATGCCGACAAATTTCTGGCCACTTCCATTTGGAACATCAAAGACAGCCAGCTACTCAGAGAAGAACAGGAAAAGGCAGGCCTCCCAGAGCACAGCGTAAAACAAGATGTTAGGACCAGGTGGAACTCCACCTTAGATATGCTAGAGCGTATCCTGGAGCAGAAAAAGGCAATTCACACAATGTTCTGTCACCATTTCATTGGCACTAACAGAACACTGGCCAGGGCTGAATGGGCCCTAATGGAACAGGTAGTGACAGTCCTTACGCCTTTCCGTGCTTTGACGGAAATTTTGAGCAAAGGGAACGCTAGCCTGGCAGAAGTCATTCCCCTCTTCACGCATCTCTCCTTAAAACTGGACAATTTCCTAGCCTATAGGGAACGCTTGCCTGGTGTTGATGGTAATATACTTCCTGATGTTGCTGCCCTTCTAATGAGGCTGAAGAAGGAACTGACTCAGCGCATGGAAGAGTGCATGGCAATTATCACGAGTTAATGCTGGCCACAATGTACAATCCAAGAGTCAAAGGCAAGATGGCACTTACTTACAATTCACTCACTGCCTGGAGGGAAAAATTGATAGCGAAGGTGCATGAGAGGCAAAGGAAAAACAAGATGCAGTCACACGAGGCAGAAGAAGATTCCGCAGATGAGCTGGAGGAGTGTGGTGGTCTTCCGGGACCTATCAGTAGCAGCGCCAGTAGCACGTCATCTTCTTCCAGTGGAGCAGCTGCTGCTTTTTATGCTGAGACAATGGACAGATTATGCTTCGGCCAAAACAAACAGATCCCAATCAGTAGAAAAACTGCTGAGTTTGATGTTAAGGTTTTCCTTGCGGAACCTTCTTTGCCTCCAAGTACAGATCCCTTGACTTACTGGGATAACAAGAGTGCTGTGTGGCCTACTTTGTTCCTGGTAGCCCAGGAGTTGTCCAGAGTGAGCGGGTATTTTCTTTTACTGTATATATACTTCGCCCACATTGCTCTCAACTGGCCCCCCAGCTCATTTTAAAAGTCAACCTGCCAAAGCTGGGTTACCCTGCTCTCAGGTTCAATGCAGATTAGAATAAAAAAAAGTAACAACATAATATGCTGAGTGCTCCAGCTTACCCAGCTCTAGGACAGTGGTTTGTTGGGCAGAGGACACCCACCTGACTTGATGGGACTCAGGGGGGAATTTAAAGTCTACATTGTTGTCCCACTATACAGGTTGTTCAGTCTGGCTCTGTGGTATCTATTTACTGAGTCCTGTCTGCTCCAGTGTTCTGCAGTTTTCTGCTGGTTACAACTCCATCGTTGCTGTCATCCTGAGTCTGCCTCACACCAGTCATCCTCAGTTGCTGCTGTATCCATGTATTTACTCAGTCCTTCCTGCTCTAGTGTTCTGCGGTCCTGGCAACATCTCCAGTGTTGCTGTCATCCTGAGTTTGCCGCGCACCAGTTCTCCTCAGTTGTTGTATACATGGATTTACTGAGTCCTTACTGCTCCAATGTTCTAAAGTCCTGGCTACATCTCCAGTGTTGCTGTCATCCTGAGTCTGCCTCACACCAGCCATTCTCATTTGCTGCTGTATCCATGTATTTACTGAGTCCTTCCTGCTCCAGTATTCTGCATTCCTGGCTACATCTCCAGTGTTGCTGTCATCCTGAGTCTGCCTCACACCAGTCATCCTCAGTTGCTGCTGTGTCCATGTATTTACTGTGTCCTTCCTGCTCCAGTGTTCTGCAGTCCTGCCTACATCTCCAGTGTTGCTGTCATCCTGAGTCTGTCTCGAACCAGTTCTCCTCAGTTGTTGTATACATGGATTTACTGAGTCCTTACTGCTCCAATGTTCTAAAGTCCTGGCTACATCTCCAGTGTTGCTGTCATCCTGAGTCTGCCTCGCACCAGTCATCCTCAGATGCTGCTCTATCCATGTATTTACTGAGTCCTGCCTACTCCATTGTTCTGCAGTCCTGGCTACATCTCCAGTGTTGCTGTAATCCTGAGTCTGCCACGCACTAGACATCCTCAGTTGCTGCTGTATCCATGTATTTACTGAGTCCTTCCTGCTCCAGTGTTCTGCAGTCCTGGCTACATCTCCAGTGTTGCTGTCATTCTGAGTCTGCCTCGCACCAGTCATCCTCAGTTGCTGTATACATGTATTTATTGAGTCCTGCTAGTGCCAGGGTTCTGCAGCCTGGCTACATCTCCAGTGTTGCTGTCATCCTGAGTCTGCCACGCACTAGACATCCTCAATTGCTGCTGTATCCGTGTATTTACTGAGTCCTTACTGCTCCAGTGTTCTGCAGTCCTGGCTACATCTCCAGTGTTGCTGTCATTCTGAGTCTGCCTCGCGCCAGTCATCCTCAGTTGCTGTATCCATGTATTTATTGAGTCCTGCTAGCGCCACTGTTCTGCAGTCCTGGCTACATCTCCAGTGTTGCTGTCATCCTGAGTCTGCCTTCATCCTAATTAAGTCTTCATCTGGCGACTAGCTGCTTAGTAGCACTAGTCGCCAGAAATATTACCTGGTTTAAAAGATTTTCTATTTTTTCGGAGGCTAACAGTAGCAGGAAGCACGGACATCTTGCCATAGTGACGTCCGTGCACCTGCGCTGTCAGTACCTTTTGGAGCCGGCTGGCTTCCTGCTACTGTCAGCCTCCGAAAAAGTAGAAAATCTTTTAAACCCGGTAATATTTCTGGCGACTAGCACTACTAAGCAGCTAGTCGCCAGATAAAGACTTAATTAGGATGACATTTTTGCGTGGTGGTAGCTCCCCTTTAAAAAGCATAGTAAATTCGGCCGAATAATTCGAATCCAATCCGAATTTCGTCCGAGTCGAACAGATCTGGTTCAATTTTCGGATCAACTGAAAAAAAAAAAAAATTTGTCCGAAATCAGATTTTACCAAATTTTTTTCCTATGCACAAATCTACCAAAGTCTACCAAAGAAACCCTTGTACTGAAGGGAACTGTCATGAAGACCATGTTACTCAAAAGGGTTGCTCACCTTCTATTTTCTTCAGATTACCATTGCAAGGAAGAAGCCTCACAGAGAGACTCTCTCTGGGGAGAGAGACATGGGTAAGATGGTTCTCTCCCAGGGCTGAAGGGTCCACAAGAAGCTCCTGTAAACTGGCCAATCCACCAAGGGGAAGCCAGTAATGGTAATTCACCTAATGTTGGAAATTGAACACCCACATCTAAAGTAAAATAATAAAAGAACTGCAAACTAAGTAGAACTGTTCACAACTTTCCTACCAGGATGATGGAACAAATCTAACTGGAGAGGGGAGCAGCTGGGTAGCCTGCTATGGAGGAGAGGGAGGCTCCACCCCCTGCAATTCCTGCAATTCATTGGAGAATTCTTCCAGCCTCCTGGGAGGAGCTGTCGCCTCCTCATGGTACCTGTAAGCTATATTGGACGACAGAGAAAAAGCCTTTCTTCCTGAAGATGGAGGCTTCAACAGCCAAGCCAACAACATAGGACTGTCTATGTCCTCGCTCCAGAGGTAACCCTGGAGGAGGAGATCCATTCTGCATGACAGAGGAAATGGATCCTGAGCAGCCAGTGATAGCAAATCTGGAGACCAAAGCTGTCTGGTCCAAAAAGTTGTGATCAAAATGACTGACACACCATCCACTTGAATCTTCCACAGCATCCTGTAAAGGAGAGGAAGTGGAGGGAAGATGTGGGCCAGATGAAATCACCATGAGATTGCCACCATGTACGCCAAAGTATCCCTCAATAGGAGCAAAACAACTGAACCTGCCGGTTCCTCTGGTGGCCATCAAGCCTTTCGATGGAATACCCCACTTCTCCACCAACAGGTCAAAAACCTCCAGACGGAGTTCCCACTTGCTGGGGTCCACCGTTTGTCAACTGAGAAAATCTGTGAAGATGTTTTCTACTCCTGGAATGTGCACAGCGGAAATATCAGGAACGTGCACCTCTGCCCAGGCTAAAATAGCCTTTTCCTCCAACCAAGCAGCTGCGCTTCTGGTCCCTCCTTGCTTGTTGATGTAGACAACAGCTGTCACATTGTCTGACTGGGCTGAGCAAACCTTCAGACTGGGCAACCACTCGGATGAGAGGTCCAATGCCTCAGAGCATGAACAATCACTCTGAGCTTCATGATGTTGATGGGAAGGAGGGCTTCCTCCGTCGACCACAAACACTGAACACCCAGATGACCCAGAACAGCTCCCAAGCCGAACAGGCTAGCATCTGTTGTAAGCATTGGCCCAAAACAGAGTCACAAAAGGTCTCCCTTCCTCAGGTTGAAGCTGTCCAACCACCAGCAGAGACCCAGTCTCATGTCATGAGGAAGACAGACGGTGTGATCCAGAAGGGCTGGATACCCCCCTGCACACACGGATCACAAAACTATTAAACTCTCTGGTGTGAGCCATGGAGTACGGTACCGCCTCCATAGTAGATATCATCTAGCCCACCAGAGACAAGGACTTCCTCACCAGACGTCCACTCCAGATCACGAGACACATTGGACGTGATCTGCTGCACAGAGTCTTCCATCAGGAATACCATTTCCTGACAAGTGTCGAACCGGAGACCAAGAACGACCAGGTCCTGAGAAGGAACCAGAGCAGAAATGTCCATGTTCAGGATCAACCTGTGTTGGAGGAGAACCTGAGCACATTCCTGGGCCTGAGATCCCTGGAAAGGAGGCTTCAGCAGAAGGTCATGCAGGTATGGAGTCACCCGAATTCTGTGGTGGGCAGGAAGGCAATCAATGCCACTAAGACCCTCATAAACACCTGAGGAGCTGTGGAGAGCCCAAAGGGCAGGGAGGTGAACTGGATATGCCCAGGGCTGGAAAGAACCTGAGGTACTTCTGATTGTCCGGATGAATAGGAATGAGGAGATATGCATCCAGCAGATCCAAAGAAGCCAGATATTTCCCTGGACAAATTTGTGAAAGGACACAGCACAAAGACTCCATCCTGTAGAAAGTACAGAACACAAATGAACTAAGATCCTTGAGATCCAGGATAGGACGGCAGCTGCCATCTTTCTTGGGAACCACAAAGAGGTTGGAATAAAAAAACAAAACTCATTTCTGGCTGAGAGAGCCTGAACCACCCCATTGAAAAGACTGAGCTTTTCCTGTCCCTGAGGGGAGGGAGAAGGGAAGAATCTGAAGGGAGGAAGGGATGTGAAGGGAATCCTGTAACCTCCTGAAACCCCCTGTAATACCCACTGATCCACAACAGAACCTGTCAAAGTATTCAAAAAATAATGCAGGCAACCACCCACAGCTGTATACGGACCAGGGTTTGGTGAGTCATGTCGAAGTAGGTTTGGTGGGTTTGGGTATGGTGGAGTTGTGATTTGACCTTCACTGCTGACCAGACTGGGGATAGAACATGGAATTCTGGCCTGAGGGGGCACCAGGATTGACCTTTGTGCATTACTTTGGCGAGAAAGAAAGGAACGCAGTTTCCTCACCTGATCATTGCGCTTAGGATCCTGAGGAAACAAAGTACTCTTACCTCCAGTGGCTTCACTGATGATGTTCTTCAATTCAGGGCCAAAAAGGGATGTACCCTGAAAGGTAAAAGAGGCCAGTAATTTCTTAGAGATCAGGTCAGCAGACCAAATCTTAAGCCACAGAGAAGGTGGAGATCTTAGCCTCAAGCCTAATGGCATCCAACAGGGCATCAGTAATATAATGCTGAGCCTCAGAAATGTTGGACAAAATGGGCAAAAGGTCCTCTTTAAGGGCACCTTTGCAAACAATGTCAGTCAGCTGTTCAGTCCGAACAGCAATGGCTCCATTAATCCATGTAGAAGCCATGGTAGGTCTCAAGAACGCACCTATGGCAGTAAAGATAGCCTTAAGGCTAGCCTCCAGCTTCCTATCTGTCAGATCTTTGAGTGCTGAGGCATCCTCAACTGGCCAGACAGTAGCTTTTGAGAGCCTAGAGATAGGGGAATCCACCTGAGGAGGTGTAACCCACTGAGCCAAAGCTGCATCATCAAAGGGGTATAGCTTGGAGATCACTTAGAAAGAGTGAGACACTTGTCAGGAGTCTTCCACTCATCCAGCATAATTTGATCCAGAGTGGGACTAGGCCAAAATACAGTACAGGACTTCTTGCACCTGAAAAGACGTTAGAAGTAGACTGTGACTCTACAGGGTTAACAGAAAAGTTAATAGAACCTCTGTAATGAGACCCTCAGCAGAGGGTTCAGGGTCAGCCTCAAAGCAGTCACCATAAGTATGGGAAGAAGCCCCTTCTGCATATTCGCCATCCTCTAACTCTTCAAATGAATCCCCCTCAGAGGAATCAGACAAATCAGGAATGCCAGGGATTTTAGGGGTCACAAACCTGAGCGAGGTGTGGGGTGTCCAAGATTGGAGGATCCCCTGAAGTGATAGAGGAAGCTGTGCCATAGAGGACATTAAGTCCTTGACCCAAAGTGGCTCTTGTACAATGACAGAGGGCCCTGGTGGACAGGCATGGGCCACAGCACATGAGGGGAATAAATGTCCTGAATACTCTCTATTGCATGAGGAACAATAATCAGTGGGGGTCCAAGATGCCCCAGAATCATCAGCCCCAGGTCTAACCCCATGCCCCTTTTGGGGGGACCCCAATACTGTCACCCAGATTAATAAATTCACCCCCAGAAAGCCTAAAAAGTACTTATCTGGTAGGTGAAGGGTTAACCTGAGGAGGAGAATAAAGGAGTCCAAGCCCTGCCTATGATACTCATGTAAAGAAAGAGAAAATGGCAACTGAATCCATAGCCAATCAGCAAACAGCCCGCTAAAATGCGAGTCAGATGGTACCAAATGCAGCACCCGAAACCCCCAGGGACACCGAAGACACTGAGGATATGAACTGGACTGTAGGGCAAGGGCAGACAAGAAGAAAGAGCCATCTCTCAATTCAGTACATGGAGCGGTTGCAGAGATATGCCCCCAAGCAGCCTGTCCCATAGAGATCAATGGAGCATTGCAGCATTGCAGTAAAGAGCGCCTTAAAAGCGCTGAATTCAGATAAAGGTTGAAAAATAAGAAGTGCCTGAGAAGTGTCAAAACACATACAGAAAACGTAATAAAGCTAAATAAACACATTAATCCAAAGGAAAAATTAGATAAAAAATCTCAGAATAACTTGGCAAGGAAGTGGTAAAATATACCACACAGCTCAAAATGCTCCAGATACCCCAGGAACAGAATAATTAAATACCCAATATGAGTGAAACAGTTATGAGTAACTCCAGAAGGGCCCCTGTGCGGAGGGGATCAGTGGGACATGTGGACCGTGGCACTAAAAGTGTTGCTCACCTTTTTGCAGATCTTCGTTTCTTCAGATTACCATTATAATGCAAGAAGCCTGAGAGAGACTCCTTTTGGAGAAAGAGACATGGGCTGCATGGTTCTCTCCCAGGGCTGCAAGGGTCCACAGACAGCACGTATTAACTGAGCACTCCTCCAGGGGCAGTCAGTAATGGTTACCCGCCTAAAGGGGTAATTTTGATACCCCATATCTAAGAGAAATGATAAAATAACTAAAGAACTAAGCAGAACTGTTCTCAGCTCTAACTAGATGAAGGAACAAATCTTATGTGGAGGGGAGTGGCTAGGTAGCCAGGTATGGAGGAGGGGTAGGATCCATCCAGCACTTTTTGAAGAATTGTTCCAGTCTACTGGGAGGAGCTGTAACCTCCCCATGGTACCTGTAAGCTATATTGGAAGACAGAGAAAGGATCTCTTTTTTTTCATTATTTTTTATTCAAACCACATTGAGGTGGGGGGCATCATGAAGGGTCCTTCTGCCCCCCTCCGCTAACTAGGTCTAAATCAAAAAAATAACAAACCATGTGTGTGCCACAGAGGGTCCAACAAATTGCTTTGCAATGCTTTTGACACCCTTGTGGCATGCACACAAACTGCCTCCAATCCTCCCCCACATACTGTACCTTCCCAAGCCTGGCTCCACAGCCCACTGGCAGTCCCATTCCCCCAGCCTGACCCCTCCCCCACAGCCTGGCTCCACTGCCTACTGGTAGACACAAACTACCAGTGTGAACTGCAATCAGGTTGGGAATCAAACAGTGTATGTGGGGGACATAGCGTACACACTGATAGTCACACTGGATGTGACAGGTCCCCCATATGCACTACCTGACTCCCTCCCACTCCACAAGCCTTACTCAGCTGCCCACTGATAGACATATCCAAATACACTGCTTGATCCCTCCTGAATCCACTGGCAATCACAGGTCTACACAACTGGTAGCCATAGAATCACACATACACTGTCTGCTTCCCCATCCTTGTTCCACTGGTAGCCACACTCCTGGCACCCAATATGGCATGGCAACACATACCAGTGGGATACTATTTTTCTTAGGCTGGCAGGAGGTCCTGAGTACACTAGGAAATCTGATGGGGTTGAACATTTTAGTATCTTTGAAGAGACTGTTGTGTAAAAAATACATTTTTATTTCCTATAGTGCACACTAACTTGGGGGTAGATGCGGGTAATTGTCTACTTTCCAAAACTGTATGATTTACCTCCTTTTTCGTCATTCCTTTTGTTGTAATAACCATTTTAGTACAGGCAAGTCATAAATGTGCCATAAAAATGATAGATTTTAGTTAGGGTAGTTTTGGACTTCTGGCACCACCTACATTATGTCATCTCATACCAACAGGGTGGAATTTTACAATGCATTGGACACCCCTCTAGCACTTAAAGTGTTAAAATTGAACCATATGTGCTCAGTGATTATACATACATTATACATACAAAGCTGTGGGTCATATTGTGTCAGTAACTTGCATGCGTGCCCATTTGGTGCCCAGATTTATACAATGTGGTGTGGGTGAAGCGTTTTGAATAATTTAACCCACATTATTCTAAATATCCTCATCCTCACCCCCATTGTATAAATCTGGGAAACAAATTGGCAAACCTACAAGTGGAGGGGCAAAATTGTTACACAATGTTACCCACTGTTGGTTTTCAGTTTAACAGTTCTAATCATATGAACATAAAATGCCCCATTTTGGCATGTAATGTGAGTTAGAATGCTATTGTGGATGTCAATGGGGCACTGTGGTGGCATATAATGGGTTATTACTCAGCTTATGACGTGTTGGCTTATTTCTGTGCTGGTAGCATTTAACTGTATTGCTGTGAACGTGACATATAATGGTATATTGCTATGCTGGTGGCATATAACTTTGTGTTGCTGTGCTGGTGGCATATAATGACAAATTACTCGTGGTGTATAACAACGCATTGTGGTGCTGTTGGCATACAACTCTGTATTGCTCTGCTGGTGACATATAATGGCATGTAATGATGTACTGAGTCATCAGCCTGGCATGACCTGCCTGAAATCTCAGTACTGATAATTCCATTGACTGAATTGGTGAATTTAGTTCCTTTAATGCTAGCAAGGTTGCCAACATATTGCAGAGCAATGCGTCTGAGACCTCTCTAGTATCTAAGGAGTTAAAATGCTCAATTTAAATCAATGAAAATTGTGGGAATGTTTATTTGTCACCTATTGTGCAGTTAGATTGGCCCAGCACTGCTCCACTTTGCTTTATACATAAGGGCCATTGATCATTATGTAACTGAGGCAAATTGGAGCAATTGTAGATCAAAACGGTATGTTCTTGAAAGGTTGCACATGAAAGACCGTGCAACCTCTTAACACATTCACCATGTCGCCTGGATAAAAATGGCGACATGAATATCTCGCACTGCATGACAGCACGAGATTCTGATGTCGCCTACTAATATGTCTCTACATACTGCCTGGCAGTGCCGATCCTCTCTCTGAATCTAGCACCATGCCTTATGGAGTACGGAAAGGTTGCCAGACCAGAGTGCATCAAACCTGGAATTAATGGTTTGAAGGCATGGTGCTAGCTGCAGCGAGAGGATCGGCACCGTGGTTGAATCCTCTTCTGCTATTTTAATCTACACAGATAGAGCCGGGGCAGTACACCACCTCCAGTAACACCAGCTTTAAAATAGAAGAGAAATGGAGTTAGAGCTGGCCAGCAATTAGGCGACATGTCAGGAGGTGAAATGAGAATCTTGTGTTGTCCTGCAGTGCAAGATTTTCATGTTACCCTTTTTTATCCAGGCGACATAGTGAATGTATTATATGGCCGCACGCTCTTTTGAGTACGACCTTCTAAAAGTAAACCGATCAAACTAAAAGTAAAAGGGGAAAATAAAAATTGCATAAGGGGGAAGCATGTGAATTTTTCACTTAGGGTCCTCAAAAACCTATAGCTCCTCCTTTTCTCCTCAAAAGATCTAATATTGCTTAAAACCTTTTGAATGCCAGAGGGGTTTGCTTTGCAATGCATTGCGTACCCCTCTGGCACTCAAAGGGTTAAAACTTTCAGTGCCAGAGAGGTACTCAACACATTGCAAAACAATCTGTTGCGTACCCCTCTGGCACTGAAGGAATTAAAAACCTTTGAATGCCAAAAAATGGTAGGCACCTTTCTGCCAATGAATGGATACACAATATTATTTAACTCTTAGGATTACATGCACTACAAAAAGTGGAGCAATTGTGGGACAAAACAACTACACTAAGGTGGACAAAAAAAATTCCAAATCCGCATGATTTAAAAGGCAGCTTTAACCCCTTGCATGCTGAGTACAATGTATTCCTTCACAATGCATTTGAAGGCCTTTCTGCCATTCAGTGTGTTAAAAAAGGCTCTTTTCTATCAATCGTAATGTTATTTGTTCTCTGTGGTGCAGTTGGTTTGCCCCAGAATTGCTCCTTTTTGCTGTGTACATGTGGCCCCCAGTACTATTGTACAAGGGTCCATTACTGACCCAGCCACATTGTGTAGAGCATTTGACTTACATTCATTGTACCAACACATCAGAGGAATGTTACTTATATAATATAAATACACATTGCCCAGTATTACATACATACAAGTATTTATTAACTCCAGAATAGCAGTCTTAAAAATACATGTACAATATACAGTTTATCATATATAATAATTCACTAGGATGTTTGTCAGAAGCCGTCATGTGCAGCAGAGACTGCCCGAACCTACAGAATGCTGGGAGTTGTGTGCTGGGAGCATTATGTGCTTTTGGCAGCCTCTACAGTGAATGACTGCGTCAGCGGCAAGACGCAAAGCACGACCGGCCTCTTAACATCACCCGGACCTTGGCCCGTGTACACTTTTTTGGCAGTGCCACTCACAAGATTTACCGCGATGATGACATAGAGTGATACATTATTTGAAATGCAAACCAGTGTTGTAGGAAACAGGATTTACACCCCTCAAATCTTTTGATCCATTCAGAGTAGCAGCTCTTCCAATCTTGCCATAAGGAGGAGGGGGCAGAGCTTTTGTTCCCATAGAGTCACCACCCGAGGCAATGTGACCTGGGCAAACTTCAGTCACTTCATTAATGTGCATGTGATAGGAAAGAGGTTGCTGCATAGGTATCGAGAGCATTGCTTAGCAAATGAGAACATCACCAGTATTCAATGGAGGATATAAAGAAGTCTAGCTTACTCCCTTTGAATCTATGTCCATCTAAAGGCACCCAGGTCATGTAGTGGGGCCGGTGAAGCCATGTTCTCTAATCATCAATGTATGCTTGTTTCAGAAACAAATATTATGATGAGCACAAGTAAGAATGAACAAGATAAAGTGTCTTGCATTAAGGCATGTGGCCTCTCAATGGTGCTATGAGGCACATTTTTCACTCCCATGTGCCATAACATAGAGGAAATTTCCATATCCATATCACACTGGTCCTGTCCACAGACAGTCCAGCTCCAAAATGTCAGGCAAATCCCCTCTGTACTAAAGAATCAGCACAGCAACAGATGTACGTTTCAGCCGATGTGGGCCTCGTCGATGTAGTGCAGTTGATGCCCTCTAGGCACATGGAGAACAAGGGCCCATGTCTGTGATACCCTTCCACTTAGGGATACCTAGGAACAAATACTGTGATGAGTACCCATCAAACATAAACAAGATAAAGTGCCTTGTTCTGAGATATGTGGCCTCTCAGTGGTGATACAAGTCACATTTTTCACTCCATGTGCCATTTGAGAGAAAGAGAAATGGAATTTAATGAAAATGCTATTATCCCATTTAAAGGGATAGTAATAATTTAAAATGTAAATAAAATATGTTGTAGGGTTTATCCCCCTGACTAAAAATTCAACTTTGAGCTGCAATAACTTTTGAATAAAGCACCTTTCAGCAGTGTTTTATTCAGGGGGATAAACCCTAAAACATATATTTTTTTTACATTTTAAGTATTACTATCCATTTAAGATTTTCAACCACTTTCAGAAATTAAGTAATGACACTGCACCAAATCTTTCAGGAAGAATGAAGCTAATGGCACACATACCATCCCTTTCAACTTGTCTAATGGTACCAAATAACCTCATTAGTAAGTGGGATCTCTGTCCACTTCTCCACTGGAATCCACTGCACACACTGATCTCTTGGACTCCTAAATACCTGAAACAGAAGTCTCACTATTTATATAAATGTCTCAAAATTACTTTATTATTCTCATTTATAGGTTAGCTATCAAGGAGCTTGTTGGAAACTTTATGTGCACTCTGCAGATGTCATTTCAATTAGGCTGGTGCACTCTGCCATTGGGCCAAGGGATGTAAACCTGAAAAACATAGAATAGACAGGATTACTTCATTATCAGGCCATTATGCCTAGAAACAGAGGACTAATTCAAATATTACTAAAGACTTGGAGAATTGGGAGAACTGAAGGGAGAAATAATGACTAAAGCCCATCAGATCACAGAATGAAACTGTAGATCTCTCAAGATGTGTTGCCTATTAACACTCAGCAATGCAGGGATCTGAAACCCCTGAAAAATGCTTCTTTACAATCCACTCATGGCCAGCATATCGGTGTATTTATATATACTGGTTGTTTAGTTCACATAAAATTATTGCAAAAGTTTCAAATCACCATATAAGTGTATACCTAAATTGTAGAGTGCTACCTATACATAAAGTGAGAATATCTCTATTTTAATGCAGGCCATTTATGGAAATATCATTGTACTGGACAGCACAGGAACCAGTGCAATCCTTGTAATTGTACCATACACATAAAGCTTGTATTCAATTCTGATCTGCACCATACAGTGCAGGGATAACAACATCCAACTGTAGATATGACTGGTTTCAAACCGGTGGCTTAGAGGTGGGCAACATGTGACTTCCCAACTGTTGTTAGACTACAACTCTCACCATTATCAACCAGCTAATCACTTACTGAAGCTGATAAATGTTCTTGTCCGATTACATCTGGAGAGCCACCTTGGTGTGTCTTCTTTCAAAAAATATCTACTATTACCGGGGAATTTTGTTTATTTTTGGACATCTAGAACATAGCAATTAATGCCTTGGTCCAGAAAGCCAGAATTCTGTGATGTGCATTGTGAAGAAAAGAATTATTTGTATTCAAAGACCCTACTCTAAATAATAGAGAACTATATCTCCAGTGCTTTCCTGATCCCTCTGTGATTTATGCAGGGCTGGAGTGATGATGGCTGCAGCAGTGAATGATCACAGGCTGTTCCTTTAAGTCTTTCCTCACAGAGGATTAGCACCAACATCCAGACTCCTGCTCTTTTCAGAAAGACTGGAGACACCTAAATATCAAACCAATCATATTAATCTTACCTTTTCTTGACTGGTCTTTGCCTGTCAAGGCAGCTTGCTTCTCCTAGGTAATCACTGCCACTCTGCGCCTTTTGGAATTTTGATGGTCATGGCTGCCTTCCCCATGGTGAGAGTGGTCTGATGAAGCATGAGTGTTCCTCTTTCTTTTCGCTTTCTTTGAATAATTCTGTGGCTCTCTCACTTTTACCAGAGTGCCCCCACACACTCTTTGATGTAGTGCCGAATGTCTCCCCAAAGATGGTGTCCGGTTAATGGCATGTTTAAAAGTTATTTGGCAGGGTCCATTACACTGCCACTGATGTGGCCTGATCTCATCATCGGAAGCATTCCAACTAACAGGAACCTAATGAAATTTGAAAAAACACAGAACAACATTCAGCTTGAAACAAAATGTCCTAGTAGTAAAGAATAAACACAATGCAGAAAGTTTTATTCCAGCTCATTGTCCCTTTTACTGAAAGTAAAATACAAGCAATTATGGGGCAAACCACCAGCACCACAGGGTAAATAAAACACAATGATTTCAATGGGAATTTTAACCTCTTGTATACTGAAGGGGACTCACTCTTGAACACTCTTAAGGGGTTATAAGTCCCATGTAAATCAATATGAAATAAGGGGATTGTTCAGTCGTCCACTCCGGTGCAGTTTGCATGATGCAGATTTGCTCATCTTTTTTTCCTTTCTGTACGTCTCCCTTTATACTTCAAATATATTATTATTTTATTCCTAAAACCTTGAATAATATTGTCTTGAAAATGCTCTTTATAGAAGAACAAAACATTGGATTTAGTGGGGTTTGTGCACCACTTTACAAATATACATATGTAGCGTGCATTACCACCCTTTTTCATGAAAATGAAGTGTAAATAGTTAAAGCAAGAAACACTGGGGCCAATGTATCAATTCACCAGGTTGGTATAGGGACAGAACACCAATCCCAAGACCTATTATTGTGAGGAATAGACATGGTGCATCCATCTCACTGTCACTACATCAGTGATTAGGACACAAGGCAGCACAGAAGTTCCTGAAAAACAGTAACATTTCTAGATTTTTGTACTTATTTTGTTGTTCTTTTAATCAGAAACATATAGTCCATCAAGTTTAACACAGTAACATAGTTGATGAGAATGAAGAAAGACATGTGTCTATCAAGTCCAGTCCATGCCAAATCACCCCTATAGACCCAGAGGAAGGCAAAAAAAACCCCACTGAAGTCATTCCCAATTAAGACGCAAATGGCAGTCAGATATATCATTGGAGAGCTGTTTGTACTGACCTTGAATACACATGTAAATGGTAATCCTATCACCCCGTAGTCACCTCTTCTCTAATGTAGATAAACCCAGGTTGTCTAGTCTCTCTTATAACTCAGATCCTCCAGTCCCTTTATCAGCATCAGAGGAGACCACTGACAATTCTCATTACAATGTGCTGGAGGGATCTTTAACATTCATGATGTTTAACCCTTTGAGTGCCAGAGGGGTACGGAACGCATTGCAAAGCAATGCGTTCCGTACCCCTCTGGCACTCAAAGGGTTAAAGCTCCAGTTAAATCAATGGGAATGTAGGGAATTTTGGCATACTCCTGTGGTACAATTGGATTTCTCTAGTTCTTAGTAAATAAGACTAAAGTGCCGATATATGAAGAAAACGTAGTGTGATTCTGAAGTAAACTAACTACACCATAGGGAACAAATAATCCTTTCCATAAATTGAATCATGGTTTTTAACCTCTTAAATGCTAGTTCTAGTAATTACTGGTTAAATGCCTGTTTAGAACAATGGGGACTTTTATCTGTTATAAATGGTGCAGTTAGATTGCTCCAGAATTGCTCCTGTTTCTTAGTATTTGAGTCTCACAGAGTACAAACACATGAATGTCTTCCTAGCGGCCCCAACTGCTTGGTCTGTTGTGGGGTTGGACAGTGAACTGGTAATTACACTTTTGGGCTTAACCCTTTGTATGCCATTGAGGTATCTGACACATTTCAATGCACTGGATACCTCTCTGGCACTCAAAAGGTTAACTACAAGTGAAAGTACTTACTTGAATGTTACCACCAAGGAGGTTGTTAAGTCGCTCCACATGGCTGCAGAACTTCGTCCCATGATCTGAGTCGTCTTTCTCATCTGTGATAAAGAGCAGGGCATGGACCATCTCATGCAGTAGGGCCTGTAGAACACACACAGTTTACTGTTTATTACATTGGTAATATTTATGTTTATATTAATAACAGATAAGTATATTTCAGAGAATATAGGGGTGTTTTAAAAAAGTAAAGAGGTGCAGTACAGGAACAAACTAACAGCACAATAGTTAGCAAATTAAACATTTTGAAAGTAGCTATGCATTTAAATGGGGCTTTTAACCCCTTCAGTGCTAGAGATGCATTGCTTCACAATATATGTTGTAAGAATTAGCTACCATTAAGGTGTTAAAGGAGAAGTAACAGTATAAAACAACACAGCTCAGTCTACATTTACTTGTATATTAGACCACTGCAGCATTTACATTTTTTCCAGACTCAAGTAACATGAAAAAAATATCATCCCTAATATTCGCCTGCTGTTGGATTAGCTCACTGCGCAGGTAGCCATTTTTTAAATGTTTTTTATGTTTGACAACAAAAAGACTGTACTGCAAATGAGAGAGGTAAATCTCCTTTGTGCAAGTAAGTCCTCATGCTTTAGACTAGTGGAAGTTGTAATATTATCATGGACAGTTATTCTACATAGAGGGTGTGTGCTTTAATGTCAGGAGCAAGTGCATTTCACAAAGATGGCGGCTTCCTTCATTTGCCTGCATGTTACTATTTAGGATTTTAACCCCTTAACGACCGGGGAATCGGTGACGCGACGCGACTGAACGTCTGCGGAGCAATTTTTTTTTTTTTTCGTTTTCCCGTTCCGGACTCCCCAAACGGCGTGCAGCTGCGGGAGGAGCCCGGAACTCCATGACGGTCATAGTACGTCACGGGTCGTTCAGTCAGATCGACCCTTGACGTACTATGACCGTCAAGGGTTGTTAAGGGGTTAAGGTGTGCAGGTAAATAATTGTTTAAGGAGGCGAGAAGCATTTGTTGTAGTTCCCAAATGTAATGCAGATACTTTTTATATAGGTGTCACATCTCTTTTAAAAGCGCCATCTAAAGGATCAGTAAAGTCGTATAATGAAACAATCATACACAACAGGATTTTTCCTTCTGAACAAAACAAGGTAATCCCACTGCTGGGAGTTGTCATACACAAACATTATACCTATTTACATTGTCCTGAACTAATGCAGATCTTACTATCACATTCTGTAGGTAAAAGGTGGGTCCATATTAGGGGTGGGAAAAGCAGGAGATTGGTTAGCCAATACAGGTGTGACTTTTACTCTTATCACCTCTCCCATTGAATGTAATAGAATATCTGCCTGGATACCAGGTGAACCAGATGGAAATGTTAATGTCAAAAAAACAAAAAATATAAAGCAGTTTAAAGTGGGGGTAGAAATGGAACTAGAGATGGAGTCCTCCACATGGTACCATTTTGCCCCCCACCTCCCTCTCATTTCAGTGTTTCTGACACACATTGCTGCCAACAAGACTCTTGTATCTGTGTGTTTGTAATGAAGAGTAGGGTCTGAGGCTGAGAAGGAAGGAAAGATTTGGATTGGCTGAAGGAAGATGAAAGACAAAGTGGAGGAGGTAGGACAGGGAGTGAAGGAGGAGGAGCATTGGTGGAGTCCGGTGAATAAATAGGCTTAATGAATACATTTCAGAGAATACAAGGTCATATTCAATAAGCTAACGAGTGGACATTCTGGGACAAACCAATCGCACCACAGTGGATAAGCAAAAAATCCCATTGACCTAAATGTTCTTTTAAACCTTTGGGTGCCAGAATATATACACATATATATATATATATATATATATATATATATATATATATATATATATATATATATCCTATATAATATAATATAAAATATATAATATAATATAAAATATATAATATAAAAGTTGTGTGTAACGCCCGACATGCGCAGTAGACACTGCTGCGCGTGCGGCAGTCATGCGCAGTACAGACTGCCCGCACCCCGGCTGATACAGAGCTGGGCGCTCCGAAGGAGCGTCCAGCTCTGTATCAGCAGTGGCGGGAGCAGTCTCTACTGCGCGTGACGGTCCCGTGACCGGCTGCCAGAGGCACTGTGGCCCGTTTAACGGGCTGTTCAACTAATATATTTATATATTAGTAGTAATTTCCCTGCTCACTATAACAAGGATATTATAAGCAGTGTCCTTATTCAAAAGTCATAACTGCTCAAACTGACACAGAAAGGTGGCGCTACTGATACATTGTGTGATCTGTAGTCAGTTTCTCACCTGTCCAATACAATACAATGGAAAAAGAGGATTTTTATGCCTCTTATCAGTACATCCTTTTCTCATAGTTCATGGGGGACGCAGGCACAGTGGGGTGAAATGACCCTTCTTTTAAGAGGCAGGGCTCTCTGGAGGAGGCAGCCTCTCTCTCAAATCCTATTAACTATCATTTAGCTCCACCCCCTTTTTAGTTTTCACTTAGCAACACCAAGTCCAAGCCAATGGTTAAACAAATAGTGATTAGAGTCAAGGAAAAAACACTACTCCAGAGAAGTTGGAAAGCAGGGCACCCGTGCTACAGGTATCAAACCTAAGAATGTCCTCCTAGAGGGATGCCTTGTGTCCCCCTTTGACTGATTGGAGAGGATTTATCTGTAATTAGCACAAAAAATCTCTTTCATTCAATGGGGGACTCAGGGACCATAAGAACATCTCAACAATGTCCCCAAAATAATCAGAGTGGGAGAGAACTCTCATAGTCACTGAAAAGGGAGATTTTAGCTGGAAACCAAAGCAGTCAAAAAATGGCTCTTCCCACCTAGCAAAAAATTTACAGCTAAGAGTGCAGTTGTCCTGTGTTTTTTTGCATACGTCATTGCCTTGAAATCAATGGGAAGACTGTATTTCTCCCCACCACATGGCAGTTTTGTTTTCTTTTCCTGCAGGCATATAAAGGGTGTCAGGCTCCCACAGCATGTCATTTTGTGTTTGTGAAAGGAGAAAGCAGCACATTTTTGAGCTAGAGAAGATAAGCAAATAAAGTGGAGTTGAAGCTTAGTTTAGGCAGTCTGTTAGGTAGGACATGTGTTGTTTGTATTAAGGGAGTCTGTGGGAGAAGAAGGCAGAAATAAGGTTGACCCTAAATAACCCAAAATTCAGTGTGACTGACTGGCAAAACACAGTGAGTCCTGATCCAAGCTTCTTCCTGATGTGGCTGTTATTATCTCTGTGTTGGGAGAGTTTTGTGTGTGAGAAGAGAGCAAAGGAGGTTGACCCAAATATCCCAACATTCTTTGACTGATTGAAACACACAGGCCGTTGTCATCCAAGCAATTTCCTTACTGATCTTGCAGTTATTATCACTGAGGAGGGGAAGTCTGGGGAAAGAAGTTATTGATTTTATTTTATATCTAGATTTTTTTGTTTTCTCGTGGCTTGTACCAAACTGCTGTAAGTCTTACAGATCAATGTTTACTTATGGCTAGGATTGGGCAACAATATTCACCTCAAAATGAAATCAGCAAAAAATGGCACTTTCCACCAGGAGGAAAATTTCCCCTGTAAAGGGCAGTTTTCCTGTTTTTTTTGCCAAGCTGATTAAATTGAAATCAATGGGGCATTGGATTTACACACAGATATCAAATGCTATTTTATTTCCCACAAGTATGTTATAAAAGGGATCTGAGGGCGCCTGTGTTGGTAAAAGCTGGAGAAAGAATCAGTTGAACAGGTTTTTGTTTTGGTCGTGGGGGGGGGTTGTTGACTGGGATTGCGGGGGGGGGGGCAATTAATAAAAAAAATAAAATAAAATTTGGTATGTAACATGATAGAGATAGAGACCCCATGATGTAAGCTGTGACTTGGGCAGACAGATACTTGACGAGATACAGTATTTTGTAGAGGATGATTTGTAGGACTTAGACTTGTTGTTAGAGGCTCAAGCCCTAAGGAAACATTAATTTGTATGACTTACACTTGTTAGACACAAGCCCTGATGAAATATTGATGTGTATGATCTATACTTATAAGGCCCAAGACCTAAGGAAACATTTATTTGTGGGACTTAGATCTGCTAGAAGCCCAAGCCCTGAGGAAACATTGGTTTGTAGGACTTTGGTTTGTTAGCATCACAAGCCCTGAAGAATCTGTGATTTGTGGACAAACAAGCCCCGCAAAATTGTTTTATGTAAGCCTCTGGTTTCTATTTAAGGAACAAGACCTGAGAAAAACATGACATACTGGCCTAGTGCCCGCAGGTCATATTGTGGGTGCTAATGGTCATTGGCCATTGTCAAATGCCCCAGTGTCATTGTGGCATTTGCGAATATTGTTCTTGCTGCTGCTGATAAGCAAGGGAATGTGATCAAAAACAGCAGTGATATTGGTGATGGTAATCATGGTTCAGCTTGCCACTACTAACTCCAGTGTTGCTTCTGAGGCAGTAGCAGCACCACAACTTACCCCCACTACTTCAGGTATATGTAGAGAAAAGAAGTTGGCCAATAATGCTTTTCCTCCTGTCTTTCCTCCAAAATCATGGGTGTGATGTTGGAATAGAAATGTTTCCCTTGAGAACAGGAGCTGAGCCTCTCATAAGCAACTTCAAAGGGCACAGTGTGTGTGTAGTAAATAAGGGTAGGACTAGGAACAATGGGCACATCTGCACTCGCATCAAACACCTGGCACAAAGCTAACCAAACACCACAACGCTTAGGGTCCCCAGTGTGAAATCATTGTACCTGAAACCAAGTACTGCAGCAGGTACTCATAGTGATAGCAAACACTATGAGCCTCTTCTGCCTCAATTTTGCTAAAGAAATCATAACACAACAGCCTAGCACCCTCTCTCTCTAGCTGCATGTATTGGGTTTACCTTCCAGGAAGTGTCACATTTTTGGAGAGAAAATGCAAACATGTAAGTAAATCGGCGAAAAGTTTGTAGCCATTGAAAAAATAGTAAAAACTTTTTGACAATGGGGGAAAATGGTGAATATTTTATGGGCTTTATTTCAAGTGGATTTTCCCATGAAAAAAGTGCTCAACCACGTGATTTTGTTTTCGCGGAAACACAACGGGACCTTTCACCCCCCCACTCAGGGTTTTGGGCCTCTAAAAACAAGTCTATGTTCTACAAATCATCCTCTACAAGACACTTTATCCTGTCAAGTATCAGTCTGCCGCAGTCACAGCTTACGTCAGGGGGTCTCTGTCACGTTACGTACCAATTATTTTATTATTTTTATTAACTGTTCCCCACCCCAATCCCAGTCAACAACCCTCCCAAAAAACATTCCTTGTTCAACTCATTCTTTCCCCAAACACATATACCCTCAGACATCTTTTATTCTATGCCTGTGGAAAATAAAATAAAATGATGTGTGTAAATTCAGTCTTTCCATTAATATCAATGCAATGAGCTAGACAGAAAAACTACACTTTTCAAAGGAAATTTTTCGTTAAATTTGAAGTGCCATTTTAAGCATGCTTTGGTTTGAGGTGAAAATTTTCACCCATCCCAACTCTTGACATCATGCTGCCCTTTAACTTTGTTTAAAACAGTGTCTTTAAATAACTAAGGTCTTCTGTTGCACCTTGCTGGAATATGTGTCATTGTCACTTAAGCAGGAAGTCAGTGTTGTGGGCAAAGGACAAAAGGCACTATGCATGATAACACATTTTTCAAGGCTTATGTTGCTGTAGGACTCATAACTTTGACTTTCAGCTACTTATTTCTCCACTGCAGCCCTCAGAAGAAGTAATATTGTAGTGAGAAATGTTGCAGCATAGGGAACGAAAGCAAAAAAGTTTTTGGCAGGGGTGAAAGGAAGAAATGTTTTCCCTGGGCGAAAAAGGAGAAAACTTTAAAAAAAGAAATAAATACATTGTTGGTCATTTGGGAAATTTTTCTGACTTTTCATCCATCCCTATTCAGCAAGCTAAAGTAAGCATTTCTGGGGTCAAAAAACTGCAACCCAAGAGACAAGTGACAATTTAATTTTATTTAAGTGGAGCATTTAACCCCTTGAATGCTAGCTGGAAAAAGGAGTTGCCTCTACCCCAATGTCATTATGGTATGGGAACATTTATAGAGGATTTAGGGAATCTTTCACATATTAGCAAGTTCTGTTTTAGTATTAGATTTGTTTGAATCCTTTGGTTGGTACAGAGGACTCCACTGCATTACTGTACTAGGATGCCAAGACCTGTCTAGCATCTAAGAGAACCTGTTGAGGCTGAAGAACTAAGGAAGAATGAAGGAAATCTCAAGCAAACCAATTGCACCATAGGGGACAAACAAACATTCTCAAAATCCCTATTTAATCAACTGGAGAGTGTAACCCGTTGAATGCTAGAGAGGTCCCGTACTCATTGTGGATTTTTATTTGTCTTCTATAGCACCCCAGAATTACCCCAGTTATCCTTAGTAAATCAGCCTAAATATCTGAAAAACAGCTTCAGTTTTTTAACTACTATAAAGATCCATAGACCTGTGTAAAGAAAACTGTTAGTAACACTTACCCCTATCATTTCACTTCGCGGTCTGTTGCGATAAAAGGTTTGATTGAGGCGGATGGAGCATTGCCTAGAAATGTTCTGAAATTTGCAGTATCCACCAAGTCTAGATACAAAATAACATGAATTAGGTTAAACTCTTTAATATCAAGGTGACATTTAATGTGATTTCCCCAAAATGTACCTTCTGTCATTTATTAGATGTTAACATAATATTAACACACAAATACTATGCAAATTGTATTGTTTTAAAGAAACAAGAATACATGCTTAGTGACACTTTTATCAAATATTTGCTGGTGTTACGAGTACCTGACACTTATGGGACCCCTGGATAAAAGAGGAATTCAGAAGGAGAGGGCTTGATGGGGTTAGGATGGAAGGAAAGGATGGTGGAGGAAATGCGGCAGCTTGGCTACAGAGGAAAGTTTGGAGGCGGTCCTGAAATATTAACTGACTGCCAGAACTTCTGGGTCCCTCAGCCATTTTGTGTCAATATGTGAAGAGTACTTGCACTTGCAAGGATTTCCGATCCACACACCACTGCCTAGATCATGTGCCAGGTAAATACCTGTGGTGTGTGTACTGGTCACATATGGGTAGGTGGTCTTTTAGTGGTGACTTTGGGCAGAAGGAAAACAAAAAATGTAGGGCTCCCAGCAAGCTCTAATAGGGGGCCCTATGCCCACCCCAATTATGCCCCACCCCCCAACATAATTCCACACCAACAACAATACATGAAAACACTGCACAGGTTTATAAAACATAATTACCTACATAGATTCTAAATTGGCATTAAGTAAGCAGGAAATATCTAAAGTCAAAATGCTAATACCAGTAGCTGGAAACAAACAGTCCTGTTGTATTAAAGGGATAGTAATACTTAAAATGTAAAAAAAAATATGTTGTAGGGTTTATCCCCCTGAGTAAAGCAAGAGTACTCCCACTGCTGAAAGGTGTTTCATTCAAAAGTTATTAATTTTCAAACTTGAATTTTTTAGGTGCAATATCATAGTGGCCTGAAATTGTACAGTGGCGCTGTTGCTACACGATCCTATGGACAGCTCTGGTCAATTGACCATAAATCTCCATAGGATGGTGTAGCAACAGCGCCACTGTACAATTTCAGGCCACTGTGATATTGCACCTAAAAAATTCAACTTTGAAAATTAATAACTTTTGAATGAAACACCTTTCAGCAGTGGGAGTACTCTTGTTTTACTCAGGGGGATAAACCCTACAACATATTTTTTTTTACATTTTAAGTCTTACTATCCCTTTAACATATCTATAAGAGTGTACATTTATATCAGAAGTAGCCATTCCCTCCCTCCAAATGATTGTCATTCAGTCCACCCTTTGGTCCACAAGAGGTTAACCACATACAAATCATATTATACTTTTCTGTATTAAACCCTTGGATGCTACAGATTTCCCCAGGAGACATCTCTTACCTCCAAGGGGTTACAGCAAAAAAGTCTAATAGACTACTAACAATATAAACACATTTGCAGCATTTAACCCTTTCAGTACCAGACGGGTACGCAACGCATTGCTTTGCAATGCGTTACGTACCCCTCTGGCACTCAAAGGGTTAAGGAGTTAAAAGGGCAACAAAAACAACCACATCTAAAAATGAACATGTCTGGGTTCTTATAGCTTAAATATCCTGGAAGCAAGACTACATAGTTACAGCTAGCTTACTTAACCCTTTGAGTGGCAGAGGGGTACACAATGAGGTTGCGCCCCCCATCTGGCATTAAAACTGCTAAAAAAATGCCTATAAAATACTGTAACTCTAAACTTGCATTTCAACCCATGTGTAAGTTGTCCTGTTCAGAAAGCATTTATTTAACGTTTCTTAACTCTTTGGATCAATGCATTGATTCACACTCCTCTGGTCCACAAGGGTTAAACTTTACATGATAAACACATAGAATATATGGCCACATTTACATTTTAAAACCAAAAACAGGGACATGGGAATCCAGGGTCAGGGAGCAAAAACCAGGGTCAATGCCTGGAAATCAGGGACAGTTGGCCGTTATGCCTTACATTGCGCTGACTCAGTGGGTAACATGAGGTTTGGATTCCAGACCATTCTTCCATAGATTGACACAAGACAAAGACAGACATACAGCCAGACAGATATTAGATCTGAATTGAAAAGTCAAAATTTCTACACACAGTAACTTACAACTTCAGTCTGGGACTCCAGGCCACATTAACACAGCTCAGTAAATCAAAGAAGAATGTAAAGTTCAAATAATTGAAAAGGAGCATTAAGTCAATATTTGGATCTGGATCCAGCTGTTGGAATAACGGGTCCATGATAAGTTAACTTTCAGCAAAATCCAAGTCAATAATCGCTGGGATGAGCTATACCAATACCAACTAAATAACTGACAAGTGAAGAATGTCTAATGGTTTTTGACATATGAGGTAGTAGAGATGATATTATAACTGGAGAAGTTCCATGTGCATTGTGATGTCATAAGGTCTGCATGCAGACAGTAACTGTAATCTCTCTGGGTGTCATTACTGTAGGTTATGTTTATTAGGCTAATAAAGTTACTATTATAATGAGCACATTGTTCAATAGAAAATTTGAGTAAAAACTACAGTATCACAAGTGACAATAACCCCAAATCCCAACTAAGTTTTAATTGGAGTTTTAACCCCTTGAATCTACTAACATGCAAGGGTTAAAAGACCCATTTACATCAATGGGAGTTTTATTTATCCCCTATTATGTACCAGAATTGCTCCAGTTTTCTTTTGAACACAGAATCCTTCTGACTGGCCCACTGGGATATCAGGGATTCTCCCAATGGGCCCAGGGTCTTTAGGGACCCTGCAATGACTAGTTACACCACTGCATTAAAAGCTGGCTATGCATTGCCATGGTATTGAAGGGTTAATAAGAACACTTTCAAACAGCCTTTTTACATTTCAAGGGCCTCTAGGCACAACACCCTCTGGTGCACTAACCCCACCTCTGCCCACCACTACCCACACCTCCTCACTTAACCACACCCTCATTTTGTGGCCAAACCCATTTTTATATTTATTCTTCAAAGTAATGTGGCAATTTTCCAGAGGTGGATGAGAATGCTATAAATAGAAATAGGGTATATACAGCACAGATAAAGACATCTTAACCCTTTGATTTCAGAGGGGTACACAAAGAATCACAAAGCCCTATGGCACTCAAGGGGTTAAGTGACCTTTACTAGATATGCAATCTAAGAACCAAGCAGTGAGAGATAAATTATACAGTGCAGATCACTAATAGCTACAGTATTAGTGATATATACTTTCTGGAGTCTCTTCTTGCTAAAAGTACTAGCATTCTGTATCAAGCATTATCGCTCACTCATTCACACCACCAACTATACGTGTATATCCATTACTGTGCTGATGTATGTGTCAGTGTGAGTTACTAGTCCTGTGTGTGCCACTGTGCATGTGTGTTTTTCAGCCAGATTGGCAATCCTTCATGAACTGGAGTATCTACCAGGATTAGACCTCAATGATTGGTAGTTAGGGGAGGGCAAAAGCTCTTTGCGTGTTCCTGGGAGAAATCCAGCTAAAACCATGTTGTTGTCTGTTTTTTCACAGGAAAATCCGCTATAAATCAAGTGATTAAAATATTCAAATTTTTCGACCATTTGACAAAAATTTTTCAATGGCTAGAAAGTTTTTGTCTATTGATTTATATGTTTTTCACCTTTTTGCCATAAAAACATGACGTATTCCAGGAAGTAAAACATAATAGAAGCAGCTACAGGGTGAGGTAGACGTGCTGTTCTGCTGTGTATTTATAGCAAAATGAAGGCAGGAGAGGCTCATAGTGACCGCTAGCACTATGAACAGGTTTAACAATAATAAAAGGAGGAATTGGAAGGACCCTTATGTATCCAATGAGTCTGAGGAGGAGGAAGTGAGAACTGCAGAACCAATGCTGTCCAGTCCCCCTAAATCACCCCTAGGGACCTTAGGGAATTTAATGGGAAGGGAGGAAGAAAAGGGTAGTAGTGAGAGCAGGACAGGTCAGCTGCCTGTGCCTGCTTCCAGACGTGCTGCCCTTGCTGCTGCCATTGCTGTACATGCTGCCTGACTTGCTACCCCTGTTGCCATTAGTACTGTGTCTGCTGCCCATGCTTCCTCCAGTGCTGTGCCTGCTGCCAGTGCTGAACCTGCTGCCACCAGTATTGTGCCTTCTGTCAGACATGCTACCCCTGCTGCAACCAATGCTGTACCTGCTGTCAGACATGCATCCCCTGCTGCATCCAGTGTTGTGCCTGCTGCCAGTGCTGAACCTTCTGCCACCAATACTGTGCCTGCTGTCAGATGTGCTTCTCCTGCTGCAACCAGTGTTTTGCCTACTGCCAGTTCTGCCCACGTTACCACCAGTGCTATGCCTGCTGCCCCCAGTGCTGTGCCTGCTGCCACCAGTACTGTGCCTGCTGTTGGACATGCTGCCTTTACTTCCACCAGTGCTGTGCCTGCTGCCAGTGCTGAACCTGCTGCCACCAATGCTGTGCCCACATGCCAGTGATGAACCTGCTGCCACCAATGCTGTGCCTGCTGCCAGTACTGATCCTGTCACCACCAGTGCTGAACCTACTGCTAGTATGTCTTTTAATACTTGGGAGGAGGAGGAGAACATGATGCCAACAGCGACAGCAGAGTTCCTTAAAGGGATTGTAATGTCGCAAAAAATATCTTCTAAATGACAGCTACAATAAAAAACATTTAATGCGCTTAATCCTTTCTGTCAAACCATTATGGTTTGAGAGATGTAAGAAAATAAAGACCTCCGCTCCCTCCCCCTTCTCATGCTTCCGCTGTAAAGCGGACATCATGAGATCCTGCTTCCGGGACCAGACGGCGGCTCTTCAGGAGCGTTGTCATCAAGATATCTAACTATAATTACTTCATCGGAATGGTCTACAACATGTGCTTGCAAGCCAGGCACACGTTGTAGACCATACCGATGAAGTAATTATATTAGATATCCCGATGACAGCGCTCCTGAAGAGCCGCCTACAGCCGGACGATCGAATTCTGCCTCTGACAGCTTTACAGCTCATCAAACAGAAAGGGGAGGGAACGGAGGACTTTATTTTCTAATATCTCTCAAACCATATCGAACCATAAGCGCATTAAGTGTTTTTTTATTGCAGCTACCATTTACAGGATACTTTTTTTGGGACTTTACTATCCCTTTAGGTCACAATTACCATCCCCAAGCAGTCCCACCAGTGCTAGTACTACTACTACTACTAAGAAGGTCTAGCAGCTTGTTAGTTTTAGGAGTGATTGAGGAGGTAATCATATTACTAGTGACTGAGGGGGAAGACTTTGGGACTGAAATTGATTGGTGTTGGTAGCAGTAACAGTAATGGTGAAGCAGTCATTTGGACTAGAGTTAGGGGAGTGGGAGGGGAAGCATTTAAGAATATCCAGACTAGCGGTCCAGGGAGCCCACAATATTCCTCTGGCCCTGGGAGTCCCCTTCCCTTCAATACAGTGTCCAAGTGGAACATGATCCCGAAGAGGCCAGAACTTTTGCGGGATAGCAGGCGCAGAAATAATAATACCACCACCACCAGATGGAGCATGGATCAGTTGCCTGTCTGCTGCTACTGATGCCAGTTTGCCTTCTTCACGTCACCAAGAAATGGCAAGTGTGACAGTAGGGGACCCTCTGTGACATTGCTCGTCACCTCCAGTGAAATGTCTGTAATACAGCTGCAGCACGTAGGGACTAGTGGGGGTGGTGATGTTGATGTTGGAGAAGCTGAGGTGGAAGAGGCATTCATGGCCTATTTTGAAGAAACTGAGAAGGAATAGGTGACAAGGATGATAATGGACATCACCACCACCACCAGCAGTGAGCTTTTGGAATTTGCAACTGCTCTAATTGTAAGGGCAGCAGGATGCTGAGGAGCAAACTAGTGTGCCACACACCACCATGAACACAGTGGAAATGGGGTCAATAAGTTATGTGGGACTAGTACAGGTTCCATTTGCCAGCACCAGCAATACTCCTGGTCCTAGTTGAAGTGCTCCTTTTAAGCTAGTAGCAGCAACAGCAGCAACATCATTCGTTGCCACAGACGGTGAAGGTGAATTTGGAGGACAAGAAGAAAGAGGTCATTCTTCTCCACCTGTTCCCTATCCCCTGGAGTGATGGGTGTGGGACTATTTTTCTCTTGGAGCGGGCGCAGTACAGTCATTACCAACAGTACTGTGCACAATTTGTGACAAGTCAGTCAGAAGAGGAAAGGAGGGAACACACCTTGGCACAACTGCCCTGATAACACAAATGAAACACAGACAACATGACATTTATGTCAATTATGTTAAAGACAAACACCCACCACAGAAATCAAGCACCACTGTTGCTGTACCCCCTGACTCTCCAGAAAGGCAAATAGAGGCGATGTGGAGATTAATGAGGAGGAAGAATAGAGAAACCCAGGCAGAGACTAGAATTTCCATTATGAGTGAAACAACTAGCTCACCATCACCTTCTTCCTACAGGGTAACTACATATTCTGCCTATTCTCCTCCGCCAAATGATAGCCACTCTGTTGATATTAGTGTATGGCAGTTTGTCTCCACTGCACACACTGTACCAGTTCCTGTCATACCCCCGGATCGTATACTTGCCACCTTGCGGACCAGTATCACATCCCCTTTGGGGGATGAGATCCTGACATCTCAGGCCAATGCACCTCCAGAGAAACCCATGGGCAAATGTTTTGTGGCTGAGTCCGGTCCAGGCTAATGGAGACGTCTCATTCTTCCCGGGCGACTGGTCATGTGGGCAAGAATCAATTGATCTGGTCTCTGTTTCAAATGTTTTGGTGGCCCAGCATGAAAGATGACTGCGCGGCATTCACTGCAGACTGTGCCACATGCACTCATTCAAAGTCCCCAAGACATCTTCCGGTGGGGCCACGGTATTTGCCAGGGAGGTATTTCGACTCCACGGGGTTCCCAAGCTTCTGGTCTCTGATCGTGGGAGCCAGTTCGTATCCAGGTTCTGGAGGGCATTCTGTGACCAGATTGGTATCCAGTTGTCCTTTTCTCCGCTTACCATCCCCAGACTAATGGGGCCGCTGAGCATTCCAATCAGGGATTGGAACAGTTTGTACATTGTTTCATCTCCAACCATCACGATAATTGGGCTGACTTGTTGCCGTGGGAAGAGTTTGCCAGGAACTGTGCTGTATGCACCTCTTCCGGGACCTCACCCTTCCTTATCAACTATGGGTTCCAACCATGCTTGCTCCCAGACAACTTCGAAGCACAACAGATTCCGGCTCTGGACAAGCATATTAGGCAGCTTCGCTCCACTTGGGCACAGGTCCAGAATTCCCTATGTGACTCCTTCCAACAAGTTCAGCGGCATGGTAATAACACAAGGTTGCCGGCTCCTGTATTCTAAGTGGGGGACCGGGTCTGGCTGTCCTCCAAGAACCGCAAGTTGCAAGTTCCATGCAATAAATTTGCTCCCCGATTTGTAGGTCTGTTACGGGTTCTCCGTAGAGTCAACCCTGTTTCCTATGCCTTGGAACTACTGGCATCTATGAGGATACATAACGTATTCCATGTATCCCTTCTCAAACCTTTGGTGTGTAACCCCTATACCACCACCCCTGCAGTCCCAGGTCCGGTGCGCATACAAGATCACGATGAATATGAAGTGCAGAGTATTTTGGATTCACTCAGATTCCATGGGCAGATCCAATACTTGGTGCACTGGAAGGGATATGGTCCAGGGGAACGTTCATGGGTTAATCATGCTGACATCCATGCTCCACTCATGTTGCACAGGTTCGACGCCAAGTTTCCACTTAAGCCTGGACCTCCTCCGCGGGGAGGGGGTCTTTGAGAGGGGGATACTATCACAGTGCCCGTGATTTCTATTCTGCCGACATTACTACTTCCTGATTCTTCCCCTGCTAGTCTCTCTTATTGGCCACTGGGTTCTGCTCCGCCCAGCGTGAGCCTTCTTAAGCTTCATCCTGTCATTCCTTTGGCACCCTTTCGTGGTGTTCCTGTGCCTGGTGTTATTCTGCTGTTGTTTCCTGATCTGTGCATGACCTGGTTTTGCCTGACCTTGCTCCTGTCTCTTGCTCCGTGTTCCATTGCCGATTAGGACTGGCTGACTACCAGCTCCGTTGCTGACTAGGACTGGCTGACTACCGCTCTGTGTACTGATTCTGGCTGTGGCTGACTACCCGCTCCGGTGCTGACTAGGACTGGCTGACTACTGCTCTGTGTACCGATTGTGGCTGTGGCTGACTAACCGCTCCGTTGCTGACTAGGACTGGCTGACTACTGCTCTGTGTACCTATTCTGTCTGTGGCCGACTACCTGATCCGTTGCTGACCAGGTCTGGCTGACTACCGCTCTGTGTACTGATTCTGGCTGTGGCCGACTACCTGATCCGTTGCTGACCAGGTCTGGCTGACTACCGCTCCTCATACTGACTCTGGCTGTGGCTGACTTCCCTTCCGTTCTGGCCTAGTGCCTTGCCGTATTGCTCTCCAGAGCCTGTCATTGTTGCCACGCTAGTGCCTGCCCGATTTACCCTACGAGGGCCTGTCAGTATTTCCTTATCTGGGCTTGTCAGTGTTGTTGCGCCAGTGCCTGCCCGAGTTGCCCTGCGAGGGTCTGTCAATGTTGCCTTACCAGGGCCTGTCAGAGTTTCCGCACCAGCTCCTGCTGAGTTCCCCACAAGGGCCTGTCAGTGTTGCCTTACCAGGGCCTCTCAGTGTTGCCATACCAGTCCCTGCCCAGAGTTACCCTACGGGCTCTCTCAGTGTTGCCGCGCCAGTACCTGCCCAAGTTTCCTACCAGGTTTTGTCTCTGTCGCTACAACAGTGCCTGGCCAAATTATCCAGTAAAGGGTCTGTCTGTTCTGCCCCGGTCAGTCCTAGCCTGAGGCGGGTGCCTGGTGCATTCTTGCCTACATACCTACTATTGCTTTTACGTGCTAGGTATCTGCCCTGCAGTTGCCTTCTGTCTTACTGGGGAAGTTACATTTTAGTTTGACACTGCTGAGGTCCTGTTCCTGATGCCTGTTCCTGTATTTATTATCTTTGTTTTGTTTTGCCTGTTTCATTGCACCCTGACCTGTGTCAGATTCGGAAGTACCACGGTACTGTTCGAGTCTGGACCTGTGAGGGGTGATCTTGTGAACCTTATTTTCTTTAATAAAGCTGGTTTTACCTTACCTACTTGTCTGAGAATTCTTACAAACCGTGAAAGTATATCCGCATATTGGGGGGAAGATCTAGGGCACAGGCCACAGGGTTCACATGTTGGTGGATATGGAAAGGCCCCACAAAACAGGGAGCCAGTTTCTGAGAGGGCACTCAGAGGTGGAGATTTCTGGAGGACAACCAGACCCTCTCCCCGACCTGGTAGTAGGGTGCGGGGAGGCATTTACAATTATCCTGGAGCTCCTGAGATTGTTGAGAACGTCACAGTGATTCTTTGACTTGCACCTATGTAGAACGGGTTTGCTGGAGATGATCCTCCAGTGCCAGAATCCCCTGGGGAGCAAACAAATCTGGAATCATGGAGGGTTGATACCCGTAATTCACCATGCAGGGGGAGAACCGGGTACAAGCAGAGACTGCACTGTCATGAGCAAACTCCACCCAAGGTAGCAAGTCCAACCAGTTATTCTGAAGGTCCGAGATGTGGCACCACAGGAATTGCTTGAAAGCCTGATTTTCTGTACTGTTAGGGACCAGGAACCAGACAGACACAAAAATGTAAAATGCAAAACACCTTTAATAAAGTAACCAAACATACAAATCAGAACAGTGATTCAGGAGCATAAAACAAAAGACAGGGTCAGGAACCAAGGTAGGTACTCAGAAAAGCTGGAGTCAGGAATACGGAGGCCAGCAAGAACAAGCCAGGAGTCAGGAGCCAGAAGGGACATTACAGGAAACAGGTCATACATGGATAACCAGGAGCACAGGTGAACACACTTGCAGCCATAAACAAACACAAGGGCAAGGAGAAAGTGAGCCTAGCTGCTTTAACAGTATATAATATCCCAACATGTCAAGTTGCCAGAGAGGGACACTTTTGGTTTAGGTGCTGGTGGGGGTGTGGCTGGTGGGTGGAGCAGTACTGAGAAAGTTTAAATGATATCATGACCTATTAACAGCTCTTTATGTAAGTGAATAGATTATTTAGAAAAAGACCAAATTATTTTAGTTACACAGAATAATTCATAAACACATATGCTGAAGTTTAACCCTTTGTGTGCCAGATAGGAATCAAAGCACTGCAGCATAGTACATTGGATATCTCTCTGGCATTCAGAGGGTTCAACAACCATTAATGTGACTTTTATTGCTGTCTAGCAATGTGATATAGTTATATACACACCACATAGTCTGTTCTCCTATAAAAGATGGGCAGCAGGGCAGAAAAGAGGGACAGAGGTATTTGGGTCTCAAACAGGGACACTTGTGAGTTTTGTAAACATATATACTGAAGTTTATACAAACACTGCGAGTTTTATTGCTGGAGAACAATGTGATACACTTATATACATATCACACAGACTGATCTCCTAAAAAGAGGGACAACAGGGTGGGAAAGAGGGACAGAGGGATCTGGGTCTCAGGGAAGGACTGTCCCTCCTAAAGAAGGACACTTGGGATGAGTGCTGTTGTAACAGTTTTAGTACAAGCAACTCATGCTTGACTGTTTCAAAAATGTATGAAAAATCAGAAGTTGTAGTTGGTGTAGTTTTGTTCTTCTGGAATCCCTATGGTATCTCAGCTCATACCAATGAGGTGGCATTTTTCTTGCAAGAGAAGTATCTAATGAATACAGTTAGAAATTCCTTAGTTTTCAAAGATTTCGGTATATTTGAAGGGGTGGAAATGTAAAAAACAAATTTCTTTGCTTTAGCACCACCTTCTGGAAACAGATGTGCACATCAGGCTAGGGGTGAGAAGGTGGGTGACCCCTCATTTCATAACGTGGATTATCTTCTTTCCAAAATGGTATGGTTTGGTATAGTTTTCTATATGTACCGTAAAATCTCGGGTATCATACGCACAATTTTACCCCTCTTCACCTTATGTGTAAGTGGGGGTGTGCATATTATACATGAGAAAAAACAATCATATACTTATTTCTGCTCGCCCCAACCCTCCACCTACCTCAATCCACTCCCAGCTTCCCCTCCTACTACTCAACCCCTCCTCATTTGTTATATCTGCATACCAGCCAACTGTCCCGATTTATGTGGGTCGGTCCTGATTTGGGGGGCAAAACCCACTGTCCCGCTGCATTTAGATTATGCCCCACATTCCTAGCCTCTTCTCCACTTTCTAAGTATGTCCCATACCACTCAGTCAGCCGTAATACTTATTTACATAACAGTTCATCATGTTAGCTGCTTTGCGCGATTGGGAGATGCCTAATTTACTGCACAAGTGAGTTTCACTTCATATGTGCACTTGCACACAGTGTTCACTCCATGCTCCAGGTCTCTGAGCAACTAGCAAGTCCTGAGTGTTCTGTCTGAGCAGCACTCAAGGATGCCAGAGACGGACATGAGAAGAACTGCAGCCGAACTCTTTTGTCTTGATATCATCCTCCTGTCTGACCAGGTACAATTATAAGTGAGACCCATAAGCTGACTCTGACAAACTTGTTACTTCAGCGCCGCCTGAGTTGCATTCAGTGGGAGGTTGGCCCTGGCACACATGTGCTGTTTGTCGACGTGGTGGTAAGTTGTAGATCTGTGGACTGCCTCACTCAGTGCCTGGTCTCTTAGTAACACAAAGGTAGAACTGAGGATGATGTGATGTACTGAGGCTACATAAAACACGTTTACCTGAAACTACTTAGGTTGTTGTTGTAAAAGCACAGTAACTGTATATACCTGGCTTATTTAATTGGAACCTGGCCATTAACATCTTAGCTTCTGCAATAACATTTCTATATTTGTTTGCGGCAGAGACGTTGAAGACCGAATGTCTGAGCATTTGCAATAATAAATGAAACTTCAACCTACATACCTCTCAAGTGTTCCCCTTTAGGACTAAAATCCATCTTTCCCACCCTGGTGTCCATCTTTTTTAGGAGATCTGTCTGGGTGATGTGTATAAAATTGTATCTCATTGCTCCACAGCAATAAAACACATATAAATGTTAGGGTTGCCACCTTTTCCTCAAAAAAATACCGGCCATAGTTGTGGGTCAGTGAGGGCGGAGCCACAAAAGGGAGGAGCCGCAAAAAGGGCAGAACCACTCAATGCTGCAGGAGTCTGTAAATCTAAGGGTGACTTTTGCTCAAGGGTGAGTGCTTAGTACCCACTCTGTGCAAGGATGTGCACTGGTCACTAGTTTTAGTATTAGCCAGCAGTATAATAAAGGGTGAACATTCAGTACAAGGATGTGCACTGGTCACTAGTCTTAGTACTACCCAGCAGTATAATAAAGGGTGAACGTTCAGTACAAGGCTGTGCACTGGTCACTAGTCTTAGTATTAGCCAGCAGTATAATAAAGGGTGAACGTTCAGTACAAGGCTGTGCACTGGTCACTAGTCTTAGTATTAGCCAGCAGTATAATAAAGGGTGAACGTTCAGTACAAGGATATGCACTGGTCACTAGTCTCAGTATTAGCCAGTAGTATAATAAAGGGTGAACATTCAGTACAAGGCTGTGCACTGGAAACTAGTTTTAGCATTAGCCAGCAGTATAATAAAGGGTGAACATTCAGTACAAGGCTGTGCACTGGTCACTAGTTTTAGTATTAGCCAGCAGTATAATAAAGGGTGAACGTTCAGTACAATGATGTGCACTGGTCACTAGTCTTAGTATTAGCCAGCAGTATAATAAAGGGTGAACATTCAGTGCAAGGCTGTGCACTGGTCACTAGTTTTAGTATTAGCCAGCAGTATAATAAAGGGTGAACGTTCAGTACAAGGCTGTGCACTGGTCACTAGTTTTAGTATTAGCCAGTAGTATAATAAAGGGTGAACATTCAGTACAAGGCTGTGCACTGGTCACTAGTTTTAGCATTAGCCAGCAGTATAATAAAGGGTGAACATTCAGTACAAGGCTGTGCACTGGTCACTAGTTTTAGTATTAGCCAGCAGTATAATAAAGGGTGAACGTTCAGTACAAGGATGTGCACTGGTCACTAGTCTTAGTATTAGCCAGCAGTATAATAAAGGGTGAACATTCAGTGCAAGGCTGTGCACTGGTCACTAGTTTTAGTATTAGCCAGCAGTATAATAAAGGGTGAACGTTCAGTACAAGGATATGCACTGGTCACTAGTCTCAGTATTAGCCAGTAGTATAATAAAGGGTGAACATTCAGTACAAGGCTGTGCACTGGTCACTAGTTTTAGCATTAGCCAGCAGTATAATAAAGGGTGAACATTCAGTACAAGGCTGTGCACTGGTCACTAGTTTTAGTATTAGCCAGCAGTATAATAAAGGGTGAACGTTCAGTACAAGGATGTGCACTGGTCACTAGTCTTAGTATTAGCCAGCAGTATAATAAAGGGTGAACGTTCAGTACAAGGCTGTGCACTGGTCACTAGTCTTAGTATTAGCCAGTAGTATAATAAAGGGTGAACGTTCAGTATAAGGATATGCACTGGTCACTAGTCTTAGTATTAGCCAGCAGTATAATAAAGGGTGAACGTTCAGTACAAGGATATGCACTTGTCACTAGTCTCAGTATTAGCCAGTAGTATAATAAAGGGTGAACATTCAGTACAAGGCTGTGCACTGGTCACTAGTCTTAGTATTAGCCAGCAGTATAATAAAGGGTGAACATTCAGTACAAGGATGTGCACTGGTCACTAGTTTTAGCATTAGCCAGCAGTAAAATAAAGGGTGAACATTCAGTACAAGGCTGTGCACTGGTCACTAGTTTTAGTATTAGCCAGCAGTATAATAAAGGGTGAACGTTCAGTACAAGGATATGCACTGGTCACTAGTTTTAGCATTAGCCAGCAGTATAATAAAGGGTGAACATTCAGTACAAGGATATGCACTGGTCACTAGTTTTAGCATTAGCCGGCAGTATAATAAAGGGTGAACGTTCAGTACAAGGCTGTGCACTGGTCACTAGTCTTAGTATTAACCAGCAGTATAATAAAGGGTGAACGTTCAGGACAAGGCTGTGCACTGGTCACTAGTTTTAGTATTAGCCAGCAGTATAATAAAGGGTGAACATTCAGTACAAGGCTGTGCACTGGTCACTAGTATTAGTATTAGCCAGCAGTATAATAAAGGGTGAACGTTCAGTACAAGGATATGCACTGGTCACTAGTCTTAGTATTAGCCAGCAGTATAATAAAGGGTGATCGTTCAGTACAAGGCTGTGCACTGGTCACTAGTCTTAGTATTAGCCAGCAGTATAATAAAGGGTGAACATTCAGTACATTGATGTGCACTGGTCACTAGTTTTAGCATTAGCCAGTAGTATAATAAAGGGTGAACGTTCAGTACAAGGCTGTGCTCTGGTCACTAGTCTCAGTATTAGCCAGTAGTATAATAAAGGGTGAACGTTCAGTACAAGGATATGAACTGGTCACTAGTCTCAGTATTAGCCAGTAGTATAATAAAGGGTGAACCCTCAGTTCCCTCTCTGGTCCTTCCATTTTAGCATACATGACAGTTGGGATGACACCAGTTCCATACAGGAAAGATCCCGTATACCTTTCTACACCAGTTTCTCTCCCTCTATCTGTCCTCTAGTCTTAAACTCAGACTCCCTCCCCACCTTCCTTTCCCCTACTCTGTCCCCTGCCCTCAGACACAGATAAGGAGCTGGTGGCAGGAAGGGTGAAGCTTTACCCTTACAATGCCACTTTCCCTAACCCCCTCTCACCACACTTTCTTCCTGGTCAGCAGCCAGATTCTCTCCAACTGTCAAGCTCCGGTCCTCAATGCCCACAGTGGTTGGCTATTAGCAATCAAATATGGTGATCAGTACCGCTTCTATCCGTGGACTCGTCAATGGATAGCATCCAAAAATAGACTAAACTGAGAGCGCTATTTTTCACCATATATCAATAAAAAAAGATTTATTTCTATTTAAAAAAAAAAGACATAAAATGTAAACCTTAATACATCATGCAATTCACACCATACTGCCAAATAAATGCATGTAACGATGGTAGAAAGTAGCTCCGGAGCCAAGTATTATGTGCACATAATAATAAAGATCCACGTATCAATATAATTTCCTTAAACGGTGTAATATCAGACTTGTCCCAATTATTGGTCTAAAGAAACATATCTTCCCTTTACAGTTATATAACCAAAGTCATTCAACTTGATTCTGCAATTAATTTGTGTCAGGATCCACAACGTTCTTAAAGAGAAAAGTGCAATATATTAGACAGTGATGTTTTGATATTTGACCTTTTCACTGCTGTTTTTTAGTGATTTTTATCTCCTCTTTTGTGTGTGTCTTATTAAGTCCTTTGTGCGGCACAGTGCTATTTATTACCTCAGGCCTCTGGCTGTTCACCCCCTAGTTCTCTTCACGGTATAGATGACCCCGGCTTCTTCTCCAAGAATGACAGGGGTTAGTGGCGAAAACATTACTGGCTAGTTAAAGTGTTAGTAATGTCTAAAAAAAAGTTTTTTGCATTTAGAAGAGCTTAAAAATCTGAGGTAAATGCAAGAAAAAAGTCTCTCTCAAACCGCTACGGTTTAAGAGATACAGGCGTTTAAAGTTTGATTTCTCCTACTGACAGCTGTAAAGCTGTCAGCAGGAGATCCATGTTGGTAGACAGGGAGGCGCTTGAGAAGTGCCGAGATCTCGTTCATTGGAATGGTCTAAAATGAGTGCCTGAACACTAGGCACACATTTTAGACCACACCACACCACACCTGAGTGTCAAATAAGTCATAGGGGTACTAGATGATCAGAATGCATAAGTTAAAGCTCATCACCCATGAACACTAGGCACTAGTGATGAGCGAGCATGCTCGGCCGAAGCTCGGTTCAGCTCGAGCATCGCTCTGCTCGGCACATGGCGGTACTCGTACGAGTACCGCATGTGCTCGCCCGCCATGTTCGGGTCTACTCCCCGCACGTTTCGCGGCTGCTGCGCAGCCAATAAACGTGCAGGGAAGCTCTGACATCAGTGTACTGCCAGCAGCCATGTTGGCTGCTGGCATTACACTGATTGGCTTGCCAGAACCCGTGATCGGGTGCTGTATAGCACCTGACCAGCGAGTTCGGCTCAGTCTTAGCCAGGGAGAGATGAGGATAGGAAGGGAAAGTCAGTGTAGGGAGAAGAAAAGCGAGTTTGTTAAAAAAAAAAAGACCCAAAAGTCCTTTTTAGGACTACTGTGTGTGGGGGCAGCAGTTTATTTTGTTTGGGGGGGCAGAGATTTAAAAAAAAAAAACGTCACATATTCCGTTCACTGTGCCTAGCCGCAGATTAGCAGCACATTCTGTTTAGTGTGCAAAGTTGCAGATTAGCAGCACATTCTGGTTAGTGTGCAAAGTTGCAGATTAGCAGCACATTCTTTTTAGTGTGCAAAGTTTCAGATTAGCAGCACATTCTGTTTAGTGTGCAAAGTTGCAGATTAGCAGCACATTCTGTTCAGTGTGCAAAGTTGCAGATTAGCAGCACATTCTATTTAGTGTGCAAAGTTTCAGATTAGCAGCACATTCTGTTTAGTGTGCAAAGTTTCAGATTAGCAGAACATTCTGTTTAGTGTGCAAAGTGTAAAATATCAAAGTCACATATTCCATTCACTGTGTCTAACCGCAGATAAGAAGCACATTCTGTTTAGTGTGCAAAGTTTCAGATTAGCAGAACATTCTGTTTAGTGTGCAAAGTGTAAAATATCAAAGTCACATATTCCATTCACTGTGTCTAACCGCAGATAAGAAGCACATTCTGTTTAGTGTGCAAAGTTGCATATTAGGAGAACATTCTGTTTACTGTGCAAAGTGTAAAATATCAAAGTCACATATTCCATTCACTGTGTCTAACCGCAGATAAGAAGCACATTCTGTTTAGTGTGCAAAGTTTCAGATTAGCAGAACATTCTGTTTAGTGTGCAAAGTGTAAAATATCAAAGTCACATATTCCATTCACTGTGTCTAACCGCAGATAAGAAACACATTCTGTTTAGTGTGCAAAGTTGCATATTAGGAGAACATTCTGTTTACTGTGCAAAGTGTAAAATATCAAAGTCACATATTCCATTCACTGTGCCTAGCCGCAGATAAGCAGCACATTCTGTTTAGTGTGCAAAGTTGCATATTAGGAGAACATTCTGTTTACTGTGCAAAGTGTAAAATATCAAAGTCACATATTCCATTCACTGTGCCTAGCCGCAGATAAGCAGCACATTCTGTTTAGTGTGCAAAGTTGCATATTAGGAGAACATTCTGTTTACTGTGCAAAGTGTAAAATATCAAAGTCACATATTCCATTCACTGTGCCTAGCCGCAGATAAGCAGCACATTCTGTTTAGTGTGCAAAGTTGCATATTAGGAGAACATTCTGATTACTGTGCAAAGTGTAAAATATCAAAGTCACATATTCCATTCACTGTGCCTAGCCGCAGATAAGCAGCACATTCTGTTTAGTGTGCAAAGTTGCATATTAGGAGAACATTCTGTTTACTGTGCAAAGTGTAAAATATCAAAGTCACATATTCCATTCACTGTGTCTAACCGCAGATAAGAAGCACATTCTGTTTAGTGTGCAAAGTTGCATATTAGGAGAACATTCTGTTTACTGTGCAAAGTGTAAAATATCAAAGTCACATATTCCATTCACTGTGCCTAGCCGCAGATAAGAAGCACATTCTGTTTAGTGTGCAAAGTTTCAGATTAGCAGAACATTCTGTTTACTGTGCAAAGTGTAAAATATCAAAGTCACATATTCCATTCACTGTGCCTAGCCGCAGATAAGCAGCACATTCTGTTTAGTGTGCAAAGTTGCATATTAGGAGAACATTCTGTTTACTGTGCAAAGTGTAAAATATCAAAGTCACATATTCCATTCACTGTGTCTAACCGCAGATAAGAAGCACATTCTGTTTAGTGTGCAAAGTTGCATATTAGGAGAACATTCTGTTTACTGTGCAAAGTGTAAAATATAAAAGTCACATATTCCATTCACTGTGTCTAACCGCAGATAAGAAGCACATTCTGTTTAGTGTGCAAAGTTGCATATTAGGAGAACATTCTGTTTACTGTGCAAAGTGTAAAATATCAAAGTCACATATTCCATTCACTGTGTCTAACTGCAGATAAGAAGCACATTCTGTTTAGTGTGCAAAGTTGCATATTAGGAGAACATTCTGTTTACTGTGCAAAGTGTAAAATATCAAAGTCACATATTCCATTCACTGTGCCTAGCCGCAGATAAGAAGCACATTCTGTTTAGTGTGCAAAGTTGCAGATTTGCAGCACATATTCCGTGTAATATGAAGAAGGCGGGTAAAAAGGGACGGGGAAGTGGACGTGATCCTGATAGTTCAGGGCGCGGGTCAGGACGCGTAGAAACTGTGCCTGGTGCCAGAGCACAAGAAAGAAAGACATCCACCATAACTAGCTTCATGTCTCAGTTTACAGGGCGTCGCAGGACATCACTCTCGAGGTCAGACCACTGCGAACAGGTGGTCGGTTGGATTTCAGCTGATACTGCTTCCAGTCGGTTAAGCACCACCCTGTCTTCCACCAAGTCCACTCTCAGTAGCCAAGAGTCTGGACAACATAATCCTCACCCTGATCATCCTTCCTCCCACCATAGAGGGTCTGGTCAAAGAAGTGATCCCACACTGGGATATAGTGAGGAGCTCGTCTCATCACCAATCCTTAATTTGAACCTCTCTCCAAGCACGCTTGCAGAGGAACACGACATCTTGTGCCCTGATTCACAACCTCTAGAGGGTACCCAATCACAAGAAGATGACAGAGGGGAACGGCATTTAAGGTCAAAGGAAGTGGATGATGATGATGATACACAGTTGCCATTAAATCAACCACTATTACTGTCTCAAGACCTTGATGAGGAGGATGATATACAGTTGTCAATGACTGAGTGTGTGGTGGGATCAAGACATGAGGAGGATGATCAAAGTGAGGAAGTGGAGGAGGACTTGGTGGACGATGAGGGGACTGACCCCACCTGGGAAGGTGGAGAGCCGAGCGATGACAGCAGTCCTGAGGGTGAGCCATCTGCAGCACCGCAACAGGCTGGAAGAGGCAGTGGTGTGGCTACAGAAAGAAGGCGGACCGCACCAAACCGGCCCGCAAATGTTCCACGGAGCACCCCCTTGTGTAAATCTCCCTTGCCAAGGGGTAGGTGTTCCGCAGTATGGCGTTTTTTTAAGGAAAGTGCGGACGACAAAAGAATTGTAGTTTGCAACCTGTGCCACACCAGAATGAGCCGAGGCATGAACACTAGAAACCTCACCACCACCAGCATGATCCGACACATGGCATCCAAGCACCGTAATAAGTGGGAGGAACGCCCGGATCGCCAATCTGTGTCTGCAGGCCACACCACTGCCTCCTCTTCCCCTGTTTTCGGTGCCGGCCAATCGCCTGTCGAAGGCGCAGGCCCGCATACCTCCCGCCCTGCACCTGTACCATCTGAAGCACCATCAGCGACCACATCCACTTCCCTGTCCCAGCGCAGCGTCCAAATGTCGTTACCCAGGCATTTGAGCGCAAGCGAAAATACCCAGCCACCCACCCACAGGCCATAGCACTAACCTCACACCTTTCCAAATTACTGGCCATCGAAATGCTGCCATTTAGGCTTGTGGAGACTGAGTCCTTCCGCAGCCTGATGGCAGCAGCTGTCCCTCGGTATGCAGTCCCCAGCCGCCACTACTTTTCCCGGTGTGCCGTCCCCGCCTTACACCACCATGTGTCCCGTAACATCACCAGTGCCCTGACCAACGCAGTTACTGGGAAGGTCCACTTAACGACTGACACATGGACAAGTGCTTGTGGCCAGGGACGCTACATTTCCCTGACGGCACACTGGGTGAATGTCGTGGAGGCTGGGAGCGACTCGGACCCTGAGATGGCACAGGTGCTACCCACGCCGAGGATTGCGGGCCCTACCTCCATCAGGGTTTCCGCCACCACCTACGTTATTGGCTCCTCCTCCTCCGTTTCCACCTCCGAATTCTCTGCGCGCAGCGCCACTCACCCATCAGCCGGTAGCTGGAAGCAGTGTAGCACTGCAGTGGGGAAGCGTCAACAGGCCGTGCTGAAGCTGATCTGCCTTGGGGACAAACAGCACACGGCCTCAGAGCTGTTGCAGGGGATTAGTCACCAGACCGAGCAGTGGCTCTCGCCACTCAACCTGCAACCAGGCATGGTTGTGTGTGATAATGGGCGTAACTTGGTGGCGTCTTTGGAGCTCGGCAAGCTCACACACGTACCATGCCTAGCGCATGTATTTAATTTAGTGGTTCAGCGATTTCTAAAAACCTACCCCAATTTGCATGATCTCTTGACCAAGGTGCGCCGCGTGTGTGCACATTTCCGTAAGTCATCTACAGCTTCAGCCGGCCTGTTGAAGCTGCAGCAGCGCTTACAATTGCCAGCTCACCGGCTGCTGTGTGACGTGAGCACGCGCTGGAACTCCACCTTCCACATGTTGGCCCGGATTTGTGAGCAGTAGAGGGCAGTAGTGGAGTACCAGCTGTTACACGGTCGTCGCCTCTCCGTTCAACTTCCTCTAATCAGAAGTGAGGAGTGGGAATGGATGTCAGACCTCTGTGAGGTTTTACGCAATTTTGAGGAATCGACACAGATGGTGAGCGGCGATAACGCTATTACCAGTGTAACCATCCCACTTCTGTGTCTACTGAAACGCTCGCTGCTCACAATTAAAACCGACGCTTTGCATGTGGAAGAGGTGGAAATGGGGGAGGAAGAGCTTACACAAGGTGATAGCCAGAGCACCCTCACTTCGTCTTCTCAGCGACAATTGGAGGAGGCGGAGGAGGAGGAGGAGGAGGAGGAGGAAGACACGGTTGCCTCCGCTACAGAGGGTAGCCATGGAACTTTAGTTCCATCTCTTCAGCGTGGGTGGGCAGAAGAGGAGGAAGAGGATGAGGAGATTGAGAGTCATCCTCCTGGTGAGGACAGCGAAATCTTGCCTGTTGGTACTCTGGCACACATGGCTGACTTTATGTTAGGCTGCCTTTCCCGTGACCCACGCGTTATACGCATTTTAGACAACACGGATTACTGGGTGTTCACCCTTCTGGACCCCCGCTACAAAGAGAATTTCTCATCTCTCATTCCTCCGGTGGAGAGGACAAGCAAAATGGTGCAATACCAGAAGGTTCTTGTTGAAAAATTGCTCCAAAATTTTCCATCTGACAACGCTGGCGGCAGAGTACGTGCTACCTTGGCCAACCGAGAAGGGGAGAAAAGGGGAGCACACAGCAGTTCCGACAAAGGCAGGGCAACACTCTCCAAGGCGTGGGACATCTTCATGACACCCCGCCAGCACCCTCACCCTGATGCGCAGCCTAGTGTCACAAGGAGGGAAAAGTTTTTTCCCCTGACTTCTCCACTCCACTGGAGGAAAGCCCCGGGGGAACATAAAGTCACTTTATATATGTTATTTACAATGATGGGAATACTCTGTATTCCCATTCACCCCTTCCACCCAAAAAACGGGTATATGGTTGACTCTCTTCCATATGCCCAGTGATATAATTTTTATATAGGGCCAGCTCACCAGCGGGCCCAGTGATATAATTTTTATATAGGGCCAGCTCACCAGCGGGCCCTGTGATATAATTTTTATATAGGGCCAGCTCACCAGCGGGCGCAGTTTGACAATTTTTGTATAGGTCAGCTCACCAGCGGGCCTTCTCATATAATGTTTTATTGGGTCAGCTCTCTAGCGGGCCCTCTCATATAATGTTTTATAGCGTCAGCTCACTAGCGGGCCTTCGCATATAATGTTTAGGATGGTCAGCTCCGCAGCAGACCCTCACCCATAATGTTTTAGATGGTCGGCTCAGCGCACGTTTCCCTCTTAATCATGGCCCCAGTTCAGAAAAATCGAGGAAATTTTTGGGAGAATTTGCCTGTGCGCACGTTTCCCTCTTAATCATGGCCTCAGTTCAGAAAAATCAAGGAAATTTTTGGGAGAATTTGCCTCTGCGCACGTTTCCCTCTTAATCATGGCCTCAGTTCAGAAAAATCGAGGAAATTTTTGGGAGAATTTGCCTCTGCGCACGTTTCCCTCTTAATCATGGCCTCAGTTCAGAAAAATCGAGGAAATTTTTGGGAGAATTTGCCTCTGCGCACGTTTCCCTCTTAATCATGGCCCCAGTTCAGAAAAATCGAGGAAATTTTTTGCAGAATTTGCAGATGATATACAAGTAAATATACAGCAAATACTGTTTGGTAACAATTTTTCGCCTAAAGTCGTTTTTATCTTCCTTTTTGTGTGTTTTACGGTCAGTCTGTAAAAATGGCGTACTACGGGCGAAAGATCGTTCCCAGCAGCGATGTTGGAGTCCAAGATGCATCCAGACATCCTCCCTATGCTGTCCCTGAACCATTTCTGTGGTGTTTCCATCATTTTCTGCCCTTTTCCTATGGACCAGGCACCCTCCCCTCATCAGAGCAGGTGGTGCCTGGTGTAATGCTCGAGTCCTCCCATTGACTTCAATGGGGCTCGGGTGCTCGGCCGAGCACTCGAGCCTCCGGGGGCGCTCGGTCAGAGCACCCGAACACCCGAGCATTAGGGTGTTCGATCATCACTACTAGGCACACGTTTTAGACCATTCCAATGAAGGGATTCCGTGTAAGTAATGAGATATCAGCACTTCTCAAGCGCCTCCGTGTCGACCAACACGGATCTCCTGCTGACAGCTTTACAGCTGTCAGTAGGAGAAATCAGACGTTAAACGCCTGTATCTCTTAAACCATAGCTGTTTGAGATAGGTTTTTTTTGCATTTAGCTCAGCTTTTTAAGCTCTTCTAAATGCCAAAAACTTTTTTTTAGACATTACTAACACTTTAACTAGCCAGTAATGTTTTCTCCACTAACCCCTGTCATCCTATACTGTTAGTATCATAGAAGCCTGAGATACTCGGACTGTACAGGAGCACCGCGATGCGCATCAGCGAGAAAGCACTCACACCTACTGGATGTGGTGCTAGAACGCTGATGGGTGACTGCAGACACTGGGTACACATGAGAAGCGGGCGGTACTTGGTATACAATAGACCGTTACCGTATTAGTGCTACACGATGAGTGATGAGTTAACACACGGGCTGAGCATACATCTCCCAAGAGCCTCTCCACTCGATTGTGACACAATACTGATTATACCCAGATATAGTATCAGTCTTGGGTCTGCATTACGTATCATTTGCATGTAGTTATTTAAATACAGATACAAGTATTTCTTATGTTTACACATTATTTACATCACTTGTGTATCTTTCATTATAGGCATTTGTTTATCACTCCCTGACGAATGATAGCCACCCCTCGGGGTGATGACGTCATCGTCAGCATCTAAACACCAAGTTTGGCACTTTTTTTCAATGCACTTAGGGTATATTATGTGGGTTAGTTCATTTAGTCACTTGTCTTGAGAAAGGCCATATGGTGTGGGTGAAACGTTGACAATAAATTACTACTTATCAAGAAGTCCTGCTTTGAGATTATATATATATATATATATATATATATATAAACAAAAACAAAAAACCGGGAGAGCGCTACTGTGTAGCAAAAAATAAAGTATAAATATACAATGTCTAAATCATAAAACAAAATAATACTATAATTTATTATCATATAAAACCAACATGTAAATGATACAGAATGCCAGGAAAAGACTAGAGTCCTATATGCCTAATAAAAGTATAATCCTCTTAGCCAGGAGATAGTGGAATGTACTCCAATGCAGATACGGTGTAGATAAAATGTATATTGTGTATCCAGTAAAAAGAAACAGTGTGTGCTCACACTAAAATCCCTCCCGTCTGTGATCTGTGCGGGCAGGAATAGATTGGAAAGTAGCTGCGAGGCTTCAAAGCAAGTGTGATAAACGCACCAAATTACCTCCCGTCTATTATGAAGCGTCCTCCGCGGGCAGGTATATGGTCTCCGGCTGTTAGCCACCAGCTGTAATCCTCAATATACGAATAATCAAATAAGGTTTCTCAAACGAACTGGATACCAGCTACCTCCCGTCTTCCATTCCCGCGGGCAGGTACATCCGCATTCAATACAATGTATCTCTGTCAGTGTCTGTATCTGTGATCTCGTTCCACAATATTAGACAGTATATCTCCTTAAAACTTCAAGAGGTGATATCCAAATAAAAAGAATAGGCTCTAGGAAATCTTCCAATCTTCAATAAAATCCTGGTATAACTCAATTCAACACGTTTCGTACCACTGTCGGCACTTCATCAGGAATGTTCATCTTGCAAATGTTGGCGTCTATTTAAACTAGGCGCCACAATCATTCTGTTTCCTGTTAACTCTATGTATTCAAATCTACAATGTTATGTGTTGCTAACATCCCTTGCTCTGGAGTAAATTTAAAGGTATAGGTAATATGAAAACCGACTGGAGAAACCCCCCATGGAAAACCATGTATATAACAGTATTCTCACAATGGTGTATTCCTGAAGCTCACATCAAAACATTGTGTATAGATATATAAGCATAAATAAAATAGCAGATATATTACAATAATATTATAAAATGTATGGACATCAATCCTTTCATTGTGTCCTTTCGGTGTAAGTGTATCAAGGTGGTATATCCAAAAAGTCTCACGTTGGCAAAGCTTACTGAAACGTTCGCCTTCCCCGCAGTTATCTAGTATAATTTCTAACGGCATAAGAATAGTATCCTTAATTGATCCCCTATGTATTTCTCTATAATGTCTAGCTAATGTATGTTTGTTATCTCCAGCCATAATTGCTCTTCTATGTTCTAGAAAACGATCCTTTAATTTTCTTTTTGTACGTCCTATGTATCTTTTTTTGCACGGACATATAATACTATAAACCACATAAGTGCTATTACAAGTTATATGTTGTTTTATCTGATTATGTCGTCCTTTTTTATCCTGAAATGTAGTAGTTCGGTGTGAGATGAAACCGCATGTGATACAGCGGCTCATACCACAGCGAAATACACCTGTCATATCCATAAAATTATTATGATTGTTCTTATTATCATTTCTTTTTTCCGGTTTATTCCTAGACCAAACATTTTTTAAACTTTTATTTTTGGAAAATATTACATTAGATTTCATAGTGATACTATCTTTCAGCAATGGATCTTCCAACAATATTGGCCAGTGTCTATCCAGGATCCTTTTAATTTCTACATGGGAACTATTAAATTTTGTTACAAAGTGTGGTTTGTCATATTTGCCACTATTTTCTTTATATTGTTCCTTTTTATAATTAACAACTTCCGAATCTATCATCATTCTTCTATCCAATGTATCCACCTGTTTATGTGCCTCTTCTACTAATTGCTTAGGATAGCCCCTCGCAATAAATTTTTTCTTTAACTTCTCTGATTGTTCCTGGTAATCTTTAGATCTGCTGCAATTTCGTTTTAATCTAAGGAATTGTCCCTTAGGGATATTTTTCTTCCATTGTTTGAGATGACAGCTATTAAAGTGCAAATAGTTGTTAACACTGGTAGGTTTAATATAATTGGTGGTAACTATAGTACCTTGTTCAGAAGAAAGAGATAGATCCAGATATTCTACTCCCTGAATGCTAATCTGATAAGTGAAGGTGAGTCCATGATCATTATTATTCAGACCGTTAATAAACCCCTCCAATTCCTCCTTCTCCCCTTCCTAAATAAACAAGAGGTCGTCTATATACCTGCCATAATAGACCAGCCTCGCCCCCAGTCCCGCTCCCCAAACATGGTCCTTCTCCCAATGTCCCATGAATAGGTTAGCATAGCTGGGAGCGAAGCTGGCCCCCATGGCGGCTCCCCTCGTCTGTAAGAAGAATTGGTCCTGGAATTGAAAATAGTTGTGATATAATACAAATTCTATTCCTCTAATGATAAACTCTCTCTGTGGTTGTGGGAGATTGGGATCCAAATGTAAATAATATTCAACTGCCTCTATACCTTTTGTATGTTCTATGCTAGTATATAGTGAAGATACATCCACCGTCGCCCATATGTATCCTTCTCTCCACGGAATGTCACTAAGGACCTGTAGGACATGCTGTGTGTCCTTAATATATGATGGTAATGCTGTGACATATTTTTGGAGGAAGTAATCCAAGTATTGGGATAAGTGTGAAGTCAACCCCCCAATACCTGCTATAATAGGGCGTCCCGGGGGGTTGGTAAGGGTTTTGTGAATTTTAGGTACTTGGTAAAAATATGGAATTTTTGGGTTGTTCACAAGCAAAAAGAATTTCTCCCTTTGAGTAATAATACCCTGTCTATATGCATCTTCCACTATATATTGCAGAGACACTCTGCATCTCTCCGTGGGATCTTTATCCAATACTTTATACGTATCTGGTTGGAATAATAACCTCTTAGCTTCTATAATATAATCTGCATGTTTTAAAATGACCGTGGCTCCTCCCTTATCCGCCTCAGTAATAACTATCTCCTTGTTGTCTTTCAGAGTTTTTAAAGCTAATCTCTCTTTATAGCTAATATTAGATTTAGGATATTTATGTGAACCACAGAGGAGTTGAAAATCTCTAAGTACCAAATTAAAGAAACTTTCTACATATGGACCCTTATCCTGATATGGGTAGAACACTGACTTGGGCTTATATGGAGTAAATCGGTATGGTTGGTCTTCCAGAGTAGTCTTCTCCTGACTACCTCTAATATCTCCCTCCCACAACAAGTCTTCCAGATTCGCCAAAGTGGTGTTCATATCCGGTGTCTTTTTGTTGAAATATCTTTTTAAAGTTAAAGATCTAGTAAATCGATTTAAGTTTAAAAATAACTCAAATTCATTTGGACCAATGGTAGGGACAAATTTTAAACCTCTATTAATAAGCCTCATTTCCTCTTCTGTAAATTTATGATCCGTTAGATTATATATACCTTCTCCACAATTGTGGGGATCTATATTGATATCCTTAGATGTTTTAAGCCTATTGTACCTACTACCTGCCCTTTTCCCCCTCTTGTTTTTACATATTTTAATTGTTAAGGTGTTTCCACCGACAGACTTCTGAGTCTTTTGGCGGGATTTAATTCCTTGTACTCCCCTAAAAAAGATGTGGATGTAGAAGGTGATTTTAAATGTGACAAATTAGAAGTAGTGGCTACCACCTGTGCATAACTAACGGGAGGTATAATAACCTTATCCTCCTCCAGTGTAATAAGTGACTGATTGTCATCTCTATCTTTGTCTAACTGTGACTGCACTGCACTAAGTGCTGAAAATCTGTTTTGTGTCTCTATAGGATGAAGATCTATAGGTAGCTGTGAAAAAACCTGATTGTGATCAGTGTGTCTAAGACCTACTGAATTCGAAAGTGTGTGAGAATGGGATGTATGGTGTACTGCATGTGACCTATTAGAAATAGGACTGCGAGTAAATGGTGGAATGTGTGTAGCTGAATGTCCAGTATGTGATTTAAAATTAGATTGTAAACGTGGACGATGTTGGGAGGAGTGATGTTGGGGCTGTGTCTGCATAGAGCGTGGGCGGGCTCCCATCCGTTCAAATTGTTGGTTTTGGTGGGGACGCCGCACTCTATCCCGTGCATAATCAGTCTTGTCCCTAGAAAATTTTTTATTTTTTCTATCAAACGTGGACTTTTCATATATAGCTATCTTTTGATTAGTAGCATCATCTAACTCCCGAAATTCACCAGTGTGAGAATAAGGTAACAGTAATTCTCTCGTGGTTTCAATCTTACCCACAATCTCATTAAGTTTCTCCTCTCTATATTTAATGATTTGACGCATCAAATTAAAAGAGCAGGAGTCAAGGTTCTCATACCACATTAGTTGGAATTGAGCATCTTGAAACCCACATGGTTTGTTGAGTCTCAAACCTCTCGGTATGATCCTGGACTCCAAATATTGATTCAACAACATAATATCTAACCAGTGATTCATTTCTTCCTTACATAAGGAAACCATGTGGGTTTCAAGATGCTCAATTCCAACTAATGTGGTATGAGAACCTTGACTCCTGCTCTTTTAATTTGATGCGTCAAATCATTAAATATAGAGAGGAGAAACTTAATGAGATTGTGGGTAAGATTGAAACCACGAGAGAATTACTGTTACCTTATTCTCACACTGGTGAATTTCGGGAGTTAGATGATGCTACTAATAAAAAGATAGCTATATATGAAAAGTCCACGTTTGATAGAAAAAATAAAAAATTTTCTAGGGACAAGACTGATTATGCACGGGATAGAGTGCGGCGTCCCCACCAAAACCAACAATTTGAACGGATGGGAGCCCGCCCACGCTCTATGCAGACACAGCCCCAACATCACTCCTCCCAACATCGTCCACGTTTACAATCTAATTTTAAATCACATACTAGACATTCAGCTACACACATTCCACCATTTACTCGCAGTCCTATTTCTAATAGGTCACATGCAGTACACCATACATCCCATTCTCACACACTTTCGAATTCAGTAGGTCTTAGACACACTGATCACAATCAGGTTTTTTCACAGCTACCTATAGATCTTCATCCTATAGAGACACAAAACAGATTTTCAGCACTTAGTGCAGTGCAGTCACAGTTAGACAAAGATAGAGATGACAATCAGTCACTTATTACACTGGAGGAGGATAAGGTTATTATACCTCCCGTTAGTTATGCACAGGTGGTAGCCACTACTTCTAATTTGTCACATTTAAAATCACCTTCTACATCCACATCTTTTTTAGGGGAGTACAAGGAATTAAATCCCGCCAAAAGACTCAGAAGTCTGTCGGTGGAAACACCTTAACAATTAAAATATGTAAAAACAAGAGGGGGAAAAGGGCAGGTAGTAGATACAATAGGCTTAAAACATCTAAGGATATCAATATAGATCCCCACAATTGTGGAGAAGGTATATATAATCTAACGGATCATAAATTTACAGAAGAGGAAATGAGGCTTATTAATAGAGGTTTAAAATTTGTCCCTACCATTGGTCCAAATGAATTTGAGTTATTTTTAAACTTAAATCGATTTACTAGATCTTTAACTTTAAAAAGATATTTCAACAAAAAGACACCGGATATGAACACCACTTTGGCGAATCTGGAAGACTTGTTGTGGGAGGGAGATATTAGAGGTAGTCAGGAGAAGACTACTCTGGAAGACCAACCATACCGATTTACTCCATATAAGCCCAAGTCAGTGTTCTACCCATATCAGGATAAGGGTCCATATGTAGAAAGTTTCTTTAATTTGGTACTTAGAGATTTTCAACTCCTCTGTGGTTCACATAAATATCCTAAATCTAATATTAGCTATAAAGAGAGATTAGCTTTAAAAACTCTGAAAGACAACAAGGAGATAGTTATTACTGAGGCGGATAAGGGAGGAGCCACGGTCATTTTAAAACATGCAGATTATATTATAGAAGCTAAGAGGTTATTATTCCAACCAGATACGTATAAAGTATTGGATAAAGATCCCACGGAGAGATGCAGAGCGTCTCTGCAATATATAGTGGAAGATGCATATAGACAGGGTATTATTACTCAAAGGGAGAAATTCTTTTTGCTTGTGAACAACCCAAAAATTCCATATTTTTACCAAGTACCTAAAATTCACAAAACCCTTACCAACCCCCCGGGACGCCCTATTATAGCAGGTATTGGGGGGTTGACTTCACACTTATCCCAATACTTGGATTACTTCCTCCAAAAATATGTCACAGCATTACCATCATATATTAAGGACACACAGCATGTCCTACAGGTCCTTAGTGACATTCCGTGGAGAGAAGGATACATATGGGCGACGGTGGATGTATCTTCACTATATACTAGCATAGAACATACAAAAGGTATAGAGGCAGTTGAATATTATTTACATTTGGATCCCAATCTCCCACAACCACAGAGAGAGTTTATCATTAGAGGAATAGAATTTGTATTATATCACAACTATTTTCAATTCCTGGACCAATTCTTCTTACAGACGAGGGGAGCCGCCATGGGGGCCAGCTTCGCTCCCAGCTATGCTAACCTATTCATGGGACATTGGGAGAAGGACCATGTTTGGGGAGCGGGACTGGGGGCGAGGCTGGTCTATTATGGCAGGTATATAGACGACCTCTTGTTTATTTGGGAAGGGGAGAAGGAGGAATTGGAGGGGTTTATTAACGGTCTGAATAATAATGATCATGGACTCACCTTCACTTATCAGATTAGCATTCAGGGAGTAGAATATCTGGATCTATCTCTTTCTTCTGAACAAGGTACTATAGTTACCACCAATTATATTAAACCTACCAGTGTTAACAACTATTTGCACTTTAATAGCTGTCATCTCAAACAATGGAAGAAAAATATCCCTAAGGGACAATTCCTTAGATTAAAACGAAATTGCAGCAGATCTAAAGATTACCAGGAACAATCAGAGAAGTTAAAGAAAAAATTTATTGCGAGGGGCTATCCTAAGCAATTAGTAGAAGAGGCACATAAACAGGTGGATACATTGGATAGAAGAATGATGATAGATTCGGAAGTTGTTAATTATAAAAAGGAACAATATAAAGAAAATAGTGGCAAATATGACAAACCATACTTTGTAACAAAATTTAATAGTTCCCATGTAGAAATTAAAAGGATCCTGGATAGACACTGGCCAATATTGTTGGAAGATCCATTGCTGAAAGATAGTATCACTATGAAATCTAATGTAATATTTTCCAAAAATAAAAGTTTAAAAAATGTTTGGTCTAGGAATAAACCGGAAAAAAGAAATGATAATAAGAACAATCATAATAATTTTATGGATATGACAGGTGTATTTCGTTGTGGTATGAGCCGCTGTATCACATGCGGTTTCATCTCACACCGAACTACTACATTTCAGGATAAAAAAGGACGACATAATCAGATAAAACAACATATAACTTGTAATAGCACTTATGTGGTTTATAGTATTATATGTCCGTGCAAAAAAAGATACATAGGACGTACAAAAAGAAAATTAAAGGATCGTTTTCTAGAACATAGAAGAGCAATTATGGCTGGAGATAACAAACATACATTAGCTAGACATTATAGAGAAATACATAGGGGATCAATTAAGGATACTATTCTTATGCCGTTAGAAATTATACTAGATAACTGCGGGGAAGGCGAACGTTTCAGTAAGCTTTGCCAACGTGAGACTTTTTGGATATACCACCTTGATACACTTACACCGAAAGGACACAATGAAAGGATTGATGTCCATACATTTTATAATATTATTGTAATATATCTGCTATTTTATTTATGCTTATATATCTATACACAATGTTTTGATGTGAGCTTCAGGAATACACCATTGTGAGAATACTGTTATATACATGGTTTTCCATGGGGGGTTTCTCCAGTCGGTTTTCATATTACCTATACCTTTAAATTTACTCCAGAGCAAGGGATGTTAGCAACACATAACATTGTAGATTTGAATACATAGAGTTAACAGGAAACAGAATGATTGTGGCGCCTAGTTTAAATAGACGCCAACATTTGCAAGATGAACATTCCTGATGAAGTGCCGACAGTGGTACGAAACGCGTTGAATTGAGTTATACCAGGATTTTATTGAAGATTGGAAGATTTCCTAGAGCCTATTCTTTTTATTTGGATATCACCTCTTGAAGTTTTAAGGAGATATACTGTCTAATATTGTGGAACGAGATCACAGATACAGACACTGACAGAGATACATTGTATTGAATGCGGATGTACCTGCCCGCGGGAATGGAAGACGGGAGGTAGCTGGTATCCAGTTCGTTTGAGAAACCTTATTTGATTATTCGTATATTGAGGATTACAGCTGGTGGCTAACAGCCGGAGACCATATACCTGCCCGCGGAGGACGCTTCATAATAGACGGGAGGTAATTTGGTGCGTTTATCACACTTGCTTTGAAGCCTCGCAGCTACTTTCCAATCTATTCCTGCCCGCACAGATCACAGACGGGAGGGATTTTAGTGTGAGCACACACTGTTTCTTTTTACTGGATACACAATATACATTTTATCTACACCGTATCTGCATTGGAGTACATTCCACTATCTCCTGGTTAAGAGGATTATACTTTTATTAGGCATATAGGACTCTAGTCTTTTCCTGGCATTCTGTATCATTTACATGTTGGTTTTATATGATAATAAATTATAGTATTATTTTGTTTTATGATTTAGACATTGTATATTTATACTTTATTTTTTGCTACACAGTAGCGCTCTCCCGGTTTTTTGTTTTTGTTGTTGTTTCTATTTTTGGACCCGTTCACTAGCGGACCTACGGGCAGTAGCGATCTGTTTTTAGCGTTTTTATATATATCACACAGGACACGGGGTGAGCTTGGCGCCAGTCAGGGTTCTTTGTTTGTATATATATATATATATATATATATATATATATATATATATATATATATATATATATATATATATATATATATATATATATATATAATATGTGTCACAAAACAGTACACAATATATAAACACAGTATTAACACTATCAGAACATCTACAAAATTAGAACGAGGGAAATATATAGACAAGGAAGGAAGAGAAAAGAAAGAAATCACTCATATGTTGTACAGAAGATTGTAATGAGCCCAAACACTTTGAACTCTTAAGGGAAATGAATTAGAAGCATGAGTGACATTCCAGCACCTGGAATTTTATTTATTTTTTTATTCAAAGAGTTGAAAATAAAAACACGTTTTTGTTTTGGTTTTCCTCATCACGTAAAAGCCTCTATACTTTCCTGTTCCTTTTGGAAAGATGCATGCTACAGGACTGCAGAGCGACTATTCCATCCCAAAAGCAGCATTGGACTCCATTTTAATCTTCAGTTGTTGTTGGACTACAATTCCAATCAACCCCACACTACATTAGTTTAGAAGACAGTCAATTTTATTTCTGAATGGTGATCAGAGAGTGGCGCCATTTAATGGCTCGAAAGTGAAACCATCAGTGCAACAAGAGCTAAATCAGCATATGAAACAGGCCTGTAAGTATCAATACCTCCTAAACTATTCATCTGCCAGACTTTTAGCTAACAAACAGGCAGTTTTGAATGAAGCGTTTAAAAGGATAGTAATACCTGGATTTAAGAAGGTTTAATATTCATATGAAGAAAAAAAAAACAAAAATCAAATGAAGTAATACATCTTTAAGCAACGGGATTTACTTTAAGATTTATAATCTTTTAAAGTACCCCCCTGCCCCTTTTACAGACGTCAGTGCTAACTTAAAGATCAAGAGTCTGGTCGTTTCACAGGACAAAATAGCACTGTCTTCGAAGAAACGGTCTACAAAGTGTGCCTACCTCCCAGTCACACTTTGTAGGCCATTATAATGAAATATTTCTTTGAAGACAACGCTATTTCGGGTCTGCTGACGAGCCATCCTGTGAAATTACCAGAATCTTGATCTGTCAGATAGAATGCCGATGTCTGTAAAAGGGGTGGGAGAGGGGAACTTTAAAAGCTTATAAATCTTAACACACATCTTTAAGCAAAGGGATTTACTTGATTTAATTTATTTCATATTAACATTAAACCTTCTTAAATCCAGGTATTACTATCCCTTTAAATAGTAAAGATTAAAGGGAGAGTAAAAATATATATTGTAGGGTTTACCCCTCCTGAGTAACCAAGGGCACTCCCGTTGCTGAGAGGCATTTTTTCAAAAGTTATTTCAACTCAAACCTTTTTTTGGTGCAGTTTCTCAGTAGTCCCAAATTTTACAGTAGTACTGTTTCTACAGCATCCAATGTACAGCTCTGGTCAGTTGACCATAAACCGTTATAAGATGGTGGAGTAAGAACGGCACTGTAAAGTTTCAGACTATCGAGATGTTGCAAGGTCCATTTCAAAACCAGCCCCCACTAGAAAAAGGATAGACATTTTTTTTTACTGGATAAAGAGCAGCTGGTATACCCAAATCCTGCTCAACAGCTGCAGTGTCTCCCTTAAAGGGATTGTAATGGTTTATAATAATCAGTAATACTGTATATAATGCAAAAATAAATAGATTGGTGCAAGTCTCATCTCCCAACCCTTCATAGTTTGAGAAATAGAATGTTTTAAAGTTCTCCTCTCCCTCCCCTTTCCCTGACGTGAGCATCTAGATGACAGCTTGACATCCTGGTCTGGGGACCGTCAGTCGGCTCTTCGGCAGAGCTGAGATACCGAAATCTAAAAAGAACTACTTCACGGGAATGGTCTACAAAGTGTGCTTGCAAACCAGGCACACTTTGTAGACCATTCCAATTAAGTACTTCTTTTTAGATTTAGGTATCTTGGCTCTGCTGAAGAGCCACTTCGAGTTAGCTGACTCAAATCTCGTGTCAGCTATACAACTGACAGCAGGGAGAGGGGAACTTTAAAACGTTCTATCTCTCAAACCATAAATGTTTGAGAGATTGGACTTGCACCAATAGATTTCTTTTTGCATTGTTTACAATATTCCTTATTATTTTAAGTCATTACTATCCCTTTAAAGCCCTGCTGTATGCATTATTCATAAAGAGAGAGTATTAAAAAAATTGAAAGACTATACAGAGAGGCTAGCTATAGTTTTTTCTACTGGAAGACCGCTCAGCAGATGCAGAACTTTCCTTTTTTATAAAACTGGATGAATGTGTTTTTATAGTTAGCTCCAATTACATTTTTCTCAGTCCTGTTAAAACAGAATTATTAAATAAACGTATACATGCACCAATAATGATTTCAAAAACAAATTATTTAATGTGGCAAGTGAACGGAACACACATTTAGATAATGAACATGACATTAAGGAGTCGAGTTAAGAATTAAAGAGCAAATATTGAAATCTTAAAAAGTAGCAGTCTCATTAAACTGTCCTCCTTTCCAATCATAGGGAATAAAAGCGAATACAAAAGTGCAACAATTGAGGCTCAAACCAAATGTACGCTAGCAGCCAAGGTACAACGAAAAACTCCATTTGAGCAAAACGTAAATTTTAACTCCTTAAAAGTTTAAGAGGTGTCCAACGCATTGCAAAGCTATGCATTGGCGACCTCTCTAATATTCAAGGTGTTTAAATCACTAACCCTTTGAGTGCCAGAGGAGTATGCAACGCATTGAAAAGCATTGCGTTGCGTATCCCTCTGGCACTCAAAGGGTTAAACTCCTGAGGATCTGATTGCTGTACAACACCTTGAAAAGCAATGAATGTTGTACACAGAGGAAATTTTTATTTCGTATGGTGAAGATGGCTTGTTGCATTAATGTTCCATTTGTCTTTTGGCATTTAGCACTGTGCATCCCTTAGGATTGCAGCCTGGTGTAAGTCACATGTTAACTGTTTGAGTGCCAGAAAGGAATCCAATGCACTAAATACCTCTCTGGCACTCAAAGGGTTAATGACCTCCGTGTATGTCAGTGGAAATTTTTATTTGTTGCCTGTGGTGCATTCGGATTGCCCAAAAATCGCTCTATTTTTGTGTGTACACATTGGGTATATTCATAAAGTGCAAAACCAGAGCAATTCTGTTGCATGCCAACCCGCACTCTGAGCGCATATAAACATTCCCACTGATCTGTATGCAGTTTTTTAAGCCCCTGGAAGCTGAAGAGGTCTCCAATGCATTCTAGTACAGAAGAGTGTAAAAGCCCTGTTTAAATTAAGATTCATGGAATTGTTATTGATTTGCCCCAGAATTGTTTGACTTTGGCTTTATATATTCATGGACCAATATTTAACAGTTATTCCTTTTAGTTAATGTCCTCTTTTCAGGAAGGTCTGGTTGCCAAATGTAGGAATATTGGCATTACTAGAATTTGGTGTCAGTACTTGTATATCGAAGTTCATAACTGTGGGATAAAGGTCACTGATCCAATACGTGTCAGGAACAAAGTGATGGGCACACAGGAGACTCCTTATTACACGCTAAGAGAAGTGGGGAGAGATGCACTAGGGTGTGATAAAGAGGAGATGACTTTTCTAGTGATTTCACTGTTATTCTATGGAATCTATACAGTAAGATATCAGACTTCATGAATCCTAGTGCACTGACTCCATTGACTAACATAGGGAATGGAGAGCTTATCACACTGGAGAAGTTACCTCTGCTTTATCACACCTTGGTGCATCTCATCCCTGGAGTAATTTTGGAGGAAACCATGTGCACCATAGGAGACATAAATGCCCCAACTACCAAATTATTTAAATGAGACATAACCCCTTGAATGTTAGGCAGGTCTCCAACACATTACAAATCAATGTATTTGAGACCTCTTTGGCAATCAAGGGGTTAACCCTTTCAGTGCCTGAGGGGTATGCAACCCATTGCTTTGCGTACCCATCTGGCACTGAAAGTGTTAAAGGAATGGTAACCTTTTATTTTGACATAACGTACAGTTAAATCACCTTCACTTTTCATTTAATCTTCATTTACACTAATATCCCCAACAGTGATCTCCTTGGATCTCTGTTTCCAGAGAGGTTTCTAGTCGATATACCATCAACACAGGAAGTGAGAATGTTACAGTCACTCTGCAGTACTGTATGATCTGTGTGCTATCTTTTTATATTGAAAGAAGGTCTAGTGATCATACAGTGAAAAGATTCATGTTCCCTGACAGAAAGCTCTGTGCAAACAAATCCAGAAAGCACATTTTCAAGGGCATTAAAAAATGTAAAAATAATACGTATAGGAAATTTGACTGTACATGTTATGTACCTGTACAACATGTAAATGCAAAATAAAGGGTGACTATTCCGTTAAAGCGGAACTACCACCCCTTAGAAATATGGCCCCAAATAATTACCCATCTGTCGACTAGCTGCTCAGTATCGCTAGTCGCCAGAATTACAGCGTTCATGAGATTTATACACTGCTCCGTGAATGACAGGCAGGAAGCCGCAAAGACATCTTTCCATAGGGACGCCTGCACTCCTGTGCTGTCAGTCCCAGCCTGCTCTAAGAGGAGTTGCTAGGAGCCATTCAGCTCCAAAAGGGACTGACAGTGCAGGCGTCACTATGGAAAGATGTCTGCGCAGTTTCCTGCCTGTCATTCCCAGAGCAGTGTATAAATCTCATGAACGTGGTAATTCTGGCGACTAGCGCTACTGAGCAGCTAGTCGCCAGATGGGTAATTCTCTGAGACCATGTTTCTAAGGGGTGGTAGTTCCACTTTAATAGCTCCATTTACATCAGTGGGGATTTTGTACATCCTCCCTGCAGTTCAGTTAGTTTGCATCAGAATTTTCTTTGCAATGTCAGGGTACCATGCCACATCTACTGACAGATGCCAGAGCTAAACACAGGAACCCTTGTGAAAATAACTTACTAATTTCTTAAAGGGAAAGTATTGCACAACAGCAGCATTCTAAAATGTCAGCCCTGTGACACATGTACCCAAAAAAGAATACATTTTGAGGTATAATAACGTGTGAAGTAATCAACTCACAGCACTGAACGTACCATTATTTATACTCAGCAGGAAAAGACCTACAATATATATTTTTTATACTGTACAATACTTTTCCTTTAAATCTAGACCACAGTGAACAGTATAAGATCTGATAGTTCCAGCAAATGGAATCCAGACTCAGAAGCTGATGGTTTACTAACCTGGGTTTACTCCCTTGACACACCTGTGTAGACTGTATTGAATGATTTGTATCCCTGATGCGTGAGCAATGAATCGCTGCTTACACCTCTGACACAAGGGGTTGAAGCAGAGATAACACTTGTTCACTAAACCAAGAGAACTCTCAACTGCTGGGAGATGCTTCATTTAACCCTTTCAGTGCCAGAGAGGCATAACTCTCTGGCACTCAAAAGGGTTAAAAGATTGTATAGAATCAATTTGTCTTCCACAAGCAAAAGACAGCAATTCCAACAACGCCAATATCAAATGAAATGACCAGAGAAAACGTTAATGAAACTTTCACCTAAATTCAAGTTTGCATATTTGAAAGCTACATTAAAAACTGCCTATATGTCATGTTAACCAAAAGACCAGCAGATGTATAGTTTAGGACACATTCACACTTAGTTCTGGGCAAAGTGACGATTTCCTGGTGCTGTAGAGAGCTACATTATCATATGAAATGTCATTGAAAGGGCTTCAATAGCATATGACACTTCACTGAATATGCTTCATTAGCACATGAAACATCGCTGATGAGCTTAATTAGCATACAACAAAACCTTAAAGGAGCAGTACACTTTTTTTGTATGAAAACACATTTTATAGAGCTCTTCCTGCTGAATAAAACAAGGTCACTCCCACTGCTTTCAGATGTTTTACTCAAAAATTATAGCAGTTTAAATAATCAGCAAGTGAATTTACTGTGTTTACTTCCTGATAGTTCTGACAGGAAGTGACAGGCAGTTTCTATCACATTCTATGGAGAACTGTATGTCTGATTTTTCTGACTTTCCTTTCCATTAGAATCTAACAGGAAATCTAATTAGAATTTAACCACTAGAGGGCACTGCTAATATAAAAAAACATGGGTTTAAACTGCAATAACTCTGGAAATATAAATTTCTCCGCAGTGGGAGTACCCTTATTTTACTCAATAGGAAAATCCCTACAATATATATTTTTTCATAAAAAATGTTTACTGCTCCTTTAACTTTACATTTGCTGGTCTTTTGGATAATATGACATATAGGAAGCTTTTAATGCAGTTTTAATATAAGCAAACCTGAATTAAGGTGAAAGTTCCACTTTAAATATATTCAAGTCTAAGCTTTAATCACACTGCAATTAACCTTTTAAAGGGCCAAAGGCTTCCCACTAGTCCTTAATGGGTTCCATATTTCCCAGCAGTGGGAGCACATATGTGTAGAAAACAAAAAGTACACTTTTTCTCTGCCACCAACATGTCATGGGTGAATACATATAAATAGAAAAAAAATGGACAGTTCTGGTGCACCCAGTTTATCAGTGCGAAGGAGATCTCTCTAGCATTAAAGGGATCCTAACGTCCAATAATCATTTCATATTGTACTGTAGATTAAAAAAATATGTGCAGCAAATCCCATCTCACAAACCTTTATAGTTTGAGAGATATTCACATCTAAAGTTCCCCCCTCCCTCCTGATGTCAGCGCTCTACTGACAGAAGGAGATCCCGGTCCTGGGACCACCTGGCGGCTCTTCAGCAGAGCCAAAATAGCGATATTTAAAAATAATGATTTCATTGGAATGGTCTACAAAGTGTGCCTGGTTTGATAACACACTTAGTAAACTGTTCCAATCAAGTAGTTCTTTTTAAATAATGCTATTTCGGCTTTGCTAAAGAGCCGCCTCGAGTCGGCCGCCTCGAATCTCCTGCTGTCTGCTTTACAGCTGACATGAGGGAGGTGGGAACTTTAGATGCGAATCTCTCTCAAACCATAAAGGTTTGAGAGATGGGATTTGCTGCACATAGTTATTTTTTTTAATTTACAGTACAACATAAAGTGATTATTGGACATTACTATCATTTTAAGGCCACCTTTAAATCCAATTAATTGTTTTAGTTGTTCCCCCATAGTGCAGATGGTTCACCCTAAAATTGTTCTACTACTGCTTTTTCTCAGTATACAATCAGTGAATGACCAGACACAAAGTGATTACCTACTTACCATCTGAATGCTTTTTCTTATACCTGTCTAGGTCCTTGTTCTACCCAACTGGGTATTTCAAGGCATGATCTCAGTGGATGTTTGTATATCGGTTTCAGATCTAACACAAAGATTTGCTCTACCAGCTACAAGTAGCATGTCGGTAAACATTGTGACTGATGCCCTAGGAACTGAAGCAATTCTAGTGAAACCAAATTGCACCATAGGGGGCAATCAAAACTGCCCATTGCTTTGTAATATGTTTGAGACTCCTGCAGCAATTAAGGGATAAAAATTCCCATTAAAAGAAAATCAATAAAGTTTTGTCTCCTATGGTGCAGATACTTTTAAATGTGTTGTATTGTTAATACACCAGTATACAGCTCAATATATTTGATTTAAAGATGTCTATTGCACTCTTTCTAAACTGTGTCAAAATTTGGGGAGAAACAGGTGAATAGATTTAGTTTTTAAACAAGTCAACATAAAGAAGTGAAAGACAATTCTAGGGGAAAAAAAGTCTACAGTTTAATCCAGTGGTTCCAACATTATCAAAAAGTAAAATACCATGAGAAGTATGTGTCATAGCAGAAAAAAAAATAAAATAAAAGCATCATGTTTATTTTTAAATACAGAACAAAAGTACAAAACTCACTGACCAAACAATGAAAACTTCCAAGGATATAACCCATTGAAAACCCTTCACACAACTCAGTAAATGCTGTGCACTTCTCAAGTAGTCATGTAGATCTTAACGTACCTCAAGCAAACAGGACAAGCTGAACAACAATGTGCTCTCTCAATAAGCAAGCAAAAGCCACTATATGCTGAAACTTAAAGTGATTTTAATGTTTCACAAAAACAGCAGCTCTAATTAATCTTCATAGTATTTGAGCCATAGAGAGTGTTTCATTACTGTGAGCGTTGTAGTTCAAGAGTAACTGAATGATAAAGTTTCCCCCTCCCGTCCCTTTTACCTAGTGTAACCCCCACTCCTCAGATGTGGAATCCAGTCCATAGACCAGACAGCTCATATCAAGGGACAATCTTCTTACTGTGCGAACAATGAAAACCCTGCCCCCCCCCTTGACAAGTTTTTCAGCTTTTTCCCTTATCTTAATTGGAGATTGTCCCTCTCTGCAATCTACCTGGACACTCCCTGCTGCTCTAAGCTGAGCAGTGTTACATCAGTAAAAGGAACAGGAGGGGGACACTTTGTCATTGAATTACTCTTGAACTACAACTCTGACAGAATTGAAATAACACTCTCCAAGGTCCGAATACTATGATGATTAATTAGAGCTGCTTTTATTATGAAACATTACTATCGCTTTAAAGGGATAGTAACAATATATAAAAATACTTAATGTAGGGTTTATCTTCCTGAGTAAAACAAGCATACTCCCACTGTAGAGATGTTTTATTCAAAAGTTATTCCAGCTCAAAGTTGATTTTTTTTTTTTAGGTGAAGTATCTCAATGGCCTGGAATTGAACAGTGCCACTTTTAAACCATCCTATGGACAAGCACTGGTCAACTGACTTAACCTCCATAGGATAGTGTAGCAACAGCGCCATTGTGATACTGCACCTAAAAATTCAAGTTTGAGCTGCAATAGCTTTTGAATAAAACACCTCTCAGCTGTGGAAGTATGGTTGTATCCAGGTGGACATACCCTACAATATATATTTTACTATATATTCAGGGTTACTATCCCTTTAATGGGAAGAACCTTCTAATATTAACCGCCACTTAATTTCCTATGGCCATAAAATCCTAATGGATGATAGGAGTTTTACTCTTCTGGCTTTGTTCAGCAGATAACCTCTTCAATACGTCCTGGATGTTATGTTTATGGAGGAAGACATGACAGCTGCTTGCAGGACAACAGGACAGGTGTTACACAACCTTGTCTGGTCCTTAAAGGATTTTATAGGCTCATGCACTCTGCCTACATCAGTTTGAAAAAACGGTCAGCAAATTATGTCCACCTCCATGAACATGACATCCAGCACTGATTAAAGAGGTTTTCTCTTGATCATAGGCACAGTTCATAGGGCCATTAACATTTTGAGGCCATAGTAAGGTAAAGGGAGGTATTACAACTAGGTGTCCTTTCTAGGTGTTTCATCCAATTGAGATGATCAGTACATTTTTTCTAGGGTGAAAGAGAGAGTGACAGAGTAGTATGAATGTGTGCATCTTATTACCATAAACTATTTGTTTTGTTCTTTTAGCAATAGCACTGTGTCCAAAATCTTTTTATATAATGCAGTGTGCACTGCAGCAGAAGACTGCAGTTTAACCCTTTGAATGCCAGAAAGGTATCCAATGCATTCTTGAAATGCACTGGATACCTCTCTGGCATTCAAAGGGTTAATATGTATTATATATTAAAAAAAAAAAAAAAAAAAGCTTGCAGAGTAATAAGTTCTGGACTGTCCCTTTGGAGGAAAAGCACTATTTTTTTTAATAAAGGGCTTACTACTGCCCCTTTAAATCTGAGGTCAAAGAATTATCAAGGTTTTCACCCAATCCCTTTATTGCAAGTAACTTATGAAAAATGCATACTACCACAACTGCATAGGAACCACTGCAGCTTGAAACAGGAAAGTGTAACTGCTCAGCCAAAGGTTGCTGTTTGACTACAACTCCCACAATCCCCCTATTCTGTTGTTGGAGTACAAACTCCATCATCCTAAATCGGTTTTGGCCAGCTGAGGGCGATGACAGTTGTACTCCAACAAGTGCTCAAGATAAGACGGTTACACAAACCTACTATAATTCAGCAATGATTCACCCGTATTAAATGTATGAGATGGCAGCGATAAAGCAGAACGTTTATGCTACAATAAGTTATCCCCAATTAATGGTTAGTAGCTTCTTATTCATGTAATTAGCATAAAAACATTGCTTAAGTGCCAGCATGAGTTGGAATCATAACATTGAATGCAACTTACAACAGAGGGACAGCACATACATCTTGCCAAAGAGTGACCGGTGTGCCTACCTGTACGCTGATAGGTTATTTGCAGGGACGGACAGCACAGGCACAAAGATCACTCTTCACCAAGATGTCTGTTACATCCCACTGAAGTAAACTGCATACAATGTAATGATTCCAACTCATGTTGGCACTTAATGTTATTACACTATTTCTATGGATAAGAAGCTACTAACAATTGGGGAGAAATTATTGTACCATGAAAGTTCCACTTTAAGTACAACAACGGTACTACAGAATCCAGGCTGCATTTCAGATCATCAAGGAAAGCCTATTAAAAATACCTTTCTTCAACTAAACCACACTGTCAGAGTAACAACCGAAGTGTGATACTGGCCAGCACACATTGCTTGGAAACCACTGGCTTAAACTGCAAGAATAATTTCATTTGTGTCCAAAGATAAATGCAAAACAAAAACAAAAGCATTTCTTCAGTAACTAGGCCACTGTTGCAAATTTTAATGTATACGATTTTGAATCGAGTGTAAAAGAAAGAGCAACTCCAATGTTCAGTCTGACGCCGGGGCTGTTCACTGCCAATATCACATGTAACGAGAACATCTGTTCCTTAAAAAAAAAGGAAAAAAATAGAGAAGCCTTCATTCAGCAGGGATGGAAGAGCATTCTTCAAACACTTCTCATTTTATGACTTGGAGGGTATCCAAAAGTTTGTGATTTTCCAGAAAAGATCTTGCTATAATGCCTGACGGACTTTTTGCCACTCAACAAATTCATCGAGGAGAACTGGCCCTAAAAAGACGAGACATGTACATTATGAAAATAAACATGGTTATTTTTTCCCCCCACATTTGCAGAGCAGAGAATGGTTAATTTAAAACCAATATAAAGACATGATACTATGTGATACTTAAAAAATATAAAACTACTGATACATTTTTTTTTCGCTCAGTCCATGGGGGACACAAAGGGATTGTTATGCTTAAAGGGATAGTAATACTTCGTTTTATCTTTATTTTATTTTGTAGGCATTAAAAAAACATGAAGAACGATATCAGTCTTATCTCTCAAACCTTTATGGTTTAAGAGATATTCACAAGCAAAGTATCACCCCCCCCCCCCCGTTCAGCCAGATCAGAAGGGAGGTGCCCAGGTAGACTGCAGAGAGGGACAATCTTCAATTAAGATAAGGGAAAAACCTGAAAAACTTGTCAAGGGGGGGGGGGGGGCTTTCATTCTTTTCATACAAAGAAGATTGTCCCCTGCTGTTATCTGTCTGGTCTTACAACCAGATTCACATCTGTGAAGAGATGGCTTACACTAGGAAAAAGGGGCGGGAGGGGGAAACTTTGCTTGTGAGTATCTCTTAAACCATAAAGGTTTGAGAGATAAGACATATCATTCTTCATGTTTTTTTAATGCCTACAAAATAAAATAAAGTTAAAACGAAGTATTACTATCCCTTTAATGCTGAAAACTATACGGACATATTCCATTTGTTTGCTCAGCCTGTCATTTTATGTAAATCCTTCTCTAAAAGGACAAACATCCTACTCTGAATGTATTCACCTGCATAATGGTTTATAAGCAGTGGACCATGTGCTGAACCCTGAGGTACTCTTAACTTTAACTGTACTGGGGAATAGTCCATTTACAAGCATACACTCTTCCATATACTGTAATCCATTTTCCATCCAGGTATAAAGGTTATCCCCTAGACTCAACTTCCTTATTTTATAGGCAAGCTTCCTGTGTGGTACTTTATCAAATACCTTTGCAAAATCTAGATATTCTACATCTAATGCTACCATTATCTAAGTTGTTACTTCTTCAGAGAAGCTCAGATTTGTTTGGCAAGATCTATTCCTCATAAAACCACGTTGATTCCGGTTATTTTATTTTTCAGTGTATACAAAATAATTCCTTATTCCTTGAAGCAACTAACCCACTACCTATATCAAACTTTTGGATCTTTAATTCTCAGGTCCTGTTTTAGAAAAAATGCAGTCCTTTTCTATCTGATACTAAGGAAGCACTTAAACTCTACAAGCTTAAAACTATTATTTATATGTACTAGAACAAATCTTGTTTTTTAACTCATTATGTACAGTTGCGATCAAAAGTTTTGGGATACCTCAATTTTTGCTACTTTCAGTTATTGCCACATAATTTGACAAAAACATCAAAAACACTTGTCAACATTGGGTATTTCTAAAATCAAAACAAAAATTATAATATATTTAGCTTTTTTTTTGCGTTTGTAGATGTATAAAAGATTTTCAGTGCCAAAGGGGGAAAAAAAAAGTGTAGTTACATTTGTTTCATCATATTTTATAAATGTTTTTACAGGAAATATGATGAAAATAATGGTATCTTTATAAAGTCTATCTTATAGCAAGAAAAACAGTATATAATATATGTGGGTACATTAAATGAGTAAGAGGAAAATTACAGCTACAGTGTTAAAACAGGCATTGTCCTTGTGGACATTTACAAAACGCTAAAAATGAAAAGAAAAAAAAAAAATAAAAATAAATAAATAAAACCCGCTAAATACATTATAATATTTGTCTTTATTTTAGAAATACCCAATGTTGACATGTTTTTCTAATGTTTTTGTCAAGTTATATGGCAATAACTAAAAGTAGCAAAAATGGAGGTGTCCCGAGACTTTTGACTGCAAGTGTAGTATTACATTTTAAAGAAAAAAAATATTTTTTTCATAAGAATCAGATTTTATGGTCACTGCATAATTGTGGAGCAATTCACTGGAAACAATCTCGTAATTCAAGGGGTTAAAAAACACCACTTAAATCAATGGGAAGTTTAATTTCTCCCCTACGGTGCTGTTGGTTTGCTTCAGACCTTCTTTTTGACCATATCAATGAATGTTGCTCACTAGGTTCATGTGAGTTATCTGAAACAGTGTTGGGGTAATACAGATAACACAGGGGTTGCACTGATAGTGGCAGACATCATGTTTCTTAGGACCGGCTACACTATTCTAATCACATTATTGGTCTTATTTTTCGGTGGATGATGCCATCATAGGGGAACTTTAAATGTAGGATTATAGGAGAGCTGGATTCTCTGTTTTGATTCAGTGCTAACACAAACTGTTCAGTGGCTCCAAGAAAGGAAGCAATATTAGAATGTGTGTCTCCTTTAAGGGAATAAACACTTGGCAATTAATAAGCAGCGCTGGGAGATGTGAAATGTGTAGACGGAGAGCAACATTGTATCAGTGGATCGGGTGGTTGTGAGTCCTCATTACAAATGCCTCATGTCATGTACATTTTTAACTGTTATTAATAAATCTGAATAGGATTGCATTCAGCTGCTTGTTGAATTGATACATGATTGAGGAACTCAACCAATGTTGTATTGCTCTGCTTTGATTCCCTTTAAAGGGATAGTAATGTTTCATAATAAAAGCAGCTCTAATTAATCATCATAGTATTTGGACTTTGGAGAGTGTTATTTCAATTCTGTCAGAGTTGTAGTTCCAGAGTAATTCAATGACAAAGTATCCCCCTCCCGCCACTTTTACTGATGTCACACTGTTCAGCCACAGCAGAAGGGAGGTGCCCAGGTAGACTGCAGAGAGGGACAATCTTCAATTAAGATAAGGGAAAAACCTGAAAAGCTTGTCAAGGGGGGCAGGGCCTTCATTGTTTTCATAGGAAGAATATTGTCCCCTTCTGTTATCTGTCTGGTCTATGGACTGCATTCCACATCTGAGAAGAGATGGCTTACACTAGGTAAAAGGGGAGGGAGGGGGAAACTTTGCTTGTGAATATCTCATAAACCATAAAGGTTTGAGAGATAAGACTTAGATCATTCTTCATGTTTTTTTAATGCCTACAAAATAAAATAAAGTTAAAATGAAGTATTACTATCCCTTTAACTAATGAGACAGTCATTTTGACTTAACTTGTGCTCAAGAAGAGAACTCTTTAAAATCAGACCTGTTGTATGCCTGATGTCATGGATATAAGGCGAGGCTCTCCTGGTACTTCTTATATCATCCGCCAGGCTGTTCAGCAGATGATCAGTCCAGTGGGCATCAGGTTTTAATTTACCAGCTTCCAGCCTATTTACTGTCATTAAATGTGCAGAATGCCATGGCACAACTGGATGTCAGTGGTGAAGTGACCCATCATGTTTGGTTGTACCATATGAGCTTACACATTGAATGACAGGACCTGGAGAAATATTTAAGAAAGTGGAAAATTCAAACAAACACTACCTGGCTACCCGCCAGAATATTCTATCAATCTCATAGCAGCCCAATTACAAGGAGACTTCTATGATAAGGAAAGGACATTAAAGGTAACATTCTAGAGTGGGGTGGGAGAATAAAATAAAAACAAAACACCTCACATTATATTCAAGCAAATGCAGTACATGAACTTACAACATTAACTCTTTTAAGGACTAGTGCAACACATTGTTTCGCATTGTGTTGAGAACTCCTCTGGTACTTAAATGGTTAACAGGGTATATAAGGGGAAAAGTGGATTAAAAGAAAAATCTAGTTTTACTCACATGCACCATCCTCATCATAATTGCTAAGATCTGCGTGCACGGTCCTGCTGAATTCTAAGACATTGTACCACTGGTCTTTGTTCATAACTCTGTACTTTGACTGCTGTTGGACAAAGTTAATTTTCAGTGTTAATGTCTCACTCTGCAATACATATTTGAACACATTCATAACATTCTTAATCCTAGCTAACATGTAAGTGTGCTCTATAACCCACCGAGTTGTATTTATTAAATGGACCCTGTCACCTGAAAATAATGTGGGCAATTTCGAAAAAAATGTACAAAATGACCTATATGTTCTTTTAGCCATTAATTTAGAAAACTAATAGGAGTTAGATTTTGTGATGATGCTAAGGCATGCTACGCAAGCACTTCCTGTCTTAGCCCTACATTAGCTTCCCGCTTATTGACATTTAACTCTTTCAGTATTAAGTGAGGTGGGAAATGGTGGTGGTTTTCTAATAAAATTACCATTTAATTTTTCTTCTTTTCTCAGCACTTTAACAAAATGTTGGCCACTCCACTTGTACACAAAGGGTTATGTTCAAGGAGTTTGTGTATTGAACAGCCACTGGGAAATCAAAACAGCAGCTATGACTCGGATATTGCCCCATCAGCAGCTTTGCTCCTCCGGAAGCAAATCTACAGATGAACCCGGTCCTGTATTGTGAACCCTGGAGGACCAGAATGGCTGACACAATCTATGTGGGTTGTGTGCACAGACCATGAAGAGGTTATGTTCCAGCCAACTGGAAGATGCACTTTTGGGTCTAAACAACATACCCCCAGGCTTTTTACCAAGTCTGCTCATATAGGAGCAGGCTTACCCAAATGTGATCATTGCCATTGAAATGGTTTGTGTCCAGGCACCTTAAAACAAGGGGATACAAATGAAAGTAATATTTTAACTCATGCTCAGAGGGAGATGTTCATCAAGACATCTCATGTGACAAGCGGTTTAACTGAGGGATTCTCTTTACATACATGTCCTGATATAAACCATAATACAGTTATGTTTGAATGTTTTGTGTATAATGATCGGTGTCTGCTCTTACCTCCAGATACTGATAGAATACTGAGAAGAGTGGCCACGTCCTACCTAGCAGCAATGCCAACATAGATTTTGCAGTGTCCATATCCAGACTTCGTTGGTCTTTGTCCTGCAGCAAAAAGGAACATTTTACTATTGGTGAAGGAGGGCAGCACAAGTGGGTCTTTTTGAAAGTGATTTTATTTGTTTAAATGGCCAAAAAACATGGTCAACATCTCGGTCATAAGAGCGAGGGGTATGCAATGTATTGCAAAGCATATGCACCTATGTAATTCTACACGAGTTACATTGCTTAACATTTTGAGTGCCAGAGAAGTATGCAATGCATTTCAGAGCAATGTGTTGCGTACCTCTCTGGGACTCAAAGGGTTAACTAGCGCAGTCATCTTTTAAACAAAAGCTTTAGTAAAAATCTTACTTACAAGGTTGCCAGTTTTACGTCATCAGGAGCTTGGGTGAGGTACAAACTGTACCACAGGCATATGCTGGCTGTCCCCTCTAGCTATCTCTGCCCGCCCCAGCTACAAACACATGATGTTATGATACTGCTCTGAGATGGCTCATTAGAGAAAGGGCAGGAGCACACAAGCATTGGGGCAGGGGAGCACTGCCAATCAAGATGGCAGCTCTCTCCCGGAACAAACAAGCATGTTAAAAGAAGTTCACATATCTATTGCCGTTAACATAGTTTGTTTTGGACTCAGACAGCACTATAAACCTATAGGGGCTTAGTGACAATTCTGCTTTAAAAAAAAAAAAAACGTATAGAATTTCTGTGAGTGGGCTAAATAAATTAAAGGAAAAATTCAGTTCAATGAAAGCATACTAAAAAAAGGCCAAAATTGCTTATCCTCTAGTATCAAAAATCAACCGTCACTAAGAGGTTAGTTTGCCATAAAATTACTAATATTTTCTCTTTGCATAGTACCCTAATAACTACTCTAATAGTTCTAGAACAAGGGAGAGAGAAGGATTACTAGTTGCTTGTATTTGATTCAATGCTTAACATTAATTGAATGTCAGGCAAAAAAGTTTAAATAAAATAAAATTTAAAGGCCTTCGGGCAAAAATAGGATTTTAGTTAAATCCTGTTCTCTTTAGTCCATAGGAAACACAAGTACCATGGGGTTGAGTCTCTCCTCTTGGAGGGCAGCACACATCAAAGAGTCTTATGCCTAAAGACTCCCTTCTCCTCCAGCTAAACCAGCCCCCGCCTGTAATACCTAGAATTCATGTGACCAAAGCCCAACAAATGAAACAAGTGGGAAAGAGAAGAAAGTCTCCTCCGAGAAAGACTCAAAAAGGACTCCGTCGCCCAGAAAGGCCAGACCATAAAAAAAAAAATGGGCTAAAGAGAAAAGGATTTAACATGTAAGAACATTAAAATACCATTTTCTCTTAAATTCAGTATGGAACATAGGTACCATGAGGATATACCAACACTAAGCTCCCAGAAAAGGGAGATTAAACTCATGCGAGGCCAATTATGAAAAATAGATCATACCCTGTGGTAGACCTTAGAGGAGATAGGATTCCTGGCATGAATCATAGTGGAAATGACCTCTATGGAGAAACCTTTTCGCCTTAGGATGTTGGCTTCAAGAGCCATGCCGTCAAAGCCAGTTTCTCCACATCCTCGTGCCACAGGTAACCCTGGAGTAAGAGCCTTGGCCTGGTAGAAAGATGGAGCAGATCCTGAATCGAAAGGCTGACCAGGTCTGCAAACCACTCCCTCCTGGACCAGTAAGGTGGGGCCAGAATGACGGTTGCACAGTCCATCCTGATCTTCTGGAGCACCCTGGGAATGAGAAGAAATGGAGGAAACACATAAGCAAGGTGGAAGTTATATAGAATAGGCATCATGTCCTTGGCGAAGGCCAGAGGGACTCTTCCATCTGGGAGCAGAAGGCTGGAACCTTCCTGATGTTCCTGGTGGCCATGAGGTCTATAGTCGGCACATCCCACCATTGCACAATAAGTTAGAATGCTTCTGGGTTTAGTCCCCACTTGCCTGTATTTAGGTCTTACAACTAAAAGTCCGCCAGAGTGTTTTCTGCCCCTCAAATGTGAAAGGCTGACATGGCCGGAACGTGGGCCACCTCCCATCCTCACCTTGAGCCAAACATCTGCACTGCAAAGTGCGCCCATGGCAACTTGATGTATGCCACAGCTGTGGCATTGTCTGGCTGAACCCTGACTAGCTTCCCCTTCAAGAGTGAGGTCCAGTACACAAGGGCAGCTGGATAGCCCAGAGGTGCAATACACTGATAGACTGAAGGGTCTCCTTCCTGAGCCTACCTTCCTTGGACCCCCAGGTGGCCCAGATTTGCACCCTAACCACACAGGCCCTGTTCCAGGTTGAACCGGCGTTCCCACCACTGGAGCTCCCAACAGGCTTCTGGAGAGAGCGAGAGATCTTTTGACCCAAATGTTCTGGATTCCTGGACCAACAAGTTTCCTTGTGTGAATCTGAGAGTAAAATACACCAGTCTGCCCAGAACGCTCATGTACTCTCTGATCATGGCGTAGAGCCACTCTAAGGGCTGGGATACTTCCTGCAGCTCAAGAAGAATCTGGTCTTTGGGTAGGAAAACTTTCCCCTGACGGGTGTCAAACCTCATCCCCATAAACAAGTACCTGAGAAGTTACCCGCCAAGGCACCCATGACACTGATAAACAAATGAGGTGCCGAAGCCAAGCCAAATGGCAGAGCCATGAATGGATAGTGATATGAGACTACAGCAAAAAGCTGGTAGCATTAGCTGTCCGGGTGAATAGGAATATGTAGATAAGCATACTGAAGATCCAGCGATGCCGCATACTCTCCATGCACATTGCCGCGATGACAGAAAGCAAAGATTCCATCTTGAAGCATGTACTCACCACATACTTATTGAGATATTTGAGGTCCAGGATGGGATGACATCCACCGTGGTCCTTCGGAACCACAAACATGTTGGGAGGAAAGAATGGAGAAGATTTCTTATGCCTCTGGAAGACATCCACAGAGGAACACCGCTCATCAGAGGTGTCAGAGGCCTGCAGGTTCTCCAAGACTGCCCTAATGAGCCCTCAGCCAATGGTAGGGGGGTCAGCCTCATAGATATCCCCACAGGAGAAGGAAGGATCCATATCTTCATATTTCCCATCATCCTCTTCTCCTTCAGATAATTCCTCCTCAGAGGAAGCCCCTAGAATATGAGGAACACTCTTAGATATAGGGTCTACATAATTAAAGCTAGTGGGGGGTCTTCCAAGACTGAAAAACCTCCTGAAGGGAGAAGAACTTGGGCCACTGAAGAGAGAATTGTCTTAGCCCAAGCTGACTCTTGATTTCTGCTGCATGGATCTGGTGGAGTATTGGGGGCCACAGAGATCCTGTATACTCTCTAGGGAGCCACGTTTGGCATGAGGAACACTAAATGAGCAGGTAAGTGACATCCCTGAGTCCTTAAGCCTTAGATTTATCCCCATTCCCCTTAAAGTTTGACATCCTGAAAATAAAGTGCCCCAAGACTAGTATAAAATACTAGAAATATGCCCATATTTATTTTATTATATCGTATATATATATATATATATATATATATATATATATATATATATATATATATATATATATATATACACATACATACACACCCTTGAAAACCCAGAAAATACAATATCTGGCAAGTGAAGGGTTAATCTGGAGAAGGAGAGCAACAAGATTGTCTCTGTATAGGATAAGCAAGAAGTAAAATGGCCACTGCAAAACTGAAAGCCCAAGAAAATGGCATTCTGGGAAATGTAGTCTCTGTTGCCTAGCAATGCCTACAACTCCATTTGTGGAATTGCCATGAGCCCCCTGGACACTCAGAACTTGGACTAGATAATAAACATGAGGAGACAAGTAGACAGAGCCCTCTCTGACTTTTGTATCTTAAACAGTTACACAGATATGCCCCACAGAAGTCAACTGCGCATCAGCAATATCAGACAGAGCCACATAGGTAACCCAGAAACCCCATGGAACATCTAAGGGGTAATAAAACCAAGGTACAAGTGAAGGGAAAGTGACCCCAAAACACCAAAGTAGCCAAAAAGGCAGAGGCATCTTACTCCATATTACTATGAATAGATAACAGACAGAGAAAGGAAATACCCCAAATGAGCGCAAGAGTCTGACAAAGATTCAGAACGTCCCTGTTTGGAGTGACACATGACTGGAATAAAGGTGGACCAAGGCACTCGTTTTACTCACCAGTCTTCTGGTTACCTTTGTAGCTAGAAGCAAACATGGCCTCTGGAGAGATTGCTGGGATGGGAAACTTGGCAGCAAAATTCCCTCCACATGGCTGCAAGGGTCCACCCACAACCTATGCAATGGTCAATCCACTCCAGGGAAGTGCAGTAATGGAAACCTGCCTAATGGGGCATTATAGAGCCCCATATCTAATAAGGAAAATAATAAAAAATCCTTAAAAATTGTGTTTTTACCCATCCTCCTTCTTCGGAGGACACATGAATTCTGGGTAATACAGGCAGGGGAGGGTGGTTGAGGTATAGGAGGAGAAGGGAGTCTCCTACCATAAGACAATCTTTGAGATGTGTCCTTCACTCCAAGAAGAGGGACTCAGCCCCATGGTACCAGTGTTCCATATTGTATGTAGGAGAAATGTTGCACAAACTTACCCGTGCAAAATCAAAAGCGTATCTGTAAATATTCTTAAAAGCTGTGATATCATTTAGTTGAGCACGTAGATAATCAAATTTACTCTGTAATTTCTCTGTGCAGTCACATCTGAGAGAGAGAGAGAGAGAGAGAGAAAGAATGAGGCCAGCTTCATAATAAAATAAAGTAAAATACTTAAACTCTTGTAAATATACACATAAAGTAGCAGTAAATAAGAGCATTCCTTTAAGGGAAACTACATATAGAATGGGGCAGGCAGCCTTAGGCTCTTAAGCTGTTTGACCTTACAATTGCCTCCACCCCCAAAGAGCAAATGTCTGGCAAGGAATCATGGATGCTGCAGTCCATAACAGCTTGACATTCAAAGGTAGCCTACCCCAGTATAGCATAAGTGTCTCTTCATTTGTTTAATTAAAAATGTGTCCATCATACAGTAACCAGCCATATCTATGTATATCCCTTTGAGTGCCAGAGGGGTATGGAACACATTGCAAAGCAATGCGTTACGTACCCCTCTGGCACTCAAAGAGTTAAATTATTTTTGCATAGTACTAAGCCATTGAGAGCATAAACTCCTGGTAGGGTCACCCAAGGTGGACAGATCAAAGCTAAGACACCAGACTAAAATAGATTCAAAATCTGCCAACCCGCACTGTGTCAGCTTGGCAGATTATGGTCCATTCCCTCAGTATGGAATTGCAACAAAAACAATGGCCCTCCTTCCCAAGAGGCTTGCAAGCTGAAAGACCAGCTCAGTGGCAGTGTGCGCCAAGAATTCCCGGGTTCTATCACGCAGCCTTTGGTCTTTAGACACTGGAGTGCTTAACATTCAATCTAGGAGTAAAGAAACTTGTACAAGAGCTAACAAATGGGACTTGCACCTCCCTCTCTCAGGTGTTCAGTATTTATGAAGACATGTCAAGGCTGATGTACTAAGAACTGAAAAAATTAATGAATCTGTCGTGGGGGTGGGGGATTTCATGATTTAAAACCCTTTGATGCTAGAGAGGTCTCCAATGTTTTGTTCCATGATGCTTCGGAGACCTAGCTACCATTCAGGGGTTCAAGTGGACCTGTTACCTAGGATTTAAGTTTGCATACTTGAAGACCATTCAAAACAGTCTAAGCGTTCCATTAGTCAGTAGATCAGCAGATGCAGTTTAAGAGATATTTGTACTTTTGTTTCTGAAAAAGTGAAAGTTTCTCTGCACTGCACGCAAACCCCATTATAAGGGGGGGATAATCCTCTTTTAAAAGCACCATTTAAATCAAAGTAAATTTGGGGAATTTGTATTTGTCCTCAAGGTGCAGTTGGTTTGTACCAGAATTTCTCCAGTTCTACTTAGTACATCAGCCGTACAGAACAGATCTCTTACTGTAAAGATGTCATCCCTTTTAACCATTCTTCCTTGGTAAAAAATCCCATGCTTTCAGCTTCTAGTTTCCAGGCCAGAACCAACATGATTATCTGGGGGAGACAAAAGTTAATGTGAAATCAATGAAAAGAAGAAAAAAAAACAACAACTTTTTTTAGGACAGGAACTTTTAGGACCGACAGCTGTTGGTTGACTGAGGGATGATGGCAGTTGTAATTCCAAAAAGTGGGTGGTCCAAACATTGACAACCAGTGATCTAGGTTTTCCATTCCTTCTAAAGTTACAGTCTTTAAGCGGAACCTTCAGAATAGCTAAAGTCGCCCTGCAATAATTAGGCAGGTGGCGACTAGCTTAATAATCATTATCTTACCACTTAGAATGACTCCTTTCTAAAGAAATGTTTAATCTTCCGGGACTGATGACCAAGTTATTGCAGTCTGCGCCGTCAGTCCTTTCCGGTTACCTTGTGGCACACTTCAATGTGTCTCAATGGAGACCGGGACTGACACCGCAGGCACGCAGACAAGAGGTCTGCACTGATGCCCGGTTTCTGGCCTCGGAACAGTAAGGATTTCTTTAGAAAGGACTCGTTCTAAAACGTAAGATACCTATCATTAAAGGGATAGTAAAAATAGTCAGAAAAATAGTATTAACTATATGGTAGATACAATTAAGAGTACTTGCACTTATTCATATTATCAAACCATTATGGTCCCTCCCCTTTCTGCTTGACGAGCTGTAAAGCTGTCAGAAGCAGATTCTGGTCGCTTGGCCAGATGCGGCTCTTCAGCAGCGCCGATAAGAGAATTTTAGTCTTACCTGTTAAATCCTTTTCTCTTAGTCCATACAGGTTACTGGTAATTCTGGGTAGGCGATCCACCCCTTTTAATTGTAGGCAGGAACGATTCTAGAATTGTATGCAGGGGGTGGAGCCTACCTTCCCTTCTTGGCTGCAGCTAGCCAACCAGCTCCATAAACATTTGAGACACTAACTATTGACTAGATAGTTGAAGGAAAGAAGACTCCTGCGAGCATGACCCCGAAGGACCCCCACGGTCTGCCACAGGAGAGCCAAGCATGGTCCCTTGACAGGGTGGTAGACCAGTAACCTGTATGGACTAAGAGAAAAGGATTAAACAGGTAAGACTAAAAGAGGATTTTCTCTGTCGTCCAATACAGGTTACTGGTATCTCTGGGATGTCCAACCATTTAGTTTCCCAGAGGAGGAAAGGCAAGGACCAGGCGCAAAGCACCCAAAGTCGTCAGAGCAGCTATAAACCATCAGATCAAAGAAAGCCCAACAACTAGTGAAGTGTCAACGGACACCAAACAGGGGTAACAACACACTGAACTAGAGCCAACGGGGCTCAAAAGTGAAGGAAGCACCAAAAACCAAAGAAAATCCTAGACAGGCAAGACTGCCTCCAGGATTTTCCTCCCAAGCTGGCATCAGCCGATGCCAGCACATCAACATGGTAGTGCTTCGAAAAGGTATGCACAGACGACCAAGTGGTCACCTTGCAAAATTGATCAGCGGAGGCCTGATTCTTTTAAGCCCAAGAGGCCCAAATAGATCTTGTAGAATGAGCCGTGACCCGAAAGGGAATAGGCTTCTTCCTCAGCTCGTAAGCCTTACGAATGGTGGACTTGATCCAGGACCAATAGTCACTTGGGATGCAGGTCTTCCTGACCTGGGATCCTCAGGAATGACAAACAGTGCGTCAGCGTGCCTGATAGACTCGGTTCGATGTACATAAAACTTGAGACAATGCACCATGTTTAACAAATGGAGATGCCTCTCCTTGTCAGAGGTGAGGACCGGGCAGAAAAACAATTGATTGATGTGGAACTCAGAAACCACTTTTGGGAGAAACTCCTGAGAAGTGCGAAGCACCGCCTTGTCCTTATGAAACACCAAATAGGGTGGTTTACAGGGCAGAGCATGCAACTTCATGACACAGCGGACAGACACAATCACCAGGAGAAAGGCCATTTTCCACGTCAAGACACGTAAAGAAATAGTATCCAAAGACTCAGATGGGGAGCGCTGAAGAACACCCAAAACCAAGTTAAGATCCCACTGAGGAGTGGGATTCTTGAAGGTAGGACGAGCATGAGCAACGCCCTGGAAGAAAACCTTGACATCAGAAAGCATGGCAATGCGCCTCTGAAACAAAACAGAAATAGCAGAAGTCTGATCCTTAAGGGAACTCAAACTAAGGCCCTTATCCACACCATCCTGCAAAAAGGCCAGGACCGTAGGCAGATCAAATTCCTGAGACAGGTCTCTGTCAGCCCACCAAGATAGAAAGGTCGACCAGACACGATGGTAGATCTTAGAAGAGACAGGCTTGCAGGCACTAAGCATAGTAGTCACCACACCAGAAGAAAAACCCTTCTTCCTCAATATTGAGGATTCAATTTCCAAGCCGTCAAAGCTAGCCAATGAACATCCTCCTTCCACAGGTAACCCTGTAGAAGAAGATCTGGACGGCAAGGGAGCTGGAATGGCTCCGCCACTGACAGATCCAGAAGCTCCGGAAACCAAGCCTGTCGAGGCCAGTATGGAGAAATCAGAATGACCGGACAGCGTTCCAGTCGCAATTTCCGTAACACCCTGTGCAACATTGGGAGGGGAGGAAAGATGTAGGCCAGAGGAAATAACCAAGGAATGGACATTGCATCCACCGCCAAAGCTAGAGGGTCCCTCCACCGAGAACAGAACCTCAGAACCTTCCCATTATCTTGTCGCCATCAGGTCGATATAAGGAAGACCACACTTCTGATCAATGAGGGTGAACACCTCTGGATGCAGTTCCCACTCTCCTCTGTCCACTGTGTGTCGACTGAGGAGGTCCGCCACGACATTGTCTACATCAGGAATGTGCACTGCGGATATGGCAGGAATGTGTTCTTCTGCCCAGGACAAAATAGCTTTGACCTCTAACCAAGTGGCAAGACTTCTTGCTCCGCCCTGCTTGTTGATGTAAGCCACGGCCGTGGCGTTGTCGGATTGTACCTGGACTGGACAGACTTCCAACTGAGATGTCCAGTGACGAATGGCATGAATATATCCCCCGAAGCTCCAACACGTTGATGGGAAGGAGAGATTCCTCCGGAGACCACAGACCCTGAGCACTCAGGAGACCCAGGACAGTTTCCCAGCCGGAGAGGCTGGCATCTGTCGTCACAGTGGTCCAGAAGGAAACCAGGAAGGACTTGCCTTTCAGCAGATTGGAGAGGTAGAGCCACCATGACAAACTCATTTTCACATTAAGAGGGAGGGATACTGACATCTTCAGAAGGTCTGGCTGATCCCTGAACACCTGGATCATGAATCTCTGGAGTTCCCTGGTGTGTGCCATGGAAACGGGACCACTTCTATGGTGGATATTAATTTCCCCACTAGAGAGGACAGCTTCTTGGCTGGAACTGGATCTTGAGCTGGACCACAGAAACCCTGTGGACGATCTGGTGAGCTACCTCGTCCGTGTCAAACACCATGCTCTTCTGAGTGTCGAAGAGAAGGCCCAGGAAGACCAGATGCTGGGATGGGAACAAGATCCGACTTATCCATGTTGATGATTCACCAGTGATGGGTGAGAGCGTGAATGCATTGCTGAACATGCTGATGTAGTTCCGCAGAAGGGGCTTTCAGAAGCAGGTCGTCCATGTATCGAGTAAATCTGATGCCAACCCGATGGAGGACAGACATTAAGGCTCCCAGGACACAGTTGAAAACTTGAAGAGCTGTTGTCAGACCAAATGGAAGACCTGAAAACTAAAAATGCCCTCTGTCACAGGCAAATCTGAGATACGGTCGGCTCTCTGGATGAATGGCGATGTGTAAATACGCGTCCTGAAGTTCCAGAGAGGCAATAAATTCCCGCAAGGACACAGCAGCAATCACCGTCCATAGAGACTCCTGGTGATAATGAGTCCGGATCACAAAGGAATTGAGATCCTTCAAATCCAAAATTGGGTGACAACCACCGTCCTTTTTGGAGATCACAAAGAGGTTTGAGTAAAAACCCATGCCTCTGTCCTGAACTGGCACTAGAACATCCTTGCCCAGAAGAGCCTGAATAGCGCCGTTGAACAGCCGTCGTTCCTCCGTGCCCTGAGGCGTATGAGAAGGAAAGAAGCGAAAGGGAGGAAGAGACACAAAAGGGATCCTGTACCCTTCCGTCACCACCTGTAAAACCCACGGGTCCACCACTGAATCCTCCCAGATGCTGTGGAAGTGACGCAGAAGACTACCCACAGCACAGTGGGGACCTGGCTTCGGGGAGTCATGCTGAAGAAGGCTTGGAAGACTTGGGATTGGAGAAGACCTTGGGCTTTCACTGCTGTTTGGGCTTGGAGGAGGCACGCGGAGCTGAGAGAACCATCTGGTTCGCCGGACGCGTCACATTCTGAAAGGAACGAAAATACAGATTGCGCTTAAGCGGCGTTTTCTTCCTAGGAACCAAGGGTAGAAGGGTACTCTTACCCCCTGTGCCCTCACTGATCAGATCTTTAAGATCTGGCCCAAACAATGAAGTACCTTGGAAAGGTAAGGAGAGCAATGCATTCTTGGAAGCAGTGTCAGCAGACCAGATCTGGAGCCAAAGAGCCCGTCTGGCAACCACAGACATGATGGAAACCTTAGCCACCAAACAGATGGCATCAAATAAAGAAGCAGAAACATAGTGCTGTGCAAGAAGGCGCAACATATCCGAAGTAGAAGCACCCTGACAAACAGCCAGAGTGAGCTGTTCAGTCCAGACCGCAATGGCCCAGTTTACCCATGCTGCAGTGAATGCTGGACACATGGCAGAACAAGCAGTGGCAAAAATGGACTTGAGGGAGACCCTCAAGTTTCTTGTCAGTCCAGTCATTCAGAGCGGATGCATCAGAAACTGGCAAGGCAGTAGACTTATATAGACTGCAGATAGGAGCATCCACTTTGGGAGGATGAATCCACTGAGCAAGCGATGCCTCAGAGAAGGGATAAAGCTTGGAAAATTTCTTGGACACAGAAGGTTTCCTGAGGTTTTGGCAGGGAAGACCTGACAGAGGAAGGGGTCTGCCAGGAATGGAAGACCCCCTGTAACTGGGATGGAAACAGTTGCAATGTTGATCTAAGGTCCCTGGTAGCAGCCTTGAACTCTTGCACCCAAAATGGCTCTAATGCATGGCTGGAGGTCCCTGGGAGACTCTCAGGGACATCAGAACATGCTGGGCATAAGTGACCTGAGAATTCTCTAGGTAACCCTGACTGACAGGAAGAGCAATGCGCAATAGGGGATACGGAGACCCCAGCATCCTTAGTCTTAGATCTGGGCCCAAGCTCCAACAGTATAGACAATCTCACAGTGTCAAATAACCTTAGAATAAAAGAAATCACCCAAGTACAGTGTGTGTGTGTGTGTAGGATTAAAGTTTCACCCCAGAAGCCACTAAACGACTTATCTGGCAGGCAAAGAGTTAATCAGCAGAGAAGAGTCCAAGCCCTGTGTAGGATACTCGTTCTGGAAATAGCACAAAATGGCTGCCGCAGCGGGAGTCAATCAGAAATGAGCTTGTGAAGAAAGCGCTCATGGCAAATGTAGTTTTCCCAGAAAAAGTACCCAAACAGTGCCTGAAGCCCCCCGAGACCCCCAACACTAGAATCATGAACCAGATGATAGAGCAAGGGCAAACAAGAAAAATGAGCCATCTCTGAAGTCGCTAGGTTAAGTGGTTGCAGAGCTACGTCCCAATCTGTACAATCCCATAGAAGTGAATGGAGCAATGGCATCTGTGTGGTAAAGCGCGCCAAATTTTACAAAACTGAAACAGTAAAATAAAAATGCATGAAACATCACTAGAACATGTTAGGATAGCCAGAAAACACTCAACCAGTAGGAAAACAGTGTCAGAAACCCCCCCAAAAGATGCAAAACCAGTAGCTAAAGGGTTAAAGTACCACATAAACCTGCTCCAAAACACCCAACAGACAGAGATATAGCCAATGAGTGTAAGTGTGTGCAATAGAAATTCCAAAGGGAAACCCATGTGCGGAGGGGCACTGTGGGACATGTGGACATGCAGCACTCAAAGGGTTGCTCACCTTTCCTGCAGATCTTCTCTGTCTTCAGTCTACCATGTATTAAGAAGAAGCATCGGTGGGCAACTCCTGAGGAAAGAACTTGGACCCAAGATCTTTCCCCCAGGGCTTAAGGTACACAAAAAGCACCTGGTTACTCAGCTAGCCACATCTAAGGGCATTGTCAGTTCTGGTAATCTGCCTAATGGTGGTATTCCATTTCTAACAGAAAAATAAAAACGTTTCTAAAACCATAGCAGAACTGTTCTCTTGCCTGTGTCTTCACCGAGGAACAAATCTTTCTGAAGCTGGTTGGCTAGCTACAGCCAAGGAGGGAAGGTAGGTTCCACAATTCTAGAATTGTTCCTGTCTACAATTAAAGGGGTGGATCCCAGAGTTACCAAGTAACCTGTATTGGACGACAGAGAAATAACAATATTTAAAGATAAATACTTAATTTGAAACGGTCTACAAAGTGTGCCTGGTTTGCAAGCACACTTTGTAGACTGTTCCAATTAAGTATTTATTTCTAAATAGTGTGATTTCAGCTCTGTTTGATCAGAATGACCGGAATCTGCAGCCGTCAGCTAGTTGGCAGACTTGAGTGAAACAGCCAGGAAAAGGTAACTTTAGCAAGTTATATCTCTCAAACCATAAAGTTTAGAGAGGTAAGACTTACATCGCTGTTAACCTTTTTTTAAGGTCTACAATATTAAAATCAACTTAAAATTAACCATTACTATCCCTTTAAAGGGATAGTAATACTTAAAATGTAAAAAAAAAAAAAATATGTTGTAGGGTTTATCTCCCTGAGTAAAACAAGAGTACTCCCACTGCTGAAAGGTGTTTAATTCAAAAGTTATTAATTTTCAAAGTTGAATTTTTTAGGTGCAATATCACAGTGGCCTGAAATTGTACAGTGGTGCTGTTGCTACACGATCATATGGACAGCTCTTGTCCCGGGACAATAAATCTCCATAGGATGGTGTAGCAACAGTGCCACTGTACAATTTCAGGCCACTGATATTGCAACTAAAAAAAAAAATCAACTTTGAAAATTAGTAACTTTTGAATGAAACACCTTTCAGCAGTGGGAGTACTCTTGTTTTACTCAGGGGGATAAACCCTACAACATATATATATATATATATATATATATATTTTTTTTTTACATTTTAAGTATTACTATCCCTTTAAGCTAGTTGCCACCTGCAAAATTATTGCATATGCTGAAAGTTCCACTTTAAGTTTTATTGAGAAAATAGGGCCTATAGTACATTATGAGAGGTGATGTTCTTAAACCCCTTGGATGCTACAGACACATCCAACTCATTGCTTCACTTGCTTGCTTTCATATCAGGGTTGGGAAACCAATGGCCCCCCAGTTGCTGAAAGCAGGATATTTTAACTCTGTAGAAAATAGAATGAGTGGGTGAAGATGTGACAGATAAGGTTTAATACACTGTAGATAAACATATGGTTCTGCGTTTGGGCTGCACATACACTTAATGGAAAACTACTCAGGGAATCCACGTTAGAGAAAGATTTAGGAGTATAGAAAACTTCACAGCAGTGTGCGCCATGTCATGCAGTTGCTACAAGAGGAAATAGGGTACTATCCTGCATAAAAAGGAGTACAGATACACAAAATAGGACTTTAACCCCTTGAGGACCAGAGGATTGTGCAACACATTGCTTATCAATATTTGCATATCACTCTAATCCTCGAGGGGTTAATTCCACCTCTTTATAAATCACTGGTAAAGCATAATCTAGATTACGGAGTACAGTTTTGGATCCAGGTATAGCACAATGCAAATAAAGATTAAACAACATTTACTTTTTTCTTTTTTAATTCCATTAATGGCAGAGGGGTGCACGGCAAACACCTCTGGCACTCAAAGGGTTAAATGTGATCACAACCTTCGGGTCCTTAAAGAGTTAAGACATTGTGTGGTTAATACAGACCAGGACCAAATAATTTAAAGGATTAACATATAGGGTTTGCATGCAGCAGATCAGACCTGCATTCCCTCTGTTAATTTGTGTTTTGTTTTTTTCCTACAAATGGTCAGGTGGATAAATCAAGGGAACACTTAAAGGGACAGTATTGTCCCAGAAAAAAAGATTTATTGTTTTGTAGTGCTTAAAAACTTCCACTAAATGCAACAAATCCCATCTCTCAAACCGCTATGGCTTGAGAGATATTCCTATTCAAATTCCCCTCCCTCCCCTTTCCCCGACGTCAGCGCTGTGCTGACTGCAGGGGAATCCTGTTCGGGGGCCAACTGGCGGCTCTGCAGCAGAGTCGCAATTGCGTTATCTAAAAAGAACAACTTCATTGGAAAGGTCTACAAAGTGTGCCTGGTTTGCAAGCTCACTTTGTAGACCATTCCAATGATCTAACTCGTTTTAAATAACGAGACTGCAGCTCTGCTGAAGAGCCTCCTCGTGTCGGCTGACCGCAGGAAACGGCAAACTTTAAAGGTTAATATCTCTCAAACCATAGCAGTTTGAGAGATAGGTCTTGTTGCATTTAGTTGAACTTTTTAAGCACTACAAAACAAATATTTTTTCTGGGACATTACTAACACTTTAAGGTCATCAGGGTTAAAGCCATCATCCTGCTAAGGATAGGATTCTGATCAGTATATAGGGACCTTGCCAAATCCAGTCTAGAGCAAAAAGTTGTTCCAATATTATATATTTGGCAATGCTGGGGAAAACAACATTAAAATTAGTTAAATCAAATGCTCAACATAGTGCCCTCTAGCGGTCAGATTCCAATTTGTTATTTTGCTGCATTCGGTATGAGAGGCGAGTCAGTTCTCCGTAGAATATGACAGTAATGACACTGTGCTCATTTGAATGATTATATAATTTGAATAAAACAAAACAGCAGCGGAAATGCCTTTGTTTTTACTCAGCAGCAAAGCTCTATAAGATATAGGTTTAAAAAAGCAATAAACACATCAGAGGGCTTTTCCTACTGAATAGACCAAGAGTACTTCCACTACTGTAAGCTACTTCAAGTCTGTTACCTTGTGTCCAAACAGTTATTTTATTGCATGCTATGGAAAAGACAAGCCATTCACTACAGTTCTCCACAGAACAGAATATGAAGTGGTGGCGCAGTTACTAATAGTTTGACGTGTAATAACTTTTGAATAAAGCAACTGCCGGCAGTAGACGTACTCGCTACAAAAAATGTGGCAAGTATCCATCGAGAACAAACAAAATGTTATTCTGTTCTAAGGCACAATGGCACTCATGTTACGTTTTTGTCCCATGTGCCACTGCAGAAAAAAAAAAATGTCCACGTCCATATTCCTCATTCTCCATAGGAAAAACCCTACTGTATAAGTTTATTTCACAATAAAATGTGCATTCCTGTGCTTGTTTAAAGAATCACTGCACCCCTTTTAATTAAGCAATTTGACATAACCCAGTCCTAAAAGATAAGTATCATCTGGAAAATGTATTTATTAGTGCTTCAGAGCACCTTAGGCTATGTCATATTATGTGCCTTTGGTAGACAGCTAGAGCACCAGCAGGGTATATTATACTTCTGGAGACTACAACTTCCATCATCCCAAACTAGAACACGTGTGTAGACACAGAAGCAATGCATAGGAGACATTTGTAGTATTCTAGGGATGAAAATACCCACTTCACTCTTTGAGTGCCAGGAGGGGTATGCAACGCATTGCAGAGCAATGCGTTGCGTACCCCTCTGGCACTCAAAGGGTTAAATCAATGGGAATTTTACATTTGTCTCCTACTGTTCAGTTGGTTTGCTCCAGAATCATTCCTCTTTTTATTTGTGCATATGTCCCAAAACACTTAAAGGGATAGTAATGTTTCATAATAAAAGCAGCTCTAATTAATCATCATAGTATATGGACTTTGGAGAGTGTTATTTCAATTCGGTCAGAGTTGTAGTTCAAGAGTAATTCAATGACAAAGTATCCCCCTCCCACCCCTTTTACTGATGTAACACTGTTCAGCCAGAGCAGAAGGGAGATGCCCAGGTAGATTGCAGAGAGGGACAATCTTCAATTAAGATAAGGGAAAAACCTGAAAAACTTGTCAAGGTGGGCAGGGCTTTCATTGTTCTCATAGTAAGAAGATTGTCCCTGCTATCTGTCTGGTCTATGGACTGCATTCCACATCTGAGAAGAGATGGCTTACACTAGGTAAAAGGGGCGGGAGGGGGGAACTTTGCTTGTGAATATCACTCAAACCATAAAGGTTTGAGAGATAAGATATCTTTCTTCATGATTTTTTATGCCTACAAAATAAAATAAAGATAAAACAAAGTATTACTATCCCTTTAAAGCTTGGTCTACACAAGTTTTTTTTTTTTTTTTTTTTTTTTAATTGCAATGAGATTGTATGGAAAATAAATGCTCCCCCCCACCACCACCATATAATTTTCATGCAACTTGTATATCATTTCAAAGAGACACTGTAGAAATCCCCCCTCCCAGTATCACTTTATCTTCTTACTAGCGGTGTGGGATGGCATTACCAGTCTATTTTTTAGTCCTCGTATTTATGTTAAAATGGGCATGTAATAGAACGATGGTAGCACAAACAGTTTGATATATAATTTTTTTTTTCTTTAAGGTTAAATGTTAAAATTAGAGTCAAATAAGGCAAGAAATGCAGACATGTAGACATTGTGAGATTTGCAGACTTTTGCACATACGTACTGTCAGACATACACACATACAGAGTTGGAGACCTGCATAATGTGGAGTTTGTAGTGATATAGAAAGTGAAGTACCTGGCCACCACTGTGCGTCAAAGAATAGGCATAATAGGATACACTAATACTTTACTTAAAGGGATAGTAATGTTTCATAATAAAAGCAGCTCTAATTAAATCTTCATAGTATCTGGGCCTTGGAGAATGTTATTTCAATTCTGTTAGAGTTGTAGTTCAAGAGTAATTGAATGATAAAGTATCCCCCTCCCACCCCTTTTACCAATATAACACTGCTCAGCTTAGAGCAGCAGGGAGTGTCCAGGTAGATTGCAGATAGGGACAATCTTCAATTAAGATAAGGGAAAAAGCTGAAAAACCTATCAAGGGGGGCAGGGCCTTCATTGTTCTCACAGTAAGAATATTGACCCTTGATGTGAGCTGTCTGGTCTATGGGCTGGATGCCACACCTGAGGAGTGGGGGATTACACTAGATAAAAGGGGCGGGAGGGGGATAATTTATCACTCAATTACTCTTGAACTACAACACTCAAAGTAATGAAATAACACACTCTTTGGCTCAAATACTATGAAGATTAATTGGAGTTGTTGTTTTTGTAAAACATTGCTATCACTTTAAGCTGTACTATGGGCTAAATGAAAGGCACAAGGGAGATGTGTAGAGGCAGTAGTTTGTTAAATTATAACCCTTGGCCTCGGTTGTCAGGCATGGGCAGGAGACTGACTCTGGCACACCAGAACCTGCACTACCTGGTCAGAGCTGGATAGTAGGAAAGCTTTGTTGTTTTTGATCATCAGTGAAGCCTACTCAGTACCCCCATCAGACTGGGGCCACTTTTGTCCAAGATAATGGCTGTTGGGCAGTAGCCTCCTATTTTCCTCCTCCTGTAAGTCATCCATCATCTCCTCCCCGGGCTGCCTTCTTAATCTGTTGGCTCATCTTCCACAGCAGGCAGGGGATTATGGCAATTACTGTTGTTGTGAGGGGGTTACGTTGGCTAAACACAGTCAGATCAATAATAGGTACACTGCAGTTCTCACTACCTGCCACTAGGAGGATTCCTGTTCTAAGGCAATTATGCTTTTAAAGTTGTGTCGGAGGATGAAAAAATGCAACCCTTCGAATGACAGAGGAGTACGCAATGAGTCACGTACCCCTCTGGCACTCAAAGGGTTAAAATATATAACATGCACCTTGTCATCAGGGGAGGCAATTTGCTGTTGTCTGTCTTTGGCAAAATCCCATATGAAAGGTAAACGGAGCTGTTTGATAACGTTATTATGGTACCTTTCCAAACTTAACTGAAATTGGACTTAAAAAAAAAAAAAAACACAAAAACTTTAAGAAAAAACACAATTTTAGGTTATCCCAGAACTGGAGAGAGCTCAGCATCTTCTTGCATTGTATAGTGCTTCCTGTCATTGGGCCACTCACATTACTAAATAGAACGATGTGCAAAACAAAATAAGCAGCCATCTGATGTGGAAATGTGCACAGAAGTAACGTGGCAGCGGAAAATAATGGCTTACAGTGGTCTCTTCCTCATTGCCCAGGTGCCATATTGGGGGGGGGGGGGGGGGGGGGAAGAGAGAGAGAGAGAGAGAGAGAGAGAGAGAGAGAGAGAGAGAGAGAGAGAGAGAGAGAGAGAGAGAGAGAGAGAGAGAGAGAGAGAGAGAGAGAGAGAGAGAGAGAGAGAGAGAGAGAGTGTGTGTGTGTGTGTGTGTGTGTGTGTGTGTGTGTGTGTGTGTGTGTGTGTAAGCATGGTGTAAAAGGGAGTGCTATATCTTTTTTTTTTTTTTTTTTTCCTTTCTTGAGACTTGGATAGTGGTGGGAGGGCCAACTCCCTGCATGATTTTCACAGGAAAATCACACCCCCATTGAATCACCCAAAGTGAGCAATAACTCCTCCTTACTGCTGCCCCGGGGGTGTTTTGCCAGGCACAAAGTCGTCTTTTATTATATATATATATATATATACATATATACATATATATATATATATATATAAATAATCAATTGAACAAAACGGCACTGAAAACACTACTACCTGTGATATATGTGATGCAACTGCATTGACACTCAGATTTGTTGGTGACAATGAAATGTCATGCTTGTCTCTCTTTGTGCATTGACATCTGCTGTGTGAACCTAGACTATAAGGAAAGCGAGACATGGCCCATTTGTACAAAAACAATGTTTGGTAATTTTGGGACAAACAACTACCTGCACCTTACACAATGTGTAGGAGAACTTTCTAGCATTCAAGGGGTTAAAAACTCCCATTTGCATCAATGGGAATTAGAAGTCCCTTATGATAAAGTTGGTTTGACTAGATAGGCTGAATGGTTATCTGCCATCAAAAAAATTCTGTGTTTGAACCAAGGACTGCTCCACTTTGTCTTTATAAGTGAGCCCCACTGAATAAGCAGCAGTCAATGAAAGGTACATTAGTGCCTACGCGAGTGCCAGTTCTACATAAAACTTACATTTTCTGGTTCTACGCCGATGTCTTCACAAAATTTTTCCATAGCTTCAGGGCCAACAATTTCATCAGGACCTTTCAAAAAGAGAACATCAAAATTAAACAAAGTATAATTTACTTGTCGTAACAGCCCTCCTTTCTCCTACCTGTCCTAATTATACTATTTTACACATATATTGCAGCAAAAGTCCATGGTGAGCTAATTCTAATAACCATCTACTGCTGGCCACACTAAGAAATAATAATCATAGTCTGTTTATTTCCATTTTAATTCAAATTCCTTACATAATTAGCATTTTTTTTGGGGGGTGGGGGGGCAAGGGTAGCCAACCTTTGTGCTCAAAGGCTACCAATGGAGCATATTTTTGTGATATCTCAGCTAGTGCAGAGGTGGACCAATTAGTGTCTCAGACATTTTCAGGGATATCCTGAAAGCAAGCACTGTTGGTAGTAGCTCTTGAGGACGACTGCTCTGGATAATGGGTCACAAACTGCATTTGTAAAGGTCTGAGCCAGTTCCATTATTTAGAATATCTCTACAAAAGAAACTGCTGGGATATTTAATTTGAAATCAATGAGCAACTGATTAACCCTTTAATGACCGCCCAATCAGAAACATGGGAAACAGTTAAGGACCACACAGCTTTATTTTTTTGTGCTTTTTTTCCCCTCGGTATACTATTTTGGGATGGCAGAGTGGCATGCATCCCGGAATTCCATGACGTGCCAGGACCATCACTGGTTCTTAAGTGCCGAGACCTGCTTGACGGTCTTGGCACGTTCATGGGTCCTTAAAGTGATAGTTATATCAATTTAAAATTAGTTGCAAGAGTCTTCTGTATATTAAAAGGAACATATTGCGCTATGTCTAAGCATTTACTTTGTTGTAGTTCAAAAGATATGAAGCACTGAAGATTCACTGCCCACCTTCTGACCGCCTCACATGGAATCTGAGACTGGTTTGTGCGACTTGACAACTGCAGCGAGGGACAAACTTGATGAAAGAGGGCAGGATTTCTCTTTGCTTACCGAAGTTTGTACCTCGCTGCAGCCTTCCTGACCAGACTGCATCTTCTGAGTGTTGTGGGCAGAAAGAGGGAGTGGCGTTGGGTCTTCAGTGTTTCATAATTTTTGAATTACAAAAGAAGTTAGCGCTTTAAGGGATAAACATATGTTCAAAATCAGAGATATCCCAAACACCTCATCTGTCTCTGTCCTCTAGGAATGCAATTTAACCCCTTAATGACCATTCGCGACAGCAAGCAGTTAAGGACCAAGAGACTATTTTTTGGCCAATGGATTCCGGGGTACCCAAGTGGTATTCAGCAGCGGGGGACCCCGGAATTCAATGACAAGCCAGGACAGTCACCGGTCCTTATGTTCTGAAACCATTGTGACAGTCCTGACATGTCAAAGGTCATTAAGGGGTAAGGCTCATGCTCTAGATTAGAAGAGCAAGATTAAGTCAGTCCCTTTTAAAATGACTACATTTTGACTTTACACATTCTCAAAACCATTATATATACATATACACGTGTGTTTGGTTTTTACATTTTAATGTGCCTGACTGTGAGCTCTCTATTTACAGTGTTTTCCTCAGAGACAGGAAACCAGGAGAAGTAATAAGGCAACATCCCTGCAGCAGAGAATCCAGCACACAAAGCATTTAGTGTTTCAGTGATCGCACTATATTGTACCACTATCTCTGCTTTCACACAGAATTCTCTCTGGAAACACGCATTCTGGAGATCACTATCAATATCACTACACATAGGTGAATATTGAGGGAAAGGGAAAAAAAATATTAGCAGAAACGTCCTGACCTTGCTTGGTTGGTAACCAACACCATTTTTCACAGAGAACCCACACTCTTTAGTATGCTCTCCCCCCCCCCCCCGCCCTCTGTGTGAGTCAGTCTGCCTCTGTCACACCTGAGTTTCTGACCCAAGACTCTGCGTTTTATCACTGGTTGTCTCCAACTCAATTTCTAGTATAAAAGGGTACAGAAGTCCCCATTTATATCAGTTCTCTATGGTGCAGTCTGTTTGCTTCAGAATTACGCCAATCAGCCTTCATATATATCTGCCTCATACTATTTTCTTTAAACACTTTGAGAAGAGTAAAGCTGCACTCAAGTCAGGGAAGTGGATCACAGCAAAGCATAAGAACATCCCAGTTTTCTTTATATACAGTTTCTAGAGATTGTTATATGCAAAAAACACAGAATACATTGGATTCCTTCCTGACACTGAAAGGGTTAAGCAAATTAAGAGCTATATATTCCAAGTATCAGAGAAGCCTTGTTATGACAGCCGCATTTTTATGATTCTTTTACATTTTTCGGGGACAGATCACTAGGTGACCCATTTCCAATTGCCATTTATGGAGGGCCTTATTCTTAGTCCAAAACAGCTACAGTCAAGTGTTATTACAGTAAAAACTTAATTTTTTCTGGAATTTTAGTTTTAAGGATCCCCTAAAAATAAACTACAGTTATATACACTTAAATACCATTTTCTTCTATTTATTTTCTTAGGCATAAAATATAGTCTTACATATGCTCTGAGGAACAGGTTTTCCTGCCTTTTCCCTTCACTAATCACAATAAATTAACTGACTAGATTTCATCCTATAATATAAAAGGCCAGAATGTTTGTCCGATGCACAGTCATGCGCAGTAGAGACTGCCCGAAGGCACAGAATGCTGGGAGTTCTGTGCATTCGGGCAGTCTCTTCTGTGCATGATGCATCTTGTGCACCGCCAGTGAAGCGGCAGCAGTACGCTGAGCAGGACCAGCATATCTTAACCTTACCGGACCTAAGCCCGCGCGCACAGCAAAACCAAAAGAAATATTAAATAAATGCCCTCTGAACAGGACAATTTACAGTCACATTAAAACAAATTTAGGGATTCAACATGAATATTTCATTTTTTCATGTGCTGTGAATATGATATTTAAAAATATATCAATCTATTTCATTGTTCGGTCTTCATGTTCCCTTAAAGGGATAGTAATGCTTGCTCTTAAACTTTAATATTGTAGATATTAAAAATATAAATTCAATGATATGTTGTCTCTCAAATATGTATAGGTTGAGAAATAAGCATTTAAAGCAGGCTTTTCATTAACATTATACTTTGCCACAAATCATTAATTAGTAGCAATATACACAGAAATACTTTCCATTTGCAGTACAAGTGCGGCATAAGTAAGAGAGAGAACGTTTTGGGCAGGCAGCAGAGGGGAATAAGCACAGACATCTTGCAGAGATGGCACCTCTGCGTCTGCGTGTCCGTCCACCTTCAACTCCACAATTGCAGAGTTGGAAACTTGTGCCTTAAAGAGATAGTAATACTTACTTTTACGTTTATTAAATTTGGTAGGCATAAAAAAAAAAAAAAATATGAAAGATATAAGGATTATACACCTTCCTAACGCTGTCTCCTGAGAGCAGTCAGTGCTGTAGCGGACAGCTGTGAAATCCCGTAATTTGACTGGCTGGAGCCGAAAACGCTCAATTTAAATATTAATACTTGCATACCAGGCACACTTTGTAGACCGTTCCAATGAAGGATTAATATTTAGATTGCGCATTTTCGGCTCTGCTGAAGAGTCTCCATCTGGTCAACTGAACGGATTCTGCAGCTACAGTGCTGACGCTTCTTATGAGGCAACTTTAAGAAGGTAACATAGTAAATTAGGTTGAAAAAAGACACAAGTCCAACAAGTTCAACCTTCGCCTCATACCTCAGTAACTGAGAATTTTATAGCTTTCCTGCTACCAATTAAATTAGTCTTTATCAGACCTTCCTGATCAGCCTACTGATAAACAGTATAACTCTGTATGTTCCCTTTTGAAAGAAATGTATCTAATCTTATCTTAAATGTATCCATTGTATCTGCCATAACTACCACCCTGGGCAATGAATTCCACAATTTGACAGACCTTACCGTAAAAAAACCCTTCCTCTGCTGAAGTTTAAACCTCCTTTCCTCTAATCTCAAGGGGTGTCCCCTGGTCACCTGATCAGGCCTTGGAATAAATAGCTCACCGCAGAGATCCTTGTATTGACCTCTCATGTACAATGTGATAAGGTCTCCTCTTAGTCGCCTTTTCTCTAGAGTAAATAAACCAAGTTTGTTTAGTCGTTCCTCATATGTTAAGTCCTCCATTCCCTTAATTAATTTTGTTGCTCTCCGCTGTACCCTCTCTAGTTCTAGTATATCCTTTTTCAGAACCGGTGCCCAAAACTGCACTGCATACTCAAGGTGAGGTCTTACCAATGATTTGTATAATGGCAAAATAATGTTATCCACTCTTGCTTCAATACCTCTTTTTATGCAAGACAGGACTTTGTTTGCCTTTGCTACTGCTGTTTGACACTGGTCACGGTTTCCAAGTTTGTAGTTGACAAGGATACCCAGGTCTTTTTCTAGCAACGAGTCACCTAAAATTATTCCATTAAGTTTATAAGTAGCGTTGGGATGGTTTCCTCCCAAATGCATGACTTTACACTTCCCCACGTTAAACTTCATATTCCACATGTTTGCCCAATCTGACATTGTATGTAAGTCCCTCTGCAGAGAGAAAATATCCTGTTCTGAATTAATGACTTTGCATAATTTAGTATCATCTGCAAATATTGATATTTTGCTTTCTATATCTATTTCCAGGTCATTTATAAACATGTTAAAAAGCAGCGGACCCAATACTGAACCCTTAGGTACTCCACTCTCCACTTTAACTATACTGGAGAATTTTCCATTTACAACCACACACTGTTCCCTATCCTTCAGCCAGTTTTGTATCCAATTGCAAAGGTTATCTCCTAGCCCCAATTTCCTTATTTTATACACCAGCCTTCTGTGTGGTACTGTATCAAATGCCTTTGCAAAGTCTAGATATACTACATCTACTGCCTTGCCATTGTCAAGGTTGCTGCTTACCTCCTCATAGAAGCTGAAAAGATTAGTTTGGCATGATCTATTCTTCATAAAACCATGTTGATTTGTGCTAATGATCTTATTTTTTGTGTTGTAATCCTGAATATAGTCCCTTATTATGCCTTCTAATAGTTTTCCCACTACAGAGGTCAAACTCACTGGTCTATAATTCCCAGGTTCCGTTTTAGTTCCCTTCTTAAATAGAGGCACTATGTTAGCTCTTCGCCAATCCTGTGGCACTGAGCCTGTGGTAATAGAATCTTTAAAGAGTAAATATAGGGGTTTTGCCAACACTGCACTGAGTTCCTGAAGAACCCTTGGATGTATACCATCAGGACCCGGTGCTTTGTCGGTCTTAATTTTGTTCAGTCTTCCCATGACATCTCCTTGAGTTAACCCAATATCTATTAATTGTATTGTTTTATTTGTTACTTGCGGAGGCTCTTCTACCATTCCTTGCTCCCTTGTATATACTGATGCAAAGAAAGTATTTAAAACATCGGCCTTTTCCTTATCCTCACTAACCAACTCACCCATCTCATTTTTGAATGGTCCAATGCACTCCCTCTTAAGTTTTTTGCTATTTATATATTTAAAAAACTTTTTTTGGATTAGTCTTGCTTTCCCTTGCAATTCGAATTTCATTATCTATTTTTGCTACCCTAATTGCCTTTTTGCAATCTTTGTTGCACTCCCTGTATTTTAAGAAAGATTGTTCAGTTCCTTCTGACTTAAATAATTTGAATGCTTTTTTTTTCCTTGCCATTTCCTTCTTTACATGTGCAGTTAACCACATTGGCTGTGACTTACTTCTTTTGCACTTGTTCCCCATTGGTATATACTGTTGGGTACATTTCTGCAACCTAAATTTGAATTCTGACCATTTTTCCTCAGTATTTTTGCCTTTAAATAAAATATCCCAGTCTATGTGTTGCATTGAGGCCCTTAACAATTTGAAGTTCGCTTTTTTAAAATTAAGAGTTTTGGTTGAACCTATACATTTTTGCTTTGCCAGACAGATCTCAAATGTAACCATGTTGTGATCACTGTTTCCCAAATGTTCTCATACCTTAATATTGGATACCATTTCTGTGTTATTAGTGATCACTAGGTCCAATACATTGTTATTTCTTGTCGGCGCTTCCACCATTTGTGACATGTAGCTTTCACGAAGCACCATAAAGGTTTGAGAGATAAGCCTTACATCGTTGTTCATAATTTTTTATGCCTACCAAATTAAATAAACTTAAAAGTATTACTATCCCTTTAAGATACCGAAAAGGACTGATGGTACAGGTGCAGAGCGTGCCTCCTGCAAGATCCCAGCCGTGCCTGCCGAAAACATCCTCTCTCTTACTTATGTCGCACTTATACTGCAAAGGGAAAGTATTTCTATGTATACTGTACCCTATTAAGGATTTGGGGCCAAGTATAATACTGATGAAAGCTCCGCTTTAAAGACCACCCCCTCCTTACTTCCCCTTTCACAGATGTCAGTGCTCTAGTTGACAGCATGAGATCCTGGTCCTGGGACTAGTCGGCAGCTCTTCAGCAGAGCTGAAATTGTGCTATCTAGATAGAAATACTTCATCGGAATGGTCTACAAAGCATGCCTGGTTTGCAAGCATACTTTGTAGACTGTTCCGATGAAGTATTTCTTTCTAGATAGCACAATTTCAGCTCTGCTGAAGAGCTGCCGTCCGTTTGCACGACCAGGATCTCATGCTGTCAGCTAGAATGCTGACATCTGTGTAAGAGGCAGTGGGGAACTATAAATGCTTAGCTCTCTCTCAAAACTATAAGTGTTTGAGAGACAACATGCACATCAATTTATATTTTTAATATCTACAATATTGAAGTTTGACAAAAGCAAGCATTACTATCCCTTTAATTTGTTTTTAGTTATCACGTTCATTTTGTGCTGTCCACAAAGATTTTTGGTCTACTATCCCAACATCTTGTTAAAAGCACAAAAAAAAACCAAAAAAAAACCTGCACTGCTCCATACAAATAAATAATCGAAGTGCGAACCCTGTAAGAGGCATTTATCATACCAATATGCTAATGTTACTAATAATATAACAAAAATGAGGGTTTTAATTGCATAGTTTTGGCCAAAATATATTTAAAGGGATAGTATTGTCATAAAATAACTAAAGCTAATCTTGCAGGAGGTAAGACCAAAGTCCCCCCCCCCCTTCCCCCTGACGTCAGCTCTCAAGCTGACTGCAGTGGAATCCGGTCTCTGGACCGTCTGAGGCTCTTCAGTAGAGCTGCGATCACATTACTGAAATAGAAATCCTAAACTGGAACAGTCTACAAAGTGTGCTTGCAAACCTAGGACTGCTTTCCTTAAAGAAAATTTCATTAGCAGAATAATTTTAATGCAAATGTTTTAATGGCAACATATACATGTTAGAACTCTCTCCAGCTGGGGTACTTTGGCAAAATGAGTGAGCTTAAAGCAGAACTTTCAACATTACATGAAGCCTCAAATCATTAATAGGTTAGCGATATGCTGGACTTAAACTGTGAATGACAAGTATTTCTATGTATAAGAAAGAGAGAGAACGTTTTCAGCAGGCAGGCACCGGATGGGATCTTGCTGTAGGCGATCTATGCACCTGCTCTGTCAATCCCTCCTGGTGCCTTTCTGCACAAAGGCTTCCAAACTCACCAATTGTGGAGTTGAAGGGGACGGACAGCACACAAGCAGAGATGCCTGCTCTGCAAGATGTCTGCGCTGTTCCCTGCTGCTGCCTGCCAAAAACGTTCTCTCTCTTACTTATGCTGGATGTATACTGCAAATGGCAAGTATTTCTATGTATCTTGCTAACATATTAATGGTTTGGGGCTACATGTAATGTTGATAAAAGTTCAGATTTAAACATATTTTGCCCCAAAATATGCAACTAAAACATTATTTATTTATTTTTTTATTAGCAACATTAGCATATTGGTATGAGCTATGCCTTCCACAGAGTTTTCACATTTGGATTATTTTTATGGAGCAGCTCTGGTTTGTTTTGTTTTTTTTTGGTCTTTTTCTAGGTTTTTTCCTACGTTTGAGGGACTCTGAGAATTCCTTTCATTCCTTGCCGAGTTCCAGACATTGTTCACGTGAAAAACATTTTTTGTATATATAATAAGTATTAATTATGGTGTTCTAGCTCTGCAAGTTTTTTTTTTTTTCTTTACAGACAGCAACAAGAATGCCACAGACCAAACCAACACCACCACCCAAAAAATAAATGCAAAATGTTTAACCCTTAAAGACCCCTAAGCCTTTTATAAATGCATGAATATCTGTACCATTTTTAAATGGCATAGGTTTTAACCTGTTAAGGCCCAGTGACGTGACAGGACCACCACGAGTGTCTGTGTGTTAAGGACTGGAGGTGTTCCTGGCACGTTATGACTTGTTATCATACAGCTCCTGCGGGAGGTGCTGTGATCACTAGGGGAGTCTAAAACTGACCGCACCAAAACCAGAGCAGTCAGTTTCAGCCTCTCTTTCAGGCAAGCAGGTACATGTGATCACTCATTTGTACCAGCTCCCCAAAAGTTGTCTATGCGGTCCTTAAAGGGGATCTCTCACCTAACTACATGTAATGCTCATTAGTTAGAGCATTTCTCTAAACCACTGAAAATAGTGTTCATTATATGTAAAAAGCAGTTACATTCGCAAGAATTAAACTTTAAAAAGTGTCCGGCAGCCTACTTCCGGCTTGCCGAACTTTGCCAACCAGAGACAGCTCTGTCCCACTACCCATCATCCTCCCATGACGGAGGCTGTCTGTCACTAAAGTGGAGCGATCGCATTGGCTAGATATCGATCTCTGCCAATGCAATCGCTCCACTTTAGTGACAGACAGCCTCTGTCACTGGAGGATAATGGGTAGTGGGACGGAGCTGTCTCTGGTCGGCAAAGTTCGGCAAGCCGGAAGTAGGCTGCCGGACACTTTTTAAAGTTTAATTCTTGCGAATGTAACTGCTTTTTACATATAATGAACACTATTTTCAGTGGTTTAGAGAAATGCTCTAACTAATGAGCATTACCATGTAGTTAGGTGAGAGATCCCCTTTAAGGGTACAAATATCCTTGGACTGTCATTAAAGGGTTAAACAGATGGGCCTGTGTACAGGAGGCTAGAGTGGGCTGCTTATTGACAGCTCACATCCCCTGTATGTGCAGAAAGCCATTAATTGTCTCAATATTAAAATCAACTCATTGCTGTCCAGCAGTTAGCAATGACCTGCCAAATTTGGAGCACTATCTGGTGTGACAGAATGCTCCCCTGGGATTGACATGGAAGGGGACCAATTCTAAAACTGGCAGCCTGGTTCCCTTCCATTTACATTCAATTTCCAGTACACAGTGCACACGTAACAGGACATGGTCATGCTTAAATGCATCCCCCAGATTAAGGGGGCAGGCCGCCGTTTACCTACACTGCTAAAAAGGTATATATTTTACAAATAAAAAGGTAGTGTCCCTTTAACCACACATTTCCCAAATTATGCCAAACAGGGTCAAACAGCAGAGCTAGTGGAATTTAATTAGGACCATTTTATAACTACTGCACTAATTGTGTGTAAACGATCTGGAAAAATATGTAGCAGCTTTGCACATTTTTTGAAAATTACCTATATATAAGAAGGTGATATATATTTACATATGGTAATAAAAAGTAAGCTTATTCTACCCAAAAATTATGTATCTGTCTCTCATAGGTGGACTTCATAATAAAAGAGCAAAACTGTGCTTAAAGGGATAGTAATACTTAAAATGTAAAAAAAAATATGGTGTAGGGTTTATCCCCCTGAGTAAAACAGTAGTACTCCCACTGCTGAGAGGTGTTTTATTAAAAAGTTATTAATTTTCAAAGTTGAATTTTTTAGGTGCAATACCACAGTGGCCTGAAATTGTACAGTGGCGCTGTTGCTACACGATCCTATGGACAACTCTGGTCAGTTGACCATAAAGCTCCATAGGATGGTGTAGCAACAGCGCCACTGTACAATTTCAGGCCACTGTGGTATTGCACCTAAAAAATTCAACTTTGAAAATTAATAACTTTTTAATAAAACACCTCTCAGCAGTGGGAGTACTACTGTTTTACTCCGGGGGATAAACCCTACAACATATTTTTTTTTACATTTTAAGTATTACTATCCCTTTAAAGGGATAGTAATACTTTGTTTTAAAAATCTCTAAAATTGTAGATACTGGTACTGGCGGAGGCTCTTCAGCAGAGCCGAAATCGCAACATTTATGAAGGAATACTTCCAGTGAAGTATTTCTTCATAAACATCATGATTTGGGCTCTGCTGAAGAGCCTCCGCTGGTACCAGTACCAGGATCTGCCTCTGTCAGCTAGAGCGCTGACGTACGAGAAGGAGGGGGGATTTAAATGCTACGAACACAAAAACGATGAAGTTTTGAGACATGGGAAGTAGCTTATTCTAATTCTATTATCTACAGTTTTAGAGATTTTTTAAAACAAAGTATTACTATCCCTTTAAACACAGTTTTGCTCTTTTATTATCAAGTTCACCTATGAGTGAGAGACAGATACATCATTTTTGGAAAATAGCACTGGATTTAAAATGCGATAGTAAAGCTTAATACAAAAACAGTACTCCCACTGCTGAGAGATGTTTTATTGAAATGCTGGAGCAGCTCAAACTTGTATTTTTTTAGGTGCAGTATCACACAGGCCTGGAATTTTACACTGGTAATGCTGCTACCTCTCAGCAGTGGGAGTACCCTTGTAGTTAGGGATGATAAACTTTACAATATAAATGTTACTATATATTAAACAGTACTGTGTTATCTATCAGAAAAATTAACCCTTTCAATGTCAAGAAAAACTGTCAGTTAAAGTTAGCACAGTAAGAAGTTTTGAATTCTGAATCAACCAGCAGTGGGATTACCATTGTTTTACTGACATAGGAAATACACTACATTATTAGGGCTTACTGGTTCCTTTCCATTAACAACAAAAAGACAGTTGCCTCAATTTCCCTACAATTAACACCTACTGCTGAACTTACAACTCCGTATGTCTCCAGATAACCAATGGCTAGTTGAAATCTTCAACAGTTGGGGGGTATGCATCAAGGTGTGATAAAGTGGAGATAATGCACCAGTGTGAAAATCCATACAATTTATATGTTATTCAATGGTGTCTATGCACTAAGGTCACAAAAACTGCAGACCTACTACTGCATAAGAACCAAAGCATAACATGGGAATAGGAGACCATCACACTGGAGAAATTATCACCACTTTATCTCACCTTGGTCCCAGCCAGAATGCTAAAAAACCCGAGATCAAATGCAGCGGTGTTCCAAATGGTCGCTGGTATTGCACATCTCCATGCAGTTTTTTTAGAATCTATGTGCATGTACAAAGGTAGATCAGTTACTGGCACATTCATTTTGAACGACCTCCCAAAGTAAATGAGACCTACCTGTGTTCAACTGAGAGCATCCTGAAAACATGCAGTATCGGGAAGGGGGGGAGCAGCAAAAAGAAAGGTCTGAGCACTTAATGCAAAAATTCCATCATGCAATATTATTAGTATAGAAAGATTCCCACTCAACTGAAGTTTTCTACCAGCACCCAAAAATCTACAAAACCAAGGGCAAGTAATGCAATTGTTTCCTATATCACAGAAAACAAAGCTTTCACACAGCTTTAAAGAGAACATGCCACCTTTACAAGCACTACCCCTCTGTGGAAGCCACCATTTTGCATGAATATCCCTGCCCATTAATTTACTCCAGTCCTGTGGAGCCATAGCAGGTGGAGAGAAGTGAATAATTATGCAGTTTTATCTGACCAAGTCAGAGAACAAAGATCTGCTGAGATTAGATCCCCAACTAGAAAAATCAAATCTCTCTAGAAAGTTATAGGCAGTTTAAAGGGATAGTAATACTTAATATGAAAAAAAAAAAAAAAAATATTTTATATATATATATATATATATATATATATATATATATATATATATATATATATATATATATATGTGTGTGTGTTTATCCCCGAGTAAAAAAAAAAGGGTACTCTCACTGCTGAAAGGCATTTTATTCAAAAGTTATTACAGCTCAAATTTGATTTTTTTTTTACGTGCAATATCACAGTGGCCTGAAATTGTACAGTAGCGCTGTTTTTTTACACCATCCTATGTACAGCTCTGGTCCGTAGACCATAAATCTCCATAGGATGGTGTAGCAACAGCTCCACTGTACAATTTCAGGCCACTGTGATATTGCACCTAAAAATTCAACTTTGAGCTGTAATACATTACATTATTTTGCCATTGTACAAATCGTTAAGACCTCACCTTGAGTATGCAGTGCAGTTTTGGGCACCAGTTCTGAAAAAGGATATACTAGAACTAGAGAGGGTACAGCGGAGAGCAACAAAATTAATTAAGGGAATGGAGGACTTGACGTATGAGGAACGACTAGACAAACTTGGTTTATTTACGCTAGAGAAGAGACGACCAAGAGGAGACCTTATCACATTGTACAAGTATATGAGAGGTCAAAACAAGGGTCTCTGCGGTGAGCTATTTATTCCAAGGCCTGATCAGATGACCAGGGGACACCCCATGAGATTAGAGGAAAGGAGGTTTAGACTTCAGCAGAGGAAGGGGTTTTTTACAGTAAGGTCTGTTAAATTGTGGAATTCTTTGCCCAAGGAGGTGGTTATGGCAAATGCAATGGATACATTCAAGAGAAGATTAGATACATTTCTTTCCAAAGGGAACATACAAGTTATACTGTTTATCAGTAGGCACATCAAGAAGGTCTGATAAAGACTAACTTATTTGGTAGCAGGAAAGCTATAAAATTCTCAGTTACTGGGGTATGATGAGAAGGTTGAACTCGATGGACTTGTGATTATTTTGTATATTAAGATATACAGGTATTAAGCTGTGTAATTGTAAATAAGTACATTTTTATGTCTTATTTCACAAGAAGCACATGAATCAAGTTGCCATACCTGCATATTCATAAAACCAGGCCAGGCACTTCTTGCTAGAAAATAGGTCTTCACTTATTAGTCTTCCCGGAACTTGTGATCTACAATAACTAAGAGAGGAAAACAAGTCATTGTTCAGTTCAGATTCACCTTTTATACTTTCACTAGCAATATGTTCCACAATGTGTTTTATTTTTAATAATGTTTCTCTATTTAATACAATTTAGTTAACAGTTTAAATGCCAGTGAAGGACAATTCACAGGACACCACTTGAAGCAGAACCATCACCCCAAATAAATCCCCACTACTTATTATTCATATAGCGATAAGCATCGAAATTATCCAGTATAAGTCCAGATTATTAAGAAAACCTACTTCATCTGAGATGAACAGACAGGCATCAGCACAGACATCTTGCCTTAGAGATGTCTGTGCACCTGCACTGTCCATCCTGGTTTCCTCTAGGAGGTGTTGCGTTGTAACTTAAGGTAACAGGAAGGGACTGATGGCGAAGGCACGCAGATGCCCCTAAAGCAAGAAGCTTGCTTATCATTACGGGAGACGGGTGATAGTTCTGCTTTAAGCATTCAAAGGTTTAACCCCATTCCCACCTTTCAACGGATTCAAAGGAAAAGATTTACCAAGCAGAGAAAATCTGTTCACTAAAACAGAGTCTGATTTTTTTTTTTTTTTTATATATATATACACACACACACACACACACACACACACACACACACGGCCCACTGGTTCAACTCATAGAAAGGCTATTCCATGCAGACCTGGAAGCTGGGTCAGTTGGAGTCCTCTCTTTATCATATACAAGGACGGTAAAACCCTAGTTCTGCAGATGGGGGTGTGAAATGCATTGCTTTTCAATTCATAACACACCAGTCTGGCACTAGGGTTAGTACCAGAAGTACCCAGCAGAGCACTCTGAAGTTTATCATAATAATCCTGGCTCAAACAAACTTCTCAGCGAACAGTTTACAGATGACCAAATAGAGAGAATGTCTGCATATTTTAGGATTCTTACTGTGGCAGCTGAAGTAGTAAAGGCCCCAGACCTTCCAAAGCTTAAAGCTCCTGCACTGGCAGTTTTTGAATAAACTTTGTGAATTGATCCAAATGATAGACACTGGGTTTGCTGTTACCCAGAATCGGTCAGGGAGAGGCAAAGTTTTAGAAACACTATAATGAGAAACGTTCCCAGTTGCTGTGAATACCCTAAGGCTGAAGAATCTTAAGGGGCTTCAGGCTGCTGTATGTACTTTACTCATATTCTTGAGGTTCATTTTCATACCTACAGGTTACCATTTCCTGGCTTACGCGAAATGGAATTAAGGTAGGTTTTAGATAATGACACAACTACAATTACATATATTTTGGACCCCAGCCGGGGAGATCCTTGGTTAGCCCCTGGATCCTATCATAGTGGTAATACCTTGATATTCTACATTTTTTCAGGTTCACTTCATCGGAGGCAGAAGATTTTCTCTTTTTCTTTACAGGCATGTTATAAGTGTGTGAGGAATTCAGTATAACGGAACACACGCAGAACTTCTAAAAGACAAAGAAGAAAAGGTTATAGACAGGCACAATCAACAGTGATTGTACAACAAGGCTGATCTGCCATGTGAGCTGGTATACCTCTGAAGCAAACTATCAGCAACAAAAGGGAAATTGTAATGCCAAAAATTGCCATGGGTTTAATCGGACCTTTTTTATTATTATTATTATTATTATTCTTTATTTATATAGCGCCAACTAATTCCGCAGCGCTGTACAATTGGGGAATAGACATACAGAGGTATTAAATAGTACAATCAGATGTGTAGAATAGGAGGATCAGAGGGCCCTGCTCGTGAGAGCTTAGTTTTTTATCAGCTTGAATGCCGACGAGGTCTCTAATGAATCGCTCCACAATGTGTTGGAGACCCCTCTAGAATAGAGGAGTAAGAATCTAATTTATTTCAATGTAGTTTTTCCTGGGATTACTCCAAGGGGGAGATTAAGTGGTGATAAAGTGGAGAGGACTTCTCCAGTTTATCACTTCTTCAATTCCTGTTATTCCATGGAGCCTATGCACGAATATTTCTTCAACTTTGGAGATCTTAGTGAATAGGCTCCAAAGAACAACACAGGAACTGGAGACGTGATAAATTGGAGAAGTTATCTCTACTCACCTCTTAGTGAATCTGCCCTAGTAGTTCTTAGTACAGCCTCAATATCTTTCAAGGTACTTTCAGATGATCAGGGGGAAAGGCAGTCATTGCACACACAGAAAATCCATGGGGATGGACACTACCAAGGCATAAAGTCTAGAATACACTAGTACCTCTGCATTTTAAGGATCTATGACCAAAGCAAATATTTACTTGTAAAACAACTTTGGGAAAGCCATGGTGCAGTTACCATAAACAAGGCAGCTTTGAGTGCAGCTCGCTATGTTCATGGTGTGCTTCATCAGTGCAGTGTCTTGCAATTAGGTCATTACTTTTTTCAGTACAGGCTTACTCTGAATACACTGATACCTCATTTGAATCAGCTAAAAGATAAAATTGCTGGCCTAAGCAAGGTCTGCTGTGACCAACAGGCAGCTGGTTAGGGTGCATGATCAGGCCAGAGAACAGAAGGACCAATTCTATAATCCCCTTATTCTAATTTTTAAAATAAAAAGGTAATTGCTATTGACTAAGTGATATTTACACAAAGGAAATAATTATGAAAGCCCCATAAGCCGATCTGGGTTGAAACAGCTACATCTTCAGAATGTGACATTAGGCCTTCTTCAGACATTTCAGTCTTGTGCTAAATGGCAGTGAAGCAAACACAAAAAAGGAGTATATTATATGAAAGAAGCACCCCCCCCCACCCCGTAAATTCAATGATCACCAGATCTCAAGAAAATGTTGGCATATAGACTGGATACGTTCTTTAAGTATCCTGGTTACAATAACTCTCTGTGAAAAGCATTTAAACATTATCCGCGCACGTAAGCATTTTTATTGTTTTAAGTGTCACGGTATTTGCCTTTTATTATCATTTAATCCAAATAAAAATGAAAATATTATCGTCACCTTTGGTTTCCTGCACCCTTTATCGAGAGGAATTGTAACCAGGATACACAGAGGAACTTATCCAATGGAGGATACAGATTGAGTTCTGGTGAGCGTGAAATTGACGGGGACTTCCTTTATATATCGTTGTCAACCCAGTTATGCTCTTACATAGATCTGCATCCCTCCTTTTTTGTCTTGCTTTACAAGGAATCCAGCTTCTACACGACACTGGTGTATTAAGGGCTGGGACCTTTTCAAAAGAACTATGGGAATTATATAGAAATTAAACACTCATCTCGCCCTCGAAGGAAGGATCTACTCTTTGCCTTATATGTTCATAAGGACTTTATTTCCTTTAATGGAAATATGAGACAAAGTCTCCTTCCAACAATTAGCCATCTTGCAATAAGCTTAACAATAGTGCTAAAGCAAAAGTACTGCGTTTCTCAGAAATCCTTTTTCTGAGACTGACGGCCAGGCAATGGTGCTTTAGAGGCATCTACGCGCCTGTGCCGTCAGTTCCTTCTGGTACCTAAAGGTACCATCCAACTCCCCCTAGAGGAGACCAGGACTGACAGTGCAGATGAGCAGATGTCTGTAAGCAAAGCTGTCTGCACTGCTGCCTGGCCGACAGCACTGGAATAAGTGGTATTTCTGAGTAATGTGGCAATGTGGTAATTTTGCTGGCTAATTTCACTATTGCTAAGTTTATCATCACTAGATGGGGAGGGGGGACTTTATTTGAGGTGACTGCTCCACAAGGAGAACTAACTTAAAGGGGAACTATGTTATTGCCAGTATCCTTGTCAGTTTGTAGCATATTATTATTATTATGTATTTTGCCCGTTCTTTTTATTTCTTATTCACACATTTTAGCGCCATAACATCTGTGTCACATAGGTCCACTTGAACAGCCACATCAGGGCCTGTCACCCTCGAATCAAGTTTGCGTATTTGAAAACTTCATTAAAAATTGTCTTTGTGGCATGTTAGCAAAAAGACCAGCAAATGTACAGTTAGACATATTAGCACTTGGAATCATATGTCAATGTAGGCTAATTGCGGCGCCATGCAGTACCAGTGAAGTTTCATATGCCAATTACGATTCTCTGTGACAGTGCATATGCGAATGACATTTTGGGTGACATCACATATGCTAATGAGATGATGTATCATATTCTAATTAAGCTCTGCGCTGCACCAGTAGAATTTCAGCATCATAAAAATGTGTATATTCCCTAAGCTATACATACACGTACTTTTGGTTAACATAACACACAGGCCATTTTGAACGAAGTTTTCAAATACGTAAAGGAAAAAAAAAAAATCCATGTCACATCTCCACCATATACTCACACTTCCCTTAGTAATACTATTGCAAAGATATTGTAAACTTAGAGCACTTTAATTCTGTGACTATGGATGTGTAAATTAGACTAATAAATAGAATGATTTTTCCATTAAAATAAATTAATGTTGCTTTGTTACAAAGCAACTGGAAATACATAAAGGAGAATGTTTTGGTAATTGGCAAGCATATAAAGCTTTAACCCTTTGAGTGCCGGAGGTGTATTGCAATACGTTGCGTACCCCTCTGGCACTCAAAGGGTTAACCAATATGAATACCTTAGAAGCTAGCAACCAAGGGGGTTAAACATACCAGTGGAATCTGCAAATAATTCACAGGACTGCTAAAAACTTGCATCAGTCCCAAATAAAAAGGTCTGTCATCATTACAAAGAACACACACACACACACACAGTGCATTTCTTAACAAACAGCATGTGTCAACAACACTTCTAACCAGGAAGTGAACAAGTCTGACTAACATGGATTCCTCAAAGAGAACACTGCCAGATTTGGGGCCTTGTTATATATAAAGGAGCAAGTCTAGGGAAATCCCACTGCACCATGGGGACAACTGCAAATTCTTATTGTAACCCCTTCATGACAGAAAGGTATCAAGTATATTACTTCACATGAGAAAAAGCCCCATTTAGAATCAATGGGAATATGGTGAATCTTTACTCATCCTGCAAGTTGGTTTCCTCCAGAATTGCTCCACTTTTTCATTGTGCATAAGGCTCTTACATTTTTAAATGAGGAACTGAACTAGGATGATATGGGTGAAGAAATGCGAGCCCTTTAATATATCTTAACCCTATAAAGACCAGAGAGGTGCACAACATATTGCAACCAACATTCTGCACACACCCCTTGCACTAAGAGGTTGACAGATAATTCAAAAATTGATCCCACACTATGAATAACAAATCAAAAACATAACAGTACCCCTCCCCCTGTTCCCTGCCCCCCAGTATTAACAGTCTGTCCATTTGCAAAAGGAGATAAATACCTATGAAATTGAGGGCACCAACTGTTCTCACCTCCCCCCTCAACCCAGCATTCCTGAACTTCTGAGTCTGAGGACCCTGAAGACCCACCCACATCATCTTGATGACACAAGTGAGCCTTCAAGATACCCCCACACAACCCAGACGTACAGAGTGTGTCAAGGGAGGGAGGTAAGAGAAGGCAATGAGTGACTCATTTCGCTGTATTTATCAACTATCACAATCAGTTAGGAGATACCAAAGAGCCAAAGCAAAAAAAAACTAAACTAAAAAAAAGGTGCCCAAAGCATTACTTGCAGTGTGTTGGACAACCAACTGAACCTCATACATACACTGTCAACTTCCCTAGCCTAGCTGCATTGTACTACAGTAAAGTCACAGAACACCACATGCACTGTCTATCTACAGTATATAGCCTTGAGACTGGACAACAGGCAATGGTTAGCAGGACTAGATTGAGGTGGGCATACTTTTCAATAGCCTATACTATTAGGATAAATTGGTACCCAAAAGCATAAAATATTAAGTGCGTCAGTGTCTATAGAACAGAGCAAGATATAAATATGGGCCAAGATAGAAACCCTTCTATCTGAATGCTTAATGGGTGAGGAAAGCAACTTCTTTCATGTGGTACCATAATATATTAGTAAAGGATGGATTAAATACAATCATTGAAAAATCAAAACATGTACATAAAAACATATTCAGGCCATGACTAATGAAAGATTAACCACCCAAGTAGAACAGTGATGGAAATGTAGCCAAGTGGATGAGTGCAATACATTTACAACTGCTCGGAGGTATGAGGGGAAGTGAAAGCAGCATACACAAGTCTTCTGTATACAGGATGAATGCAGGCTCATCCAAAAGGCTCTGGCATGCATGTATATATCAGGGCTTAAAATTTGAAGTCCTTTCCTACTAGCCAGACCTGAAAAGTTACTCGCCACTGCAAGCCATAACATACCCACCAGGGCTGAATTTCTACTCGCCAGGGCTAAATTTTCACTCGCCATTGGCTAGTGGCGAGTGGAAATTTTGAGCCCTGTATATATTATATATAGACATTTGAAAACACAAGCATATATTAAATTATATTATATGCATATACACATCAAAATACTAAGACATGAATACTAAATAGTTGTTCTTCAACCTTCTATGATGTAATTAATATGATGCTTGAATGAATCTTCCGAGTGGTAGAAAATGTGACCTGCTGCAATAAAATATGAGTAGTGACATGCAAGAAAGAGCTTCCAATGTTAATAACACAGGTGTGTGTGTGTGGTGTGTTTCAGTAGAAATGTGTTTGAGTAAGTATTTCTTGTGAACAATAGAAATTTCACAGATCCACCCATGAAGAAGCAGTAGGGGCACCATGTGCTGCCACAATATGGCCATGTGTGGGTATCAGGAAGCCTGCAAGAGCTGGCAAGTTGCCAGCCACCCCAACTCTATAGTATTTGACAGACAACCACACGGAAAAAGACGATACGCCCACCGCACCATATGAAATAGAGGCCACTGTACAGCTTACGATAGGCAATCATGTAACATGAAAATCTGCAAGGTATGTTAGTAGACACTTGATAGAACCAACATGCAAACTGTAAAGATAGGCTTGCCATACAGAAAAAGAATTTAATTTCCAATTATCCTTGCCATTCCTTTTGGAAGAAGAAGGGGCATGGAGACTAGCAAAGGGTTCAAAAATACTTGGCTCCGCCATCAATGAGATCCTGTCAAACACTTCCCTATGCGACGAGTATAGTCCCTCCAGTCACTGAAATCCATGGCACTCACAGATAAGCGAGCAGGAAGCGGAAGTAACGCTTTATTACCATGCGTTCCAGGAATGGAACACACTCGGAAGGAAGGCATGTGGCGTCCGTAGGAAGTGGCTGTAAGGCGGCTCTGAATCCCTTATCCCTCTCCCCATAACCTGTGTATATAAGGTAAGGCGTTTTTCTTGCAATTTGGGTCTTTAAAAATGTCTTCTGCTAAGGGTCAGAGAGAGAAAGAGAAGGAGAAAGATAAAGACAAGGAGAAGGACAAGGAGAGGGAGAAAGATAGAAAGAGAGAAGGAGAGGGAAAAGGAGAAGAAGCCTGAGGCCTCTGGCAAGGAGGATAAGAGTGTTCCTAAGCTTAAGTATTGTAATGCAAAATTAAGCCTAAGTGAGACAGGAAAGTTATGCCAAGAATGTATTAAGACTGCTGCTGGTTTGGATATGACATCACAGTTCTCCAATTTTTTAAGCTGGATGAAGTCGTCCATGCAGGATACCTTTAGGGCTATGCAAGAGGGTGAGCCTTCTAGGAAACATCAGCGTCTGGATCCTGGGGAAGGTACTTCAGCCATGTGGGAGGAAGATAACCAGGAACCTAGTTTGTTTGATCCAGAGTCAGAGTTCTCCTCTGAGGAAGAGGGAGAAGTGAGTGAGGACCAAGGCTCATTTAATATAGATAGAATTGATGGTTTGATTCGTGTAATCCGATAATCATTGGGTCTGCCCGATACGCCACAGGACCTAAACATAATGGATGCGGCCTTTTTGGGAAAAAGAAAAGATGTTCCTGTTTTCCCCTTACATCAGTCCATCCTGGACTTGGTAAAAGAAGAGTGGAGATTGGGTGACAGAAGATCCATGGTACCTAAAAGATTTTCAAAAATGTATCCCTTTAAGGAGAAGATACCAAGCCTTGGATTTTGCCTCCTAAAATAGATGCATCAGTAGCGCAGTTAGCCAAGCGCACAACGCTTCCTTTAGAAGACGGAACATCACTTAAAGTGTTAGTAATGTCTAAAAAAAAAACTTTTTTGCATTTAGAAGAGCTTAAAAAGCTGATCTAAATGCAAAAAACTTTATCTCTTAAACCGCTATGGTTTAAGAGATACGGGAGTTTAAAGTTTGATTTCTCCTACTGACAGCTGCACACGTTTTAGACCATTCCAATTAAGGGATTCCGTGTAAGTAACGAGATCCCGGCACTTCTCAAGCGCCAGCGTGTCGACCGACACGGATCTCCTGCTGACAGCTTTACAGCTGTCAGTAGGAGAAATCAAACTTTAAACGCCCGTATCTCTTAAACCACAACGGTTTGAGAGATACGGTTTCTTGCATTTAGATCAGCTTTTTAAGCTCTTCTAAATGCAAAAAAAGTTTTTTTTAGACATTACCAACACTTTAAGGATCCCATGGAAAGGAAGCTGGATGGGATACTCAAGTGTCAGTTCTCAGTTTTAGGACATAGTCTCAAGGCAGCTACAGCAGTCGATTGTTTGGCCCGTACTATGAGAATATGGTTGTGTAATCTTGAAGATGAGATGTTGGACTCAATCTTCAGATCTAAATACTTTTAAAGGAAGTTGCAGTTATGAAGGAAGCAACTAATTTTTTCCTGTGATGCATCCTCAGATATCATTCGCCTTACTTCCAGATCCTCTGCGCTTTCAGTTGCTGCCAGAAGAGCCCTATGGTTGAGGTCCTGGAATGCAGACACATCATCCAAGAGTAAGTTAATTTCCCTGCCTTTTTCTGGAACTTCACTATTTGGTGAGCATCTTGATATTATTAAGAAGGCCTCGGGAGGTAAGAGTTCATTCTTTCCCCCAGACCATCTGGATCAAGAGGACGAAATCCCTCCTTTCGTGAACCATCTAGATTCCAGGGAAGATCCTACTACCACAGGAAGCAAAGGATTCAGCCAGAATTTTCGAGGAGGCTATAGGAGGGACTTCCCTAGGAAGCCCCAAACCAAGAAAGAACTCCCATGAAGAGAAGCGGGCCCTGGCTCCAGACTTAGTCGGGGGCAGACTGAGTCTTTCTGCATGCCTGGGATCAATTAGCAAGTCCAGATCGTTGGGTTCGGCAGATCTTGCAGCTAGGGTGCCCGCTAGAATTTGTCAAGACCCCATCTCACCACAGGTTTATTCAATCAAGAATTCCTTCCAGTCCGGAGAAAGCCACAGCTTTTGTGAACGCTATCAAGAACCTTCTATCCAACGATGTAAGAGTGCCAGTGCCTTTGCATCAGCAGGGTTTTGGCATCTATTCGGTTCTATTTTTAGTCCCCAAGACTTCAGGAGGGTTCCGGACGATTTTGGATCTCAACGATTTGAATCAGAGTGTCTCATTTCAAGATGGAATCAACAGCTTCAATTATGAAGACAATATTTCCAAGGGTATTTATGTCCACGATCGATCTCTGAGACGCATATCACTACATTCCCATAAGAGCATCTCACAGAAAGTTTCTGAGATTCTCAGTAGGAGGAGATCACTATCAGTTTATGGTTCTTCCCTTCGGCCTATCTTCAGCTCCAGGGTGTTCTCAAAGATTCTGGCAGCAGACATTTAGCCCTTAAGGAAGCAGGGGATTCATGTCATCTCATATTTGGACGACATTCTGATTCCGGAGGAATCCCAATTGCAAGCAGTTCTGCACACTCAGAAGTCCCTGATGCATCTTCGTCAATTAGGATGGTTAATCAAACAAGAAAAGAGCCAGCTAGTCCCAACCAGAGCAAATCACCTTCCTCGGACTGAATTTGGATTCTAGGAACAGCACGGTCACCTTGACGGAAGACAGGATAATCAGGGTTTCCAGGAAGATATCTCACTTCAAGAAAGATGGGTTCACATGGCTCAGGAATTTATGGAACTTCTTGGTAATCTCACATCAACTACTCAGGTAGTTCCATGGTCAAAATTACATATTCGCCCCATCCAATGGAATTTCTTAAGGTTCTGGAACAAAGATTCTGGGAATCCCTCCCAGAGAATATCCCTCGTTCCATCAACAAGGAAGGAGTTGACTTGGTGGTTAAGAAGAGCGAACCTCAGGAAGGGGGTATCTCTGGAAGAACAAACCGCGGAGATACTGTTCACAGATGCCAGCCTGACAGGCTGGGGTGGCAAGTGTAGGTCAATCCTTGTCCAGGGGAAGTGGAAGCCTTCAGAAAGACATCTCCACATAAATGTTCTAGAAATGAGAGCTGTTTGGAATTGCCTTCAGAAACTAAAAGACAACCTAAGAGGAAAGGAGGTCTTAATTTATTCAGACAATCTGCCCACAGTTATGTACATGAAGAATCAAGGAGGCACAAGAAGTCTCAGTCTATACAAGGAAGCACGAAGACTTCTTCTTTGGGCAGAAAAGAATCTGAAAAACTTCTCAGCATCTCACATAACAGGGAAGCACAATCTTATAGCGGATTACCTGAGCAGATCCCCCATAGACCCAGGGGAATGGTCCTTGGATCCATCGGTCTTCAAACAGATTGGTCTCAAATGGGGTCATCCGGAGATAGACCTCATGGCCTCCAAGCCCAATGCAAAATGCCGGAGGAATATTTCCAGATGGAAGGAGCAGATGGTAGAAGGACAAGACGCATTGAAAATTCCATGGAATTACAACCTGGCATATGTCTTCCCTCCAATTCCAATATTAATGGATGTAGTCAGGAAAACCAAGAGAGATCAGCCGGATGTTATTTTGATTGCCCCAGATTGTGCCCGGAGGCCTTGGTACTCCTTCCTGGTAGCCATGTCACTACAACCACCTTGGCAACTTCCTCTGGTTCCCAACCTTCTGACGGCCTGGAGGTTGAAAGGCTCATGTTAAGGAATAAAGGGTTATCAGACTCTGTTGCTAGCACCATCATTGCCGGTCGAAAGAAATCTACTTCGGTGGTTTATTCCAAAGTTTCGTCTACCTTCTTATCCTGGTTTAAGTCCAAGTTTCCACAGAACTCATCCATTTCTATCCCAAGAATTTTAGATTTTCTGCAGGATGGTTTCCAGGCAGGATTACGGCCTGCATCTATCAGAGTCCAAGTTTCCGCTCTGTCAAACATTCTGGCTACTTAATTGTCTGATCATGACCTTATTAAGAGATGCCTGAGAGCAATATCCAAAATCAGGCCTACCATTCGTAATATTATCCCACCATGGGATCTTAACTTAGTCTTGGATCAACTGTCTAGGGCCCATATCTTCGAGCCCACGGAAGATATTCCACTTAAATTCTTGACTTTTAAAGTACTTTTCCTGACGGCTATCACTTCTGCCCGCAGAGTGAATGAGTTACAGTCCTTATCCTGCAGCAGTCCTTACACGGTATTCCATCAAGACAAAGTAGTCTTAAAACCAAAACCATCCTTTCGGGGAAAAGTCATCTCTGATTTTCACTTAAACTGGGAGATTGATTGGTACAAAAGGATGGTAAAACAAACACCTAAGGAACAGCAGTTTCATAATCTGGATTTGGTAAGAGCTCTTTCAATCTACTTAAAGAGGACGGAAGACCTTAGAAGCTCCGGCTCCCTCTTCATCTACGTTCAGGGGAAGCTCAAAGGAAAATCAGTTTCCAGGGCTTCAATATCCAGATGGATTACTTCCTGCATTCAGTTGGTTTACAAGGAAGCAGGTCAGCAGGTTCCTAAAAACCTGAAAGCCCACTCTACTAAGGCACTATCCACCTCCTCGACCAAGAAAGCTGAAGCTTCTCCTTCTGAAATTTGTAAGGCAGCAGCTATGGTTGTCTTTGTCCACATTCATCAAACATTATCATCTGGATGTCCAGTCTTCGGCCGATGCCAAGTACAGACGGAAAGTGTTGGAGGCGGTCATCCCTTCTTGAACCGGGTAGGATCTGTCCTCTTTTTTACATCAATACTGTTTTTGTCTTGTTGACATGTCATGTTTCCCTCCCCTTGCTATGAGTACCTCTTTTTAAGACCCATTTTACATGCCGGGAAGGGACACAGAAGAAATACAAATAACTGTAAGAATGACAAATATTTATTTCTTCTGTGTCCCTACACGGCATACACTACCCCCTCTTTGTTACACCATTTCTCTTCTTTTCTCTTGCAGCTTGGCCAAAAGGAAACTGATGCCTCTACCGGAACTTCACTTTTGAGGAATAGAGGAGGTCCTACCCAGCTGGAGGGCGGAGACACAACCCATTTTACATGCCGTGTAGGGACACAGAATAAATGCAAATAACGGTAAAAATGACAAATATTTGTCATTTGTTTCCAGAGAAGCAAAATAATCTCCTGACCCACTAAGATATGATTATAATAAAACAGACCTCCATATACATCCCAGATAACAAGGCTTGATGCCTGATTAATGAGGAAGCCCTTCCTTTGCATCGCACAGCACTACCACTGAAACTTGTGGTATTCCATTGCATATCATTGACCTTTCTGCCTTTGTTACTCCAGTGCACGAACATCCCTGTCCAGTACCTGATGCAGCATTGAATGCAACTGACTGAGACACTTAACTGCCATGAGCAGGTATGGATCACCCACATATAGCATATAAACTATCAGAGATCTTTGATGAGGGAGCCTCATAATATAGCAAATAGATCAAATACCGAATTCCCTGCTGGAGACCGTGAGCACAACAACTGAAGAGAAGCAGAGGTGGGTAGGTTAAGTTGAATGAGAGAGACCTCCTTCAGAGGCTTTCCCCCCCCACTCAGTGGCCTGCTTCCTTGTAGGACGAACTTAAAGACAACCTATGACCTTTCCAAATATTCCCCTCTGTGGGAGCTTCCATCTTGAAAGGCTTTGCATGCTTATTCCTTCCTATCCACTTCTGTTGACAAATGATAGGTTTTAGCAGCCTAAGAAGGTAGAGAGAAAGATTTCTGGACACGTAGCGATGCAGATTTATCTGACCAAGTCCGAGAACAAAGGTCTACTTTAATACTCCCAGAGAGACAGTCATGTTATTAAAAGGAAACTTTTATTTAATAATCCTATTTACCTTACAATCAGACCTGTGTTTTCTGTTACATAACATTCTCTTTTTTTATATAGTGCAGTCTTGCTTGGTTTGCTTTTGTTTACTATTCCTATCTCTTCCCTGCTAAATAAATGTCTAAACAGCTTTACTTCACTGCTTTTCTGCAAATAAATTATTGCCCAAGTCTATGGTAAGGGAAATATAAAACTAGTAATAGGACTAATAAGGTGGTCTAGCTTTTTGGACATTAGCACAGCAACAGAAAAGTTGCTTTAACATTGTCATGTTAAATCACACAGCTTTAGGCAAGGAACCAGCTAAAAAAAAATAAAATAAATATTATATAATAGACTCTCCTGAGAGCTGAAACATTAAGCCTATCAAGAGCAGCAAAAATATAACAAATGAGGCAGCATACCCTTAAATAGCGTAAGATTGTGTCATATGCAAACGAGACCCACCCCCACTGAACATAAACAGTGTTAGATTTGACAAAGTGAAACAAAAGAAGGAAGGAAGATTTTAAAAAATGACCCTAATATAATAATACACAATCAAATTGCATTCACTTCTACCCAAAACCATATAATTTCCCCTTGCTATGCTTCAACAGTTAAATGAAATGCAGAATTATTAGCCAATTTAGCAAGTTCTTCTCTTTTAACATACTCATGGTACTTTCACTTTGGAACATTCTTCTGAAATGTAGTGATTTATTATATTGGGATCCTTCTGGCTTCTTTTCCTTTTGTCTTCTGTCTTTTGTTTTACTTTTTCTTTCCATCTCTTTCAATCATGTTGGGGGGGGGGGGTTTGGTCTCATTTGCAAAAGGCACCAATTCTGGTGTCCTTTGCTATTTAACTGCATACTGTCTCTTTTGTTATGGTTTTGACACTCTTGAGAAAGGCTGCCCTGGGAGATGAGAAGTCAGGTCCATTTATACAATAACAAGGTTTTAAGTCCAGAAATGCCTATATTTATTTATTTATTTTACTGTGGATTTTTTCACTTGAGTATAACAGTGCACCCCTCAAGCAATTAATGGTTAGCGTGTCTCAGATTAAATGTTTTACATTATCTCCAGCTTTCTTCAAAGTGGGCCATATATATATATATATATATATGCAATGAGTTTGTATGTTCTCACTGTGTTTGCGTGGGTTTCCTCCGGGTACTCCGGTTTCCTCCCACACTCCAAAAACATACTGATAGGTGAATTTAGATTGTGAGCCCCAATGGGGACAGGAACCAATATGAGTGTAAAGCGCTGCAGAATCTGTGCGCGCTATATAAATAAAGGATTATTATTATTATATATATATATATATATATATATATATATATATATATATATATATATATATATATTTATTACACACACACACATATGTGTGTGTGTGTGTGTGTGTGTGTGTGTGTGTGTGTGTGTGTGTGTGTGTGTGTGTAATATATATATATATATATATATATATATATATATATATATAATATTATATCAGGGCTTATAATTTTAAGTCCTTTGCTACTAGCCAGACCTGAAAAGTTACTCGCCACTGCAAGCCATAACATACCCACCAGGGCTGAATTTCTACTCGCCTGGGCTAAATTTTCACTCTCCATTGGCTAGTGGAAATTTTGAGCCCTGTGTATGTGTATATTATACACACACACACATATATAGACACACTCACACACACAGTATAGTTTAACATGCCTTCTGGCAATTAACTGCAACAGAATCCAGCTTTTATCTATAAAATTCCCCCATAGACTTTGAGGAATATGCAAGGTAAAATCAGTGATTACATCTATCGCCTGAAATAGAATTTACTGAGAATACCATAGGTCTTAAGAGAATAACTGGAGCATTTATGCAACACAGTAACTGCACCATATGGGTCAAATAAATGTTTCCATCTGATTTAACCTGCTGTGTGGCAAAAAGGTATGCAACGTGCATACACCTCTGGCAATCAAAGGGTTAAATCAAGCTTTTATGATTACTAGAGTTCTCAAAAAACACACTGTTACAAAAGCATATTCTTCTTTGTGCATTTGGCCCCTTGTTATATCCCATCACGTACTGTGCTGGACAACATTGCTAGCAATGAGGAGATCCTACTGTTAACACTGCACTGTAAGTTTAATTACAGGATTAGAAACTCAAGGTCTTATCTGGTGATGGAAGCTGTTCTTTCCATTGTAAGGGACACTTATTTTTTAACAATATGCATTTCAGCAAGACCTATATGTCACTAAGAAGGATATATTCCCAGATGTTCACCTGGTTTCTTATTAGTGGGAACGCTAGATGCAGACTAGATATCATATCTGCTTACAACAACACACTGGGTAGTGCTGCCTAGAGCAAGAACCCAATCTCAGTCTGATTTTAGTATCCAGAATTTATACTAAGAGGGGAAATCTTGAGAAAGTAAGACATTTTACTTAAAATGTACTGAAGTTGATGTTAACTGGTTACTTTAATGCAGCAATTGATGTTAACTACACCCTGCTCTGTGTATAGTCTCTAGTTAGATTGTTGTGGCAGGGATCCAGTGTTTCTCTTAGGATAAATCCTGACTAAGTAGGAAGACTGCGTCGGAAAGATTTCATGTTACTCCTATGTTATTCTATGGAACTAATTCAATAAGAACATACCAACCTGATTTAACTTTAGTGCAGGTGTAGACAACACATGGCTCTCCAGCTGAACTACAAATCCATTGTCTGGCTGCCTTGATGAGAACAGTGGTCCAAACAGCTGGTGAGCCATATGTTGCATACCCAGCCATAGTCTCTCTTGCCTGGTCACAGCCACTCCTCAAAACATGGCCCATGATCCCTGCTGAATACCAAGACAACAAAAAGACACAAAAACCACATGTATCTGGGGATAGGGGTGATGCCTGTTTAAAAATACAAGGGCGCACAAGAGGAAGTAGTATAAACTAAATGCAATGTAAACTCAGAATATACTTAACAGAAGACCAAGCTTTCCATTTATATTACTTCAACACTAAGTATTACTGACCAGTATTTTAGACTGATTGTATCATTAATAAATGATCCTATTTTTTTCATATAGCAGTCCTTCCAACCAGTATGTAGAGCTTGCCACTAGTTCTGTATGGCCTAGCAAACATCCACTGAACTAAAATTTTAAACATCCACTGAACTAAAATGTTTAATGTTCACAATATTTATCGATGGAAGGGCTGGTAATATTGGGCCATATTCAGGAAGCTGAAGCTCACAGATAAAGGCCCATTTAAATTAGTGACATTTTTCATGTTGCATATGGTGTATTTTGTTGACCACAAAATCCTCTTTAGCTTCCTAAATATAGCCCCTTGTCCCTAATGACTAATATTCCCATTCCCCACCACCAGGAAACTTCAGTAATATCTTGTTGTGCTATATAATTAAGAAATTCCTTTGATTTAAATGATACATTTAACTCCTTGAACCAGAGAGACATGCTTGGGAATGTTAAAAAAGGAGATGGCCCAATAGCTTTGAAATATAAACTCAAAGTTACCCACATTGTAGGTATGATATGTTCCTACATGCTCTAACCCATCAGTGCTCCAATCAGTCCAAAAGGAAGCCCTAACACATTATAACAAAGCAGTGTGCTTAAGACCTCTCAATCATGCAAGGGATAAATTCCTCAGGTACATTTGTGGTATGTTTTGTGTGTGTCCCTTGTGGTACAATTGGTCTGCTCTAGAATTGCACATCAGCCTTAGTGAGTACATCCACTGTCCAGTGGATGCACATACAGAAAGATGCGAAATTATGGGGCAAACCAACTGCAACTTAGGGAAAACGAAGTATTATAAATTTAGATTGCATTTTAATACATTGAATGCTACAGAGTTCTGCAAAACAATGCTTCACTCACAATACTTTAGGGACATCTCAAAAAATTCAATGGGTTAAAAGTTCAGTTTAAGTCAAAGGGGATACGAAGAACCAGTGTGTTATCTCTGGTACAATTGGTTTACTCCATAATATCACCCATTTAATTAATAAACCAGTCTATCCGGGGCAAACGCATCCACACAGATCCTGTATACAGACATACTGCACTGTGGTCATACTGGAGTGCTTGTACTGCCCAGTGAATGCGCACAGATCACAGCCGTTGAGCTCAATGCTAGCGGACTGGATAGCCTCGGCTACCGGCCACTGCCAGGCCTCCCTCACTTCGTCCATCCCCAGTACCTTATCATGAACGGAGCACCCCCTAACCCATTGTTACCTTTTAACCGCCCCAGTCGCCTGTTGAACCCCGAGCGGGAGCGCACTGAATCACTGCCCGGCCGAGAGTGATGACGTCGCTGGGTTGACGTCCTCGATACGCGCGGGTGACGTCACACGTAGCGATTAAACTGTTCAGAGATGTGAAGAAGTTTAGTTCATGTTAGCTGGTGATACAGTGGACTTGGTTTTTGGTTGGTGGGGAAACTGATGCCCTCCAGTTGTTAAGTATTACAATTCCCATCATCCTTTGGTTAGCTGTGGATGATGGAAATTGTAGTTCTGAACAACTGGAGGGGCCATGTTACGTGCTGGTTTACTTCGTGTATAACTGTAGCCTCCAGTCGCTGTTAGGCTACAACCGATATCGCTGTCAAGCTGTAAAGGTCTACTTGAGGATGATGGGAGCTGTAGTACAAGAGCAGCTGGAGAAACGCTGACCACCCTGATGTATAAGTGTGAAAAAAGCAAAATGTTAATATTAGGGTGCCTCTCTCAACAAAGTAGATATAGCTCAGCTCAAACTTTGGCTCATGATAAAGAAAACTTGTGCATTTATTGGGCAAATCAAGTGCACCATATGGGACAAATATCTCCAAATGTCCATTGTTTAAATGAGACGTTTAACACCTTTGATGCTACTTATGTCTCTAACCCACACATCAATGCGCTGGAGACCTCTAGCTGTTAAACGTGTTTAATCAATTTTGAGAATACATATTTGTTCCCTGTGTCGCAGTCACAGTCGGTTTGTACCAGAACTGCACCATTTGTATTTCGTGCATCAGCCTCAGGGAGTGCTGAAGAAACAAGAAGGAAGGAGATGTTACACAGCTATAGAGTGGAGTGTTTGCTTCGTACATAACAGGAGCCTCCAGCTGATATTGGACTACAATTCCCATGATTCTGAAGTGGCTAAGGGCCGCTTGAGGAAAATGGTGTTGTTAACATATCTGTTAACATTTGTGCTGCAGGACAGAGAAGCATGAAGTGGGGAAGTGCAGACAACACAGTGCAGCAACTATGGGGCAGTCCTGCAAGCACTCACATGATATGCAAGGCTGTGGTGTATGCGCTTATAGGACTGTTCTTCTGGTGCTGCACTGTGTTGTCTGCCCAGTATTTGGAGGTCCATTGTGTCACGCTGGCCATGATACGCAAGTGTAACCTGTGACCCTTTGGAGGACACTTCCCCGCTTCATGCTTCTCTGTCCTGCAGTACAAATGTTAACAGACATGAAAAATGTAAAGAATTATGGGCTTCCTTAAACTCATTGAGTGCCAGGGGATTGCGCAACACATTGTTCGGTACCCCTCTGGCACTCAATGGGCTAACAGTGTACAGGGCCGGATTTGCCATAAGGCAGAGTAGGCACCTGCCTACAGGCGCACGCCACCAAGGGGCGCCTGCCATTGGGATTTTTTTTTTTTTATTCGCTAGCCTGCCAGGCCAGCCTTTGATCCGTCTGCTGCCTGCCTGCGCTGCTGCCTGCTGTGACAGTGTGAGAGAGTGTCATGTCTATGCAGCTGCTGTCACGCTGTGTGAGCCTCTGGACAGCGTGAGTGAGAGATGTCAAAAGCCCTGTGCTGTGCCGCCGCTGAGTCTGCAGACAGTGCTGTGTCAAAGTCGGCTCAGCCCCAGCACAACCCTCAACAGAATGTTTCCTGCTAAAGGGGCAGCGACATTAGCATGTTGCCCGCTTACAGGCTACTATTTCTGCACTCCATCAAGAGAGAGATGCCTCTCTGTAGGCATTTGAACTACTTTGTTAGCCTCTCTGAGTCCTACTTCCTGATTCACACTTAAGCTGCAATGAATTCCATCTAGCACTGATTCAAAAGGTCACCATGTAGGCACGCAAAGCTGCAGTGTTGGTTTCTTCCAGTGGAAGGCTGCCATGTGGGAATAATTGGTTATCTATATATCTACATAATGTGAGGGCAATATGGAGATGGGGGGGGTAATTGGAGATTCAGAGCATTGTGGAGATGGCCATTGGGGGGGGGCGCTTCAGATTTCTGTGCCTACAGGCTCCTGAGATGTAAATCTGGCCCTGACAGTGTACCTGATGGCCGCCCAGCATATGGAAGTCTACAGTGTCACTCTGGCCATGATATGCAAGTGTATCGTGTGACCTTTTAGATGGCCTGCACATAGATGAACCTTTGAGGACCAGAGAGGGGTGCAATATATTGCTTCACTATGTATTGCACACTTCTTTGTTCAACAACAGTGGGACAGTGGAATAAGGCTGGAGTGTCAGTGTATGTGTGGTTCTGTAACTATCAGTGTGTTACCCGTGTCCCTACCTCCCATCACACTCTGTCTTGGTGCTTGGCGTGCTCCGTTCTGCCTCTACCACGTCTACAGTCCCTGGCGACTCCTTCTCCGATCCTCTTCCTGACCGATGCCACTGTGCACTGGCTCGAGGCTCCGCTGGCTCGGTCTTTTCATCTGTAGTGTCGGGCGTTGCATGTGGATGACGCAACACACAACGCCTTTATCTTTCTGCCAGTCCCTGGCTGCAGAGCACTATTACAGTGTTCTGTAGCCGGGTGGATGCTGCTTCCTGAGCTCCTGTTTAGAGCAGCTTTTTGCCCAGTGTTACCTCCCTTGCTCAAGTCCAAAGAGCATTCTATGTCAGTCCTGCTATCCGTGTATGTATCACAGTGCCTGTGATTCCTGTCACTCTCAGTTGTGGCTGTCACTGATTTGCTGACTGAGTTTGACCCGCCTCCTGATGACCTTTTTATACCTGGCTATCACATCTGTCAGATGCCCTTTCGTGGTGTTCCTGAGCCAGTAGTGCTGTTGCTGTGTTCCTGTATTCTGAGTTCCTGTGTACCGATTTGGCTTGTCCTGACCATTCTCCAGTGTCCTGCTTGTGTATGACCCGGCTCGTCTGCGTACCACCCTTGGATCCTGACCCGGCTAGACTGACGTTCCTGCTTGTGTATGACCCGGCTTGTATGACTGCCTCCTACGTGCTCCGACCCGGCCCGGCTGACTTCCTGCTCCAAAGATCGACTTCCAGCTTGTTCCAGTGACCTGCGTTCCAGTTGTCGCCGCCGCGACATTTCCAGTCTCTGCTACCCGCGTCTGTGTGACTGCCTTGCCTGGTGCTTCCCTCAATTAAGTGCTGTGCCTCGTTACTTGTGCAGAGCTGTGTGTATTCTGTGGGCCTTCCTCCCCGTGCAGAGCCTTGCAGTATCGCTGAAGCCTCGAGTAAACGTGCATTTTAACTCTTGCAGTGCTGCCTCGAATTCACTCTCTCTATCTCCTGTACGAGCCTCGTCACCCGTGATACTGCTGCTGAGTTGGCCGCTCTCCGTCGGCAACTCTAGTTCACATAGTTTGGGCCGTTTGGGCGCTTAAGGCTCTCCGGTATTGGTTACCAACGATATCATTGACACAGAGTGTTGGCAGAAAGGCTTCAGTGTTGGCTTATCCGGTACTACGCCCGAGGGGGCTAGTGGCTCTTGCTTTATTATTACTGCATTCGATTACACCTGAGGAGGCTGTTAGCTCTTGCATTGCCGGCCGGTTTCCGTTACGCCCGGGGGGGGCTATTTGCACTTGCACAAACGAAAGCAGTTCCTGTAACTACGCCCGTGGGGGCTAAGTTGTTTCCCATTCTGCTTACTATCCAACACCTTGGCAAGGCAGCTCGATCCTCAGCACTTGATGAACATTGTCTATACAGCACAGCCTTTTTAACATCCAGGGCGTGTCAAACCTCCACATCTAAGACAGACTGTTATTTGGACATTAACCCCTTGGGGGTCAATATCACCCTAGTGCATACTGTTTTGCATTTATGTCTATTGTGCTATTACCCTTGTAATATCTCAGTTTACTTTATCTGTATTCTACCTACCGCCTCTAGAGGGCGTACTTGCGCATTATTCACTTTAATAAAGTGTGTTTTATTTTCACTTATTGGTCTGAGAGTCCTAAAAAACCGTAACAGTACGAAAGGGCCATGACCTCAGACGGTAAGGGTGAAAGTAATACTCAGAACATCCACTGGAGAATGGATGTCCATGAGCAGCGCCTCGACCAATTGGCACTGGCTCTACAAACGTTACTTGAACGTACAGTACATTTGGACAAGTCTGGTCCTAATCCGGTGGTCCCCCCAGTCGTGACACCGGGGAATTCCTCTGTATCTCCCAGTGCTAACACAAGAGGGTTAACGGCAGCGGTACCGTTACCCCTAAGATATGATGGCGAACCCTCCCTATGCAGAGGTTTTATTAACCAGTTGGAGATATTTTTGGAATTGGCACCCCAGGCATTTCCTAACGACCGTAGCAAGGTCGGCTTTATGATATCTCTGTTGACAGGCAAAGCTTTGGCATGGGCAAATCCGTTATGGGAGAATGCCAGACCCTGCACACTGAACTTTAGAGATTTCGTGATGAAGTTCAGACGTGTGTTTGAGGTTCCTGGCAGGTCTGCCTCTGCTGCCAAAAGGCTGATGGAGATTCAGCAGGGCGAACGCACTCTGGGCGAGTATGATATTGAATTCCGGACCTTGACAGCAGAAGTAGGCTGGAACGATGAGGCCTTACTTGCTGCCTTTACTCAGGGTCTCGCTGAACAGATTAAGGACGAGATAGCAGCTCGAGATGTACCCAGCGAGCTGGATGAGTACATTGACTATGTCATGTTAATAGACTCCCGCATCCGGGAGAGACGCTTGGCTAAGAGGACTAAAGCAAAGAGTTATGGCCAGAACCAGGTCCTTAACCCACCCACACCACCCGTTCTACCTGAGCGAACAGCTGACAGCATTAAACCTATGCAAGTAGGTTTTACTAGGCTCACTAAGGAGGAGAAGCTGTATCGTAGAAGGCAAGGCTTATGCCTATATTGTGGCAAACCGGGTAATTTATTACGCAATTGTCCTGTAAGGCCGGGAAACGAACGCACCTAGGGTACCTTGGGGGACAGGCCCTAGGTGGTGTTGAACAGTCCCTAGATACTTGCACCACTAAACCCACCATCCAGGTGGCATTTGCTTGGACTGATAAGGTCATAGACGTCCTAGCATTGATGGACTCCGGGGCAGCCGGATACTTCATGGATCAGTCCTTTGCTGAGTTGCAGGGCATTCCGTTATGTAAAAAGGACTCTCCTGTGGCAATAGAGGCCATTGATGGCAGACCCCTGGATCCTGCTTTCATTACGTTCGAGACAATCCCAGTGACAATGACTGTGGGGGCTTGTCACAGGGAGCAGATACAATTTCAGATCATTCGTTCCCCGCATCATTCAGTTATTTTGGGGTTCCCATGGTTACAAACACACAATCCCCAATTTGACTGGCAAAGGTGTGAAGTTAACTCTTGGTCTGAGTACTGTAACAAGAATTGTCTCTCCCTTCCTGTTAAGATTATGTGTACCTCTCCAGCTGTGCCAACAGAATATGGGCAATTCAGTGACGTGTTTAGCAAAGGAGAGGCCAGCGCGTTACCTGACCATAGGCCATACGATTGCGCCATTGATTTGCCTCCAGGTGCCGTGCCCCCCAGGGGACGTTCTTACCCACTGTCTTGTGAGGAAAATAAGGCGATGGAGGAGTATATCGCAGATGCCCTGGAGAGGGGAATCATTCGTAAATCTACGTCTCCGGCTGGTGCTGGATTTTTTTTTGTCAAAAAGAAAAGTGGGGAACTCAGGCCTTGCATTGACTACCGTGGGCTGAATAAGCTGATGCCCAAGAACGCCTATCCCATTCCACATATTACAGAATTATTCGACAGATTAAAGGGCTCTTCGATCTTTACTAAACTTGATTTGCGAGCCGCCTATAATCTAGTCAGAATTAAAGAGGGTGACGAGTGGAAAACAGCGTTTAATACCAGAACAGGGCATTATGAATATCTGGTGATGCCATTCGGCTTATGCAATGCGCCTGCAGTATTTCAGGAATTGATTAACGATATTTTACGTGACCTGCTCCAGTCCTGTGTGGTAGTATATTTAGATGATATATTGATTCACTCTGCTAACCTTGCCCAACACATTAAAGATGTCTCAGAAGTCATGCTCCGACTTCGTAAGCACAAGTTATTCTGTAAACTAGAAAAATGCGAATTCCATACATCTCAAGTACCATTCCTGGGGTTCATAATATCCAAAAGTGGCCATGGATCAAGAAAAGTTGGCAGCGGTTCTGCAATGGCCTCGGCCTAAGGGGTTAAAGGCCATTCAACGATTCCTAGGTTTTGCGAACTATTATAGGAAGTTCATCAAGAACTTTTCCACGATTGTAAAACCATTGTCAGATTTGACTCATAAGGGCGCTTCTCCCTCTCAGTGGTCTGAGGCAGCTGAAGATGCATTTGTTACCCTGAAATCTGCCTTTGCATCTGCTCCTGTACTGTCCCACCCTAATCCCTCCCTGCCGTTTACTTTGGAGGTTGACGCTTCAGAGGTTGGGGTTGGGGCGGTGCTCTCCCAACGTCCTGTGGGTGGCGGCACTTTAATGCCTTGTGGGTTCTTCTTGAAGAAATTGTCCAGCGCCCAGAGTCATTACGAGATTGGCGACAGGGAACTGTTGGCCATCATACTGGCACTAAAGGAGTGGCGACACCTGGCTGGGAGAGGGGGTCTTTGAGAGGGGGGTACTATCACAGTGCCTGTGATTCCTGTCACTCTCAGTTGTGGCTGTCACTGATTTGCTGACTGAGTTTGACCCGCCTCCTGATGACCTTTTTATACCTGGCTATCACATCTGTCAAATGCCCTTTCGTGGTGTTCCTGAGCCAGTAGTGCTGTTGCTGTGTTCCTGTATTCTGAGTTCCTGTGTACCGATTCAGCTTGTCCTGACCATTCTCCAGTGTCCTGCTTGTGTATGACCCGGCTCGTCTGCGTACCACCCTTGGATCCTGACCCGGCTAGACTGACGTTCCTGCTTGTGTATGACCCAGCTTGTATGACTGCCTCCTACGTGCTCCGACCCGGCCCGGCTGACTTCCTGCTCCGAAGATCGACTTCCAGCTTGTTCCAGTGACCTGCGTTCCAGTTGTCACCACCGCAACATTTCCAGTCTCTGCTACGCGCGTCTGTGTGACTGCCTTGCCTGGTGCTTCCCTCGATTAAGTGCTGTGCCTCGTTACTTGTGCAGAGCTGTGTGTATTCTGTGGGCCTTCCTCTCCGTGCAGAGCCTTGCAGTAGCGCTGAAGCCTCGAGTAAACATGCATTTTAACTCTTGCAGTGCTGCCTCGAATTCACTCTCTCTATCTCCTGTACGAGCCTCATCACCCGTGATACTGCTGCTGAGTTGGCCGCTCTCCGTCGGAAACTCTAGTCTACCATTGCAGAGTGTTCACATAGTTTGGGCCGTTTGGGCGCTTAAGGCTCTCCGGTATTGGTTACCGACGATATCATTGACACAGAGTGTTGGCAGAAAGGCTTCAGTGTTGGCTTATCCGGTACTACGCCCGAGGGGGCTAGTGGCTCTTGCTTTATTATTACTGCATTCGATTACACCTGAGGAGGCTGTTAGCTCTTGCATTGCCGGCCGGTTTCCGTTACGCCCGGGGGGGGCTATTTGCACTTGCACAAACGAAAGCAGTTCCTGTAACTACGCCCGTGGGGGCTAAGTTGTTTCCCATTCTGCTTACTATTCAACACCTTGGCAAGGCAGCTCGATCCTCAGCACTTGATGAACATTGTCTATACAGCACAGCCTTTTTAACATCCAGGGCGTGTCAAACTTCCACATCTGAGACAGACTGTTATTTGGACATTAACCCCTTGGGGGTCAATATCACCCTAGTGCATACTGTTTTGCATTTATGTCTATTGTGCTATTACCCTTGTAATATCTCAGATTACTTTATCTGTATACTACCTACCGCCTCTAGAGGGCGTACTTGTGCATTATTCACTTTAATAAAGTGTGTTTTATTTTCACTTATTGGTCTGAGGCGTCCCTTCTGGACTTGCAACAGGGTCAACGAACCTTCTCACAGTATGCCATAGAGTTCCGCACTCTGGCTTATGAGACAGACTGGGGAGATGGAGCCCTCAAAGCTGCATTTCGCCGGGGCCTTTCTGAACGCCTGAAGGACGAGTTAACCACCCGGCCTATTCCGGATTCCTTGGAGGGTTTGATCACTTTGTGTGTCTCCCTGGAGACTCGTATACAGGAGAGACGGCAAGAGAGGGAGCGCTCTCGGCACCCACTGGCACGCCCCGTGGTGCGTCTGGCACCCAAATTTACACATCCGCCTGTGTCTGCCAACGAGCCCGTTCCGGAACCCATGGAGATAGGTCATGTTATGCACCTTACGGAAGAGGAGAAGGCGAGATGCCGTACTTCGGGTCTTTGCTTGTACTGCAGGCAGTCTGGACACATAGCTAGACTTTGCCCCAATAAGCCGGGAGACAGCAGGACTTAGGGAGAACCAAGGGGATTCCCCTAAGTCATACGTCCTTCCTCTCACAGACGACTCAACGCCTGACGATTCCTGTTTTCCTATCCTGGTGTTCCAGGTCTCTTCCTGTTAGGGCCCTGGTGGACTCTGGTGCCGCCAGCTCCTTTCTTGACCATGCCTTCGCCCTCCGGCACAACATACCCCTAGTGTCCAAGACCCTGTCAGTCGGCATAGTCGTGGTTGATGGTACTCCCCTAGGTTCAGGACGTATAACTCACAAGACTGTACCTTTGACGCTGCGTGCCGCTCCAGCTCACATAGAGATAATTGAATTTGATGTAATTCACTCCTCTTTGACTCCGGTCATCCTGGGCTTTTCCTGGCTGGTCAGGAATAACCCTAGGATCGATTGGGCTACCGCTTTGGTGGTTTTTTCCCACGACACTCCTTCTGTCCTTCCCGTCTCGTCATTGACTGTTGAGTCTGTCCCCACTGAGGGGACGTCCCTGGTATCCGTGCCTTACCGGTCTTTCTCTGATGTGTTTTCCAAAGTCAAGGCTGAGGTACTTCCTCCACACCGCCTGTACGACTGTGCCATTGACCTCTTGCCTGGGTTCACACCACCTAAAGGTCGCACTTATCCTTTATCCCTTCCTGAGACCGCGGCGCTTGAGACCTACATTCGAGATAACCTTGCCAGGGGGTTCAACCGTCCCTCTTCCTCTCCTGCGGGGGCAGGATTCTTCTTTGTCAAGAAGAAGGACGGTTCCCTCCGTCCATGCGTTGACTATAGGGGTCTCAATGCTATAACACGTTGGAACTGCTATCCCTTGCCACTCATACCTGAACTCTTGGAAAGGCTATGCGGTTCTACAATATTCACCAAATTGGATCTACGTGGGGCCTATAACCTGGTGCGCATACGCAGAGGGGACGAGTGGAAGACCGCCTTCAATACTCGCTTTGGGCATTACGAGTATCTCGTGATGCCCTTCGGTCTGTGTAACGCCCCGGCAGTATTCCAGGCATTGGTGAATGACATTTTCCAAGATCTTCTGCTTACCTACGTTATTGTATATCTACACGATATACTGGTTTTCTCTTCATCTCTGGTGGAATATCGGGAGCACGTACGTGTCGTCTTGGCTCACCTAAGGGCCAACCGGTTGTTCGCCAAACTGGAGAAGTGCAGCTTTGAAAGAACGTCTTTGCTCTTTCTGGGCTATATCATCTCGGCCTCTGGTCTGACCATGGATCCCAGCAAGGTCAGTGCTGTTCTGGAGTGGCAGATCCCTCGGACCATAAAGGGAGTTCAGCGGTTCGTGGGTTTCTCCAATTATTATAGGCGGTTTATAAAAAACTTCTCCACAGTCATCCAGCCCATCATACACATGACCTGCAAGGGTTCGGATCCACGTAACTGGCTGCCAGAGGCAGTTGACGCCTTTCTGGCTCTCAAATAGGCTTTTACTTCTGCTCCCCTTCTCACATACCCAGATCCTGCGTTGCCCTTCATCGTTGAAGTGGACGCATCTGAGACCGCAGCTGGGGCGGTAATCTCCCAGCGGGTAGGTTCTTCTGGCATCCTGAGCCCCTGCTGCTATTTCTCTCGTTGGTTCTCTCCTGCTGAAAGGAACTATGACACCGGCAACAGGGAACTACTGGCCGTCAAACTAGCCTTGCAGGAGTGGCGCTACCTACTCGAGGGTTCGGCACATCCCATCAGGATCCTTACAGAGCATCGCAATCTGGCTTATCTAGCCTCGGCCAGAAGACTGAATGCTCGGCAAGCCCGGTGGTCTCTCTTCTTTTCGAGATTCAACTACACCATATCGTACATACCTGGTTCGAAGAACAAAAAAACAGATGCTTTATCCAGACAGTGTGAAATAGCATCTTCTCCTACCAGTGATCCGGAACCTATCATCCCGCCCTCCATGTTCTTAGGCGTACTATCCACTGACACCCTCGAAAGGATCCGTGAGTCCAAAACACTTAGTCCTTCCTCCCGTGTCTATTCCACGCAGCTGTTTGTTCCCGAACAGCACCGCACAGAGGTATTGTCTTGGGCATATCAATCCCTGGTGGCCGGTCATCCAGGAGTGGATCGGACCTTCGACCTCCTCACCCGCTACTTCTGGTGGCCCACTTGTCGTTCTGATGTAAACAAAGTGGTAGCCAGTTGTGACATATGCGCTCGTATGAAGACACCCCATATTCGCCCAATGGGCCTGCTACAGCCACTCCCGGTGCCTTCCCTTCCTTGGACTCATTTGTCCATGGATTTTATAGTAGACCTGCCAGAGTCCACGGGGAAGACTATGATTTTGGTCGCGATTGACCGGTTCACCAAACAGGGGCATTTCATCCCCTTGTCCAAGCTGCCCTCGGCGTCTGATCTGGCAGAGATCTATCTGTCTGAAGTTGTACGCCTCCATGGAGTACCTCTGCATATAACCTCGGACAGAGGCACTCAGTTTGTGTCCAGATTCTGGAGGTCCTTTTGTGCTTGTTTGGGTGTATCCCTACATCATTCGTCTGCTTACCATCCCCAGACTAATGGGCAGACAGAGCGGCTAAATCAGAATTTGGAACATTTTCTACGGACTTTCAGCAATCAGCGGCAGAACAACTGGGTCAGCCTCTTGCCCTTGGTTGAACTGTCGTACAACTCCCTTCTGCACTCCTCGTTAGGGTGTTCTCCCTTCTTTGCTGCCTTGGGTTATAATCCCAGGGTCCTTCTGTTGTTGCCAGGTGCTTCTCTGTTACCTGCCGTGGAAAGTAGGGTGCGGTCTCTAATCACCCATTGGCGTTCTTTACGAGCCGCTCTGCTGTCGGCTCAGTTACGCCAAAAGACCGCTGCGGATCGGCGTCGGTCCCTGGCACCTCTTTCAAATTGGCGGTCGGGTTTGGCTCTCCACCATATTCGCCTAGCTCAGCCGTCGGATAAATTGGGTCCTCAGTTACTAGGACCATATCGGGTGTTGCGCAGGCTCTCGCCTGTCTTGTACAAATTGGCTCTCCCCAGGAACCTATGTATCTATCCGGTGTTCCACGTGTCCTTGCTTAAGGCCTACTTACCCTCTGCTATACCATCCGCTTCGCCATCTCCCCCGGCGCCTGTCACTGTGGCCGAACAGGAGGAATACGTCATTGACAGTATACTTGGTTCGCGCAAGAACCGCAGTCGGCTTCAGTACCTGGTTAATTGGCTCTTGGGCGCTCTTGGGTCCGCTCTTCGGACGTGCACGCACCCGTTCTGGTCCGTGCTTTCCTTCATCATACCCATCCCACCAAACCAGCTCCTTAGGTGCTGGAGGCGCCCCTTGTGGGTGGGGCAGTGTCACCCACGTCCCTACCTCTCATCCGGAGCCTGCCATCACACGCCGTCTCGGTGCTTGGCATGCTCCGTTCTGCCTCCACCACGTCTGCAGTCCCTGGCGCCTCCTTCTCCGATCCTCTTCCTGACCGATGCCACTGTGCACTGGCGCGAGGCGCCGCCGGCTCGGTCTTTTCATCTGTAGTGTCGGGCTTTGCGTGCGGATGACGCAACGCACAACGCCTTTATCTTTCCCCCAGTCCCTGGCTTCAGCGCACTATTTCAGTGTTCTGTAGCCAGGTGGATGCTGCTTCCTGAGCTCCTGTTTAGAGCAGCTTTTTGCCCAGTGTTACCTCCCTTGCTCAAGTCCAGAGAGCATTCTATGTCAGTCCTGCTATCCGTGTATGACCCTGCCTGGCCTTTAACTCATCCCTTGCCTAGTGATTCCAGTCCTGCTATCCATGTATGACCCTGCTTGACCTTTGACCAATCTCTTGCCTAGTGATTCCAGTCCTGCTATCCGTGTATGACCCTGCCTGACCTTTGACCAATCTCTTGCCTAGCGATTCCAGTCCTGCTATCCGTGTATGACTCTGCCTGACCTTTGACCAATCTCTTGCCTAGTGATTCCAGTCCTGATATCTGTGTATGACCCTGCCTGACCATTGATTATACTCCTGCCGTGTATCTCCTGTGTTTGGAGGTTCAGTGTGGGTCATAGCTATTCCTCTGACCTATTCCTTGAGTCTACTCCTGTAACCTTGTCCCTTCTACCCTCAGAGAGTTTCAGCTACTATTGTGGACTACGCTCTCCATCCACGCACTCCACTCCTCGCTCTCTAGCCTGCAATCTCCCCTGCAGGAGAGCTTGTGCTGTTTATTGTCAGGCCATCCTGGACTGACTTCCAGCTTCTCTGGAGTTAGTCATCCAGCCTTGCGGTTGGCACCTCTAACCTATCCCCCCCTTCTTGCCTCTTTCCCCCTTGTGTCTTTATCCCCCTTCTTTCTCCCCCTCTTGCCTTTCTCTTTATCCCTTCTCTTGCATCCTCTTTATCTCCCTCTTGTCTCTTTATCCCTCATCTTGCATCCTCTCTATCCTCTTCTTGCTCCTTTATCCTTCCTCTTGCATCCTCTCTATCCCCTCTTGCTCCTTTATCCTTCCTCTTGCATCCTCTCTCTTTCTCCCCTTCTTGCCTCTCTCCCCTTCTTTCCTATCTATTTCTCCCCTTCTTGCCTCTCTCCCCTTCTTTCCTTTCTATTTCTCTCCCTCTTTTCTATTCCTCTCCTCCTTGCCTCTCTCTTTCTCCTCTTCTTGCCTTTCTCTTTTCTCCCCCTCTTGTGTCAATGTGGAGGTTAATGAAGGAGAGAGCATGTGGCAATGTGTAGGTCTGTGAGGGAGAGAAGAGGCAGCGAGATGTGTCCAAGAGAAAATCCCCACACACCAATTGTGCTGTGACATCCCTGTGTCACCACGCTGGACTTGTTTGAATTTTCAGCAGCCGTTAAGCACCTAGTGCTCAGTGCTCATGGAGGAGCTGCGCCAGGATGAAGAGGAGCACAATATCAGCAGCAGGCAAGTCAGCACACAGCTATTTTATTTGTGTGCACAGAGGGCAGATTATGACAGTGCTTAGCTTTGCGAGACACAATCTTTTAGTGATTGTCATGGTATTAATTGTAATATCTGGCAACCTGTAATTTGATTACATGTAATATTAGAATAAGAGTGATATGTTTTCATACTACATTGCATAAGGGGTAATCACCAATAATGTTTAAGTTGGTCAGTTGTGTAAAATTTTGTGACAGGGCCATTTTTAGGGTAGGGCACAATGGGCACCATGAACAAGGGGGTATTATCATGCCTCCATCATTACCCATGCTGAGGGAAGGGACATTTAGTGTCAGAGAGGCAAACTGGCAGGCCTGGAGATCATTTTCTGTGAGAGGTGTGCTCACACAGATTAGAGATGCAGTACAAAGTCTGGAACCCAGATCACGAGAGGGTCTTGGATTGCCCCCTACTGCATACATTTGTCCCAAAAAACTGTATGCGTTCCCAGGGTACCCAGGCTGCTACTGTTAGGCTGCTGAAGGCTCCAGGGCAGGAGTCTGCTCTCCTTGTGATGTGGCCTTCAGTGTGTTCATGTGTGTGAATCCAAAAGGAATTATATTATATATATATTATATATGAATTCACAAACATTCAGTGGAGGGGACTGGTGGCGGGGGGGGGGGGGCATCAAAATGCACCTTCGCCTATGTAGACAAAAATCCTTGCACCGGCCCTGGTGACAGGGAGTCAGCAGACACTGCAGCAGGACTGGGATGTCACACTGTCTATGGGGGAGATTCACTAAGAGTAGAGAAGTGATAAAGTGAAGATGACTTCTCCAGTTATATCACTTCTCCAGTTCTTATGTTATTCTATACAGCCTATTCACTAAGATCTCGAAAGCTGAAGAACTCTTAGTGAATCTTAGTGAATAGGCTCCATAGAATAACATAGGAACTGGAGAACTGATAAACTGGAGAAGTTGGGGGAGATTCTCTAAGCGGTGATAAAGTGGAGATGACTTCTCCATTGAGATCACTTTTTAAATTCTTATGTTATTCTATAGAGCCATGTAGAAGACTGTTTCAATAAATAATTTTTCCTTCCATAACGAGATATCGGCTCTGCTGAAGAGCCTCCGCTTGATTCAGAGACCGGATTTTCCTGCTGGCAGCAGAACGCTGACAGCAGAGGAGAGGAAACTTTGAAAGCGGCTATCTCTTAAACCATAAAGGTTTGAAAGATGCAGCTGGTGTCATTTAACTCAGTTTATTAAGGGCTACAATATGAGGGATAGTAATTTTGAAGTAATACTATCCCTTTAAAGAACTTACAGAGAACAAGACCATCACCATCAAACCTTCTGCCAAAGGGGGGAATACTGTCATCATGCCAACAGAATATTATGTAAAAGAGTGCATGAGACAATTAAGTCTTTTGCAAAAACGAGTTGAGCACTCATATGAATAAAACTTCACTTTTAATAAAACATAAATAAAATCCGACGATTCAGTCCACCATTGGGACTTTCATCGGGGATAGCTGAAATACAGACCGGCTTCCCGGTCCGCCTTATAACAACTCTATTGTCAAACTTGGCGCCAGAATTGCTCCTCCCGGGTCGTCATAGAAACCCCAGGATGCCAAATCGGTTCCTAGCATACACCTAATTTCAACATACAAACTTATTGGATACAGACATAAGACATTGTTAGGGCACATTTATACATCTGCGTATCATTATAAATAATGTATGAGACTGTACTGTTCATTCAGTCCCAAGGGTGACAGAGATCCCAGCTTATATATCCAAAACATTTCTCGTTTGGCTAGCAGGGCCTCTCTGTCAGATCCCCCCCCCCCCCCCGTGGAGCCTGCCTGATCAGCTCAAATGGAAAACATTTAAGTTAATTCACTTTATGTTTAAATTGGACAAAATGTCTAACCACCAGGGAACGTTTCAACTGTTGTTCACTCAATGTATTATTGAGACCCCTTACTATCATTGATCGATGTTCCTGCATACTTTCTATAAATGCCCTAGTAGTCTTACCCACATAGCATTTAGAGCAGGGGCAGATTAACAAATATATCACAAATTCCATAGTACAGGTAATGTTATGCTTAACATGAATGGTATGATCAACTTGGGAACTTTAAATTCGATAACAGTCACCATATGCGAACATGTTATGCATCCTGGGCACTTAAATACCCCCTTGCGAGTTACAGTAGTTGCAGTGGTATATTTGCTCCTAGGATCGGAGCTTACCAATTCATCTTTTAGACTGCGACCTCTCTTAAAGCTAAGCATTGGTGTCTGTTCAAACATATATCCAACCTCGGGGTCTTTTCTAATCATATCCCAGTTGTTAACTATAGTGGCTCTTACACTCCCAATAATGTCTGTGAATGTGGTGGTAGCTATCATTCGATCCCCTTTCCTACCACTGTCATTATGTCTGCACGACAGCAGTGACTGTCTATCCATTTCTGCTACAGCTTGAATGTCTTTTTTAATGTCCTCCTCATTGTAGCCCCTCTCCAGGAATTTAACCCCCATTTGTTACAATTTAATAAGACTCTCAGCCGGATCCGATACAATCCGTTTAACCCTTAATATCTGGGATCTTGGTAAGCCCTTTTTTAAAGACCTGGGATGTTGACTCTGGGCTCAAAGCAAAGTATTTCGATCAATTGGTTTGATGTATATTGAAGTTGCCAATCCCCCCCCCCCCTTTCTTAACCAGCACATCCAGGTAATTAATTTCTAGTTGCTGAAACTCACTGTTAACCTAATGGCCGTTTCTAAGTTGATTAGGTACTCCACCAATTCAACCAACTCCTGTTCCCCTCATAACCATATCAGGAACAGGTCGTCTATAAACCTGACATAAAATTTGATGGGTTCCCAGTATTTCGATCCCATAATGTATTGCTTCTCATAGTTCCACATGTAGGCGTTAGTGTACACAGGAGCCATAGGGGACCCCATGACCGTCCCAGCCAGCTGAAGAAACAAATCATTTTCAAATTTAAAATAATTATGGGTTAAAACCAAATCGATCATGTCTGCCAGGAAATTAATCTCTTCAAACTAATATTCTCCACTCTCCTCCAGCAGATTCCCGGTCCTGTCTCCTCTGGCTAACGAGATGCAGGCATTGCCAGGCGTTGCAGCCTTCTGCCTGGCCTCTATGCTACTGGCACACATCTTTGACGTTGTGCTCGCTATTTTGTAGCATTCGCACTAATTGACTGATTGTGTCCCACCTCCTGTTGTGACCTTATATACGGCTTAATGGTCCTTTCGTGGTGTATCTGAACATTACTCTTGTGTTGCTCTCGTTTGACCCTAGCATGGCTTCCGTGTATCCTTTGGTTCGATCTCTGGCTTTGTCTGACTATCCAATCCGGTATTCTTTTGGAGGTGACAAGTGAATATCCTGTCCAATTACGAAATAGTATACCAAGTGGACTGTATCTACAATTTAGGAGAATCTGTAGAACTATCAATGACTTTAAAGAAGAAGCTAATAAGTTATGTCTCCATTTCAAAGAAAGGGGCTACTCAAATAAAATCTTGAAACAAGCTCAGCAAAAGGCATTGTTTACAAATAGAGAAGAATTATTACATTCAAGTTCCAAGAAGGAATTTAAAAACACAAGTGTAAAAGATGCCCCAAAGGAAATAAGGTTTATTGGCACTTACAATTCAGAACATAGAAAAATGCAAAGAATACTTCAAGATCACTGGCACATATTAGGAGAGGATGACCTCCAAGAAGTACTTAATGTGCATTCCAGTATCACCTTTAAAAGAACTACAAACCTAAAAGATCTAATGGTACATAGCCACTACAAAAGATAAAATAAACAAACTTAGTTACGTTCCAATATAAAGGGGTGATACCCATGCGGAAAGTGTCAACCCTGCAAGTACATGATAAAATCAACTATGTTTCATAGCAAAAAAAATCCAAACCAATACACAATAAAAAGTTTTATTAACTACAGAACTACAGGTGTAGTGTACCTTATGACCTGTTTATGTGGACGAATTTATGTGGGGAAAACAAAGAGAGAACTAAGGAATGCTAGAAAACTTGGGTAATGTGAGGAATGATAGAGACAAGCCAGTAGCTAAGCATATAAATCAATGCTATAATGGTAGTACAAAAGGTATACAGTTTAAAGGAATACAAAGCTTTCACATGTCAGAAAGAAAAGGCAATTTGGATAACAATCTACTAAAATGTGAAGCCAAGTGGATATACAAGTTACAAGCAAAAGCTCCATCAGGATTGATTGAAGGCTTCACTTTTCATCTTTACATCAAAGACTATTAATAAGACACCCACAGAAATGTATTTCAATAAAAACCAAAAGTATGTAAGATTCTGATTCCCCTTGAAAAAAACTTTTCATAAAAACATCTCTAAATTTGGATCATCAAATGTTCAAGAAGCAGAAATATTGTAACATATTCTCATGAAAAATATTTCTGTAATAAGAAACCAAGATGAAACAAACATTGAAATCAAATATGAGTAGTTCTAAAAAATACTAAAGCAAAAAAATAAGCTTGAAGGACAATGAGAACTATACAAAAATAGAAATGATCTCACCTTTGAGGAATAGTATATATTTTATCTTAAATAACAGATCAAATTACCACATTTATGAACATTCAAATTACTATAAATAACACGTTTTAAAAAAATAAATGTCTGAACACATTTGATTAAAATTCTGATCCCAAAATGGAAGGAAAATCAAGGTAGGAAGGGGTTAAATGGATAGTAATGTTTCATAATAAAAGCAGCTCTAATTAATCATCATAGTATTTGGACTTTGGAGAGTGTTATTTCAATTCTGTCAGAGTTGTAGTTCAAGAGTAATTCAGTGACAAAGTCTCCCCCTCCCGCCCCTTTTACTGATATAACACTGCTCAGCCAGATCAGAAGGGAGGTGACCAGGTAGACTGCAGAGAGGGACAATCTTCAATTAAGATAAGGGAAAAACCTGAAAAACTTGTCAAGAGGGACAGGGCCTTTATTGTTCTCATAGGAAGAAGATTGTCCCCTTCTGTTATCTGTCTGGTCTTACAACCAGATTCCACATCTGAGAAGAGATGGCTTACACTAGATAAAAGGGCAGGAGGGGGAAACTGTGCTTGTGAATATCTCTCAAACCATAAAGGTTTGAGAGATAAGACTTATATCGTTCTTCATGTTTTTTTAATGCCTACAAAATAAAATAAAGATAAAACGAAGTATTACTGTCCCTTTAAGCAATAGAAATCATAACAAACATTTTATGTGAATTGAACTGAAACAAGTAAAATATCCTCCCTATGTGTCAAATGAAAGAATTTTGACATTTGAGTAGAATAATTAAAGATTGTGATTCTATGCAGCTACTGAATCTTGCCTAATGTAAAAAGCAAAATAAATTGTATTTCTATAATAAGGGGAGTTGGGAGATATTTTCATTGAAACACATTGGGACTACACAACCAATGAACGTATAGCTCTGAGTCATGTCATCAATGACACTTGTTTCATTTATACTTTAAAAATTGTCAGTTCCAGGCATCCAGTAACATTTAGAGCCCCTGGGGAAGCCACAGGGTTAAGTGAAAAAATACGTAGGGCTATTGCCCACAAGGGGTTCCTAATAATTTCCACACAGACAGAATGATGAAATAGTGCTAGAAATTCTCTCCATTTTATAAATTTAGTTTAGTGATGGTGTACCTGATGGGGAAACCAGTTCAGGGAGGTAATACGAGTGCCTGACTTCTCATACAGGCTCTAGGACACTCTCAGCACTGCTACGTTCTAAAAGCAAATCCTTGAGGTATTCAATATTGAGCTTTGCAACATAGATTCAAACATATAATAGGAATCTCAGTAAATGAAAATAGATGGGACTGACATTCTGAAGAAAGAAAACAAATTTTACTTCAGGATCTAAAAGAATCAGATATACTTAGGAACTGAGTACCTGGCAGGGAAACCCATCTGGGAAGGTAAAAGACCAGGGGGAAATTCACTAAGCGGTGATAAATAGGTGAAAAAGTAGAGATGACTTCTGCAGTTTATAATTTCTCCAGTTCCTATGTTATTTCATGGAACCTATTCACTAAGATCTCCAAAGTTGAAGAAATCTTAGTGCATACACTTCATAGAATAACATAGGAACCGGAGAAGTGATAAACTGGAGAAGTTATCTCCACTTTATCACCTCTGTATCACCTCTTAGTGAATCTGCCCCCAGGACCGAGTATATATTAAAAAATATATAAGAGCTTGAATACTGTCAGGGATGGTGTAACTGGTGGGGAAACCCGTCTGGGGAGGTAAAGACAAGGACATAGAATGATTAGCAGAATATCTTAACAGGGATACTAAAGAAACATGCAGGGAATTTAACCCTTTACATACAAATAAAATTCACAAATTGATCATCTCAATCTATTCTGTGTGGATATATTACCCCTTACAATTTTGATGTTTTAAATGACAGCGAGAAAGGGGTTAAATCTCTCTATCAAAGCTTTTCTATATATTAAAATCTTCAAATAAGAAACTAATAAAGGTTAAGTTCTAGCTGTATTGCTGAACATAAAAAAATAAAGTGTGACTCATTTCTTCACTGGCATTAAAAGGGATTACTTTTAGCGTAATGCCTGTGGTAAGCATGTATTAAGTTTAATGACTAAGCGTTACACATGCGAAACGCGTTGATCTGTTTGCTCACACCTGCTCACGAAGACGTCTCACAGTTTGTATACATTTATGTGCTTTTTGGATACATTTTCAATATTATGTGACTCTTTTGAACTGAAATAAAGAAAAAGCTGATTTTTTATGGATACATCGAGTTGGATGATTCAGTGTTAGTGCAGCCAGATTCTAGTAATGTGTGTATATTTTAAGTGGAGAAGAGAAGATTTCCCAGGCTGGCACACAAAGATCTTTGACACTTGTACCCAGATTGGATCACTGAGTGTTGGAAGCATTGTACCACTTAAATCAATATGTCAACCCTGTAACCGCTGGAGCCGCTAAAAGTTTGTATTATTGTTTGTAGAGGAAGAGGAAGGCCAATTCTGAGCTGACTCAGTACAACGGATTTGCACGATTGTGTGAAGATGTTGATGAGGATAGCTCAGAATTGGCAACACTAGAGAGGGCTAATTCATCTAGCAGCCAGGGGAAAAGTCCTCCTTCCCGGCTAGATGGGATGCAGAGCAGGCAGAAACCAAGACAGGTGGTGGTAATAGGGGACTCTATTATTTGAAGGGTAGACAGGGTAATTTGCCGCCAGGAACATGAATGCCGAACAATATGCTGTCTCCTGGGTGCTCGAGTTCGGCATATTGCGGACAGGGCTGACAGACTTTTGGGAGGGGCTGGATGTTACCCAGCTGTCTTGGTACATATTGGTACCAATGACAAAGTAGAAGGAAGATGGAGGTCCCTAAAGAATGATTTCAGGGATTTAGGGTGCATGCTCAAGGCATGCACTACCTCTAAGGTAGTGTTTTCTGAAATACTACCTGTGCCATGCGCCACAGGTAGGCAGAAGGATCACAGGGAGCTTAATGCATGGCTGAATCATTGGTGCAGGAAGGAGGGTTTTGTGTTTTTAGAGCACTGGGCTGACTTTGCTCTTGGGTGCAATCTATATGGAAGTGATGGATTGCACCTAAATGGTAGAGGAGCCTCTGTGCTAGGGGAGAGAATGCTAAGAAGCCCGGAGGACCATTTAAACTAGGAAGGGGGGGGGTATAGATAGCAAAAATGGGGTAGATAGAGCAGATAGAAACCGGGTCCAAGTAAATGATTAGGGGGTGGAAAAAGGGTGGGGATAAATGTAGTAAATAGGGAGGAACTCCTAGTAAATGAAGATGTAGAAAAAAGGCATGTAGGGAATAATATATGTAAAGACTTCAAAATTAATTGTATGCTAGCAAATGCAAGAAGTATGGTAGATAAAATAGGAGAACTAGAATTGCTGGTGGTTAATGGGCAATTGGACATAATTGGTATAACAGAAACATGGTGGAATGATGCACATGACTGGGCTGTAAATATAGAGGGTTATTCCCTATTTAGGAGAGACAGGATTAATAGAAAAGGGGGAGGTGTGTGCTTATATTTGAAACCAGAGCTAAATCCAATCTTGAGGGGTGATATTAGAGATGAAACTGACCAAAATGTGGAGTCCTTGTGGGTGGAGAATAAATGTGGTGTAAAAGGTAAAAAAAGGTTTTGGTGGGTATATGCTACAAACCACCAAATATTAATGACAATGTTGAGGCCAAACTGCTATCGCAAATGAAGAAAGCTGCCTAGCTAGGGCATACTATAATTATGGGAGATTTTAATTATCCAGGTATCAACTGGAAAAATGAGACCTGGGAAGCAGGTTTGTAAGCATGCTTCAGGAAAGCTACATGTCAGAAATAGTGGAAGTGCTGACAAGAAATAACAATGTATTGGACCTAGTGATAACGAATAATGCAGAAATGGTATCCAATATTAATGTAAGTGAACATTTGGGAAACAGTGATCACAACATGGTTACATTTGAGATCAGTCTGGCAAAGCAAAACTGTATAGGTTCGACCAAAACTTCAAATCTTTAAGGGCTTCAATGCAACACATAGACTGGGAAACATTATTTAAAGGCATAAATGGTCAGAATTCAAATTTAAGTTGCAGAAATATACCCAACAGTATATACCAATTGGGAAAAAATGCAAAAGAAGTAAATCACAGCCAGTATGGTTGCACATGTAAAGAAGGAAATGGCAAGGAAAAAAGCATTCAAACTATTTAAGGCTGAAGGAACTGAACATTCTTTCTTAAAATACAGAGAGTGCAACAAAGATTGCAAAAGGGCAATTAGGGTAGCAAAAATAGATAATGAAACCCGAACTGCAAGGGAAAGCAAGACCAATCCAAAAAACTTTTTCAAATAAATAAACAGCAAAAAACTTAAGAGGGAGTGTATTGAGTGTATTGGACTTTTAAAAAATGAGATGGGTGAGTTGATTAGTGTGGATAAGGAAAAGTCCGATGTTCTAAACACTTTCTTTGCATCAGTACATACAAGGGAGCAAGGAATGGTAGAAGCACCTCAACAAGTAACTAATAAAACAATACAATTATCAGATATTGGGTTAACTCAAGAATATGTCATGGGAAGACTGAACAAAATTAAGACTGACACAGCACCAGGTCCTGATGGTATACATCCAAGGCTTCTTCAGGAAATCAGTGCAGTGTTAGCAAAACCCCTATATTTACTCTTTAAAGATTCTCTCACCACAGGCTCCGTGCGACACGGGATTGGTAAAGAGCCATTGTAGTGCCTCAATTTAAGAAAGGAACTAAAACAGAACCTGGAAATTATAGACCTGTGAGTTTGACCTCTGTAGTGGGAAAACTGCTAGAAGGGATAATGAGGGACTATATTCAGGATTACAACATAAAAAATGCAATCATTAGCAAGAATCAATATGGTTTTATGAAGAATAGATTATGCCAAACTAACCTTTTCAGCTTCTACGAGAAAGTAAGCAGCAACCTTGATAATGGCAAGGCAGTTGATGTAATTTAGCTAGACTTTGCAAAGGCATACAGTGCAACACAGAAGGCTAGGGTATAAATTAAGGAAATCAGGGCTAGGAAATAACCTTTGCAATTGGATACAAAACTGGTTGAAGGATAGGGAACAGTGTGTGGTTGTAAATGGACAATTCTCCAATACAGTTTAAGTGGAGAGTGGAGTACCTCAGGGTACAGTATTAGGTCCACTGCTTTTTATCAATATTATCAATATTTGCAGATGACGCTAAATTATGCAGGGTAATTAATTTAGAACAGGATAATTGCACTCTACAGAGGGATTTACAGAAAATGGCAGATTGGGCAAACAAATGGAATATAATGTTTAATGTGGGGAAGTATAAAGTCATGCATTTGGGAGGAAATAATCCCAAGGCTACTTATAAACTTAATGGAATCATTTTAGGGGACTCATTGCTAGAGAAAGACCTGGGTATCCTTGTCAACTACAAACTTGGAAACAGTGACCAATGTCAAACAACAGTAGCAAAGGCAAACAAAATCCTGTCTTGCATAAAAAGAGGTATTGAAGCAAGAGTGGATAACATTATTTTGCCATTATACAAATCATTGGTAAGACCTCACCTTGAGTATGCAGTGCAGTTTTGGGCACCAATTATGAAAAAAGATATGCTAGAACTAGAGAGGGTACAGGTGCAACTAAATTAATTAAGGAAATGAAGGACTTGGTGTATGAGGAATGACTAGACAAACTTGGTTTATTTACTCTAGAGAAAAGATGACTACAAGGAGACCTTATCACATTGTACAAGTATATGAGAGGTCAATACAAGGATCTCTGCGGTGAGCTATTTATTCCAAGGCCTGATCAGGTGACCAGGGGACACCCCTTGAGATTAGAGGAAAGGAGGTTTAGACTTCAGCAGAGGAAGGGTTTTTTTACAGTAAGGTCTGTTAAATTGTGGAATTCCTTGCCCAAGGACGTTGTTATGGCAGATATAATGGATACATTTAAGAGAATATTAGATACATTTCTTTTAAAAGGGAACATAAAGAATTATATAATCTACCCACAAATTGCGCTACTGACCAGAGGAACGTGTATAGCAAAAAAAATATATATACGTTATAAAATAAAACAAACCAATATATTAATATAAAAAATGTAATATGAATAAACAAATCCAAATCTATATAAAAAAAACTGGACAGTAGCACTACCACTCTCCGTGTCTGGAATCCTACTGTCCAATATAAATATATACTTAGATCTACAGTTCACACTTATCTTAAAGGGCTACCAATTAGCCAGTTTTAGTAGTCCATACAGTCTTTGATGAAATGTAAATGGAGATGAATCGTCACTTAATACAGGTTCTGTCAAAACACTATGCTTCGATAGTCCTAATGCAGCTTCCCAATATGGCCTCGTCCATATAATACAGAAATCTACAAAAAAAGAGGAGCACAAAAGGACAAAATCTAAAAGCAGTGTTTATTCTATAAAAATAACTGACACACAACAAATAAAAATGCACTTACAGGGTAATTCAGAAGGTCTGCGCTTATCTCCTTCCTGGCACTAATACCCTTGGTACTTTTAATTACTGCCTCTCAACTGCTAGACATCCGTCTGAAATCAGTGTCCGCTCAGACTCCAGCCGCTCTCCTCCTATATAGCCTCAGTATCTGTATCCACCTGTTCCAAAATATAGAACAGTAGTATACTTCTCCCAAACTGGCATACAGTTTCTGCAGGCTGGATTCCGTGGAATCGGGCGTATCTCAACTTACCAGGGAATTCGCAGGGGAGGACCAAGTCTCTCAAAAGGAACAGAATCTTATTGCCCAACTGTAATGGTTTTCAGTACACTCAGAGACAGGCAATTTGGTAAAACACAGTTTTATTGAATTAGCAGAATAAAGTAACCCTCGCGGGTCCAGTAATAGTACAAATGAAACTGACACAGGACAGGTTACTAAAACACAATAGCCCACACGGGTCCAGTATACATATATCACAAGTAGTAAATATACTGACACACGTCGGGAACAGTTTGTGTGATTCAGTGAGACACAAATGGTTAATGCTATTAGGCCAGGAGACTGGGAGGCCCTAATAGTGAGGCCCAGGAAGCACTCAAATGCTGATAAGTGCCAAAATAGCGACTAGCCCAGGAAGGTTGAACGAGGCCCTGGAGGGAACACAGATTATAGTGATACTGCAACCGGAGGAACCACGGAATGCCCTGTATATACACACACTGCAACCCACGGTAACTGTACCGGACAATGATGTTAATACGCCAGGCTTGATGGCAACTGCCAGGTGACAGAGCCGACTGAGGCGCCCAAGAGACCAACCTCGATATGATGGATTGACAAGCCAGCGTATGTAGTGCCAATAGTAAAGCTCCTACCCGGGTGAGTACCGGAAGGCCCTGGTAACGGGCGCTTGGCTGTTAAATGGTAAACAAGAGTGGAGACCAACTGAGGAGCCCGGGAGACCAACCCCAGTGACAACTGATAACAAGCCAAGCGTATAGGGTGCAACAAGCTGAGCGTAACCCTGGGTATGGCGCAAGGAGGCAGCAAGGGACTAATGGGTCACAGTCATGGAACGGTAGTGCAGTACATGAGGCAACCAACTGGGCCAGTACGCTCAAGGCAGAGCACAGTAGTAACTCACTACCGGACACGGTACTTCAATGGACTGGAGGCACGGACAGGAACGTCAGCCAGGCCGGGTCCGTACGCGGAGAAGGAACGTCAGCCAATCCAAGTCGATTCACGTAGCAGGAACGTCAGCCAAGCCAGGTCAGCACACGGAGCAGGAATGTCAGCCAATCCAAGTCAAATCACGGAGCAGGAACGTCAGCCGGGCCAGGTCGGTTCACGGAGCAGGAACAGGATCAGAGAGAGAGTAGTCAGACAGTCCGGGTCATACACTGGAAATCACATGATAACGGCAGCAAGCACAAAGCAATGGAAACACCACGAAAGGGCCCTGCATTCGTGACAGAGCACAGTACTGAAAGGCTACCACTGGTGGAGCCATAACACTTAGCCAATAAGAAATCATCAGGCATCTAGTGTCAAAATGTCGCCAAAATACATGGGCACCGTGATAGTACCCCCTCTCAAAGACCCCCCCCCCCCGAGAGGAGGGAGCTGGCTTCTGAGGGTACTTAGCATGAAATCTGTGCAACAATCTGGTCATGTGGAGGTCACTCTGGTCAACCCAGGAACGTTCTTCAGGGCCATAGCCCTTCCAGTAAACCAAATATTGCAACTTTCCTCTAAATCTCCTGGAATCAATTATGTTTTGTACTTCGTATTCTTCCTGACCTTGTACCTGCACAGGCCCGGGAACCACAGGAGTAGTAGTGTAATGGTTGCAAACCAGAGGCTTAAGCAGGGATACATGGAACACATTATGAATCTGCATAGATGCTGGTAGATCCAAGGCATAAGAAACTGGTTTAATCTTGTGGATAACCTTAAAGGGACCGATAAACCAAGGAGCCAACTTATTACATGGAACTTGCAGCTTAAGGTTTCTGGAGGAAAGCTATACCCTGTCCCCAACCTGGAAAGAGACCGCTGGCAGCCGTCTGCGATTAGCGTGATGCTGATAACGCTGGAACGAAGCACTGAGGGTCCTCTGTACCTGTGCCCAAGTGGATCAGAGCTGCTCCATATGCTCATCCAGAGCTGGAATTTGCTGTGTCTGAAATGAGTCCGGGAGCAGGCATGGTTGAAACCCGTAATTGATGAGAAATGGGGAGCTCCCGGACGATGAATTAACTGCACAATTCCTGGCGAACTCTGCCCATGGCAACAGGTCGGCCCAATTGTCATGATGATCAGACACAAAACAGTGTAGAAATTGTTCCGATCCTTGATTGGCATTCTCGGCAGCCCCATTGGTCTGGGGATGGTAGGCAGAAGAAAAGGATAGTTGTATGCCCAGCTGATCACAGAATGCACTCCAAAACCTGGACACAAATTGGCTCCCTCAGTCTGACACCAGCACCCTGGGTACACCATGCAACCGAAACACTTCACGGGCAAAGACAATAGCCAATTCCCGGGCAGAAGGAAGGCCAGGAAGGGGCACAAAGTGTGCCATCTTAGAGAATCTGTCGACCACCATCAGAATAAATGAATATCCCCTAGACACCGGCAATTCTCCCAGAAAGTCAATCGAGACATGGGACCAGGGATGCTTGCCATTAGGTACTGGTTGAAGTAGGCCAACAGAGAGGTGCTAGGGGATTTTGCCTGGGCACAAATAGTGCAAGCTGCCGTATAAGCGATGCAATCAGCACGTAAGGAAGGCCACCAAAATAACTGCCTACATGCCCAGCTGCCCAAGATGCATGGTATGTTTCGAGTAGGTGGGTACGGAACGGTTCGGCCACAAAACACTTGCCCACCGGGGTATCAGGGGGTGCAGTAGCCTGGGTAGCAAGAATTTCCTCCCCCAATGGTGAGGTAATGCTAGTACGCACGGTGGCCAAAATGCGATCTGGTTGAATAATGGGTACTGGAGCTTCATCAACCTCGGTTTCAGGACCAAATTGCCTGGACAGAGCATCTGCTCTAACGTTCTTGGAACCAGGTAGGTAGGATACAATAAAATTAAAACGGGACAGAAACAGGGCCCATCTGGCCCGTCGAGAGGACAATCTCTTAGCCTCAGAAAGGTATATTAAATTTTTATGGTCAGTCAAAATCAATACTGGAATTCTAGTACCCTCAAGCAGGTGTCGCCATTCCTTAAGGGCTAGAATGATTGCCAACAGCTCTCTGTCCCCAATCTCGTAATGGCTCTGTGCGCTGGATAATTTTTTGGAGAAAAACTCACAAGGCCTCAGTCCACTCCCAGGGTCCAAATGTTGTGACAACACTGCCCCTACCCCAGTTTCAGAGGCATCGACCTCTAAAGTGAATGGAAGGGAAGGGTTAGGGTGGGACAGTACAGGAGCAGAAGCAAATGCGGAGTTCAACGTCTCAAAGGCAAGTTCAGCTTCTTGAGACCACTGAGAGGGATTAGCGCCCTTGTGTGTGAGATCGGACAGTGGCTTTACAATCGTGGTGAAATTCCGGATGAATTTCCTATAATAATTGGCAAAGCCAAGGAAACGTTGGATAGCGTTAAGACCCTTTGGACACTGCAGGACCGGTGCCAGCTTCTCCTTGTCCATTGCAATGCCATCTTTGGAGATCACAAAGCCTAGAAAAGGGACCATAGGCTTGTGAAACTCGCACTTCTTGATCTTACAATAAAGTTTGTTTTCATGGAGTCTAAGCAGAACTGTAGACACATCCTTGATGTGTTGCGACAGGTTGGATGAGTGTATAAGAATATCATCTAGATAAACCACAATGCACGACTGGAGAAAGTCACGTAAAATGTCATTAATAAACTCCTGGAACACTGCGGGAGCGTTACACAGCCCAAATGGCATTACCAGGTATTCATAGTGTCCGGATGTAGTATTAAACGCCGTTTTCCAATCATCACCGGCTCTTATCCTAATCAGGTTATATACTGCACGTAAGTCCAATTTGGTGAAAATGGAGGAGCCCTTTAACCTGTCAAACAGTTCTGTGATGAGTGGTATCGGGTATGCGTTTTTGGCCATGAGCTTATTCAAGCCACGATAATCAATACAGGGTCGTAACTTGCTATTCTTCTTTTTGATGAAGAAAAAAACAGCCCCTGCGGGCGAGGATGACTTTCAGATAATACCCCTCTCAAGGGCATCAGAAATGTATTCCTCCATGGCTCTATTCTCCTCGCAGGACAACAGATATGTCCTGCCCTGAGGAGGAACGGCGCCAGGAGGCAGATCAATAGCGCAATCGTAGGCCCTATGAACCGGCAAAGCGCTAGCCTCCCCCTTGCTAAAAACGTCACTGAATTGGTGGTACTCAGCTGGCACAGTGGGGGAGGTACACATAATCTTGATAGGGTGGGAAATGCAATGCATCTTACAGTATTCAGACCAGGCCATAATTTCACAATTTCGCCAATGAAACCTAGGATTGTGCAAATGGAGCCATGGGAACCCCAGGATTACTGTATGGTTGGGAGACTGTATGATCTGAAATCGTGGTTTCTCGGTGTGGAGAGCCCCAATGCACATAGACAGTGGTATGGTTTCCATAGTAATAAGAGCTGGTACGAATGACCTGCCATCAATGGCTTCAATAGCCAAGGGAGCTTCCTTCTTAACCAGTGGAATCTTGTGTAACTCAGCAAAAGAGCTGTCCATATAGTACCCAGCTGCGCCGGAATCCACTAGGGCCAGAACCTCCACGGAGATTTCTGCCCAGGAAATCACAGCTTGGATAGTGGGTTTCTGATTAGCGGGATCTAGGGACGTCTGGACGCCACCTAGGGCATGTCCTCCAAGGTACCCTAGGTGCGTTCGTTTCCCAGCCATGTAGGGCAGGAACGCAACACATGCCCAGCTTGGCCACAATACAGACAGAGGCCCTGTCTGCGATGATAAGCCCTCTCCTCCTTGGTCAACCTAGTGAACCCTAACTGCATAGGTTCACTGCCCTCACGATTACAATCAGGAGGCATGGGAGGTACGGGAAGCATGGGTGGGGAATTTTGTCTTGGCCGGCCCCATTCTCTGGCCCTTTGTCTACGGTCCTTGGCCGCCATTCGCTCCCTAATGCGGGAATCAATTAGTATACCAAAGTCAATCTACTCGTCCAAATCACTCGGCAAGTCTCTGGCAGCTGTCTCATCTTTGATGCGGTCACAGAGACCCTGTGCAAATGCTTCATTCCAGCCCACCTCTGCTGCCAATGTGCGAAATTCAATGGTGTATTCAGCAACGGTATGGGATCCCTGCTGGATCTCCAGCAATCTTTTGGCAGCAGAGGCGGCTCTCCCAGGGATTTCGAATACTCTCCTAAATGCTCTCAGAAACTCATTAAAGTTCTTAGTGCATGGTTTCGCTGCTTCCCACAAGGGGTTTTCCCACGCCAGTGCTCTGCCTGTTAGCAAAGAAATCATCAGCCCGACCTTACTTCGGTCACTGGGAAAGGCTTGAGGAGTTAACTGTAGGAAAATCTCCAACTGGTTTATGAACCCTCTGCAAAGGGCAGGTTCACCATTGTATCGGAGTGTTAAGGGAGCCGCAGCAGTTAACCCTCTATACAAGTTTGCTTGCGTCACCGATTGGGCACCCGGTGTTGTGACTGGGGGGACCACCGAGGACTGTACTGGTTTATTTAAATGAGTGGTACGCTCTAGTATGGTTTGCATGGCCAGCACCATCTGGTCCATGTGCTGCTCGTGAATATCCATCCTCCAATGGATACTTTGTGTATTACCATCACCTGTGCCGTCTGAGGACATGGCCCTTTCGTACTGTAACAGTTTTCAGTACACTCAGAGACAGGCAATTTGGTAAAACACAGTTTTATTGAATTAGCAGAATAAAGTAACCCTCGCGGGTCCAGTAATAGTACAAACGGAACTGACACAGGACAGGTTACTAAAACACAATAGCCCACACGGGTCCAGTATACATATGTCACAAGTAGTAAATATACAGATTATAGTGATACTGCAACCGGAGGAACAACGGAACGCCCTGTATATACACACACTGCGACCCATGGTAACTGTACCGGACAATGATGTTAATACGCCAGGCCTGATGGCAACTGCCGGGTGACAGAGCCGACTGAGGCGCCCAAGAGACCAACCTCGATATGGTGGATTGACAAACCAGCGTATGTAGTGCCAATAGTAAAGCACCTACCCGGGTGAGTACCAGAAGGCCCTGGTAACGGGCGCTTAGCTGTTAAACGGTGAACAGGAGCGGAGACTAACTGAGGCGCCCGGGAGACCAACCCCAGTGACAACTGATAACAAGCCAAGCGTATAGGGTGCAACGAGCTGAGCGTAACCCTGGGTATGGAGCAAGGAGGCAGCAAGGCACTAATGGGTCGCAGTCACGGAACGGTAATGCAGTACACGAGGCAACCAACTGGGCCAGTACGCTCAAGGCAGAGCACAGTAGTAACTCACTACCGGACACGGTAGTACAACGGACTGGAAGCACGGACAGGAACGTCAGCCAGGCCGGGTCGGTACACTGAGCAGGAACGTCAGCCAATCCAAGTCGATTCACGTAGCAGGAACGTCAGCCAGGCCCGGTCGGTACACGGAGCAAGAACGTCAGCCAATCCAAGTCGAATCACGGAGCAGGAACGTCAGCCGGGCCGGGTCGGTACACGGAGCAGGAACAGGATCAGAGAGAGAGTAGTCAGGCAGTCCGGGTCATACACTGGAAATCACACAATAATGGCAGCAAGCACAAAGAAACGGAAACACCACGAAAGGGCCAGTGACAGAGCACAGTACTTAAAGGCTACCACTGGGTGGAGCCATAACACTTAGCCAATAAGAAAGCATCAGGCATCTAGTGTCAAAATGTCGCCAAAATACATGGGCACCGTGATACCAACGCGTATTGCGAGTATCTCTGCCCGCTTCATCAGGGATTATGGAGAGCCAGCCCGCCAGCATTTAAATGCACATGCATATCCAACGAGACTAATTACGAAACCTCTTCCAAGCTGACTGGTCAGATCCCCGGAATACTGATACCATCTCCATATTGCAATTAACAATTAAATAATATCATAATGAAATCCATATAAATAATACTTATACACAATAAGAGAATATAAAATGATCTATAACAATCCCAGCGGGTTATTAACAAATTATTTATAAGAAGACTAAAAGATAAATTAATACTATATATAAAAAAGATATTTAAAACACCAAGAAATCATAAAATCATGTATATCTCAAATAAAAGAGGCTAGGTCAAGATCTATGTTAAGACCCCAAGGATTTAAAGTTCTAAGTTCATGTATCCAAAAGGTCGCCCTTCTCCTCAGAAGTAGCAAACGATCCCCTCCTCGTCTTTCAAGAGGAATTTTTTCAATAGACGTAACCTTAAGATTTTCAGGGAGGCATTCTTCATGATCTATAAAGTGTTTCGTGACACTATGCTTGTCCATTCTTTTAGCAATATTTCATAAATGTTCTGTGAATCTCACTTTCAATTTTCTCATCGTGCGACCCACATATTGCATACCACATGAACATGTACATAAGTACACAACATAATCCGAATTACAATTAATAAAACTCTGCATTTTATATTCTTTTCCTGTTACTTCGGATTTAAAAGTTCCTTTTTCCATACTATTATTAAACAGTGATTACAAGTGGTGCAACCCTTTTTTCCACACATATACATCCCAACACCGACTGATAGAAATGTTTTATTCCCATCAGTGGTGTTTGCCCCCTTTTCAGTTTTGGATAAATATCACTAGGAGCTATCTTCTCTTTAAGGTTTCCACTTCATCTAAAAGACACTTTTGGTCTATCTCCCAGTACTGAGCCCAGAATGGGGTCTTCCATAAGAATATGTCAGTGTTTCTTTAACATTTTCTCAATCTGATTTGCACTACTGTACCGACTCTGGATTGCCTTACGACTCTCCGCATATCTATGACCCAGAGGTACTGACTGCCTTGCCTGCTCGACTCATTGTGTACCTACTCCAGCTTGCCTTACGAGTCTCTGCATATCTACGACACTGAGGTATCGAGGATTCGGATTCTCCGACTACTTGTGTACCGACTCCTGGATTACCTACGACCTCTGCTTCTCCTTGACTCTTGATTCCACCCTGTGGTTCGAATGCGGGACTCTGCATTTGGGTTCCAACTCTGTGTTGGCGATTGCGTGTCTTGGCATCTCTGCACACTAGCTAACCCTAGCCCAGGCTGTGAGACTGTGACAATATCCAAGGGCCAGTAACGTGGAACCCGCAGAGATCGGACAAAAGCTGAATACGTGCGAGGCCAGGATTGAGGGCCTAGATTACTGCATGGATCAGTTTGCACAGGCATTACAAGCTTTGTTAGTTCGAACGGATCCTGCATGACACTCCTGCGACTTCTTTTCCTGCCCAGGTGGAAACTACTACTCTCATGTCCACCATGAGACTGCCAACCCCTCCCCATTATGGAGGTGATCCTGCTGGTAGTTGTGGTTTCTTAAATCAGTGTTCCATACATTTTCAGATGACACCCCATTTATTTCCCTCTGACAAAGCTAAAGTGGGATATGTATCACAGTGCCCGTGATTCGTGCTATCTGGTGTCTATCACTTGCTGAGAATCACTCATTGGCTGTCTGCTTTAGCCCTCCTCACTCTGCCTTTTTAAACCCTGGTTGGGCACTCCCAGGTTGCCCTTTCATGATGTTTCTGACCTCACCTGTCCTGACCTGCTGTCAGGCTTCTGGGCCTGCTGTTCCTGCGTTCCGGTGTTCCAGTGTTCCAGTGATCCTGTGCTCCAGTGTTCCTGTGCACTATTGTTCCAGTGTTCCAGTGTTCCGGTATTCCTGTGTTCCAGCACCTCGCGAGTTAATCCTCCTGAGTTCCTGAGGCTCTGGCCTGCCCACCTCTCCTGCCGGTTTCGCTCTCCGTCAGTGGTTCCAGTGTTCCGGTCACCTGTCACTGCATCAGTCTTCCTCCAGAGGATTCCAAGCTAGAGTACAGGGCTCTCGCTCTTGCTAGTCGCTCCGGCAACATTGTTACTATTCCGCTTCAGCTCTAGTCGGTTGATCCCAGCATGCGGATGCTGGTTTACTCCATTATACCTGGTTGCGAGAATTACTGTTGGTCCCAGCGTGCGGACGCTGGTTTACTCCAATAATCTGGTTGCGAGAATTACAGTTGGCCTCAGTGTGCGGACGCTGGTTTACTCTCTTAACCTGGTTGCGAGAATTACAGTTGGTCCCAGCGTGCGGACACTGGTTTACTCCATTAAACCTGGTTGCGAGAATTACAGTTGGTCCCAGCGTGCGGACGCTGGTTTACTCCATTTAACCTGGTTGCGAGAAATACTGTTGGTCCCAGCGTGCGGACGCTGGTTTACTCCATTTCACCTGGTGGCGATATATACTATTGGTCCCAGCGTGCGGACGCTGGTTTACTCCTTCAAGCCTGGTAGCGATCTTACTGTTGGTCCCAGCGTGCGGATGCTGGTTTACTCCATTAAACCTGGTTGCGCTCATTACTGTGGGTCCAACGTGAGGATGTTGGTTTACTCCTGAACTGTTTAGTTCTGTGGACAGGCTACTGTCTGCTTCCTTATGCAGTCATCTGATACTTGCTGGCAATAGACTTCTGCTGCGATTAGACCATTGTTCCTATTCCAGTCTGCTATCATAGTCATCTGACAGCTGGTCTACGCTTTGGGCTGTCCTGCCCGGTATTGGTAAGGCCAGTAGAACCTTTGTACATTACCATCTTTAAGGTTGCCTTACCCGGTATTGGCAGGACCGGTAGAGCCTACCAACAGTGTCCTTCAGGCTGCCCTGCCCGGTATTGGTAAGGCCGGTAGAACCTTTGTCATTACCATCTTTAAGGTTGCCTTACCCGGTATTGGCAGGGCCGGTAGAGCCTATACTCAGTCTCCCTTGGGCTGCCTTGCCCGGTATTGGTAAGGCCGGTTGAACCGGTACATGTCACCTCACGGTTGCCTTACCCGGTATAGGGAAGGCCGGTAGAGCCTATTGTTATTGCTACTGTCACTTGGGTTGCCTTGCCCGATATAATTGGCAAGGCCGGTAGAGCCTATTCTATTGACTATTGTTGTTGTATTGTTATGTATGTTTAACCCTACGGGGATTGCCTTAACTTTTCAATAAAGTTACGTTTTTACCAAAACCTTAAGTCTGAGAGTCTTCAAATACAGTGACAATATGTTATCTCTCTCCTGACTGAACGTGCCCTTGCCTGGGCCTCACCTCTATGGGAGAGGGGTACTCCTCTGGTGAACAATTATTCAGAATTTGTTTGCAGCCTCCGTCAAGTGTTTGATCTTCCTGGTAGAGCTGGGACTGCTTCTTACTCTCTTATTACTATTAGACAAGGCTCACATACACTTATGAACTATGTTATTGAATTCTGCACCTTTGCAGCAGAGGTTAACAGGAATAACGAAGCCTTGGTCTCTGCATTTAATAATGGACTTTCTGACCACTTGAAGGATTAGCTGGCTGCCAAGCATCTATCCATGGAGTTGGAGGAACTTTGTTTCCCGCATTGATCTCAGGCTCCAGGAGAGGCAACTGCAGAGAGATAGAAGCAAGAAAGCTATTGTCAGATTAGCTCCCAAGTTTTCCAATCCTGACCCTCTGCTCGTTCCTCCTGCAGAGGAGCCCATGCAGCTAGGGTCCATGGGGTTGAGCGGGGAGGAAAAACTGCACAGAAAGAAAGAAAACTTATGCCTTGGTGTTGTTTCTTATACCCCTGAACCAAAGGACAAACGTTTATTGGTTCCTGTGCAACTGTCTTGGCAGAACCATCATGTGTCGACTTCTGCTTTAATAGACTCTGGGGCCGCTGGCTCATTTATTGATGAGACTTTCTGCAAGAACCAAGGGATCCCCTGTCATATCAAGAACCAACCTTTATTACTAGAGGCATTGATGGGAGACTGCTTCATCCCTCTATTATAACACAAGAGACTCACCCCCTGCACGTCAAAGTAGGGGCTCTACATTCAGAAACCTTGAGTTTACATGTGATCATCTCTCCTTCCTGTCCGGTTATACTAGGATACTCCTAGTTATCTCTACATAATCCTCACATTAACTGGGAGACTGGACAGATTACTTCTTGGGGTTCCTTCTGATCCCTTCATTGTCTTAAAGCCTGTGAACCTATATGCATCTGGTCAGCCCTACCATCCGTTCCTGTGATTCCTGAACAGTACTGGCAATTCACAGATGTTTTCAGTAAAAAGGAGTCAGAGAAACTCCCTCCCCACAGGGCTCTGGACTGTCCTATTACCTTTTGCCTGGCACAGTTCCCCCAAGGGGTAGAGTCTACCCTCTCTCCTTACCTGAGACAGCAGCGATGGAGGAGTATATTAAAGAGAATTTAAAGAAGGGTTTTATACAATGCTGCGCATCCCTGGCAGGACCGGGGTTTTTCTTTGTTAGAAAGAAGAAGGGAGATCTTCGTCCCTGCATCGATTATTGAAGACTTAATAAAATCACCATAAAGAACACCTACCCCATATCTCTAATTTCTGACTCTTTGACTGACTTAAGGGGTCCAAGGTATTTACCAAATTAGATGCACGCTGTGCCTATAAGTTGATCCGGATAAGACAGGGAGATGAATGGAAGACAGCATTCAACACTCGACCAGGACATTATGAGTACAAAGTCATGCCCTTTGGGCTCTGTAATGCCCTGGCATCTTCCAGGAGTTTGTTAATGAGTGCTTCAGAGATTTCCTGCAACAGTTTGTTATTGTATATTTAGATGGCATACTAATCCACTCCCCTGACTTGAATACTCATTGCTCCCATGTCGAACAGGTCTTACTCCACCTCTGCGAAAACTGTCTGTATGCTAAGCTGAAGAAGTGCATCTTTGAAGTGGATAGAGCGCCCTTCCTAGGGTACATCATCAACACTACTGGATTTGAGATGGATCCTTCCAAGTTAGATGCCATTCTCAACTGGCCACAAACCTCTGGGTTAAAACCTCTCCAGCAATTCCTGGGATTCGCAAATTACTACTGCAAGTTTATCAGAGATTTCTCCAAGGTTACTGCTCCACTCACTGCCCTTACTAAAAAGGGAGCTGATTCTGTCAATTGGCCTCCAGAGGCCGACAAGGCCTTTAATACGCCTTAATACATATACTGTCACAGGACAAGCTAAGAATAGCGAATGGCAAGCAATAGTTAAATACAAGGAATCGTCAGTCTCATATGTGGTGTTTGGCATGCCCAAGATGAAATAAGAGGCAGCTAGAGGTGCTAGATTACACAACACCTTAAGTCCTTAAATGTAGAGAGCTGCTTAGGTAGTGCAGAGACTGAGGCAGAACGCTGCAGGGTAGTTGGAAGATAGCCCCCACGGGCATATAATGGAGACCAACTGTATTGTGATAGCTTGAGCCAATAGCCCCCACGGGCGTAGAACAGAGAATACTGTACGGCAAGAGCGTGAGCCAATTGCCCCCATGGGCGTATAACGGAGACCAACTGTACAGTGTTAGCTTGAGCCAATAACCCCCACGGGTGTATAAGGAGACAACCTGCACTGCTAGAGCGTGAGCCAGGAGCCCTCCAAGCGTAATATCGGACACTGCGTACTGCAAGAGCTTAGTCAATAGCCCCCACGGGCGTATTAACGGAAACCACCTGTTGCTGCAAGTGCTTGAACCAATTGCCCCACTGGGTCGTATGGGAGAGAACTCTGAAGGAGCTAGAGCCAACAGCGCCTCCCACGGGCGCGTTAACGGAGACCGACTACTCTGCTTAGTTGACAATATGAGCCGCCGTCTAACCAAGGCCCACAACGCGGCTGGCTCAGCAAGAGCAGCGGATAACTGCAACGGCTCTGCAAGAGTTAACAACGGCAGCAGTGGTAGAAGATGTAGCTCTGCAAGTACAATCGGAGGCTCAGTGAGTAAAGGAATTGCTCTGCAAGTGCCAAAGAGACTCAGCTTAAAGTGGTACAGCTCTGCAAGTTTAACGGAAGACTCAGCTCAGGAGACATGGCTCAGCAGGAGTTAATGGTAGCAGTCTCGATCAGCACAGGCACCCAAGCGGCAGCGATCAGAATGTCGCCGGGTGACAACAGCAGCAGTAAACTGGAACAGTAGCAAGTCGGTGCAGGTCACGGAGCAGGAAGTCAGCCAGGCCGGGTCAGATCACGGAGGAGTTGCGCAGCCAAGCCAGATCAGCAACGAGCAGGAACGTCAACCAGACCGGGTCAGATCATGGAGGAGATTCGCAGACAAGCCAGATCAGCAACGAGCAGGAACGTCAGCCAGGCCGGGTCAGGTCATGGAGCAGGAACACAGGAGCGTAGTCAAAACAGGCCAATTTGGTACACAGGAAATCAGGAACGCAGGAACACAGCAACAGCAACACTGGCTCTGGAACACCACGAAAGGGCACCTGACAGGTGCCAATGGACAGGTATAAAAAGGTCACCAGGGGCGGGCCAAACAAGGCTCAACCAATAGGGGAGCAGCACAAGCGAGAATGACAGAGAGAGATCATGGGGACCGTGATACCTACTCAGCCTTTCATGCTCGAGGTTTATGCTTCTGAAATCGGTGCGGGAGCTGTGTTATCCCAGATGAGCACTTATAACAGCCCACTTCATCCTTGTGGATTCATGTCCAAGTGGTTCTCTCCAGCAGAACGAAACTATGACGTGGCTAATAGGGAGTTATTGGCCATCATTCTAGATTTAGAGGAATGGAGACACCTTCTGGAGGGGGCATGTAGACCCATTACGATCCTCACGGATCACAAAAATCTCCTCTACATCAGTGAGGCCAAAAGAATGAATCTCAGACAGGCAAGATGGGCACTATTCCTTACTCGTTTCAACTTTGCAATCTCCTATCGAACAGGCACTAAGAACACCAAGGCTGATGCACTTTCCAGGATGCTCACAGTACCCACTGGGGAGAATCAACCAGTGGAGCCCATTATACCTCTTTGCAGGGTGCTGGCTGGTATCTTCCATTCCAATCTCTCCTCCCCACTAATGGAATACCTACGTAACAACCAGAGGGAAGCTCCTGGCACCGTACCTCCTGGGAGACTCTTTGTACCTCTGGAGAAAAGAGAAGAGGTCTTAAGACTATGTCACGATTCCAAATTGGCGAGTCACCCAGGAATTGTCCGTACCAAGGACTTAATCTCCAGAGCTTTCTGGTGGCCAGAATGGAGGAGGGATACTCAGGACTTTGTTCTTGCTTGTCAGACCTGTGCCACATCCAAAACTCTCAGATCACTTCCTGTTGGATTGTTGCATACACTTCCAATATCCTCTCAGCCCTGGTCTCATATCTCCATGGACTTTGTGGTAGAGTTACCATCCTGATTCCACTCTGCAAGCTACCTTCCGCTAATGAACTGGCTCAGATATTTATCAGAGAGATTGTCAGGCTACACAGGGTCCCTACCCAGATAGTGTCTGACCTTGGCAATTTATGTCAAAATTTTGGAGATCCTTCTGTGAGAGACTTGGAATCTCTCTGGCATTTTCATCCGCTTACTGTCCACAGTCTAATGGAGCAGCAGAGCAAGCCAGTCATGAGATGGAGCAGTATCTCTGCATATTCTGCAATGAGAGCCAGGATGATTGGACTGAACTCTTACCTCTGGCCTAATTTGCTAAAAATACTCTATAGGAGTCTACTCAGATGTCTCCCTTCTTCTCCCTCTATGGTATGAACCCGGTGGCTCTTCCTTCGACCTTCTCTGAGTCCGTTATTCCTGCATTGGACACTCACCTGGACAACATCAGGCCGAGCTGCAGTTCAGTAAGAGAGGCTTTGCTTAAGGCTATGGCAAGGCAAAAAAGAACTGCTGACAAGAAGCGATCTATGGCTCCAACTTAAGTCCCTGTTGATAAAGTGTGGCTATCTACCCGCCACTTACGCCTCAAAGTACCCACCATGAAGTTGGCAACTTGTTTCATTGGTCCATTTCACTTCATCAGGAGGATTAACCCCGTAGTCTACAAACTCTCTCTACCTAGAGCTCTCCGTATCCCCAGGATCTTCCATGTTTCCCTCCTGAATCCCCTAATCTGTAACAGGTATACTAGGAGGGTTGTTGCTCCTGGTCCAGTAGAGGCTGTTCATGAAGATGAGTTTGAAGTACAGGCACTTGTGGATTCCCGTTTCCTCAAAGGTTCCTTACAGTATCTGGTACATTGGAAAGGGTATGGTCAGGACGAGAGGGCTTAGGTGTCAGCCAGCAATGTACATGCCCCTCGACTTGTCCGACTATACCACAAGAAATACCGGACTCACCCTGGTGCCAACCTCCCGGTGGTCGGTCCTCGAGGGGGGGGACACACTGTCACAACCTGTCCTACCCGTCCCCACCAGAGACAGCCTTAGTTCTGATTACTGAATTCCTACACCTATTTGCAGCCTACAAATACTCTGGACTTTCTCACTTTCTCCACCTTTGGATGGTCAGTGCTCAACGTCTTTGTATCTGTTATCCTGATTCCTGTTGTGACCTGGTTTTGAACTTCGTTGTACTGTTTGTCTGGCTTCCTGACCCCGACTCTGTTTCCGACTATCCTTCAAGATCCTGTGGGTCGACTCTTTGCTCCATTGCTTCACCAACCTCCTGTTTATCGACTCTGGCTCTGTTCTCAGATAGGGCTGCCACTAACGATTATTTTGATAATCGATTAGTTGGCTGATTATTTTTTCGATTAATCGGATAAAAAAACAATATGCTAATTTTGCATTATTTAAACTGATTTAATGAACAAACAATGTTAAAAACAAACAGCAGAATAAAAAACTTTACACATTAACATGTGTCATTGTTATTATTTTACTATGGGGTCTATGCACCTCTTTCTCCCCCTTGCACCTCTACTTCTCCCCCTTGTACTTCTTTCTCCCCCTTACGCCTCTATTTCTCCCACCTTGTACTTCTCTCTCTCCCCCTTGTGCCTCTATTTCTCCCCCCTTGTACTTCTCTCTCTCCCCCATGTACTTCTCTCTCTCTCCCCCTTGTGCCTCTATCTCTCTCTCCCCCTTGTGCCTCTCTCTCCCCCCATGTACTTCTCTCTTTCTCCCCCATGTACTTCTCTCTCTCTCCCCCTTGTGCCTCTCTCTCTCTCTCTCTCCCCCTTGTGCCTCTCTCTCCCCCATGTACTTCTCTCTCTCCCCATGTACTTCTTTCTCTCTCTCCCATGTACTTCTCTCTCTCCCCATGTACTTCTTTCTCTCTCCCCCATGTACTTCTCTCTCTCTCCCCCTTGTGCCTCTCTCTCTCTCCCCCTTGTGCCTCTCTCTCTCCCCCTTGTGCCTCTCTCTCCCCCATGTACTTCTCTCTCTCCCCCTTGTGCCTCTCTCTCCCCATGTACTTCTCTCTCTCCCCCATGTAGTTCTCTCTCTCCCCCTTGTGCCTCTCTCTCTCTCCCCCTTGTGCCTCTCTCCCCCCTTGTGCCTCTCTCTCCCCCATGTACTTCTCTCTCCCATGTACTTCTCTCTCTCCCCCATGTACTTCTCTCTCTCTCTCTCCCCCTTGTGCCTCTTTCTCCTCCATGTACTTCTCTCTCTCTCTCCCCCTTGTGCCTCTCTCTCCCCCATGTACTTCTCTCTCTCCCCCCCTTGTGCCTCTCTCTCTCTCCCCCTTGTGCCTCTCTCTCCCCCATGTACTTTTCTCTCTCTCTCCCATGTACTTCTCTCTCTCTCCCCCCCTTGTGCCTCTCTCTCCCCCTTGTGCCTCTCTCTCCCCATGTACTTCTCTCTCTCCCTCTTGTGCCTCTCTCTCTCCCTTGTGCCTCTCTCTCTCCCCCTTGTGCCTCTCTCTCCCCATGTACTTCTCTCTCTCCCTCTTGTGCCTCTCTCTCCCCATGTACTTCTCCCTCTCCCCCATGTAGTTCTCTCTCTCTCTCCCCCTTGTGCCTCTCTCTCCCCCTTGTGCCTCTCTCTCTCTCCCCCTTGTGCCTCTCTCTCTCCCTTGTGCCTCTCTCTCTCCCCCTTGTGCCTCTCTCTCCCCATGTACTTCTCTCTCTCCCTCTTGTGCCTCTCTCTCCCCATGTACTTCTCCCTCTCCCCCATGTAGTTCTCTCTCTCTCTCCCCCTTGTGCCTCTCTCTCCCCCTTGTGCCTCTCTCTCTCTCCCCCTTGTGCCTCTCTCTCCCCCATGTACTTCTCTCTCTCCCCCTTGTGCCTCTCTCTCCCCATGTACTTCTCTCTCTCCCCATGTACTTCTCTCTCTCCCCCGTGTAGTTCTCTCTCTCTCTCCCCCTTGTGCCTCTCTCCCCCCCCTTGTGCCTCTCTCTCCCCCCCTTGTGCCTCTCTCCCCCCCTTGTGCCTCTCTTTCCCCCATGTACTTCTCTCTCCCATGTACTTCTCTCTCTCCCCCATGTACTTCTCTCTCTCTCTCCCCCTTGTGCCTCTTTCTCCTCCATGTACTTATCTCTCTCTCTCCACCTTGTGCCTCTTTCTCCTCCATGTACTTCTCTCTCTCTCTCCCCCTTGTGCCTCTTTCTCCCCCATGTACTTCTCTCTCTCTCCCCCATGTACTTCTCTCTCTCACCCCCTTGTGCTTCTTTCTCCCCCATGTACTTCTCTCTCTCTCCCCCTTGTGCCTCTTTCTCCCCCATGTACTTCTCACTCTCTCTCCCCCTTGTGCCTCTTTCTCCCCCTTGTGCCTCTCTTTCTCCCCCATATACTTCTCTCTTTCTCTCCCCCTTGTGCCTCTCTTTCTCTCCCCCATGTATGTCTCTCCCCCATACCTTTTTTTCACTCTTTCCTGCACTGATGACATCTGGGGAGCAACCACGCCAAACGTGGAGATGCCGCGTGGAGCGTGCAGGGGTTTTCTTCCTCAGTCTGGGCGCCAGTTTTAAAGCGGAACTTTCATAGAAAATCAACCTTGATTATACTAGTGTATCGTTGCGCGTAAGGCTTGAAATTGCATGTTAAATATGTGTTAAACTAATGTATATTCAAAAATGTTACCGTGTTTTATAAAGCGCAGAGGAATAAGACCGTGGCCATCTTGCCTTTACTTATTCACAGCGCATGCGTCTAAAGGTTGCTCTTACTGTTAGTCAGCTCTGTAGTGTCCGCCCACAGTCCTCCTCTCTGCAGTGCGCGCGCCTAAGGCGTGCACGCAAATAAAATGTGATGACGTTCCTCTATTCTCGGCCACGCTCACTCTACAGTACACAGGTAGAGGATCGCTAGGTAAGTTTTTAGAACATCTATATATTTTGCGCATGTTAACAATATCGCCAGTACAAATATTTTTCAAAAAGGAATATGAACAATTTTTTTTTTTTTTAAAGTTAACCTTTGTAGAAATCAACATTACTATTACAGTGTTAAGTGATTTCCATACATTGTCATTAATAAAGGGTTAATCTACTGTATTGACATTTCATCACAGTGAGATGTGCCACTAATAAATAATGTTATATTTTTTCGGCCCATTGTATATAAATAGGTGTGTGTAAAATAATTTATTTTACTATGTTTGTGTGTTGGTGTTTGTGTTTGTGTGTGTCTGTGTTTGTGTATTTTTTTTTTTTTTTAATATTTTGTAATTATAGTTTATTTAATTTTTTTTTTCATTTATTTGTTTTTTTAACATAAAAAAGTGTAATTTTTTTGTGACGATAAATTTGATCTACTAATTATGTATGTGTATTGATAATTTAGAAAAGTTCTGGATTTCATACTCATAATTCTTCAACCATATTAAAAAATACTATTTGTTTTAATCCGCTAATCTACCACTAAATATGCTTGTCTTCTGAATAATATGTTATAAAACATTATCAAAAAAATAATATTAATTTACTATATACAGATAAACATTTTTTCATAGGTTTATAAATTGTGTTATTTCATATATTTTTTTAATAAATTCCTGTCTTCTACATTACAGGACTTTTTTTTGGTTGTTAGTTGATATTGAAATTAAAACCAATATGTCAAGTCCTTCAGCTTCTTCCACTGTAACATCAAAGTCTCATTCTTCATCTGAGGATGAAGGAGCAGTTGGTCCAATGGACGATATGGTAAGCTATTAATTTTTAGGCTTAGGTAATTGAAAATAATTACAGGTTTTGATATTAGTCATTTCATAATCTCCTTTTAGACTCGTCTAATTGGTGTTGCAAGGGCAGGTGTAGCAAGGGCGGCTTTTTCTTCTGAAGAAGAGGTTTCTAATAATGAGGAGGAGGAGGAGTGCTTCCCGATGGATCCTCAGGGTAGCGAAACTGAAGATGAGGAGGATACACAAACAGACACAGAAAATAGTCGAGTTGGTAAAACGGATTGGTGTCAATGTGGTAATTGTGAGGTTATGACAACTGAAGAAGAGAGTTTGTGTTGTCGAGAATTAGCACGAGTTATTGAAATTGAACAGCAAGACAACACATTTATAATGACAAACAATCAATGTAGAGATATCTGTCTTAACGAGGAAAGACTTTTCCTAATGTACCGTATGATGGGAACTATCAGGAGCAGACCAGCCGAGGAAATTTACAATAGGTAATTTTGTAATTTTTTTCTCTAAAATTTTTTTTAAAAAGTTATTTTCACATGTCTAATTACAAATACTGTGGATGTCCTTTTTAGTTTTATTTTTTTATTTAATTAAATTTCTATATTCTTGTTTGACTCTTTTTCTATAGTGCCTATTACATCAAAAAGGGGTTAGATGTAGAGGTCAAACAGTGTAGACAAATCTATAACATTTTTTCTCTTTTCCATTTCTTCTTTTAATTTTTGTAACCTATAAATTTGTATCTCTAATCTATTAAAGCATTTCTGCTGAAGTGAGAACTTCAACAGGTTATCTACACTTTAAAATCAAATTAATATTTATATAACAACTCTTTCTCATAGTTTATTGATTTTTTACACCCCTGTCTTCTACATAATTAAATTTGACCAAGAAGGTAATTGGGATAGAATTACATATGTTTTACAGTTCCAATAACAGATACATGTGAGGACCAAAAATATTTAAAAAATAATAATATATGTGTTATATATTATCTAATTCAAAATGGATAGTAATGTTTAATAAAAACAATAGGTCCAATTACTTTTCATAGTATTTGACCCATACAGTGTGTTATTTCAATACTGTCAGAGTTGTAGTTCAAGAGTGATTGGATGATAAAGTGTACCCCTCCCACTACTTTTACCTAGTGTAAGCCACCTCCCCACAGATGTGTAATCTGGTCCACAAACCAGATCAATCACAGCAAGGGACAATCTTCTTACTGTGAGAACAATGGAAACCCTGCCCACATTGACAGGTTGTTCATGTACGTGAAGATTTTCCTTCTCTGCGATCCATCTAGACACTACCTTTCTGTTATGAGGTGAACATTGTTATATCAGTAAAAGGTGCGAGAGGGGTATACTCTATCATTTACTCAAGAAATTCAACTCTGTCAGTACTGAAATTATACTCTCTAAGGACAAATTACCTTGATCATTACTTACAACACATTTTATTATGAAACATTAGTATCCATTTTCATTTTTACATTCTAGATTATATCTCCGTGTGTGAATGTCTCTCTATAAGTGTATTACAAAATATATATATTTTGCTGGATTCACGGCTACCTAGGCCCTAGAAATAGAAGGCCGATTCCTTCCTGTGTTGTGGCCAGTATTAGGAATAAGTTCCCTGATCCTGAGAACTTATATATGGGTTATATCCCTTTACAGGATTACAATGCTGTGGATATGGCTTCGTTACTGTAAAAAACAAACAAAATTTTATTTTGTAAAATTTTAAATTATATTCTTTACAATGGGAAATACATAAAAACAACTTCCTTTTTTACTTGTTTTAAAAATGTTTATTATTGCACAATCTTACTACAATAGTATCTGGACAGCAATTTAATAGTGAAATTAATTCTCCAACACACTTTGACACTTCGTCAAAGTACCTATCATTGTTATTTTGAGAAACCGAGTTAAGGGACAATAATCTTAATCCCTGGGCGTCCTGTGATGTACCTGGATCGTCACGCTGGTCCGGCACTTAAGGACCAGTGACGGTTCTGGTACATCACGTACTATTACTCCCCGGCTCCTGCAGGAGTGTGGTGATTAATACCGTGGACTAAAGTTGATCGCTCCAGGATCGGAGCGATCTCTTACAGTCCTTCTTTCAACGTTCCGCTCCACGTGATCAGTCACGTGGGACGGCACGTCGAACTCGTCTATCTGGTCCTTAAAGGACCAGACACCCCGGGATCGCTGGTCTTTAAGGGGTCAATAACATAGTTTTAAAAATACTTATGTCTTTCAAAAAGGAGGTGTGTGCGTGTGGTTTTATGGTAATTATTTATTGAAAATTGTCCCTTGAGTCTATTTTTCCTGGCTCTAGCACTTAAGAAATTGTTGATTGCAGATCATGTTTAGTGTTGTGAGAATTTGTCTTCTATTCAATTGTTGTTGAAAACCAGCATTGATAGTGAATAAAATATTTATGAAAGAACAATAAATATTTTCACTTTATGTTCAGAATAAAAATAATTTTTCATTTAGTTATATTTATAATTAAGATTTCTAAAGTATAATAATTTAACTCTGCTTATAATTTTTTTTTTCAGTAAAACTAAGTTTGTGCCGCTATATACTCCGTTTGATATATGTATTTTTCTCTCTCTCTCTCTCTCTCTCTCTCTCTCTCTCTCTATATATATATATATATATATATATATATATATATATATATAAAAATATATCATATATATAAGAGGAGTATATAGCTGCACTAACTTAGTTTTATAGAAAAAAACATTACAAGCAGAGTTAAATTATTATACTTTAGAAATCTTAATTATAAATACAAATAAATGTGTATATATATATATATATATATATATATATATATAAAACATTTTTTGGTTCTTAATTTTTATTTGATTTCTTTTTTTATAAACCTATACCATTTTATATTACCATGTATATTATTTGATGGTGTCAACACATACTTGTTGTATAATAAGTAATTTAAGAAGGATATATTTTTTTTTTAATAAGATGTAAAGATAAAAGAAAAATATTTATAAAAATTGTGGTAGAGGTTGGCTCAAACTGGTTGTTTTGGTTGTCAACAATAGCAATAAAAAACATTTAAAACATAAATCTTGTTGTGTCTTTTATTATGTGAAAATATATACATATTTATTTTTTTTTACTTTCAAAGCAAATGTAGAATTTGAATAGTAAGGTAAGAAAAAGTGAAAGAGAATCCAAAGTTTACTGCTTGTTACATACAAATCTGGTATTTATATAACATATTCACTTTTTTCAAGCAAACTGTATAACATGTAAATATAACAGAAACATCACCTATTGTTTTATTGTGTATATGTAATATAAAACCTGTTACATACGGTAAACACTTACAAGTTAGTTATTAGCAGGATGATAAACATTTTCCTATACTCAAGTATATTTGTCAAAACATAAACCTCATACTTCAAACATATAGAAACATAAAGTTATCTCTATGTAATTTTCATGCTAAAACAAGCTCAAAATAATAGTATCGCAAGTGAGTGTTTTAAACTTCAATAATCCTTCAAAATCTCCATTGATCTATTTGGAAGAAAAAGTAGAAACAAAAAATTATTACAATAGTATTACATTGCTATTTATATAATTCTTTTTACAAACATTACTTTCTATATAGATGTCAGGATTGACTACAGTATATGAACATGAATAGCTTGGAGGAGGAGAGAGAGAGAGAGGTGGGATAGGATAGACATAATCAACATCATGAATGGGATTAAACAAACTGCACGATACTATTCATTTAAAACTTTTATAAATGTTATGACCAGAAGCCATAGTCCAAAACTTGAACAAAACTTACCTGTAATATTTTATTTTTTTGAAAAACGAGACTTGTGCTCCTCTACAGCTTTCCTTTTTTCAGGCCTTTGTATCTTTGCAATGTTTTTAGGCAATTGTGCAGACCGGGATCTCCAAGTAATGTCCAGCTTATCATCACAGAATCTCAACAAATCTGTAAGCATTCCCTGCAGGTGATCATTTGACATCGGTTCGTAAATGTCACGAACTATCCAACGATTGCGAGATCTAGGGAATTCCAGCTTTGCTCTAGCCGTACCAAGAGGTGCAGATCCCTTGTGTGGATGTTTGACGGTTGCCAGTTTACGATTCACATTGTTATTATGTGCCAGAGCAGCTAATTGGGTTCTTGCTACCATACTGTCCATTCTATAGTGACTTCTTTTGGGACGGTATTTTAGGACCAAACTGTGATATGATTCTATGCAACCTGTGTGGCAATACTTTACAAGGTGCTACAACTCTTTGTCCATTTTTGAATCCATTACAATTTCATGTAACAATTCATAAGGAGGGCTTTTTTTCTTTAGCCAGTGTGTTTTTTTTTTTTTTGAAGAGTTGTCAAAGGCTTGTGGGAACAGGAATGATATCTCTTCTGATCTTTCCACTTGTGCTGGTTACAAATGTGATATAGAAGAGAATGCCACCTTTCTCTCAAAGACTGAACATCACCCTTGCAAGTTTTTATAGACCACCAGAAATGATTCACGATAGCAGGTATCTACTCTCGCAAGGGTGTATAGACTTTCTTGAGAGAAGAAGACAGTAATTTTTTCTTCAAACTTTTGGCATAATGCCAGACATCGAATTGATGGTTAATATGTGGATATTTTTCCCTTAGCATTTTCCTTATTCCTACGTGTCTGTCAGTGGCTAGAATGTTTATTTCATAATTTTCACTATGTATTCTATCCAGACACTTTGCACATGCTGATTTTTCCATTGCCACTGATGAAGAGCAGCTGGACACTTGCTCTATCTCAAAATCCAGAATTTTTTTGTTGTCTTGAGAAATCATGGTGTAAACACAGTACTATCACGGTGCCCGTGATTTGCTGCAGTTACTTGTCTGTCACCAGTAGGGGGCTTCTATTGGCTGTCTGCAGATAGCCCGCCTCTTATTGACTATTTAAACCTGGATTGGGCACCCTTTGAGTGCCCTTTCGTGTTGTTTCTGACCTTCTTGCTATCACTATGCTAGTGATAGCTGGGCCTCTGTTCCAGTGTTCCTGAGTTCCTGATCTCATGTGTTCCTGAGTTCCTGATCTCTACTGTTCCAGTGTTTCCTGCATGCTGAAGTACTTCCAGTCCTGGTTCCGGCCTAGTCTCTGGTGTTGCAGTTCCTGCTGAACTTCTCTGCTGTTTTCTGACCTGACTGATCGTTGCTGGTTCCTGTCATCTCATCACCTGTCTTCAGTATCCTGGCGACCTTCTGCCTAGTCGCGTTGGTGACATTGCTACATATCTGTGTTGGTCCCAGCGTGCGGACGCTGGTTTGCTCCTAAGCCTTGCGGCTATACAAACTCACTTGTTACACCAGTGTGCGGTCACTGGTTTGCTCCAAAGCCTTTCAGCTATACAAATCTGTGTTGGTCCCAGCGTGCGGACGCTGGTTTGCTCCTAAGCCTTGCGGCTATACAAACTCGCTTGTTACACCAGTGTGCGGTCACTGGTTTGCTCCAAAGCCTATTCAGCTATACTAATCTGTGTTGGTCCCAGCGTGCGGACGCTGGTTTGCTCCTAAGCCTTGCGGCTATACAAACTCACTTGTTACACCAGTGTGCGGTCACTGGTTTGCTCCAAAGCCTATCAGCTATACAAATCTGTGTTGGTCCCAGCGTGCGGACGCTGGTTTGCTCCTAAGCCTTGCGGCTATACAAACTCGCTTGTTACACCAGTGTGCGGTCACTGGTTTGCTCCAAAGCCTTTCAGCTATACAAATCTGTGTTGGTCCCAGCGTGCGGACGCTGGTTTGCTCCTAAGCCTTGCGGCTATACAAACTCACTTGTTACACCAGTGTGCGGTCACTGGTTTGCTCCAAAGCCTTTCAGCTATACAAATCTGTGTTGGTCCCAGCGTGCGGACGCTGGTTTGCTCCTAGCCTTGCGGCTATACTACTCGCTTGTTACTCCAGTGTGCGGTCACTGGTTTGCTCGCTAAGCCTAACGGCTATACTATTCAGTGTTGTTTCCAGCGTGCGGACGCTGGTTTGCTCCAAAGCCTTGCTGCTTAACGATTCTGCTAATTTGCCAGTTCCATCTGACTGCTGCTATTATCTCTGGGCTGCCCTGCCCGGTATTGGTAAGGCCGGTAGAACCTTTTACCACATTCCATCTGAGGTTGCCTTACCCGGTATTGGCAGGGCCGGTAGAGCCTACATTGTGTATCTATTGAGGCTGCCTTGCCCGGTAATTTGGTAAGGCCGGTAAAACCGTTATGCTATTCCATCTGCAGGTTGCCTTACCCGGTATTGGCAAGGCCGGTAGAGCCTAAAGACTGTCCTGTCCGGTATATTGACAGGACCGGTAGAGTCTGCCTTCTGTCTGTGCTATATTCTGTATATATATATATGTATGTTATTGCCATCCTAAGTTATCATTTATTATTTCAATAAAATTGATTTTTTTTACCTAAAACTTGTGTCTGAGAGTCATAATAAACCGTGACAGTACGAAAGGGCCATGACCTCAGACAGCAAGGGTCAAGGTAACGCACAGAATATCCATTGGAGGATGGATGTGCTCGAGCAACGTTTGGATCAGTTGGCAGTTGCAATTCAAACGATCCTTGAACGCACGGTACCTGCTGACCAATCTAGCTCTAGCCCGGTGGTCTCGCCAAGTCAGACACCGGAAAGTGATACCAGACCCCTAGGGGGTACTGTTAAAGGGTTAACGGCTTCTGCACCCTTGCCGCTAAGATATGATGGTGACCCTAGTCTCTGCAGAGGGTTCATCAATCAACTCGAAATCTTTATGGAATTGACGGCACACGCATTTCCCAATGATCGTAGTAAAGTGGGGTTCACGATATCACTGCTCACTGGCAGAGCATTGGCCTGGGCTAACCCCTTGTGGGAGAATGCTAAACCTTGTACTAAGAACTTTAGTGAATTTGTGCGTTCCTTTCGAAGAGTGTTTGAGACTCCTGGTAGAACTACCTCTGCTGCCAAACGCCTTATGGAGATACAACAGGGCAGGCGTACAGTGGGCGACTATGCCATCGAATTCCGCACATTGGCAGCAGAGGTAGGTTGGAATAACGAGGCATTATTGGCAGCCTTCTCTCAAGGCCTGAATGACCACATTAAAGACGAAATCGCTGCTAAAGATCTACCTATTGATCTAGATGATTACATTGAGTATGTTATGATAATTGACTCCAGAATACGTGAGAGATCAATTGCCAGAGATCGTAAGTTACGGTCAAAAAATAATGAGCCTAGTAGCATGTTTTGCCCACCCATCCCTCCCTTGGCATTGAAGTCTAGTGAACCAGTACGGGAAACAAGTGAACCTATGGAAATAGGCTTCACTAGACTATCCAAGGCAGAGAGACTATATCGCAAAAAACAAGGGTTATGTTTATACTGCGGTAATAAAGGGCACTTGCTAAATTCCTGTCCGGTACGTCCGGGAAACGCACACACCTAGGGTATCTTGGGGGACAGGCCCTAGGTGGTGTACAATCGTCCCCAGTGTCGGGCATAATGAAACCCACCATACTGGTGGTATTGTCTTGGGCACAACGCTCTGTGGAGGTTTTGGCCTTGGTTGACTCCGGTGCAGCAGGGTATTTTATGGATAATACCTTTGCTGAATTGCACGGAGTTCCACGCATTGAAAGAGAAAACCCCTTGACTATTGAAGCGATTGATGGTAGACCCTTAGAACCGCCTCAGGTTATATTTGAAACTATGCCATTGTCTATGACTATTGGGGCACTTCACAGAGAAGAGCAGCAGTTTCAACTGATTAATTCCCCGCACCATGCGGTGATATTGGGATTTCCGTGGTTACAGTTACATAACCCACAATTCGATTGGAAAAAGTGTGAAATTGCTGCTTGGTCCCAGTTTTGTATGGACAAGTGCGTCATCCAGCCTATTAAGGTCATGTGCACCTCCTCTGCTATGCCGGATGTGTACCAACAGTTTGGCGATGTTTTTAGCAAAGGAGAGGCTAGTATGCTACCCCAGCATAGACCTTATGATTGTTGCATTGAATTGCAGCCTGGTGCAGTACCTCCGAAAGGACGCACTTATCCATTATCTTGTGATGAAAATAAGGCTATGGAGGATTACATTTCTGATGCCCTTGCTAGAGGGATCATACGTAAATCTACCTCTCCAGCTGGGGCTGGGTTCTTTTTTGTAAAAAAGAAAAATGGCGAATTAAGACCATGCATTGACTACCGGGGCTTGAATAAACTAATGGCAAAAAACGCATACCCAATACCACTCATCACCGAGCTTTTTGACAGGCTTAAGGGCGCTTCGATATTTACCAAGTTGGACCTACGGGCCACTTACAATCTGGTTCGCATTCGAGCAGGTGATGAGTGGAAAACTGCCTTTAATACTCGAGCTGGGCACTACGAGTATCTAGTAATGCCTTTTGGGCTGTGTAATGCACCCGCAGTTTTCCAGGAACTGATAAATGATGTTCTGAGAGATATGTTACAGACATGTGTTGTGGTGTACCTCGACGATATACTGATTTACTCCCAAAACATGGCACAGCACATCAAAGATGTATCCGCAGTATTGCTACGACTCCGTGAGAACAAATTATTTTGTAAAATGGAAAAATGTGAGTTTCATAGAACCAGTGTGCCATTCTTGGGGTTCATAATTGGCAATGATGGCATTGCCATGGACAAAGAAAAGTTGTCAGCTGTCCTACAATGGCCAAAACCCAAGGGTCTTAAAGCCACACAGCGTTTCCTGGGTTTCGCTAATTATTATAGGAGGTTTATTAAGAACTTTTCTTCCATTGTCAAACCTCTGTCCGATCTTACGCACAAGGGTGCTAATCCTTCTTGTTGGCCGGTATCTGCTGAGAAAGCCTTTGAGAATTTGAAGCTGGCATTTGCTGCGGCTCCTGTGTTATCCCACCCCAATCCTTTACTTCCATTTACGTTAGAGGTTGATGCCTCAGATATTGGGGTCGGGGCAGTACTTTCGCAGCGACACGAGAAAGGTGGAACTCTCAGACCTTGTGGGTTTTTCTCTAAAAAGTTGACTGTCACTCAAAGCCACTATGAGATAGGTGACAGAGAATTATTGGCCATTATCCTTGCTCTTAAGGAATGGCGTCATTTGCTTGAAGGTACTAAGAATCCTGTCTTAATCCTAACAGATCATAAGAATCTGACCTATCTCTCGGAGGCCAAGAGATTGTCCTCTCGTCAGGCCAGGTGGGCACTGTTCCTGTCTCGATTTAATTTCATTGTATCGTATTTACCAGGGTCAAAAAATATCAGGGCTGATGCACTGTCAAGACAATTTGAGGCCGACAGTGACAGAGTGGAAGCACCAGCTCCTATCATCCAACCTGATAGAATACTGGCTACTATACGCACGAGTATCACTTCTCCTCTAGGGGAGGAGATCCTGGCCTCTCAGGGGTCCGCTCCCCATGAAACCCCAGTGGGCAAATGTTTTGTCGCTGAATCATTTCGTACTAGGCTGCTCGAAACCTACCATTCCTCTAAGGCTGCGGGACATATTGGTAGAGACCAATTGTTATGGTCCCTTTCTCAGTTATTTTGGTGGCCTTCCATGAGAAACGATTGTGCCGAATTTACGAATGCCTGTGCCACCTGCGCCCGCGCTAAGACCCCGAGACATCTCCCTGTGGGCTTGCTTCAACCGGTGCCTAATGGCGAACGCCCCTGGTCTCATGTTTCCATTGATTTTATGGAAGAGTTGCCTATGTCGAAGGGGTACTCCTTTATATTCATGGTGGTGGACAGGTTTTCTAAAATGGCTCATTTCGTGCCCCTCCGTGGTCTTCCTTCAGCGAAGGAATTGGCAATGGTGTTCGCCAGAGAAGTATTCCGGTTGCATGGAGTGCCTAGGGTACTGGTGTCTGACAGGGGGAGCCAGTTTGTGTCTAGATTTTGGAGGGAATTTTGCCAACAGATGGGCATACAGCTGTCCTTCTCCTCTGCCTACCATCCCCAGACCAATGGAGCCGCTGAACGAGCTAATCAGGGCTTGGAACAATTTCTCCGTTGTTTCGTTAATGACCATCATGATAATTGGTCCGACTTGTTGCCTTGGGCAGAGTTCGCCAGGAACTGTGCGGTCAATTCTTCATCTGGGAGCTCTCCGTTTCTGATTAATTATGGGTTCCAGCCCTGTTTGCTTCCAGACTCATTTCAGACGCAACAGATTCCAGCTCTGGATGAGCATATCGAGCAACTCCGTTCCACATGGGCACAAGTTCAGAGGGCACTTGGTCAGTCATTTCAGCGTCATCAGCGCCATGCTAATCGCAGAAGGCTTCCAGCGGTTTCCTTTCAGGTTGGGGATAGAGTATGGCTTTCCTCCAGAAATCTCAAGCTGCAGGTTCCGTCTAATAAGTTGGCTCCTCGGTTTATTGGTCCATACAGAGTTATTCGCAAAATTAACCCTGTCTCCTATGCACTAGACCTACCTGCATCCATGCGTATCCATAATGTGTTCCATGTGTCCCTTCTTAAGCCTCTGGTTTGCAATCGCTATACTACCACACCTGTGGTGCCAGGACCTGTTGAGGTCGAGGGCCAGGAGGAGTACGAGGTTCAGAGCATTATTGATTCCCGTAGGCTTAGAGGAAGGGTACAGTACCTGGTACATTGGAAAGGGTATGGTCCTGAGGATCGATCATGGGTGGATAGTACGGACCTTCATGCACCTAGGTTAACTAGGGCCTTTCATGCCAATTACCCGCAGAAACCTAAACCCTATTCTAGGAGAGGGGGTCTTTGAAAGGGGGGTACTATCACGGTGCCCGTGATTTGCTGCAGTTACTTGTCTGTCACCAGTAGGGGGCTTCTATTGGCTGTCTGCAGATAGCCCGCCTCTTATTGACTATTTAAACCTGGATTGGGCACCCTTTGAGTGCCCTTTCGTGTTGTTTCTGACCTTCTTGCTATCACTATGCTAGTGATAGCTGGGCCTCTGTTCCAGTGTTCCTGAGTTCCTGATCTCATGTGTTCCTGAGTTCCTGATCTCTACTGTTCCAGTGTTTCCTGCATGCTGAAGTACTTCCAGTCCTGGTTCCGGCCTAGTCTCTGGTGTTGCAGTTCCTGCTGAACTTCTCTGCTGTTTTCTGACCTGACTGATCGTTGCTGGTTCCTGTCATCTCATCACCTGTCTTCAGTATCCTGGCGACCTTCTGCCTAGTCGCGTTGGTGACATTGCTACATATCTGTGTTGGTCCCAGCGTGCGGACGCTGGTTTGCTCCTAAGCCTTGCGGCTATACAAACTCACTTGTTACACCAGTGTGCGGTCACTGGTTTGCTCCAAAGCCTATCAGCTATACAAATCTGTGTTGGTCCCAGCGTGCGGACGCTGGTTTGCTCCTAAGCCTTGCGGCTATACAAACTCGCTTGTTACACCAGTGTGCGGTCACTGGTTTGCTCCAAAGCCTATTCAGCTATACTAATCTGTGTTGGTCCCAGCGTGCGGACGCTGGTTTGCTCCTAAGCCTTGCGGCTATACAAACTCACTTGTTACACCAGTGTGCGGTCACTGGTTTGCTCCAAAGCCTATCAGCTATACAAATCTGTGTTGGTCCCAGCGTGCGGACGCTGGTTTGCTCCTAAGCCTTGCGGCTATACAAACTCGCTTGTTACACCAGTGTGCGGTCACTGGTTTGCTCCAAAGCCTTTCAGCTATACAAATCTGTGTTGGTCCCAGCGTGCGGACGCTGGTTTGCTCCTAAGCCTTGCGGCTATACAAACTCACTTGTTACACCAGTGTGCGGTCACTGGTTTGCTCCAAAGCCTTTCAGCTATACAAATCTGTGTTGGTCCCAGCGTGCGGACGCTGGTTTGCTCCTAGCCTTGCGGCTATACTACTCGCTTGTTACTCCAGTGTGCGGTCACTGGTTTGCTCGCTAAGCCTAACGGCTATACTATTCAGTGTTGTTTCCAGCGTGCGGACGCTGGTTTGCTCCAAAGCCTTGCTGCTTAACGATTCTGCTAATTTGCCAGTTCCATCTGACTGCTGCTATTATCTCTGGGCTGCCCTGCCCGGTATTGGTAAGGCCGGTAGAACCTTTTACCACATTCCATCTGAGGTTGCCTTACCCGGTATTGGCAGGGCCGGTAGAGCCTACATTGTGTATCTATTGAGGCTGCCTTGCCCGGTAATTTGGTAAGGCCGGTAAAACCGTTATGCTATTCCATCTGCAGGTTGCCTTACCCGGTATTGGCAAGGCCGGTAGAGCCTAAAGACTGTCCTGTCCGGTATATTGACAGGACCGGTAGAGTCTGCCTTCTGTCTGTGCTATATTCTGTATATATATATATGTATGTTATTGCCATCCTAAGTTATCATTTATTATTTCAATAAAATTGATTTTTTTTACCTAAAACTTGTGTCTGAGAGTCATAATAAACCGTGACAAGTACTTAGCGGAGTGGCCAGGACTGTCACACTGACCATCTCCGCAAATACTTATTGGTGAATCACCTACTTCTTCTTTCATTTTCTCTAGCTGTTTTTTCCAATGATAATCAATCAAGGCATATAAGTATTTTGATTGATATCTATAAAAAGTAGTTTGAGATATCTGTTGAATCCCAAAAATATCATTAAATTCTGAGATTTTCTTGAAGTTAGCACCACTGAACAATATTGAGGCTGCACTGAGAATATTACCAGCAGCTAGATGTTTTACACGCGGTTGACTTTCCCATAATACTGACTTGTGCCCATTCAAACATTCTCCAGTTATTGAAAGAAATGAACCTTCAATGTTTTTAGTGTAAGTATGCACTGGTGAATTGCAAAGGTCTCCTCCTCCACATGGTAAATATTTCAATAAAGTGTCAAGGCAGGATTCGAAAACAACGTACTTGCGGTCATTCACAATTAATTCTTCAGTGGAGTCTTCCGTTACAGTTATGTCTGACTCCAAAAAAGACATTGATGAATCCAACACAAAATCAGGATCCTTTCTTTTTTCAAGAGAAGTTATTGAAACATCTAGAAATGAAGACATATCTTTTGACTTGTCAAATTCTGAAATTTCTGAAACATCTCCATTATCATTTTCAGAATCTGAAAAATTTGACTGTATCTTTTCATGTTGTGGTTTATCCAGTGGAAGTTCAACATCATGTAACTGTAGTAATTCACCTTGACTTTGAACTTGAAAGCTTTGAATAAATTGTTTAGATTTCACTGTGGGTAACATTTTTTGTGGAGTGGAAGAGTATATGGGAATTGGAGATTCATTTGGATCCGGTAAAGTAAATTCTGAAGTATTTCTGTAATAGTTGTGTTCAGAGTTTATAGCTGAAATATTACCTTCTGTGTAAGTCCCTTGTTCCGGACACTGTGTTGAGGAATCAAGTAATACATTTGTGTCATCCGTTTGCATACTTGAATCCATAGTCGAACAACATGTATTTGTGCATGCATCGACCATTGTTTTTGAAATTGTAAAAACTTCTGCCAACACAGAAGAAGAAGATTGTGGGACAGCAATGTCTTCTTGGCCTGATGTGGAAGTTTGGTGGAATACATTTGTAGGTAAAGCATCTTCTTTTAAAATTATTTTTGTGCCACGTTTAATGTAACAATCAGGTGTAAAATGCAAGGAGCACATGCGGTATGTGTTACCCCTATTATCGTTCAAAATTTGTTCAGCTATAGAAGTTATATCTTCGAAGGCATGTCCTGAAAGTTCAACCCACAACTTCACAGTGTCGGGATTTTTAGGAAAACGATGAAGACTTACATCAATGTTTCCTTTCTTTCTGCCTGTTCTACTGTAACAATCTTTGTAGAAACACTTCGGCATTTTTGGATTCTGAAGGGGACAAAAATGTACCTTTATTACATATTTAAATAAAAAATTTTGTTCATGAATTTGGATGCATATGATATTTATGTGACAATTAGTTAAGTATTATTTTGGGATGATTGTTGGTGTATAATTTGTTATATTATATTAAATTAATTTTTTATTTTATTTTATTTATATAATGCTAAAATAAGGATGGATTGTTTGTATTGATAAACTTTTTTTTTTTTAACTTGTACATTTCATGGGTGGAGTGTGGGGTTCCTATGAAAAAAATATGAGTGGCGTGACAGGCAACTTGAGTTAAGCCAGGGGCTGCTATACACTTTGGCTTGGTATTACACTTTTGTACTCAGAAACTCAATGTTGGATGTTCCCAATGCCTCTGAAATGGTTGAGGTACCCCGTGGATGTCTAATGATCTACCTTAAATAAAAATACTAAAAAAAAGGACAAGAAGTGGGAATTGAAAGTAGCATCTCAGTCTTTGCTGATGACACTAAGCTATGTAAGTAAATACATACAGAGCTCGATGTTTTTTCCCTACAGAAGGATTTAGATAAACTAAGTGAATGGGCAGAAAAGTGGCAGATGTCATTTAATGTAGATAAATGTAAGGTTATGCATTTGGGTTGTAGAAACAAACGATACATATACTGAAAATGGGAAACAACTTGGGAAATCCTCATTAGAGAAAGATTTAGGTGTACTGATAGACAACAGTCTTCACAGCAGTGTGCAGAGTCACTCAGCTAATGCAAGAGCAAATAGAGTACTATCCTTCATAAAAAGAGGTGTAGAAGCAAGGGATGGGAATATTAATCTACCTCTATATAAATCCTTGGTTAGGCCTCATCTAGAATATGGAGTTCAATTTTGGGCGCCTGTTCTAAAAAAAGACATTACTGAACTGGAAAAGGCGCAGAGACGTGCAACAACACTGATATAGGGATTGGAGGATCTGAGTTATAAAGAGAGACTAGCCAAACTGGGTTTGTTTACATTAGAGAAGAGACGTCTAAGGGGTGATATGATTACCATTTACAAATACATTCAAGGTCAATATAAAGAACTTTACAAATAATTATTTACACAAAGAGCTGAGCTAAGAACAAGAGGTCATATATTAGGAATAGAGGAAAGACACTTTTGACTAAAACAAAGGCAGGGATTCTTTACAGTAAGGGCATGGAAATCTTTACCTCGGGATGTTCTGCTTGCAGATAATGCAACAACATTCAAAAAAGCAACGGATGTCTATCTATCCAAGAACACTATTGATAATTATGACAGATGGCTTCAAAGTAAATAGTTTATTGAACCTGGGAACTAATTTGAATACCAACTGGAGTCTGGAAGGAATAATTTCCCCCACACACACACACTTGGGACTAGATTGGAAATGGCTTCAGAGGGTTTTTTTGTCCTTCCTCTGGATCAACAGCGGTGTTTTTGGCATGGGCTAGACTTGATGGACGCATGTCTTTTTTCACCCTTATCTACTATATTACTATGTATACTACTATAACCACCTGGGTGTTACTGCAATTCAGCTCCATTGTCAGATCATGCATCTGCCTCTTACTAAAAAACCACTGTCTGCTTCATGTAAATCTGTGCCAAGGATAAATGTAGTTCACCCTTCATAAACCTCAACACACCATGGACATCCCCTGTCCAAGGCACCATACAAAGCCAATAACCACATCAATCAGAGTCTAGTCGCATTACAGCAAATTACCTCATTGCCTTTTTAACCTTGGAGTGACAGAGGTGTACTTAACTATTTGGAATAAGTTATGTACCTATCTGGCACTCAAAGAGTTAATAATGTATTGTTCTACTATTTATTTAACCTGTCATATAGATACAATGATTTAATAGAGACATGAAGAGTATCATACAACAAAGAGGGCAGTGAAAGGGAAAAAAAAATATATAGAGAAAGAAATAGAGAGAGGTACAAATATGTAATACACTATTTTAAGGTCATTGAGTTTTAGCAACTAAGATTCTTGATATAGTAATTTGATAATTTTTTTAATTTTTTTATATGTTTATTTTTCAATAAAATAGTAAAAAACATTTTCAAACTTTTTTGTACCTATCAGTATTTGATATTAATCACTTATTTACACTATAGCACTCATATAGTTAATTGAAATAAGATGCAATTTAAGGAAAAATTTAAAAACTTGTCCTTTTATATAACACAAGATTACTTTAATTTGGTTTAGAAAAAAACATTTTAAAGATTTGGAGTAATCATGTAATCATTGGTTTTACTGTATTATGTATAAGTTGTTTAAAATTAAGTTAAATAATATGCACTATTACTGTTCATAATTAGTGATACCAAAATTGTAATTTACCTATTAATATTAGTGGAAAGTACAGAGAAATATAAATGAGCTGCAATGCAACTGATAACGATGCTCAAGAACTGTGCGCAAAACCTGAACAACCAGCCACAGTCTCATATATACAGTGCTAGCGCTTCACAAGCACGCGCTCGCACTACAATACAATGACATGAACTCGCAAAAAGCCTAATGCACGCCAGATCACGTGTTTTACATGGGCCGGACAAAGATGATGCAAGCGGAATAGAAGAGAAGGGTGGGAGTGACACAGTAACCGCAAGGAAACCAGTCTGACATGCGCTGTAGCGCTTCAACTGCTCTTCACGTCACCAGGTAAAACTTCACTCTGCTTTTATGCTTTGACTTTTTTTTTTTTTTTTTTTAACTTCACAACGTGTTATAACTAGATACTTTATACAAATGGAGAAGAAGTCATGTTGAGGTGGTAGTTCCGCTTTAAACTGGCCTCAGAACAGAGGAAGAAATTACCTGCACGTTCCACGCGGCGTCTCCGCGTTTGGCATGGTTGCGCCCCAGATGTCATCAATGCGAGCAGTAAGAAGACAGCAGCATCCGGTGGCTGTGGGGCTGCTGGGTGGCACAACTAATCGCTGTACAACGAATCGATAATGAGAATCGTTGGCTATTCTCAGACCTCTGGCTTCCATTGCTTCAACCAGCGTCCTGTGTACCGACTCCAGCTTGCCTTACGACTCTCCGCATATCTACGGCCCCGAGGTACCAACTGCCTTGTCTGCTCGACTCATTGCATACCGACTTCAGCTTGCCTTATGACTCTCCGCATATCTACGACCCTGAGATATCGACGACTCGGATTCTCCGACTCCAGCTTGCCTTACGACTCTCCATTATTCTACGACTCCAAGGTATCGATGACTCGGATTCTCCAACTACTTGTGTACCGATTCCTGGATTACCTACGACCTCTGCTTCTCCTTGACTATTGATTCCACCCTGTGGTTTGCCGGACTTTGCAGTTGGGTTCCGACTCCGTGTCGGCGCTTGTGTGTCTCTGCATCTCTGCACACTAGCTAACCCTAGCCCAGGCTGAGAGACTGTGATAATAATCAATAGTTTGACTCTGATATGTAGTAATGGTGAGTAATCCAAAGGACTGTCACCTTGTAAGCAAGATCTAGAGCTGGAAATGGCATGACATCATCAATACATCATCACCACTGCGGAATAAGTTGGCACTACATAAATAAAGTATAATAATAATAATAATAGATATATCAAGGCATAAATCTCAATATCTATAAGGTCTATTCATGGGGGCATGATTTTCACAGGAGTGGTCAGGGGAGGATAGCCAAGGGGGCACGTCAGTGAAAATCTGTGCAATAAACTGTAGGGCCTTCTATACAAACACACAACAAGTGCGATGCACACAAATATGCACAACATATGCAATAGACATACATAAAACACACAAAAATACAATATACACACACATAAACACAATGCATAAAATACATGCATATAATAAACTCAATAAACACAATACACACAGACACAACACATATACACACAATATATACAACACATACACAAGACACACAATGTACAAAATACACACACAAAGTACACCAAACACATGCAAACACAATAAACAATACACACAGACACGATATATATACAATGTACACAAAACACAATACACATTCAACACATATATACACAATACACACACACAGAATATGCGCACAACACAATACAAGCACAATACGCAAAATATATTATGCATAATCAATTACACATAAAGAATTATGCATTTTGCAAAACGTACTACACAAAACACATCAAGCAATACTCAAAAGGAATTACGCAATATGCATTATGCAAAAATGCAACATGCATTACATAAAGCGCATTACTCAAAATGCAATAGACAATACACATTATGCAAAATGTATTATGCAAAATGCGTTACGCAATGCACAAAATGCATTACATAAACTCATAAAGGGGACTTGCTACATAAAACGTAAAATTTAACACTCATTATGCAAAAAACATTACGCAATACGCAAGACACATTACACAAAATGCTTTACGTAAAGTGCATTATGCAATATGCTTACTCGATACGCAAAAAGCATTAGTTAAAACGCAAAAAGCTTTATGCAATATGCAAAACACAATGTGAAAAGTAAAAAAAGCATTACTCAAAACACATTGTGCAGTATGTAGAACACAATATGCAAAATGCAATATCCAAAACGCAATATGTAAAACACAATACGTAAAATGTATAACACAATATGCAAGACACTACACATAAAACACTCATATGCCCTTGCTCTCACACATGCTCACTCAAACACCCACATACACTCACTCACACACATGCCCACACTTATAGACTCACTGCTGGACAGTTGTGGAATGCATTGCTTTGCGATATGTTGCACACCTTTTTGGAGCTGAAAGGGTTAAAAAAAATCCAACAAGTCATTGCCACTTTCTGGATTTGCCTGAATGTGAAGGTTACATAGTCCTACGCGTAAATCCAGTTTTCATTTTTTACCCTACATATCCATTGCATTGGGTTGCAAAGTGGTGGATAATCTCCTGTTTTTTGTAGTGTCTGTCTTCATGACACACTTCCTTTATAAAACAATCTATGTTTATTTAGTCATATTTATAACTGCATGGGACTTTTTTACATAATCTGTTTTAGTAACCGTATGGGCAAAGCCATGGCAATATTGTTAGTACGATATAAATTATAAATTAAAAACATATTATATAATGTAATGTAAAGTCCAAAATATAACATTCAGTAGTCCATAGAACTCAAGTAGCATGTACCATATTTGTATAGTACGTCTCCACATATCTACAAATCCATGTGTTGAGAAAGCAACATCAACCATGAGAGTCCCATAATCCATTCATCACAGGAGAGGAGATGAGAGCTGTTAAAGATCCACATGTTGAGAGCAGTGTATTGATAAGGGTGAAGATTGTTAATGTTCCACATAACAGGTCCTCTTAGAAAAACATATATTCTGAATAGACGCAATTAATAGGACAGTAATAATTTCATATGTCTCATTACCTTTATATGTCTGCATGTGAGGCAAGGGGTATGACCAGATCTATATATCCCCAAAATTACATTTCTGTATGATACACTCCTGAATCCTTTGGTTGTATGTAATCTGTGCAATGGTAATGTATTTAGAGATAGTGAATATTTCTTGCTATGTTACATATGACTTCTTTTTTTTCTGGGAGTACAGTCCTCAAGGGATTGCCTCCCAAAAGAATGGGGCAGTATTTTTCCTTCAAATATTCTAGGGATATTCTTGCAAACTGAATTGTGTTCCTTTACATATGGTACTGAAAGTCTCTTGTCTTTAATTTTCATTTTCTCATTTACAAGCGTGTTTCTTCTTTGTTTTCTGTAAGGCCTGATCCACCGTCTGTCTTTTTACCATTTGTCTATAATTTTTTCTGTCAGTAGTTTTGCTTACTCATCAAACGTTGATTCCACAGTGCAAGTTCTTTGGAGTCTCTAGAATTGCCCAAAAGGGATATTGGTTAGTCACCCAGGGTTATGCAGATTAGATGGATCAATGTATCTGTATGTAACAACTTATTTGTAAATAGTTTTAGTGGTGATCTATTTTTTTGAGTTCAGCCTTAAAGGTGCAGTAAAGATTGTTTTAATTTTGCATTTTAGATTTAAAGTGGCATTTAATGTGTATGGTGCCTTTGGTTTTTCATCTGTAAGTTCAGTATGCTATGTAAAGAAGTTTTATTTTTATACTATTAGTGGTATGAGGTCCCCATAATGGATGCAGAGAGAAATGGCAAATCTCGCTGTTGGCTAACACTGGCACCAGCAATGACCAAACCATTCTCAGCTTCTTCTAGTTTTTGCAGAAAAAGAAAAAACAGGGAGAGATACAAGGGTGCCCCTTGGGAAGATTCAAAAGTATTCAGATGAACAGCTACCAGAAAATCTCCCCACATGTGGATACTCACAATATTTGAGAACCTACATATATAGGTCAGAGCTAATAGATCCTCTGAGGAGACATCTGCTGCCCCAAACCAGCCAACACTTAGACCTCCTTGGAATAGTAGGTTGGTCCTCCTTTCACACTCTCCCAAAAGTGGTAAAATATACAAAAAAAAGGAAACATAGAGGGAGCCTGTAACGGACCCTAGGTCATTACTTGGAGGCTGTTGGCAAGACCATGGCAGCCTGCCGCCTAAGGGGAATTGTGGCGGGCCGTGGATCGGTGTCTGGCAGTTTGGATGGGGCTACATGAAGAACATCTCCTCCAAAAGACTGGATTCACGTGTATAACGGGCTGTAGGGCGTTACATGGAACTTGGTGGAGCTGTAGAGAATCAACTCTTTCCAAAAGACTGAGATCCACGAACTATAATCTGGCTGCAGGCTGGCTGCCGTGCGGGGCAACAAATTCAAAAAGCCCCATAGACTTTACATAGGAGAGTAGGCAGCTTCCTGATTGGCCAAAGCCCTGGGTGACAAGTTTAAAGGTCCCTCATAGAGTTAACATGGGGGAAAGTAGGCGGCCAAGGGATTGGTCGATTAGCTGCCCGCCCCAAGGTTCTGATAGGCCGAGATGGCCATGACACTCTTGACCAGGATGGGTCAGCCAATTCTAGGCTCCGGATTGGCCAGGGGTTGAAGCGGAATATTCAAAGATGCTTCAACCCTCTGGCCATTGTTTGAAATGTATATTTGAGCCTCTCAGTCCTTTGTCCTAGTGTTTGCCCCTTTGTCTAAATAATGTAATCATGTCTGGCCCTTTGTATCATGTTTACACCATATGTCACTGTCCTTTGTCTGGTATTATATCCTGATGTGGTTCACTGTGTGTAAAAGAGCTGAAGTTTGTGAAATAAAGTGTGTCAGTTTGGAACTTCATCTGTGTCCTGGCTCTTTGTTACTGGGATGTATCAAGGGTCTCCTTTTGACCCCCATCCTAGGAAGCAACTCTGAGAGAATGGCCAGCAAGGCTACCTGCTTGTAGCCCACCTCAGGAGAGAGAGACCCGGCAGGACGGCCTGAGTCCATCCGCAGACTTAGATATCCGTTACAGTGCCCAACAGAGTAATATTATCAATATTTGCTGATAAAAGAGTAATAAATATATATATATATATATATATATATATATATATATATATATATATATATATATATACTCACAATGTTGGTGGTCAGGTACAGAAATATTTTGAAACCTGATAAACAAGCATTTTGAGAAATGAATCCATCTCCACTTGGATTCTCTGAAAATCCACATGTAAATGATACAAGTTTTCAGTGGCCGAGGTAAAATGTGAATGTTCCCTACAGGGGATTATTGACACCAAATAAATATAGAGCAACATGAAAAACCATATATAAATGTATATATGTTATAAAAATAACAACAACATAGAATAAGAGCACAATCTAACTCATTTCTCGGCAACACAGAGCAGCTTTATTAACAAAAAAACTTTTTCTGTACCTGACCACAAACATTGTGAGTATATATGTTTATTACTCTTGTATCAGCTAATCCTATTACATAAAGTGGTAGAATGCGTCGCTCACTGTGAGCCGTAACCACACATGCGCAGTAGAGAGTCTCTACTGTGCGTGTGTGGTTTCGCACACAGGTAGCTTAGCTGTGAGCCGTATGGAGCTCCCCGCTAAGGATCAGCACGTTCGGCAAGTCTCTACTGCATGTGACTGCAGTCATGCGCAGTAGAGACTCGCCGAATGCGCTGCCCCGCTCCGGATGGCTCACATCCTGTCTCTGCTCCCGGCTCCGGGGCAGCAGCCAGGGCAACTTGCTGCACTTGAACCAGTGTATACGGGCTTTCATACTAGTATTGATAATACTACACTAATGGGTGCACTGTATGTTTCCTTTTTTTGTATCTTAGTTTTTGTCCATCTACTGTGATTTTCCTTGGTATGGTAAATTTGTTAAACATGACTTGCGTTTTTGTTTAAATTCATCTTCAGACCAACATTTTTTCTTTCCTGTTGTAATTCTTCAGTGCTGTCTTGCAGTTCTTTAGGGCTTCTGGCAAAGAGTATTATATTGTTTGCAAAATGTGATGTAGGTAGTCTCCATTGATCTTACCTCCTTTTTTGTCCCAAATTAGTTTGTGGACAATTTCTTCGAAACAAGCAGAAAATAGTTTTGGGGAGATTGTGTCTTTTTGTCGGACACCTTTTTCTGCATTGATACAGTTGCATTTATTTTAATTGGAGGCTATTGATGTAAGCTCTGTCTATTCTTTAACTGATCAGGGCATCAGTTATTGATTGCTTTTTCACTGAGTCTACTAAGGCCTTTTTGTAGTCAATGAAGGCTGTTCATAATTGAAGGTTGTTTTCATTTTGCATCTCTATAACTTGTTGCACTGTCTGGATATGGTCAATTGTTTTGAAACTGCCCCTGATAACTTCTTGTTATTTAGGTTGTGCCACGTTAAGTATTGTGTCTATTCTTCTTGATAGTATCTTATGAAAACCTTGCAGACCACACTGGCAATAGACTTATTGGTTGGTAGTTTTTTAGATCTGCCTTATCACCTTTTTTTTTGCAGTAGGATGACTTCTGCATGTTTCCATGTTTCAGGCACTTTGCTTAGTAGTAATAGTATTCTGAAAATAGTTTAACTGGGGCCTTGAGTAAGAGTTGACATCTGGCTTTCAACATTTCAGTGGTAACTGTATCAGATCCAGCTGCTTTGCCATTTTTATTGAATTTATTGCAGCTTATACTTCTTCTACCAAAACTTATGGCACTGCATTCAGTTGTTGTCCTTCATCCTAATAATGAATGAATGAATCAATGCATATGTTTATTTATATAGCGCCACAAATGTAGGCAGCTCTTTACAATTCATGGGTTTAGACAATACATGTTTAAAAGTGCTTTGTAAAGTGAAACATTGGAAGTGTGGTCCTTGTTAGAAAGTTTATAATCTAAAGTGGTAATGGGAGACATACAGAGTACATAAGGGTCCAGTGCTGAATACAGTGTTAGAGTTATGGTGATGATAGGGGACACAAATAACGTTAATAATTTTTAAGAGCATTAGATGTACAAAGTTAGTGCTTCTAGCATGTTTAAGTTTTGTTTAGGAGGTGTAGTTTCAAGACCATAAGAGAGGTTCAGTGGCACAGGGTCGGAGGAAGAGCACTCAAAGATAAGCAGCAATAAGAGAAAAAGGTTTGATACGTGAGAGGGCTTTAGACACAAAAGGAGCTGAGAGAAAACCGTCATTGAATAGAGTATAGTGGAAGATCAGAGTGGAAATGTAGTAAAGGGTAGATGAGAGAATGGTCTTGAATGAGAGAAGCAAGATTTTGTAAGATATCTGGAGTTTGATAGACAGCAATTGGAGAGAATGGAAGAGGAGTGGAACAGGAACAAACCTAGGTGACAGAGTAATTTGTGCTGCAGCATTCTGTATAGATTGAAGTGAATGACATTGGGAGGCAGGAATGCTGGAGAGAAGAAGGTTGCAGTAGTCTGTGCTGGAAAGGAGGAGTGCTTGTGTAAGAATTTTAGCTGGGGAGGAACAGTGAAAGGGATGGATTTTAGCTATGTTACGCAAGAGAAATTGTCAGAATTTACCAGTGGCATTAATACAAGGAGAGAGACTTGTCATTTATCACCCCTAGACATAGCGCTTCTCATACTGTATTTATGGTGGTGCCATTTACAGTCACCTGGAAGGGCACTACTGGGCCAGGCCTAGGTGGGATGGGGATCAGCTCTGTTTTAGATATATTGAGCTTGAGGTAGCCGACAGGCAATCTGTGACTTAGAAGTCAGTTGAGGTGCTGAAAAATAAAGCTGGGTGTCATCTGCATAGAGGTGATATTTGAGTCTGAATTACTTAATAATATCACTGAGTGTTATTGTGTAGAGAGAGAACTGAAGCGGCCCTAGCACAGAAACTTGAGGAACACCAATAGAGAGGATAAAGACGTGGGAGAGGAGACACTGAAGGATTAGATTATAGCCAGGCCAGTGCTAAGTTATGAATTCCTAAGAAGTAAAGAATGTAGAGGAAGAGTGCATGATCAACAGTGTCAAAAGCAGCTGAGAGATCAAGCAGGATAAGTATTGAGGAGTGCCCTTGTAATTTGGCAGTGTTAAGATCATTGACCACTCTTGTGAGAGCAGTTTAAGTGGAGTGAGCAGTGCGAAAGCCAGAATGTAAAGGGTCGAGCAGGTTGTGCGTGTTAAGGACGTCAAGCAGGTTACATTTTATTGAATCAATGTTTCGGCTGTCAAAGCATTATATTGCATAGGAATTAATTTAAAATAAAAGTTGTATTCTTAATATATCTAAAAATGTGAAAAGTATATATATGCACACATGGTGGTGAAAAGTTCTGAATAGAAGATTAAATTAATTAAAACTGGTCATCGATAAATAAACATTAAAATGAAGATGTAAAATCAGTATATATTATTCTGTACCATGATATAGTCCCAGCAACCTCCAGAAATACATGCATACCATACAATGGTGAGAATATCAGTAACAAGAATGGAAAAACACAGCCAAATGAACACTCACATTAGCCCTTCTTGCGCTCAGTGCATCTCAATGTCTAGCCTTTCAACTACCATGATTCCGTGTCCTCTTTAAGCTTGCTTCTCCATGGCCCACAGTTCCTTTCGTGTCCTTATTAGTTTTAATATTGTTACAGTTTCAGTTGTTCTTCAGTGTGTTCTTTTGGAACCCCTGTGGAAGCAAACGGTAGTCTGCAAATGTGCACAAGAATTTATTTCAATGTTATACACTGATTGTTGTGCTGGTCTGGCAGGGGTGGCTCTAGGTTTTTTGGGGCCCTAAGCAAACAATTCACATGGGGCCTCTCTTTATACCCATGTCGTTATTTCTAATAAGACATTGACAGTTGGATTGATTTACATACTTTGGTGGCACTGTATATGCTCCTCGGGGTTGTCTGACCAAGTAGGGGCCCTAAGTAGCCGCTTATTCTGCTTATATTGTAGCACCACCTCTGGAGTCTGGCCTTATGCCCCCGTGGATTACCCCTGACTTTCCCCTATATCAGGAGCAGTGTTACACATACCCCTTACATCAGGACATTGTGTGCATTAACACAATGAAGGACAAGTGGAACTGTGTCGACATTAGAACTAATAAGGACACAGAAGAAACTACACACCAGGGAGAAGCAAGCTTTGAGGACACAGCATAATAACAGTTATAAGGCTAGACCTTAAGATGCACCGAGTCCAAGCAGGGTTAATTAGGATTTTCATTTAGCTGTTTGTTTTATTGATCGTATTGTGATTAAATAATACACTTAGTACCACTTCCTATCTCTGTGTGTGTATTCCGTGTGCTATTCCCAGCATTTGTTGTGTAATATCAAACAGGAGCTGAAAGACGATTTTATTGTAGTGTAATGCTTGCCTAAGGTTTTCGGTATGATGTACATTTTCTTCTAGCCAACAACACTCATCACTTTCTGTCACAGCACTCAATGGGCAGTTCTTCCCAGGGCCGGCGCCACCTATAGGCGAGGTAGGCGCCGGCCTACGGCACACATGAACTGGGGGCCCGGGCATGCAGCAGAGAATAGCTGCACCTGCACGCACCACACCGGGAACCGCAACACAGTCAGGTCTGTGTCGCTACTGCGCTCCCTCATCGCGGTCGGCTCTTTAGTAATGCAGAGCGTGCTGGGAGTCATGATCTCCTGGCTTGCTCTGCATTACTGAAGAGAAGACTGTGCGGGAGCTCCAGCAGCTACAGGTATGTGATGGGGGGCAAGTTGGAGCTGATGGGGGGGCAAAGTTGAGCTGATGGGGGCATGTTGGAGCTGAGGGGGCAAAGTGGAGCTGGTGGGGGCAAGTTGGAGCTGAGGGGGGCAAAGTGGAGCTGGTGGGGGCAAGTTGGAGCAGAGGGGGCAAAGTGGAGCTGGTGGGGGAAAGTTGGAGCTGATGGGGGCAAAGTGGAGCTAATGGGAGTAAGTTGGAGCTGATGGGGGCAAAGTGGAGCTAATGGGGGTAAGTTGGAGCTGATAGGGGAAAAGTGGAGCTGGTTGGGCAAGTTGGAGCTGGTGGGGGCAAGGTGGAGCTGATAGGGGGCAAAGTGGAGTGGTGGGGGCAAGTGGGAGCTGATGGGGGGCAAAGTGGAGCTGGTGGGGCAAGTTGGAGCTGATAGGGGCAAAGTGGAGCTTGTGGGCCAAAGTGGAGCTGATAGGGAGCAAGCTGGAGCTGATGGGGGGCAAGTTTGAGCTGATAGGGGCAAAGTGGAGCTGGTGGGCCAAAGTGGAGCTGATAGGGAGCAAGATGGAGCTGATGGGGGCAAAGTGGAGCTGGTGGGGCAAAGTGGAGCTGGTGGGGGCAAGTTGGAGCTTGTGGGGCAAAGTGGAGCTGGTGGACGCAAGTTGGAGCTGATGGGGCAAAGTGGAGCTGATGGGGGCAAGTTGGAGCTGGTGGGGGGCATCTCTTACAGGCATCTCCAGACCAGAGGCAGACTGTAGGATTACCACCCAGCCGGTACTTTACCGGCAGGCCCGTAAAAAATTGGCTTCTGTCCAATGTTAAGTCTATGGACGGAATGCCATGGCCGGTATTTTTTGGAAGAAAAGGTGGCAACCCTAGCAGACTGGCCCATGGGGCAGAGAGAGGACAATCATGAAAAGAGGTGGGGTATAAAGGGGTGGGACAAAAGGGGCAGAGCCAAATGGGCAGCAAAATTAGGCTTTGCCTAGGGTGGCAAAAATCCTTGCACCAGCCCTGGTTCTTCCTCTAGTGCAGTGGTTCTCAACCTTTTCTTGCTCGGGGCACCCCTAGTACATAATCTAGAACATTCGAGGCACCCCTGTCATATTTAATGTACTTTATCAAGGGCATAAAAAGGGTACAATGCATAAATATACAGTTATTATCAGATCTTATAATCATAATAACAAAACGAAACATATTGTGCATAATAATTTCTATAAATCTTTATTTAAAAGTCCATTATTGTTAGTCTTCATAGAAAACATGGGGCACCCTAAGCTGATGTCCGTGGCACACCAAAGTGCCACGGCACCCTGGTTGAGAATCACTGCTCTAGTGTTTAGAACTAAGTGGTGGGCAGTAAAAAAAAGCAGCTTGTGCACTGGACGTCCAGGGATGTATAAGGACCCCTCTCATATAGCTGCATTCAAGGACATGTATCTGCTGCTAGACTCCAGTGTCCCTGAATGGCAGAATGGAACTGTGGTCACGCTGCTCAACGGTAGATGTCGTTGGAGACCTTGCTAGCATTCCAGGGGGATGATGCACTAAAGTTTGCTAAAGAAGTGGTAAAGTGGAGATAACTTGTCCAGTGTTATCATCATACCTGGGAACTCTCCGGATTTGCCCCGGAGACTCTGGTTCTGACAGAGATTTACCAGGTCTCCGGGGCAGAGGCTGATTCCTCCGGATGTGGAGAGTTTCTATTGAAACTCTACCACATCCGCTTTTTCTCCTGCTGTTCCTCAGTCCCCAGCCTTCTGTGTGACACCATTAACCCTCTGAGTGCCAAAGTGGTAAGGAATGCATTGCTTTGCAATGCATTCCTACCACTCTGGCACTCAAAGGGTTAAGTCCCCCACACACTCGCGGCAAGCCCCGCCCCTTTTTGACGCGATTAGCGTCATTTTTGTCACCCACTGCTGAACAGAGGGCTACCCTCCGGGTAGCCCTCAACTAGAAGTTCCCAGGTCAGAGCCGGATCACAGGCAAGGCGCACAAGGCGCCTGCCTAGGGCCCGGCCAAATGAGGGGGGCCCGGAAACCTCATCCTGGACTCTGCTAAGTTATGCTCCCCTTTTCCCTCTAACCGAACTCTTTATGCCGCACTGACTCTTGGGCCCGGGCAAATGAGGCTGGGGGGGGCCCGGCGGAAACCTCATTCCTGCTGGCTGCTCACTCTATTTTTTTCATCCATCTTGCGCTCAGTGATTCTTGATTACTGCGGTTAGGTACAAGAAGGGGTACACTGCCCTTTACTCTTCCAGATTGAGTGGTGGACTGGTGCCTCTTGCCTTGCGCCGTTTTAGCCAACCTCTGTGTCATGTCTACACACTTCGCGTCTCTTGCTGCCACGGCCCACTGCAAGCCGGCGTTTACTCCCCAGTCGAAATGAGGAAGATGTGGCAGTGGCGTCAGGTGATGTCGACGTTGTGAATGACCGCGACTGCATCGGCTATCTAAGGGGGCGGGCTGGCGGCATTACCAGCTACGCACAAAGTTTGCAGTGTGCATAGCAGGGTATTGGCTGCGGCTGGGTCTGGCTGGACCGTCGCAGTCTCTCGCGGACAGTGATGCACGCGAGGGCAGCAACTGGGCAGCCAAGGAATTGGTCGGAGAAGGAGCCTGGAGGTCTGAGGAGGAGAAGTCAAGCAGGAGAGGCTTAGAGGCATGTGTATAATTATTATATATAAAAATATACCTATACCATATTGCACAGATACCATGGTGAGTAAACAGGTTAGGGGAAGAGCACTATAATCAAACATGTAAACAATAAATGTAATAAATTTATATAGCCCATATAATGAATATATGAAAGAAGGTACCTTCTATTTATAATAAAACAATCTTAAAACCAGTAATAAAAAAACAGTGATATAAAGTGATTCTAATGGTAATGCTATAAATCTAAATTCAGGTTAATGCTGATTTAACCTGAATTTAGATAAATAGCATTACCATTGGAATAACTTTTTATCACGGTTTTTTATTATTGGTTTTAAGATTGTTTTTATTATAAATAGAAGGTACCTTTCATAAATATTCATTATATGGGCTAAATAAATTTATTACATTTATTGTTTATATGTTTGATTATTTCAGACTATAGTGCTCTTCCCCTAACCTGTTTATTCAGGTATACTTCAAGTACTGTGAAGAGTAACAAAAAAAAATAAAAATGGGTGTGACCACAAGAGGGTGTGGTTAATGGAGGGGTATGTCTAAGTGAGGAGAATGGTTAGGGTGGGGCAAAGGCAGGGCTAGGGGCGCCAGAGGGTGTTGTGCCTAGGGGCACCTGAGATGTAAATCTGGCCTGCCTGCACACATGTCCACAGTCCCTGGACGCTTCCTGTGTGACAGACAGCATGCGAGGAGTCCTAGCATGCGGTCTGTCACACAGGAAGCATGCTCGTGTGCTCTCTCCGGCCCAAAGAAAAAAAAAACAAAACTGCTCTAACCCTCTGGCGCACTGCTTGGCAGATGAGGAGCGGGAGCAGCAGAAGCAAGAACCAAACGCGCTTGGGGAGTCTCAGTAGACTGGCCACACAGGAATGAGGATATTTGCAAGTCCAAATAAGGTGCTATATAATATAAATATATAAATGGAAATATACTTATATATACTATATATAAAAGAAGAAGAAATACAACTAGGGATACTATCATGATCCGATCGATTGGAGCGATCTGCTTTAATCCCTCACTGTATTAGAGACTCGTTCCCTGCCAGGAGGTTTGCAAGGACACTAAAATTAACGTATTTATTAGTAATAGTTAAAAAGAAAAACCCTAAATTGAAAAACCTAACAAAGGGACCACTCGAATTGTAGATTACCTGTGTACAAATTGATGCTCTACTACAGAACAAAGCACCCTGATTTCTATACTTTAGGGTTTTTCTTTTTAACTATTACTAATAAATAAAAGTTAATTTTAGTGTCCTTGCAAACCTCCTGGCACTGAATGAGTCTCTAATACAGTACGTCATTAACACAGATCGCTCCAATCGATTGGATAATGATAGTATCCCTAGTTATACTGTAAGTCTTCTTCTTCTAATCTAGTGTATAATTTTGAGACTTGCAGTGCATTATTTTTCTAAGTGGAATTACTAGAGAGACCTTATTTAGATAGTGTATAAATAAAAGAAGCCAGTATAGTATTGGATGGTCTGGGGGGGGGGGGAGGGTAGGGGGGCCCCCAATTTGGGTTCCTGCCTAGGGCCCCATACAGTCTTAATCCGGCTCTGTCCCAGGTATGGTTATCATGTCTCCAAATCCTATTAAATATTATGGAGCCAATGCACTACGATTTCTCCAGTATGAGATAACTTAGTCTTACTGAATATGCTCCATATAACTTAGAGATGTGATATCACCGCAGAAATTATATCCACTTTTCCATCTCTTTATCACACTTTAGCGCATAACCACCCCCAGGGATTAAAAACCAATTTAATAATGCAATGGAGATTTTGGGAATTGCTATTTGTCGCTTATGATGCAGCTGCTTTACTCCAAAACTGAATCTCTTTTGTTTGCTGAATATGGTCAAAAGCCTTATGTATAAAAGCAAGTGGAATTAGCATGGGTAATGTTCCAATATTCCCGTAGATACAAATTGTGCTTTTAGATTCCTTTAGTGCTAAAGGTCTCAAAATAAAAATCTACGGTGCTATGTAACTATTAAACACCCGTGGTAAAAACACTACCACTCATGCACTGTACGTATACGTAACCGCGTGCACCTTAACGTGAGCGCGCACGTCTGGAAGCTGTGGCCATCTTGGCGGAGGCGGTTTTGACTGATCCCTGGTTGCTATGGTAGCGGCTCTTCAACAAGGTCCTGCAGCCGGTGCGAAGTGTCAGATCGCCTTAATTGCAAGCATAGTGGAGAAGTAAAGATGCCGGCGGCCGGCGGGGACAAGAGAAAGCGGTTCGTACTCACCACCGCTCACAACTACTTTGGGATTCCTTTGGATGAGGAGGTCTCAGGTTGCTGGGAACTCGACCGCTTTCTAGATGATGGCAATGAGTTCATCCTATCCGGGCGGAGGGTTGGGGCCCGGGTCTTGTTCTCTAACAAGGTACGTACTCCCAGGGTAGTGATATTCATTTTCCGTCACTTTACCTCAGAGGGTAGGCAAACAGTGGTTTCCCAAATGTTACAGTTCTAAAACTTCCACCATGACTGGCTGATGGTTCTACTACTGATGTAATCGAACAGCAGTTGGAGAGACACACACAATGTGCTCACTACAGATCATACTGTAATTCCCTTATACTGAGACTTTACTAACAACTTTCACCATTTGGGTACCAAGTTGCATTGCGGTGTAATGCCCCCGCACCCCCATCTGTCTTTCAAGATGCTGTCATTCTTTAACCCCTTAGGGTTACACAACATATTACTCAGCAATGATTTTCACATTCCCGTGGTCCTTAATGAGTTAAATTGAAAGAGGTGGTCAAATCCTGATCCTTAAGGATTTACTTCTGGTCTTCAAGAGTTTAAAATGCTTGAGAATGATGAAAGAGACTTATCCTAGCAAAGCATACCTGTAGGAAAATGTTAGTATATATTCATACATGGGAACTCTCAAGGTTTCACCCAGATCTCATGTTTTCAGGGTGAAGAGAAAAATTCTCAGGGTGAGAGAGCCCAGTGTAAATTACTGCTTCATTTTTACCAAATTCCTGCTTATTCACTATGTTATTGCCATTTCTATCAGAAAGACAGAGGGAGATGCCCTGCTTCTCTTTTGTATGTTCAGGCTGTGAAAATTCTATTGCAGGTTAATGATTATTTGGGGACCTGGTTAGAGCAAGCATGGATACATTGACGGAAATCTACATCATGGGGAACTTGATGTGTTAATTTTGAAAGTCCCCAGGTATTGTGCATATTCATATGGGAAACATTTACTGTATTGACTTTATTGATGTGTTAATGGTCCAAAAATAGAACAAATAACCCAAATAACCCCCTATTAGGCTGTTCACAAGGGTGAATGTCGTGTGACGGAAATCCATCCTGTTGCAGAATGTTGAAATGTCCTGTATTCAACATAAAACACAGGAACAATTCAGCAGGTATTATTTGCAGGTTCAACACTAAAAGCGGAGTTAAGAATGAGAGGTCATCAATTAAGACTAGTGGAAAGGAGTTTTTGACTAAAACAAAGGCAGGGATTTTTTACAGTAAGGGGAGTAAAGTTATGGAATTCTTTGCTTTGCGATGCTGTGCTCGCAGATACTGCAAATGCTTTCAAGAAAGTATTGGATACCTATCTGGAACAGAGCAATATTGAGCATTATGACCATTGGCTTCAAAGCAGATAGGATGTTGATCAAGGGGAATATCTCACTGTCATTTGCAGTCAGGAATTAATTGGTTTTAACCACTTGGGGCTTAATTGGAATAGCTTCAAAGTTTTCTTTCTTTTTTTTTTTTTCTTCTCCACTGGAATATTAGGGATGATTGGCATGGGCTGAACTTGATGGATGCATGTCTTTATTTCAGCCTCATCAACTTTGTTACTGTGTATGGAAGAGGGCCATTGGTGTTGGAAGGAGGTCCACTAAGATACTAAAGTAGACCAGTTCACCTTAGAATTACCACTAGGAATTTTGGGAGTATATAACCTTTATTACTTTTCTTAAAACAGTGACTGTAAGTTAAACTAATATTGATTAATTTCAAAGTAAAAACCAAAAAAAAAGACAAAAAAAAACACTTGCGTGCTAACTTCCACTCTCTTGAGGAATTAAAAGCAGAATTGCCTGTTGCTGAGACACTGTCCACGCACAGTCAGATAGTAGGCAGGTACTGCCTGCTGGAAAAAGAGTATTTATGTTAAAACAAATAAATACAAAAGAATGTTATATAGAATTTACTTTATTTACTTTTTCTGGCCATTATTCATGGCAGCATTCACCACTGGGTAGCTTCCCATCTGACCGACAGGAACAAAATGAAAGCTATAAAAGCCCCTTTCCCATAAGTCCCCAGTGTCTAGTCTCAAGATTTGCTTTATGGAAACAAGAAGTGGGGATGTTTGGTGAATGCTGAAAGGGGTAATGGCCAGGAAAAGAAAATAATGGAAGCTGATATAATTTTATCTTTTATTGGGCATCCGTGGCTGCACGACCAGTGGGAAGTACCTTATCAATACCTGAGGAAGAATGGAAGGGCACGATAAAAGAACAATACATAACTGTAAAAAAAAAGGTGCCCAAAGAAACAGACTGAAGAAATTTCAGTCCAAACAGAACTGTTTCTGCTGATTGGACATCTAAAATGTAATGCCTTATGAAGGTGGAGACAAAAGAAAAGGTTGCTGCTCTGCAAATCTCTTTGGAAGGGACTGCAGTCTTTACTGCCCAAGATACTGCCATTGTTATTGTGGCTTTGTGGGACTGGAGCCCTTTTACCCTGATAGACCTTTATGAAGCATGAGAATCCACAGGCTCAATGTTTACTTTACTGCTACTTGTCCTTTTTTGAATTAGAAAAAGTCTGCTAGATGTCGGAGTCACAAAGTGGACATTTTGTTGCACAGAAAGCTTTGTAAATAGATGTTATGCAGGGGGCAAAGCACAACCCCCCCTTTTTTTGTGTGTATGTATGTATGTATGTATGTATACATATTTACATTCCCCTTAACCCTTTGAGTGCCAGAGAGTTATCCAACTCATTGCAACACAATACATTGGATACCTCTCTGGTTAACGTGTTTCTTACACCAATTAGGGGCAACTTTTGGGTGCATTCTGGTTCAGTCTATGCAGTGTCCTACTGGGAGTCTTGATGAAATGCCCCAGGTCTGATATACTAAGGAAAATGTGGTATGATTCTGGAGCAAGCCAACTACTCCATAAGGGACAAATAAAAATTCCCCATATATATTGAATTGCTCAAAAACAATAAACCTTCTCAACTTATCCATTCTTTTATACTGAGCTGTTAACTACATGAATGCTGGACCGGTCTCCATTGATTTGCTTTACAATATAATATGTTGGAGAACTGTTTAGCATTCAAGGGGTTTAAATCGGTGTCATTTTTATTTGTCCCTTATGGTGGAGTTGGTTTGCCCCACAATTACTTCAGTTTTCAGCATTGGTTCTTCTGTTGACTCTAAAATAAAAAAAAAATGACGAGTCAAGTTGACAAGCCCTCAAGAGTTCTGCAGCTGGATAGAGAGCCATGGACGAAGGACTTTATGAACCTGGATAGAGAGCCATAGGCAAAGGACCTTATGCACCTGGATAGAGAGCCATGGACAAAGGACCTTATGCACAATTATGGAGCAGTTCTGGGGCAAATCAGCTGCACTTCAGGAGACAAATCCCCTAAATCACTGTTGAATTAAATGGGGCTTTTTAACCCTTTCCGTGCCAGAGGGGTACACAACGCATTGCTCTGCAATACATTGCGTACTCCTCTGGCACTGCAGTGGTTAACACCTTGAATGCTAGAGACGTCTTCAGTGCAGTATGTCTCAGTGCTTTGGAGATTACAGTCCCATAGGGGCGAATAAACCATTCAAGTGATATAAATGCAACTTATTTGTATCTATGGAAAGTTTTATTGGTCCCCTATGGGGCAGTTTGTTTGCTCTAGAATTACCACTTTCATATTGGGTTTAAAAGCTCCGGAGAATTCTCCACTGCCAATCAAGGGAATTATACACTATACAGTGATAAAGAGGTGGTGAAGAGGCGTTAATTTATCCAGTGATATCACTTCTGTAATTCCTATGTTATTCTATGGAGCCTCTACACTAAGAAATCTTCGACTTGAGAAATCATAGTGATTTAGCTCCATAGAATTATATAGGAACTGGAGAATTGATCCCTAAGGGGAAGTTATCTCCTCTTTCTTACCTCTTTATTACTCCTTAGGGCATCTCAGCCCAGGTCTCAGAATTTCCATTCCACAGCCCACCCAGGACCTCGAAACATAGATTGTTCATGCAGGGACCAGAGGTAATGTACAACACATTGTGAAGGGTTACTAAACTTAATGTTATTCATGTGAAAGAAGTTATGTATCTGCGACCTGACACACACACACACACACACTTTTTTGTATAGACTCTCTACCAACAGTACATATTTTCAGGCAATTCCTGCTTGAGTTCACATTGATTAATCTGAGGCTCAATCAGATTCAAGGGTGTCCAGTCTTTTAACTCCAAGGGCCATAGCTGAGTATAAAACAACTGACTGATTGAGAACAAGACACTACATTAAAGACAAGTGTGCTCATGGAAACAAAATGAGAAGCTATATAGATTGGTGTATGTATTGAAACAAAATGAGATGTTATACAGATTGGTGTATGTAATCCGCAGCTAAGGTTGGAAACTACCTTGTCCCATTGCCTGAGATTATATGAGCATGCTTGTTTTGTTTTAAAGTAGAACAAATTTAATTGGAGCTGCGAAGGACCAGACTGACTATGTCTGAGGGTCATGATTGGCCCCAAGGCCTCAAGTTGGGTGTTCCTGTTTTGACTGATCCACCTGTTGTCTAGCAGGGATGTCCTGAAAATATGTACTATCGGTGTCTCTCGAGGATCAAGATTAGCTACCCATGCATTAGGCTATAGTTTTAAAATAGTTTATCAAATAAATTAAACATTTGATAAATTAATTGTAATTGATTATGTACATAACTGTGCATCTGTCTGCAATGTATGGTAGACTTTTTTTTTTTTTTTTTTTTTTTTTTTTACAGCTACAGACATCTATTTGCATAAAATGTGTGTTCTCTATTTAGGTTGATGCCGGCGATACAAAAGATAAAGTGCTTGTGTTCTTTAAGATACGACCGGATGTCATTTCTGAAGACAATCTCCATGAAAATATCCTGGTGTCATCCATGCTAGATTCCCCTATTAATACACTTTATCAAGCAGTAAGACAAGTCTTTGCACCAGTATTATTAAAAGTAAGTCATTAATTAATATCCGCATACTGATATAATAGGCATTATCTCACTTTTTTCCCCAGTAAAACTGGAGCAGACTCTCATTAAGATATTGTGCTTTACAGATGCCATTTCTCAATGCACTCTGTTTTCCTAAATGGAGACATCCTGTGACTGATGTACTAAGAAGAACTAGAGTGACTCTGGATTAAATCATAAGGAAAAACACTTTATTTTTGCTTTGAATCTTCTACAAGTACATAACATGTACAGTTTGATTGTCTATACTTTTTATTTTTTTTATTTATTATTTAGGTTTTTTTGAAATCTTTATATCCCTGACAGTGAGCTTCAGTGACATATACATTTATTCAGGATGTAATTCAATGTTCCACCCTACATACAGCACTGCATGACTTTTTTTTTATACATTGAATCTCTAGACATGCTATCTTTTTTCCAAACAGAAAGCTTTCTGAAAACAGATCCAGGGTGCTCACTGTAAAAAATAAATCAAATAATAATAAAAAGTATAGGCAATTTGACTGTATATATTATGTGTTTGCAGAATATGCAAAGTCAAAATTGAGTGTTACCTTTTCTTTAATAAGCTTCTTTTAAATCAGCTGAAATGGTGGGACTGTCCCATGTGCTGGGCTTGATTTGACTCCAGTTCTTCTTCCTACCATCAGTCCCACTGTCCTCCCAAATGAACTGTGTGTGTACCTGGGAGCTCAGTAGGCACTGAACAGAAACACACAATACCGGCGTACAAAGTGTGAGCCTGTAGGTGCACAGATACACTAATACATTTTTTTCAATCGTTTTCATATTTTGTGACATGCAGATACTTGTGAAACAATGTGTAATAATGTTTGCTACATCTGCACTTAATTTGTTTTTGGGTCTAGTACAGTGAATGTTAAACGCACAAGTGTTCAAGAGGTTAAAGGGATAGTAATACTTCGTTTTAACTTTATTTTATTTTTGTAGGCATTAAAAAAACATGAAGAATGATATAAGTCTTATCTCTCAAACCTTTATGGTTTAAGAGATATTCACAAGCAAAGTTTCCACTCCCGCCCCTTTTACCTAGTGTAAGCCATCTCTTCTCAGATGTGGAATCTGGTTGTAAGACCAGACAGATAACAGCAGGGGACAATCTTCTTTGTATAAAAACAATGAAAGCCCTTGCCCCCTTGACAAGTTTTTCAGCTTTTTCCCTTATCTTAATTGAAGATTGTCCCTCTCTGCAGTCTACCTGGGCACCTCCCTTCTGAGCTGGCTGTAAGGGGGGGGATACTTTTCTTGTGAATATCTCTTAAACCATAAAGGTTTGAGAGATAAGACTTATATCGTTCTTCATGTTTTTTTAATGCCTACAAAATAAAATAAAGATAAAACAAAGTATTACTATCCCTTTAAAGCCCCATTTAGATCATTGGGAATTTTCCATTCTACCCTGTGGTGTTGTTGGTTTAATGCAGATTTGCACATATTTATCCTGCTGCCTATGGGCCTTAATGTTTACTCACTGGCTGTTTTCTACCGTTATTCCCATTTTTAGGATGATAAATGGAGCAAGGATTTTGACCCTAAACTTCAAGCCTTGCTAAGTGATCTGGAAGCAGGTTTGGGCAATGCGTTAAGAAGAAGTGTTTCTAGCCGTGGGACCTCTACGTTTGGAGAAGATGATTTACAAGGTAAGCAGACAAGTGAATGGGATGATACTGTACAGCAATAGTTCCCAAACTTTTTGATTTTGGAGAGCATTGAGCCCTAACAATCAGAGGCCTTCTACTCACTGAGTGCTAGAAAGGCCTCCAACTTATTGCATTACAGTGAATTGGAGACCTATTTTGCAATGAAGGGGATACCTTATCCATATCAATAATATCTGAATGCTAGCGGATACTACTAACAAGACAAAATTACCAGGTTAAAGGGATAGTAATGGTTAATTTTAAGTTGATTTAATACTCTAGACATTAAAAAAAGATTAACATCAATGTAAGTCTTATCTCTTAAACCTTTATGGTTTGAGAGATATAACTTGCTCAAGTTACCTTTTCTTGGCTGTTTTACTCAAGTCTGCCATCTAGCTGACAGCTGCAGATTCCAGTCATTTGACCAGACAGAGACTCTTCAGCAGAACTGAAATCACGCTATTTAGAAATAAATACTTAATTGGAACGGTCTACAAATATGCTTGCAAGCCAGGCACACTTTGTACACCGTTTCAAATTAAGTATTTATCTTTAGATACCATTATATCGGCGCTGCTGAAGAGCCACATCTGTTCAAGGGGCCAGAATCTGCTTCTGACAGCTTTACAGCTCGTGAAGCAGAAAGGGGAGGCCAGAGAACTTTATTTTCCTATATCTCTCAAACCATAACGGTTTGAGAAATACAAATAAGTGCAAGTACTCTCTTTTAATTGTATACACCGTATAGTTAATACTTTTTTTCTGACATTACTATCCCTTTAAATTGTGTCATGATGCAGGTAATTATATTTGATAATTATTTGTTTCTTATAGGATTCTTCTTTATTGTGATTTCTACAAGAGAAATCTGACAGAGAACTTCTTTGCACTGAGTGAAAAGTTTCAGTGTTCTGCATGTCAACTAGCAGTAACAGAGGGTACCCTGTCTGCCTTACTGAGCCCTTTAAAGTGGATCTCTCACCTCTATAAAAGTTTACCTCTTTGTAATCTTCTTATAACGTTAAAGGGATAATAATGTTAGCAATAAAGTACATCGCCGAGTCTTCTAATGTAACACATTGCACTATTTTTAGCAACTTTTCTATAGTTCAAAAGATATTAAATGTAGAAAGGTCCCCCTCCCTCCCCTTCTGGCCACGTCACGCTACATCTCTGTCTGGTCCGGATGGATGCAGCGAGGGACAAACTTCAGTAACCAAGGAAAATCCTGCCCTCCGTCAAGAGGGGTGGGGTTTTCCCTATATTTACTTTGTCCCTCGCTGCATCCGTCCGGTCCTGGGATCAGACTACAGATTCAGTGGGAGGTGGCCAGGAGGGGTATTTTTTTGCATTCTTTCGAACTACACAAATGTAAGTTGCTAAAAATAGCGCAATGTGTTACATTTACTATAAAGAAGACTCTGCTTTGTACTTTATTGCTAACATTACTATCCCTTTAACATGTAATCTGTAATGTGTTTTTTTTTTTTTTTTTTTTTTTAAATTTAATGAAGGTTATAGATACATTTACAGTTTTTAAAGTGAGCCGGTAACGTAACTTCAGGACAGGCTGTGGCACAACTCTGACCGCAGCCTGCCAATCTTCATCTGTTCCCCTCCTTTTGTAGTGCCTCTTTCCAACCTCTTGCGATGATGTACTATTCCTCCGTGTGAGCTGGAGCGGTCTCATTGGCAAGACCACTTCAGTTCACATGAAGGAATCCTCCTTCATCGGAGGAGGTTGGAAAGAGGTGCTACAAAAGGAGGGGAACAGATGAAGATTGACAGGCTGCGGTCAAAGTTGTGCCACAGCCTGTCCTGAAGTTACGTTACCGGCTCACTTTTAAAACTGTAAATGTTGCTATAGCCTTCATTAAATAAAAGAAAAAAAATTACAGATTACATGTTAACTTTATAATAAGATTACATAGAGGCAAACTTCTGTAGAGGTGAGAAATCCCCTTTAACCCCTTAAAGACCGGGAAAATCTGAGGTTGTTTTCACTTATGTCTTTGTTCAACCATATTTTCTCTTTAATTCCTTTTGTACACCCACACAAATTATATACTGTTTTTTTAAGTACAAGCAGGGCTTTCTTTTGATACCACAATTATATGAATACCTCATTGTTTAATTTGATTTAAATAGAAAAAAAAGAGGAAAAAAAACCCCCAAAAAAACATTTTCCTGTCAGGATTTATTAGTTCATTACAAAAAATACCCCTAAATATATTCATTTGCTTCTCCTGAATATAAGAGTACCCAATATGCTTAGTATTTCAATCCCTTTCTCACATTTACAAGGTAAATATTACAAGATGGACGCCATTATTTCCAACCTGTAATTTTTCAACAATTGGCATGTGAAGGTAAATAATCAGGAGAATTTTGAAGTTTTTTTTATGCAGCTATTTTTCCAGAAATGTTTTTCAAAATTGTGGTAATATTTTTTTTTAATGTTTTTTTTGTTTTTTCAGTTTTCATACTTACATTTCAATATTCCTGTTGATATCAAGCACGGGATAGTTGAAAATAAAAAAAAAATGCATTGATTAGTGTTCAGCTCCTTCTTCTGAGTACGGCAATACCCCCATATACATAGGTTTCTCAAGGTTTGGGGAAGCTACAGGGCCCAAATTGGAACATGCGCAACATCTATTTTCAAGCTAGCCGCCATGCATTTAATGAGTGCATGGCAACTTTCTATTATCTGAAAGCTCCGCTTTAACTGGTGCAATGTCTCAATTGGGGCTATGTAACAGTGCTCCACTTTAAGATTTCCACCCAAAAGTGTTCAGCTCCTTCTTCTGAGTACGGCAATGCCCCATATGCAAAGGTTTGTCAGGGTTTGGGGGAGATACTGGGCCCAGTTGGAACATGTGAGTTTCCTTTTACAGACATGCCATTTTTACAGCTGGTGCCTTGTCTCATTTCGGACTGTTTGGTAATGCTGCAATGAATTTTACCCCCAAAAGTATATGTTGTAGAAGTGTAGACAACCCTGGCTTTCATTCTATTTGCACTTTTTTAGTTTTTTTGCTGCCACTCTATCAGCAATCCCTCCCAAAACCTGCAATAAGGCAGAGAAACACTATTTTTTTACACTTCTATTTTAGTGTTGCTCTGGATTTCAATCGGATGATGTTTGCAGATTTTTTGTAAAGGGATAGTAATACTTCGTTTTAACTTTATTTTATTTTGTAGGCATTAAAAAAACATGAAGAATGATATAAGTCTTATCTCACAAACCTTTATGGTTTATGAGATATTCACAAGCAAAGTTTCCCCCTCCCGCCCCTTTTACCTACTGTAAACAATCTCTTCTCAGATGTGGAATGCAGTCCATAGACTGGACAGATAACAGAAGGGGACACTCTTATTCCTTTGAAAACAATGAAATCCCTGCCCCCCTTGACAAGCTTTTCAGGTTTTTCCGTTATCTTAATTGAAGATTGTCCCTCTCTGCAGTCTACCTGGGCAGCTCCCTTCTGCCCTGGCTGAAAAGTGTTACATCAGTAAAAGGGGTGGGAGGGGGACACTTTGCCTGTGAATATCTCTTAAAGGGGAACTTTCACCCCTTAATAACTAAATCTCCCCTTACTGCTGACCTGGCGACTAGCTGCTTAGTAGCGCTAGTCGCCAGAAATCTTACCCCGTTCTCAAGATTTCGCCGTTTGAAAGGATCAGGAAGCACGGACGTCTCTTCACAGTGACGTCCGTGCGCCTGCGCTGTCAGTCCCTTGTGCACCGTACGGTGCACAAGGGACTGACAAGGGACTGACAAGGAACTGACAGCGCAGGCGCACGGACGTCACTGTGAAGAGACGTCCGTGCTTCCTGATCCTTTCAAACGGCGAAATCTTGAGAACGGGGTAAGATTTCTGGCGACTAGCGCTACTAAGCAGCTAGTCGCCAGGTCAGCAGTAAGGGGAGATTTAGTTATTAAGGGGTGAAAGTTCCCCTTTAAACCATAAAGGTTTGGGAGATAAGACTTATATCATTATTCATGTTTTTTTAATGCCTACAAAATAAAATAAAGTTAAAACGAAGTATTACTATCCCTTTAAGTGCTTTACATTAGTGATGAGTTACATCGCCTGAGTACGGCAATCCCCCATATGCATAGGTTTGTCAGGGTTTGGGGGATTACTGGGCCCAGTAGGGAACATGTGTGTTTCCATTATCAGAGATGGAAAAAACATAGGGTGCTTTGCTTCCCATTATAATTTGATAGTGTTAGACCTAAGGAGGGATGTGTTTTGAAATATAAAAAAACAGGATATTTCAGGGGGGAAAAGTGGCCAAATAATAAAATAAACTTTACAGCACTACTGCATTGTGCCGTCATGGTATTGCTTGAAGCAGTCACCCATGCACAGGCCAGGTTTGGAAGGGCAATCAGGACAGTAAGTGGGTGTTTCTCTCCTGATTCCCTTGCTGTAGCAAACCATGCAGCACTTTTGTGGGTTTTTCTTTTGGAGGTTGGGGGGGATTTTATAAATAAAATATACTACTCCGGGTTTTGGTGGAATTATTTCTGTTGCCCCTTGAAACAAAAACTAGGAAATAAGATGGAGCCGATACTGCAGAAAACTAAGTTTTAGAGTGGGGTTTGCCAATTTGGAAATCAAAAAAGATTTGTATAGTGCAGTCTGCATCATGTAAATGGCAACCTTTTTGTACCATGCCCTACACTTTCGCATGGTGAGGTACGGCTGCATGAGTTGACCACACAGATCAACTCCCCCCATGTGCTTGTTGTTGTCTCTGATGCAGACTGGCTTTCTTAGTACCCCCCTTCTGCCATGAACAGAGACTGATACAGTTTTGTCCTCATGCATGGTGGCACAAAGCTGAGGATGTCCCGGTTTTTAGTTTTTTTTCCTACAAGTTCTTTGGGCATCTCCCTGCAATTGTGCCTGACAGTGTCACAGTCCACGGTGTCAAAATGAAAAAAGTGACTTAAATAAAAGGGGGCTGGTGTAGTAGTTGTCAACATATAAGTTATATCCTTTATTTAATAAGGGGTAAATTAGATCCCAAACTATTTTCCCATTTGTTCCCAGAGATTCGGAGCAACCAGGAGGGTCAAGTTGGCTGTCCTTTCCCTCATAAATTCAAAAAGCCTGGGTATAGCCTGTGGCACTTTTGCACAATTTATTAAATTTAATGCCAAATTTGGATCGCTTGGAGGGGATGTATTTCTTGAACTCTCACCTGCCTTTATATTTCATAAGGGATTCATCTATACTTATGTGTTTTTGGGGGGTATATACTTGGGGAAACTTTTCCTGTAAATGATTTATTAGGGGTGAATTTTGAACAGTCTGTCATACTGGGGGTGTTCTTTTGGGAGGCACAGGGAATTATCGCTAAAGCGCATAAAGAGCAAAATCATTTCGTATCTAGTCCTGGTCATTGTTTTGGCGAATATAGGGGTATCATATATGGGGTTTTTACTCCAGTATGACCAAATACTTGTTTTTTTTTACTATTCCCATTGTCATTGTTATGGCCCAGAATTTCTTAAATTCTAAAAGGTCTGTGGGTTGCGATATTTCTTCCTCGGAAACAAACACTGATGGGTTGGCGGCAGTATATTGGGCTGCATATAAATTTGTTTGAGACACGATTTCCTCCAAAATTTCTTCCCCCAAAAATAAATAAAAAAAACTGAACATAGGTAAGTCTGGCCACATCCACTTGAATTCCTAGGTTGCCTGTGAATTCAGGAATTTGTGGGCATAAATTGGCTGGTGATACCCATTCATCAACAGGAGTGGCAGTACTTGCGGCAGGTCTTGGGACCGTACTTGGGACATTTCTTAGGGCAGCTCTTTGGGAAGGTCTTTGGGAATTTGGTGGGGCAGTTGCTGGGGCAGCTCTTGGGGCAGTTGTTGGGGCAGCTCTTGGAGCTGTGCATCTTTTTTTCACTGAAGGCCCAGCGTCATCACTACTAGAGCTGCTCTCATTCTCAGAAAACTGAGTGATGTAGAAGTCTGACGCAGTGTCTGTGGCTTCTGAGTCAGATGCCAAAAAGGAATACGCCTCTTCTAAAGTGTACCTCCGCTGCATCGTATACAACTACTCTAAACTGAATAAATTACTAACTTCTATACCTTTTTAAACAGGAACTCTGGAACACAACAGCAAGATGTCTCGCTGTCTCTCTCCACCTCAGAAGTGTGTAAGATGGAGGGAGGCAGAGAGATGTGCTAGGGGCAGTATTTGTAAATACTGTCCCTGTCATTCTGCTTCTGCAACATGTGATTCGCTATCCCATCGCTCCTTGCGGCGATAGTTTAACCCATGATGGTCCAGGACCATCATGGGTCCTTAAGGGTATAACAATCCATGTTGGTACAGGACCGTCATGGGTCCTTAAGGGGTTAAGGATCAGTGGGCTGTGCAGTGCATTGTGAAATGGTCCTTAAACGGATAGTATTGCCATATAATAACTAAAGCTAATCTTCCAGGCATTAAAAAGTTAAACTAAATTCCCCAAGTCCCATCTCTCAAACCTTTACGGTTTGAGAGATATTCGGGACCAAAGTTCCCTTCTCCCTCCCCTTCCCCTGATGTCAGCTCTCAAGCTGACTGCAGGGGAATCCTGTCCCGGGACCGTCTGAGGCTCTTCAGCAGAGCCGCAACCGCGTTACTGAAATATAAATCCTAAACTGGAACAGCAGAAGCACTGACATAGGCCTTTAAACTTGGTCAACAACAGTTGATGTTTTATATCAGTGCTTTTCAGCTCCAGTCCTCAGAACACATCAACTGTGCAGGGTTTCAGGCTCTTCACATGATTAATATCATCAGCAGGGTTAGATCTGATATACAATGACTCATTTACTAATTGATCTGCTTGTTCTCATATGAGGAGACTCTGTACACCTGTGCTGTTAATGTGAACTGAGGACTGAAATTGGGAATCATTCTTAGATATATCCTTCTTACTTGAGCTCAAGTTGATCAGCCATTTTGACAGATCCACATTTGCTAATGATAGAATCACTTAAGCTTAACTCAGGAGATACTGAAAATTGCTGGAGACTGAGGACAACTTTGGTAATATATTGATACGAGCAGGATTGGGCAAGGAGAAGCCCTCCAGCTGTTGTTGGACTGAAACTCCCATTGTCCTTAGTTTGTTGAAAATAGATCATGTTCTTGAAATAAAACCAGTATTTTTGCTTTGTGCAGGTATTTTAACACCAAGTGATGAGTTTCAGTTTTGGTCAGAAATTGCTGAGAGCAGAAGTAAATCAAGTATCAAGGAAAGAGCGAATCATTTTAGAAGTCTGTTTCAAGCAATTGCAAAGGTATGTTTTTCTGTCTTAGCAGAAACGTAAATTGTTTTCTTTCTAACTTAGGCCTAGATTCCATTGCAGTTGATAACTTCAAGGGTTTTATCTACAATTTTCCCCTTTAGACTTCAATGAAAATAATAAAACAATTTGAGAACACTTATCACTTGCAATGTAATCTGGACCTTGGTTGAACTTAATGGGCTTGTGTATTAATTTTTACCTCACAAAATATGTAACTAAGATTTTAGGAGAAGGGTTTAACTGTGGACAGATATGACTGTAAAACATGGGTTAGGGCAGGGGTGGAAACATTCCAGGAATCTGGTTTGTGATTGAAGACTGGTTCATGCCAACATCAGCCATATATATGACTGGCAGTAATCAAGGTGGTCTGGCCAGTTGTTAGATTGTTCTCAAGTGGTTCTGGGGATGGCAATTTGCACTCTGGCCCAATCTTCAGGCATGTTAAAACAAGTGTTTAATGCAGAATTCATCTTATGTTGACATATGTCATGTTCTAGGAAAAATGCAGAAAAAATAATTTTTTTTAAAAATGCAGAAAAAAAAATTTTTTTTAAAAATGCACAGGAAACCCTGGGTTACAAACAGCTATGTGAACTAGTATTTAGAGTGGCACTTGTAGAAGATTGATTACAGCTGTGCAAGACCATCTGAGTGTAGGTGATGGGTTACAGCAGTGGGGGACCATCTGAGTGTAGAAGATGAGTTATCGTGGGGAGAGACCATCTGGGTGATTGAGTGGAAAGACATGGTTAGATACAGGGGTGTTTGATAGGTCCTGGCAAAGGGGGCTAGAGTCCCAGGCCCCATATTAAAAGCCCTGTTTCCTTTTGCCAGCATTGGGTATGTAATGATACTCTCCCTACAAATAATTGTGCAATTGGGCAGTGTGTTAATAATGCATTAGATTGGCCCAAACCCCATGTCTCCTGACAACCTCTAAACTCTTCTGGTTGGAGAATAGAGATATAGGAGAGGCCTAACTTACCATGTCTGGAGGTGAAGTGAAAGTGAGGGAGAGTCTATAGTTGGAAAATAATGCTATAAATGTTTTAGTTATGTATTTATAAAAATAAGAATTGGTTTGTTTTCAGTACTACAATAGCTTGGACAGCTTTCCCTTATCAGAAATTGTGGAACTCGTGGAAACTACTCAGGAAACACTTGATGATGTATGGAGACAAACGGATTGTGATCCTTATCCTGAAAATCGTATGAAGCATTTACTAGATATCACAGGTATGTTCCTTACACCCTGTACATACATTGCAAGTATAACAAGCTTTCAGTGTAACTTTTACATTATGGATGGGTCAGGCTTGAAGCCATTTGCAATTATCAATGAATATGTTTATATAGCACCACAAGTATATGCAGCGCTTTACAATTTTAGGTTTTAGTCAGTACAGGGTTACAAGTGCTTTGCAAAGTGAAACACTGGAAGTGAGATCCTAGCCCAAAAGCTTACAATCTAAAGTGCTAATGGGAGAAATACATAGTACATAAGGGTCAAGTATAGAATACAGTTTTAGAGTTCTGGTCAGGATAGGGGACACAAATAAAGTAAATAATTTATAAGAGCCTTAGTTGTGCAAAGTCAGTGCCTTCTATGCCCCAAGCAGATTGAACATATCCCTTCTGGACTTCAAAAGGCAGTCTGACATCTCCCTTGAATAACATCCTACCAGTACTGTAACCAGCTGCCAAAATGATCTGTATCATCTTGACCTACAAAGGTATCCAGTACTTTCAGAGAACCAAATTTTAAGAACCATGGAGGCCCAGAAATATAGCAATCCAAGTAGAATGCCTTTGTATTTTGGTTGTGTTACTTAGGCCCATTAATATTTATGGGAAAAGCAGACACTTTGCTGTGTTGTACACCCAGGACCTCCAACATCCTTTCTGATCATTGGATTAAATGTTTTCCTTGCTGAAATCTGGGATATTTTGGAAACCCATGGTGAGGCCCCTTGAAGTTGGAGACTCCAGAGACCAGGCGTTTTATTGCCTACGGATACTTTTGCATTTTTCTAAAAAAAAAACAAAAACATTATCTTTTGTGTCCTTAATAAAATCCTTGCTTTGTTTTAGTTAAAACTTATTTCCCCTAGTTTTACTGAATGACCCCTTATTTTTTGCTTGGCTCTTTCAGTAAAGAGATCCCTTCATATACACTATAGTAACGCTTGTATTATCAATGGGGTGTGCACCAAATTATTGAGCAATTGTAAGCATCTGTTAGCTGTACAACACAAAATAAGGTTAAAGTAAAGAAGCGTACAGCTGTACTTGCAATTCTGTGTAAGTAGTGTGCGGAAAAGGTTTTATTATTATAAATATTGTTATTCTGTGTTTATTAAATCTGTTATTTTTATAGCTCTCAAGTGCCATACACAGAAGCAATATTGTGAAGCACATCATACTGACCCTGCCCAAATGACAATCCAGCCACAAAGTAACAGGCAATTCTCCTCTGGATAAGAGAAGCTGCCAACCTCACACAGGCATTTCAGCTTTTTTGGATCTAGTCAGAGATGACCAAGAGAACAGCTGCATCTCATTGAAGAGAGTCTGTGGTTAGTTGCTTCTCATCTCAAAGGAGAATCTCCTCACAATTCTTGGCTGAACTGCCATTTCTGAGTAGGATTATATTGCTTCAGGATATTTTTTCTCTGAGTATGGCACAGCTAAGCTAAAATAGATTGCATACTGGATAGAAAAGGACCAGTAGAACACATTGCGGGATATAGTGGACTTGTCACAAGTTGATCATATGACTCTCACATTGCATATGCAAATACATCTTGGGCTTGGTCACCCTAAGGTTTGTAGGAGAATCCAGGCATGAAACCCTAGCTCACATGTGCCTAGACAGAGATCAGCTACACTTCACTAACGATGCCAAAACAGGTCAAAACTTATATCTGGGCTAGCTGCTTCTCTCGTTCAGAGGTCAAGTGCATGACACTTTGTGGCAACCTGTTATGTCCACAGGATCATTATGATGTACTGCAGGATAGCCTCTGAGTATAGCACCTATGAGCTAAAAGAGATTGCACCTTGGTAATGCTAAAGTCTTACAGAGCACGTTACAGTATTTGGTAAGCACATTCCAAGTCGACCATCTTTGACCCTCACTTTGCCCTAGAATAGCCAGATGTTTATAGGAATATTCGGTACTGTAGATGTTTACTCCCCCTGCAATCCCATAGCAAACACAGCTGTTGTGATCTAACAGAAAATATAATGTAGGTGCTCAATCTCACCAATAAAGTACAAAAAGGTAGATCCAGGTAAGTAATCAACTCACTGGCAAATAGTCGAGAATGTATAGTGTGTATAATTTATAATATAAAATACAAAGTAAATAAAACAATAATAGGTACATAAATAGCTAAAGTGTGGGGGATAGATATGCCCCAAACTGAGTATTACCGATGAGTTTGAACCATCTGCAAACTGAAAACTAACATAACAGTAAGTATATAAACAATATGAATATACAGACAAATAACAAGAAAGGATCTGGCTTCTATCCCCTGTTCCCTATTTGTGATATTACAGCTCTAACAGTAGCAGAAAGTGGAAAGAGTAAACAGATGAGAGGTCCTCTCTGGGCATTAATGTATGGATAATCCTATATAATTAAAGGCCAGAAAGTTTGTCACGATGCAATCATGCGCAATAGAGACTGCCCGCGTTTGGCCAGTCTCTACTGAGCATGATTGCATCGCGTGAGTGAGGTAACGGCAGTACGCAGAGCAAGTCCAGGTAATGTTAAGAGGCCGGTCTTGGTCTGCGTACTGCTGTTACCTCACTACTCCACGTCCCGTGCACACGGGGCTTTTACATTAGCTCAATACATAAAAGAATAAATAGTAAAAATAGTATTAGGTATTTGACATAATGGTGTCCAAATATATAGTCCCAGACCTAATAAATGAATGTGTGAAATAATAGATGTCTAAAAAATGTAACAGTCGTACTGATCAGACAAATATAGTTAATTATCCTCTCCTATCTTCTGTATGTTTAATAGATGATAAGAAGTTGTGATGAGTCATCACAGTATTGAAAAAAATGAGGATATAGCGGACAGGGATCTATAATTTAGTCCTCTATATAATCCTTTCCTGTCCTGAAAACTGTAATATCCTTCTAGATGATGATGGTGATGGCATAGATGACTCTTCTCAATGTATAGAATGTAAATGTCTGAACAGTGTTTTTGGGACTGTCTCATTATTATTTGAAAGGGCAATCAGCTGGGATTATAATATTTTATTTCCAATATCAATAATAACAACAAAGGACTTTCTTTCAAATATAACATTAGTATTGATAGTATTTATTATTGAAATGTAACACTAACTCATAAAGATGGAGAAATTATAAATAAAACTTGTATTAAACCTACTGGTGTGAACGGCTATCTCCATTACAACAATTATCATCTAGACCAGTGGAAATGATCCAAGGTTTATGAGAGATATTAGCGTTATGGTGCCCACCACTGTACTTCCATAACACCTGGATGAATTTGGAAGTATTTTTTGTATGTGTTGATGTCAAACATTCAATAAATATTGATGTTTTTATATTGCAATCGAAGCTGTGCTTTGGATTATTTGAACGGTGTAGTGCACTTCTTTAAACATTGTATTCCTTTAAGTGAAGGGAGGATGAAGGCCCCTTTGAAGTAGCACACGCTCCAAGACAAATCAGTTATATGATTGCTTGAAAGGAACTCAAGGGTGGTTTTCACATAGGCTTATTGGAATTGCCTTGTGTTGTATATTTGCATTAGTAAAGGATCGAAGCAGCAGTCTGTTTTATTGTTATATAGAAACGGATAGTTTCCCATGTTAACCCTTTGAGTGCCAGAGGGTTATGCAATACATTGCAAAGCAATGTATTGCGTAACCCTCTGGCACTTAAAGGGTTAAGAAGAAACTGTAAAAAAAGAGACAGATTATCATGACCAAGCTATATAATGTAAAAATAAATTTATTAATAAAGGATACCCCGCAGACTTAGTGGAAAATACTCATCGACATGTAGGATCTATGGATAGTATTCAAGTCCTATATACAATTCCTGTTTTCACTGACAATAAAAACAATAAGAATCAAAATAATAATCAATCCTATATAAACAATACACCCAAATTTATAACTAAATATAACACAAGAGAATAATAAAAAAATATTGACCTATTGTTTTTACAAGACTCCCTTCTTTTATGTAGTAAATTATATATATATACATTAATGCTCTCCCATCAGTTTACTTTTTCGACAGTTGTTTTGATTGCTTTTCTAGGAAACGCTTTGGGTAGATGTGTTCAGAAAAACCTGGGGACTCTGAATCTTTGGAAGGACCCATTTCCCACAGTAAAGGAAAACTTGAGAGCAGGTATCACCATTTGTGAGCAGTGGACTGCTGCTTGTGAACATCTGACTGGGCAGATCTGGCGTCGTTACACCCCACACCCCTGGAAAGCTGAGAAATATTCCCCCGATTCTCTCGACAAGCTTGGCAAGCGCCTGGAAGAAGTATGAATTAATTGTTTTATTTGTCCTCATTAAGTCAATCTGTTAAGGTACCAATACACTGTGCAATTTTGTCGGCCATCTTTATCCAGTCTGTACAAAGTCTACCACATTTTGTGTGTTTGTGTTGAAAATTTTGATTGCCTGCTATTCAGATCTTTGCTATGTTTTGATCTGTTGAGGCCACACACAATCTTGCATCGGGCTGTGAGATCAGATAATTCCATTGTATTTAACTTGTGCTTTTAACTCATTGTTTGCTATAGAGGTTAGGGATTTTGATAATGTGTATTTTTTTCTCTATGGTTTGTCCCAGATTTGCACCACTTTTGTCTAAGGGTATAGCCATTTTTTTCTGTTATGGGATGTATCCTAATGTTCCTCTGTTGTCTAAAAAAAAACAAAAAACGGTAGTGATTGTTCCAATCATGTTTAATACCTTGGAACTTCACATTACAAAATACAGTAAGTTGTTTATTATAGTATTCAACCAGTATCTCCTTTTCTCTACCCCTGACTCCTTCATAACAAGTTTAGTGTACTAAATTACACTTTCTCTCTCTCTCTCTCTCTCTCTCTCTCTCTCTCTCTCTCTCTCTCTCTCTCTCTCATTTGAAAGCTGTTCACTTGACTGGGCATTTCGCAGTGAGGGACAATATTGTGTTTGTCAGTGTATGGAAAACCCCGCCCCCTTGATGAAGGAAGGCAGCATTTCCTTATGGTGACACAATATTGTCCCTCGTCACAATCCGTGTGGACTTGCTTTCTGCCCTGAGGGAAGTCAGTGGGATGTGCACAAAAGGGGTGGAAGGAGGAAACTTGTAATTGGTTTTCAATTACAGTGAACAATTTGCAATGCGGTGGAGACACATTATAGTTCCCATTGATTTAAATGGGCCTTTTAACCCCTTGAATGCAAGAGGTATCTAGCTCATTGTGAAGTAATGTGTTGGAGACCTCTCTAGCATCCAAGTGCCTAATTTTATACGTATGTCACATTTGGTTTGTAGTTACGCCACTTTTATCTTTATTTATATGCCCCTATGACTTGCATCACTGAATGTCAGAAAATACCATTTCTGTATGCCAGGGGTTGGCAATCATTTAAGCTCTGGATTTGATGATGGGGATAGGGATGATGGGAACTGTAGTCCTAAATTGGTAGAGGCTCAAAGACTGACCACCTCTTTTATATACATTTTAACAAAAGCTATTTCATATTTCAGGTATTAACCGTAAGGATTGTCCATGAGAAACTTATCCATTTTCTCCCCTCTGGTGAAGACCCAGGCCAGCGTTCTGCTAAAGTGTTCGAACCATTCACAGGCCTGAATCCGGTGCATTGCAATCCCTACACAGAGGTACGTCATGCTCTCTGGAACGTCTGGAAGAGCAATTCTTGAATAAATCAGCTTCATGACATGAGACACTGACCTATAGTTATAAATGCAAACTGGAGTTATTCTGGAGTAAACCAACTGCACCATAAGGGACGCATAAAACTTCCTAATTCCAATGCACTTGAATAGAGTGTTTTAACCACTAAAATGCCAGAGAGGTTTCCAGTACATTGCTTTGTAATGCACTGGAGACCATGATAGCATTGAAGGTGTTAAAAGCCCAATTTAATTTTACAGGAGTTTTTATTTGTACCCTGTGGTGCAATTGGCTTACTCCAGAATAACTCCAAGTTACTTTTATAAATGTGGGCCAATGTTTCACAAAATCCCCATTGATTTAAATGGTGAGGCTTTTAACCACATTAAAGCTATAAGTCCAGGGCCGGCCCAAGACATCCTGCTGCCTGGGTCCAAGGATGAAATGCTGTCCCCCCCCCTCACACCAAAACCACGCCCACCAAAACACACCACATCCTTAATTATACTAACACCTCTCCTGCCCATAAAACCACATACAACTGTAATGTTGTTTTTTCCACCCCTTGTACCTCTTTTTTTTCCCCTCTTTTTACCCCTTGTGCCTCTTTCTCCCCCCCCTTGCCTGTTTCTCTTCTCCTTTTGGCTCTCTCTCTTCTCCTGCTTTTTACTCGGTCTCCCCACTGCCCGCACTGATGAAAGCCTGGACCATGTCACATACGAAGACGCTGCGTGGTGCATGCTGGGATTTTCTTTATCAGTCTGGGCGCCAGTTTTAAACTTGCACTGCCCTCCGAACAGAGGAAGAAAACCCTGGCATGCTCCACACGGTGACACGGTCCCAGCCGTCATCAGTGCGGGCAGTGGGGGATGCCGCACACAAAATAACATGCCTTGGGGTGGCAAATTGCTACCCGTATCAGAGTGCTGCCTCGGTCTATGGCCCCACTGGGACCCATGTAAGGGCCGGCCCTGTATAAGTCTCCAATGCTTTGCACAGCAATGTGTTGGAGCCCACTAGCATTCAAGGGGTTCTGGGCAGGGACATCACTGTTTCCTTGTTTTATCTGTCACAATATTTATTACTAGTATGCTGGTGCTCGGTAAACATGAAATTAATAATAATATAATAATAAAAGTCTCATTTGTATCAGTTGGGATTTTCATTTATTCCCTATGTTGCATTTGGTGTCTTCAAGAATTTCACTAGCTTGGGCTCTTTTCAGGAAGAGGAAAAGGTGCAGCTGTGGAGCAAACAACTGCATCACTGGGGACAGCAAATTTCCTCAAATTCCCTTTTAATGGAAATGGTCTTTTTAGCCCCTTCAATGCTAGAGAGGCTATAATTCATTGTTTCATAATGTGCTGAAGATCTCTCTAGCGTTCAGGGGTTAAAAGCTCCATTTAAATCAATAGGAACTTTGATGTGCCCCCCTATGGGGAAGTTGGTTTACTCCAGAACTGCACCTATTTAGCTTCCTCTGTGTCTAACAAAAACTTGCAGTTTCATACTTAACATGATTTTAATGTTTTTCAAGCCGTTGTGGAGAGCTGCTGTTGCACAGTATGAAAGAATAATTGAACCAGCTGAGCAGAAGATGGCGAGTAAACTGAAAACTTACTTCTCTGAAATCCATGATAGTCCACAACAAGTAAGATTATGTGACGTTTTGCTGTGTGTCATGTACTTTGGAATTATAACATGGATGTAGGTCTCTCCAGTGGTGCATGGTAGTAATAAGTTGTTTGGTGTGATGGGCATTGTAAACTTCAGTAGCTGGAGATACAAAGTTCACCTATTCCTGAGTCAAGCAAGTGATAACCTTTATTGGCTAACAGTAGTGTAAGCTGAATACTTCATAATACAGTATTTAATTATCCTACAAAACATGTTTCCTCACAATAAACATTCCATCCACAAATTCAACATATGCCATTTTTGCCAATGTGTTGTGGAAGTGTGATGATTCTATATGATAAATGCATTGTTTTGAGTTTTTTTGTTTAAAAGGTATAGAAACACTGCACAATTCTCTCTAGATCTGTCATTTATATATATATATATATGTATTTTTTTTATACTTAAGCTCCTACAAGCTTTTCAGAAACACAAAGAGCTGGTGATGCGACCAAGTCTCAGAAAACAGCTGATGCTAGAGAGGGAAACTCTCCTTTCAAGGCTTGTAGACTGTAACAAAGGTAATGCCAATAATGCCGGAATTTCTTAAATTCTTTATTTTTGTCGCAGCAGGATAGTGCCTCTTCTGCAGAAATGTGTCCCTGGGAACAGCCCTGCAGATGAAGCTGGAACTTCATTGTGAGCCCTTGTGGACAAATGGGGAAGTAAAAGGGAGACTGAAAAGAGACCATTGCTACTCCCTCATTGGTCCCTTGGGAAAAGACTAAAGTCTCTTGTCCAACATGATGCAGTCGACCAGAGATGGGCAGAATCCAGGCCACTGCCCCTTGGGATTAGCTGTACGCATACATTATACCTGTTATACTGAGAAAATATCACTTCTGGCTTTCTCTGCAGGAAACGCTATACACTGTATGAAACTTGGTTGTAAAATGTATCATTGTTGATGCCAAGAGAATCAGAATTGATAGATTGTGCAGGTGCATAGCTGTTAGTATATGATCAATAGCATAAGGAACAGCCTGATATAAACATCACACAGCTCAGTCAGGAAGGGGTATTACTAATGGACAAAGGGTATTAGGGTCGTGTGTGCATTTGCTTGTTTATGTATGGTTGTATAACATAGGTATATGTTACCCACCACTCTCATGTTGCTCCCATGTGTTGGTCAGCTTTTTGATCTTGGTCATGAGAGAAGATATCTTGTCTGGGGAAAGATATACCTTCTAATCAGGTGTGTCAAAAGTCATACCCTGAAAATTTAATCTGTGAATGAGGGTGATGTTGGGGTTTTCTAGACTGATGATTCAACATGTCCTCTGTTTACAAAATTTGGGCCTACTTGGCCTTCTTTGTTGACACCATGTCCGGATGTATGGTAACAGCAGAGCAAACACTCAGTGTGGCTACCACACACTGATAATAGCCCTTTTGAAAAGCAAAATGGAGGAATTGATTGGGATCTGGCCAAGTGGGAATGTGTAAATAAACATCAATGAAGTCCAGAGATGAAAGAAATTAGTCTAGTTCCATGGCAGCAAAGACTGATCCTGTGGACTTCTCTACCCTGAACTTGGGATCCCTGAGAAATTAGTTTAATGCTTTTACATCCAAAACTGAACAATATCCTCCATCCCTTTCTTTGAACCACAAACAATTTCAACTAGAATCCCTTTGAATCTTTGTTTGGTCAGAACCAGAACAATAACCCATAATGAAAGGATGGTTAAGACAACATCTTGGTCAAAAAGCTACAGATGTATTTCGTTCTCTGGACACGAAGAACTTGCTTAGTGGGAAGGTCTTGAATTGGATTTGATAAACCATTGTATTATCACCCAGCTGTCCAAAATTGAATTCCTCCATTGATGAGGAAAATGATTGTCACCTTCAGGAAGAGGAGTCCTTGGCAAATTTTGACTTATTGCTAGTACGTTTTCAGAGACTCTGAGTGGAAGCATCAGCAGCTGGGGGATTTGTCCATTTATCCAAGGAAATAGGTAGCTGCAATTAAACTTATTTGGGATAACAGGTTTTCACCCTGGTATTTTCCAGTCATCTGTGGTTAGCTAGTCTAGTTGCTTGTATGCTGTAAAGGTTGTACTGTGGTGGTGCACCATTAACAGTGTGAGTGCCAGGGAGAGGGGGAACTATTTACCATATTAGTGTGAGTGTGTGTAGGTTTGCATTATTCAGTGATTTCCAGAAAGGAGGGAGGTGTTTGCACATTTAACCACTTCAGTACCAGAACAGGGTGAGCCCTACTCTTTATAAGTAGAAAATTAGGTTTACTGCTCATTTAATGGGACAGTAAGCTTTTATTTGCAAACACATGATACTTAAAGTCCGACTGCATGTACATTTTGTTCCCACCTTCTTTTTTTTTTTCTTTACAGTTTTATGTTCCTGAAATCGAGTTCCCTGAGCAGGGATTACTCACTGTGTCACTGTACTCCTTTTAATGGTCGACCCCAGAGAACCCTCTCTGGAAACCGAGATCAAGGGAGTTTGTCAGGATCCTAAGTGTAAAAATAATGTATAAGCAGTGTAACTGTACATGGTATTCCCTTGCAGAATATGTAAAGCCACAATAAAGGATTACCATCCTTTTAAATGTATAATATCATCACTTACTGTTTAAACTGTTACCGTAGTAAACTAACCCCTTGGATGCCACAGACGTTTCCAGTACATTTCCAAGCATTGTGCTGGAGATGACTGTGTCATTGAAGGGGTTAAATATCCTATTTAAATAAATGGGGATTTTTATCCCCTGCTCACTATGGTGCAGTTGGTTTGCTCTTGAAGGGATACGCTTTTCTTTCATACGGATTTACATGTCTAGTAGCAGTGGTGAAGATGCACAAAGTAGAGGAGCATGTATGTTTGTACAATTAATGTCTAGAGATGGTGGTGGGGTACAATCTTGTTATGGTTCATGATATAAGTAAGTATGAGGCTACCTGGTTGGCATTCTTCTGTTGTTGAACATGTCACTCCAAGAGATTTTCCGTTCATTTTGAAGAGGAAAAAAAACCTATATTTTGTATTAGCTATTTGCTTGTAATATTGTTTTAGATATATTAACCTTTATTTATTGGTAGCAGAGTATGAACTTTATGCTAATTAATTGATATACTGAACCACTATTTCCAGGCACTGTGTTAGTAACCTTTTGAGTGCCAGAGGGGTATGCAACGCATTTCTTTGCAATGCATTGCGTACCCCTCTGGCACTCAAAGGGTTAATTAATCTATACAGAACTTGCACACTGATGAGAGATAAGTTTGGTGTCAGACAGAACTACTATGCATACTGTGCAGGGAATTGACATAAAATGTCACACTTTTCCATCACAGCCTACAAGTTAAATTCTTCTATGTTAAAGATGAAAATTATGTCTTGTAGCAATAAAATGATTACAAAAATGTTCTCTTAACTTTTTTTTAATATCATATTGTTTCATCCAGATATTCTCTCAGACTTTGAAACTCGCGCACGTGGCTCCCCAGGGGATTCCTCTGGTCCTCTCTCAGGCAAGAACCTTCCAGAGGTTGTAAATAACATTGTTTGGGTACGCCAACTCCAACTAAAGGTACAGCCTGTCTTCCTAATTCCTATATATATCTAAGACACTAATGGGACAGGTGTTTGTAATGTTTGGCTCTCCAGTTGCTGAAAATTACAACTTTCATTATCCCCAATCAGCCGCTGGTTGGTTGGGGAGGATTGGAGTTGTAAGTTTTAGTCTTCAATAGCTGCAGAGGCAAACACTGTCTACATCTGTATGGAAAATTGAATGTCAGACCAATTGTATATACATCAGTAGGAGAAAGACTAGTCATGCTTTTTTCAATTAATGTTTCATAAGCTTGACCTAAACATAAAAGAGAAATGATGGATCAGCAGCTAAACACGAAAGGTTCTTGCAGAACGGGGCAGATGCACAAAGCTTCGATGCTGTGTTGAGGTGTGGGGAGCACATAACTATGGCGATGCAGAGGACCACCGTACGGGAGCGCTCACTGTACCACCCAAGCACGATATCACCACTTCCAAATAGTAAAAACTATGATTAAGTGTTTTATATGCACATAAAACGCGTTAGGCGTATGTATCTGTGTCTTTGTATCCCTGTGAGGGGAACATTGCCATATGTTTGAAATTCTTAAATAGCAATCTGCTATAAACTTTGGAGTTTTTACTATTCGGAAGTGGTGATATCGTGCTTGGGTTGTCCTGTGAGCGCTCCCGTATGGTGGTCCTCTCATTTGTGGAAATCGTTTGCTGAGATTGATGGGGGCGGCGCCGGGTCCACCAACCCCTTAACTGAAGGGTGAGTGCAATCTATTTATTGTATGTGGATTATTTGGTAGTGTTAGAAGCGACCCTGATTTTTGTTGTATGTGTTTCTACTATGGCGGTGCAGACACACATCTCCATGTGCACTAAGAAGTATGTATGCAAGGGGAGTGGGGGAGAAGCTCCTCATTAGCATGCAGGGTTGTTGAACTGCTGGTCTTGTGAAAGGGATACACTGCCTTACACATAATCAGCAGTTTGACAACCCTGAGTTTTCCACTGAGGGAGCAGAGAAGATCTTCTTTTCTAACTTCTGCACCACAAACAGCATTGCTCCTGTAAACCTTTCTGTGCCGTAGGGATGTGCATTGCATACCTCTGTGACACTGAAAGGATTAAAAGCTGCACTATTACATTAATATATATTTAATTTAAAACCACAGTTTCTTTCCTCTTGTTGTGTTAATAATGATGAAATAATTGAAACTTACAGTTATTAAAAGCAAATTTGGCAATGTGGAGGTCACTAGAATGATTAGCTGAAGTTATAGAGCCACTAGTGTTTCACTATAAAATCTGAAGAGGATTAATTTCCAGTTATTCAGTTTAAAACTGGAAAAACATGGCCGTCATTATTAATATTGGAAGTTATAATTCTGTATGATTAAAGCACAATAATGGGAAGGTTATGAGGGACCTTAGATCTCTGCATATTGCCAAGAGAGCTAATATCATTTTAAACTTGGTTCTAACGTGAGTCCATTCTCCAAAGCAGGCTGCAGACTACAAGTGGTTTCCGCATTCCCAGTTACAGAGAGGCAGCCAGCGAACATGAAGAGGGCAGTGCCAAGGAGTTCTGCCAAACATGGCTGAACATACACTTCATACCAATGTGGCTTTGGTTGCTTTTTGCCAGTGTCCCAATCAACATCCTTTAGAGGACAACTGCCTCATTTCTGCTTCGGTCATTGTTATAACAAGAAGGGAGAAAGCATTCTGTGACCACAGAGATCATGTAATGTATAAACTACATTTAAAGGAGCAGCAACCGCTGCTTCGCCAAGCGGGGGGATCTCCTGGGGCATCTGCTGCTTCAACAAGCTGGGCATCTGCTTGACAAAGCAGTTGGTTCCAGAGGAGACCCCCATGTGGCAAAGCAACGGATGCTGCACCTTTAGATGTAGTTTATACATTACATGATCCCTGTGGTCACAGAATGCTTTCTCCCTTCTAGTTATAACAATGGCAGAAATGAGGCAGCTGTCCTCTAAAGGATGTTAATTGGGTCACTGAAGAAAACCAGTCAAAGCCATATTGGTATGAAGTGCATGTTTAGCCTTGTTTGGCAGAACTCCTTGGCACTGCCGTCTTCATGTTCACTGGCTGCCTCTGGAATTGAGAATGCAGAAACCACTGGTAGTCTGTAGCCTGCTTTGGCACATGGACTCGCCCTAGTACCAAGTTAAAAACTATCCCACCTCCTTAACCATTAATGTGCTTTAATCACAGCAATAACATTTAATACTAATATGGTGGCTATTTCTTTCCTATTTTTAAATTAAATAACTGGTAATAAACCCTCTACAGACTTTATGGTGAAAAAATAGTGGAGCTATAATTTCAACTAATCATTTTAGCAACCTTCACATTATTGAGTTTGTTCTTAAAGGGATAGTATTGCTTATATTTAAGTAATTTTAATATTGTAGAGATTAAAAATATAAATAGAATGAGGTATGTCCCATCTCTCAAACTTTTATAGTTTGAGAGATGGAAGCATCTAAAGTTCCAGGTTCACAGAAGTCTGCCATCTAGCCGAGAAAAGGAGATTCTGGTCCTGGGACTGTCCTGCGACTCTTCGGCAGAGCCAAAATAGAGCTATATAGAAATAAATACTTCATTGAAATGGGCTACAAAGTGTGCCTTGTTTGCAATATTAAAATTACTTAAATATAAGCAATACTATGCCTTTAATAACAGTAGGCTATAGCTCACTTATGTTTAGTTTTAATTATTTAATCAGTATTATCGCAATAAGAGGAAAGGCACTGTAGTTTTAAATGAAAAAAGATAAAAGTTATATATCAATATAATAGTTAAGCGTTTAACCCTTTTAGTGCCACAGAAGTATGCAGTGGCAATGGCACTGAAAAGCCTAAGGCAGGCAATGTTGGGAATGTGAACTCCAACAGCAGAGGCAGCTGTCGGAACTTAGTTCATGTTTCAGACAGACACATTAACATATGAATATGACTGTGGCTCATTACCCTACATTTCCATATGAAAATGAGCATTTGTAGATGTGGTACCATCTCAGCAGATTATATTCCTAATGCTGATATTTGATACTGAGACAAAATGTGAAATTACCTCAAGAGAAATTTTGGATCATCAGGAGAAATTTCAGAGGTTTCTCACCCAAACAGAAATCTCAGTCTAGCACTGCATGAAGATTGTGGAGGAAATGGTAGCCACAATAGAGGCAGTTCCCTTCTCTTACTTTCACCTGAGACCACTACAATTGGAACTACTCCGCCATTTGTCCAAAAATCCAAACCATTGTCATCACATGATTACTATATCACAGACCACCAGACAGTCACTGTAGTGGTGACTCAAGTCCAAACCTGTTAGCGGCAAAACATTTTTCCATGACAGAATGGAAAATAGTCACAACAGACGACATTCAGGGTCAGTGGACTCTATCCGAATCAGACCTACCCATAAACATTCTGGAGTTACGGACAATATACAACGCACTGTCAGCATGTGCAAACATTCTCAAAAACTTCCCATTTGGATTCAGCCAGACAATGCCACAGGCGTAGCTTACATAAATCACCAAGAAGGAACAAAGAGGAAAGCCTCCTGGAGAGAAGTAGATAACATCCTCCTTTGGGCCGAAAGCCATGTCCCAGCACTATCAGCCATATACATCCCGTGAGTGGAGAATTGGGAGGCAGATTACCTCAGGCGCCTGACCATAGACCCAGGGGAATGGGAATTAAAACAAGAAATAATCCTTTGGATAACAGATCGATGGGGAGTACCCGAAATAGACATGATGGCATCAAAAATAAACAGAAAACTACCAACATTCTGTTCAAGAGCAAGAGACCCACAAGCAATAGCTGTGGATGCCCTAACAATTCCATGAAAATACAGACTAGTGGATGTCTTCCCTCCACTAGGTATGATTCAGAGAATCTTCTGTGACCTATAGGAAGATAAAGTACACACCATTCTTATAGCTCCATTTTGGCCGAAGAAGATATTGATTTCCTCACCTGAGAGATATGTCAGTGACAGAGCTGTGGTGTTTTCCTCAGATTCCAGATCTCATATTTCAAGGGTCAATTCACCACCACAACCTACTCAGTCAAGCTTTGATGGTGTGGAACTTGAAACCCAAATATCAAAGAACAAGGGATTGAGTTCTCCAGTCACTTACACCATGCTCAGAGCTCGCAAACCTGTGTGTACCAAAATATATCATCCTATTTGGAAGATCTGTTTTTTTTTCTGTTCTAACAAGGGTCTTGATCCATTATTCGTTCATCTCCCTTCTTTATTAGAGTTTTTGCAAACAGGTCTAGAAAAAGGTCTAAGGCTTAACTCTCTAAACGTTCAATTCTCACCGCAATTGTATCAGTGAAAAGATTTTCAGAACGAAGTGCACTGCTGTGTGCATCACCACACCTTATCTTCCACCAAGATAAAGTTGTTTTATGAACTGTTCTGGAATTTCAACCAAAAGTGGTTTCAACCCTCCACATAAATCAGAAAGTGGTTCTACCTTTTTTTGTCTTAACCCATCTAAAAAAGAGGAAACCCTCCATACATTACATATAGTCAGATGTCTAAGACAATATGCCCAAGTTACGAAATCCTTTAGGACATCTGATACTTTATTCATTATTCTAGAAGGCCACATCTAAGACAACTATTGCTGCATGGCTTAAGCAGACTATTAGACAAGCATACAGACTAAAATCTGTTCCAGCACATTTCATTATCACAGCTTCTTCAACTAGGTCCATCAGTACTTCATGGGCCTTGAAGAATCGAGCTGCTGTCGACCAGTTCTTCAAATCAGCAACACGTTCATCTGTTCACACGTTCACAAAGTCCTACAAAGTTAACATTTTTGCATCTCAAGATCCCAGTTTTGTCCACAAAGATTTTTAGAGGCCATTGTTCATTAGTTTTCTTCTCTCCCGCTATTTTTGGACTGCTGTGGGACATCCCAATGGTCCCTGCATCCCTCAATGACAAAAAGAGAAAAGGTGATTTTTATACTTACTGATAAATACAGGACATCATGCCCAAAGAAACCCAGTTGGGTGAGGATGCCCTGCATTCTTGGTGGCTCTGTTTTTAGTGTCTGTTCTGACTGTGCTAAATGATAACTAACAGTTGAGTTGCAGGGGTAGGAGTTTTTCTGAGAGTGCCCTGCCTTATATAGGCACGCTGCTTAACCCCATGGTCCCTCAATAAAATAAGAGATTAGTTATAAACTATATATATATATATATATATATATATATATATATATATATATATATATATATATATATTTTTTTTTTTTTTTTCAGAACAGGGAAGGTCTGTCCAGCTCTGTGAAGATGTCAGTATTTTAGAGTGGTTGTATTGCTGATTTGTAGTTTATGCTATCTGTGTCCAAAGTTTCATGGTTAACCCGTTGAGTACCAGAGAGGTATCCAGAGCGATTCAATGCACTGGGTACCTCTCTGGCACTCAAAGGGTTAACTTCAGTGACACTGATGTTCATAGTAAAACTGGAACAATTGTGGGACAAATAAACATTCCCATTGAGTTAAATAGGTATTTTAACCCCTGGCATGCTAGAAGTCTCCAACACATTGCAAAGCAGTGCGCTGGATACCTCACTGGCTTTCAAAGTGTTAAAATGTCCATATAAATCAGCTTGGAGTTGGACTTTATTTGACCCCTATGATGAAGTTGGTTTGCTCCAGAATTGCTCCAGTTCTTAGTAACTCAGCCTCCGTAACATTTTTGTACCACAATATATGATCTCAGAATACATAGTGTCTAATGAAGAGTCATTGAGAAGGCCACAGAGCTGAGCAATGCTTTGTGAAACCATTCGTTACATACTTTTCTGATCCTTGAAGGGTTAACTCTTGGATTCTGGGACGCTCTGACTCTCCACTACATTCTATTTCTTCTCTAACATTCAAGGTGGACGACACGGTGAGGATAGCAGAGGCACTTTTGTCTGATTTATCTGGATTTCGGGGTTTTCAACGGAGCGCACTAGAACTTCTTGACCAGTTCAAAGTATATGAACAAGAACAGTTTGATGATTGGTTAAGAGAAATCCAGTCTGGTCTGTCAGATCCAATATCAGGATTTTGGTTAGTAAAAAATCTTTTTGAAAAAAAACGTTTTGATTAATTTCCAAAAATTTGTGTAGCTGATTATGCAGAACAAAGCTGGATTGATAGGCAAACCAACTCAACCTTACTAGCATTAAAGGGGTTAAAAGCCCCATATAAATCAATGGGAACTTTTATTTGTACCTTGTTCATGGGCATATAGCTTAGCCTGCATGCTAAACACGCTACATGCACATCTAACTTGACAGGGGCTGAGGCAGAGCTGATGTAAATACCAGGTTCACAGGAGCCAACCTCTTGTACACACTGTAGACACCAAGGCAGATTTAGGTGTGTGAGGTGTATGCACAAAGGGTTATATAAGCTATACGCCAAACCCTCTTAATAAACTGTAAGGTGCACTTTTGTAACATCAATTTTTAAATCGATATGTAAAAAGGAAGTGACTTAATTTTTCTTTAATTTATGCAGTATACAACCCAACAGCCATGTTATGGAATTGGACCACTCCAGTGGAGCACTGAAAATACACTATTCCGATCGTCTCGTTACACTCCTCCGGGAAGTGCGTCAGCTCTCCGCGCTTGGATTAGTTATTCCTTCCTCAATTCAACAAGCTGCAAAAACAGCACAGCAATTTTACAAGCAAGCAATTATTCTTAAACAGGTTTGTGGGATAACTTTGCATTAACCCTTTAAGAGTCTGAGCTGTGTGCAGTGCATTGTGAAACAATGTATCACAATCTCTCATGGTCCTTAACCCTTTGAGTGCCAGAGGGGTATGCAACGCATTGCAATGCGTTGTGTACCCCTTTGGCATTTAATGGGTTATCCAACAACACACAATAAATCGCACCACTTCTGATTATGTTCCTTTCTCTTGCAGGAATGCATACAATACTTTGTACCTTAAAATCAGCAATTCTTTGTTTGAAATATTAAAAAATCATACCTTCTTCCATGATGTTCTAAACAAATAGGGGATAAGTCTTACAGAGTGGTAACGGCAATCTCCTATTTTTCAGAACATCACGGAAGAAGGTATGATTTTTTTTTAATATTGCAAATAAACAATTGCTGATTTTAAGATACAAAGTATTGTATGCATTCCTTGCAAGAGAAAGGAACATAATTAGAAGTGGTGCGATTTATTGTGGATCTGTGGAGGAAGTTAAAGGGAGACTTGTAATTTAAGGTATTATCCTGGTTCATATCATGCTTGGTGGACGTACTGAAGAAATAATGTACATAGCAAGTTTTCAATGGAGCTGCTGAACTGCTTGGTTTGACTCAAAGGGTTATTCCCTGTAATGCTAGACAGGTCTCCAACTCGTTGTGAAGCAATGCGTTGAAGACCTCTCCAGCATGCTAGGGGTTAAAGGGTTAAGTCATTTATGTGTTAATTCCTTGATCTTATTTATGTATTTTTAGATCCAATACCAGATCTTTATATTTAACTGGGTGCAGATAAGTATATGGTAATGTGTAGGTAATTCTGCACAGAAGAAAAGAGAAGCAGTTTTGGAGGAAACCGACAGTACCACAGGGGAAAATAAAAATGATCCAAACTCCCAATGATGTAAATGGGGCTTTTAACCCCTGAATGTGAGACCTCCAATGCATTCAAAAGGTTATAAGTTCCATTTAAACCAAAGAGATGTTTTCATTGTCCGGAATTTCTCTTCTCTCTTGTGATTGAATTGAGACACAAAAAAGAAAAAAATGAGTGAGATGTACTAAGAACTTGAGCAGTTCTGAGCTTTCAACACCCTGAAGCTGGAGAACTCTTTAGCATTTAAGGGGTTAACAGAACCATTTAATTAACTTTTTAAGTGCCAGAGGGGGTATCTAATGCATTCCGTCACAATGCTTTGGAGACCCTCTGGTACTCAAAGGGATAAGTCAGTGGGTATTTTATTTGTCCATTGTGGTGCAGTTGGTTTGCTCCAGTTCTGTTCAGTGCATCGGCTTCAATATATCAGACTGTTCCATTTTGTACATTTGTATCCTTCGGTTTCTTAGTCTCTCTGTGCATCTTTGTATACAAATTAGCAAGTCTTCCCAAATCATTTTATCTGCCTAAATCTACTTCTCTAGACTTTGCCAGATTTGACTAGATTTACTTGTTCGTAATGATTGCTTTTTCCACCTTTTAGGTTGCACATTTTTATAATACAATCGATCAGCAAATGATTCCGAGTCAGCGGCCAATGATGTTAAAGTCTGCATTAGCATTCGAACAAATAATCAAGGTATGCTTGTCTTTAATCTCTGCCGGCTGCTGTCCTCATAAAAAGTCAATAAATAAGTCATGGTGCCTTATGTACGAAGTCTAAAGTGAAGTAATTCTTGGTCAAACTTCCATAAATTCCCATTGGTTTAAATGGTGCTGTTAAAGGTAAGGTGATCTCGTAATAATAATCTCCCACCTACCTTTCTGTGGCCAGAAAATCCTGATGGTCCTTGTGAATTTTTCCCTTGTACTTTTGTTCAAGAAATAACTTCAATCAGTCCTGGATGTCATGTCCATGGAGGCGGACATGACACTTGCTAATAATAATAACTAGTATTTATATAGCTCCTTTCTCCCAGTGGGACTCAAAAGCGCTTTAAGCACAAGCTCTCAGAATTAACCAAATCAGCAGCTAAATAATAGATGTTATTATTACCCAATCACTGGTACTCATTTATCAACCTGTAAAGGATGAAGGGCTGAGTTGACCCTGCAGGGATTTGAAACTGTAACCTTGAGGTTTGGAACAGGCTTTGCTATGCACACTACATAGTGTAATCTTAACCATTTAATGAACAGATGTGTATGCAATGCATTTCTTTTGCAATTCTTTGCACACCCAATTGTTCCTTTAACGCTTTGAGTGTCTGGCACTCAAAAGGTTAAGTGTTACGTATGCCTCATACTGAAAAATCTGTCAGTGATTGTCCGCCTCTATGGACCCGACATCTCTCGAACAATAGCGCAAGAATAAAAGTTGGTAAGGCCATTCATTTTTTCTTTACATTTAAGGCATTAAAGGTCATGTTTATATGAAAGGGAGTTTGGGGAATGTTTATTTCTTCCCTATGATGCAATTGGTTAATCAAATATACAGTCTTCTGGGTACATTTGTTTTTAATGTTTTGTGTGCGTGTTAAATTTCGTTTAGTTTTCCCTTTTTATGCCACTGAGGTTTACAGTATTTATAGTTTTTTATTTTTTTATTTTTTTGTTTTGGTTATTTATTTGATTAAATTATGTTTTTCTGTTGAATGTCGCCAATTGTGCGGGCTAGATACTGTTGTGGCTTTTTTTATTTTTTATTTTATTGATTATTTTGTCCCTGCAACCCTCTTGTGTTATTTGTGACCTGAGCTGGATCATCCATTATGGCAACCTAAACTACTGCCTAGGGCCCATGGCAATGTCAGGGGCCCTGGCTGCAAATGATGGGTCATCCACTAATCTCTTGTGTCAGGTGCCCTGTTTGTTGAAAGAGACCTGCATCATTTAGTTGCCCCCACTTCCTTTAGGGCCACACAGTGCACTCCTGATCAGGAGTTGTGGGGCCCAAAAGTGGTACCTTGGCAAGGGCCCTATAGACCCTTAATCTGTCTATGTGGTGACATTCATCATAATTTCTAGATTGAGCAGATATTTAGTTGTTGATTTTGTTTGGACAGTAAGCATAGTAAACCCCCGCTCCTGTGAAAAAACAAAACAAAAAGAAAAAAATGTAAAGGGCATATGGCCTCGAGCAAAGTGACGGCATGTTAAAGTTTAGAAACTCATTCCGTATTCTGTTGCTCATCCGATCCCGTGGTGATTCCTGCAGGTTTGGGTGAAGCTGCCATTCACTTTTTCTGATTGGTGACTGGGACATTGGTTCTGAGCATCTATAAACATCATCCCTGCTCAATTCCTGTATCACTATTGGCCGTGTTCAAAGGTGTGGGGATCTATGCTTAAGGCAACATACCTTTTTGTCTTTATTTGTATATTTATTTATATCCTTCCTGGTAAAACACTTAAAAAAAAATATATATAATTTCCATTTCTTTTAAGAGACATTTTTGTGCTGTCTGTATAGTTCCATTTAACAGTACATGTTTTAAAAGGCAACTGCCATGTATTCTTATGCTTACTTCTGTAGGGTTTTCAATGTATACATAATGCTTTACTTTACTGTGCAAACTAAATGTGTCTGTAGAATTCCAGGACTAGCTCCAGTGGATCAAATCAGAAAATGCAAATCACATGGGACAGTCCTAAAGATCTGCAAGACTACATTGAGAAGTTGCAGCGCTCAGCAGAACAGCTGGCTACTGAAAATAGGAAGTTGAGGAAGAAACACAAGGACTTCTGTGAAAAGGTAACTTCTCATGAGCAAAGCCTTAACGGGATAGTGATGTTTCATAAAAACAGCAGCTCTGATTAATTTTCATAATATTTGGGCCATATAGAGTGTTATTTCAATACTGTCAGAGTTGTAGTTCAAGAGTAATTGAATGATAAATTATCCCCCCTCGTACCCCTTTTACCTAGTGTAAGCCTCCTCCCCTCAGATGTGGAATTTGGTCCTGGACCGAACTGATCACAGCAAGGGGCAATCTTCTTACTGTGAGAACAATGAAAACCATGCCCCTCTTGACAGGTTTTTCAGGTTTTTCCTTATGCTCACTGAAGATTGCTCGTCTCTGTGATCCATCCAGACAGTCTTGATGGTCTGAGGGGAGCAGTGTTACATCAGTAAAAGGGTGGGAGGGGGATACTTTATCATTCAATTACTCCTGAACTATAACTCTGACAGTATTGATATAACACTCTCCATGGCCCAAATATAAGGAACATTAATTGGAGCTGCTTTTATTGTGAAACATTACTATCCCTTTAAGGGGGCCTGTCACCTTTACAAATCCTTAATGTATTCCACTACTCCGATGGAAACTGATCGATTGTAGCATCCTAAGAAGGTGGAGAGCTGGAACTGTCTGGACATGTGAGTGAATACTTTTTGCTGGCTGGATCTGACCAAGTGAGAGAACAAAGCTCTCCTGTGAATAGACTGATCTCTGTGGCTCTTATTCATAAAACTGCAATTCTGGAGCAAACCATCTGCACCATGGGGAGGGGGATGAAAATCACTATTGACTTAAACAGGACTTTTTAGCTTCTTGAATGCTAGAGAGAAATCCAATGCATTGTGGAGCAATATTTTCTAGACATCTCTAGCATTTAAAGCTTTAAAAACCAAATCAATGGTAATATGTAGTGTTTTCTCTTATGGTGCTGATAGCTTGCTCCAGAATTGCACTTCTTTTAGCGAGATGAATAAATCCCTTAGGACCTTTGTATTCTGAAGAAAAGTGGAGGAATTCTGGGGAAAACCAATTGCATCGTAAAGGAAGAATACAAATTCACAAAATTACCAGTCATTTAAATGGGAGCTTGAAAAACTCCATTTAAAGTGGAACTACCACCCCACGTAAAGTTAAACCCCAAGAATTACCGGTCTGGCGACTAGCTGAACAGTAGTCGCCAGAATAATTACCTTCTTATAGATAAATTCTACTGCTCCCGGGACTGACAGCCAGGAAACAGAGCAGACATCTTTACATAGCGCAGGCACGCAGGCGTCACTATCAGTCCTAGTCTGCTCTAGGGAGCGTTGGTTGGTACCTGGTACCGGAAGGGACTGACGGCACAATCTCTCAGATTCTTTTAAAGCGATGTTGTCTGGCGGCCAGTCTCTGGAGCAGTACATTTTCTCTATAAGAAGGTAATTATTCTGGTGACAAGTACTAATGTTCAGCTAGTCGCCAGATGGGTAATTCTTGGGGTTTAACTTTATGTGGGTTGGTAGTTCCACTTTAAATCAATGGAGATGGTTTGTTTAAGAATTCCTCCTCTTTATTCTGAACATAGGGCCCTAAATACCGTATGCAGAAAGAAAAAAAATATATGAACAATTGTAGAATTTATCAACTCCATCACTGGGGAGGGGATACAATACCAAGAATTTTATTTGGAATTTTGATCGCTTGAATGCTAGATAGATCTCTTCAGAGCATTACGAAGAGTGTATAGCATTCAGGGGATTAATACCCCATTGTTTAAATCCCTGGGGCATATATACTTGTTCAATACAGTGCCGTTGGTATGCTTCAGAATTGGTTGTTTTTTACTTTCTGGATAAGGTTAATTGCACCATTTAACTCTCTGAGTGCCAGAGTGGTACGCAACGCATTGCAGAGCAATGTGTTGCACAGCCCTCTGGCACCCAGAAGGTTAATATATAACCTACAAAGGTGCAATTTTGGCATTTTAACCAGTTGAATACTAGCGATGTCCAGTGCAGTGGTCCCTTGCCATTGTTGCTCCTGAGATATCATTTATGTCCACTAGGGGGGGCACAAGGAGAGGGCACTACATGGCAAAAGTATTTTGACTCCATCACTCCTCTCCTTTGCATCTGACAGCTCACCCTGCTCTTCAGTAGTCCCTGTACCATAAACATGTATTTACTCTTCACAATTCTTCAGAAATGTGGATCATATATTAATGATCTACTTACTGTAGCCTTTGCGTATGCTCTGCAGCAGTTTCTGTATGGGAAACCTATGATGATGCTCTGCAGTAGTTACTGCTTTTAGGTCCATTGTTTTGCTCTGCAGCAGTTTTCTGTATTGGCAGCCTATATTGATGCTCTGCTCATCAGTTCCTGGATTAATGACCCACATTTATATACTGAAGCACTTCATGCCTACTTTATTCAACAGTGTTGATATTTGTCAGTCTTCATGGAAAAATGTGCCACCCTAAGACAGGGCTAGGGGCACACTAAAGTGCCACAGCACCCATGTTGAGATCCTTTGCTCTACAATAATGCTTTAGAGGGATCAACATTTAGCCTTTGCAGCCTTTTCTTGCAGGGTCTCTCCTCTCTCATTGGAAGGAATATGTCCTGACTTTCTCATGTTCCACTTTTCCTTACTAGGTCTTGAACCTACTCTGTAGAGTAGGTTTTGGTGCATCACATTTGCCTGATGCTTAGTGTAGACAGTGCTTGTCTTAGTGTTGAGCACAGTGTGGCTGTGCTTTCCTTCTAGTTTGTTCTGGACTTTGGGAAATATTAGGTCCTACTCTTGGACTCTCAGCACTATATCCTGTTCTGCTGGGTAGTTGCTTAGCTCTGATTAGCAAATTATTTACATGTGGTACTCATACCAATACTTATATTGTCATATTTAGTGTTGAGTTGCATCGTCTAGCATTAAAAAAGCTTTTGCTAATGCCACCTGCCAAATACATCTGTTGTGCTTGGCAAGCTAGGATTGTTGGGTGGTCCCACTGTATATATTGGTGGTTCTGAGTTGCTGTTCCTGGACAATTCCCACTTCCAGCTCTCCTTCACTTCAGGGTATGTGCTAATGAGTTCAGATGCTTATTCATAATAGGCTCGTACAATCTGAGTAAGTTTACTGAAGACTGGGGTATTCACCACCACCCAAATATCTTTCCTCGACTGTGTTTGGTGATTTGGTACCCTGTTCTTGTCATGTCTTGTTGTTTTATCAATAAATCAAGTCCTCCGCACATTCCTGCTTGTGGATCAGTGCATGGGAGGAAGAGTTCCTCTTTTTCTTTCTCTTGTTGCAGGGAACACTTTTAGGCATTCCTCTCCCAGATATTTTATTCTTCTTTTCAGTTTAGGTTTCTGACATTTTTTTTTATGCCCATTGCTCATGTGAAAGTATTTTCACATAGGTTTCTTTTTTCTCAGCTGGTCTTATTACCTGGTGATCTCTGCCTTTTTTCCCTTCAGGTAGCAATGACCGAATGAGCAGGATAATTGTGTCAGAGCTTTCCTTTATTAATGTTGAGATATGTAGGAAAAGGGAACTCCCAGTACTTCTGCAGACTGCCCTCATCTTCTATTCTCCAAGTGTCATTTTTGTTTGTATAAGCCAGTTTGTGGTCAAGTCACCATATAGGTTTCTTCCTATACGCTGGCTTGATATACTGAGTAACTTGACTTTCCAGCCCTTCCTTGCCTGAGTCACAGCGTGATCAACCTTTATCTTTGTTGTCCTTTACTGTGCTCCTTCTGAAAAGAGGCTATTTGCACTAGAGGAATTCGATTGTGAAAGAAAAGCTGACAGGAGACTATATTCTAAACCTTTTCTGATCAGAGAAAGTCTGGCAAAAAGAAGGTCACCCACTTTCGAGCGGCATTCTGTCAGTGTGGGAGGAGAGTTGTCCCACCAGCGAGTGGGGATTAAGGATTTGGCTGCAGACAACATGGTCAGTAGTATAATTCTCAATTTAGTTATGAAAAAATCAAATTATTCATGCTTGCAGATAAATAGGGGAACATAGGGCTTCCCATTCTGAGATTATTTCTGATTTCTTTGCTTTCTGTTCAGTTTGCTATACAGTTGTATGCAAACATTTTGGCACCACTCTCCAAATTACATGTTTTGTTGATTTTTCTAAGTAAAAAGAAGTTAAAGGGATAGTAAAGTTTCAAAATAAAAGCAAATTCATTTAATCCTCGTAGTATTTGGGCCATGGAGAGTGTTATTTCAATACTGAGAGAGTTGTGGTTCAAGAGTAATTGAATGATAAAATATCCCCCTCCCACCCCTTTTACTGATGTAACACTGCTCACCTCAGAACAGAAAGGTGATGTCCAGATGACTTGCAGAGAGGGACAATCTTCAATTAAGATGAGGGAAAAGCTGTCAAGGGAGGCATGGTTTTTATTGTTCTCACAGTAAGAATATTGTCCCTTGCTGTGAGCTGTCTGGTCTGTGGACCAGATCCCACGTATGAGGGGAGGTGGCTTACACTAGGTAAAAGGGGAGGGAGGGGGATACTTTATCATTCAATTACTCTTGAAATACAACTCTAACATTATTGAAATAACACTCTCCGTGACTCAAATACTATGGACATTAATTGGAGTTGCTTTTATTTTGAAACATTACTATCCCTTTTACACAACCTCTGCTGTGAACAAAATTAACCTTGACATATTTCTGCCGATTGTAATGTGCAGTTACTATTTATATGCTGAATGTAACACTCTTAAAATTGCTCCACTAGTTAATTTTTTTTATAAGGTCTCAGAATGTAATTGACTAGTTAAGACTTAATCTAAGTAAATTGGTGACTATTCCAGAACTTAATATATTCCCTGACTTTTCAGACCTCTCAGGGTGTTGTGCTTACACTTGACAACTATAGGCTCCTCTAAGTAGCTGACTGAGGACCAGAAAATAAAGATAATTGAGTCTAACAAACCAGGGGAAGGCTATAAAAAGATATATGAATGCTTCTTGCTTGCAATTTCCACTGTACAAAATGTCATTAAAAAGTGGAAAAATCTCTGACAGAACTGCTCATAGACTGGTCAGAACTGTAAAGGACTTGCAAGAAAGTTTAGATGGTATGAAAGTTGTGGTGCAGCAGCAAAGTTGTGTGCACAAACATGATCTGCATGGAAGAGTAATCAGAATGAAACCTCACATGCGTTCTCCTTGCAGAAAACAAGTTCTGTGGTCTGATGAGCTTAAAATTGAACTCTTTAGCAACAATAACCAATTTTACATTTTGGAGAAAAAATGGAGAAGCATTTAAATAAATGAACTCCTTGCCATCTGTTAAACATGGTGGTAGATCTTTTATGCTTTGGTGTTTTTAGCCGGTGACACAGAAATTTTGTGGCTAGAGATAGATTCTACTACGTATCAACAAATCCTGGAAGCTAATGTCACACAGTCGGCGAAGAAACCGAAGCTACAAAGAGGTTACAGTAAGACAATGATCCAAAACATACCTCAAAATCAACCATGAACTACTTAAAGTAATTAAAGCCTAAGGTTTTGGAACGGCCTTCACAGTCCTCAGACTTGAATATTATTGAAAATCTGTAGGTAGATCAGAAACATGAAATATATTCAACCTAAGAACAGTTCTGATCTAGAAGCATTCTGCAAGGAAGAGTGAGGAAAAAATTTTAAATCAAGAATAGAAAGACTGTTAGCTGGGTACAAGAAATCTTGTACGCTATGATTTTTACCAATCTTTTGCACATCACATTTTCTATTTTATTTCAATCTGTTAAAATCTGCAAATAAAGAGTAACTGTACATTACAATTTGCAGAAATATGTCAAGTTTATGTCTGTTCACTGGAGCGGTTTTGTTAACTTCTTTTTACTTAGAAAATCAGCAAAATGTGCAATTTGGTCAGGGGTGCAAACAACTGTATGTAAACTGAAGTGCAGACTGAGTTGCCGTGGGTAATGGAGAAGGTATAGTGCCATGCCTCCACGTTTTAGGAGCTTTACACCATGGTCCATGTGTCCTTCAGTTAATCTGAGGATTTATATGTAACTATAAAAATCTATTTTTTCTAGCCTTATGGAGTATCCTTTAGCAAAAAGAAAAGTCAGTAATGTCATCTTTTTTGGCAGTTTTGCTAGTTTTGTTCTAAGTCTATGTAGGTGCATAATGCAAATTATAGGCAATAAGATGAAAAAATAAATCCATACACAAACTGTAGTTCATTGTTTAGCAGAACTAATATGACCTGGTCCTTGAATGTTTTTAGCACAGTGAACCTAATTGTACTTAAATGCTGCACATGGGGCAGCTTTCAGAGGCGCATTTGCCTTTTGTCTTGCAGTGCAAATACTTCTGGCAGAAACAGTCCTGCGTTCAAAGCAGGATTCGGGAATGTTTTAGCAGTGGTCTATGGTATAGATAGTTAACAGAGATTTTTTGATCTCTGTGTTTCTCATAACAATGATCTAGTCAATTGCTGACCCATATTGGTATTGGCTGGTAATTTTTGGCTGAGGTCTGTGTGAGCTGGTCATCAGTTACACCTCTTGACTGACTCAGTGATGGGATTGCTGGGGGAATGCAGTGTCAGCGCATGTAACCTTTACATGGGTGGCTTGGTGTCTGCTGAAACTCTGTGCAGTCATATCTCCCATGTGAACCTAATATGTTTCATTGCCACTCTGGTGCTGGAGAAAAGCAAAGTGATTGTAGTCATTGCACTTTCAAAATCCTATAGGTTCTTCTTCAATTATAAAAGATTCTCATTTGAAGAAGAAACCTCTGTGGTTTCAAAATGTTTTAGTATGCTAAAGAGGTTCAATTGTGGGACAAACCAACTACACTGTAGGGTAGGGATGAACAAATATGTAAAATTCTTTGGAGCTAAACAAAGTTTTAGAAACTAACTAAGCAGCTTAGGAGCCAGGTAAAGGGTATACACATAGAGATTTATATACACCCCCCCCAAATCTAAGGGACCAGAACTGAAATCTTAGGAACCTGTCAATATCCCCCACACACGCAATAGGGGACTAATCAAAATTCCCCAGATTCCCATTAATTTAAATGATTCATTTTAACCCCTTTAATGTTAGAGAGGTCTATCTGGTTTTTATGTGCATTGGATTCTTTATTTTTTAGCCTTCAAGAAGTTAAAAGCTCCATTTAAATCGGTGAAAATTTGTATTTCCCTCCTTGTGATGCATTTGGTTTGCTCCAGAATTGTACCTCTTCAGTTTAACGAATTCAGCCCTTAGTCCACTAAATGTAACAGTTCTAGCCATAACCATAATCATAAGTATGTCTGCTGCCCGTGTCTTACATTTTCTCCAGGTCGTTGCTCTTATGAATATCGACTTGCTTCGGCATCAACAGCGGTGGAAGGATGGTCTTCTAGAAATCCGAAGTGTTTTCTCCAACCTGGAATATCAGGTACAACGACTAACATTTTAATAGGTTTCTGTTTAGTTTAACTTGAGAACTCATTCAAGTTGATGTAGTAAGAAGAACAGTAACAGTTCTGATGCAGACCAGCTGCACCATAGGGGACAAATAATGATTTATATTAACCCTTTTAATGCTACAGCTGTCTTCAGCTTGTTGCTTCGTCCCCTGTAGTGCAGTTGTTTTGTTCTTTGTTCCAGAATTGTCAAATCACAGAACAAAAAGAAGAGACTGAAAATGGAGCTCATGATTGATCAGATAATAATTCCTTAATGATTCTGTTTCCAACATCTGGATTGTATTCTGATTTCTTATTATTCATCAGTAACTGCTTTGGTCACATGAATGAACAGTGCAGAGAATATATTTGACAGAATGCTATAGTTGCTAGGAGATGAGTGCAACCAATAAGAAGACTAGGTATGTCAACCACAGGAAAAGATAGTGTATAAAAGCCAGACTATAGCAGTGGCCATTTACCTATATCTCCTGATGAAGCCAGCTATGACAAGTGAAATGCATAGGGTAAATATGCTGATCAGATGAGATGGGGGAACAATTACTGGAATCTCCTTCTGGGTTATAGGTGTTCTTTTCCATGCTTGCAAATAACTTATAATAACTTTGTTGTCACTTCTTTGATTTAACACTTCATTAGCGTTATTGAATAGAGCGGTGCCATGGGGCTTGTCTCTGCTGCTTCATATTGTAACACAAGCATGCAAATTACATGTACAAACTATAGTAATACAGTGCTTGAATACAGTAAGTGACTTGAATACAGAGGTGCCATGGGGCTTGTGTCAGCTGCATGATAAAGCATTGCAAATGTAATAAAGCTTGTTCTTTTATAGACAAATCCATTATATGAATAGTTGTGTATGTGAACATTGATCTGCTGTTATTTTAAATCCAATAAAATACCTACAGTACCCTCAATTTGGTCTTGGCAATTGCCAGTGAAAATATGGTTAGGGAAAATATGTGGCTAAGCCTGTAATTAAGTATTTTTGTTTATGAATGAGTTTATCTTGTAATTAGGTGGCCATAATGACCACAAAAATAAAATAATAGCCAAACTGCTAGTTTCTGACCATTAAACATTATATCTGAAAATGTTGAATTCCTATAGATCTAGAGTGCAAATTCATAATAGCTGCTGTGCGAAAGCACTTCACTACATTGCTTAGCTTATTACAATTAAATAATAAAATGTAATGAGTGATCAACATTTAGCAATAATTTAGAGGAAAAACACTGTACTCTGTATGGAGAATCTCACCCCAGACTCTCCATCTATGGTTTTAAGGTATCCTTTGGAAATATTGCCCTCTGCTTAACAAGCATCAAAATGGTGAGATCAGAATGTCACCTGTACCATGTGGGTGAGATCATAATATCACCTGCATGAAAAGGGAGATATTCTCATTCTCATGCCACCGTTTTGATTGTTACACCCTGCTGACTATTACTGCCATACGTGGCCAAGAACTGCATGCAGAGATAGATACAACACACATGGATAAATAAGGGGTGACATTAGCAAGCAGTATTTGGGACCTGTGGCCCACGCCGTGGACCAACCTATTTTAGAGATCGAAGAAGCAGTGTCATACCAGCTGGATGGCAGCTTGTGTGTGTAAGTGTTCCAGACTCTGTTATTGAGAAGAAGGTTGGGCTGGCAGGTATAATGCTGCTTCTTCGGTCTCTAAAATAGGTTGGCCCACTGCGTAGGACATAGGTCCCAAATACTGCTTTCTATTGTAACTCTTTATCCCTGTGTGGGGCGTCTATCTCTACACGCAGTCCTTGGGGATGTGTGGCAGTAGCTGAAAGCAGGGTGCGACAATCAAAATGGCGACATGAGAACATCACCCTTTTCATGTGGGTGATATTCTGATCTCGCCCAGGTGGTGCAGGCGACATTCTATTCTCGCTGAGAAGAGAGCAATGCTGGTGTAGTGATAATAACATCAGTGGCTGGTTTTTAAAGTTGAACGTTATACACCTAGAGAAGTATAAAGGTGTTTTAAAATGTTGTAAATAAAGTTGAATACCTTTTTAAAGCTGATATGCTGTGGCTCACTTATACCCCATAAGGTAATAAGATACGTGATTGGCCTTTCGTTTAAGATTTAAACTAACCGTATGAAATAAAAGTTTTGGCTTCACATTTATAATATAATAGATTGAATCTTACATTTTCTTTTATTTGGCTTTGATAGCTGTTCCAGAATGGCTGTAGTTCTTCGTAATACATCAGCATGAAACTTAGGAACAGAAATTGGTGGCAGATAAGAACTGTTGGTTGTATTTGAGATGAGACTTGTTTAACCCTTTTGAGTTGCAGAGAGATGTCTAACACATTGCGTTGCAATGCACTGGATACCTCTCTGGCACTCAAAGGGTTAAAGGGGAACTTTCACCCCGCAATAACTTAATGTTAACTTATTGCACACCTGGCGACTAGCTGCTTAGTAGCGCTAGTCGCCAGCAATATTACCCGGTTCTTCAGATATCGGCTTTTTGCCGATGGTGAAAGGAGCAGGAAGCACGGACGTCTCTTCACAGTGACGTCCGTGCGCCTGCGCTGTCAGTCCCTTTTGCACCGTGTGGTCAGGGTTTTTTGCACCGTGTGGACAGGGTTTTCCTTATGCTCACAGTAAGATTGTCCCTTGCTGTGATCTGTCTGGTCCCAGAACCAAATTCCACATCTGAGGGGGGAGGTGGCTTACACTAGGTAAAAGGGATGAGAGGGGGGGATACTTTATCATTCAATTACTCTTGAACTGTAAAGCCAAAAGTAATGAAATAACACTCTCCATGGCCCAAATACTATGAAGATTAATTGGAGCTGCTGTTTTTGTGAAACATTACTATCACTTTAAGTTTCTGTGTTCTAGCATTCCTATTTTTATGAAGAATACCTCCTTCCTGAACACTGTTGTTATGTTTAACCCTAGAGGGGTGCAATGCTTTCCATAACCCTTTGGAACTCAAATGGTTAACTTATTTGAAATTGTAAATCCTATAACCCCCTCCTTTCTATACATCATGATATACATATTACATTTTCTTCTTATGTTTTTCTTCATTATACTATGTACAGACTTACTAGCCCTTCTTTGAGTAGTTTATAATAGATGTCCTAATGGAGATATGATCAGTTGAGATCTAAGAGATATGATCATTTGAGGTCTAGCTAGTGATCTATTAACCCCTTCAGGGCTTACAATCTTAAGTTTGTAAGCATCCAGTGTTTCACTCTACAAAGCGCTTGTAACCCTGTATTGTCTAAAGCCTTAAATTGTAAAGCGCTGCGTACACTTGTGGCGCTATATAAATACATTCATTCAGGCGTGCAAAAAATGCTAACACAAATATGTGACTTTGAAAGCTCTTTCTAAATCATCTATTTGCTTCGAAATTTCATTTCCACTTTAAAAGGATAGTCATGTTTCTATTAAAGTGCAGCTCCGAGTCTTCTTTGTATGGTTTTTAACAAGTAGAGCTATATTTAATTACTTACAGTTCTGTAGTTCAAATGTTCTTCAAGCTGAAAGAATGCCTCTCCCGCCCCTTTCCCTGTATCACGCTGCCTCCAAGTGTGGTCCGGATGGAGCGATGCGAGAGACAATCTTCAGTAATCATAAGGGAAAATCCTGTCCTCCTTCTTCAAGGGGGGGGCAGTGTGAAGGTTGTCCCTCGCTGCATCCGTCTGGTCCCACAGCTAGATTCCGGATATTACTATCCCTTTAATGTCTGCTCCCCTTCTTTATTACACATAATTGTTTGTATGCTATGCATCTACATCTACCTATATCAGGGGTAGGTAATGTGAGGTCCTCCAGTTGTTGAGGACTACAATTACAATCATCCCCATCCAGCCATTGGATGAAGTAATTGTAGTCCTCAACAGCTGGAGAGCCTCATGTTGCCCATCCCTGATCTGTAAAGTATATAACTCATTGGCTGTTACTTGAGAGAAGAAAATGGTAACTGCTAGTTAGAGTGACTTTTTTATTTCTATTGTAGGGATTCCGTTCAAGTGATATGAGAGCATGGAGACAACACTGGAATCATCAGCTGTACAAAGCTCTAGAACATCAGTATCAGATGGGCTTAGAAGCACTTAATGAAAACCTGCCAGAAATCAACATTGACCTAACATTTAAGTAAGTTTACTTCTGATTTTATTTGTAAACCATGAATAGTATATAAATATAGAACACATTATTTACTAATCATGTATTCAAGGCAAGGAAGATTACAGTTTAAACCTCCCTATGAAGAAATCCGGGCCAAGTATTATCGAGATATGAAGAAGTTCATTTCTATTCCGAACCAGTTTAAAGGGCTGAGTGAACCTGGTGAAGAACCAATCTTTTCTGTCATGTCTGAGAGGAATGCAAATGGCTTCATCACAGTGTTCAGTAAAGCAGAGGATTTGTTCCGTAGGTTAGCTGCAGTCATGGATCGATTTAAGGTATGTCCTGCATGCTAATGCCTTTGTAATTGCTATTATTTACAGTCAGAAACTACAGCAAATGGCAAATGCAGCTTGAATTCTGAACACTCAGCCTGACTGGGAGAATTCTGTTGTAAACCAACTGCACCATAGGAGATAACTAAAAACCTGCATTGATTTTAACCCTCTGAGGGACAGTGAGGTTTGCAACCTTAAAGGGTTAATACTGCTTTTAACACATTGAATGCTATAAATGGCTCCAATTCATTACTTCACAATGTATTGCTGACCTCTCTAGTATTCAGGAGGCAGAAAGCCCAATTGAAATCAATGTGGAATTGTGGATTTTCTTTTTTCCCCTATTGAGCAGTTGTTTTGCCCCAGTTATTTGTAATAAAGCAGCGTCACAGTGTTTCAGATTCTACCCTTCATTTTATGTAAATCAGTGGGCATTTTGGGGATTTTCACAGTATTTTTTTACACCTCTTTAGCTCGATTTAAAGTGAACCTCTTACCTTGAATTTAAGTTTGCATATTTGAATTAATCATTTGTCATTACCTAATGGTAGCGTTCACCAGAAGACCAGCAGATGAATAGTTTAGGAGATATTGCTCATTTTGCACTGGATTCACTCTTGTTTTCTTTCTACAAATCCCTCCATGTACATCAGTGGGAATCTGCTAGATAAAACCATTGATAATCAACTGCAATGGAATCTATTCTGAGCACAACCACTCCAGCGCCTTAACTCCAAACAGTCTGTAGACTGCTCACAAAAATATTGGCACTACATGATGTAGAAAATCTACAAATACATATATACTTGGAGCCAGGGCTCAAAATTTCCACTCGCCACTAGCCAATGGAGAGTGAAAATTTAGCCCAGGCGAGTAGAAATTCAGCCCTGGTGGGTATGTTATGTCTTGCAGTGGAGAGTAACTTTTCAGGTCTGGCTAGTAGCAAAGGACTTAAATTATAAGCCCTGCTTGGAGCGCCATTGACACACTTTATAGCCAATATAAAGATATAACCAAAATGTTTATTAAAAACAATCAAATTAAAAAGCCACCTTTAGGACTCATATATCCCTTTAAGAGATCCACGGCAATTTAAATTCCCTATTATTTTTTGTCACCTGAAATGTTTGAAACCCCAGCTTTCAGATTATAATGACGCCTTATCTCAAACGCCTGGGTTCCCCCCTCTTTGGCACAAAAATAACTGCTAGTTCGATTTGCTTGCCACAATTTATCTTTAAATAAGTAAACTAAACTCTGTGCACTAAACCACATGTGAAAAAATAATATTTCAAAAATTGTGTTAGTGTTTATCTAATGTCCTTATGAATCCAAAATAAACGTGTAGTGATTACGCCTCAAAAATTCCACTGTATACTGCAATCGAGTGTCCATATTCTGAATATGTGAGAAAAAAATAAAACTAATCGTGATCACTTTACAGTCACATACATTGTATCTGGATATCAAACTGCAGTTTTGCTTTTTCTGTATCCAATGTAAATGAGTCCTTGTAACTCTTGCACAGGACTTTTGGTATCTACATACCATGGAAAGGAGACTAACAACTTGCATGGTGTTTTGTATATCAATATAAGTGGATCTTACCCTTCGATGTCTTTACTCCTGTCCTTCCGACCTCTCCACCTGCAGTCTGATTTGAATATTCACCACTGTTGTGTTTTCTCCTGTTGGTGGACGGAGGCTAAATCTATCAGGGCTCCACTTCAAAATGATTTTAATCCCCCTTTCCTCTTCACTCCCTCCGCTTCATATATGTATTTCACGGCCACGTTCACCTTCACCCGGCTTGAGTATTTAGATTCATAAGGACATTAGATAAACACTAACACAATTTTCCAAATATTATTTTTTCACATGTGATTTAGTGCACAGAGTTTAGTTTACTTATTTAAAGATAAATTGTGGTAAGTAAATCGAACTAGCAGTTGTTATTCTTGTGCCAGAGAGGGGGGAACCCAGGCGCTTGAGCTAAGGCGTCATTATAGCCCGAACACTGGGGTTTCAGTCATTTCTGGTGACAAAAAATAATAGGCAATTTAAATTGCCATTGATCTCTTATATATGAGTCCTAAAGGTGGCTTTTTAATTTGATTGTTTTTATAAACATTTTGGTTATATCTTTTTATTGGCTATAAGTGTGTCAATGGCGCTCTAAGTATATATGCATTTGCAATGGAATCCATGCCTTAATTTCTCTAAACCATGAAGGCAATTTTCAGTGCAACATCGTTTATCCTCCTGAGTAAACCAAGGGTACCCTACTGCTGAGAACTATCCATAGGATGGTGTAGCAACAGCACCACTAAAATTTCAGTCCATTGAGATACAGCACCTAAAAAATGTTTGAGTTGCAATAACTTTTTTTAATAATTCATATCTCCACAATGAGAGTATCCCTTTTTTGCTCAGGAGGATAATCCCTATGAGATATATATATATATATATATATATATATATATATATATATATATATATATATATGTGTATATATATATATATATATATGTGTATATATATATATATATATGTATATATATATATTAGAGATGCACCGATACCACTTTTTTTAAGACCGAGTACGAGTACCGATACTTTTTTCAAGTACTCACCGATGCCAATTACCGATACTTTTGTTTTTGCGGTCATTTGTCAGTTTTCAAAGCGTATATATATATATATATATATATATATATATATATATATATGCTTTAGGTACTTGGAAAACTGGCAAATGACCGCAAAAAAAAAATATTGGTGAGTACTTGAAATATACACACACACACACACCACCTCTTGACTGTCCCCTTTTGCCTCTTTCTCCCCCTCTTGATTCCCACCTTTTACTTAATTCTCCCACTCTTGAGCTCCCTCCTTTTGCCTTGGCTTTTTCTCTCCCTTTTGATCCCCCTTTGTCCCCCTCCTTCACTCTTGATCCCACCCTTTTGCATCTTTCTCTCTCTCTCTCCCTCCTGATCCCCCCTCCTTTTTGCCTCTTCTTGTTCCCCCTCCTTTTGGCTTTTTTTTTGTCTTTCTCTTAGTCCCTTTTGCCTCTTTCTCCCTCTTGACCCCCCTCTCTGCCTCTTTCACCATCCGTTCAATGTCCCATCTTGCCTCCCTTACCCTCCTCTGCCGGGTGCTCGCTGTTCTCTCGCGAGCCCTGGAAGAAGTCAGCGTCCGAGCGTTGCCATGGTAACCCGCGGCAACGCTCCAACTCTACAGGAGGGAGCCCGGGGAGCTGCTCACAATGCTCCCCGGGCTCCCTCACTGCAGCACCGACCCTGACACAGGGTATAGGTGCTGGCATCGGCCGCATTTGCGCGAGTACAAGTACCCGCGCAAATGCTGGTATCGATACCGATACCAGTATCGGTATCGGTGCAACCCTAATATATAATGTGTTGGCACATTGGGTTCCTTGCGTAAGGGCACCTTAAATAAAAGTCCAGCCTTGCATCTGCTGGTCTTTTGACTAAGAAGTGATTTTCTTAAAAGTGATACTGAGTCATGGACATCTCATTCTTTAATGTGCATTTCTTTGCTGGTGACATATAATAGTGGGTATCGGTTCATAAGCCTGGCTGAAAATCACACCTGCTTACATACATGGTTTGGAATTAAGTTTTCAATTATGCAACTTGAATTCAATGTGACAGTTCCACTTTAAAATAATTTGTATTTGTCCTTTATGGTGTAGTTACAGTAACCTTTATTATCACTAACCATTATGCATTATGTGTGTGTTTTTTGTATTCTTTTACAGTCGCGTCAGCATAACATTACCTTTTGTACTGTATGGGCTATATATTTGCTGTTATTCCATTTTGGAAATAAGCATGTTTTATCAAAAAATGAACAACATCATTGTGTTCAATATTTTTTTTTAAAGGAATGGGTTGTGATTGGCCAAGTGGATGTGGAGACTCTGATGGAAAAACATTTATGTAATGTTCATGACTGGGAGAAGAACTTCAAGGCATTGAAAGTACGAGGAAAGGAAGCAGAACGTCTTCCCAGGTAATTCTACATCAGCCATGCTAACTGCATTAGCGAACATATGGCACTGAATACTGTACATAATAAGGACATTGTAACTCACTGAGACAGGGCTGTATTAGCAGCTCTGGTGCCATTAGTCAGGGACAAAATATTATTAATGAAATTAGGAGACGGGCTCCTCACTTGCTTGATGTACTTCAGATAATTTTTTTAAACGTACCGAGGAGCGTGCAACAATTTGCAAAGTAATACATTGCACTCTCTTCTAGTCCTTTAAAGGGTTAAGTCTCTATAACTTGTAAATATTATGTGGATCACTCTGAACTATGCAGGTGCAAGTATATAAATGTATACTTTTATTTTAATGGAGAAGTAATGTTTCATTTTGGAAAAAATCCATGAAGTTGGGCCTGTCCTGTAGAGGAATTTGGGCACTCCCATTTCTGGGAAGTGCTTATTTCAAATGTTATTACAGTTCAAACTGTCACAAAGAGGGATAGCTGTTACTGTCACTTGCTAAGGCTCAAAGCTCTTCATAAGAAGCAATAAAAAATAATGTATGCCAGTCGATGTGGTTTTATTTAACCCTTTGAGTGCCAGAAGGTTGCACAATATATTGCTTTGCAATGCATTGCATACCCCCTGGCATTCAAAGGTTTAAAAAAGAGCTAGAAAAAAAGAAAATTAAAAACTCCGTTTGAACTGAAATAACATTCTGAATAAACAGTCTCCCAACAGCATTTTTTCACTCCGCAGCAAAAGCCCTACAATTAACAAAATGTTTTCATAAATACATTTGTTTTATGTTTTTAACATCTAAAAACAAGTCTGACATTTCATTATACAAATATGTTTTCCTCACGGCAGACATATTTGATAGGGGCAAAATGTGTATAGTAGCATAAGCAGCAGTACCTAGAAACATAGAAACAGAATTTGACGGCAGATAAGAACCAGTCGGTACATCTAATCTGCCCATTTTCCTACTGTAAAAACCTCAAACCTTATCTAGTCCTTGGTCTTTTCTTATGTTCAGAACAGCCTTATGCCTATCCCATGCATGCTTAAATTCTGTCACTGTATTAACTTCTACCACTTCTGCTGGTAGGCTATTCCACTTATCTACTACTCTCTCAGTGAAGTAAAACTTTCTTACATTATGCCTAAGCCTGTGTCCCTCTAGATTTAGACTATGGCCTCCTTTGAAATATACTTCCCTCCTGAACTTTTTTGAATCCCTTCATGTATTTGAATGTTTCTATCATATCCACTCTCTCTCTTCTTTCCTCCAAGCTATACATGTTCAGATCCTTTAGAATATCCTGATATTTCTTTTCCTGTAAACCAGCCACCAGTTTAGTAGTCCCTCTCTGAATTTTCTCTAGAGTATCTATATCCTTCTGGAGATGGGTACTGTATACAATAATCTAGATGAGATCTGTAGAATGACATGACCACTTCCCTTTTTCTGCTACTAATGCCCCTAGCTATACAACCCAGCACCCTGCATGCATTCCCCACAGCTTTATTACATTACCTGCCTACCTTTAAGTCATTCGAAATAATAATTCCTGTTTAAAGTGGAACTTTCACCTTAATTGAAGTTTGCATATTTGAAAACTGCATTAAAAGTGCCTCTATGTAATGTTAGCCAAAATACCAGCAAATGTACAGTTGACATTTTCATATGCTAATTAAGCCCAAAAGTGAATTTTCATATGCAAATTATTTAAATTACATTTCATATGCTAACGAACCTGTGTGCTGCGCCAGGAAATGTTCACTTTCACTTTGGCCAGAAATGTTAGTATCTCCTAAACAATTTGTCTGCTGGACTCTTGGTTAAAATGACTCATAGACAGTTTTTAATGCAGTTTTCAAATATGCAAACCTGAATTAAGATGAAAGTTCCATTTCAATGTAATTCTGCATCCAAAAAGTTATTGCAGCTTTCTATGCATAGAGCAGGAGTGGGCAACCTGTGTTCCTCTAACTGATGTGGGGATACAATTCCTGTCATCCACAGCAAGTCTTTGGTCAACTGAGGATCATGGGAGTTGTAGTCAAATAATAGTTGGTGGAACACAGATTGACCTCCGCTGGTGTAGACATCAGCTACATCAGGAAATATTTGTGATTATTGGGGTGCTACAGGTTTTTCCCCTCTTTTAACTGATAGAGGTAAAACAATGAAAGTGGAGATTCTGGGCAAGAAGAAGCCCTTCTAGGCTTGTCCTAGCTCCCTACAGCCTTATTCACTGTTACCTTGTACAGAAAGTAACCTATAACCGTAGTTCAGAACATTGTGTGGTGGTGGAACCCTTTGATTTCACATGGAATCTCATTGGTATCCTAAAAAATTAACTCATCTCCTTGCATGGTAGAAATGCCCCCAATGCACTGCTGTGATGAGAATGCAGCAAATGTTCCTGGAAGTCCACTATGGTAGTAAAAAGACTTATGGGAGTCCTTTTATCTCCAAAAAGTGCCCCATTCATTTTAGGATTTCCTACTGTTGCTGGGTAACCATGACCACAGTACAAATTCCTGCTGTCAGACACCCTTTAAAAGCTCCCTTACCTCCTCCTATACAATAAAATGCCCCACCCCAGGCACACACACACACATTTCACCTATGCCCCCCATTTCTTGTGTAGGTGATGCAGGGCTTTAATTCTTTTTTTCCCAGTGGGCTGTGCAATGGTTTGCATAGCCATGTGCTGAACAACCACTAGCACTTTAACATACATGTATATGCTGGGGTCAATAAAGTACACTCTACATCTATTTGAATGAAATGTAAAATAATTAAAATCAAGTAATTAGCTGGCATATGAGACCTCCTGTAGTTCCCATTCCAACTGGAGCATGGACAGTCAACATGCAGCCCATGGGCCAAATGTGGCCTTTCCGACCCCAGGATATGGCCTTCCTGAGATTTTTTTAATCAGAATATTTTTTTAACCTAATTACAGTTCTCAAGAATAGTTGTCTGTTAAGTGCCACTATGCACATTTATTTGATCAGACTGATCAGTGACTAGTACTGAGCCTATTAATGTGTACTTTTGTGCAAATAAAGTTTATTAAACTTTTTTATTGCTTTTGCATTACTGCTTTCAATAGATAACCAACTATATAATTCACTATTGCTATCAATAAAAAAAAATAATGCTGCCCTCATAAATGGATTTCTGATTATGTGGCCCGCAACTGAAACAACCTGGATTCCCCTGCTCTAGGCTGTGGGGTAAGAAGAGTTGGCTAAATGAAAATGAGGTCTATGTATCCCATGTATTATAAATTTGCCCAAGGAGAAAACTAGCTTGCCCCTTCATCATCAACTCAGTAAATAGGTAAAGAGTAAATCATTCTCTATATTGGGTCAGTATTCCCTCATTAGAAGGTCAGATTTCTGATGGAGAGACTCAAAGATTCTGTCTTCTACTTCCAGATAGGGGAGGACTGATTAAATGGTAAATTTCAGGGGTCTTAACCTCTTTAATAGTCCCTCTCCATATCTGGGTGACACACAAGTCTACAGGTTGCTGAAGCATTCTGTATTGTATTGATAACTAGTTGAAGAGCCTGTTACACGGGCCACAGTGCCACTGCCAGCCGGTCACTGGGCAGTCATGCGCAGTAGAGACTGCCCGTGCTGCAGTTGATACAGAGCTGGACACTCTGAAGAAGCGTCCAGCTCTGTATCAGCCGCGGCACGGGCAGTCTCTACTGTGCATGACTGCAGCACGTGCAGCAGTCTCTGCTGCGCATGACTTTGTCGTTACACACGTTTTATTGAATTATTATATAGGATGTTTCAATGAAAAATAAAATGTATGTAAAACCTTGTACAATTTAATTTTGCAGTAATATCAAGGTTGATTGCATGACTATTAATTGTAATCCAGTGAAGACTGTGATTGATGATCTCATTCAGCAACTTTTTGACGCCCTTCTGATATCGCTAAGGAAATCTATACAAGGTATGTTTGTTTTCAGTAGTCCTCTTTCAATGCACAATTTATTTTTGTGATGGTAGAAGAACAGCATTTTAAACTATATGTTATAGAGATTTTCTGATTAAAACAAGTGTTCTCCCACTGATAGGAGATGCATCTTTACAGAGTTATTGCAGTTTCAACTGTTGTATATTTTTTAATTAAAATGAATGCTAGTGGCTAGAAAGTTTACCTTTGTTTCTCCTGGGGTTCATACTATTGCATTCTGTGTGAGAGGTGAGTCACTGGCAACAGTTCAACATAGAAAATGATTGTAACATCTTGATCACTTCCTGACTGAACAGATATAACAAGGCTGGTGAGATGGCTCAGTAAGTTAATGCACAGCCTGAGAGAGATTTTATTAAAAATTATAACAGCTCAAACTTTAATTTTTTTAGGCACAATATCATAGTGGCCTGAAAATTTACAGTGGCGCTGTTGCTACACCATCCTGTGGACTGCTCTGGTCTGTAGACCATAAATCTCCATAGGATGGTGCAGCAACAGCTCCACTGTAAATGTTCAGGCCACTGTGATATTGCACCTAAAAAAATTAAAGTTTGAGCTGTTATAATTTTTTAATAAAATATCTCTCAGGAGTGGGAGTACCCTTGTTTTATTCGGGAACATAAACCCTACAACATGTATATTTTTTTACATCTTAAGTATTGCTATCCCTTTAAAGGTTATGTGCTTCCTGGGGAAAAACCGAGATAAGTGCAATAGCATGTTAATGAAAGAAAATTCAGTAGATCTGTGTTTCTATTTGTGTACTATTATAAAAATAATATAAAAGCTTATTTTGTTGCTTTGGCAAGAGGGAGTCTTCACTCTCAATCTCTCTTCCCATGGACGGATTGTCATATCGGGGGATCGGGCATCCCCCGGTGGGCCGCTATATCATGGGCCGGTGAGGGAGATCAGAGGATCTCACCGTCCCACGATATTTTGAAGGAGAGGTCTGTGTTGCCACAGGCACTCTCTGTGACAGCCTTCGCGTTCCTTGTTAACCCTTTGAGTTCCAGGATATGACATAATATCCTGGCATCTGCTCTTCCGTGCCACACAGGGACCACAAGGGGACGTCGAAAGGGACGTTGGTGCAGCTAGTGGGCTGCTTAAAAAAAAAAATGCCCAGGCTGGGATTCCCCTACAATCTGCCCCTGTCTCCTACTGTGGTGGTGTCAGCTGCTGAAATCCTATCCAGCCTGTTCAGCGCATGCTGCTCCTTTAATTTTCCTTAGTGGGCTTTTTTTTCTATTTAATCACTCTGAAGTTTAATGCAGAAATTACTGTGCCTAGACAAACTAAGAGAAACTGCCTGTAGAAAGTCAGAGAAAGGAGAAATTATTGAAAAAAGTAACTGCATTTTTATGGTATGTGAGATCACTTGGAAGTGTCAGGGATAAGGTTTCTAGCCCCAGAGGCTCTGTAACTACGTATTGCAGGCCAATCAATCATGTTTCCTGTCTATCCAGCCAGCTGAGATTGTCCTACACGGTTAAGGTGGAAGATCATCACAAAACACTTGTTCCACAAAACCAGGGGTTTGAGGCAGTTTTCCACTCAAATTACAGTTAACTGTGTCCATTTCTGTTTGTGATGAATTGATGGCTAAAGATCTCAGGAGTTGCAGCACTACAGTTAGATGGCCTTCTTACTTGTATCTGAGTTAAAAGGAAACAATAGGAATACGTTGCTCTAAATCAATGTGTCCTTTGTTTAGATGTATTGTTAGAAATATTTAAATATATTTTGAAAAGGGCAGTAAGAGCCTCCTCCAGGGCCAAGATCCGGACTCAGAGGATAGTAATATGTCTAGAAAGAGAGGTCAGCAATTGCCACCTTGTACAAAGAAAAGGCATGACACTCCAGAATCTCCACAATATAATACTGGAACAACATGGAGGAGTCCTCAATCTGAGAGAGGTGTAAGAGGCCTTTCTCTAGCCATGGATGAAGGAAAAGGAGCAATTCAAAGAGGTACTTCTTGGGGGAGATGCAGTAAAGTTTGATAAGTGCTCAGGATGGCGATGTTGTGTTGGATCTGTGTCAAAGGCACATTGCCAACATGCACCAATATGTTTTCACTATCATATCCCCTTCAATGCACCACCAATTCAGTCATCACTATGAATCCACATGCCTTAAAGGGATAGTAATACTTAAGCTTTACTAATCCCTATATTAAAGTCCTATTAAAAATAAATGTATTGCCCCCAGTTTCATCTCTCAAACCTTTATGGTTTGAGAGATGATCACTCCTAAAGTTGCCCTCTCCCTCCCCCTTCCCCGTAGTCAGTGTTCTAGCTGACTGCAGGGAAGCAAGTCCTACGACTTTCAGGCGGCTCTCCAGCACAGCCGTGATCGCGTTAATAAAAAGGAAAACTTTCACTGAAATGGTCTTGGTTTGCAAGCGCATGTAGAAGACCGTTTTAGTGAAAGATTTTTTTTTTTAATTAATACGATTGCGGCTCTGCTGCAGAGCCGCCTGATGATCTTTGACCCGATTTCCCTTCAGTCAGCTACAACACTGACTTTGGGGAAGGGGGAGAGAGAGGGCAACTTTAGGATCGATCATCTCTCAAACCATAAAGGTTTGAGAGATGAAACTTGGGACAATACATTTATTTTTAATAGGACTTTACTATAGGGATTATTAATACTTAAGTATCACTATCCCTTTAAACAGGTTTACGATTTTGCACTGAACATATCAACAGTGGCACATTTCCATATGGAAATGCAGATTAATAGGCTATTGTTGTGTTCGTGTGTGCATTTATATGTTAACTAGTGTAAAAGCCTGTGTACACGGGCCAAGGTCCGGGTGATGTTAACTCTTTGAGTGCTAGAGGGGTACGTAACGCATTGCTTTGCAATGCGTTGCATACCCCTCTGGCACTCAAAGGGTTAAGAGGCTGGTTCCGCTCTGCGTCCTGCTGCTGACACAGTCACGCATTGTAGAGACTGCCCGAAAGCACAGAATTCTCCCAGCACAGAACTTCCAGCATTCTGTGCATTCGGGCAGTCTCTACTGTGCATGACGGCTTCTGACAAACATCCTAGCAAATTATTATATAGGATAGTGGCTGTTTGCCACATGCACTAAACTCCGATAGCAGCATCTGCTGTCTGAAATTCACAATCCCAACATTGCCAGCCTGAGGTTGGAGAAGTTAGGATCTCTCTTTCTGTGCAGCTACAGCCATGGTCACAACCCACTCACACCTTTGAGTGCCAGCGGGGTAAGCAACACATTGCATTGTATTGCAGTGCAGTGAATTGCTCAGCGAGAATGGGCAATGTAGTGGTTCCTGCATTAGTTAAAGGCAAGTTGCTTTTTGGTAGTGGATTCTTGGAAAGTATTCCAGTCAGAACAGTGTGTCTGGCGATGTGACTTCTCCATGCAGCACCGCTGGTACCTGCTCACATCTACTCACATTGGCAGATGTGAGCTAATGCCAGTGGGGCTGCAAGTCACATCCACACATTGCCAGGCAAAGGTGTGCTTATCATTGCTGTCCATGCACAGTTTGCCTGTCAGTGTTAGCGATGGGAAGCGTGTGTGTATGTGGGTGTGTATGTGTTAGCAGTACAGAAGTTAGACTCATATTTTTGTAGGTTACTTTTGGGATAGAAAGCATGGCACCACTGCTGTGTTTCCTGAGCCATGTAGGAAAATGAAAATGGCACCATGGAGCATCACATTTCTAATGAGACATTTGCAGGTTCTTTAGAATTAATTTGCATATTCTTCTTTTTGTTATTACTATACTGACCCTTTGAGTGACAAAGAGGTGTCCAATACACTGCAATGTGATCCTTCCTCACTGGCATGCAGAGGGTTGAGTGGGGTCTTGGCGCTGAAGCCTCTGCATCCTGTCTTCTCCCTTCTCTCTGCCAGGATGACTTGCAAATGAGCATTCACTTCCTCTCTCCTTGCATCCCTAATTCTTATGGCTAAGTATGTCTCTATCGCACAGGTGATGTGCATGCCACACATCAACAAACACATCACCATAGCATCGAACCTTAGTGCATATCCACCCTGTATCCTCAAGACACAAAAAAGAGCCATCAAACTTGGTTCTTAGGCCACAACCCGCTGTTCCTTTGTATTTAACTGTTTAGGAGGACACCTTTAAAGGGATAGTAATGTTTCACAAAAACAGCAGCTCCAATTAATCTTCATAGTATTTGAGTCACGGAGAGTGTTATTTCAATACTGTCAGAGTTGTAGTTCAAGAGTAATTGAATGATAAAGTATCCCTCTCCTGTTCCTTTTACCTAGTGTAAGCCATCTCTTCTCAGATGTGGAATCTGGTCCATAGACCAGACAGTTCACAGCAAGGGACAATCTTATTACTGTGAGAATGATGAAAACCATGCCCCTCTTGACAGGTATTTCAGCCTTTTTCCTTATCTTAATTGAAGATTGTCCCTCTCTGCAATCTACCAGGACACACCCTGCTGCCTGAGCTGAGCAATGTTACCAGTAAAAGGGGCGGGAGGGGGATACTTTATCATTCAATTACTCTTGAACTACAACTCCGACAGAATTGAAATACCACTCTCCAAGGCCCAAATACTATGATATTTAATTAGAGCTGCTTTTATTTTGAAACATTACTATCCCTTTAAGACAAGCTTGCATGACTTATTAATGAAGAGGAGGACTTCTGTATAGAATAACCCCCCCCCATAAAGGAAAGTTGAATTGGCACCAACTCTCTGGATGGCTTTTTTTTTTTTTTTTTTTTCTTTTTTTTTTTTTCTAAAGGCCATTGAAGGTTCCCTTTGGGGGTGGATTTTACATGTCAAATACATTTGCACATTTTACATCTTGGGAGTAGAACATATGGAGGCACATTTCATTAACCACTAGGCACTGGTCTCAAAAAGCAAGCAAATCAAAAGTCTTAACTGAGTTAGTGCACGTTTACAGTAACTTAATTACTGTGTTGCTAAGTTTTTCCATTACTTGCTTTTTGCTTTATTCCTACAAATAATCAGATTGATAGGGTTATTTATCTTCAGATAGGGGAATGATTGCCTCTCTTGTTTAGTTAGCAATTCTAATTTAATTTGATAAAGCTGTGGTTAATTACTGTGACACAGCGTTCAAGTATTGTGATGATGCACTGACTGGGTCACCGATTATTTTTAAATGGATAGTAATGTTTCATAATAAAAGCAGCTCTAATTAATCTTCATAGTATTTGGACCTTGGAGAGTGTTATTTCAATTCTGTCAGAGTTGTAGTTCAAGAGTAATTGAATGATAAAGTATCCCCCTCCCGTCCCTTTTACTGATGTAACACTGCTCAGCCAGAGCGGAAGGGAGGTGCCCAGGTAGATTGCAGAGAGGAACAATCTTAAGATAAGGGAAAAACCTGAAAAACTTGTCAAGGGGGGCAGGGCTTTCATTGTTCTCATAAGAAGAAAATTGTCCCCTGCTATTATCTGTCTGGTCTATGGACTGGATTCCACATCTGAGAAGAGATGGCTTACACTAAGTAAAAGGGAAGGGAGGGGAAACTTTGCTTGTGAATATCTCTCAGACCATAAAGGTTTGAGAGATAAGACTTATATCGTTCTTCATGTTTTTTTAATGCCTACAAAATAAAATAAAGATAAAACAAATTATTACTATCCCTTTAAGGTCAGTTGGTGGGTCATTGCACTTTATACATGAACTAGTTGAAGAGCCCATTACATGGGCCACAGTGGCGCTGCCAGCCGGTCGAGGGGCAGTCATGCTCAGTAGAGACTGCCCACACTACAGCTGATACAGAGCTCTACTGTGCATGACTGCGTCGTTACACGTTTTAGCAAATTATTATATAGGATGTAGGCATTGACCCCTCGAATCATTGCATTATTTTGTTGTTTTGCTGTAAATAAACTCCTAGCTGTTCTGGGATTTGCACAAATTCTTGGGTGTGTTCTCCATCATTCTTTTTATTAATTGTCTAATGAATGAAAAGAAATGTATTTGAGCTGCATGCCATATAAGCCAGATGGCGCACAAAAGCTAAAAGCCCCACAATTCAGAATTTACATGCTATCTCTAAGTTATCCTGCTCAGATTTCTTTTTGAACTCTTTCTGTAGCTCACTTGCATGACATTGATGCATTTGTGACTGATGCAATGGAAATGTTGTCCAGCCGTCCTCAGACTGTTGAAGAAATTGGAGAGGCCAATATGAAGCATGGGCAACTGAAACTGCAAAAACCAGAGGTGCTGTCCATTTTTAGCCTTTCAAATGAGATCTAAAACATTCACTTATGAACTTCTTTATTCCCTTGGATGCTAGAGATATATCCAGTTCATTGCCTGTCCACCTATAGAAACTGCCCTTCTTCCATCACTCTAATCCTGCCACCCTAGTTTGCTGCCTAGTTTGCCTAATGCTTGCACAGGCCTTTCCCACATGGTAATCTTGTAAGCATTGAGCTGGACAGGTTACGTTCTGGAGCTGCAATATATAGGACATTTAAAAATTCCCATTTGTTTAAATAGTATTTTTTGATTCACAATCAGCTGAAGACCTCATTATCATTCAAGGAGCTAAAACCTCTATTTAAATCAGTGGGAATTTTCATTTCCCCTTATAATGTATTTGGATTAGCCAAGAGTTACACCTTTTTAATGCTCCTGAAAACAGGCTGCATTGTTACTTCTTCAGGTTCTGATTTGCTAGCCACAAATTTTGGGCTGTCTTCCACCATCTTCAGCCTTCCAAAAAGGGAAAGTTGCAGGACCACTTTTACCTGTCTGTGCCATTGAATAATGTTTTATATATATTTTTATTTACAGATATTGCCTTTATTCAAGGAAGCAGAAGATAAAAACAGGCTGCTGCGCTCCGTTGCTGGTGGTGGGTTAGATACCATTAGTAACCTCCATGCTAAGTGGGATAAATTTGAATTAATGATGGAGAGCCATCAGCTGATGGTCAAAGAACAGGTACAGAGTGCAGATTATACTTATGATTTGGTAACTACATTGTCAAATACTATTTCTAAAAAAAAAAAAAAAAAAAATTCTAGTTATATGAAAAAGGATGCCAAACATACACATTGGGGAATAGACTCACAGGGTCATAGATATAAGCAGGCAGACACACACGTATACACAAGCAGGCACACACGTGAACAGACACACATTGCCCGTGCAAACAGACATGCATGCAGACATACACAGGCATACACACATGCAATCATACATAATTCATACATACATACATACATAAAGACAGGTGCAGACAGGCACACAGAGACAGATACACATGAGTTCATAACACACACACACACACACACACACACACACACACACACACACACACACACACACACACACATACTCATAATGCATATACACACAGGCACCTGTACACATGCACACATAATGCGAGCACATATGCACATACACATTTGTACACATATAATGCAAGCACACATATACACATACGCCCTCGTACACACAGAGGACACAAACATGCACACTCTTCCATTATTTGATGTGCTGTTGTTCAGCTGGCTGTGTGGGGGCAATTTTCCTTACGCTCCTCAGTTCATATTGTTTCTTAACAGAATAATTAGAGAAGTCCAAAATAATATTTAACACTCTAACTTGCTTCTGCATAGTTTGACATGTTTGCCACCATCTCAAATCAATCTTACTAGATGACTTCTGTTTGGGAGTAACATTATCATGAGGCGTTATCACGGAAAGAGAACTGAGAATATTGCAACTAAAATGGTTCTTAAACACACTCTCTGTCTCTCTGTCTCTCTCTCTCTCTCTCTCTTCCTCTCTCTCACACAGATTGAAATAATGAAGGAAAATGTGAAGGCCAGGGTGCAGATATATAATCAGGAAATGGATAAATTTAAAGCCCGCTGGGATCAGTTTAAGCCAAGTGATGATGTTATTGAAACTGGCCAAGAAGATGTTTTGGAGAAAAGCGCTCAGTCTATAAAGGAAAAAAAAATGGAATTTGATGAACTTGAGGAGACAAAGAAAAAACTGATGTAAGCATCAATTATATTTTACATAGTAAGGGTTGTATTCAGTAAGATAAATAGGCGCAATTCCCCAGCATACCAAAGGTACAAATAAACATTCCCCAAATGTTCATTCATGTAAATAGGCATTTTTAACCTCCTGAATGATAGAAAGGTATCAAATGCATTGCTTGGCTTCCTCTAGCATTCAGTGGGTTAAGAACCCTATTTAATCATTGTATATGTACATTTCTCCCCTATGGTCAAACCAACAGTACCACAGGGAACAGATGCACATTCCTATTGAGTTAATAGGACTTTTGCCCCCTTAAAAGTGTGAGAGGGGTCTCCATGCATTGCAAAGCAATGTGTTGTAGACATCTGTGTCATTCAAATATTAAAAAAAATACTTTTCTCTTTTTCTAATGTGGAAAACGGGAACCATGGGATTAAGTATCCTCTGTCCAGGAGGGCAGGGCACTTGCCTAAAAAGGTTCTCTGAAGGTGGCAACTCTCTCCGTTCTCCACTTTACTCTCATCAGACATTCTCAGTTTTAAAAGTGACCTCAAAGGAGGTGCATCAGGGCAAATATTCTCTTAGCTAGCCTTCTATTTTGTTTACTTAACTTATATGTGGCTATGTAATCCCCATCCTTGATGGATATGGACCCAGAATGCAGGCTTTTAAGGGATCTGGGTCTGGTAGAGGAAAGGTTTCTCTCTCAGACATTTTCCTCTTCTCTCTGCTTGACGATGTCTGAGCAGGAATTATGATTGCAGTATTCAGAGTGCTCAGGTGCTTTGAGTAGGCCCCTTTCTATCAGCCACATTCTTAGGGTCTGTGGTAGAATTTCTAGTTCTGCACTCTGCTCGTCTTTTCAGTCAGCCCCATTCCTCTTCTCCTCCTCTTCCTAGGTGACCTTTTTCTTGACTTGCTAGAATGTTGCCTCATTTTAGGCATTCTTCATTATGGGCCAGTGGTGCCTTTAAGATCGCAGGGTCCTTATTGGATGGGGCATTGACAGTAAAATTTACATTTTCTGCCTTGCTGGGTGGATTTCAGGGTGGGCAAGAGGGAGATTATTCTTTTTCCTTTTCTACTATAGTTAAAGCGATGCCCTTGGGGACCCTCAGCTGTTGGGATGTCGAATGAATGTGACGACTTGAGAGCAAACAAGCTGTTCTATATTTGGAGAGAAAATGTACCTACATGTCCCATGAGGCTTATTTTTTTCCCTGGCCTCAGGGTGTAGGACGGGGAGGTTCTAGGCTTTCTCTCTTCCTTTTTTCCTGCAAAATGTGACACACTGGATTCTTCCTTCTTTCATTCTGTCTTCAACCACTTCAGGCAATTAAGTATTTTTCTGTTACATTTCTGTTTCGTATTTGGGGGTCCCCTATGTCTGAGCACAAGGGAGACAGGGCAATTCAAAAACCATCTGTTATTCAGGGGTCTTCCTGTTAGCTTTTTGTGCCTCATGTCAGATTAGTGTTCCGAAGAACTCTATTGGTACTTTATGTCCCTCTTGTTCTGTGGCCCCTACACAGCTTCCAGACCCCTCTTCTAGTGAGCAGGAGGCTGCGTGGGTTAAAGCCTTGATTTTATTTGTGAATAATATTATTTCCTCTGTTCAGGGGATCCTTGAGACTTGGATTCAGGATTGTTTGTGTTTCTGTATGGGTGTAGGAGGGGGATTCCTCTGTTGAGGAATGGGAATCTGATGAGGATGATTTTGATACGTCCTTTATCTCTGGGGATTCATTCGAAGAAGACCCTGGCTCACCTACTGAAGGTCTTATCAGGACAGTTTTGGAGACCATGAATGTCTCTGAAGCCTCAGACTCAAATTCTTTTCCCATGATAACTTTAAAAGGCGCAAAACAGAGTCCACAATTTTTCCTCCCCCTCATTCCTTTAACCAGGTAGTTCTGGAGGAGGAAGCCTGATAAGATACTCTTTATTTGCAGATATGTTTCGCTTTTATATCCCTTCTCTTCTGATTCCTTATCACGGTGAGTTACCCCTCCCTCAGTAGACCCTCCAATTTCTCTCCTTTCTAAATTTCATTGGTGCTTCTTTGTAGATTCAGTGGTGCTTAAAGGCTAGGCGGATAAGCGCCTGCATTCTCTCCTAAAGGTAAATTGTGCGGCTTTGTGTGCCACTCTGCTCCCAACCTTCGCAGTTGCTTTGCTGTTTGAGGGGGTGTTCTGGCCATTTCTAAGATTCTGCACATACAGTAGTGACAGTGGCTTTCTGAATTAAGGTGACCATTTTTTTCCCTTTTTTACTTGGTTTGGTGTTTAGTTGTCGGACACCTGAGGTACAAATTTGCTCAAGTTTGTCTCTGTTGGAACTGGTCTGTGATTTGAGTATTTTTTTTCTCTCCCACCCAGGAATTTTGGTGTATAGCTTTGGTACAGCCTCATGGTTCCTGTGTTCCACATTGGATGAAAGAGAAAAGGGGATTTTTGTAAACTTACAGGTAAATCCCTTTCTCTTGGTCCATGAGGTACACAGGACTTTCTTTCCGAAGAAAAATGAGTTCCATTTGATTCAGGTGACCCTGTTTCCTGCCTCATGTTTTGATCTTTGCTATTTGTTAAAACTAAGCATGTCTGCCTCCAGAGGACCTTTTTAAGCAAATGCACTGCAGTCGGCCAGGACTGCAGTGCATTTGCTTAAAAAGTTTGTCTTTGCCCCATGGCCCCTGTGTTTCATATGGACTAAAAGAAAAGGATTTATTGGTATGTACACAAAAATCCTCTTTTAAATGAATGGAATGTTTTATTTGTATCCTATAATGCAGTTGGTTTGTCCCACACTTGCAGTACATTTTCTTTGTGCAAAAGACCCCACAGCTCAAAATGGAATTTTCTTTTATGAAAATGTGAACTTCTAAGATAAATGTAATCTTACAGCTAAAATGACTGGACACTTTCCAATGTTAAAGAAAAGCCAAATTAAGGATTTAAGCAATGTGACAAATCTAGTTTTCTGGGCCTCAGACTTAATTATTTATTTCTTTATTTTATTTAGTGGTTTACTCACCAGGTGGAACTGTTTCTGTCTATGGAGAGCTTTAGTCAATGACCAAAAGCTTTCTGTAGTCAACAATAGAAAAATGCAATTTTGTTGTGTTTTACCAGGTTTGATATGTATCAGGTTTTGAACTGAGCATCTTCCAGCCATTGGTGTTGCCTTATTACATTTCACATGAAAGCCTCATCATAGATAACTGACATTATCAATAAAAAGGAAAACTGCTCAAATCCATTAAAATATGATGTGATCCTAGAGAGCATTATTTTTAGTATTTTTTTTTATTTTTAATTTTTCTTTGATGATAAAGTTCAAAAATCTCTCATAATATATCAGTCCTGTTAAGAAAAAGCTGAAATTGTTTAGAGATTAAAACTCACCCACTCTGTCTGTGCAAACTGTTACCTCTTTGTTTACGTAAATCAAGGCTTGCATAAAAGCAGTGCGTTGCACACCCCTTCTGGCACTCAGAGGGTTAAATGAAGAATGATTGGGGTTAAATGGGTCATGCACAGCTGCCTCCTGATATATAGGAAATATGTTTTTGGGTTTAAGACAAATTTATTTAGAAATCCTGGCTAGGAGTGCTTGATACTTATCACCTTGAGTTCCAGAAAGGTTAGATACCTCTCTGGCACTCAGAGTTAAAGCTGGTACAGGAGGTGGGTGGGGAAATTAGGACACAAAGGGGAGTCCCAAAGAGCGTTATGGTACAGCCTGTACCGCACTGAGCGTCACCAGGTAATTTCCGTTAGCTTCTTTTTTTTTTTTTTTTTTTCTTTCTTTTAATTATTAAAAATATTAGATGTAGTTTTAGTAGATTGACCTACTCTGGTAAAATGTATTGGGGGTGAAAGTTACGCTTTGAAGTATGAATCCTGTTCATTTTTTGGGAGATAATGTCTCTGTAATAATTAATCTAGAATTTCCGAGGTTTTCTGAAAGACCCGTCTGATCTTCAAGACTGTAACCCAGTTATTAACAGCTCCAGTTCTCAGGGCACATAATTATGCTCAGGCATAAGGACTGAACCGCTGATTATTCACTAGTGATTTAGAAGGAATATCCTGAAAAGCTGACCTGAAAGGGGTGCCCAGGGGATTAACATTGAGAAACACTGATCTAGTCAATACTATTTTCCTACATATTCTCTGTAAAGCATACGTCCAGAACAATTTTGCCATTTTTAGTATGTTTGTGTTCAACCATATTTTCTCTCTAATTCATTTAGGACACCCGCACAATTTATATACTTTTTTTAAGGATAAGTAGGGCTTTCATTTGATACCATATTTATATGTATAACCCATAATTTAGTTTGATAGCAATATAAAAAAGTGGAACTGTCCTCCCCCCCAAAAAAACAAAGAAACAAAACATTTTTATAGGATGTCCTGTTGTTATTTATGCTGAATTAGTGTTTTGTTTTTTTTCTACAAGGTACTGGATTAAATGTATGAACATTCCTTCATACCTCCCAAGTGTCCCTTTTTGGGGCGTACTGTCCATCTGAGGCAAAATCCCTATGTCCCTCTTTCCCACCCTTGTGTCACTCTTTTTATAGGAGATCAAACTGTGAGGTGTGTATATGTGTATCACATTGCTCCACAGCAATCAAACTCACATTTATGTTTGTTTAAACTTTATTATATGTATATAACTTAGTCTATGTAAGTAAAATACTTTAGCAGTTTGACATGTTTGGAGCTTTGTTCTCTGGTTCTCTCTGCCTCACAATCACTGTGACAAAGGCAGTGTTTACATACATTGCTTTTGACATGTGGCTCCATGGGCACATGTGATCCCTGTAGCAACAGGGATCACATGTGCCAAGCCACCACGGAACGGCTGGAACCGACTGCCCCGCAATGATTGCAGCATGCCCCGAGGAGAGCTGCAATCATTAACCCATGACGTGACTGGACAGTCATCCTTCCTCAAAGGGCCAAATTGTATGATTTTCGTTTTAATCTATAATTACTCCAGTTGACCACATGACACTCTTAAATGTTCCACTTGACCTGTTTCAGTGAGGATTGCCAGCACTTCGGATTGGAGGCCCCTGATTTCTTCCTAGCAGATGAAATAAGGATAGATATTGAAGGCTGCACTAAAACCTGGTCTTTGTATGAAGAGTTTTATCAGGGTTTTAATGAGAAAGCTAGAGAAGACTGGATCTCTTTCAGGTATGCTTAAAAATGTTTACTCTTTAAAATTTCAGCTAACCTTAAAATCCTATATCTTTATCCTCTTTGTATACTAGAGAGATATCAGATGTATTGCAGAGCAATGGTTTTATTACTTGTTATATATCCAAAGGAGGGTAATATGTTTTATATAAGTCTTCTGGGTTATTGACATGTTTTATCTTTTAGGAGTAAGTGCTATGGTTTTGAAGAATTCCTACTAACGTGGCATGAGAAACTAAGGAAGCTAGAGGAACATACCACTATGTCAGTGAAGTTACAGAGAGAAATTGACAGATACAAGGTATTAACAAGTAGGGGTTTTACTACTAAAGACCTGGGCTAGGGCCAACCTAATGTTTTATTACATCATTTCAAAAAGGTGGAAGTTGAAGTCTACAAAAAGCTAGAGGTTTTTGGTTATCTAGTCATATGATATAAACTTTTTGTTTTGTACTTAACAATTGCAACACCTTATACCCCCCTCTAGAGCACATGTAATGAATGGATCATCAGATGTATGTAAGTATATCTTTATTTATATGGTGCCACACAGTGTACGCAGCACGCTGCATTGTACAGATGATCTGTGTACCACGTTGCACACATCAGCACTCTTTATTATGGTTTGTTCATGTCACATTGCAGGATTGGGAAACCTAAGCTCCTACAGCTTTTGTGGACTACAACTCCCATAATCTTCAGCCAGCAATTTCCAATTTACCAAAAGACAAAAAGAAGTGGGGAGAGATTTATAGTGTAGTATGTGAAAAAAAAAAGTCTTGGTGAAAATCTACTTAGATGGAAATGTACTCAAGTACCGATGACAAATAGCACCTGTGGAGGATTTTAACTCTGCCTCCACTCGGATAGCTGGGAGCCGGCCACTCAATCACACAAACACCACGACCACCAGGTAGGGCTTGGAAACACAAAAGAAACACGAATGTGAGGAGAGAGGCACAGTTACCAAATAGTAATTTGATAAGTAACAACACTCACTTGAACATCCAAAGAGTGTGGGGAATTATGATGCTGGTTCTCCACTAAATTCATGTAGTCCAAGATTTACTATACAGTCTGCTCGTTGATCTTCAAGTGGTGGGAGCAGCATGGTGCGTGGCCACGTCCGTTTTGCCTCTCTTTGGGTTTGACTTTCCTTAAGGAGAAGCCAAAAGCTTTTCAGCTTAGCACCATCAAGGTACAAATCTTTGCATCATCTGTTCCTTTTCAGAAACAGATAACTTATTTCCGTATATGTCTCATGCATGCCCCGTCTTTAGGCATCCTGTGCCTCCATGGAATCTGAATCTGGCCCAAGGAGTGCTTCAGAGGGAACCTTTTGAACAACTGGCTTCTTTGGCTCTTCTCTCCATGAACCTTAATAACTGCAGTTCTTTCTGTTCGGTGAGTGGCTGAACTGGGCCTTGTCTTGTAAAGTTTCTTTTCTATGAACTCGTCTTGGGTTTCTTCCCTAAACTATTTCTGATTACCACCTTAATCAAGAGATTGTGCTTCCTTCTCTTTTTTCTGATACAACAAATAGACGATAACAGCAGGGCTTAAAAGTTGAAGTCCTTTGCTACTAGCCAGACCTGAAAAGTTAGTGGCCACTGCAAGCCATAACACACCAACCAGGGCTGAATTTCTACTCGCCAGGGCTAAATTTTCACTCGCCATTGGCTAGTGGCGAGTGGAAACTTTGAGCCCTGATAACAGTATCTACACTGTTTGGATGTAGTTGGGTGTCTCAGATATTACTTTTCATCAAACTGAAACCTTTTGGAAGTCTGATACATAGTTTTTTTATTCACAATGGCCTGGGAGCAAGCAAGGCAATGTCCAAGGAGTTGGTGGCTTTCTGGATCAAGGTGGCCATTCAGCAAACCTATGTCATCAGAAAGAGGCTGGTGCCTTTTTGTGTGATGGCTCATTCCACGAGAGCAGTGGGCATTACATGGGCTTACAAGAACCAGGCTTCCACAGAGCAGTTGTGTAAAATGGCAACATGTTTGTTGTATCACACATTCACAGACCCTTACATAATCAATGTGTTGGGCTCGGCCGAGGCCAGTTTTAGGACAAAGTTCCTCCAGGCAGTATTGCTGTGTAGGTTTTCTTGTTCTCTTTCTTACATTCCAAAGTTCTATGTGGCATTGTCTGTTGACACCTGAGGATTATGCTTTTGTTTTGGCTCTGTGAAACTGGATTTGTTGTTGGGAGTTTCTATACCCTCCCTTGAATTTTGGTTGGGACAGCTTCGGTATGTCCCCATGGTTCCTGTGTTCCACAATGAACTGAAGAGAAAGGGGTAATTTTATCTACTTACCAATTAATGCTTTTCTCTTAGTCCTTGTGGAACAGAGGACATCCCTCCTGGAGAAAAATGTGGGCAGGGGTGTTGTAAAACTAAAGGCTGAGAGGTAATCGGGGCTGGGAGGGAGTCTCCTCCTCCAAGAGCTTTGTTTGCAAATGTCCTGCCTCCTAGTGGTAGCACCTTACCTTTCCTGGTCTCTGTGTTCCACAAGGACTAATAAAGGATTTATCTGTAATACACAAAAAATCCCCTTTTTCCCTACTCTTTTTGCCAGCCTAATTTCCATTATGGTGGAATGCAATCTCGGGATTTGTTTGTCTTTGTTATTTCTTTTTTCTTCTTGTGTTCCTGGGTAACATTCCAAAGTCTTGTTTCAGATGGCATTGTTGTGTAGATCTTAGAAACATAGAAACATAGAATTTGACGGCAGATAAGAACCATTCGGCCCTTCTAGTCTGCCCAATTTCCTACTGTGATTGACTTATTTTGAGCTTCCTTGTAGGGTTCTTGGGTTCTTCTCAATCAGGAAAGCCTGCTTTCTCGTATACATGGTGTCTCAGTCTAATATACTCAATTATTTTGTTTGCAGTTTTTTTCCTTTGTAGTCGTGTATTCCGATCTGTTATTTCTGTCTCATACAGACTCACTGAGTATTTTTTCCCTTGCACACTAGTAATACCAGGATTGTTAATTTATTTTATCCTCCCTTAGAACTGGACTGCTTTTTGAATAATCAACAAGGCCCCTGTGTCCCTTAACTGGAATTGAAGGGATAGTAATACTTGAAAATTACTATCCCCCATCTTGTAGCCAGTAAAAAACTGAGTTAAATGAGGCCAGTGGCATCTCTCAAACCTTTATGGTCTTGAGAGATATCCTCTTTCAAAATTGTTCTTTTTCCTTTTCCCCTGATGTCAGCATTCTAGCTGATAGCAGGGGAATCCTCTCCTGGGATCAGCCGGCGCCTTTGCAGCAGAGCCGAGATAGCGTTAAAAAAGAAATCCTTCACTAAAAAAGTCTTCTATGTGCTTGGTTTGCAATCCCATGTAGAAGACCTTTTAAGTTAAGGATTTATTTTTTTATTAACTCTATCTCTGCTCTGTTGCAGAGCCGCCGACTGATCCCAGGAGAGGATTCCCCTGCTGTCAGCTAGAACAATGACGTCTGGGGAGATGGAACTTTGAAAGTGGATATCTCTCAAACCATAAAGGTCTGAGAGATACCGCTGGCCTCATTTAACTCTGTTTTTTACTGGCTACAAAATGGGGGATAGTAATTTTAATTATTACTATCCCTTTAAGAGCAAAGTGGATTTTTATAATCATTGATAAATCCTTTTTTGTCATAGTCCATTGGGATCACAGGGCTTCCCACCTGAAGATTTTTCCTGCTTCCCCTTTTCTTCTTGGTTTTGTTATTTGTAAAGTGCAGGCAGAGCTTCCTGGAGTAAAACAGAGGATGGAAGGAGTCAGAATACTTTTCTTTTAGTGCCCTGCCTCCTAGTGGGAAGATATTTACCCTATGGTCTCTGTGCCCCAAATGGACTAGGAGACAAAAGAATGTCACAATGGGTATAATAATCCCATTTATGTAGATTAAATGACCAACCAAGAGGTTAACATCCCTCCTTTTGGAGGCAGGGCACTTTAGTAAACATGGCTCTGGATGAGGAATGTTACTGCTCTGCTTTGTATAATCCCCTCTATCAATGCCTGGTTTTAACTTATTTAGTTTTATTATAAAATGTTTCTTACTTTACAGAGACTGGAGCAGGAATATACTTCAGTCTCTGCCCCTGTGTATTCATCCCCTTTTCTTATGTTGCTTCCGTCCATACCTTAAGCAGATTACAAGATACAGGAATATGTGACCTGAATTCCACACCCTGCAGTCTACACTAAATAGCTCCTATACCTATCCCCTCTTCATACCGGATATCTCCACCACAGAACTAGGCTGAATATAAGGTAACTCAGTATGTTAATGGTAACAGGATATGCAGCCATCGGGTATACATTTAAGTCTGGCAGGAGTCTTTGAAGTAGACGAAGTAGATAAAGCCGTACATTTTACTGGGCAATGTGGCCTAATAGCAATCAGGAGAGCAAAGCTGCAGAGGCAGCTACTTTTATGATTAACAGACAGGACTAATCCCTCTTATATTCAGATTAGTTAAGGACATTTAATTATCTTTTCTCTGTTGTCCAATACAGATTACTGGCAACTTTAGTTAGGCGATCCACCCCTTTAATTGTAGGCAGGAACAATTCTAGAATTGTATGCAGGGGGTGGAGCCTACCTTCCCTCCTTGGCTGCAGCTAGCCAACCAGCTCCAGAAAGATTTGTTCCTTGGTGAAGACACAGGCAAGAGAACAGTTCTGCTATAGTTTTAGAATTTTTTTTATTTTTCTGTTAGAAATGGAATACCACCATTAGGCAGATTACCATAACTGACAATACCCTTAGATGTGGCTAGCTCAGTGACCAGGTGCTTTTTTGTGGACCTTAAGCCCTGGGGGGGGGATCTTTGGTCCAAGTTCTTTCCTCAGGAGTTGCCCACTAGTTGCCCCTATTGCACTCTCCTGCACTCATTGGGTCTATCTGTATGTCGGTTGGGTGTTTTGGAGCAGGTTTATGTGGTACTTTAACCCTTTAGCTGCTGGTTTTGCATCTTTCTGACACTTTTCCTACAGGTACAGTGTTTTTTGTGTATCCTAACATGTTGTAGTGATGTTTCATGCATTTTTATTTTACTGTTTCAATTTTGTAAAATTTGAGTTCTGCTCCTTTAAGGTGCGCTTTACCGCATGTGCGCCATTGCTCCATTCACTCCTATGGGACTGTACAGTTTGGGACATATCTCCGCAACCGCTTAAGCTAGCGACTTCAGAGATGGCTAATTTTCTTGTCTGCCCTTGCTCTATCATCTGGTTCACGTTTCTAGTGTGTTGGGGGGGGGGGCTCAGGGGGCTTCGGGCACTGTTTGGGTACTTTTTCTGGGAAAACTACATTTCCCATGAGCGCTTGCTTCGCACGCTCGTTTCTGATTGGCTCCCGCTGCTGCAGCCATTTTGTGCCATTTCTAGAACGAGTATCCTACTCAGTGCTTGGACTCTCCTGCTCTCCTCTGCTGATTAACCCTTTGCCTGCCAGATAAATCTAGTTTAGCGATTTCTGGGGTGAAACTTTAAACCTACACACTGTACTTGAGTGATTTCTTTTACTGTAAGGTTATTTGACACTGTGAGAATGTCTATACCGTTGGAGCTTTGGGCCAGACCTAAGAATAAGGATGCTGGGGTCTATGTGTCCCCTATTGAGCATTGCTCTTCCTGTCATTCAGGGTTACCTAGAGAATTCTCAGATCGTTTATGCCCAGCATGTTCTGATGTCCCTGAGAGTCTCCCAGGGACCTCCATCCATGCTTTAGAGACAGTTTGGGTGCAAGAGTTCAAGGCTGCTACCAGGGACCTTAGGTCTACATTGCAACTCTTTCCGTCCCAGTTACAGGTCGTCTTCCATTCTTGGCAGACCCCCTCCTCCGTCAAGTCTTCCCTGCCAAAACCTCAGGGAGTACCTGACATGACATCTGGTGGATTCAGATGTTGAGGAATGTTCTGCTGTGGGCTCCTGGGGATCCTTTTGAGGCTGATCCTGAGTCCTCGGCAGAGGGCCTGATCAGGGCTGTTTTGAATACCCTTAACATTCCCTTGGTGCAAGATGTTCCTTCTGATCCCTCTGATGTTTTCTAGAAGCCTAAAAAGCCCCTTACTTGCTTTCCACCTAACCCCACTCTTGACCACCTTGTGTCTGAAGAGTGGACACCTCCAGACAGGAAACCTTCTGTGTCCAAGAAATTTGCCAAGCTTAATCCCTTCTCTGCCTTGCCAGTTTCTGATGCATCCACTCTGAAGGACTGGACTGACAAGAAACTTGAGGTCTCCCTACTACTATGCTTAGTGCCCGCAAACCTGTTTCTTCCAAGATCTACCATAGTGTCATGTCGATCTTCCTATCTTGGGGTGCTGACAAGGACCTGTCTCAGTAGTTTGATCTGCCTATGGTCCTGGCCTTTTTGCAGGATGGTGTGGATAAGGGCCTCAGTTTGAGTTCCCTTTAAGGTTCAAACTTCTGCTCTCTGTTTTCTTTCAGAGGCGTATTGCCATCCTTCCTGATGTCAAGGTTTTCTTCCAGGGCTTTGCTCATACTCATCCTGCCTTCAAGAATCCCGCTTCTCTGTGGGATCTTAACTTGGTTTTGGGCGTTCTTCAGCGCCCTCGATTTGAGTCCTTGGCAACTATTCCTCTATGCCTGTTGACATGGAAAATGGCCTTTCTCCTGGCGATCGTGTCCATTCGCTGTGTCGCGGAGTTACATGCTCTATCCTGTATGCCACCCTATTTGGTGTTTCACAAAGACAAGGCGGTGCTTCACACCTCTCAGGAGTTTCTCCCGAAGGTGCTTTTGGAGTTCCACATCAATCAAGAGATTGTGGTGCCTTCTTTCTGCCCTGACCCGACCTCTGACAAGGAGAGGGATCTTCACTTGTTAGATGTGGTGCGTTGTCTTAAGTTTTATGTGCATCGCACTGAGTCTGTCAGACAATCTGACACTCTGTTCGTCTTTCCTGAGGGTCCCAGGGCAGGAAGACCTGCATCCAAAGTGTCTATTGCTTCTTGGATCAAGGCCACTATTCGTAAGGCTTACGAGCTGAGGAAGAAGCCTGTCCCCTTTCGGGTGACGGCTCATTCTACAAGATCTATTGGGGCTTCTTGGGCTTACAAGAATCAGGCCTCTGCTGATCAGTTGTGCAAGGCTGCCACTTGGTCGTCTGTGCACACCTTTTCAAAGCACTACCGTGTTGATGTGCTGGCATCGGCTGATGACAGCTTTGGGAGGAAAATCCTGGAGGCAGTCTTCCCTGTCTAGGATCTTCTTAGGTTCTTGGTGCTTTTTTCACTTTTGAGCCCTGTTGGCTCTAGTTCAGTGTGCTGTGTAACAGTTTGGGGTGTTGTTACCCCTGTTCAGTGTCTGTTGACATTTCATTGTTTTGTTGGGCTGTCTCTGGTCTGTTGGTTCATTTCTGCTGTGGTGACTTTGGGGTCCTTGCGCCTGGTCCTTGCCTTACTTCCCGCCTCTGAGAAACTCAGTGGTTGGATATCCCAGAGTTACCAGTAACCTGTATTGGAAGACAGAGAAAAGAGGATTTTAGTCTTACCTGTTAAATCCTTTTCTCTTATTCCATACAGGTTACTGGTCTCCCTCCCTGTCACGGGACCATGATTGGATCTCCTGTGGCAGACCATGGGGGTCCTTTGGGGTCATGCTCATAGGAGTCTTCTTTCCCTTCCACTATCTAGTCAATAGTTGGTGTCTCAAATCTTTCTTGAGCTGGTTGGGTAGCTGCAGTAAAGGAGGGAAGGTAGGCTCCACCCCCTGCATACAATTCTAGAATTGTTCCTGCCTACAATTAAAGGGGCGGATCGCCTACCTAAAGTTACCAGTAAGCTGTATGGACTAAGAGAAAAGGATTTAACAGGTAAGACTAAAATCCTCTTATAGTTATGGTGGTCACTGACACAACTGGATGATGCTTATGGCTATGTTTGCCAGATTGTAGTTGGCCTTTGCACTGTTATGTAGATTCTGTCTCCCACCTTGGTGATATTTTTGGTATGGAATTGGGATATCCCCATGGCTCCTGTGTCCCCAGTAGGACAGAAGAAAAAACAGATTATTTTATTGTACTTACTGATTATTTTCCATGGGGTACACCAGCATTCCTCCTTGCCTTTCATTTGGCATCGGTGGAACGAGGTCTTATTTTTTGGTCTTCAATATAAAGTTGTTTTACAATATCACAACAGGCAAGTGGCAGTTACAAGAGGATTAAGCAGAGCAGTGAGTAAGTCTACATCATTCATGCACTTCTTAAAGGAGGGACCTTAATCTCATGTTTTTGTGTGTGTTCCTCTATCGGCAAGTAACAAAAGTATTCTCTCATCTCCAAACTGTTTCTCAGTATGTTGATCCAGACACTGATAGTGGACAAATGCCTTGAAAAGCAAAGCATGTGAACTGTGTCTAACATTCAAGGGGTTAATCATGAATGTTTATGGTCTGGGAAGGTGTCTCTGAGCTCTGTGCCCCTGTTAGAATAGTCTCTAGTTCTGTGTCCTGTTCCTTCTAGCTGAGTTGTAGAATTTATACTTAAAATAAATTACATTATAGTGAGGCGTCCTTTTCTGATATTTTTTTAACCCTTTGAGTGCCAGAGGGTTGGCCAAATCCCTCAAAATTGTAACCCTTTGAGTGCCAGAGAGGTATCCAATGCATTGTGAACAACATCTTTCTAAATATGCCTATGAAGGTGCACATTATCTTGATGTGATGACATATTCAGCGATTACTAGTAATGTTTATATTCCTTTGTTTGCTTTACCATTACAGATGGTCGTTCCTGTCCTTAAGTATGTGCGAGGGGAGCACCTATCTCAGGATCACTGGTTAGACCTCTTTAGGCTTCTCGGGCTGCCAAAAGGAACAACATTAGAAAAACTTTTGTTCGGAGATCTGCTCAAAGTTGCAGATGTTATTGTGTTGAAAGCTTCTGAACTGAAAGTAAGTCTTAAACCAAAGGTATATATTTATTATGCACTGTAAAATGATTTGCTTTGATGATACCTAACCTATGTTTGAATTCCATTTCAACTGATAATGTCATCCCTAGTTTTATCTCCAAATTCCCCAGCAGAAGTAAATATGAACATTATTTTCTGCAGTGGAATCCAACCATGACTTTTAGTCTTGTGTATCACTGAGATATCCTAAATAACACATGGATAGAGTAGTCAATTTCTGGGCCTCCATCTGTGTGGGCTACAATCCCCATCATCCCCAAACAGCAATTGGCATTTGCACCCTTCCTTTGCTTTTGCTTGCATGACTAGGGCTATGGTTTCTGTGTTCCCCTTATTTCACTCTTCATCTCATAGAACTTTACATTCTCATTCATTTCTATATCCATCAGATGACATGAAATTTATATTTCCTTTTGAATAATTTTTATTACTTTCATGTTTTGATGCATAACATTGTCTGCAACTGGCAGACTTGTGGCTTAAACCCCTTGGACTGAATTGACCCTTTGAGTTCCAGAGGGGTACTCGTTGTGTACCTCTCTGGCACTCAAGGGGTTAAGCAGTAAAGTCCATGCTAGGAAGCTAAAGAAGTGCAACTCTGGTCTAAACCAATTGCACCATGGGTACAAATGAGATTTCTCCAAATCTGCACTGATTTAAATGGGCATTGAATCCCTTGAATGATTAAATGGACCCTATTATAGAAAAATAGCTTTGGTAGTTATGAGGGAGATTAAAAATCACCTATATGCCATAGAGGTTTCCAACATATTGCATTGCAGTGTGTTGGATACGTCTATGGCACTCAAAGGGTTAAGAAAACTAGTATCTGAGTTATTTAGATTTATTGATTATACTAATTAAGGCATACCATTTGGTTACTACCTGACTTATCCCTACTTTACCCTCTGACACACTAACACAATGTCATATTCATTTATAGTTTTTGTGATCTTTCATTTTGAATAGAGTGCAAATTGGAACAGAAATGTAGTGTATTATGAAATATTGCAACAAAAAATATGTTACAAATAGAGATGTACCCAAAGCATTGGGAAGCATTCAATGGATTAATACCATGTTTTCACATTCTCTGTAAATGTTCTTTAATTTTAAACAGGACCTGAATAGCCGGGCTCAGGGAGAAGTAACAATACGAGAAGCTCTGAGAGAGCTGGATCTCTGGGGAGCCGGTGCAATTTTTACACTCACTGATTATGAAGACAGCCAAGCACGGACAATAAAGTTGATTAAAGACTGGAAAGACATAGTCAATCAGGTGGGAGATAATCGCTGCCTTCTTCAGTCACTTAAAGACTCTCCGTATTACAAAGGTTTTGAAGATAAGGTGTCTGTCTGGGAGCAGAAACTTGCTGAGCTGGACGAGTATCTCCAAAATCTAAACCAAATACAAAGGAAATGGGTGTATTTGGAGCCCATCTTTGGCCGTGGTGCTCTCCCAAGAGAAGAAGCACGTTTTAATAGAGTTGATGAAGACTTTAGGTATGTATTATTATTATTATTATTATTAGAGTCATACCTGGGAACTCTCAGGGTTTGACCCTGAGACTCAGGGTTTTGACCCAAATCTCAGGGTCTCAGGGTGAAGGGCCAAATTCTCAGGGTGAGAGAGGTTTGTGTCACCTACTATATGAATTTCCCCAATTAAATGTTTCCTTAGCCTCTAAACTGGTGCCATTAGTGCCAGAAAGACAGTGGGAGATGTCCTGCTTGTCTTGTTTGTGTTCAGGCAGTGAGTTATCCAAACTGTAGCATGTAAAAGGTCCCTCACACACAGATCAGAGCACCTCTGTGTTGGAGCAAGCAAGCACATATCGCATAAAATCTACATTATGGGAAGCTTTAAGGGTTAATATTTCAAAGATCTCAGGGTCAGCTCATCTTGAAAGTTCCCAGGTATGATTATAGTATTATTATTACCATATTTTGCCAGAATACAGTGTGACCCCAAATATAAGGTGAATCCCCAACATTTTTGAGAACACACAAAAACCCTGACTATAAAACAGCCCTGTATGTTTGAGTGTGTGTCTGTCTGTCTTTCTGTCTGTCCCTCCACACTCTCCTGTGTTCATTCTCTCTCCCTCTACCTGTATCTAGACCGGTGATTAATTTGGCAGGCGGCATGTTTGACTTTGCCACACCCTTGTTGCTTGTGCCTCCATGTCCTTTCAGGACCTATCTTCCAGTGTGCAGACTCACATAGTATAACTGGATGTAAGTCTGCACATTGAAAGATAGAATACTGCAGGACCTAAAAGGATATGGAGAGGCAAGCAAAGGAGTGGGCTGCAATTTAAATCCTGCTGTCTGCATCGTTGCTTGCCTTTCCATGTCATGCCAGGTTCTTTCTTCTAATGTGCAGACTAACATTGTGCAAGCAGACATGATGTGCCCATCCACACTGACTTCCAGTTGTACCTTTAGAAGGCAGGACCTGGCAGACTTTGGGTTCGATTCTACTGGGAACGGTTAACAATCATAATAGCAAAAACAAGTACCGACCGGAAAACATACCAGTCCTCGTGGCATCTTTACTTTCCCATCAGGCTCAGTTACAAGCATAGGCTGCACATATTTGACTTGCAGCCTAAAGACTGTTGCAGCTTTGTGTCCCCCCTAAATCGTGCAAAATATATAAAAAAAAGCCAGAAGATCAAAGGGATGTAGCTAATGCTCAAAGTCTGACACAGTACTGGGGTGTCAAATGTGGACCATGAGCTAGTTCCTGTCACAAAACTAGTCACCCTCTCCCCACCCTCCCATAATGGTAAAAGCATTCAAAGTAACCTAACTTCCACTCCTCCACCCTCCCCAAAACAAAACCAAAAAAAAGTGAAAATTATAAAACCTCCTTCCCCCATCCACTTAAATTCAATGTTCACCAAAATGAAGCCCCCTCCCCCAGTCACCCAAAAGAAATCCAGCATTGACAATAATGTAGGGTTCTTTTCCCTCCACCCTCCCAAACAAGAACTGACATAATAATCCCTATGAATTTTTCCCATATGCCTACATTCAGTCCTAGATGTCATGTCCATGGTGGCAGACACAACAGTTGATGGTATTTTTTTTTTCGGAGTGAAGTTCTGATCCTTAAAGGGTTTCAATTACATGTTCAGTTGGTGGTTTTTGTCCTGTGGTTCAAAAAACAACTACACCTCCATGGACAGGACATCAAGGACTGATTGAAAATGGTGTCTCTTGAACAGAGGAGCCCTACAGCATATACCTGTATAGTTTTTACATTTTGATCTGTGAGCCTCCAGCAGCATTTAGCTGAAAAGTCAGCCTGGCTATACTTTTTTATTATTTATTTATTTTACTTTAATCTTTTGAGGGAGGAGCCAGAAAAGCAGTAATAGTGGCACAATGTACCACTACCACGCTAAAGGAAATATTAGAGGGAGATAACTTAAAGGGATAGTAATGTTTCATGTTACACATAGCTCAGAACATTGAGCATGTGTAATAGTACTGCTGCGCCATGTTCACAGGCTTAAGAACGTGATAGTTACAATGTAATAATATGTTTAAGATGATCCCTCCCGCCCCTTTCCCAGACATAAGCATATTTGTCCCAGATCCCATAGAGGATCACAAGAAGGGACAATATTCACACAGTATTAGGAAAAACCTGCCTTTCTTCATAAAGGAGGGTAGGTGTTTCATTATACTGAAAGATGGAAGATTGTCCCTCGTTGTGATCTGTCTGGGCAAGCAACCGGACTTCAGATCTGTGAGGAGGTGGCTTCTGAATGTGGGGAGGGGCAGGAGGAATCATCTTCAACATATTATTACACTGTAACTAACAAGTTTTGAAGTGTATGAGCATCGCACAGCAGTACTATTACACATACTTAACATTCTGAGCTCTGTGTAATTTGAAACATTTCTATCCCTTTAAGAGTTCTCTGCCTCTGGTCCAATGGCATTCCTCTTAAGTTTAAGCAAATCCTAAGAGAGCGAGTGAAATTATTTATATGATATATCCTATATAATAAAACGCTAGAATGTTTGTCTGATGCAGTCATGTGCATTAGAGACTGTCCAAACACACAGAATGCTGGGAGCATTCATGTGCGTTCGGTCAGTCTCTACTACACATGACTGCTTCACGTGCACCGCCAGTGAGGCGGTGGCAGTGTATGCAGAGCAGGACCGGCCTCTTAACCCTTTTAGTGCCAGAGGGGTACATAACACATTGCAAATAATATATATGACCTGGTTGACATAGCTCAGTTGGTTAATGTTCACAGGTTCTAGTCCCCTGTAAGGCACTGGACCGGTGTGGCAGATTATGGTCCATACCCTCAGTTTGCTGGGGAGGCCTTCATCCTGCTGTGGATTGACAATGGCTGCATCATCATAAATACATTCAAGGAAGTTCCCTGTGGGGACTGGAAATGTTTTGAAGTAGGCAGGAACAATTCTAGAAATGTATGCAGGGGGTGGAGCCTACCTTCCCTCCTTGGCTGCAGCTAGCCAACCAGCTGCAGAAAGATTTGTTCCTTGGTGAAGATAACACAGCAAGAGAACAGTTCTGCTATCGTTTTAGCTAATTTTTTATTTTTCTGTTAGAAATGGAATACCACCATTAGGCGGATTACCATAACTGACAATGCCCTTAGATGTGGCTAGCTCAGTGACCAGGTGCTTTTTGTGGACCTTAAGCCCTGGGGGGGAATCTTGGGTCCAAGTTCTTTCCTCAGGAGTCGCCCACCGAGGCTCCTTCTTTAAACATGGTAATCTGAAGACAGAAGATCTGCAGGAAAGGTGACCAACCCTTTGAGTGCTGCTGGTCCACATGTCCCACAGTGCCCCTCCGCACAGGGCTTTTTTCATTTGGAGTTCCTATTGCACACTCCTGCACTCTTCGTGTCTATCTGTATGTCTATTGGGTGTTTGGGGCAGGTTTATGTGGTATTTAACCCTTTAGCTGCTGGTTTGGCATTCATTTGAGGGGTTTTCTGACACTTTTCCTACTGGTTCAGTGTTTTTTGGGTATCCTAACTTGTTTTAGTGATGTTTCATGTCTTTTAATATTACACCTTCAATTCTGTAAAACTTGAGTTAAGGCGCGCTTTACCGTATAGGCGCTATCATCCGATTCATGTTTCTAGTGTGTTGAGGGGCTCCGGGGGCTTCGGGCACTGTTTAGGGTACTTTTTTGGTAAAACTACATTTCCCACGAGCGCTCGTTTTTGATTGGCTTCCGCCGTGGAAGCCATTTTGTGATCTTTCCAGAACGAGTATCCTAAGCAGGACTTGGACTCTTCTTCTCTCCTCTGCTGATTAATCTTTCGCCTGCCAGATAAGTCTATTTTAGAGATTTCTGGGGTGAAACACACTGTAATTGGGTGATTTCTTATACAATAAGTTTATTGACACTATGAGAATGTCTATACTGTTGGAGTTTGGGGCCAGACCTAAGACTAAGGATGCTGGGGTTTCTGTATCCCCTATTGCGCACTGCTCTTCCTGTCATTCAGGGTTACCTAGAGAATTCTCAGGTAATTTATGCCCAGCATGTTCTGATGTCCCTGAGAATATCCCAGGGACCTCCAGCCATGCAATAGAGCCAGTTTGGGTGCAAGAGTTCAAGGCTGCTACTAGGGACCTTAGGTCCACTTTGCAACTCTTTCCATCCCATTTACAGGGGGTCTTTCATTCTTGGCAGACCCCTCCTTCATCAAGTCTTCTCTGCCAAAGCCTCAGGGAGTACCTGACGTGTCATATTCCTCTGAGGAGGAACTGTTGGTGGATTCAGATGTTGAGGAGTGTTCTGCGGTGGGCTCCTCTCAGTTTTTTGGGGACCCTTTTGAGGCTGATTCTGAGCCCTCGGCTGAGGGCCTGATCAGGGCTGTTTTAAAGGGATAGTAATGTTTCATAATAAAAACAGCTCAAATTAATCATCATAGTATTTGGACTTTGGAGAGTGTTATTTCAATTCTGTCAGAGTTGTAGTTCCAGAGTATTTCAATGACAAAGTGTCCCCCTCCCGCCCTTTTTACTGATGTAACACTGTTCACCTCAGAGCAGAAGGGAGGTGCCCAGGTAGACTGCAGAGAGGGACAATCTTCAATTAAGATAAGGGAAAAACCTGAAAAGCTTGTCAAGGGGGGCAGGGATTTCATTGTTTTCATAGGAATAAGGGTGTCCTTTTCTGTCCAGTCTATGGACTGCATTCCATATCTGAGAAAAGATTGTTTACAGTAGGTAAAAGGGGCGGGAGGGGGAAACTGCTTGTGAATATCTCATAAACCATAAAGGTTTGAGAGATAAGACTTATATCATTCTTCATGTTTTTTTAATGCCTACAAAATAAAATAAAGTTAAAACGAAGTATTACTATCCCTTTAAAGATCATCAACATTCCCTTAGTGCAGGAGGTTCCTTCTGACCATTCAGATGTCTTTCAGGAGGCTAAAAAGCCCCTTACTTGCTTTCCATCTAGCCCCACTCTTGACCACCTTGTGTCTGAAGAGTGGAAGTCTCCGGACAGGAAACCTTCTGTCTCCAAGAAATTTGCTAAGCTTTATCCCTTTTCTGAGGCAGCGCTTGCTCAATGGGTTCATCCTCCTAAAGTGGATGCTCCTAATCTCCAGGCTATCCAAGTCTACTGCTTTGCCAGTGTCTGATGTGTCTGCTCTAAAGGACTGGACTGACAAGAAACTTGAGGTCTCCCTCAAGTCCACCTTTGCCACTGCTGGTTCTGCCATGCGTCCAGCATTCGCAGCAGCATGTGTGAACCGGGCCATTGAGGTCTGGACTGAACAGCTCACTCTTGCTGTCCGTCAGGATGCTCCTACTTCAGATAAGCTGCTCCTCCTTGCCAACATTTCTGAGGCACAGCACTATGTTTCTGCTGCTTTATTTCATAACATCCGTTTGGTGGCTGGGGTTTCCACCATGTCTGTGGTTGCTCTTTGGCTCAAGATCTGGTCTGCTGACTCTGCTTCTAAGAAAGCTTTGCTCTCCTTGCCTTTTCAAGGCACTTCTTTGATTGGGCCAGATCTCAAGAAAATGAACAGTGAGGCTACAGGGGGTAAGAGTACACTTCTACACTTAGTTCTTAGGAAGAAAACACTGTTTAAGAAGGCTTAAGCCTTCTTCGGCATGACTCACCGAATCTGCGTCAACACTCTGCTGTGGGTGGTCACTATCACAGCATTTGGAAGGATTCAGTGACGGACCCATGGGTTTTGCAGGTAGTGACGGAAGGGTACAGGATCCCTTTCGTCTCTCTTCTTCCCTTTTGCTTTCTTCCTTCTCACACGCCTCAGGGCACAGAGAAACACCGTCTATTCGACGGCGCTGTTCAGGCTTTTCTGGACAAGGATGTTCTGGAGCCGGTTCCTATTCAGGACAGAGGTATGGGTTTTTACTCAAACCTCTTTGTGGTCGCCAAGAAGGACGGCGGTTGTCATTCCATTTTGGACTTGAAGGATCTTAATTCCTTACCAGGAGTATCTATGGACGGTGATTGCTTCCATGTCCCCGGGGGAATTCCTTAATTCCTAACCAGGAGTCTCTACGGACGGTGATTGCTTGCATGTCCCCGGGGGAATTCCTTGCATCTCTGGATTTTCAGGACGCGTACTTACACATTGCCATTCATCCAGAGAGCCGCCAGTACCTCCGGTTTGCCTGCGACTGGGGACATTTTCAGTTCTCCGCTTTTCCATTTGGTCTGCTGATAGCTCCTCAGGTCTTCAACCATGTCCTGGGAGCCTTCGTGTCCATCCTCCACCGAGACGGCATCAGAGTTACTCCATATATGGACAACCTGCTTCTGAAAGCCTCTTCATCAGCAGGTTCAGTAATGCATTCATGCTCTCACCCCTCACGGGTGGATCATCAACTTGGACAAATCAGACCTTGTCCCATCCCAGCGTCTGGTCTTCCTGGGCCTCCTCTTCGATACCCAGAAAAACATGGTGTTTCTCACGGACGAGGTGGCTCACCAGATTGCCCACAGGGTTTCTGCGATACTGACTCAAGATCCAGTTCCAGCCAACAAACTGTCATCTCTTGTGGGGAAATTCATTTCCACCATAGAGGTGGTACTGTTTGCTATGGCACACCCCAGGGAACTCCAGCGGTTTGTGATCCTGGTGTGCAGGGTTCAGCTGGACTTTCTGAAGACATTGGTGTTGCTTCATCTTCATGTGGAACTGAGTTTGTCCTGGTGGCTCGATCTCTCCAATCTGCTGAAGGGCAAGTCCTTCCTATTTCCTTCTGGACCATGGTGATGACGGATGCCAGCCTCTCTGGATGGGGAGCGGTCCTGGGTCGCCTGAGTGCACAGGGTCGGTGGTCTCCGAAAGAATCTCTCCTTCCCATCAATGTGTTGGAGTCCGACAACGCTACAGCCCTTGCTTACATCAACAAGCAGGATGGAACAAGAAGTCTCGCCACTTGGTTAGAGGTCAAGGCTATTTTGTCCTGGGCAGAAGAACATGTTCCTTCCATATCCACAGTGCATATTCCTGGTGTAGACAACGTCATGGTGGACTTCCTCAGTCGACACACAGTGGACAGCGGAGAGTGGGAGCTGCACCCAGAGGTGTTCATCCTCATTGTTTAGAGATGGAGTCTTCCTTACATCGACCTGATGGTGACAAAACACAAGAAGGTTCTGAGGTTCTGCGCTCGATGGTGGGACCCTCTAGCTCTGGCGGTGGATGCAATGTCACTTCCTCTGGCCCACATCTTTCCTCCCCTCCCCATGTTGCACAGGGTGTTACGGAAATTACGACTGGAGCGTTGTCCAGTCATTCTGATTGCTCCGTAGTGGCCTCGCTAGGCTTGGTTTCCGGAGCTCCTAGATCTGTCAGTGGCAGAGCCATTCCGGCTCCCTTGGTGTCCAGATCTTCTTCTACAGGGTTACCTGTGGAAGGAGGATGTTTATCGTCTCGCCTTGACGGCTTGGAAATTGAATCCTCAATATTGAGAAAGAAAGGGTTTTCTTCTGGTGTGGTGACTTTTATGCCCAGTGCCCGTAAACCTGTTTCTTCCAAGATCTACCATTGTGTCTGGTCGACCTTTCTATCTTGGTGTGCTGACAAGGACCTGTCTCAGGAATTTGATCTTCCTACTGTCCTGGCTTTTTTTGCAGTACGTTATGGATAAGGGCCTCCGTTTGAGTTCCCTTAAAGTGCAGACGTCTGCGCTTTCTGCTTTCTTTCAGAGGCGCATTGGCATCCTTCCTGATGTCAAGGTTTTCTTCCAGGGAATTGCTCATAGTCGTCCTGCCTTCAAGATTCCTGCTCCTCCGTGGGATCTTAACTTGTTTTTGGGCATTCTTCAGTGCCCTCCATTTGAGTCTAATATTCCTCTACGCCTGTTGACGTGGAAAATGTCTTTTCTCCTGGTGATTGTGTCTGTCCATAGTGTTGCGGAGTTACATGCTCTGTCCTGTAAACGACCCTATTTGGTGTTTCACAAGGACAAGTTCCACATCAATCAGGAGATTGTGGTGCCCTCTTTCTGCTCTGACCCCACCTATGTCAAGGAGAGGGATCTTCACTTGTTAGATGTAGTGCGTTGTCTCATGTTTTATGTACATCACACTTAGTCTGTCAGGCAATCAGACACGTTGTTCGTCATTCCTGAGGGTCCTAGGGCAGGAAGACCTGCATCCAATGCGACAATTGCTTCTTGGATCAAGTTCACTATTCGTAAGGCTTTTGAGCTGAGGAAGAAGCCTGTCCCTTTCAGGGTCACGGCTCATTCTACTCGATCTTTTGGGGCCTCTTGGGCTTACAAAAATCAGGTCCCTGCTGATCAGTTGTGCAAGGCTGCCACCTGGTCGTCTGTGCACACCTTTTCGAAGCATTACCGTGTTTATGTACTGTCATTGGCTGACGCCAGTTTTGGGAGGGAAATTCTGGAGGTAGTCTTACCTGTCTAGGATTTTCTTTGGTTCTTGGTGCTGTGTAACAGGTGGGGTGTTGTTACCCCTGTTAAGTGTCCGTTGACACTTCTTTGTTTGTTGGGCTATCTTTGATCTGATGGTTCATATCTCCTCTGGTGACTTTGGGGGCCTTGCGTTTGGTCCTTGCCTTACTTCTCGCCTCTGGGAAACTCAGTGGTTGGACATCCCAAAGTTACCAGTAACCTGTATTGGACAACAGAGAAAATAGGATTCTAGTCTTACCTGTTACATCCTTTTCTCTTAGTCCATACAGGTTACTGGTAACTTTGGGTAGGAGATCTGCCCCTTTAAGTAGGCAGGAACAATTCTAGAAATGACTGCAGGAGGTGGAACCTACCTTCCCTCCTTGGCTGAAGCTAGCCAACCAGCTCCAGAAAGATTTGAGACACTAACTATGACTAGATAGAGGAAGGAAAGAAGATTCCTGTGAGCGTGACCCCAAAGGAACCCCACGGTCTGCCACAGGAGAGCCAAGCATGGTCTCTTGACAGGGTGGGAGACCAGTAATCTGTACGGACTAAGAGAAAAGGATTTAACAGGTAAGACTAAAATCCTATTTTCTCTGTCGTCCAATATAGGTTTCTAACAGAGGTCCCTTTCTTTCACCTTACTCTGTAAAAACTGAACAGAAATATTCATTGAGACAGTCAGCTAGCCCTTTTTTTCATTTACATAACTTTATTTTTTTTGTTTTCAGACTAACTATTCCTTGTTTCATTTTCGTCCTTTCACTTTTATATCCAAAAGACGTTTTATGCCCCTTTTTTATTGACTGGGCAATTTTTTGCTCTGTGTGTACTTTGTCACATCTAATAATGGATTTAGCCTCCTTCAGCCTATACGCAAGACACTATATGCAAAACGCTATACACAAAACTCTCTACTCAAAGAGCAATATGCAAAACCCTTTACGCAAAAAGCAAAACACACTGCATGCAAAACATGGGAACTCGCACACACATTCTCATGCTCACATGGTTTCGCTCACATACGCTTTCACATTTTAACTCGCACACACACTGTCTAATACACACACACACACACGCTCACACTCACTGATGGAGAATTGTGTAATGCAGTGTTTTGCAATGCACTGCACACCTTTTTGGAGTTGAAGGGACTAAGCACTGAAAATTTAACAATCCAGTCATTAAAAACATTGCCTCCTCTGTGGATTCACCTGGGTATCAGGGGAAAATAGTCCTTCACGTAAATCCACTTTTAATATTTTAACGCTATTAGTGCCAGTCACGTATCACATTCTATGTTTATTTCGTCATACATACAACTTAGTGGTACTTTTGTTTTGTTTTTATTTTATTAACCGCACAGGCAAAGCTGTGCCAATATTGGTAGTTTTAATGTATTTAATGAATCACACCTTGTTGGGTAACATCTGGACCCCTCCTGATGTCCTTCCCCAGGTACTCATCTCCCAGCCGATGGGACTGGGAGATCATTGTGGTGACTGCAGGAGGGAGGCATGCCTGCTTTCACTACTACCTGAATTTCCGGGTCAGAGTGGGACGCATCGGGTAAAGCAGAGAGCATGCCACTCTCCTGCAGTCCCCACTTGATTTCCTAGCTCTATCTGCTGAGAGATTAAGACCTGGGTTGACATCACGAAGAGACCTGTTGCCCCCCAGTGAGGTCTGATTCATAAAATATTTTAAAAGTAAAACATTTTAAAGCTGGAGAGCCACCTTGCTCTCCACATTTATCACTATTGTTCTTCCAGCCAATTGCCTGAGAGATTAGTAGCTGGTGCATCAGGAGGTGTCCTGATGCCCCCCAATTTTTATTATTCAAAGGGGGGTGGGTGTTGGTACACGGTGGGAGGGCTATTTTTTTTTTTTTTTTCTGTGCAGCTTCCGCATGTCGTAAGTATTGTCTTATGCTGTGGCTGCATTGAGGCAGTACATTGTACAGGCTTAGCACAAAAGGTCCACCCATACAATTTATGGCCTTGGTTTCAGTCATGTCCAAACAGTGTTTTCTCAGATGTTTGAATTGTCTATAATACATTGATGTTAGTGTGAAGATGTGGGTTTTATTAATCAAGAGGAGCAATTCTGGAGCAAACCAGCTGCACCAAGGGGGATAAACATTCAGCAAATACGCATGAATTTTAAGTGAGTCTTTTAACCCCTTGAATTGTAGAGTAGTTTCCAATGCATTGCTTAGGCACTTGAATATGTGCAGTCCGTGTGCCAAATATCGCCCACCTAACTCCAGGGTTTGGCCCACCTGAAGTATTTTTACCTAATTAACTAGCACACATAAACTAGTAGGCCATTAAGACCTAGTCAGGTATAGTTGTATGTTACATATCCGTACTGTCATTGGCTTGATCAATAAACAAATCCGTATTTTTGAATAGCGGACAGGCTATAATTCAGAGCTAGAACCTTTCTATTCCTGATGCAACTGCCTCTTCATATAAAACTGAAGTGCAACTTTACTGCATTGTTCACCTACCTTTACCCTTTTGAGTACAGAGGGGCAATGAGTTGGGCACCCCTCCGGCACTCAAAGGGTTAAAGGGTAACTATCACCCCTATACAAGTTACCTCGTTACCATCCTCATATAGCAATGAGCTTTTGTAATACTTCAATTTTTACTATCCCCCATCTTGTAGCCCTTAAAAAACTGAATAAAACGAGAGATCGGCATCTCTCAAACCTTTATGTTTTGAGAGATATCCGCTTTGAAAGTTCCCTTTCCCCTGATGTCAGCATTCTAGCTGATAGCAGGGGAATCCAGTCCCTGAGCAAGTGGAGGCTCTTCAGCCGGGATCACATTATGGAAGAAGAAATCCTTCACTGAAATGGTCTTCTATCTGTGCTTGGTTTGCAAGCACACGTAGAAGACCATTTCAGTGAAGTTTTTCTTCTTCCATAATGTGATTTCAGCTCTGCTGAAGAGTCTCCGCCGGTCCCGCGACCGGATTCCCCTGCTGTCAGCTCGAACGCTGACGTCAGGGGAGAGGGAAATTTGAAAGCGGATATCTCTCAAACCATAAAGGTTTGAGAAATGCCGCTGGGCTTGTTTAATTCAGTTTTTAAGGGCTACAAGATGGGGGATAGTAAAATTTAAGTATTACTATCCCTCTAATTTTTTTTTTTCTATAAAATGTGTGCTCTTGTGAAATGTACATTATTAAAAATGAGCCGTTGTCTTACTTCCGGACACAGTGCTGTTACAGCTCTGCACCGCAGTCTGTCAATCTTCTGTTCCCTCCCCAAGTCTTTTCGCCTTCCAACCAGCTTACATGGGGAAATCCTCCGTCATCAGAGGAGGTTTGAACACGACAATACTTGGGGTGGGCCCTTACATTGCCCCCATCATCTCCATATTGCCCTCACATTGCCCCCATCAGTTCCAACTTGCCCCCATCATCTCCACATTGCCCCCTTCATCTCCATATTGCCCTCACATTTCCCCCTGTCAGCTCCAACTTGCCCCCCATCATCTCCATACTGCTCTCACATTGCCGCCCCCATTTCCAACCTCCCTGGTGGTCCAGCAGTGTGGGAGGAGAAGTCTGTGCCTCCTTCTTTACTGCTGGAGCTCCCATGCTGTCTTCTGTTCAGTAATGCAGAGCGTTGCGAGATTGTCATCTGCAAACGATCTGCTTTACTAAAGAGCTGACAAGGGAACTCAGCAGCTACAGGTCTGTGGCAAAGAAGGGACAAGCCTCCACCGTGTTGCGGTCGCCTGGTGCCAATGACAGATGCACCTCAGTGGGGTGCGCTTGTAGGCAAATTCCTACTCTGCCTTATTACAAATCCGGCCCTGAATGAAGTACACCTGAATAAGGCTGATAGTTCCCTTTGAAATTATCAGCTATAACTACTCCCAAGTCCCTTTTCGTTATACTATATACTATAACTCTACTTTTATTTGCCCTATATTCATTATTTAGCATTTTGTGGCATTACACTTTAGATTCCATATATTCTTGACAATTTGTTAAAGGGATAGTAATGTCCCACAACATTTTATTACAGTTATGTAGAGTTTAAAATATTAATCAAATTGCTCCAAACCCTATCTCTCAAACCGCTATGGTTTGGGAGATATAGGGATTCAAAGTCCCCCCCTCCATCCCCTTCTCCTGATGTCAGCTGTAAAGGAGGTTCTGCAGCAGAGCCGAGATCGTGTTATCTATAAAGAATTAATAAGAATTAATACATTGGAAATGTCTACAAAGTGTGCCTGGTTTGCAAGCACACTTTGTAGATTTTTCCAATGAATTAATTATTTTTTAAGTACCGCGATTTCGGCTCTTCTGCAGAGCCGCCTGCAGCTGTATCTCCAGCTGTCAACTAGACACTGACATTAGCAGAGGGGGAGGGAGGGGGGAACTTTGACTCCCTAATCTCTCAAACCATAGCGGTTTGAGAGATATGGGTTGGAGCGATTTGATTAATACTTTAAAATCTACATAATTGTAAAAAAAATAATTTTGGAACATTAATGTCCCTTTAAGCGTTTTCAGTTATTACTTATTTATACCACACTTGCATTGTAAGCCTCCTTAGCATCTAAGGCAGGGGTGGGTTTTCAGTCCGCTATCTGCTGATGAACTATAACTCCTATCATCCTCAGAGCCATCTTGTGTCCAACAGGTATTTATTTTTATTATAATACAGTTTATGGGAAAGCTTGAGTAGCTATGGGAAAGTGATATGAACAGCACTGCTTCATGACCACAAACTAAAATTGCAGTTTAATGGAGTGTGAAACATCACCAAGTGTCGGGAGCATCCTTTAACAAATATAATAGGTTTTCTGCTCCTTTAAACCAGAGGGGAGCAGAAAGCACTGCAATGTGTTCATCACCTTCCTGATGTTCAAAGGGTTATGAGCCAGAGGCAATGAGTTGCACACCCTCTGGGAGATTTCTTTGCCCACTTGTGGTTTCAGTTTTTTTTTTTTTTTTTTTTTTTATTTAATTTTACCTTCCTCTGAATCGACAGGGGAGATTTGGCATGCGCTGGACTTAATGGACACATATCTTTTTTTTTCAGCCTCTTCAACTATGTTATTATGGGGGAGATGTATAAAAGTGAAGTTATAAAAAGGTGTTACCTTACGCTTTGTTAATAAAAGTTATTATAGGAAAGCTGAGTTCATGCTGAGCTTGCAACCTCAGTATAATGCTCATCGCAGCTTGCTGTAACGCTAGGAGCCGTTCACAGCACACCGAAGGGAAGTGTGAACGCTCTCCCTGGGGCAGCTGGGAGGAGAAAGACTTAGCTTTCCTAGAATAACTTTAATTAACAAAGCGGGTGATAACACCTTTTTATAAGGTGATAGTGATGGTAACAAGATTTACTGGACCCTTTTGGGGTTGGCGGTTCCTGAACCGCCACTGCTGCTGCCCCTCTTCCATGGCTGGCTGGAGCCCTGCTACTTCCTGGTGTCTGGAGGTCCTGGATAGTCAGGCAGGGACAACTGGATGCTGTCCCTTGGCAGACTGGCAGACCTAGTGAATTTAGCTGCAGAACCCTAGGTGGGGTTTCCAGAGGCCCTACACCAGTAGACCGGCTAGACAAGTGAGTTAGCTTTTGCAGTGGCTAGGGAGAGAATCCCCAGCCCAAGCCCCCTCCAGAAATACAACTGAGACTTGTATTAAGGAGGGTAGAACAGAACAGCCTTTATTGATAAAACACACTGCTTATATACACTTTCAATCACTCTTATCAAGATAAGAATACAAATTAGTGCTTGAAAAAGGGACATTTTAACTGGTCCATAATAACCTCCCCTGACTGGTCAATGAAGCACAGCAGGAGTCAATTCACATTCCAAACATTCCTTAGCACATGGAGTATTCTTTAAACAAGCCAGAGTGCTGAACTTAACAGCCCACTCTGCACTCTGGTTCCCCACTGCCATCACCTTTGCAGGATTCACATTATAACCCCCCCACACACACTCTATTACCAAATGTCACACAATGTACAAAACAGTGATCAATATTTCAAATGTTATAGTTCTAAATTAATCCGTCTGGTCACAGTGATACATCCGCTTTAATGGAAAAGAAGAGTTAAAATGGCTGTAAGATTGTCGATGATAGTTATTAAAGCATTAACAACAGTTTAGGAGGACATAACGCCGTGTAATCTGTTTAAATAAATACAAACATGGAGTTTGTAAAAAGTGGTACAGTGAATTTATAAAGAAATGTCACTATTTACCACAATTCAGAGACAACATTTTCTCCAAATATTTAAGGCCATGTCTGACCTGTTCTATTTTTTTTGCGGTCTCCACATTTATAAATATAACTAGAGTACGTTATGAATACAGTCATAGTAATGAATAAGGACATTTTAAGGATCCGTTTGCAAAAACGAACAGGAACACTTTTTATAAATCTCCCCATGATATGGTGCTTAAAGGTTTAAAGCTTTGAGATATCTCATTTAATACAGATTGCTATATTCCTTTGTGTTTAACCGGAGAATAATATGTTTGTATCAACCCATCCTAACCATAGGGACTGCAGCATATGCAAATCAGTTTATAAAATGTCAATGTACTGTCTTATGCAGCATTGCACCAGCCTTGTGAGCAGCAATTTATTACACTGCAACACATTAACAACTAGTGCTAAAATGGAAACTTTAAAGTTCATTAATGTGCTTTTACAAAAATGAAGCACATTAATGAGAACATTTGCCATAAAACTGTTGAATGGTACTTTTACAATGATATGGTTTGTGAGCTATCAAGTCATGTGAATTTCTTTGTTGAGACTACACAAGCTTTCATACATGGATTAAGAAAATCTGGTGTTATTCCTTAAAAAAACAACTACACCATAAATCCATTCACAAAATTTCCATTTATGTAACTGTTTGAGTGCCAGAGAGGTACACAACACATTGTATTGCTATGTGTTACGTACACCTCTGGCACACAAAGGGTTAAATGGAGAATTTTTAACCCTGTGAATGCTATAGAGGTCTCCGATGCATGGACATGACATCAGGGAGTGATTAAAGAGTCATACATTCATACTGGGCATGAGGATTGTTTGACCATTGTAAGGTAAGTAGTAATTATTATTTATTTGAAGGTTTTAGGTCTCCCTTAAGGTTTACCTTTTGCTATCACAATCATTTTTTTTTTTTTTTTTTTTTGTCCCTTTAGATCTATAATGTCCGATATAAAGAGGGATAACCGAGTAACCTTATTAACTGCACAGGCAGGGATCAGAAACTCTTTGATTACTATTCTCGATCAGCTCCAAAGATGTCAGAAATCCCTGAATGAGTTTCTGGAGGTATGTATGTATGTATGACTAGTTCTATATACCGATATTACAGCATTATACACAAGATAAGAGGACCAAACCAACCCCATAGGGAGCAAGTAAAAATGAACCATATTCCTACTGATTTAAATTTGGCTTTAAACCACTTAAATGTTAAATTTCCATTCCTTTGACCATCACCTTGATTCAAGTTTGCAAATTAGAAACCTTCATTAAAAACTGCCTATTTGTCATGTTAGCCAAAAGACCAGCACATGAAGGAGCTTTTAGTACCATATGCTAATATATGCGAATTGTGTTACCAGTGACAATTCATATGCTAATTAAGCAATGTCAGTGACAGTTCATATGCTACTTAAGGTTCTTAGTGATATTTCATCTGCTAATTAAGTTTCTTGTTGATGTTTCTTATGCTAATTAAGCTTTTCATTGACATTCCATATGCTAATTAAGCACAGTGCTGCACCAGGAGACTTTTACTTTTGCAGAAATAAAAGTGTGAATATTTCCTACATTTGTTGGACTTTTGGTTAATATAACACATAGGCAGTTTAGAATGAAGCTTTGAAGTATGAAAGAAAAATCAAGGTAATAGGTCCACTTAATGTATTTATTATAGCTGATAGTGTTTTCTAGAATGAACTAAAAAGGTAAATGTTCTTATTTTTATTACCTTACAGGAAAAGCGCTCAGCCTTCCCCAGATTCTATTTTATTGGAGATGATGATCTTTTAGAAATACTGGGGCAGTCAACAAACCCTGCAGTCATTCAGTCACATCTCAAGAAACTTTTTGCTGGTAACATTGATTTATGTATCCTTTCTAACCTTTTCTATCCATATTATTCTTCATAGTATGCAGGGCAGAGAGTCATATATGTGAATTGGGTTGAGATTTTACAGTACAGTTAACATGAAAAAATAAAATACCATTATAGCTCAGTTTGTTACTGTTTAAAGGGTTAGTAATGTCTGATTTTAATAAAATGTGATATTGAAGATATTAAAAAAATAAACTGGTGCAAGTCCCGTCTCTCAAACCTTTATAGTTTGAGAGATATGCTCTGATAAGGTTCCCCCCTCCCTCCCTTTTCATAGATGTCAGCTGTCCAGCTGACAGATGAAGATTCGGGTCGTGTGACCCAACGGCAAGTCTTCAGCAGAGCCAAAATATCGTTATCTAAAAAGAAATACTTCATTGGAACGGTCTACAAAGTGTGTCTAGTTTGCAAGCACACTTTGTAGACCATTCCTATGAAGTATTTCTTTTTAGATAGTGCTATTTCAGCTCTGCTGTAGAGCCGCCGGCTGATCCAGGGACCAGGATCTCCTTCTGTCAGAACACTGACGCCTATGAAAAGGGAGGGACGGGGGAACTTTATCAGAGTATATCTCTCAAACTATAAAGGTTTGAGAGACGGGACTTGCACCAGTTATTATTTTTATTTTATATTTCCAATATTACATTTTATGAAAATCAGATATTACTAACCCTTTAATCACTGCTGCTCCCAGCTATGTAAGTAGCAACATTATAAACTTACAGCCCTCAGCTAATAAGGCTTACCTCAACAATTTATTCCATCTCCTGCAAGATCTTGAGCTATCTCCTGTTTGCAGTGCTGGTGGGGGTGATATCACATTAGCCAGCAGGAATCATCAGATACCTCACTGATGCTCCCTGAACCAGTTCTTTCGAGGAGTCACCCGGAGGAACTTGTATGATGAGGTCTGTAACTTTACAGTGCTGATATTGCCACTTGTGGGAGTAGCAACAGCTGACTAATGAAAGAATGAGTTTTAAAATATGTATTTTTTGGTTTTTCATTTTAGTTGCCAATTAATCACAGCAAGATACATTTAGTACATTTTAAAGAGGACTAAAAACTGTGTATGCTGAACTAGCCATCTGTTTGTATTATATATATATATATATTTTTTTTTTTGTGTGTGCAAAATTAACCATTAATTGTTGATGATACAGTCTGGCACTATATACTAATTCCTTTGCTGAGCCAATATTACCATGCAGTGTACTATGAATGAATATAAGAAAGCCCATGCAATGGGGGTCACTGCTGATAGCACAGAAAGTGATGTTTGTCCGTGAACAAAAATAGTTGGCATTCTGAGCAGTGAATTAGCATAAAAGTCCACTCTGTGCCACCAAAAACTGTCTATTTAAACCCATAGAGTGCCAGTGGGGTATGCAACGCATTGCGTACCTCTCTGGCACTCAGAGGATTAACCCCTTAAGGACCGGGAAAATCTGAGTTTGATTTGACTTAAGGACCGGAGCAATTTTGACTTTTTTGACTATGTCTTTGTTCAACCATATTTTCTCTTTAATTCCTTTTGTGCACCCACATAAATTATATACTGTTTTTTTAAGCACAAGTAGGGCTTTCTTTTGATACCACAATTATATGAATACCTCATTGTTTAATTTGATTAAAATAGAAAAAAAGAGGAAAAAAACTGAAAAAAAACAACATTTTGCTTATATTTTCGTGTCAGGATTTGCATACAATTAGTTTATGACAAAAAAAATACCCCTAAATATATTCATTTGCTTCTCCTGAATATAAGAATATCCCATATGCCTAGTATTTCAATCACTTCCTCACATTTACAAGGTAAATATTACAAGATGGATGCCATTATTTCCAACTTGTAATTTCTCAACAATTGGCATGTTAGCATCATAGCTTAGCTGACGGTGCCAGAACCAAAAATGTCCCACAAAGGTATATGTTTCTGAAAACTACACAACATAAAGTAAATAATCAGGAGAATTTTGGAGTTTTTCATGCAGCTATTTTTCCAGAAAAAATTTTCAAAATTGTGGTAATATTTTGTTTTTTTGCAGTTTTCACACTTACATTTCAATACTACTGTTGATATGAAGCACATGATAGGTGAAGATTTTTAAAAATGCATTGTTTAGTGTTCAGCTCCTTCTTCTGAGTACGGCAATACCCCATATGCATAGGTTTCTCAAGGTTTGGGAGAGCTACGGGGCCCAAATTGGAACATGCGCGTTTCCAGTTTCACACTTTGAATTTTCACAGCTTGCATCACTGGTGCCATGTCTCATTTGGGGCTGTGTAACAGTGCTCCACTCTAAGATTTCCCCCCAAAAGTATATATTTTTGGAAAGTAGACACCCCAGGCTTTCATTTTATGTATGTTTTCAATTTTTTTACGCAGCCATTTTACCACCAATCGCTCGTAAATCTTGACGTAAGTTAAAAAAACAGCGTTTTTCACACTTGCACTTCAATGTTGATGTGAATTTCAAGCACATGATAGGTGAAGATTTTTAAAAATGCATTGTTTAGTGTTCAGCTCCTTCTTCTGAGTACGGCAATACCCCATATGCATAGGTTATTCAAGGTTTGCGGGAGCTATGGGGCCCAAATTGGAACATGCGCGTTTCCAGTTTCACACTTTGAATTTTCACAGCTTGCATCACTGGTGCCATGTCTCATTTGGGCTGTGTAACACTGCTCTTTTTTAAGATTTCCCCCCAAAAGTGTATATTTTTTGAAAGTAGACACCCCAGGCTTTCATTTTAGGTGTGTTTTCAAATCTTGCAAACAGCCATTTTACCACCAAGCCTGTGAAAACTTGATGTAAGTAAAAAAATTCAGCATTTTTCACGCTTTGCCTTCAATGTTGATGTGAATTTCAAGCACAGAACAGGTGAAGATTTTATAAACTGCATTGATTAGTGTTCGGCTCCTTCTTCTAATTACGGCAATACCCCATATACATAGGTTTGTCTGGGTTTTGGGGGAGCTACTGGGCCCAGTTGGAACATGTTAGTTTCCTTTTACAGACATGCCATTTTTACAGCTGGTGCCTTGTCTCATTTCGGTCTGTTTGGCAATGCTGCAATTAATTTTACCCCCAAAAGTATATTTTGTAGAAGAGTAGACAACCCTGGCTTTCATTCTATTTGCATCTTATCAATTTTTTCGCTGCCACTGTATCACCAATCCCTCCCAAAATCTGCAGTAAGGCAGAGAAACACCATTTTTCACGTTTCTATTTTAGTGTTGCTCTGGATTTCAGTCACATGATATTTGCAGATTTTTTTAAATGCTTTACATTAGTGGTGAGTTACATTGTATGAGTACGGCAATGCCCCATATGCATAGGTTTGTCAGGGTTTGGGGGAGCTACTAGGCCCAGTAGGGAACATGTGGGAACATGTGTGTTTCCATTATCAGAGATAAATTTTGATAGTGTTAGATCTAAGGAGGGATGTATTTTGAAAAATAAAAAGCAGGATATTTCAGGGGGAAAAAGTGGCCAAATAATAAAAGAACCTTTACAGCACTACTGCATTGTGCCTGAATGGTATTCCTTGAAACAGTCACCAATGCAGAGGCCAGGTTTGGAAGGGCAATCAGGACAGTAAGTGGTGGTGTCTGTCCGTATTCCCTTTCTGTAGCAAACCCTGCAGCGCTTCTGTGGTTTGTTCTTTTGGGGAGTTGGGGGGATTTTATAAATAAAATGTACTAACCCGGGTCTTGGTGGAATTATTTCAGACGCACCTTGAAATAAAAATATGGAAATAAGTTGTAGCTGGTACTGTAAAAAGCTACATCTTTGATTGGGGTTTGCCAGCTTGAAAAGTAAAAATGAATTATGGACAGCAGTCTGCATCAAATAGATGGCAACTTTTTTATACCATGCCCTACACTTCCTCATTGCGAGGTATGGCTGCATTAGTTGATCACTCAGATCAACTCCCCCCATGTTTTTATTATATTCCCTGATGCAGACTGGCTTTCTCATTACCACTGTCCTGCCACGAACAGTGACTGCCACAGATCTGTCCTCATGCATTGTGGTCAGCATGCAGACCTCTTTTTTGTCCCTAAACTTCACTGCCAGCAGCTCCTGTTGGCACAAAGATGAGGACGTCCCAGTTTTTAATTTGGTATCTATGAGTGTTTTGGGAAACTCCCTGCAATTGCGTCTGACAGTGCCACAGGCCACGGTGTCAAAATAAAACAGAGACCTAAATAAAAGGGGGCTGGTGTAATAATTATCAACAAATAATTGATAGCCTTTATTTAATAAGGGGTAAATTAAATCCCAAACTATTTTCCCACTTGTTCCCATAAATTCGGGGCACCCAGGAGGATCAAGTTTGCTGTCCTTGCCCTCATAAATTCTAAAAGCCTGGGTGTAGCCTGTGGCACTTTCGCACAATTTATAAAATTTTACACCAAATTTGGATCGCTTTGAGGGGATGTACTGCTTGAACCCTAACCTGCCTTTGTATTTCATTAGGGATTCATCTACACTAATTTCTTTTTGGGGCATATACACTTGGGCAAACTTTTTCTGTAAATGGCTTATTAGGGGACGAATTTTGTATAGTCTATCATACTGGGGGTGTTCTTTTGGGGGGCACAGGGTATTATCGTTAAAATGCATAAAGTGCAAAATGATTTCAAATCTGGACCTGGTCATAGTCTTGGGGAATATAGGGGTATCACATACTGGGTTTTTGCTCCAGTAGGATCGGATACTGGGCTTTTTTATTATACCCATTGCCATTATTAAGGCCCAGAATTGCTTAAATTCTATGAGGTCTATGGGTTTCCATATTTCTTCCTTAACTACAAAAGCTGTAGGGTTGGCGGCAGTATACTGGGCTGCATACAAGTTGGTTTGGGACACAATTTCCCCTAAAATGTCTTCCCCCAAAAATAAATCAAAAAAATTATCATAATTAAATCCCTCAACATCAGTTTGAATCCCTGGGGTGCCTGTAAATTCTGGTATTTGTGGGCAAAAATTTATTGGGGATACCATTCATTATGATCAGGAGTGGCTGGTGTTGGGGCATTTCTTTGGCCAGATCTTTTTGCAGGTGCTGGGGCAATTGCCAGGGCAGCTCTTGGGGCAGCACTTGGGGCATTCCTTTTGGCAGATCTTTTGACAGGATTTTTGGCAGATCTTGTGGCAGGATTTGTGGCAGGATTTGTGGCAGGTGCTGGGGCAGGATTTGTGGCAGGTGCTGGGGCAGGATTTTTGGCAGGTGCTGGGGCAGTTGCCAGGGCAGCTCTTGGGGCAGTGCGTCTTTTCTTAATAGAAGGCCCAGCGTCGTCAGTAGAGCTGCTCTCAGTTTCTGAAAACTGCTCTATTTCAAAATCTGACGCAGTATCTGTTGCCTCTGAGTCAGATGCCAAAAAGGCATATGCCTCTTCAACGCTATAAGTGCGCTGCATTTTGCCCACTAAATTTTTTTTTCCTTACTCTAACGCTATCCCTAAACCTAACTCTAACCCTAAAACTTACCCTAACCTACGTATATCTAGAACCTACCTAACCCAAGTAAACTACCTATCTAAACTATACTTATTATATATATATATATATTTTTTTTTTTTATTATTTTTGGGGGTTTTTTTGTTTTTTTTTTGTTTTTTTTTTTGTTTTTTTTTCCCTAAACCTAGATCTGTCCCTAAACCTTTCCCTAACACAAGTCTACACTAAACCTATCCACCTACCTACCTAAACTACCTAAATTATATTTTAAATCAATTTTTAATAAAAAAAAAAATAAAAAATTTTTTAAAAAAAATAAAAAAAAAATTCAGAGGATACAAGGGGGATGGGGGGTATCCCACAGATCAGCAGACGCTGATCTGCAGTTTATTGATCACTCTAAAAGTGATCAGATGGGGGGGAACTTGGTGATCACTGTAAAACAGTGATCAAAGGGTTAATTTTATAGTTTAAACTCAGTTTTTTTTTTGCAGGAACTCTGGAACACACTGTCACACGAACTCTCTCTGTCTCTCTCCACCTCAGCAGTGTGCAAGATGGAGGGAGACAGAGATATATGACAGGGACAGTATTTACAAATACTGTCCCTGTCAATCAGCATTTGCAACATGTGATTCGCTCATCAAGCGAATCGCATGTTGCAACAAACTTTTTACTGGTTGTTACTAAGTGTCCCGGTATCGGGACACTTAGTAACAAGCAGCCCGCGCTCTCCCATCGCTCCGTGCGGCCGCGATGGGAGAGTTTAACCCTTGACGTACTGGGACCGTCAAGGGTCGTTGAATCACATTTACCCTTGATGGTCCTGGTATGTCAAGGGTCGCTAAGGGGTTAAGGAAACTGGCAAATACAACATATAAACCGATTTTTATTCTTTGAATACAACTAAATGTGTCTTGTGGTGACAAGTCAGTTATAATGCTTCAGACGTATTTCACTATCATGTTGTAGTTTTTAGTGCCCTGGTTTTTGTCCTCAATGAGATGCAATAGATCGACACAGGAAACCACAACTGTTTAATAGTAAAGTGGACTTGTCACCTTGATCCAAGCTAGCCTCAGTGAAAGCGTAATTTAAAACGGCCTTGTTATCATGTTAGCAAAAAGGCCAGCAAATGTACAGTTAAGGAGATATTCATAATTGGTATCGTAAGCTAATTGCAGCACCTGTGTGGTACCAGGGACATTTCATATGTTACTTAAAGGGATAGTAATATTTCATAATAAAAGCAGCTCTAATTAATCATCATAGTATTTGGACCTTGGAGAGTGTTATTTCAATTCTGTCAGAGTTGTAGTTCAAGAGTAATTGAATGATAAAGTATCCCCCCCCTGCCCATTTTACTGATGTAACACTGTTCAGCCAAATCAGAAGGGAGGTGCCCAGGTAGATTGCAGAGAGGGACAGTCTTCAATTAAGATAAGGGAAAAACCTGAAAAACTTGTCAAGGGGGGCAGGACGTTCATTGTTCTCATAGGAAGAAGATTGTCCCCTTCTGTTATCTGTCTGGTCTGTGGACTTCATTCCACATCTGAGAAGAGATGACTTACACTAGGTAAAAGGGGTGGGAGGAGAACTTTGCTTGTGAATATCTCTCAAACCATAAAGGTTTGAGAGATAAGACTTATATCGTTCTTCATGTTTTTTAATGCCTACAAAATAAAATAAAGATAAAACAAAGTATTACTGTCCCTTTCCGTGACTGTTCATATGCTAATGAAGGATTTTCCTTGATATTTTATGGGCTAATTAAACACTGTGCTACCTCAGGAGACTTTAACTTTTCCTAAACTATACATCTGTTGGACTTCTGGTTAACATGACGTATAGGCAGTTTTGGATGAAGTTTTCAAATATTCCAACTTGAATCACGATGATAGAACAAACTATTAAGTGGACCCAAATGACAGGCCCACTTAGAAGAAAAAAAGACTCAGCTCTCTTTAAGCACATAGATGATCAATCACAAAACAACCACTGGCAAGAGGGCAATGAGGACAAGGTTTGATGAGTGCATCTTGATTATTTGGAAAACACTTTACTGACTGAAAGAAAACATGAACAATTAAATATTATTTATATATCTCACTTATGCTCTTATGTTTTGTTTCATAATTATTATTTCACTGTCGTCCAATACAGGTCACTGGTACTTCTGGGAGGTGATTCGCCCCTTTAATAGGCAGGAACAATTATGCAAATGATTGCAGGGGGCGGAGCCTCCCCTCCTACTTAAGCCACCTTCAGGCCAGAGTCACTAGATTGATTTGTTCCTGGGTGCTGTGCACACCAGGTAGAGAACATCTATGCATTCAACTTAGTATTTTGTTATTTTTCTATTCAAATGTGGAATACCACCATTAGGAGGGTGACCATGGCTGTGAATTGCCCTCTTTAAAGTGGCTGGTGCAGCTTCCAGGGATTTTCTGTGGACCTTATGCCCTGAAGAGGGAACAGCTTGAGTTAAGCAGCTTCCCTACTGGGGAATTTACCTCTGGTTCATTCCCACTTCATCATGGTCACCTGAAGACAGAAGTCCTTGCAGGAAAGGTGAGCCACCCATTGAGTGCTGAAGGTCCACTTGTTCCCACAGTGTCCCTTTACTGGGCTTGTATTTGGGAGTTTGCTTTGCACTCCAGCACTCATAGGGTGTTTTTATTTGCATTTAATGTATTTAATGCAGTTTCTGTGGTATTCTCTGGGTTTGGAGCCTTGAATAGTATTTCTTTATGTATTCGCGCTCGTTTCTGATTGGCTATCCTGACGGCCGCCATTTTGTGGAGCTCTTCCTCAGCGAGTACACTACGCAGGGACCGAGCCTTCTCTCCCCTCAACAGATTAACCCTTCGCTGGCCAGATAAGTCCAATATTAGGCATTTCTGGGGTGAAACTTTAATCTTCCACACTCTTACTGGGTGATAGAGTTTAAAGTGGGGTATATTGACGCTGTGAGTATGTCTACTTCACTGGAGCTAGGGGCTAGACCCAAGTCTAAGGAGGATGGGGGGTCTGCTCCCCCCATGGCATTTTGCTCCTCTTGTCACACTGGGCTATCTAGCGATAATGTGGGGGATCTATGCCCTAACTGCACTGGTCAAGATAGCAACCCTGGGCTTCCCAGCCATGCTATTGAGCCATCTTGGGTGAGGGAGTTTAAAGCTGCCACTAGGGATCTCATATCAACTCTTTCCCTCTCAGGTACAGGGGGCTCTCCAGGTCTGGCAGACCCCCCGCTACAATCAGGACCTCCCTGCCTAAGCCACAGGGTGCTCCTGATGTGTCTGATTCTTCTGAGGAAGAACTCTTGCAGGATTCTGATGCTGAGGAACGCACTGTTATTGAGTCTAACAGGTCCATTGGGGACCCTTATGAATGTGACCCTGAAGTTTCGGCTGAGGGTCTGATTAGAGCTGTACTGAATACGCTCAACCTTCCTCTGACTCAGGAATCCACTTATGATCCTACTGATGTTTTTCAAAAGAAACCATCTAAGCCTGTTGTTTGTTTTCCAACTAACCCTACTCTTGCCCGTCTAGTCTCTGAGGTATGGAAGAATCCTGATAGATCCTCCTCTGTCTCTAAAAAGTTTGCTAGACTGTACCCTTTTCCTGAGACTGAGCTGGCAAAATGGGTTCATCCCCCCAAGGTGGATGCTCCTGTTTCCAGACTATCCAAGTCTACCGCTTTGGCTGTCTCTGATGCCTTTGCCCTGCAGGATTGGACGGATAAAAAGCTAGAGCTTTCTCTTAAGTCTATTTGTGCCTCCATTGGCACTGCCATGCGTCCAACCTTTGCAGTGGCATGGGTTAATAGAGCCATTGCGGCCTGGACTGAACGACTGACTGAAGCAGTTCGCCAGGATGCACCAGTATCTGAACAGTTGCAGCTTCTTGCTAATATCACTGAAGCTCAGAACTATGTTGCTGACGCTGCCTTTGATGCTGTGTGCATGATGGCGAGGGCCTCCACTGCTTCTGTGGTGGCTAGACGTGCCCTTTGGCTGAAAATTTGGTCTGCTGATACAGCCTCTAAGAAAGCCTTGCTTTCCTTGCCCTTTCAGGGGAATTTGCTATTTGGATCTGAGCTCAAAGAAATGATCAGTGAGGCTACTGGTGGTAAAAGTACTCTTCTACCCTCAGTCTTTAAGAAAAAGTTTCCAGCCAAACGCAATCGGTCCTTTCGTTCCTTTCAGACTGAGACACGCTCCTCGGCCCAGACGGGTCCTCCCGCTACGCGCTCCTCCTCCAAGCCCAAACAGTCCTGGAAGCCCAAAGTGGCCCCCAAGGCCAAGACCTCCAAGACTGCTTCGGCATGACTCGCCGAACCCGGGTCCGCATCCGGCTGTAGGTGGACGTCTCCGCATCTTTCGCCGGACTTGGGAGGAGTCAGTGGCGGACCCATGGGTTCTTCAGGTGGTGTCAGAGGGATACAGGATCCCTTTCTCCTCCCTTCCTCCTTTTCGGTTCCATTTTACTCGTCCTTCTCAGGAACCCACAAAAAGACGTCTGTTCGACGACGCTATTCAGGATCTCTTGGACAAAGAGGTTCTGGAAGTGGTTCCTCAGGAGGACACAGGTTCAGGATTTTATTCCAACCTGTTTGTGGTGGCCAAAAAGGACAGAGGGGCTCGTCCTATTTTGGATCTCAAAGATCTCAATGCCTATGTGGTGTCTTCCCACTTCCGCCAGGAGTCCCTGCGCTCTGTGATTGCAGCAATGTCTCCAGGGGAGTTCCTTGCCTCCCTGGACCTTCAGGATGCTTATCTTCACATCCCTATTCATCCAGAGAGCAGGCGGTACCTCAGGATTGCCTGCCACAGGGGACACTTTCAGTTTTCTGCTCTTCCCTTTGGGCTGACTTCAGCTCCTCAGGTCTTCCAGAGAGTGTTGGGCTCCCTGATAGCGGTGCTTCATCAGGACGGGGTCAGGGTGACTCCCTACATGGACGATCTCCTCATCAAAGCTTCTTCGGCGGAGCTTCTTCACCAGCAATTGCAGAAGTGTATCCACACTCTGACCCGCCATGGCTGGATCCTGAATCTGGACAAGTCGGACTTGGTCCCATCTCAGAGGCTTCTGTTCCTGGGTCTCCTGTTCGACACTCGCCAATGCATGGTGTTCCTGCCGGAGGATGTGGCTCATCAGATAGCTATCAGAGTGGCGGGGATTCTGGAACTGGACTTAGTGCCGGTAACTAAGTTGTCGTCCCTGGTGGGGAAGTTCATTTCCACGATCGAAGCGGTTCCTTTTGCCATGGCCCACTCCAGGGAACTTCAGAGATTTGTGATCCAGACGTGCAAGAATCATCCAGATCATCAGCATCTGTCAGTCTCTCTACCTCCTCATGTGGAATCAAGTCTGCACTGGTGGTTGGATCTCTCCCATCTCCTGAAAGGGAGATCCTTTCTAGTTCCTTGTTGGACCACGATCACAAGGGATGCCAGCCTTCGGGGCTGGGGTGCTGTGTTGGGTCGCTTCAGTGCTCAGGGGAGATGGGGTCTGGAGGAATCTCTTCTCTCCATCAATGTTCTGGAACTACGTGCCATCCGGCTTGCCCTGAGGCACTGGGAATCTCAACTGACCGGTCTTCCGATCAGAGTGGAATCCGACAACGCCACTGCGGTGGCTTACATCAACAGGCAAGGCGGCACAAGAAGCGGCACCGCCTGGTTGGAGGTCAAGGATATCTTTTCTTGGGCAGAAGATCACGTGCCTGTCATCTGTGCAGTTCATATTCCAGGCGTGGACAACGTCATGGCAGACTTCCTCAGTCGTCATACCGTCGACAGCGGAGAATGGGCTCTTCATCCAGAGGTGTTTCAATTGCTCACCCAGAGGTGGGGGATGCCGAAGGTGGACCTGATGGCCTCCAGACACAACAGGAAGGTTCCGGTGTTTTGCTCCCGGCGGAGGGACTCCCTTGCTCTAGCAGTGGATGCCTTGTCGATCCCTTGGGATTTTTCTCTGGCTTACATCTTTCCTCCTCTTCCTCTATTGATCAGAGTCATCCAGAAACTGAAGCGGGAGCGTTGTCCTGTTATCCTGATCGCTCCAAACTGGCCTCGCCAGTCCTGGTATCCGGAGTTGATGGCCGTGTCAGTGGCGGATCCGTTCCCACTTCCTGCCCGTCCGGACCTACTTCTTCAGGGATATCTGTGGAAGGAGGATGTTCACTCTCTCCATTTGATGGCATGGCGGTTGAATCCTCGATTCTAGCAAAGAACGGATTTTCTCCTTCTGTGGTGTCGACTATGCTCAGTGCTCGTAAGCCTGTGTCTTCCAAGATCTCTCATCGCATATGGTCAACTTTTGTGGCATGGTGCTCTGATAAGAAATTATCCCTTGATTTTCATCTTCCCACTGTCCTGGCCTTCTTGCAGGACGGTGTTGATAAGGGGCTCAGTCTGAGTTCCCTCAAAGTTCAGACTTCTGCCTTGTCTGTGTTTTTCCAGGAAAGGATTGCTATCCTTCCTGATGTGAAAGTTTTCTTCCAAGGTGTGACTCATGTTCGACCTGCCTTCAAGAGTCCTGCTCCCCAGTGGGACCTCAATTTGGTGCTGGGAGTTCTCCAGCGACCACCGTTTGAATCCTTTGCTTCCATTCCATTACGTCTCTTGACTTGGAAGATGGCCTTCCTTTTGGCTATTGTTTCAGTTCGCCGGGTAGCAGAGTTACAAGCTCTGTCTTGTAAACCTCCTTACCTGGTGTTCCACAAGGATAAGGCTGTACTTCGCACTACCAAGGAATTCTTACCCAAGGTTGTGTCCGAGTTTCACATCAATCAGGAGATTGTGGTTCCCTCTTTCTGCCCTAATCCTTCATCTGACAAGGAACGAGATCTCCATTTGTTGGATGTGGTGCGTTGCCTCAAGTTTTATGTTCATCGCACCGAGTCTATCAGGAAGTCTGACGCTCTATTCGTCATTCCTGAGGGGCCGAGGGCGGGGAGACCGGCCTCCAAAGTTACCATTGCCTCTTGGATTAAGGCTACTATCCGTGAAGCCTACAAGTTGCGGAATAAGCATGTTCCCTTCCGGGTGACTGCCCATTCCACCAGATCTATTGGGGCCTCTTGGGCCTACAAGAATCAGGCTTCCGCTGATCAACTGTGCAGAGCGGCTACTTGGTCCTCTGTGCACACTTTTTCAAAGCACTACCGTGTTGATGTGCTGGCCTCGGCTGATGCCAGTTTTGGAAGGAAAGTCCTGGAGGCAGTTTTGCCTGTGTAGGTCTTCCACTCTGTGATCCTTAGTGCTTCCTTACTGTTGAGCCCAGTTGGCTCTAGTTCCGTGTGCTGTGTTAGTTCAGGGATTGTTCCCTTGATTGGTGTCCGTTGACACTTACAGTTTGGGCTATGTAATTAACTGGTTCATAGCAGTTTTAATGACTTGGGCCTTGTTCTGGTCCTTGCCTTATTCCCACCTCTGGATCAGCTCAATGTTTGTACATCCCAGAAGTACCAGTGACCTGTATTGGACGACAGTGAAAATAGGATTTTAGTCTTACCTGTTAAATCCTTTTCACTTAGTCCATACAGGTCACTGGTCTCCCACCCTGTCAAGGGACCAGACCTGGCTCTCCTGTGGCATTCAGTGGGAGACCTTTGGGGCATGCTCACAGGAGTCTTTCTTCTTGCCTACCTATGGTCAGTTTTAGGGTCTCAAATCAATCTAGTGGCTCTGGCCTGAAGGTGGCTTAAGTAGGAGGGGAGGCTCCGCCCCCTGCAATCATTTGCATAATTGTTCCTGCCTATTAAAGGGGTGAATCGCCTCCCAGAAGTACCAGTGACCTGTATGGACTAAGTGAAAAGGATTTAACAGGTAAGACTAAAATCCTATTTTCTTTCATTTTATCTTTCTTTACTGGCTAGGGGTGAATGGTGTCAGCTTTGATGAGAACTTCAAGCACATAATAGCCATGAAATCTCTGGAGGGGGAGACTGTGCCTCTGAAAAATAAGATCTTGGTTACTAGTGATGTTGAGGTGAGAGTCCTTATGTAAACCAGTGTTGGGCAACAACACTTCCACTCTCATATCATGTGTACCATATATTTGTCCCAAAAAGCACTCATCCTCTCTCTTTTGTCTAGTCCTGGACTTTCCTTCACACCAGCAATATTTCACTTTAAAAGAGAAGACACACCTTGTAATAATAGCTCCCCACTTAAAGGGATAGTAACACTTAATATGCAAAAAATATTTAGTGTAGGATTTATCCTGAATAAAACAAGGGCATTCCCACTGCTGAGAGGAGTTTTATTAAAAAGCTATTGCAGCTTAAACTTTTTTTTTTTTTTAGGTGCAGCATCTCAGTGGTATGAAATTGTACAGTGGCGCTGTTGATACACCATCCTATGGAGATTTATGGTCAACTGACCAGAGCTGTCCGTAGCATGGTGTAGCAACAGCGCCACTGTACAATTTCAGGCCATTGAAATGCAGCTGAAACTTTATTTTTCTAGGTGCACTAATATCTTTTGACTAAAACACTGCTCAGCACTGGGAATACCCTTCTTTTACTCAGGAGAATAAGCCCTACATATTTATTTGCATAAGTGTTACTATCCCTTCAACTTAGTACGGCCAAAAATCCTATTGGCCCTTATCAACTTTTTGTTTAAGAGATAATCTCTTCATACAGTCTTGCATGTCAGTCCATGGAAGTGGACACTGTAATTGCTGTCAGGATCACAGGACACAAACTCCACCCACTGCGCACTGTAATTTGTTGCACACCCCTCAAGTTAAGTAGGTTCAGTTCATGAACTCTTCTTTAAAAAAAAAAAAAAAGTGCAGGAATGAGTCAAGATGTTATTACTTGAACAAAGGCAGAAATCACAAGGGCCATTAGGATTTTTTTGGTCATAATAAGGTAAGTGGGTTGGTTATTATTAGGAGATGTTACTTTTCCATTACCTTCTTGGATGCTAGATAGGCCTCCAATGCATTGCAACACAAAGGGGTACATCTTTTTTCAGATATTTATCATTTTGAATTGTATTGTGTGGCTCTTTGGGAAAGTTGAGGGGCACATATGTGGCAATTGGGGTAAATCTGGTTGTCGATCATTGATGTGATCATATGTATGTTGGTAAGAAAAACAGTTGGTGAAATGTGTTCTAGCTGATCAACCATGTCCTCTTGGTATTGAACAGGTTTGGCTGAGCCATTTAGCCACACAGATGAAGTCAACATTGCAGGCTTTATTAGTAGAGTGTGTTACTGCTGGGAAGAAATCTCAGGGTACCATTGATCCGTTGCACTTTCCTTCACAAGTAAGTATGCACAAAATAGCTTCCTTACACTACAAAAATCTTCTAGATGGCGGCCCCGCTCTATTGCCTCCCAGGCAAAAACTGATCAGTAAAAGACTTGGGTAAAGTAGGGCATAGAAGCAAGAAGAGCTTAGTTCTTAAGTTTAGTTAATTCTTAAAGTGCCCTGCTTCCTAGTGGAAGGAACATTTCCCCACAATCCCTGTGTTCCGCATTGGGCGCATGAGAAATAGAAATACCTGGCTGCTGTCTGACGCATACCTATGTAACTCCTTTTGATAAATAGTTTAAGATCCACTTAGTCTTGAGGTTTAGTTCTTCTTTAAAGGGATAGTAATAATTTGTTTTATCTTTATTTTATTTTGTAGGCATTAAAAAAACATGAAGAACGATATAAGTCTTATCTCTCAAACCTTTATGGTTTAAGAGATATTCACAAGCAAAGTGTCCCCCTCCCGCCCCTTTTACTGATGTAACACTGCTCAGCCAGATCAGAAGGGAGGTGCCCAGGTAGACTGCAGAGAGGGACAATCTTCAATTAAGATAAGGGAAAAAGCTGAAAAACTTGTCAAGGGGGGAAGGGCTTTCATTGTTTTCATACAAATACGATTGTCCCCTGCTGTTATCTGTCTGGTCATACAACCAGATTCACATCTGAGAAGAGATGGCTTACACTAGGTAAAAGGGGCGGGAGGGGAAACTTTGCTTGTGAATATCTCTTAAACCATAAAGGTTTGAGAGATAAGACTTATATCGTTCTTCATGTTTTTTTAATGCCTACAAAATAAAATAAAGTTAAAACGAAGTATTACTATCCCTTTAAGCAAATATCTTCATATATGAAAGTACTCAATAATCAATACTACCATTTTGTTTGTTTTTATTTTACAGATTCTTTGTCTAGCTGAACAGATTCAGTTTACTGAAGATGTGGAGGCCGCTATACGTGAACATAATCTTCACCAAGTAGAAATAGAGCTTATGTCTAAATTGGAACACTACACTAGCATTGATACCAGCATGGAAGAGATAGCAGGTATGCAGTAAAGTGGTTACGGCCTTATTCATTACGCTAAAGAGGTGACATTTTGTATCAAATTCTCATAGATATAAGCTGGGCATTTAGCCCACTGAATGCTAGAGAGGTCTAAAACGTATTGCTTTTCAATTAGCTGGATACCTCCTAACATTCAAAGAGTTAAAATCCCAGCTTAAATCAATGGGAACATTTTAATGCCCCCTACTGTACGGATGGTTTGCATAAGCATTACTGTATTTCCCCATACGTGTTGCGCCTAGGAATGTGTCATAACTGCAGTGAAGGGGGATTCTAGTATCATTCTAGGCTTCACTGACACTGTAGAATACTCAGTTCTGTGCAGTTCCTGACCCCTATGCACAAAGGATAAGTGGAACAATTCTGGGGCAAACCAGCTGCATGATAAGGGACATATTCAAATTCCTTAATTCTTTGAGTGTTTCTGGCACTTAAAGGGTTAAAGGGACAGTAATGTCCCATAAAAACTTGTTATAGTTTTGTAGAGGACGAAAAATAAGCTTAATGGTGCAAATCATATCTCTCAAACCACTTTGGTTTGAGAGATATAAGCATTGAAAGTTCCTCCTCCCCTTCTGATGTCAGCTGTAAAGTTGACAGCAGGAGATCCGTTTCAGCCGACACGAGGAGGCTTTTCAGCAGAGTCGAAATTGTGTTATTACTTTATTGGAAAGGTCTACAAAGTGTACTTGCAAACGAGACACACTTTGTAGACATTTCCAATGAAGTAATTATTTTGTAATAAAGCTATTTCGGCTCTGCTGCAGAGCCAAAAGGCTGATGCCCAGACCAGGATTTCCTGCTGTCAGCTAGACGCTGACGTCAGGTGAAGGGGAGGGAGGGGGGAAATTTCAGTGCTTAAATCTCTCAAACCATAGCGGTTTGAGAGATAGGGTTTGTGCCATTTAGCTTATTTTTTCAGCCTCTAAAAAACTGTCCATTCAAAGCGGAACTTTCACCCTCTATAAAGTGCCCTCCAATAATTAAGCATATGGCAACTCGCTTCATAATGGTGCTATTTGCTCTCATAATTAACCGATTCTGAAGTAATCCTTAGTCTTCTGATATTGACGGCCAGACTTCTTGCTTTAGTGCCATCTGCGTGCCTGAGCCATCAGTCCCTTCCGGTGCATTAAAGGGACACTAATGTCCCATAAAAAAAATCTTCTTCTTTTTTAGATGTTAAAATAATAAACTACGTGCCACAGATCTTATCTCTCAAACAGCTATGGTTTCAGAGATATTCACACTGAAAGTCCCCCCCCCCCGCCCCTTCTTCTGAAGTTGGCATCTAGCTGACAGCAGGAGACCCCCGGTCTGGGTACCAGCCGATGGCTCTGCAGCAGAGCTGAAATTGCGTTATTTCAAAGGAATTACTTGTTTGGAAAGGTCTACAAAAGTGTGCCTGGTTTGCAAGCACACTTTCTCTGTCATCCAATACATGTTACTGGTAACTTTGGTAGGCGATCCACCCCTTTAATTGCAGACAGGAACAATTCTAGAATTGTATGCAGGGGGTGGAGCCTACCTTCCCTCCTTGGCTGCAGCTAGCCAACCAGCTCCAGAAAGATTTGTTCCTTGGTGAAGACACGGGCAAGAGACCAGTTCTGCTATAGTTTTAGACATTTTTTTATTTTTCTGTTAGATATGGAATACCACCATTAGGTGGATTACCATAACTGACAATGCCCTTAGATGTGGCTAGCTCAGTGACCAGGTGCTTTTTGTGGACCTTAAGCCCTGGGGGGAAAATCTTGGGTCCAAGTTCTTTTCTCAGGAGTTGCCCACCGAGGCTTCTTCTTAATACATGGTAGTCTGAAGACAGAAGATCTTCAGGAAACGTGAGCAACCCTTTGAGTGCTGCAGGTCCACATGTCCCACAGTGCTCCTCCGCACAGGGATTTACCTTTGGAGTTCCTATTGCACACTCCTGCACTCATTGGGTCTATCTGTATGTCTTTTGGGTGTTTTGGAGCAGGTTTATTTGGTACTTTAACCCTTTAGCTGCTGTTTTTGCATCTTTTAGGGTGTTTTCTGACACTTTTCCTACTGGTTCAGTGTTTTTTGGGTATCCTAACATGTTCTAGTGATGTTTCATAAATTTTTATTTTATGGTTTCAATTTTGTAAAATTTGAGTTCTGCTCCTTTAAGGCGCCCTTTACCGCATAGGCGCCATTGCTCCATTCACTCCTATAGGACTGTACAGTTTGTGACATATCTCTGCAACTGCTTAACCTTGTGACTTCAGAGATGACTCATTTTTTCTTGTCTGCCCTTGCTCTATCATCCGGTTCATGTTTCTAGTGTGTTGGGGGGCTCAGAGGGCTTCGGGTACTGTTTGGGTACTTTTTCTGGGAAAACTACATTTCCCCTGAGCGCTTGCTTCGCGTGCTCATTTCTGATTGGCTCCTTCCGCGGCAGCCATTTTGTGCTCTTTCCAGAACGGGTATCCTACGCAGGGCTTTGCCTCTTCTTCTTCTCTCCTTCTCTGCTGATTAATCCTTCGCTTTCCAGATAAGTCTATTTTAGTGATTTCTGTGGTGAAACTTTAATCCTACACACTGTACTTGGGTGATTTCTTATACTGTAAGTTTACTTGACACTGTGAGAATATCTATACCATTGGAGCTTGGGGCCAGACCTAAGACTAAGGATGCTGGGGTCTCTGTATCCCCTATTGCGCATTGCTCTTCCTGTCATTCAGGGTTACCTAGAGAATTCTCAGGTCATTTATGCCCAGCATGTTCTGATGTTCCTGAGAGTCTCCCAGGGACCTCCAGCCATGCATTAGAGCCAGTTTGGGTGCAAGAGTTCAAGGCTGCTACCAGGAACCTTAGGTCTACATTGCAACTCTTTCCATCCCAGTTACAGGTGGTCTTCCATTCTTGGCAGACCCCCTCCTCCGTCAAGTCTTCCCTGCCAAAACCTCAGGGAGTACCTGACATATCAGATTACTCTGAGGAGGAACTGCTGGTGGATTCATATGTTGAGGAATGTTCTGCTGTGGGCTCCTCTCAGTTTTTTGGGGATCCTTTTGAGGCTGATCCTGAGCCCTTGGCTGAGGGCCTGATCAAGGCTGTTTTGCATACCCTTAACATTCCCTAAATTCAGGAGGTTCCTTCTGATCCCTCTGATGTGTCTCAGGAGCATAAAAAGCCCCTTACTTGCTTTCCACCTAACCCCACTCTTGATCGCCTTGTGTCTGAAGAGTGGAAATCTCTGGACAGGAACCTTCTGTGTCCAAGAAATTTGCCAAGCCTTATCCCTTTTCTGAGGCAGCGCTTGCTCAGTGGGTTCAACCTCCCAAAGTGTATGCTTCTATCTCCAGGCTATATAAGTCTACTGCCTTGCCAGTTTCTGATGCGTCCACTCTGAAAGACTGGACTAATAAGAAACTTGAGGTCTTCCTCAAGTCCATTTTTGCCACTGCTGGTACTGCCATGCATCCAGCATTCGCTGCAGCATGGGTGAACCCGGGCCATTGTGGTCTGGACTGAACAGCTCACCCTGGCTGTCCGTCAGGGTTCTCCTACTTCGGATATGTTGCGCCTTCTTGCCAACATTTCTGAGGCCCAGCACTATGTTTCTGGGTCATTGTCATGCTGGAATACCTATCCACGACCTACTTTCAATGCCCTGGCTGAGGGAAGGCGGTTATCACCCACGATTTGACAGTACAAGGCCCAGTCCATCGTCCCTTTGATGCGGTGAAGTTGTCCTGTCCCCTTAGCAGAAAAACACCCCCAAAGCATAAAGTTTCCACCTCCGTGTTTGACGGAGGCAGCATTCCTCCTCCTCCAAACACGGCAAGTTGAGTTGATGCCAAAGAGCTCGATTTTGGTATCATGTGACCACAACACTTTCACACAGTTCTCCTCTGAATCATTCAGATGTTCATTGGCAAGCTTCAGATGGGCCTGTAAATGTGCTTTCTTGAGCAGGGGGAACCTTGCGGGTGCTGTAGGATTTTTAGCCCTTCATGGCATATTGTGTTACCAGTTGTTTTCTTGGTGACTATGGTCCCAGCTGCCTTGAGATCATTGACAAGATCCTCCCGTGTAGTTCTGGGCTCATTCCTCACCGTTCTCGTGATCATTGAGATCTTACATGGAGCCCCAGACCAAGGGAGATTGACAGTTATATTTTGTTTCTTCCATTTGCGAATAATCGCACCAACTGTTGTCACCTTCTCACCAAGCTGCTTGGCAATGGTCTTGTAGCCCATTCCAGCCTTGTGTAGGTCTACAATCTTGTCCCTGACATCCTTGGACAGCTCTTTGGTCTTGGCCATGGTGGAGAGTTTGGAATCAGATTGATTGATTGCTTCTGTGGACAGGTGTCTTTTATACAAGTAACAAGCTGAGATTAGAAGCACTCCCTTTAAGAGAGTGATCCTAATCTCAGCTTGTTACCTGTATAAAAGATACCTGGGAGCCAGAAATCTTGCTGATTGATAGGGGGTCAAATACTGATTTCACTCAGTAAAATGCAAATCAATTTATAACTTTTTTGAAATGCGTTTTTCAGGATTTTTTTGTTGTTATTCTGTCTCTCATTGTTCAAATAAACCTACCATTAAAATTATAGACTGATCATTTCTTTGTGAGTGGGCAAATGTACACAATCAGCAGGGGATCAAATATTTTTTTTCCTCACTGTAGAAAAAGTAATACAGTTAATGCCATGCTATGTCCCCTACCTGTTTACTGTATTTTGCAGATGCAGGAATCCTGGAACTGAAGCTGAAAGCCCTGATCCTCGATATTATTCACAATATTGATGTGGTGAAGCAATTAAACAAAGCTCAGGTTTATAGCACTGAAGATTGGGCATGGAAGAAGCAGCTTCGGTTTTATATGAAAGCAGATAAAAAGTGCTACGTAAAGATGGTGGACGCAGAGCTGGAGTACACATATGAGTATCAGGTGCTGCACTTTCATTTTCTTATTCCTTTTGTTCATATTTTGTAGCCAAAATTTAGATTTCAAATAGGCAGTTCATGTATAAGTAGATGCAAGACTAAAAGCAATATTTGTCAGAAAAAGTTGGTTCATTGTTTTTGTTAACCCAGCATTGGTGCATTTCTGATGAATGGGGTTGCAAAGCAATATTGTTAATTAAAAAATGGTCAATATTGAAGGGGTTTTCCCACTGAGCAAAACCATTGTGCTTCCAGAATTTATACATACATTAATATAGTATACATTTTTGAGTTTTACATATTTTTCTGTTGGGGTGTTGTCAATATTGCTGATTTTATATGTTGGTGATCCAAGCTCCTCAAAGACAGCAGAAGCAACAGCATCACAATAAAATGGAATGGCCACAGCAATTCTCAATTCAAACTCCCATAACATGTTTGCTCTGTAATATCTTTTGAATAAATCATTGCCATCAGTCATATTACTACTGTTTTCTCCACAGGGAAAATCTTATAATGTATGTTATTTTTCACAATGAGTGTTTATGGTGTATGTAAGTTTGACTTTTCCAGTTGCTCTAAAACATGTTTTTACCTTTTAATGTTTCAGGGCAATGCTCCCAAATTAGTTTATACTCCATTGACTGACAAATGCTACCTGACACTCACTCAAGCCATGAAGATGGGCCTTGGAGGAAATCCTTATGGCCCAGCTGGAACAGGGAAAACAGAATCTGTAAAGGCTTTGGGTGGATTGCTTGGAAGACAAGTGTTGGTTTTCAATTGTGATGAGGTGAAACTCTATTAAATATATAATATTCATACATAAATGAGGAATCTTTGCCCAAACAAAATAAACTACTCTGGGTCATACCAACTGCACAATTGGGAAAATGAAATTTCCTCAATTTCTCAATGATTTAAATAGGTCTTTTAACTCTTTAAGAGCCAGAGGGGTTAAGCTCTTCAAAATGTGATTACTAGTATGTAAAGTGTTAAAAGCCCAATTAAATCAATTGACGTTTTCATGTGATTCTATGATGCAGTTGGTTTGTTGAAGAACTGCACATCTTGAGCTAGAATTTAGCCTGAACATTGATTTGTGTCTCATGTTACTATTTAATTACATGTGTAAAGGGATGTACTATGTTAGCCACAAGCGATAGCTTTAGTAGCTGAGTAGATATATATTTAAAATTATGTACAAAACATTAGATCATACAGTAGATAATCATATATTTATGACAATGGGAAATAAAGTTCTAGATTACTTTGCACACAGGTTCCGCATTTCTTTTGTATGTAGGGAGATGTACCATTTTCTGTTAAACTATATAGTTGGCTCCTTATCAGCTCTTTATTAGTTGTTTCAGGTCAGGGGCTGTTTATAATACAGTAGAGGAGGTATTTAAGGTTTTGGGAAACAATCAAAAACCACTAGCCAATACTGAATCAATTTGCACTTCAAAATGGAGAGAATTCTTATATCCGTTGGCCATCTTTCATACCGGTAGATGGATAAAAAATGCCTCCATTGAAGGCTGAATAATATTGAACGAGACTAGTGATGAGCTTATCACATACATTGGAATCCAAAAGTAATCAAGAACTTTTATTTCCCACTGTCAAGAATGGGTGATTATTATCTGCTGCACAACGTATATGTAATATTTTGTATATATTGTATATAAATATGTGCTATTCAGCTAATTTTATAATATGCTTCTGAAAAGACTTAAGTGGTCTTGAAAGTTTGCACCCTAGAGCTTTTCATTCATGTTTACTCTTCTGTTCTGTTACATTGCAGTGAAACTGTATGGCAGAGGTGGGCATTCGTTAGCTCTCCAGTTGTTGGGCTACAATCCCCATCATTTTCAGCAAACAAACACTGGCGAGACACAGGAAGCCCTTTGTTGTTCTACCCTTTTGAAATAAAATGAATAACAAAAGAAGAATGTGTATATGTGTGTGTGTGTGTGTGTGTGTGTGTGTGTGTGTGTGTGTGTGTATAAAATATAATTATATAATTGTGTGTGTGTGTGTATGTGTGTGTGTTGCATTTGTTTACTCCTTCATGACCATTCATTCTGGTCCTGAATGGGTTAATGTGAATAAATTTCAACACTCAACAATTCTCTTTTTATTGTTTTTAGGGTATTGATGTGAAATCAATGGGAAGGATCTTTGTTGGACTGGTGAAGTGTGGTGCTTGGGGTTGTTTTGATGAATTTAATAGACTAGAAGAAGCCGTGCTTTCTGCTGTATCAATGCAAATACAGACCATCCAGGATGCTTTGAAGAACCACAGATCTACCTGTGATTTGCTAGGGAAAGCGGTAACTTTATTTTTAATGTGCTTGCACATTTTAAGTGATCGCTGACACTTTGATCACGAGAGATGTATCCAGTGTTTTGCTCTTCTTTCTACCTCTCTGCCACTAAGGTAGGGTGGCACAGTCAGATTCCACCCCTGGGCTCACTAGGTTCTTGTTGCTCTACTGACTTAAACTATAATAGAATTACAAGTTTGGACTGTAATAATTTTTGAATTAACCATCTTCCATAATAATTTCACACAAGGATTTACTACATTTTTAACCCTTTAAGGACCAGAGAGTTATGCAACATATTGCTCCAGCTGGAACATACATACACACTTAAATATTATATCTAAACTCACTGTTAACACATTAAAATGAAAATAATTTAACATGAATCTGACAGTTTTACTCTCCCCCACCTTTGTCTTATAGGTTGCTCTGGATCCTAATTCGGGAATCTTTATCACTATGAATCCTGCCGGCAAAGGTTATGGTGGACGACAGAAACTTCCAGATAACTTAAAGCAGCTTTTCCGTCCGGTAGCCATGTCTCGGCCTGACAATGAACTAATCGCTGAGGTCATTCTTTATTCAGAAGGATTTAAAGATGCCAAGAATCTGGGTAGAAAATTAGTTGCAATCTTCAACTTAGCCAGGTACAATAAATGTATATTTTTTCCATCTTGTAAAATATGTAATCTAAACATAATAAAGAATGCAGGGACACACCTGAACCTAATAAAAGCCCATATACAAATATAAAGAATAAAGAATAATAAAAGAATACTCCATTTGGAAGAGCTAGAAGCAGCACACCAGAACTGAAAAATGTTGAACACATATACAGTATATATTCATAATTGGGTTGATGGAGGTGAGCAGACGACACACAGGACAGGGATGATGGAGGTGAGCAGACAACACACAGGACAGGGATGATGGAGCAGTGTGATAATGGAAGGTAGAAGTGAGCGGACAACACCGAGGTCAAAGACAGAAGTGAGCAGACAGCACAGAGGACATGGAAGGTGGAGGGGAGAGGCTAACACATATAATGGCCAAGGTGGTGGGGAGGAGCGATGTTACTGCAGTGGTATGGGCAGGAAAGCTTGTACTCCCTCTCCAAATCACCACCCACAGCCATATCTTTAGTGAGCTATGGCAAGGGAAGGAAAGTGGATCATGTAAGCAGCAGTAAGGAATCATTTACATAACTCCTCCCTAAGATATGTAAAAATATATGTTCATTATTTTCCTGCTGACTACTGGGAGATTTTTCATTCAGAAGTTATTAGAGCTCACTAATTTATTTTCTACTGTGGTCACCAGGTGGTACTGCTCCTGTCACATACTGTTGAGAGCCGTAGTCTGGCTCAAGCTCTTCCATAAAATGTATTATTACAAAACTGATTCCAGATGGTGCTGCTGCTAACCGTTTGATTCAATTAAAATAAGTTGAGCTGTAACAACTTTGAATGAAAAATCCCCCATTAGTGATAGTACCTTTGGCTTACTCAGGAGGAAAACCCAAGAACACATTCATTTTTTGTAAGAAAACTTGACTGTTCTCTATAAATATATGGGGTATAAAATGTTATATGGATCACTATTTAGTAACCCTTTTGAATGCCACAGGGGTCTGCAGTGCTCTGTTGTAAGGCACAGTGTACACTGTGCGGCACCATATAAATAAAGACATACATATATACATGCATACATACACGATTACATACATACATGCATTGCTCCTCAGTGTGTTGTGCCCCCCACCCCCGGCACTAAATGTTTCATGTTCTTTCATTTTGTGTAACTTGCTATCCAGGGAGCTTTTGACACCCCAGCAGCATTATGACTGGGGCCTACGTGCGTTAAAGACGGTCCTGAGAGGTTGTGGGAACCTTCTTCATCAGCTAAAGAAAAATGGAACAAAAGAACATGGTAATTTTCACTTTATATGTTGATTGAAAAGCTGTTAAAATCAATCTATCACCTACACTGTTTTAGTCTGATTAAATGTATCTGTTTGCATACAAGGGGTTAATAGCCCACATTTAAATCAATGGAAATTTTTATTTTTCTCCTATCGGATTATGGTTATTTTAGTCCTTCTTAAGAAATGTGTATTTTGTCTTCATGGTGCGCTCGGTTTATACCAGAATTAAGGGAAGATTATTACGCACTAAGGTGTGATAAAGATCAGATAACTTCTTCTGTGTGATAATCTCACCATTTCCCATGTTATTCTGTGGAGCCTGTACACTAAGGTCTCTTTGGCTGGGGACATGTTAGTGCATGGACTCCACTGAAGTTATTTATGTATTTATTATTACACATTAGTGCATCTCCCCCAGTTTTTCTTAGTATATCGGCCTCATGGTGCTATGTGTCTTGTCCTGATATTACACTGTTGAGACTAAAACTTATTCCAGCTTTTTGGATAACTCTTAATACCCATCTCTCTTCAGATAAAGACTCTCTGTGCACAATTGGATGATAAATACTTGTACCATGGAAGATTTTAGCTTTATGGATTCAAATACACCCAACTGACTCTGTGTATAACAAAAAGGCAATTCTGGAGCTAACCAACCCCATCATAGGAAACAAATACATATTCTCCAAATTTCCATCGATTGAAACTGAGCTTTTTTTTTTTTAACCCTTTGAATGTTAGAGAAGTGTTCATGCATTGTTGTTTTATAATGAATTCGATACCTTTGGCATTCAACTTTTTCAAATTTCCCCCTTAAATAAAAGGGCATTTAATTCTTCATTTATGGTTTAGTTGATTTTCCCCAGAATTCGGTCACTTTGTTTTTATACATTTACAGACTGCACACTCTCTTCCTTCTTATTATCTTGAAGAACTTGTATTTATCCAGCAAGATTTGCTATCTGTTATGTTCTGTAGGCAAACTATTATAATCTGCATGATCTATTCTATTACAATCCCTCCATTTGGGCATTACCGCTTTACAGAGCAGCCTATCAAGAAACCACTTAATACTTTACAGAGTCCGTTTACTTACTATGTCTTGCTTTTTTATCTGAACTAACTACTTCCTCTAGGTCTGGGCAAGACAAGTCTCTCTTACTGTGTAGAACTACAACTCCCATCATCACTAGCCAGGCTGTGTCTAGTTGGAGATGATGAGAATTGAACTCCTCCCCAGCTGGATGGCCTTAACTTGCTCACCTCTGCTGTAGATTGTAAGATGAATGGTGATTGAAGTTGGGACATGGTCTTCACAGAGCAGTAGCACTGTTTTCAGAGCCTTTAGTCAAAGACTAATAAATACAAACACTTACAATGAAAGAGAAAAGGTATATAAAACAAGTGCAGAGAGATGGTTTATTGAAACGCTATTAAACCTCAACATGTTTTCCCCAAATTATTTACTTATTTATTTGCATATTTTAAATTAAACTGTTAGTAGTAGCTCTGTGGTGTTCAGACAAAAACATTTATTCTTATTTTAAATTATATTTTTAATTTTAACTATAAATGATGGTGCTACCTAGTATTTAGAATTGTGTTTTTCACTGCTGTGTATGAGAGACCTCAATCCTTAAAATAGTGTCCATAAAAAGTGATGGCAGTAGCGCAAACTCATTGTGACAGTTTGAGCTTTAATAACTGTTGATTGAATTATCTCCCAGCACTCTACAAGCTCTTGTTTTACTCAACAGGAAAAGTCATGCATTATTTATTTTTTTTAAATAAAACTTTACTGCTTCTTTAACAGTTTGCATGATAGCATGCGGGGGGGGGGATAGATTATTAAGTATTTAGTCCTCTGTATTTTATTTACTATTTTGCCTTTTTCATTTATATTTTCACAACATTAAAATGCACACACTTTTGTATTATACTCAGTTTATATCAACAGCCAGTAAGTGACAGTAGAATTGTATTTGTTTTTCAGTGAATGAAAGTCATATTGTGGTCCAGGCATTGCGACTCAATACCATGTCCAAGCTTACGTTTGCAGACTGTTCCCGGTGTGATGCCTTAATTAAAGATGTCTTTCCTGGAATTGATTTTAAAGATGTGGAGTACTTGGAGTTAAATACAGCACTGCATCAGGCATTTGAAGAAGCCAATTTGGAAATCATTCCAAGCCAGGTAATGCTAACAGTACTGTGTCATACACAAAGGCCTTTGGGCCATTTGTGGTCTTCCGGTATGGTTAATCCAGCCCTTCATGCAATTATGATTACATTTGAATTATTGTAAAACAATAAAACCTTTATCTTTTCGAAAGAAGCAGACATTTAAAGTTCAGTATGTAGCTGTATGTAGAAAAATGTCAAATAGCTTGCTAGCCTAGCTATGGATTGTATACAGTAGCCATATACTCTCATGCTTTGTGTCTGCCAACATGCGCTTCCTTAATAACATGACATTGGTTAGTAGTATCTGTCCTTGAGTCATTTTATTTTTTTAGTATGTCACTTGAAGAAATAAAAGAAGGAACAGAGAGCACACCTAGCAAAGGATAGTATGTTAAAGGTGTCCCCTCACAAAATTCCCAAATCGGAAAAAAAGAGTACAGTATAAATAAAAATACAAACTCACTTTGAGTTGCAAAGTCCCTGCTATGAAGTCTATGTTTATACAACAAAGGACCTCATCCATTGCCACTGGCACGTGTGTTCCTCCGCATGGTGCGTTTATTCACATAAACAGAGAGTCTCTGATGCTTTTCAGTCTCTGATGCAGGTTACTGTTCAAAACGTTTGGTAGCTGTCCTGATAGACCGCATCACCACATGTGAAGCACTGCTATATTGCAAAGCAGAGATCCCATCTGCCAGGACCAGGGAGATCAGTTAGTAAACAGTAAATCTCTGATGCTATGAACAGTTGAGGTCCTGTCTGCGGCAACAGTGGTGTAAGTTAAGCTCTGAAAAAAGCTTAATTTTCCTTAGGGCTTTCTGCATCAATTTGGTTGACAATTTTTACACTTGTGGATACTAAAAAAATGTTCATCTAGAGAGTCAATGCTCTGGTAATGGAAGAAACCCCAGAACAATGAGAAGAAACACATTTGTTGTAATGGTGCTGTGTAAGACTACTGTGTCTATAGTAATATGTGAAACATTCACAAGTCAAGGCCTGGCATGATGATCATATTCATATTTGGCCATTAAGTAAATGTGAATGTAATAATAAAATAAAAAAAGAAAATGAAAATACAAAAAACTAAACAAACAAAAAAAACACATGAAAAATGGCAAAGCAGCTGGACCTGATAATGTTACTATTGAAATGTTGAAAGCTGGAGGTCAACCCTTGTTCAAAAGCCCTACCTAAACTATTTTCAAAATACGTACTACTCAGCAAAGTGCCTGAAACATGCAAAAAATAGAAGTCATCCTACTGCAGAAAAAACGTGGATCTAAAAATCTACAGACAAATAAGCCCATTGCCATATGTCTGCAAGAATTTCACAAATGTACTATGAAGAAGAATGGACACAATACTTAAAGGGATAGCAATACTTAAAATGTAAAAAAAAAAAAAAAAAAAAAAAGTTGTAGGGTTTATCCCACTGAGTAAACAATAGTACTCCCACTGCTGAAAGGTGTTTTATTCAAAAGTTATTACAGCTCAAAGTTGAATTTTTTAGGTGCAATATCAAAATGGCCTGAAATTGTAAAGTGGCGATGTTGCTACACCATCCTATGGACAGTTCTGGTCCAGAACAAAAATAGAAATCTGTGGGGTGTTGTCACACCTACTCAATGTGCTTCAGGTGGGATTGGATTTTTTCAACAGATGGTTGTACAGAGGTTTTGGCTTTCTTGCGTAGGGTGGTACGTGTGGCACATCCCTGTGCCAATAGATTTACATGGAGTTTTTAACTTGTGAATGCTTGAGAGGTCTCCAGTACATTACTTCACAGTGTGTTAGAGAAATCTCTAGAATTCAAGAGGTTAAAATCCTCATTTAAATCATTTGGAATTATTTATTTGTTGACTATGGTGCAGTGTGTTTCCCACAGATTTGTTCCACTTTATTCTGTGTATTTGGGCCTATATTGCAAAAAAATGCAATACGTCGGGCTACATCTATGTTGTACGTGTAATAATAAAGCTGTAATATTCATATTTAACAGATTAAAAAAGCCCTGGAACTGTATGAGCAGTTGCGTCAGAGAATGGGAGTTGTGATCGTTGGACCAAGTGGTGCAGGCAAATCAACTCTCTGGCGCATGTTACGAGCAGCTCTTAGTAAGGTTGGGAAAGTTGTAAAACAGTATACCATGAACCCTAAAGCCATGCCCAGGAGCCAACTACTTGGACACATAGATATGGATACACGAGAATGGTCTGATGGCATTCTGACAAATAGTGCTCGTCAAGTGGTGAGGGAGGCACAAGGTAAGCCTGTTTCACCTTTAGATCTCTGTTACAGTACATTCATTTATGCAGTGTGTGCTTGGCTTTTCTTTTTCCATATATATATAATGTACTAGTGAATGCTACATGGCATTGTCTGTCGGATTCTGTGCACATTGGGGAACCTCTGGACGTCGATGGCTGCGATTTTGACATGCATGGCCAGGGGTGCTTCACACTCTCACACACACTCACACACGCACATGCACACACACCTGCTCACACGCTCACTGATGGATAGCTGTGTAATGCAGTGTTTTCACACCTTTTGGGACCTGAAAGGGCTAAGCATTAAAATTCAACAAGCCTGTCATTAAAAACTTTGACTCCCTTCTGGGTGTCAGGGGGAAAATAGTCCTACAAGTAAATAGACTTTTAGTTTTTTAACCCTGTTAGTGCCAAACACCTATCCCAATGCATTGGGTTGCAGTTCTGTGTATAAAGCACATAACTGCTACGCGTGTTTATGATGTCTTCTGCAGTGTCTGTCTTCATAACACACTTCCTTTATTTAGTCATACATGGGACTTTGTTTAATTTGTTTTATTAACTGCATGAGGAAAGCTGTGCCAATATTTCTAGTATATAGATACATAAACATATACCAATTCAACATTAAAGTTTAACTACCACCTATTTTAAACTTTATGGCAAATAATTACCCATCTGGCGACTAGCTGCTCAGTAGTGTTAGTGGCCAGAATAATTACCTGGTTAATGAGAATGATACCCTCCTCCGGGGATGACAGGCAGTAGAGAGCACAGACATCTTTCTATAGTGACGTCTGCGCGCCTGCTCTGTCAGTCTCTTTTTGAGCCGAACAGTACCTAGCAATGCCTCCTAGAGCCGGCTGGAACTGACTGCGCAGGAATGCAGATGTCTCTATGGAAAGATGTCTGCTCTCTGTCCTGCCTGTCAGCCCTGGAGCAGGGGATCATTCTCATTAACCAGGTAATTATTCTGGCCACTAGCATTACTGAGCAGCTAGTCGCCACATGGGTAATTATTTGCCATAAAGTTTAAAATAGGTGGCAGTTCTGCTTTAATTTAAATTGGCTTTTAACCCCTTGAATGCTAGATAGGTCTCCAGCACAGTGTGTTAGAGACCCCTGAAGCATTCAAGGAGGTATACACCCCATTTAAATCAATGGGGATTTTTATTTATCCACAAACGTGCAGTCTGTTTGCATTGTGTACTTTTCAAAATAAAAAAATTATATTCCTTTATTCTTCTATACTTTGCTATTATAATATATAGCACCGTAAGTGTATATACAGCACCATAAGTGTGTGCATTGCACGGTATTGCATACCATCTGGCACAAAAAGGGTTAAGGGAAACTAATCTGAAAAACGAAAAAATAAATAAATAAATGTATGTGTATATATATATATATATATATATGTGTGTGTTTATATATATATATATATATATATATATATATATATATATATATATATATACACACACACACACATACATATATGTTAACCCTTTGCATGCCAGAGGAGTATGCAGCACATTGCTTTGCTGTGCCTTGTGTTGCCCTCTGGCACACAAAGGGTTAAAAGGTAGATATTTTTTCCCCAAAAAAATTCTTAAATTAAATTGGGACTTTTATCCTTTTTAATGTTCGCATTCACAGGGTCAAAAGGTCTATTTAGATCATTTGTAATATTTGTTTCCTTTGATGCTGTTGGCTGGCCCCAGAATTACTCCACACGGCTCAGTAAATATTGCCAACTGCACTTCACCATATGACATACCGGATTCTTTCATGGTATATTGGTCTGTTGCCTTTATCAGTTTGCAAAATGTAACAAGTATGAAGGCCTAGATTACATTGCAGCTGGTAAGTGTTATTACTAGTTTCATCTATTCTCCTTGAAGTTTAAGGAGGCATGGTAGTTACTACATTTGACAAACTTATCATCTGTGGTGTAATCCATGCATAGATATGTTGTATTATGAATGTGTTAAGAAACTTAACTCCTTGAGGACAAGAGTGGTGTGCAATGCATTGCAAAGCAGTGTGATGCACACCCCACATAATTACTTTTAGTGTGACTTCTTATTTACATAATTTATATTCTTTAGCCTTTTGACTTTCTTTTTATTTAATTCTGTGTGCTTGCATTGAATCAGCTATTTCATTTTCCTTTCTTCCTCTTTCAGTGTTGAGAGTGCCCTCTGCAGTCTGTTATAAGAATCTCTGATTTATATATATCTGCAAACATAAGAACTGTACATCTTCATTATGCTAAAGAGTGATTTTGGATCAAAGCAAGTGCACCATAGGGGAAGACGTGAAAATTGATTAAAAAATAGGATTTGAACCATTTGCATGCTAGAGAGGAGCGTTCTATAGCATAAAGGGGTTAAAACGCCACTTAGATTAATGAGAGTATGCATTTCAACCATACAGTGCAGTTGGATTACTCCAGATTCGCTCATCTTTAGTTCCATGAATAAGGCCCACTGTCTTTATATTTTTCTCTGTCGTCCAATACAGGTTACTGGTAACTTTGGGTAGGTGATCAGCCCCTTTAATAGACAGGAACAATTCTGAAAAGTGACTGCTGGGTGGAGCCTGCCTCCTCTCCTTAGCTTTCAGCTAGCCAATCCCCAACCAGTAAGATTTGTTCCTTGGTCAAGACACAAGCAAGGGAACAGTTCTGCTATAGTTTTAGCTTTTTTTATTATTTTTCTGTTAGATATGGAATACCACCATTAGGCGGATTACCATCACTGACAATTCCCACCACCCAAATGTGGATAGCTCAGTTTACCAGGTGCTTTTGTGAACCTAAGTCCTGGGGGAAAAATCTTGGCTGCAAGTTCTTTCCCCAGGAGTTGCCCACTGAGGCTTCTTCTTGATATATGGTAATCTGAAGACAGAAGACCTGCTGAAAAAGGTGAGCACCCTTTGAGTGCTGAGGTCCACATGTCCCATGCTTCCCCTCCGCACAGGGGTCTCATTTGGAGTTCCTATTACATACTCATGTGCTCATTGGGTTTATTTCTGTATGTCTGTGTGGTGTTTGGAGTAAGTTTCTGTGGTAACTTAACCCTTTTGTTGCTGGTTAGCACATTTTGAGTAGGGCTTTGGACACTTTCCTTACTGGGACCAGTGTTTATTGGGTCTACTGTTTTATTCTAGTGGGCTTTTGCGTGGTTTTAGTTTTAGGTATGCACCTCTTTAACTTTATGTTCCGCTCCTTTAAGGCGTGCGTTTACCACATAGACGCCATTGCTATATTCACTTCTGTGGGACTTAGTTTGGGACATATCTCTGCAACCGCTCCACGTAGCGAGGTCAGAGATGGCTCTTGTTGTGGGTTTCCCTTGCTCTGTCATCCGGTCAACGTTCTGGGGATATTGGGGGCTTTAGGGGGCTTCTGGCACTGTTGGGGTACTCTGTCAGCGAAACTACATTTCCCATGAGCGCCCGCTTTGTGCGCTCATTTCCGATTGGCTCCTGTCACAGCAGCCATTTTATGTATTCGTAGATCGAGTATTCTATGCAGGGCTTGGACTCTCCTTCTCTCCTCCGCAGTTTAACCTTTCGCCTACCAGATAAGTCTTATTAAGTGTTTCTGGGGTGCATTTATTTATCATACACACTATTTTGTGGGAGTTTTGATACTTTGACCACTTGACTCTGTGAGAATGTCTACTCCGTTAGACTCTGGGGCTAAACCTAAGACTAAGGATACCGGGGTGTCTGTGTCCCCCATTGCTCATTGATCCTCATGTCACTCAGGGTTACCTAGAGAATACTCAGGTCATGTTTGCCCAGCATGCGCTGCTGCCCCTGAATCCCCTGCAGGGGCCTCCAGCCATGCACTAGAGCCAGTATGGATGCAAGAGTTTAAGGCTACTTCCAGGGACCTCAGGTCCACCTTACAACTCCTTCCATCCACTTTACAGGGGGTATCTCACTCGTGGCAGACCCCCGCCCCTATCAGATCTTCCCTGCCTAAACCGCCGGGTGTACCTGATGTGTCTGACTCCTCCTCCTCTGATGATGATGACTGTTCAGCTGTTCCTTCATCTCAGTTTTTTGGGGACCCCTTTGAGGCAGACCCCATCCCCTCAGCTGAGGGGCCTGATCAGGACTATGTTGTCCACCCTGAACATTCCCTTGGTGCAGGAGGCGTCTTCTGACCCCTCTGATGTTTTTCAGGAGCCTGTTAGGCCTAATGCTTGCTTCCCACCTAACTCCACCCTTGACCGCTTGGTATCAGAGGAGTGGACATTTCCAGACAAGAAACCATCTGTGTCTAGGAAGTTGGCTAAACTTTACCCATTTTCTGAAACGGCCCTCACTCAGTGGGTTCACCCCCCCCCCAAAGTGTATGCCCCAGTTTCCAGGCTTTTTAAGTCCACTACCTTGCCAGTGGCTGATGCCTCTTCTCTCAAAGACTGGACTGATAAGAATCTTGAGACTTCTCTCAAGGTTATTTTGTGATGGCGGGCTCTGCCCTTCGCCCTACCTTTGCTGCTGCATGGATAAATAGGGCTATGGCTGTTTGTACTGAACAGCTCAGTTCTGCTGTCCGTCAGGGGGCCCCTACTTCTGACATGTTGCGACTTCTCGCTAACATTGCTGAGGCTCAGCATTATGTCTCTGCTGTCCTGTTTGATGCTGTGCATATGGTAGCCAGGGCTTCTACCATGTCTGTGGTAGCCAGAAGGGCTCTTTGGCTCAAGATCTGGTCTGCTGACGCAGCCTCCAAGAAGGCTCTCCTGTCTTTGACTTTTTAGGGATGCTCCCTGTTTGGGCCTGAGCTCAAGGATTTTATCAACAAGACCACTGGAGGGAAGAGTTCTCATCTGCCAGTGGTCCTGAGGAAGAAGGCGCCTGTCAAAAGGAATCTGCTTTTTCGTCCCTTTCAGGCAGACTCGTGCCAGGCGACCTAGATGGTCCCTCAGGCTCCGCACTCCTCATCCAAGTCTAAACAGTTATGGAGATCCAAGTCCTCCACGAAGCCCAAGGCTCCCAAACCTTCTTCTGCATGACTCACTGAACCCAGGTCCCCACCTGCAAGTAGGTGGCCGCCTACACCACTACCTTTCAGCTTGGCAGGCCTCTGTGGCGGACCCATGGGTTTTACAAGTGGTGGCCTCAGGATACAGGATTCCCTTCACCTCGTTTCCTTCTCCAAGGACCTTTGTTTTTCGTTTTCCCTTGGGAACAGAAAAAAGACGCCTTTTCGAGGAAGCTATACAGGCCCTTCTGGACAAGTCGGTCCTGGAGCCAGTTCCCCCTCAGGAGAGGGGCTTGGGATTCTACGCCAACCTCTTTGTGGTTTCCAAGAAGGATGGGGGCTGTCATCCCATTTTGGATCTGAAGGATCTCAACTCCTTTGTGGTCAGGTCCCAGTACCGCCAGGAGTCTCTGCGCACAATGATAGCAGCCACGTCTCCTGGGGAATTTCTGGCCTCTCTGGATCTTCAAGATGCCTATCTGCACATCACCATTCATCCAGAGAGTCAGCAGTATCTCCGCTTTGTCTGTGACTGAGGGCATTTCCAGTTCTCTGCCCTCCCCTTTGGCCTGACCACGGCTCCTCAAGTCTTCAATAGAGTCCTAGGAGCATTGATCTCCGTCCTACATTGGAATGGCATCAGGGTGACTCCATACATGGACGACCTCCTTCTGAAGTCCTTGTCTCCGGAACTCCTTCACCAGCAGTTGCAGGACTGCATTCATGCTCTCTCCCATCACGGGGGGATCATCAACCTGGACAAGTCAGACCTTGTTCCTTCTCAGAAGATGGTCTTTCTGGGCATCCTCTTCGACACTTAGAAGGGGATGGTGTTTCTCATGGACGAAGTGACTCATCAGATAGCACTGAAGGTCCAGGCTATCCTGTCTCAGGATCCAGTTCCAGCCAAGAAGTTGTCATTCTTGGTGGGGGAAGTTCATTTCCACCATGGAAGCAGTGGCATTTTGCTATGGTTCACACCAGTCAACTTCAGAGGTGTCTAATCCTGGCATGCAGGGGCCATTCACTCGTGGTGGCTCAACCTGAACAATCTCCTGAAAGGCAGACCCTTCCTGGTGCCCTTCTGGACCATCTTGACAACGGATGCCAGACTCTCTGGATGGGGAGTTATGCTGGAGCACTTGAGTATTCAGGGCCGGTGGTCTCAGGAGGAATCTCTCCTTCCATCACTGTCTTGGAGCTTCGGGCGATATTTCATGCCCTACATCACTGGACACGACAAATGGAGGATTGCCCTGTCAGGGTACAGTTGGACAACGCCACATCAGTAGCCTACATCAACAAGAAAGGAGGCACAAGACATCTCGCAGCTTGGCTAGAAGTCAAGGCTATTTTATCATGGGCAGAGGAGCTTGTCCCTGCCATTTCCACAGTTGATATTCCTGGCGTAGACAACGTTCTGGCAGACTTCCTCAGTCAGCACACAGTGGACAGAGGAGACTGGGAGCTGCATCCAGAGGTGTTCAGCCTTATCATCCAGCAGTGGGGTCTTCTTTGCATCGACCTGATGGCAACCAGGCACAACAGGAAGGTTCCAGCGTTCTGCTTTCACTGGGCAATTCCCCTGGCTCTGGCAGTGGATGCCATGTCGATCCTGCAGACATTTCCTCTGGCTTACATCTTTCCTCCTGTTCCCCTGTTGAACAGAGTACTTCAGAAGCTGAGACTGGAGTGCTGCCCAGTCATTCTGATTGCTGTGTACTGACCTAGACAGGCTTGGTTTCCGGAGGTTCTGGACCTCTCAGTGGCGGAACCTCTTCGACTTCCCCCCTGTCCAGACCTTCTCCTACAGGGTTACCTCTGGAAGGAAGACGTTCATCGTCTGGCTTTGACGGCATGGAGATTGAATTCTCAAGTTTGAAGAAGGAAGGATTTTCTTTTGGCGTGGTGGATACTATGCTTAGTGCCCTTAAGCCTGTTTCCTTCCTACCATTGAGCTTGGTCTACTTTTCTGGCTTGGTGTGCTGACAAAGACCTGTCTCAGTATTTTAACCTTCCTACAGTTCTTCCCTTTCTCCATGGTGGTGTGGATAAGGGTCTCAATCTGAATTCTCTTAAGGTTCAGACTTTTGCACCCTGTCTTTTTTCAGAGGCGTCTTCCTATAATTCCTGATGTCAATGTTTTCTTCCGGTTTGTTGCTCATACCCGTCCGTTGTTTAAGTCCCCTGTTCCTCAGTGGGATTTTAACTTGGTTTTGGGAGTACTCCATCGTCCTCCTTTTGAGTCCTTGGCTACCATTCCTCTACATCTGCTGATGTGGAAGATGGCCTTTTTCCTGGCAATTGTTTCTGTTCGCCGAGTTCTGGAGCTGCATGCCCTGTCTTGTAGACCACCTTTTTTGGCCTTTCACAAGGACAAGGCTGTGCTTCGCACCTCACAAGAGTTTCTCCCAAAGGTGGTATCTGAGTTCCACATTAATCAGGAGATTGTGGTCCCTTCCTTCTGTCCTTACCCTGCTTCTGACAAAGAGAGGGATCTTCATCTGTTGGATGTTGTGCATTGTCTCAGGTTCTATGTGCATCACACTGAGTCCTTGAGGCAGTCTGACACTCTGTTTGTCATTCCTGAGGGTCCTAGGGCAGGGAAGCCTTGCTTCCAAGGTAACCATAGCTTCTTGGATCAAGTCCATGATTCGTAAGGCTTACGAACTTTGGAAGAAGCCTGCTCCCTTCAGGGTCACGGTGCTCTGGTGACTTTGGGGGCCTGCGCCTGGTTCTTGCCTTTCTTCCCGCCCTGGGGAACTTAATGGTTGGACATCCCAAAGTTACCAATAACCTGTATTGGACGACAGAAAAAATAGGATTTTAGTCTTACCTGTTAAATACATTTCTCTTAGTCCATGAAGGTTACTGGTCTCCCACCCTGTCAAGGGACCATGCTTGGCTCTCCTGTGGCAGAACGTGGGGGTCCTTTTGGGTTCATGCTCACAGGAGTCTTCCTTTACCTTCTTTCTACCTAGTCAATAGTTAGTCTGCAAATCTTACTGGTTAGGGATTGGCTAGCTGCAAGCTAAGGAGAGGAGGTAGGCTCCACCCTTCAGTCACTTCTCATAATTGTTCCTGCCTATTAAAGGGGCTGATCGCCTGCCCAAAGTTACCAGTTACCTGTATGGACTAAGAGAAAAGGATTTAACAGGTAAGACTAAAATCCTATTATATATCTCATGCTCTATTTCCTTGTGTCGGCTGTAAAACTGAGCAGACAATGGAGAGCGAGTCCCCAGCACACGCCACAACACACACACACACATATGCCAACACATGTATGCTAACACACAGGCTAACACACAAACGCTCAGTACACACTAACACACCAAACTCTCACACCAATGCACATACACACACTACTTGAAACACTGTAGACACAGCTGGGTCTTAGACTCTATTTACATACTACAGGTAGATGGTGCTCACATCACTAAATGAAGAAGAGAGAGAAATGAAATGGCAAGTTTAAGGTAACTACACAGGGTTAAAGACAATCAGCACATGAAGGCAATTTAATATACACAGAAATTATAAAATCTAAATAAATCTTCACTGTTCCCTTATAATGTATCTTTTTTTATCAATAACAGCTGTAACACATGATTTACCAAGAAAAATAATTCTGTAGCTTTTATTTTTCCATGACCAGCTAATATTCATTTTGCTTATATATGTATAGAAATTAGCTCCTGGATTATATGTGATGGCGATATAGATCCAGAGTGGATCGAGTCATTGAATTCTGTCCTTGATGATAATCGCCTTCTTACCATGCCCAGTGGAGAGAGGATTCAGTTTGGTCCTAATGTAAACTTTGTATTTGAAACACATGATCTGAGCAATGCATCTCCAGCTACTATATCCAGAATGGGGATGATTTTCTTAAGGTGAGATATTGGTGTGTGTATATGTGTGTGTATGCATGCATGCATGCATGTATGTGTATGTGTGTGTGTGTGTGTGTGTGTGTGTGTGTGTGTGTGTGTGTGTGTGTGTGTGTGTGTGTATGTGTGTTTAAAAATCATGCCTCATTCAGTAATATTTTGACCTAGATCATGGTCAGGTAACCTTTGGCACTCTAGTAGAACTCCCATTATCTCCAACTAGCCACCTGATCAAGCTTGATGACATTTTTTTTTTTTTGTTTTTTTTGTTATGTAACTAAATCTGCATTCTTTTCCTTTAAAGTGATGAAAACACAGATATTAACTCTCTGATCCGATCATGGCTCCGAGGACAACCTGAAAACATTAGGCATAATTTGGAAAACTGGATTGGAGACTATTTTGAAAAAGCGTTAAATTGGGTTCTAAAACAGGTACAGCAAGTCTGCACACTTAACTTGTTTGATATATTCTGTGAGTTAATGAAATACATTACTGCCACCTGGAAATAAAATAATGAAATGGTTTGTGTCTCAGGCTTCTCTGGGAATAAATTGTTATGTACAGATGGAACCAGTTTTATTGAGCGAAATTGCCCCCTCCACACACGCCTTTACCTTCATTAATAGGCTATAAATAGAGTGCTCAATTTTAAGGAGCGGATGTCCACCATCAGGTCCTTCAGTTGTGCTTAGGGGACTTGGCCTGTTACCTCACTGGAATACCTGTTGCACTACATTGTTTTGATAGAGGTTCTGCACTTGTTTTCTTATGGTCCCAACTGCCTGTACTGGCTTGACTGAGCTTCTGCTGTTTTGAAGGTGACATTATGCAGGACTTGAAGTATCCCATACGCCAGGGTTAAGCAAAATGAGGCCCTTCAGCTGCTGCCAAACTTCAGCTCCCATCATCCTTGCCAGCCATTGGCTGGTGGAGGATGATTATTTGCAATTTATTAGCATCTGGAAGGTGTTGTTGCCCACCCCTGTTCTAGAGAATAATGGGATCCCGACAGAATGCATTATCTATGGCTAATTAACCCTTTGAGTTCCAGGAAGGTATCTAATGCATTGCAGCACAATGTGTTGGAAGCCTTTCCGGAACTCAAAGGGCTAAAGGGCAAGTAAGACGGTAGTTTTAAAATCCTGTTGTGTACCAATGTGCGCTGAAGGTATCTTGTACCACCCCATAGTGTAAGGGGCTTGCCCAGAACGGACAACAAATGGACAGGCCACACTAGGAATCAAGCAGGAGGAAGTGTCCATGTTTCTCTTCCTTTTGTATTATTAATGTGGTGTGAGAGAGCAATTATTTTACTTAAAAAATGTTTCTAAATTATGTACTTTTTCTGAATTTACAAACATTTTTAAACTTGTTTCAAAAAGTGGATGTGGCTAAAACGTCTGAGAGGATTAGCGATTTATGCCTAACTGAACACGGCAGTTATCGCCCATTTTCATGTATATGTGTGCCCATCCTTTATGAAGTGCTATTCACCGTCAAGGATTTAGTATGTTTGTTGCATCACAACATGCACGATTGATAATGGCATATACATTTATGGATTTCCAAATAAGATTAGTGCTGCACTTTCTTGCTTGCTGCCCTTAGTGCCTTATGTTTAAAAGAAAAGTGCAATCATTCTCATTCAAACCAGTGCACCCCTAGGAAACAAGTAAAAATTCTCCTTATTCCCATTGATTTATATGTGGCGATTAACCCTTTGAATGTGGGAGAGGTCTCCAGTGCATATTTGAGACTTTTCTAACATTAAAGGGGATCAGTCACCCCTATACAAGTGTGTTAACTCTTTGGTTATATAGAGACTAGTTGGATTTCTTTATTAATTTTTTTTTTTTTTGTTTTTCCTTTAACCCTATTTGGCCGAAAATTAAAGCGGAACTACCACCTTTAACAAAGATGACCCCAAATAATTCCTCACCTGGAGACTAGCTGCTAAGTAGCGCTAATCGCCAGAATTATTACCTGGTTAATGCGAATTATCCACTGCTCTGGGACTGACAGGCAGGACGGAGCGCAGACATCTTTCCGTAGTGACATCTGCGCGCCTGCGCTATCAGTCCCAGTCGGCTCTAGGAGGCGCTAACAGAGCAGGCTCACTGTGGAAAGATGTCTGCAATCCGTCCTGCCTGTCAGTCCTGGAGCAGTGGATAATTCACATTAACCAGGTGATAGTTCCGCTTTAATGTATAAAGTGTGCACTTCCAGACAAACTGCGGTTACCAGCTCTGTACCACAGTCTGTCCTTCTTCCTCTGCTCCCCTCCCTCTATCCAGCCTCCTCTGATGAGGCTTTCTGCCTGAAGCTGGAGCGATCCCATTGGCTAGATATCGATCACTCCAGCTTATAGACGGCCTATGTCATTGGAGGAGGTTAGATAGAGGGAGGGGAGCAGAGGAAGAGTGACAGACTGAGATACTGAGTGGGTAACTGCAGTCTGTCCTGAAGTGCACTTTTAAACACTAATTTTCAGCCAAATAGGGTTAAAAAAAGAAAGAAAGAAAGAAAGAAATCCACCTAGTCGCTATATTACCTAACATTTAACATGCACTTGTATAGGGGTGATAGATCCCCTTTAAATTGGTTAAAATTCCCAAGTTGATAAATAAGAGTTTTTATTTGGTGTGGCCCAAAATTGTTCTACTTTTTGTTTATACATAAGGGCCTAAGAATAGGTTAATTTTTAATTTCTTCAGACATATGAATGATGCTGTTGCTTAGGACAGGGATATTCAATTGTAGGACCTTCAGCTGTTGGTGAATACAACTCCCTCATCCATTGGCTGGTTGGGAATGATGGGAGTTGCAGTCCCCAAAAGCTGAAGGTCCAGCAATTGACTACTCCAGGATTAGGACAATGTGAAATACGTAATTCCATAGTACAAATAATCTGTTTACTTGTGTGTTAATAAATATGTTTTTTAATTAAAGCTATATTTAATGTTAGCTATTATTTACCTTTATGCATTTTTAGTTTAAGCAAATAAACTAGTGCTGGCAGGCAGTTCTGCCAGGTCTGTGACAGTTGGCATGCAGAGCAGTGCGGACAGCGATGCCTTAACTGACAAAATAATGGAGACGTCATATAGATGAGGATCGTCTGGCCTTTACCATTCATGATATTTGTATATGCTATTACTTATTTCCTTTCTCATACACATCAGACTACACTTAAAACACTGGACACAATAACTATATTAGCTGTAACAAGTTGCTCATTTTCTTATAGACAGCCACGTGCATCTCTTTCTGTAACTCCCTCTAGTGTTTAGAACTCTGTATGCTAGACTCTTCATTCAATGGCTTTGTATTGTCCTGACTGGGACATGGGACACATATTGTAATATGGGGCAGTCCCCACACTGACATTACTTGGTGTCAGTGTGCAATCTGTATGATCCTTCTCTAGAGCAGGGGGCTTTTAAACCTGTCCTTTGGTCCCCCAGCAGTACATGTTTTCTGGATCTCCTCAATGAAATACAAGTGAATGTTGTTACCTCAGGAAGGTTCTTCAGAATGATTCAACCACTGATTGATTCACCTGTGTTCATGTGAGGAGATCCTGAAAACTTGCACTGTTCAGGTGGGAGTACCCCCTTTTCTAGAGCACCTTGCACAGTAGCTGTTAACTTGTAGCCCAGCACAGGCACAATTTTCAGTCTCAAATGAATGAGCAGTTTACCTTTAATGTTTAGAATTGTGTTCCAGAATCTTTGTTACAGTACTGTGTGTTTTCCTGGAGGTGGTCTTTCCCAGGACATGCACATTTGAAATATAGAGCTGTCCTCATGAATCCGGGACATGTGGCTACTCAAGTAAACACACAGGGCACGGTTTGTGTTTGCATTCTCATATATTTTTTTTTAATATACATAGAATGACTTTGTGGTAGAGACCAGTCTGATTGGAACGGTTCTGAATGGATTGTCCCACTTACACGGATGCACTGATCGGAGTCAGTTCATTGTCAGTCTTATCCATGGACTTGGAGGGAACCTCAACATGAAGTCAAGGAATGAATTTGCAAAAGAGGTAATCTTTATATATTATTGGTCTTATGCAGAAAGCAAACAGTGAACAATTCTGGAACAAGAATAATAAACCAACAAACTAAACTAACTTAAAACCTTGGCAATGTGTCTCTGACTACCATTAAATTGCTCCGGAAGCTCAGGGGTTAATACTCACCAAGTCACTATCCTGATCCTGCACTGTCTCTTGCATGATAGGCTGAAAACTGCTTTACTTCCAGCTTAATCTGTCACTGGCTGCTATGGTGGCTGACAGTAACAACCTTCTGAACTTCTCAAACCCCATAACACTAATGCAGTTGAGCAGAGCTGAAATATCCACTACGAAAATCACACTAGGTCAGATGTTTGTCCATCTCAGCCTCCATAGCAGCGACTCGCTGATCATGCTGGAAGTGGAGCAACCTGCAAAACACAAAGCGTGACAGGTGAGTGACTAGGTGAGTATTAACCTCTGAGCTACCAATGCACATTAAGTTGTAGTTAGGGACACATAGCCATGGTTAGTTTAGTTTGTGGGTGTGCTATTCTTTTAAAGGGAATTTTAAGCCTGGAATACCAGATATCTCGAATGCATTGAAAAGCAATATGTTGGAGACCTCTGTAGCGTTCAAGGGGGTAAAAAACATAACCTATGAAAATATGTTGTTTTTTTGTTGTTTTTCCCCTGAGAACTGTTTTATTTCTGTTTTATACACACGGCCTGTAATGTATACAGAGTAATAGAGAGGAAAGTGAGAAAATGGGAGTGAGATAAAGAGGAAAGGCAAATTGGGGATAAAAAGATAAAAATATTGTGTGAAATTGGAGGAATATAAGGGAAGAAGAAAGGGGTAAATATGGACACAGTTACATAAAGGGAATGCATCCAGACTGTGTCAGAGATATCAGCATCCTATATAATAATTCGCTAGGATGTTTGTCATGATGCAGTCGTGCTGTAGAGACTGCCCGTGTTTGAGCAGTCTCTACTGCACATGATTGCATCGCTTAAGTGAGGCGACGCAAGACTGCATTGCGTGGAGCAGTGAGGTAGTGGCCTCTTAACCCTTTGTGTACCAGAGGGATATTCAATGCATTGTGTACCCCTCTGGAACTCAAAGTGTTAACATTACCCGGCCCTTGGCCCGTGTACACGGGCTTTTACACTAGCCACATTATAATATAGTGCTTTAAAGTCTTCAGCACCCAAAGGTTACGAGTGATAACATGACAAAGCTTTAGAGGGACAGTGCCTTGGAGGACAATACTGAGATAAGTGCAGTTGCATGGTAACCCAGAGAGGTACCCAAGACACTGATGCTGATCTGTTTTTATTAATTGCACTTGCATGTTTTATTCATGAGGGATTGTAGAAAAATAAACTCATTTTCATAATGTTTCAGTGTTACTGGGGGTAAGTCTAATTCTCTGATGTCAGTTGCTTAAATCCCAGCCAGTGGTATCGGCTCGTGCTTCTTGTGCTATTTTTATTAAGAGTAGGAATCTCTGCCCCTATAAACATTTTTTTACACAATCAGCAATAAGAAGACACATTTGCCACATTTTAGAAAGGAATACTATGTACACAAGTTCCATGATGCATTTTTTTTGGATCTGTTTTTTCCTTTTCTTCTCTACAGCTTTTCAGCTGGGCTCGGGAAACACCACCAGACCCGCGCAAGCTGTTGGAAACATACTTTGACATGAAAACAGGGCGCCTAATGTCCTACACCCTGGAAAAACCAGATAATTTAACAATAGAAGACTTCAGTAACCCTCAAACACTCCCTGTGATCAGGACGCCCGATATCCAGAGAGGGTTGGATTATTTCAAGCCGTGGCTTGGCTCAGACACCAAACAGCCATTTATATTAGTAGGACCGGAAGGCTGTGGAAAAGGGTGAGGAGCACAGAGTAATTTATGTGTCTGACTGCCTTAAGGGTCTGAAAAATGTACAAATCCGCCAAGGCATCTCAATAGCAATAGCCTCATCCTTGCACAACGATAGTGACATTAGAAACTTTCTACACTTCCTTCACCACACCTTGTACTTGCACTTATAATCATCCTCCTACTGTCTCTGTATGTCATCATGAACTCTAATTAGAGTGTAAGCTCCATGGGGCAGGGTCCCTTTCCCAGTCTAGGATTCCCTTGCTGCACTTTCCCCCATGAATAATGTAATGATTGCACTTAAGCTTAATGCTCTTAACCCTGCTCTATATTTTTGCATTGTATTATTTCAAATTCTGTTAAGCGCTGTGTACATGTATGGCACTATATAAATAGATACATACATACATACATACATACATATTATATGTCTTATATATGCATAGAAATCATGTGCCTGCACATCGGGATATGTGCAAGCAGATATAGACTCTTTGGTTCATACTGGTGCACTGCATAGCACAAAACAAGGTGCAGAGGGAACAGAGCACCTGAATCACCTATGTACTTCCACACTGCCCATGTTAAGGAGAGAATTTTCACTGTAAGTAACTTAGTAAATTGGCATTAGGTAGATATGTGACTACAGAATCAGTTACGATGCCAGATTTAATATGCCTCCCTCCGCTGAGTCATAATAGTATAATAAGAACATACAATGCAGAAAGATCAGAGAGCCCAGCATAATACATTTTCTCCCATACAACATTACTACTCATTTAACCCTTTAAGTACCAGATGGCTGCTCATTGATATGCACACATTTCTGTTCTTTATATGGTTAAAATAAGTAATGAACTGTTTTACAATATTATTTTTCTAAAATATCTTAATATCTGTATATACTTATCCTGACCAGCCATATCAGTTAGTCTTTTCTTGACTCTTTCAGAGATGCGAGCGCCCTCTACCTGCAGTGTATAAAAAGAGTCTGCATTTCCACTATAACTGCAAAGGATCATAAAAACAGTGTCTGGCCCATATGTACAAAAAAGGGGAGCAATTCTGGGGCAAATCACAGGAAGCAACACATAGAGTTCATTAACCCTTGAATGTGTGAGGTTTCCAATGCATCCATTTAATGCTTTGGGTGCCAGAAAGGCATCAAGTGCATTGCAACTCAATGACTTGGAAAGGGTTAATTCACAGGATTTTTTTTTTATGTGTTCCCTACTATGCCGTTTTATGCTCCAGATTTGCTGCACTTGTCATTTGCCTGGCCCTGTCATTCTGTGTGATACACTGTATTCTCTCTCTGTACTCTGGCCCCATGAGTAGAGTGCCCAAGCACATAGATAGGGAGGCTGATGTGCCAACAGGAACTGGAGCAATTCTAGTGCAACCAGCTACACCATAAGGGGAAAATAAGAATTCCTATTGAGTTAAATGGGATGTTTAGCCCCTTAAATACTAGAGAGGTGTCCAGTGCATAGTAAGCCTCTCTAGCATGCAAGGGGTTAAAACCTCAATGTAAACAATTGGGAATTTGGGAGGATTTTTATTTATCCCCTATGGTGCAGTTAGTTGCTCCACATACTTAGTACATCAGCCTCAGGGAGACTCCAACAGACAGAGGATCCTTTGCAAACATAAATAATATTTTTACACGCTACAGGTAGAGGGCGCTCACACACCAGAACAGTGAAAAGAAGAGAGACAATTTCTAGGCATGTGTGGAAGGTCTATTTTTCACCTCCCAGGAGCTTCTGCAGAAAATTGGCTATATTCCCCATTATGCAGAAATCCTCTTTGGGATAAAATGTTATGGAAACTTCCAGAAGGTGGAAAACCTTGCACTGGGTTGCTTCCATGTGGATTTACGTGTTTTGTGCTGAGTTCTGAAGTTCTTGCACCACACACACGCACGCATGTGCACCCCTCCCTCTGGCCCTCAAAGGGTTAGTGACATCTTGATATGGAACCTGACAGACACTGTATAGTGACAAGAAGAATCTACCCTTTTGTTACTATGGCTGCATCGTTCGTTCTAGATTGCCCACCATGTTCTTTCCTAACCGTTTACAATTGTATTCCCAGGATGCTCCTTCGTTATGCATTTTCCCAGCTTCGATCTACTCACATTGCTACAGTTCACTGCAGCGCACAAACATCTTCACGTCATGTCTTGCAAAAGCTTAGCCAGACTTGTTTGGTGATCAGTACTAACACTGGTCGGGTGTACCGTCCGAAAGACTGCGAGAGGCTGGTTCTGTATTTAAAAGATATCAACCTTCCTAAGCCTGACAAGTGGGGAACCAGCACTTTAGTTGCCTTCTTACAACAGGTAAACAATTCTATATTAAATGGGATCAGTAATCTAGGCATAATTGAGGCTGATGTAGTATGAAGAAATGGTCATTCTAGAGTTATCATGTTGGACCAAATGAAAATCTCCAAACACCTGTTTATGTAAATTGGGATTTTAACCGCTTTAATGCTCATATATAATAATATTCTATATGTCTCACAGTTTTATTATGTCTTGCTAAAGGTTTTAACCTATCATGGCTTCTATGATGATAACCTGGAGTGGGTTGGACTTGAAAACATCCAAATTGTGGCATCGATGTCTGCTGGTGGCTCAATAGGACGCCATAAACTGACAACTAGGTTCACTTCAGTGGTCCGTATCTGTGCCGTTGAGTAAGTATACTCAGAAAATTACCAACATTTCTTACGGTTTTGTTTCTAGTTATCATTTAGTGCAGTTTTAAAAATAATGTGTATCTTGCTGTCTACTCTTTTATTCTTTCACTCTTGGTCCGTCATTCTCTCTGTCTGGGCCCATCTCTTTCTTAGTCTAAGGATGATAGTCTAACAACAGCTGGGGAACAACATGATCCCTTCAATACTTTACCCTATGCTCAGCATAGCAACATGTATACTGTCAGTCTAGGAAATCTACCAACCGGAATGATCAGACTCATATATTAGAAACAAATGTTGCGAATGACAGAAATTCTCTTTCGGACTACAGATCCTAGAATGACTTTTTATGAACCTGGAAGCCGATTCCCAGCCCAGGGGTTTGACTGGCAAAGAATCGAAAGCTTTAGAATGTCACTATTTTACATAATCAAGCATTACTATTTCTTTTCTTGCTGTGATACAAAATTATTCATTTTTATCTTAACGTTATTTACAGTTATCCTGAAAGAGACCAACTGCAGACCATTTGCAGTTCATATTTAGAACCTGTTATTCACAAGAACCTTAAAACTCACCCTACTTGGAGCTCTTTATCAAAAATCCACCAGCTAGCGGGATCCATGGTTCAAGTGTATGAACAGGTAAATTGTTTCACTTTCATTTATTTGAAAATAAGCTTTTATGTTGAACTAGTATAGGAGCCCAATGAACAGTTTGTCCTAAGGAATCTGAAATATCTGTCTGCTAAGGCCAGACAGCAATTTTTTAATAGCTAAAATGAAAGAAAACAGCTCATCTTGGGTAGGAAAAAACAACCCATTTTGTTTAAAGGGATAGTAATACTTAAAAATTACTATGCCCCATGTAGTAGCCAGTAACAAATGGAGTTAAATGAAACCAGCAGCATCTCTCAAACCTTTATGGTTTGAGAGATATCCATCCGCTTTCAGTTCCCTCTTTTTGGCTTTTCCCCTAATGTCAGCGTTCTAGCTGAGAGCAGGGGAATCCTCTCCAGGGATCAGTTGGCGGCTCTGCAGCAGAGCCGAGATCATGGTTTGCAAGCACACATAGAAGACCTTTTAGTGGCTCAGTGGTTAGCACTGTTGCCTTGCAGCGCTGGGGTCCTGGGTTCAAATTCCACCAAGGACAACATCTGCAATGAGTTTGTATGTTCTCACCGTGTTTGCGTGGGTTTCCTCCGGGTACTCCGGTTTCCTCCCACACTCCAAAAAACATACTGATAGGTGAATTTAGATTGTGAGCCCCAATGGGGACAGGAACCAATATGAGTGTAAAGCGCTGCGTAATCTGTGTGCGCTATATAAATAAAGGATTATTATTATTATTATTTTAAGTTAAGGATTTATTTTTTTATTAATGTGATCTTGGCTCTGCTGCAGAGCCTCCGCTGGTCCCGGTACCGGATTCCCTTGCTGTCAGCTAGAATGCTGACGTCAGGGGAGAGGGAAATTTGAAAACGGATATCTCTCAAACTCCATTTTTTACTGGCTACAACATGAGGGATAGTAATTTTTAAGTATTACTATCCCTTTAAAGGATTTGTATCCCTTTACTATTGAAGGATTAATCCAAATATGCAACATACTGATTTTGCCTCTGCAGAAAATAAAATGGAATACTGATAACTAGACATGAATGTGGCCCAATGCAGCGTGCTGAAACTTTTTTTTTTCTTTTCTTCAAAGCAGAATGCATGTATACATATGAATAATTTAAGGTGTCCATTAAAGCATATGATACTATTGTATTTTTTACTCTGATGAAGAGCGATTAACAAGTGAAACAAATTTGCAGGTCATTCCCATTCTATATTTATCTCGTTTTGATTGTTATCCCGTGCTGTGTTTATCTAGTTTTGATTTTCTTCTTGTTTCTATTGCCATAGCACAGTTTTACATTATTTTATAATTAGCAGCAATTTCAGTGGCATTTTAAATCATTAAGGGACACTTTGCTTTCTTCATAGGTTTGCATGTATATGTAGTCAGCCCTGCTAAAAGGTGTGTTGTTTTAAATTCTGTATGGCACATATGGGGCTCTGAGAAGGAGTACAGGTATTGCCCTTTAGTGCTGAGGTAATACAGAGAGGAGTGTAAGTATAATGCATTATAGCAAGACAGATCTGCCTGGAGGCATATGGGTCTGCCATGCAGATCGATAACATTGTATGAAAATGATAGATTTTAAAATCTCAGCTATATGTATATACTTTGTTGTTTTAAAGGCACTTCAATCATAACCCTTTGAGTGCCAGTAAGGTGGTCCAACACATGCTTTGCAATACATTGGATAGCTCTCTGGCACTTACAGGGTTAAAACAGAGCAGCATTACAAACTGCTATGTAACTTCATAGGGCTAGTATGTGGCAGAACATTTACTACCTTGTTCTGTTCATTTAATGGACCCTTTGTGCTTCTTTAATGGTGTTTAGCTTGGCAACCAGATTTGGCAGATTCAAGAATTATACATCCCACTGTCAGTCTACTCTCCATATAAATAAAACATTTCTGTGTCATGTTAGAAATCGTCATCTATAATGTATTTGTAGAAAAGAACGTTGGTGATCAGGACTTTATTTTACGTTTAGGTCCGGGCTAAATTTTCCGTTGATGATTACAGTCATTATCTCTTCACACCTTGCATCCTTACCCATTGGGTTCTTGGCCTGTTCAGATATGATTTAACTGGGGGTAAGTCATACTGTTTAGTTATTTATTTTCTGTGCTGTCTGTAGTTGTTCTTTCCATCATCTGGTTTGAGTTTTAGTAATCTTTGAAAAACATTGCACTCTCAGCAAACGTTGCTTTGTGTATAACATCTACTTTAGAGTCAGATATTTTTTTATCCAGTTAGCCAGGTAAATAGTGGTAGAAGGATGAAAAAAATGTGTTGACCCATTGCATTGTGTTGCACACTCCTTTGGCATTCAAATAGTTAAAGGTTTTTCCAGTTGATAATATAATGAATGTAATGAACCTGGTGTATACAGTAGTAGTCAGTCAAATAAAAGAGCTCTCTGCTCTCCGCTGCTATACCCATGTAATATGTTCTTAGTATAAGATACTGTTTTCCCCACACTAAACAGGACTCCATCTGTGGCACAGTATCTCATCTTTACCTCACCTTAGTTCATCTCCCTTTGAAGCTTCTCTAAAGCTTTCCATAGAAAGTGATGGTAACCGATCCACCAAATTGCCTTGATGTAGGTCTGCTTTGATCCCAAAAACATTTGTTGAGGTGAATATTTGCCACATTATACTTCTGCTTCATCTACACTGCGTGCTATCTCATTCTGGATGTCCAGGCTGAGTACCTTTTTTATGTATATGTATATAAATAGTCTATGCCGATAGTGCTTTGTAAAATGTTTATGGGAAGATGGTACTCTGAGGGAGTCCATTGACCTTGAAGGGAGAGATGTTTCTACACTGCTCCCCATTTGAACAGACTGGTGCCTGTTGTGACTGTCTCCCACTCTGTTCTAGATAAAAATTTCCCTGTGAGGATATTTGAACTTATGAGCCACCACTGTAGGGATTGTCTTGTGGTCTGTCATATCTTCATCATGTGATGAAGATGGTTTGAATGTTTGGGCTAATTGTGAATTAGATCCATTTGAAAATGCCACAAGTGAAACTGAGCAAAGGGGACTACTTCTATTGTGGCTACCATTTTTACCACAATCTTCATTACTGGCAGAAACTTCTGGTAGGGAGAGAAAGGATTGGACTCTCTTCTGAACATCCAACATTTTCTCTTGAGGGAATTACACCTTTTGAAAGTTGGTATTGAATATCAGACCTAGAAACATGATCTGCTGAGATGGTACTAGCGGAGACTTGCTTAGGTTGATGATTCAACTGTAATTCTTTATAGTTAACAGAGAAATATAAAGATTTTGTTGAATTAGCTCCTGAGCTGGAGCCTACAGCAACATATAGTCCAGGTAAGGAGCCATGTTTACTCCCATGGATCTGAGTGAACCATTAGAGGAGCCATCACCTTGGTGAAAACTCTGAGCTGTGCTTAGGCCAAAAGGCAGAGCCACAAATTTAAAGTGTTGGTTTTGGTATGCAAACCTGCCGGTGTGATGGCTCAGATGCAGAATCTGTTCAAGCACAAGGTCGCAGGTTCTAGTCCCGGCAAGGTAAGCTCAGCCTTTCATCCTTCTGAGGTAGATAAAATGAGTCCAGCACATACTTGGAAATGAGAGATAATGTCAATGTATTCTTCCTGGTAAAATACTTTCACAAAAAAATGCCAGTGTTTGGGTCATATAGGGAAGTGTAGGTATACTTCTTTGATGTCTAAAGATGTGAGAAATCCCTTTGTTCCATGGCAGATATCAGTGAGTTGATCGACTCCATCTTGAACCTGGGAACTTTGAGAAACTGATTTTGTTTTTTCAGGTCCAGGATAGGACAGAATCCTTCATCTTTCTGGGTACATTAAAATGATTGGAATAAAGCCTTTGAACTTTTGTTCTTTTGGTACTGCTTTTATCACCCTATTGTCTAGAAACTGACAGATTGCCTGATGAAAGGCTTTCTGTAAGATCTTTTCTTTTGATACCTGAACATGAAAAAAATGACTCTGTAAAATGGTTGTGAAAAACATTCTGTACGCTTCTTGAATGAGTTGAAGTACCCACTTGGCATCCTCCATTGTTGAGTGAAGTGTCAGAGTCTTCCCCCTCGAGGAGGATTTTTGGGAGACTCCAAACTTCATGCTGTGGTGGGTTTGGAATCTGATGCCTTGGGTACATTTTTCTTTTGTGCCCAAGTAGGTTTTGCATATTAAAAGATTTATTCTGAAGTAAAAAGGTACTTTTTCCTCCAGTGGCTGGCTGACAATTTTGTCCAACTCTGCCCCAAAGAAGAGGGATCCCTTGAAAGGCAAGTATATTAGAGCTTTTTTTGGAAACAGAATCTGCATTCTAAATTCAACCACAATGCACAATGTGCAGTAACCATTGTTGCTGAACTTTTAGATGCCAGCCTAGCCACATCAAATACAGCTTCCCCAATATAGGGAAAATAAAGGGAAAATATTCTCATGGGGCACATTGTCTTGCAAAGCTTAAGTAATTTGAGCTTGCCAAGTCTTTGTAGCTCTGCATGCCCAGGCTGAAGCAAAGGAAACTCAAATGATTGCACCTAGTCCAGAAAACATCAGTCCATTTAAGGTATCAACCTATTTGTCTTTAAGCGCTGCTGCAGATTGAATAGGAATAGTGGTATAATTATATAATCTGGAAAAAGTATGGTCAGCTGTTGGAGGTTTAGAACAAAGGCCAACCTTAGATTTAGAAGAAGTTTTGCAAATTTCCATAGATTAATCTGGGGTTTCCCACTTATCCGTGACTATCTGGTCAAGCTCTTCATAGTCGTGGAAAATAACAGGAGAATTATTTTTACATTTAAGAAAGATTTGGCTGATGACTAAGAGGCTTGGTCATCTGAAACTTTCAGGACATCTAAGATAGCTCTTAGTAAAGTCCATGGATTCTGAATCTGAGTGCTCTATATGGAATATGGACTCAGAACTGTCAATAGCCAATTCACCTTCATTGTCAGATGAATATGAGGGTGAGTAAAGAAAAGTTTTTGAGGGTTTTTTGTGGTCTTTTAACTTGTGGACGAGGTGCTTCTGTTAACTATCTGTCCAAAAACCTCTCCAATTTGGCAAGAGAACCTGGAAAAGCCTTGCCTCACTCTGGTTCAACCATAGGGGGTGTATCTGCAGATATGCAAGCCCTATTAGCCTCTAAGGCCATACATTTAGAATGCAGATACATATTTTTGTGACTTTAGAATTACAGTTTTTACATGAGTTAGAAATACTTTTCTCTGTCGTCCAATACTGGTTACTGGTAACTTTGGGTAGGCGATCCACCCCTTTAATTAGGCAGGAACAATTCTAGAAGTGAATGCAGGGGCTGGAGCCTACTTTCCCTCCTTGGCTGCAGCTAGCCAATCCGCTCCAGTAAGATTTGTTCCTTGGTGAAGACACAGGCAAGAAAACAGTTCTTCTATAGTTTTAGCTAATGTTTTATTTTTCTGTTAGATATGGAATACCACCATTAGGCGGATTACCATTACTAACAATGCCCTTAGATGTGGCTAGCTCAGTATCCAGGTGCGTTTTGTGGCCCTTAAGCCCTGGGGGGAAAATCTTGGGTTTAAGTTCTTTCCTCAGGAATTTCTCTCTGAGGCTGCTTCTTAATACATGGTAATCTGAAGACAGATGATCTGCAGGAAAGGAAACCCTTTGAGTGCTGCAGGTCCACATGTCCCACAGTGCCCCTTCGCACAGGGGTTTTCCTTTGGAGTTCCTATTGCACACTCCTGCACTCACTGGGTTTATCTGTATGTCTGTTGGGTATTTTGGAGCAAGTTTCTATGGTGTCTTAACCCTTTAGCTTCTGGTTTTGCATCTTTTGGGAGTTTATTGGTACTTTCCCTACTGGGTTCAGTGTTTTTTTGGGTTTGCTAGCATGTTCTAGTGATGTTTCATGTAATTTTATTCACAATTTCAAATTTGCAAAATTTGTGTTCTGCGCCTTTAACCCCTTAGTGACGGCCGCGTGCAGACGCGGCCGTCACTTAACGTCCGTCTAACATTTTTTTTTTTTTTTTAAACAGAATCCGGAGTCCCCGAACGGCGTGCAGCCGCGCTGGGATCCGGATTTCCTGGACGTACATGTACGTCCTCTGTCACTAAGTGACACCCACAGAGGACGTACATGTACGTCCATTGTCACGAAGGGGTTAAAGGAGCAGTAAACTTTTTTTATGAAAAGATATATATTGTAGGGATTTTCCTATTGAGTAAAATAAGGGTACTCCCACTGCTGAGAGATTTATATTTCCAGAGTTATTACAGTTTAAACCCTTGCTTTTTTACATTAGCAGTGCAGTGGTGGTCAAATTCTAATTAGATTTCCTGTTAGATTCTAATGGAGAGGAAAGTCAGAAAAGTCAGAGACGCACAGTTCTCCATAGAATGTGATAGAAACTGCCTGTCACTTCCTGTCAGTTAGAACTATCAGGAAGTAAACACAGTAAATTCACTTCCTGATTATTTAAACTGCTATAATTTTTGAATAAATTATCTGACAGAAGTGGGAGTGACCTTGTTTTATTCAGCAGGAAAAGCTCTATAAAATATGTGTTTTCATAAAAAAAAGTTTACTGCTCTTTTAAGTCAGGCTTTTACCGCATAGACGCCATTGCTCCATTCACTTCTATGGGACTGTACAGTTTGGGACATATCTCTGCAACTTCTCAACGTAGCTCATTTTACTTGCTGCCCTTGCTCTGTCATCCAGTTAACGTTTTATGTTTTTGGGAGGCTCGTGGGGCTTCGGGAAATGTTGGGTTACTTTTTCTGGGAAAACTACATTTCCCATGAGCGCTTGCTTTGCACGCTCTTTTCTGATTGGCTCCCACCGCAGCAGACATTTTGTGCCTTTTCCTGAACGAGTATCCTACGCAGGGCCTGGACTCTCCTTCTCTCTTCTGCAGATTAACTCTTCACCTGCCAGATATGTGCATTTTAGAGATTTCTGGAGTGAAATTTTAATCTTACACACTGTATTTGGATGATTCCTTATACTTTAAACGTTTTGACACTGTGAGAATGTCTACTCTGTTAGAGCTTGGGGCCAGGCCTACGACTAAGGACACTGGGGTCTCTGTGTCCCCTATTGCTCATTGCTCCTCATGTCATTCAGGGTTACCTAGAGAATTCTCAGGTCATTTATGCACAGCATGTTCTGATGTTCCTGTGTCTCTCACAGGGACCTCCAGCCATGCAGTAGAGCCAGTTTGGGTGCAAGAGTTCAAGGCTGCTACTAGAGACCTCTGGTCTACATTGCAACTCTTTCCATCCCTGTTACAGGGGGTCTTCCACTCCTGGCCCACCCCTTCTTACATCAGATCTTCCCTGCCAAAACCGCAGGGAGTACCTGACATATCAGATTCCTCTGAGGAGGAACTGTTGGTGGATTCAGATGTTGAGAAATGTTTCACTGTGGGCTCCTCTCAGTTTTTTGGGAACCCCTTTGAGGCTGATCCTGATCCCTCGGCTGAGGGCTTGATCAGAGCCATCTTAACTACCCTAAACATTCCCTTAGCTCAGGAAGTTTCTTCGGATCCCTCTGATGTATTTCAGGATCCTAAAATGCCCTATACTTGTTTTCTACCTAACCCCACTCTTGACAGCCTTGAGTCAAATGAGTGGAAGTCTCTGGACAGGAAGCCTTCTGTTTCCAAGAAATTTGCCAAGCTTTACCCCTTCTCTTAGGCGGCACTTGCTCAGTCGGTTCATCCCCCCCAAAGTGGATGCTCCTGTCTCCAGGCTATCTAAGTCCACTGTCTTGCCAGTTGCTGATGCTTCCGCTCTGAAAGACTGGACTGACAACTGAAACTCGAGGTCTCCCTCAAATCCATTTTTGCCACTGCTGGTACTGCCATGTGTCCAGCGTTCGCTGCGTCATGGGTGAACCGGGCCATTGCGGTCTGGACTGAACAGCTCACCCTGGCTGTCCATCAGGGTGCTCCTGCTTCGGATATGTTGCAGCTTCTTGCCAACATTTCTGAGGCCCAGCACTATGTTTCTGTTGACTTATTTGATGCCATCCGTTTGGTGGCAAGGGTTTCCATCATGTCTGTGGTGGCCAGACGTGCACTTTGCCTCAAGATCTGGTCTACCGACACTGCTTCTAAGAAAGCATTACTCTCCCTACCCTTTCAGGGTACCTTCTCCAGTGGGAGGCAGACTGGAGGAATTCCATTTGGCCTGGACAGTCATACATCCAGACAAATGGGCATGGGAGATCATTCAAAAGGGGTACTCGCTGGAATTCAAAACTGCCTTCCTGCCCCATCGTTTTTTAACTTCCAAATTGAGACAGAGAACAAAGGCCCAGCAGATGAAGCAAGCCTTAAAGTCCCTTTTAACCAACAGAGTAATAGAGGAGGTCCCTCTACAGCAGAGATTTCGGGGCTTCTATTCGATTCTTTTTTACACTATAAAGCCTACTGGGGAACTCCGTCTCATTTTGGATTTGAAAGATCTCAACACTTGTCTCAGGCTACGCCATTTCAAGATGGAAACAGTATCGTCCACACTCAAGCTGATACAACCAGAGGAATATTTGACACGAATAGATCTGCGCGATGCATACTATCATGTACCGATCCATCAGCCACATCGCAAGTACCTCAGGTTTCACATATTTGGAAAACACTACCAGTATCGAGTAATGCCATTCGGCCTAGCCTCAGCACCCCGAATATTTACAAAGATCATTGCCAACGTCATGGCCTTTCTCAGACAACAGTATCTGCTGAAGATCATTCCTTATCTGGACGACATACTAATAATAGAATCGTCACTCCAAAGATCTCAGGCCAGCACAAATATATGTGTAGCGCAGCTACAAAACTTAGGATGGCTCATAAATTTCAACAAAAGCTCTCTAGTTCCTTCCAAGACACTGGTATTCTTGGGGATACAGATCAATACAGAAATAAGCAAGGCATTTCTATCATCAGATCGTCAACAACGGATCATCAATCATGTCAATCACTTCCTCCAGAGAAGTCAACAGACAGCAAAATCCTTCTCCAGACTCCTAGGTCATCTGACATCAACATATCAGATCATCCCATGGGCAAGAATTCATGCCCGCAGGACTCAACTACACTATCTAACCTATTACAAAAAACATCCAAACAAATTTCATCAGTTGATCCCAGTCTCCAAATTGATCAGACAGGAATTAAACTGGTGGACCCATCCAACACACCTTATGACAGGAAGATCTCTACTGGAGCCAGTTTGGCAGATCATTCATACAGATGCCAGCAAGATAGGATGGGGAGGAATTTGGAACAACCAAACAATTCAGGGGACATGGACGCTACAAGAGACAAAGTTACATATCAACGTCCTAGAGCTACTGGCAGTGTGGAACACATTAAGACACTTCAAAAAGGATCTTCAACAACAATCAGTCCTGATCAGATCGGACAACTCCACTACAGTCCAGTACATTCTAAACCAAGGGGGTACTCGAAGCTTCCAGTTAAACAATCTGGCGCTCAAGATTCTCCTTTGGGCAGAAAACAACCTGCACTCAATTACAGCGTCATTCCTATCAGGACAAAAAAATGTACAAGCAGACTTTCTGAGTCGACATCAAGTGGATCCAGGGGAATGGGAACTAAACCCAAAAATATTCCAACAAGTAGTAGCCAATCTGGGACTACCAGACATAGACCTAATGGCCACGAACCAGAACAAAAAGTGCGCCAAGTACATGTCCAGATGGAAGGAGACACAGGCCCTAGGGCAGGATGCCCTAAGGATTCCATGGAGGTTCAGACTGGCTTACGTGTTTCCTCCTATACCTCTAGTATTCGAGGTCATCAGAAAAATCAGAAGAGACAAAGCAGAGGTGATTCTAATTGCCCCAAGGTGGCCAAGGAAACCATGGTTCCCAGAAATACTTCGAATGTCAGTCAGACATCCATTTCAGCTTCCAATAATCCCAGATCTCCTGCTACAGGGCCCTCTACAACATCCAGAACCAACATTCTTCCAGCTCTGGGCCTGGAGGCTGAGCGGCAGTCTTTAAGGCTACAGGGAACTTCAGAATCTGTCATCGACACTATTCTTAAGGGATGAAAAACATCATCCTCAAAGATTTACTATAGAGTATGGTCCATATTTCATAAATGGTGTTCCTCACATAATCTGGACAGAGCAACTATATCACCAACCAAGATTCTAGACTTTCTGCAGGAAGGTTTCCAGAAAGGGCTAAAACCAGCATCATTAAAAGTTCAGTTGTCTGCATTATCAGCTATACTGGCTACGCCCTTCACAGACAACTACCTAGTCAGACGTTATCTAACATCCATATCAAAAATCAAACCGACCATTAGAGAAACCATCCCTCCTTGGGATTTGAATCTGGTCTTGCAACAGTTGGCCTCTCATCCATATTTTGAGCCACTTCAGCAGATTTCATTAAAATACCTAACTCTGAAAACTGCATTCCTCATTGCTGTCACATCAGCCAGGAGAGTCAGTGAACTTCAGGCCCTAGTAGCGGTTCCTCCTTTTCTTTCATTTCATCAAGATAAGGTGGTACTACGCCCAAAACCCTCCTTTCGGGCAAAAGTGATTTCCCAGTTTCATCTCAACCAGGAAATAGTTCTGCCATCATTCTGTCCAAATCCGCAACATGATCTAGAACGACGTCTGCACAACCTAGACTTAGTCAGAGGGCTGCAAACATATTTACTGAGAACAAAGGACTTTCGAAAATCAGATTCCCTCCTAGTCCACTTTGGAGGAAAATTTAAGGGAACAGCAGCTTCAAAGGCATCAATTGCCAGATGGATTCGTGACTGCATTTCCCTAGCATATGAAACTGCGGATCAAGAACCTCCTCCAGGTCTAAAAGCACATTCAACTCGCGCCATGGCCACTTCCTGGGCTCTCAAAGCAGAGGCCTCCCCAGAGGACATATGCAAAGCAGCTACTTGGGCCTCAGTCTCTACGTTTATCAAACACTATAGACTGGACCTACAAGCATCTTCAGACGCCAAATTTGGAAGGAAGGTGCTTGAAGCGGCTATCCAGACTTAATACCAATCCTACTGCCCCATCCCTCTCTGGGGTACTGCTCTGGTAAGTCCCACAGTATGCCGTGGATCGGACACAGAGGAAAGGTGAAATTTACTCACCGATATTTGTGTTTCCTCTGTGTCCTTCCACGGCAACCCACCCTAGGGTATGACGGTATAGGTATCTGTTTCGATTCAACGTATGTATCTGCTACCGTATCACAACATAAACTTGGTCTGGTTATCTCTAACCTCTCATATCTTTCAGCTTGGTCAACTAGATAACTGCAGAGGGAAGGTAGCAGGCAGTATTTAAAGAAAAATTGATTGGTCCTACCCAGCTGAGAGGCGGAGCCAAAGCCCACAGTATGCCGTGGAAGGACACAGAGGAAACACAAATATCGGTGAGTAAATTTCACCTTTTGTCCATTCGAAAATATATGTTATGCTCAATATTAAGAAAGTTGAATACCTTCTTTCTGTTCTAAAATAGGTTTTTTTGAAGAGATATTTAACTTTTTTCTTACCTCCGTAACCAAATTTGTCGGCCATCTTTATTATTCCCCTTGAGAAGCACGCTCTCGCCTGAATCCCCTAGTTCAGCGCGATCCTGATACATTTCTAGTGGGGAGGGGGTGCCTAAGTCACTTGCAAGGAGCAGGGAAGTCCCACAGGAGGAAAATGCCTATCGCATAGGTATCAATGTGCACTTAAGTGTCGGTTGGCAGAAGGGACCTCAACAGGCAGCAAATAGATGTATTCTTTGATCAATTAGCTCGTGCACGGACTTTGCACCACAAACACTAGATCTTTCTTGTAGCTCATGAGTTACCCCAGTACCAATGAAACTCTCAGCTACACCACTGCCCAAAGCGTTTTGTGTAAATCAAGAGATTTCTGAATCTACAACATTTTAATATTTAACATAATAATCTGATATAATAACATAATAATAACAACATTTCTGCTACAGCAGCTCGTTTGAGTTCGGAGAGATGCAGCTATGCTTAACCCTTTAAGCACCAGAGGGGTACGATGCATTGCTTTGCAATGCGATCCATACTCCTCTGGCACTCAAAGGGTTAAGATATGCGGCCAATAAAAGCTGTGTGCCTCCGACCTGAGACAAGGCACTGCAGCAGAAGAGATCAGAGCAGAGGTCTCAGTGTAAAAGTAAGCAGGCTGCTGGAAATGAAGTGTTCGAGAGAACTGGGGCAAAGAGGCACACAGTAAAGATATGCATTTAGGCTTTACAAATATATCAGTGTGCTGTGTTATGTTAGGCACCACTATGATACACTCCTCCTCTGTGACGCTTGTCAGGGGTTTACCTGGTAGAATCAAGTTCCGTTGCTGGTGGGAGGGAACTATACAAGGGATTTCCATAGACTACACATCTCTAGGGGGCTGGGTTTGTGTGTACGTACCGTGCTTTTTGACCCTCTATTCAATTTGTCTGGTCAAGCGACCAGATTTCAGATCTAACACATACAGGTATGACGTTAAGAAAAGGGGTGGTTAGGGGAGACTGAAAAGCCAAATTGTAGACAAACCAGAAGCTTTTAGGCATTTAATAAGCATGCATTGGGAATAACTTTTAAATACAAACTAAACTCAGAGTAGTAAATGTGAAGTATTACTATCCCTTTAAACGTAATCGGTATGTTTGTTCCTTTCAGAATGAGACACATCTGGCCAACCAGAGGGTTCTCTCACCCCCGTGTACCTCCTCCAAGCCCAAACAACAATGGAAGCCCAAGGTCTCTTCCAAGCCTTCTTTGGTGTGACTCTCCGAGCCCGGGTCCACGCTCTGCTGTGAGTGGTCATCTGCGACACTATCACAGTCTTTGGGAGGGTTCAGTGGCGGACCCATGGGTTTTACAGGTGGTGACGGAAGGGTACAGGATCCCTTTCGTCTCTCTTCCTCCCTTTTGTTTTCTTCCTTCTCACACACCTCATGGTGCAGAGAAATGCAGTCTGTTCGACAGCGCTGTTCAGGCTCTTCTGGACAAGGATGTTCTAGAGCCGGTGCCAGTTCAGGACAGGGGTATGGGTTTTTACTCAAACCTCTTTGTGGTCTCCAAGAAGGATGGCGGTTGTCATCCCATTTTGGACTTGAAGGATCTCAATTCCTTTGTGACCCGGACTCATTATCACCAGGAGTCTCTACGGACGGTGATTGCTGCCATGTCCCCGGGGGAATTCCTTGCTTTTCTGGATCTTCAGGACGCGTACTTACACATTGCCATTCATCCAGAGAGCCGGCAGTACCTCCGGTTTGCCTGCGACAAGGGACATTTTCAGTTCTCAGCTCTTCCATGTAGTCTGACAACAGCTCCTCAGCTCTTCAAGAGTGTCCTGAGAGCCTTGGTATCTGTCCTCCACCAGAAGAACTCCATACATGGACGACTTGCTTCTGAAAGCGGAATTTCTTCATCAGCAGGTTCAGAACTGCAATCATGCTCTCACCCATCACGGGTGGATCATCAACTTGGTCAGGTCAGATCTTATGCCATCTCAGTGTCTGGTCTTCCTGGGCCTTATCTTCGACATTCAGAAGAGCATGGTGTTCCTCACGGACCAGGTGGCTCACCAGATCGGTCACAGGTTTTCTGCGGTTCTGGCTCAGGATCCAGTTCCACTCCAGAACCTATCCTCTTTAGTGGGAAAATTCATCTCCACCATAGAAGCGGTCCCGTTTGCCATGGAGCACACCAGGGAGCTCCAGAGGTTCATGATCCAGGTATGCAAGGGTCAATCGGACCTTCTGAAGACATCAGTTTCTCTTCCTCTTCAAGTTTGTCATGGTGGCTCGACCTTTCCAACCTGCTGAAGGGAAAATCCTTCCTGGTACCCTTCTGGACCAAGGTGACGGGAGCGGTCCTGGGTCGCTTGAGCTCTCAGGGTCGGTGGTCTCTGGAGGAATCCTTCCTTCCGATCAACATATTGGATCTTCGGGCGATATTTCATGCCCTTCAACATTGGACATCTCAGTTGGAAGACTGTCCGTCCCGATCAGAGTCCGACAATGCCACGGTCCTGGTTTACATCAACAAGCAAGGCAGAACAAGAAGTCTCGCTGCTTGGTTAGAGGTCTAGGCTATTTTGTCCTGGGCAGAAGAACACGTTCCTGCTATATCCGCAGTGCACATTTCTGGCATAGACAACGTCATGGCCGACTTCCTCAGTCGACACATAGTGGACAGCAGAAAGTGGGAGCTACTCCCAGAGGTGTTCAACCTCATTGTTCAGGTCATTGCATCAACCTGATGGTGACAAGACACAACAGGAAGGTACCGAGATTCTACTCTCGATGGAGAGACCCTCTTGCTCTGGCAGTAGATGCGATGTCCATTTCTTGATTATTCCCTCTGGCCTACATCTTTCCTCCCCTCCCAATGTTGCACAAGGTGTTACGGAAATTGTGACTGGAGCATTGTCCAGTCATTCTGATTGCTCCATACTGGCCTCGTCAATCTTGGTTTCTGGAGCTTCTGGATCTGTCAGTGGCAGAGGCATTCCGTCTCCCTTACCATCCGGACCTTCTTCTACAGGGTTACCTGTGGAAGGAGGATGTTCATCGGCTAGTTTTGACTGCTTGGAAATGTAATCCTCAATATTGACTAAGAAAGGGTCTGCTTCTGGTGTGGTGGCTACTATGCTCAGTGCCTGCAAACCTGTTTCTTCCAAGATCTACCATCGTGACTGGTCGACATTTCTGTCTTGGTGTGCTGACAAGGACCTGTTTCAGGATTTTGATCTGCCTACGGTCCTGGCCTTCTTGCAGGATGGTGTGGATAAGGGCCTCAGTTTGAGTTCCTTTAAAGTTCATACTTCTGCGCTTTCTGTTTTCTTTCAGAGGCGCATTGCCATCCTTCCTGATGTCAGGGTTTTCTTCCAGGGAGTTGCTCATGCTCATCCTACCTTTAAGATTCCTGCTCCTCAGTGGGATCTTAACTTGGTTCTGGGTTTCCTTCAGCGCCCCCCATTTGAGTTTTTGGCTACTATTCCTCTACGCCTCTTGATGTGGAAAATGGCCTTTCTCCTGGTGATGGTGTCTGTCCGCAGTGTCGCTGAGCTACATGCTCTGTCCTGTAAGCCACCCTATTTGGTGTTTCATAAGGACAAGGTGGTGCTTCGCACTTCTCAGTAGTTTGTCCTGAAGGTGGTCTCTGAGTTCCGCATCAATCAGGAGATTGTGGTGCCCTCTTTCTGCCTTGACCCCACCTCTGACAAGGAGAGGGATCTCCACTTGTTAGACACGGTGCGTTGTCTCAAGTTTTATATACATCGCAATGAGTCTGTCAGGCTGTCAGATGCGCTGTTCATCATTCCTGAGGGTCCTAGGGTTGGAAGACCTGTATCCAAAGTGACTATTGCTTCTTGAATCAAGTCCACTATTCGTAAGGCTTATGAGCTGAGGAAGAAGCCTGTCCCTTTCTGGGTCATGGCTCATTCTACACGATCTACCAGGGCCTCTTGGGCTTACAAGAATCGGGCCTCTGCTGATCAGTTGTGCAAGGTTGCCACCTGGTCGTCTGTGCACACCTTTTTGAAGCACTACCATGTTGATGTGCTGGCATCGGTAGACACCAGCTTTGGGAGGAAAATCCTGGAGGCAGTCTTGCCTGTTTAGGATTTCCTTCTGTTCTTGGTGCTTCCTTCACTTTTGAGCCCTGTTGGCTCTAGTTCAGTGTGCTGTGTAACAGGGTGTTGTTACCCCTGTTCAGTGTCCGTTGACACTTCAGTTGTTTTTGTTGGGCTATCTCTGATCTGATGGTTCATATCTGCACTGGTGACTTTGGGGGCCTTGCGTCTGGTCCTTGCCTTACTTCCCGCCTCTGGGAAACTCAGTGGTTGGCCATCCCAAAGTTACCAGTAACCTGTATTGGACGACAGATAAAATAGGATTTTAGTCTTACCTGTTAAATCCTTTTCTCTTAGTCCTTACAGGTTACTGGTCTCCCACCCTGTCAAGAGACTATGCTTGGCTCTCCTGTGGCAGACCATGGGGGTCCTTCCGGGTCATGTTCACAGGAGTCTTCTTTCCCTTCCAGTATCTAGTCAATAGCTAGTGTCTCAAATCTTTCTGGAGCTGGTTGGACAACTGTAGCCAAGGAGGGAAGGTAGGCACCACCCCCTGCATACAATTGTAGAATTGTTCCTCCCTACTTAAAGGGGTGGATCGCCTACCCAGAGTTACCAGTAACCTGTATGGACTAAGAGAAAAGGATTTAACAGGTAAGACTAAAATCCTCTTTTTAACCCTTTTAGTGTCAAAGGGGTAGGCAACGCATTGTTAAAAGGGGCTTCGGAGCATTGCTTTGCTAGGTGCTAGAAATCTATCTAGTACAAGATCGTTAAGATTGTGCTCCAGTACCTGGATTTATGCAAATTGTATAACATTTCAAGGCATAAAACAGCAAATTAAAAAGAATGATTTGTATGCAGTGGATAAATCATCCTGGACTGTTCTGCTGAGGGAATAATTAGCCATCGTACATCTGTTCCTTGCTATTTAAGTTCTCCTATTTTCTATTCATTTCTCACATATTTACTTACTATGCCATTGGGTAATGAAGGTTTGATTTTACCAGGAGGTAGCGTGAAAGTGAAATATTGCTGTCTAATGCGGGAAATGCTTTAGTTTTTATTATTTGAATTTCTCCCTTTTGTTTGCAGTTCACTGAGGGCTTTTTTAATTCCACATTGCATATGATTTGGAATGCGGATGTGTCTTGCAGTGAAATAAATGTGATTGATTTTAACAGGTTATTTTTTTTTCTCTCTACAAACTTTTCTAGTGCAGCTACTTATCCCGTCTGACTGCAAAGTGTACCTTCAATTTTGAAACCTCATTCTGATGTTTAAAAAAACCTTTCTGTTTGAATGTATTATGTTGCATGCTCACACATCAAAGAAGATGGCACAGGTCAACAGGTTACTGCAGTGTCACAGACAGAGCAGAATGGTTACAGGCAAATCTTATTATTTGCCTTTTATTTTTATTGCGTTCCAACATACTTCAGAGCTGTACACAATATGGGTGAGACAAATGTGTATTCACATACAAAACCTGACTAATGGTAGTGTGGGCGCTGTATGTGAGGGTTTATAATCTATAGCAGATCTGAGCAACAAGAGGCCTTCCAAGTGTTCAGCACTTTAGGAATTAAAGTTGTGAACAGCTGGAGGGCCTCTAGTTGCCCACCATTGATTTAGAACAGGGACATCCATCATGCGGCCCGTATGTGTAATCTGGGCCGTATGTGGAATGAAAAACAAAAAAACTATTTTTACCTGATTAACTAGCATAAATTAACTATTAGGCCAGTAAGACCTAATCCCATGCTTGCCAGTACCATAGAATTCAAGAATGATGTCTGTTAAATATATAAAATATCAGTATTGTCATTGACTTTGTCAATAAATAAATACATTTATTTTTTAATAGCTGGCTTTAATTCACCATCTTTAGCAATAAAAAATAATACGACCCTCACAATTACGGCTTTCTGATCATGTGGCCTACGGCTGAAAAAACGTGGATGTCCCCGATCTAGAGGGTGAGGAATATAAGATACACAAGGAGGGGATTAACTAAGGGGTGATAAAGAGGTGATAGTGGCGATATCTTCTCCAGTTTATCACTTCTCCAATTCCTATGTTATTCTATGTACCCTATGCACTAAGATGTGTTCAGCTTTGGAGATCTTCATGAGTAGGCTCCACAGAATAACACAGGAACTGGAGAAGTATCAACATTGGAGAAGTCATCTCTACTTCATCTCCCCCGTATCACCGCTTAGTGAATCTCCCCCAAGGTGAGAGGTAGGATTAAGTTAGCATCTGCGCATCTGGATCACGATGAGAGCAATGGAATTACAGCTTGTGGGAAAAGATCCAGAAGAAAAGGTGAGCGCAATAAAACAATCTCTATCACCTTACCAATGAACACATACAAGTATAGCTATGAACGTAAGTATGGAATATCAAAGAAATAATATAAAGTAAAAATAAAAATTGGCTTATGATAAAATATACTGAATAAATAGAAATTAATTAAAAGTTTCTGAAATAAATGAATGTCCAAGTAATATATCAATGCCAATTTCAACAATGCAAATAAAATTAATGGCCCATGTATCAGATAAAAAATTTGAAAGATCACACCTTAGTAAGATGAGACATCATAGTTCCTCAATAGATTTGATAACCCAACTCAGGGAGGGAAATAGGTCTTAAACTAATTCTCTCACTTGGCACAACTCCCGTGCTGCTAGTCCCAGCTGGTGGTCCTGTACTTGACCATGTAATGAAATGTAAACAATAGAAGGCTTGACTGTGCTCAAACAGAAGGCTCTCTCCAACTCTTCAGTGATATGGAAAAGAGGCAAAGAAGAACAATACTAAGTGTAATATGTGCAAATCGCACAAAGAAGTAAAGAATTGCACACAGAAGACCCCCAGAGTTTACCAGGCATCTTGAGGTCCCTATGCCCCCATGTAGTCTTGTAGCCGTATCCTCATGGAAAAAGATACATTTTCAAAAGGGTGCGTTAAACTAACAAAATTGGGTTGAAGTTTGATGTGGCATGATAGTGAGTTCCTTACTGGGTGCAGCTCAGAAGATGTTTTGTAAATGTGTGCGAGAGTTATGAGGGTGGAGGAGAGCCAAAGGTTATGTGAAGAGAATGTGGGCAGCTAGGGAAATATTTGAAGGCCATTCATCACGTTTGACCAAGTCTGCTTCGTCTACTTTTTGCCATTTGGTGGGTCAGAAAACTGACCTTTTTACCTGTAACACAAACTGGAAATATGTGGCTAAGCCGTAAGCTCCAGGTTTGCATTATCATTCCCAATAGACCTCCTGTGTTGGTCTTTCAAGCTTGATACCACAAGTCTGCTTGGAAATGCAGTTGGCAGAACAGAAAACAGTCCTGCATGATTCAGCAGAGGTACCTTGGGGAGCATCATGCATTGTCTTTCAGACCCACGTTCTTTTTGCACCCTTGCTCACAATGTAGCCCCAGCTTAATAGGCAGGTCTGCTCCTAGGGGGCAAAATAGGTCACCTATCAGAGGATAGTTGCTCTTTAAATGAGTGAGGAAATGTATGTAGGAGCTGTATTGAAGAGAACCTTGTAGGTCAGTACCAATATTTTGAATGGGATTCTGAATAGAATGGGAAACCAGTGTAAGGACTTGCAAATGGGGCAGCTGTTTTAAGAGTGACAGCAAGTGACTATAGCCTGGCACTGTTTTATCATAGAGATAAGGAGAGGGAAAATGAACCATCTGGGGAGAAAGGCCATGGAAAAAGATATGTGGACAACAAACAAATTTTATTTCCTTGAAATCAGCAAGATCGGATTTCCAGTTTATCTAAAAAATGTACTTTTAACCACTTAGCTGCTTCATATAATCTCTTACACATTGATTCATAATGTTATGGTGTCATCTATATCATGGAAGTGACTAAACAGTAGTACGACTACTCATACAGCCACTCTATCTAAATCAGTTTTGTGATAAAAGCAATTTGCAATGTGCGTCTTGCATTTAAGGCTTAAAAGCCCATGTAAATCAATGAGGATTTTAATTGTTTCTTATATCTATGATTCAATGGATATTAAATTTAGAAGAAAGATCAGCCAAATGGCAGATCAGTCTCTTCTCACCTTTTCCACCATTAGTCAGAAAAAGTTATTTTTAATAAAGCCTGGACTTTTAACATTAGTATGTGTTTTTTATTTCTAAAAATTAAAATCAAAATGGATACACCCTATATCAATAGGGATTACAATAAAAAAAACTTTTGGCATGTCCCTCATCTTCACTATCAAGTGATAAAAGAAAATACCACTGTTGTTCAAATATGGGCAGCTATACCAAGCTGTGTAGTGGAAATGTTACCTGACATACTCTAATGATATGATGCCTCTCTTAGTCCGGTGCAATGGTTGTTCAATAGAACAGGCATAGAATGTGGAATGCTTATAGAAAATAGCCACAAGGGATAGCTTCAGCAAACAACCATTGAACTGTTCCAGAGTCATCCCCGGCCATAGCTAACATAGGTTACAATGGATATTAGTAAACATAATCAATATCAGACGCAATGCAAAAAAACTTGACTATTCTTCCAGAATTCTTCCAAGATGCAGCACACCAGATCTGCACAATGGCCCATAGGCTGTCATGCACATTAATTACATAGGCGGTATTGGATATAACCTTCAATATCTGGCAGACCCACTTGACCCCAACCTTGGACCCCTATCACAAAGACAACTTTGTCACTACAGCAACAATGCATGAAAAAAAAGTTGTGAATCGTAGGTCTTGTTGGACATCTGACAAAAGGCAATATGTGCTGTGATTGCCGCAGCAACTTTCCTCCAACAGCTTAATAACACGGTCACAAATTTTCAGTATAGGTTTCAATAGAATCACATTGATACTGTAAAACTATTACAGGTAGCTGTATTTTACTATATACTAAATATTGAGAGTAGCAAATCTGAGAACTCTCAGGGTCTGACCCGAGCCTCAGGATTTTGACCCAAATCTCTTTCTCAGGGTTAAGAGCAAAATTTTCAGGGTGAGAGTCCAGTGTTAACTACTATCTCATCTTCACCAAATACCAGCTAAATTGTTGCCATTTTTACCAGAAAGACAGAGGGATATATCCTGCCTCTTTTTTGTGTGTTCCGGCAGTGAACGTTACAACATGTTAAGGGTTCCTTGAGGACTGATAAGAAAACCTCCAGGTAAAAGCATGAAATCTATGTTCCTCGGTACTTTATTGGTTAATATTTCAAAGATCTCAGGGTCAGCTCATTTTGAACATTACCAGGTATGGGGAGTAAGGATGTTGAGAGATATCTATATGCTGTAGAGCTAAAACCCACCAACAGTCTCATTGCTATAATAGAAAGTAAGTACATCACCCATATTCTTAACTCTTTCGTTTATTCCACAGTTGTTCTTGTTGCATTGATATATTGCATGTGTCTGTTTTCTTTTATTCTTCTGGTGAAGCCCAAGTGGGTTGGCCATTTATTTGAAGTCCTGACGACCATAATAACCTCCATCATAGTTTGAGAGAAATATCTGCCAGCAGCCCATAGGCCGCCTAACAGATCAGCCATGCTGCAACTTTACTACATCCCAGCATGAGCACAGTTAAGATGCAGCATTCTAGATCTTGGTGTGTCCAGACAAGGCAATTGTCTCTCAGGTGAAAGGGACCATAGGCAATGAATATACCTTTCTGCGTGGATGACATAGTCAGCACAACAAGACCTAAGGCCTAAGCATATTCTAGCTGAATAATAGAAGTCAAACTCCCATACCCAGTTATGTCTCTACCTATTCTTTTTCAAGAGACATATCTAGCACCAAGAGGTTAAATAATGTTTCCTGTTCTCACAGTAAACTTTCAGAATACATTTGCCAATAAACATTTCTTTTTTGCTTATATAACCTCTCATCACTGGAATGAAGTACAATGCATCAGACAAGCACTTTTTCTCACCTCATTAAGCATCTCTTCAGTATCTTTCCTAACAGATGTCTTTATAATAGCAACCAAAGCACTCGGAAGTACCCACTCCATGCATGTGCACTTACCTGATCCCTGGCCTTGTGTCTCTAAGTTCTTTTTCATGCCACTTAGATTGAAAGTTCTTCCTCTCCATATTGGTGTTTGCTTTTCTGCCCTATACACTCATCCTCTTCAAGTATATTTTTGAAGTGCTATTTATGTGGACATTCTGTACAAGCCTAGATTTCTACATACATAACATCAACATGGTTAATTTATTTTAACCCTTTGAGTGCCAGAGGGGTACGCAACACATTGCTCTGCTTACCTCTTTGGCACTCAGAGGGTTAAAAGGCATCTCTCCTGACTTATTTTAATACCTGTTGTCCTTTGGCTGCTTAGATTCTGGAGACCTCTCCTTTGCATGTCTGTTCAAGGGTTTAAGCTTGCCATAATATTCAGTTAATGTTCATACAGTTACAGATGCAAATTAACCTTTTCATTGCATATATATATATATATATATATATATATATATATATATATATATATATATATATATATATATATGCATTTTTTTAAACTATGCAATTTCCTGCTTCATTCATTAGCTGAAACTCACTCAAGGAAAACTGTACCTCGGTATAGGTTGACATATTGTAGGGGCTGCCAGAAGCACATGACTACACCTAACGGTTTTATTTTTTGAAATAAGCTGCCTGCATTAACTATTAGAGATATGAAGTACAGGTATGCAACATTTTGGAAAGCAGACATTCTCCTGACTCTGTGTCAAATTAGAGTATTTATTTTCTTTTTACACCTAGGGTGGTGTGCACAATTTTTATTTATTATACACTTATATCACTTCAAAGATACAATAATATTTTAAAACCTTGGAAATTCCTACTGTTTTCAGTGCTTTCTTCCAGCCCAATAAAAATGGTACCCGATTGGCATGGGCTGGCAGTACAGTAGCTACCAGTGGAACAAGGCTGGGAGAGCAGGCGGTATATGTGGAATTCCATAGTTACCAGTGGAACGTGGTGGTGGTGGTGGTGTGTGGGGTGGGGTGGGCAGAGAGTGTATTCAGGGATCTGTCACTAATAAATAGTGGGCTGTGGAACCAAGCTGGGGGGGGTCAGACGGTGTATGTGGGGATCTGGGACATCCATGGATAGTGGAACCAGGCTTGGGAGTCAAGCAGTGTCCATGATGAGGCTATGACTACCAGTGGACAATGGATCAGAAGACTGAGAAAGCAGGGTATGATGCGTGAGTTCTAAATGGGTGTCCAATGCACGGCAAAGCAATGCTTTGGGCACCCCTCTGGAACACATCTTGTTTTTTTTTTTCTTTTCTTTTTAACTCTGATCTCATTGAGGGACATAGGACCCAATAGCACTGGGAAGTCAATAGAGGTGACCTCAGAAAGCAGCATGGCTCCCCAACTTTCATGCTACCGGCACTACCACGTGGGAGGCTTTCCTCAATCCCACCTGCTCCTACCTGGAATTTTGTAAGAGTGGAAGCAGGGGAGCCACGCTCCTCTTTGAAGTTATCTTTGTTGATCTCACAATGCTATTGATTGGGAAGGGTCCTGATGCCCCACTGAGGTCTGTAACACAAGGGGCTATTTTAATTAATCATTTTTTTTTTTACATTGCCACAGCAGCATGCCGGAAGTGCTGGCTTAAGTGGCGGCCACATTGTGAAGGTACTGCTATGGGCATGGCACAACAGGAACATCTGACCAAGCCCATATGTCATACCATCTTGGCACTGTAGGTTAATGTATTGGAGAATGCAGTCGTAGCCTGGGTTTCATGTCCATCCTTCGTCCACACACAGGAAGCTGTGATAAGGAAATAAGTGGGGAGGGATGCTGTATAAGAGTTAAAGGCCCAGGCACTTTTTTCTAGAATAGTTTCTTTTACTCATACTGTCCTTATGATTTACTTCTTTGTTTAATCTAATTTGGAATTTTTAAACCAACACACACTCACTCGCTCACCGACACCACATGTGCACATACACCACCATAAGCTCATCACCACACAGATTTCCCCCACACACATATTAACACACTGACACACCACACCCTCATATTCACACCTTCACATACAGACAACACCACACACGAAAACACACTACTTTTGTATCACTGGTAGGTTAGACATTCTAATATGAGTTCAGTCACGTCTAACAATTCTTCTACATTAAGGCTCTTCAAAACAATCGCAAGACTCTGTTCTGGAAATTGTTGCCTATGAGGCTCGCCGACTGTTCCGAGACAGAATCGTGACCACGAAAGAGCTCAATGTTTTTGATAACATTTTAATGTCAGTGCTGCACGGAGACTGGGGGTCAGATGTCTTAGAAAATGTGACAGGTAAAATTTTATTGAAAACTGAATTGTGAATATTAATTTATAATATGCATTTTTTTTCCTCAGTAAACCTTTCACAATATAGGCAATTTTCATTTATCTGGGTATTCTGACTGCTGGGAAATGCGTTGTTTAAATGTTATTACAGCTCCAACCAAAGTACAAATGCACTTTACTTTTGCTGAGAACTTTGGGGCCCAAATTGAAAAACATAAATGAATGCTACATACTAGTGAATTTCCTTTAGAATGCATTGTGATTAAAGGTAAAGAAGCGAAAAACAAGCTTGAACTAGTCTAACTTTTGAATGTAGTATGTCACAGCAGTTTGGATACTCTTGATTTACTCAGCAGAAAATACACCATAATATACTTTTTTTATAATAAAATATTACTTTAACCCCTTGGATGCTGTATCTCCAACAAATTGCATCCAAAGAGTTGAGATGGTCCACTGTAATGTATTGCAAACTTTAACAAAATATATTTTCCCCAGGACCATGGGGCTTTCCACAACTACTACATATATATTTATAAGTCTGGGTGAGCAAACTACGGCTCTTCAGCTACTGTTGAACTACAGCTTCCATCACATTCCATTGATTGACTGTGGATAATAGGAGATGTAGTCCAGCAACAGATGGGGAACCCCATGTTTCCTACTTCTTATACAATTACTTAGACAGTGAAATCGACTGATTAAACCTTTGAGTGTTTGAGGGGTACACAATGCATTACGAAGCAATTCGTTGCGAACCCCTCTGGCACTCAAAGGGTTAAAGCAAAAATGTTTTAAATTAAAGACACATGCACACAAATTATTATATATATATATATATATATATATATATATATATATATACAGGGCTCAAAATTTCCACTCGCCACTAGCCAATGGCGAGTGAAAATTTAGCCCTGGCGAGTAGAAATTCAGCCCTGGTGGATATGTTTTGGCTTGCAGTGGCGAGTAACTTTTCAGGTCTGGCTAGCAGCAAAGGACTTAAAATTATAAGGCCTGTATATATATATATATATATATATATATATATATAAAATATATATATATATATAAAATATAATTTGTGTGCATGTGTCTTTAATTTAAAACATTTTTGCTGTAACCCTTTGAGTGCCAGAGGGGGCTCGTAACAAATTGCTTTGCAATGCGTTGCGTACCCCTCTGGCACTCAAAGGATTAAGTGGCCGCTTCATGCGCAATAGAAACTGCCCCAAGGCACGCAGTCTCTACTGCACATGATGGCTTCTGACAAACATCCTAACAAATTATTATATAGGATATATATATATATATATATATATATATATATATATATATATATATAAAATAAGAAAATGGGGCAGCACCCATGGGACTTCTTGAGAAAGGTCTGTTTGTGACCAAAACGTTGACCTGATCTGTTTTTCATTGCACATTTGAAATAAATAATCTAAAGTCTAGAAGTCCCACGGGTGCTGCCCCATTTTCTTATTGATTTACATTTACTCGGGGATTGTGCACCTGGGCCAGTTGAACATTGAAGAGTAAGTGCTTTCCACCATTTTGTTTCTTGGTATATATACATATATATATATATATATATATATATATATATATATATATATATATATATATATATATATATATATAATACATACACACACTACATGGGTTGCCGCCCTTTGGTTGATAATAACTACAAGTCACAATTTGTAGTCATCCGGACAGTGGCTGTTTGGGGATGATGAGAGCTATAGTTCTAAACAGTTGGAGAGAGGCGATGTTTGCCTTCCCCTGATACAGTACAAATCTTGAAATTGGCTTCATCCAAACTTGCTAAAATTTTCTCTTGATACGTGTGTCCCAGTTTATTTCTTTGGATACAATTCCAGACAGTCTTGCTGATATTATTCTTTAGAATTATTTCACTGAAATTTTAATTTTAATAGTTTAAATGCCTTTATACGACAAATGTATTTTATATAAGAAGGAATTTTAGCAATATCAATGCAATATCAATGCCACCTAAATGAGAACTGTAACTACAGGAATATATATATGTTTACCAGAAGGACTTACCTAGACAGGCTGCCTCTGTACAGCAGTCAGGTATATCTATATCATTATTTGAGTTAGAACCCTTGTGCAGTCATGGTGGAAAGTTACATTTTACCAGTTTATAATGATTACCGTAAAATCTCAGGTATAGTACGCACCTGTGTATAATACGCAGGTGCATATTATACCAAAGATTTTGGGGAAAACAAGAGTGCCTATGTATAATACGCACCCTTGTTTTCCCCCCTTGCTAAAAAAAAATTAGAAAGGCTGGCCGATCCCTTCCCTCCCTCCCCCGGGTCAAACCCGCTCTCAAAACCAGCCTTACTAGGTTGAAGTCCGCTTCTTCTGTGGATGAGGCAAAATAATTAGTTCTGCACAGCTTCCTTGCGGGCGGCACGCTTCCCTTTGCCGCCCGCTTCCATCAATGGGCTTGCAGGACCTTCCGCCTACAGCCAATGGTAATGCCCTGTGTATCAGCCCTGTGTATCAGGGCATTATCATTGGCTGTAGGCGGAAGGTCCTGCAAGCCCATTGATGGAAGCGGGCAAAGCTCCTTCGGAGCGCCCAGCTCTGTATCAGCCGCGGCGCGGGCAGTCTCTACTGCGCATGACTGCCGCATGCGCAGCAGTGTCTACTGCGCATGTCGGGCGTTACACACGATTTAGCGAATTATTATATAGGATATATATATCTATCTATCTATATATATATATATATATATATATATATATATATACACACATATATAGATATATACACATAACTACTAATACAGTAGCACACTGCTGTGTGAAGGACGCCTATCTAGGAAAGTTTGATAGTTAAACAAAATATACTCCATGTATTCCTTTATGTATAACTAGTGTAAAAGCCCGTGTACATAGGCCAAGTTCCGGGTGATGTTAACACTTTGATTGCCAGAGGGGTACGCAATGCAATGCAAAACTCTGACACTCAAATGGTTAAGAGGCTGTTCCTGCTCTGCGTACTGCCACCATCTCACTGGTGGGCACGAGATGCAGTCGTGCTGTAGAGACTTCCTGAACACACAGAATGCTCCCGGCATTCCTACACCTCCCAGCATTCTGTGCGTTCGGGCAGTCTCTACTGTGCATGACTGCATCGGACAAACATTCTAGCATTTTATTACATAGGATTTTCCTTTAAAGGGACTCATCACCAAAAACGGCTTTGGTGATTCTGAAAGCTCTTTCAAAATCACTTATATGTTATGTTAGCCATTTTGTTAGAAGTTGAGTTATTTAGCTGTACAGATTATGCTAATGAAGGCATGCCATGCAAGAACTTCCTATCTAAGCCCTACATTACCTCCCCCATTCTCTGATACTGCTCAGTAATGCATTGCCCTCCTCCTCTAGCACTGAAAGGTTTGGAGTAGATAATGTAGGGCTAAGACAGGAAGAGACTGCACAGCATGGCTAATTAGTATAAGATATAAATTTAAGTAATTCAAAAACTAGTTTCATTAAAAAAAAAAAAAAAAAAAGGTTAATATGAAATATAGGCGATTTTAAGAGCAGATTCAAAATCACAGTAGTTAGGATTCCGTTAACCCTTTGAGTGCCATTGCTCTGCAATGCATTGCGTACCCCTATGGCACTCAAAGGGTTAACCCTTCAATGCCATCACAGTGCGATGCTCTCCCCACCCCACCCCCGGCACTCAAAGTGTTAAGTCAGATACCCTGCACATTTACAATACATTGAGCCTTTTGTACATTAGAGCAATTCATGGACAAACCAAGTGCAACACAGAGGCCAAGTAAAAACTCTTGTTTATTTAGCTTGGACTTTTAACCCCTCCAATGCATTGCTTCTAGATGCATTGGAGACCTCTCTAGAATTCAAGAGGATAAAAAGCTCAGTTCAAATCAATGAGCCTTTTGGAAATGTTTACTTGTCCCCTACAGTGCAATTGGTTTGCTCTGGATTTGTCCTACTTTTCTGTTATGCATAAGGTCCATAGTTATGTTTGACCTTATTGTTCCTCTTGATATGATTATGTTGTAGACTTCTTCTATGTAACATGGGGAGCCCTGCATGAGGCGGGAGCTGTGCTCGCTCCTGGACAGTCTTTACCCCCACATGGAAGGCCTCTTGGAAGGTTGAATTCCACAGACCTCAAAGATGTCATCAGAAAGGTGTGTGGGACTGTGATTTATAAATAAGTGTTTAGATTATTTGACTTTTATAATCAAGTGGACTACAAAAATGGATTGGCTTGAATTAGCTTTCAAACTCCTATATATTTCAGCAAGCAGTTTTAAATATCTGATATTTTATGAGCCATTTAGATTTATTCATTTCTCCGTTCATGCAAATGAACTATTACTAGCCAGATGGTGAGAGCATAAACTGACTAATAAATAAAGCTAAACATCTCAAATTATTATTTTAAATAAAACTGATTAACCCATTAACCTATTTGTAACAAAGTGATAGTTCCATAAACTGTCAGAAAAGGCACATCTTGTAACTGTTAATTGGAGGCTAGAGATGGGGGAAATAAGCCAAGTGGCAAATGATTTGGGTAAATTAGGAGAAAGGACGAGTGTTGCAGCTGTAGTTTAATGTTTAGAAGTATAAAATAATGCACTTGGGATGTACAAATCCAAAGACAGAATATAGAATGAAGGGCACTGTGCTGTCGGTGACAGAGGAAAGGGACTTGAGAGTAATTCATTCTGATGACTTAAAGGTAGGCAGGCAGTGTAACAGGGTATGCAAGCAGGGTGCCGGGTTTATAGTAGAAAGAGACGTGGTCATACCACATACAAATATGTATAGCCTGGAGGAGATATGATCGAAACATTCAAATACATAAAGGGATTCAACAAAGTACCGGATGGAAATACATTTCAAAGGAATAGAAATGTTAGGATGAGAGGTCATTATCTGTAACTAAAGGGTCAGGTTTAGATGTTATGGAATAAAGTTTTACTTCACTGAGAGAGCAGTAGATAAGTGGAATAGCCTACCAGCAGAAGTGGTAGGGGTAAATACAGTGATGGACTGTAAGCATTTATAGGATAGGCATAAGGTTGTCCTGAACATTAGACAAGACCAAGGACCAAGTAAGGGTGAGGATTTTACCGTAGGAAAATGAGCCGACTAGATGGGCAGAATGGCTTTTATCTGCCATCAAATTCTATGTTTCTATGTTTATGGATGTCTCTAATGCATCTCATTTTGTATGTCTGTTGTGTCCGAGGGGTTATAAAGTACACAATAATGACTTCATGTGGGAACTTGTATTAGAGGTTTTTTGTGGAGCTGGTTGGACATCATGTGAGTTGCAGTTCTCAGCATCTGGAAAGCCTCTGGTTCCCCACCCCTGGAGTAATGCATAGAATGTGCAAATTCCAAGAAAGCTCATAAAATGAGTTTCCTTGTATTGCAGTATCACCGCTATGCATTTGTCTTGTTTGATTTCACTTGGTAGAAATTGTATAGATTGTTTTGACTCCACTATTTAACCCATTAAGGATTAGATGGGTGTACAACACACTGAAAAAATGCTTTGCAAAACCTTGTGTTCCTTAGAGTTATTAGTTTATTTTTCTGTTTCTAAAGTCCACGTTTCATTTGCTTCTGTGTAGAGCAGTTGTATTTGACTGTCGTAAGTTTGTGTTTAGGGTGCCATTCAGTACAGCCATGATAACAGGGAGCTGGACCTACTGCTGTTCCATGAAGTACTGGACTACATGTCGCGAGTAGACAGAGTGCTGAGTGTCCCAGGAGGCTCTCTCCTGCTGGCGGGTCGCAGTGGTGTCGGGCGTAGGACTGTCACATCTCTTGTCAGTCACATGCATGGCGCTGTGCTTTTTAGCCCCAAGATTTCCAGAGGTTATGAGCTGAAACAGTTCAAAAATGATCTCAAACAGGTAAGAAGTATTTAAAGGAAAGCAAACTCCAGGTTAGTGGGTAATACTGGAGAGTTGGTTCCTGTCCATCTTAACCCATTAACGACCAGAGAGGAGTGTGCAGTGCATTGTGGTGCAAACCATTGTACACCTCAGTGGTTCTAAAAGAGTTGTATGTAAAACTGTTGACCTCAAAGGCCATGTTGCACTGACTATAGCAACACTCTTCCAACTGTTTTAAACAAAGTACCTACTGAGGCTGATGTACTGAGAAGAAATGGAGAATTGTGGAGAAAACCAGCTTCTCCATAGGAAAAAACATTTGTGAAGTTTCCATTGCATTTGGGACATTTTGTATTGCAGTGCATTGGAGACATCTGTGTAGCATTCATGGGGCTAAAAGCCCCAACTTAAATAAATGGGATTTAACCCTTTGAGTCTCAGAGGGATACAATGCTTTTCATACCCCTCTGGCACACACAGGGTTAACCTCAGTTATTCTCTTGCCACTCTGCCTTTCCTGCAGAGATGAATGAATTTAGCTTCTACTTCCTGATTGTTCTCCCAATAATAATACAGAGTCTGAGCAGGGACAAACTCTGTATTACTACTGGCCATGCACAAGGGTTCAAGGGTTAGTTATTACAGCCTATGGCTTCATAAATGTCCACTGTCTTCAATTTACAGTAAGTCTTTTGAAAGACAGAATGCCAATCCTTTGCTGCAAGCAGAGGCAAGGGGCTTCCCAAATGAAAGTGGCATTCATGGAGTTACTGCCTCATTTACATAATAGAGAGTTTGCAGAAGTGAAATTTCCCTCCATGAAATGGCACCTCTTTAGGGTGATAATTAAAGGGATAGTAATACTTCGTTTAACTTTATTTTATTTTGTAGGCATTAAAAAAACATGAAGAATGATATAAGTCTTATCTCTCAAACCTTTATGGTTTATGAGATATTCATAAGCAAAGTTTCCCCTCCCCGCCCCTTTTTCCTAGTGTAAGCCATCTCTTCTCAGATGTGAGTCTGGTTGTATGACAGGACAGATAACAGAAGGGGACAATTTTCTTTGTATGAAAACAATGAAAGCCCTTCCCCCCTTGACAAGTTTTTCAGCTTTTTCCATTATCTTAATTGAAGATTGTCCCTCTCTGCAGTCTACCTGGGCCTCTCTCTTCAGATCTGGTTGAACAGGGGGGGGATACTTTGTTTGTGAATATCTCTTAAACCATAAAGGTTTCAGAGTTAAGACTTATATCATTCTTCATGTTTTTTTAATGCCTACAAAATAAAATAAAGTTAAAATGAAGTATTACTATCCCTTTAAGGCCGTATCCTATACAACTGAAGTCCAAGGCTGCCAAGCTTCTGATTACAGTTTTACTGCAGGGCCAGCTTAGAAAGCCATGGGGTGGTCTGTTTTCTAATTCCCTGAACTGGCTGTGAGACGTCACAGTGCAGCCCCAGCTCCAAACTGATGATTCTTTGCTTTGAAATGGTCAAAACATCAGTTATATTTTCTACTTGTATAATACTCCACAGCTCTGCAGATTACAGTGATCTATACACAGGCTGTTTTCCTTCAGGTTATGCAGATGGCTGGCATCGAAGGACAACAAGTCGTGTTGCTGCTGGAGGACTATCAGTTTGTCCAACCAATGTTCTTAGAAATGATCAACAGCCTGCTGTCATCAGGTATATCACAAGAAGCTTACTTGTAAGGGGGCAAATTGCACCATAAGAGAGAAAAACCCAAAACTTTCCACAGGTGGATTGTAACAATATGAATGCCAGACGAGTCTCCAGTATGTTGGTTTGGAATGTGTTGGAGACCATTCTAACATTCAGAGAGTTTCAATTCCTATTTAAATCCATGGCAATGTTTACTTCTTTTTTACAGTGCAGTTGGTTTGCCAAGAATTGCTCCCCCTTTTTCAAATTATTCCCTTAGTTATCTGGGCGCTATACTGTAAAGTTGTTTGTGGCATTCTGTCGGCTGATGTGCTAAGAAAAAAATCAAGCATTCTGGGACAAACCAGCTGCGCCACAGGGGGGAAATGAGACTCTCAATTGATGAGTTTTTTAACCCCTTGACTGCTAGAGGTCCCCAATTCACTGCAAAGCAATTGGTTAGAGACCTGTCAAGCATTCAAGGTAATAGAAGACTAATTTAAATCAGGGGCGATTTGGTTACATTTAGTTTGTCCCCATTGGTGCAGTTGGTTTGTACTTGAATTGTACCAGCTTATCTAATGTGGCCCCTTATTTTGGGAATGAGTTTAGTAGAAGACAATTCCATTATCAGACTGAATCTTATTTCCAGCCACTGATTCATCTTATGGGGCCTACTTGTGTATGCTTGTGACAGTGTGTGTGTATTCCCAGATATGCTTGTAATAAACAGTGTGTGTGTTTGTATTCCCAGGTGTATGCTTGTGACAAGCAGTGTGTGTGTGTGTGTGTGTGTGTGTGTGTGTACACCCAGGTATTCTTGTGACAAACAGTGTGTGTGTTTGTGTGTGTGTGTGTGTGTGTGTGTGTGTGTATGTTCCCAGGTATTCTTGTGACAAACTGTGTATGTGTGTATTCCCAGGTGTGCTTGTGACAAACAATGTGTGTGTGTGTGTATTCCCAGGTATTCTTGTGACAAACAATGTGTGTGTATTCCGAGGTATTCTTGTGACAAACAACGTGTTTGTGTATTCCCAGGTATGCTTGTGACAAACTGTGTGTGTGTGTGTGTGTGTGTGTGTGTGTATTCCCAGGTATTCTTGTGACAAACTGTGTGTGTGTGTGTGTATTCCCAGGTATTCTTGTGACAAACTGTGTGTGTGTGTGTGTGTGTGTGTGTGTGTGTGTATTCCCAAGTATTCTTGTGACAAACTGTGTGTGTGTGTATTCCCAGGTGTGCTTGTGACAAACAATGTGTGTGTGTGTGTGTGTGTGTGTATTCCCAAGTATGCTTGTGACCAATAGAGGGTGTGTGTGTCTTCCCAGGTATTCTTGTAATAAACAGCGTGTGTGTGTATTCCCAGGTATGCTTGTGACAAACTGTATGTGTGTATTCCCAGATATTCTTGTGACAAACTCTGTGTGTGTGTTTATTCCCAGTTATGCTTGTGACAAACAGTCTATGTATGTATTCCCAGGGATGCTTGTGACAAACAATGTGTGTGTATATTCCCAGGTATTCTTGGGACAAACTGTATGTGTGTGTGTATTCCCAGATATGATTGTGACAAACTGTGTGTGTGTATATTCCCAGGTATTCTTGTGACAAACAATGTGTGTGTGTGTATTCCCAGGTATACTTGTGACAAACTGTGTGTGTGTGTGTATTCCCAGGTATGATTGTGACAAACAATATGTGTGCGTGCGTGCGTGCCTGTGTGTGTGTGTGTATTCCCAGGTATGCTTGTGTGTAACATAGTAGATAAGGCTGAAAAAAGACATGTGTCCATCAAGTCCAGCCCATGCCGAAAACACCCCAGTTGATCCAGAGGAAGGCATTCCCTGTATTCCCAGGTATTCTTTTGACAAACAGTGTGTGTGTGTGTGTGTGTGTGTGTGTGTGTGTGTGTGTATTCCAAGGTATGCTTGTGACAGTGTGTGTGTGTTCCCAGGTATGCTTGTGACAAACAATGTGTGTGTGTGTTCCTAGGTATGCTTGTGACAAACAATATGTGCGTGTGTATTCCCAGGTATTCTTGTGACAAACTGTGTGTGTGTGTATTCCCAGGTATGCTTTTCATAAACAATGTGTGTGTGTGTGTGTGTGTGTGTGTGTGTGTATTCCCAGGTATTCTTGTGACAAACAGTGTGTGTGTGTGTGTGTGTGTGTGTGTGTGTGTGTGTGTGTGTATTCCCAAGTATTCTTGTGACAAACTGTGTGTGTGTGTGTATTCCCAGGTGTGCTTGTGACAAACAATATGTGTGTGTGTGTGTATTCCCAAGTATGCTTGTGACCAATAGAGGGTGTGTGTGTCTTCCCAGGTATTCTTGTAATAAACAGCGTGTGTGTGTGTGTATTCCCAGGTATGCTTGTGACAAACTGTATGTGTGTATTCCCAGATATTCTTGTGACAAACTCTGTGTGTGTGTTTATTCCCAGTTATGCTTGTGACAAACAGTCTGTGTATGTATTCCCAGGGATGCTTGTGACAAACAATGTGTGTGTGTATTCCCAGGTATTCTTGGGACAAACTGTATGTGTGTGTGTATTCCCAGATATGATTGTGACAAACTGTGTGTGTGTGTATTCCCAGGTATTCTTGTGACAAACAATGTGTGTGTGTGTATTCCCAGGTATACTTGTGACAAACTGTGTGTGTGTGTGTGTGTGTATTCCCAGGTATGATTGTGACAAACAATATGTGTGCGTGCGTGCGTGCCTGTGTGTGTGTGTGTGTATTCCCAGGTATGCTTGTGTGTAACATAGTAGATAAGGCTGAAAAAAGACATGTGTCCATCAAGTCCAGCCCATGCCAAAAACACCCCAGTTGATCCAGAGGAAGGCATTCCCTGTATTCCCAGGTATTCTTTTGACAAACAGTGTGTGTGTGTGTGTGTGTATTCCAAGGTATGCTTGTGACAGTGTGTGTGTGTGTTCCCAGGTATGCTTGTGACAAACAATGTGTGTGTGTGTTCCTAGGTATGCTTGTGACAAACAATGTGTGTGTGTGTGTGTGTGTGTGTTCCCAGGTATGCTTGTGACAAACAATATGTGCATGTGTATTCCCAGGTATTCTTGTGACAAACTGTGTGTGTGTGTGTATTCCCAGGTATGCTTTTCATAAACAATATATGTGTGTGTGTGTGTGTGTGTGTATTCCCAGGTATTATTGTGACAAACTGTGTGTGTGTATTCCCAGTTATGCTTGTGACAAACAATGTGTGTGTGTGTGTGTGTGTGTGTGTGTATTCCCAGATATTCTTGTGACAAACTGTGTGTGTGTGTATTCCCAGGTATGCTTGTGACAAACAATGTGTGTGGTGTGTGTGTGTGTGTGTGTGTGTGTGTGTATTCCCAGGTATTCTTGTGACGAACTGTGTGTTTGTATGTGTGTGCCTGTATTCCCAGTTATACTTGTGACAAACTGTGTGTGTGTGTGTGTGTGTGTGTTTTCCCAGGTATTCTTGTGACAAACTGTATGTGTGTATTCCCAGGTATGCTTGTGACAAACTGTATGTGTGTATTCCCAGGTATTCTTGTGACAAACTGTGTGTGTGTGTGTGTGTGTGTTTGTATTCCCAGGTATTCTTTTGACAAACAGTTTGTGTATTCCCAGGTATTCTTGTGACAAACTGTGTGTGTGTGTGTTTGTATTCCCAGGTATTCTTTTGACAAACAGTTTGTGTATTCCCAGGTATTCTTGTGACAAACTGTGTGTGTATGTGTGTGTGTGTATTCCCAGGTATGCTTGTGACAAACAGCATGTGTGTATTCCCAGGTATTCTTGTGACAAACTGTGTGTGTATGTGTGTGTGTGTGTGTATTCCCAGGTATGCTTGTGACAAACAGCATGTGTGTATTCCCAACCTTGTCCGTCACATCATGTATGTTTCACGTTCATGTAGGAGAGATACCAGGTCTGTATACAGCAGAGGAGCTAGAGCCACTGTTATCTCCACTGAAGAACCAGGCATCTGAAGATGGCTTTACAGGACCAGTGTTTGCCTATTTTACTTACCGTAAGTATATGATGATCCCAAACCATTATTGTTGGTGTTGATCATGCTATAATCCTTTTTCTTACACCATTAAAGACTGGAGAGGTATGTAACACATTCCAATGCATTGCACACCAGTCTGTCCCCTAAGAGTTTAAACCAGTAATTCACAAAATGGTTCCCCCTGGCATTGCACAGGGCTTTGTTTCAACACAAAACGTTCCTATTAATATGCAGCATGACATTTGTGGACAATTGTGTTTTAGGGGGTGTGGCTGGTGGCCAGGGCATTAATGAGAATTTTTAGGCTATTCCATGACGTATTGACACCTTGTTGTGTTACCTAATAAATGACTTATAACAAGACAACATTATTTCATTTAAGCAGACGAATTTATAAACACCAATACTGACGTTTAAAGAAACAATAATGTGAGTTTTATTGCTGCAGAGCAGTGTGATACACTTGTATACACAAGACACAATCTGATCTCCTAAAAAGAGGGACAGTGGGATTTGGGTCTGAAAGAGGGACACTTGGGTGTTCAGGAGAGGTATTTTTCAAGGAACAGCCGTGAAGAACACTGTCTGCTGTCCATCACATGATCAGTTTTGAGAACCAATGTAAAAAGTAAAGGGTTATAAGTAATCCTTTCTTTTGGAAAAAAATTGTGTTATTGTAGAGCGGAGTAAAACAAGGAGACATATTCTACTGGGAGATTTTCCATTCAAAAGTCATTACAGTACAAACATTTTTATTAAACTGCAGTTGTCTCTTCTGTTCACCAGATGGTGCTGTTCCTGCCTTTTATTACAGAGAGCTATATTTAGTGATTCCTATAGCCTGCACTATAAAAATACTGCCTTTTGGACACCAATTGTTGATGTTGCTTACAGTTTGATAAAAAAAAAAATGTTTGTACTTGAATAACTTTTGGTTGAAGCATCTCCCAGCAGCGGAAGTTCCTTTGTTTAACTCAGCAGGAAAAACTCTAAATGTTTCATAACATAATTACTGTGCCTTTAAGTATATGTATTTTAAAGGAATTTCAGCCATTTTCAGTAGAACAAATCTGGGAAAAGAAAAAGCCAACACCACCGTAGAGGACAAATGAAAATCCCCACTGAGTTGAATGGGGGCTTTTAACCCCTTCGGTGCTAGAGAAGGTGCCAACATATTGCATAGCAATGTGTTAGACTTCTTAAGCAATCAAGGGATTAAAATCCTATTTAATTCCATGGAAATTGTGGGAAATTTATCCCAAATTGTAATTTTTTTTCCCCAGAATTGCCCTTCTTTAGCTTATTGAATACGACCCATTGTGCTATAATGAAATTGATTTATAAGGGTTACTAGCAGTTTGGGACAGCATTGTCTGTCAGTTTTTTTTGGGGGGGCTATCCTTGTATTCAGTTATGTTTGGTGGAATTGTGAAGTACAAATGTGTTGTGAAGGGCTTGTTAGTTGTATTACAGAGTTCACACATACATAGAGACAGAGACACACACATACATATTTTAATACATACATGCATACACAGACACATACATTTATTATGACACATACATAAAGACACAGAGATAGACACACATTGAAACCTACATACACACACACATATACATGTACATATTATTATAGGTAGGGACATACACATACATGTAGACAATATTATTTTTAGTATCTGTATTGAAAATAAGTGACCTTGACAGATAATGGTTTGCCCTTTGAGTAGCAGAGAGGTATGAATCCATGGCAAAGTAATGTGTTGGATAAACCTTTTGTCAGTGAAAGAGTTAAGATGTGAAAAGCGAGTAACTTGGCCTATGATTGGTAAACAGAGAACTGCAGCCTTTGTTTTGAGTGTACTTTTTAAAGAAAGTGTACACACACATGGTAACTTTACATTTAGCTCTCCTGGAGGGGAACTCCTTTGGTGCCGCTAGGGGAAATCTATGAGGAGATTCGCAGGAAAAAGGGGGCAGGGCTTAATCGAGAGTGGGGGCAGGGCTTCTTTGACCTGCAAAATCACCTGCTTTTCAATATGGTACATACCCAAATGCTACTCAATGGGTAAATACAATAAATGGAGACACTGTATGGCAATGAGGGTGTGTGTGTTTGGTGCTGTGTGAGTGTGTGTGTGTTTGGTGCTGTGTGTGTTTGGTGCTGTGTGAGTGTGTGGTGCTGTGTGTGTATGTGTCTGGTGCTGTGTGTGAGAGTGTGTGTGTGTCTGGTACTGTGTGTGTCTGGTGCCATGTGAGTGGGGCATGTGTGTATAAGGGTGTTGTAGGAGCAAGTGGCAGCCATTTTGTTTTTTTCTCAGTTGGATAGTGGTGGACGGGCTGGATAGTGAGGGTAGACCAACTCTCTGCATGATTTTCACAGGAGTAGCTCCCAATGGGAGCAGTAACACCTCCTTACTGCCACCCCTGGGTGTGTTTTGCCAGACACAAAGTCTTCTTGTATATATTAACCCTTTGAGTGCCAGAGAGGTACACAAAGCATTGCAGAGCAATGTGTTGCGTACCTCTCTGGCACTCAAAGGGTTAAATAAATAGATACATGCATTGATATTCTGTGCTACAGCTTTCCCTTTTTTTGGAAATGTGGATAATCCTTTTAAAAGGATTTGCTTTGCTTTTTCTTATTGTAGAACTCCATATCATTTAGTAACGTGTCTTGTATCTTGTGGTGAATATTTCAGGAGTCCTGCAGAATCTGCACGTTGTCCTTATTATGGATTGTACCAACACAAATTTCACCATAAACTGTGAGAGTAACCCGGCTTTCTTCAAGAAGTGCTCTGTGCAGTGGATGGAGGGCTGGTCTGACAGAAGCATGAGGAAGGTAAATTCTAAGGGGTGAAACGAGTGTGGTATAAAGCTATTATTTTTAATTATGTGTCTTATGTGCAAACTGGGGGAATTCTGGAGCAAATCAGCTGCACCATTGGATATAAATTAATATTCCCTTTGAATGCTAGAGAAGTCTCCAATGCTTTGAGAAGCAATGCGTAGGTTGGATACCTCTCTAGCATTCAAGCATTCAAGGGGTTAAAATCCTCGTTTGAATTAAAGGGATAGTAATGTTTCACAAAAACAGAACCTCCAATTAATCTTCATAGTATTTGGGCCATGAAGAGTGTTATTTCAATACTGTCAGAACTATAGTTCAAGAGTAATTGAATGATAAAATATACCCCTCTCACCCCTTTTATCTAGTGTAAGCCACCTCCCTTCAGATGTGGAATCTGGTCCTGGCACCAGACAGATCACAGCAAGGTACAATCTTCTTACTGTGAGAACAATACATAGAATTTGAATTTGACGGCAGATAAGAACCATTCGGCCCATCTAGTCTGCCCAATACGAACCCTGTCCCCCTTCACAGGTTTTTCTTTATTCTCACCGAAGATTGTCTTGCTGCTCTGGCTGAGCAGTGTTACATCGGTAAAAGGGGCGGGAGGGGGATACTTTGTCATTCAATTACTCTTGAACTACAACTCTGACAGAATTGAAATAACACTCTCCAAAGTCCAAATACTATGAAGATTAATTGGAGCTGCTTTTTTGTGAAACATTACTATCCCTTTAAAGGGATTATTTGACCCACTGTGGTGCAGTTGGTTCCCCAAAATTGCTTCGGTTTGCTTTTATACATAAGGCCCATAGGCTAATGAATATAAAATCAAACTTTAGTTGTTCTAGAATAAACCAACTGTTCCATAGGGGAAAACTGAAAATTCGTAAATGCACATGCAATTGAATAAAACCTTTTTAACCCCTTAAATGCTAGAGATGTCTCCAGTGCATTGTCAAGCAGTGCACTGGAGACCTCTCTGTCATCCAAGGGGTTAAAAAGCCCAATTTAATTGAACAGGAATTATTTGTCCCTCTATAGTGCAGTTGGTTTACTCCCGAATTACTCCCATTTGCTTTTATACATATGGACCATTGTCTTTTGATTTATATAGCTCAGCCATTGCCCCCAACAGTGTGGTAGTTTTCCCATGAAGCAAACCCATCTGCATTATAGGGGAAAATGAATAACCCAATAATTTAAAGAGATAGTAACATCTCCTAATAACACATTGCCCCCCCCACACACACACACACCCACACACACCTATCTGGGGAGAGCATTCCAAAGACCATGGACTGGTACTCCATAATGAATCATAATTGATGCTTTATATTGTTACCATAGAGACAGATATGATTCATTGCAGGACTCAGAGATCCCAAACTCCTCCCTCTGGAGGTTTCCCAACATGACCTCAGTGGCGCCAGTTCGGGATCCTTGAATTTGGTAAAAATAAGCATTAGATTTTCTGCCCAGGTTAAGGTAAGTATAGATTTATTATTAGGAGTTGTTAGTGTTTCTTTAAATGACACTTTTAACCCTTTGAATCAGAGGCCTCAGCAGATTGCAAAGCAATGTTTTAAACTTGCTTACCCTGCAGTTAGTGTGCTCCAGAATTGCTTCTCTTTTCATTAGTATATCAGCTTCTCTGAGAAAGTAAACACATTTCTCTATTGTATGTGTGACCTTTGTTCAGATTCCTGGGATGCTACTCTCAGAAAACGTTAATCAGGAGACGATTCAGCAGGACTCCGGTTATAAGAAATCCTCATCAGGTAGTTTTCCTGTTTTGACATTGTAAGGATTGAGCTGAAAATGTTTCCTTATTCTTTTTTTATTTATTTTATTTTATTTATTTTGTATTATCATTTAGTTTAACTTATTGTATTTTGCATTGTATTGCTTCAGGAGAGTCAGAATTTTATAAGTCATTTTTGATGATTCACGAGTCTTGCAAAGCTTATGGCGCAACGCCGAGTCGATACATGACTTTCCTCAGAGTGTACGGATCACTCTTCAGCAGCAAGAAAGCAGAGTTAACTAAGAGACAGAAGCATTTACAGGTCAGCACTGTAAAAACACAACTAATACTGAATTACACATCTCGTTGCACAAGAAACACATTTAAGCGTGTGCATCACTGGGGAAAATGTAGTAAAAGAAGAGTAACATAATTGAACTTCAGTGGTTGTATGCACAAAAGAAAAGAGGAGCAATTCTGGTGCAAACAAACTGCACCACAGAGGACAACTAGAAGTTCCTATTGATTTAAATGGGGCTTTTTAACCTCTTGAATGGGGTTCATGGTGTTAAAAGGCCCCATTTAAATCAATAAGAATTTTTACTTGACTCCTATGGTGCAGTTTGTTCTCACAGGAATTGCTTGTCTTTTCTTTTGTACCCTATGTCTTAATAAAGAGATTTTTGTACTTACCAATAAATCCTTTTCTCTTTAATTGAGGGATTCCGTGTCCATGGGATGTAGGAGTTTCCCTATAGGAAGCAGGGTACTCTAGATGAACCTCCTCCCTCTTCCGTGTGCCTATACCCTTCCACCAATCCTTATGAACTACGTTTTCGTTTAGCAAAGTCAGGAAAGGATGAGACACTAGACCAAATCTGTCAAGAAGCAGCAGGGCATCCCAACCCAAACTAGTTTTCTGCAGGTGGGATGCCCAGAATTAGAGGGAGGAAAAGAAAACTAATGATCAATGGCCTGCAAAACATAGAGGCCAAAACTTGCATCTAAAGATGCAAATATTAACTTAATTTTTCAAAGCCCAGGACGTATTGAGGGAAAGATTTGAATGGGCTGTGATCCGGAAAGGAAATGAAATAGACTTGAATCTGTAGGCTTGTCTTATTTTCTCTTTAAGCCGCTGGGCAATATTTGTCTTTGAAGCTGGTTTGGCCTTCTTTGGGCCGTCCGAAATGACGAACATTATGTCTGCCTGTCTAAAAGACTGGGTGAGTTGAACATACTAACCATGTCCAACGTACGAAGGACTTCCACTTTTGTTACTCAGATTAGGACACAAGGAAGGAACAATTAATTCCTGATAGATGTGTGCAATGCGAAAGAGTGTCTTATATGTCAGATCTTTGATAGTGGTTTGAAAGGAGAGTATTAAAGAGACAGATTTAAATCCCACTGTGGGATAGGAGTCCTGCATGGAGGGAGTATTTTATTCACTCCTTGAGGGAGTATTTTATTCACTCCTTGAGGGAGTATTTTATTCACTCCTTGAGTGAATGTTTGACTTTTGGGAATGGTAGTGATTTTCTTTTAGAAAAGAACTGATAGTGCTGAAACTTGTTCTTGGAGAGAATTAACTCTCAGGATCTATTGAAAGATGATCACAGAAAGAAAAATATATTCTTCAAATTTGATTATATATTTTAGCTGATACAGACTTGCGAGTCCCTTGTTTCTCAAGATTTTGGTTTAAAGTTCTACTCCGTCAAAGCGAGATTGTTTAAGTTAACTAATGCTTTCTTGGAAGCAGAATCTGCATTCCATATTTTAGCCATAAAATGCAACAGACTGTGACTGTGGTAGCTGATCATTTTGCTGCCATTTTGGCAATCTCTAAGGCTACCTCACCATTGTACACTGTGGCCTCCTGAAGAAATCCTAACACAGGGATAATAGCCTCCTTTGGGGCATTGTCTTGAATGGCTTGCAAATTTTGCTAGTCCTCCATTGCACTGCATGCCTGTGCCTAAGCCAATGCAGCCATAATGATAGCTCCCTGACCTGAGAATGTAGTCTGTTGTATGAGTCTGTTCTTTTATGTTCTTTATCTTTAAGTGCAGTCGTACTCTGTACTGGAATGGTTGAATGTCAAGAGAATCTAGACACTGTGGGATCTGCCACTGGTAGATTCAACCATAGATCTATTTTTCTTGAGGGAAAGGATAAATCTGTGTAAATTCCTTCAGTATCGCTAAGGTTTTATTTGGGATACACTATTCATTTTGAATAATTTGGTCTAATTCATCATATGCTAGAAAAGTGACCGAAGATTTGCTTTCTCTGTCATCCAATATAGGTTATTGGTAACTGTGTAAAACTTTGGGTAGTCGATCTGCCCCTTTAATTAGGCAGGAACAATTCTAGAATTGAATGCATGGGGTGGAGCTTACCTTCCTTTCTTGGCTGCAGCTAGCCAACCAGCCCCAGTAAGGTTTGTTCCTTGTTGAAGACACAGGTAAGAGAACAGTTGTGCTATAGTTTTAGCTATTTTTTTATTTTTCTGTTAGAAATGGAATACAACCATTAGGCGGATTACCATAACTGACAATGCCCTTAGATGTGGCTAGCTCAGTGTTCAGGTACTTTTTGTGGACCTTAAGCCCTGGGGGGGGAAATCTTGGGTTCAAATTCTTTACTCAGGAGTTGCCTACCGAGGCTTCTTTTTAACCCCTTAAGGACTGGGAAAATCTGAGGTCGTTTTCCCTTAAGGACCTGAGAAATTCTGACCTTTTTGACTATGTCTTTGTTCAACAGTGTTTTCCCTCTTAGGCTTTTATTCCACCACTAGGTGTCTCCTGTCTATTTCTGTCTCCTTTACTTTGATAGCAAGGGAGACAGAAAAAAAGGAGACACACAGAGGTAAGCATGCGTTGTGTGCTTACCTCTGTCTCAGAATGCCGGTACATGTGATCGCTGTACAGTGATCGCATGAACTGGTAGAAGAAAGAAGGGCTGAGACTGAATGCCCTGGTCTCGGAGCGCTCAGTCTCAGCCTGGAATTAATGATAGCAGCGTGCACGGTGCAGGACCGTCATGGGTCCTTAAGGGTTTAATACATGGTAGTCTGAAGATAGAAGATCTGCAGGAAAGGTGAGCAACCCTTTGAGTACTGCAGGTTCACATGTCCCACAGTGCCCCTCCGCAGGGGTTTTTCCTTTGGAGTTCCTATTGCACACTCTGGCACTCATTGGGTTTATCTGTATGTCTGTTGGGTATTTTGGAGCAAGTTTATGTGGTAACTTAAAGGGATAGTAACACTTCGTTTTAACTTTATTTTATTTTGTAGGCATTAAAAAAACATGAAGAATGATATAAGTCTTATCTCTCAAACCTTTATGGTTTATGAGATATTCACAAGCAAAGTTCCCCACCCCGCCCCTTTTTCCTAGTGTAAGCCATCTCTTCTCAGATGTGAGTCTGGTTGTATGACAGTACAGATAACAGAAGGGGACAATTTTCTTTGTATGAAAACAATGAAAGCCCTTCCCCCCTTGACAAGTTTTTCAGCTTTTTCCATTATCTTAATTGAAGATTGTCCTTCTCTGCAGTCTACCTGGGCATCTCCCTTCTGATCTGTTTGAACAGGGGGGGTATACTTTGTTTGTGAATATCTCTTAAACCATAAAGGTTTCAGAGATAAGACTTATATCATTCTTCATGTTTTTTTAATGCCTACAAAATAAAATAAAGTTAAAATGAAGTATTACTATCCCTTTAATCCTTTAGCTGCTGGTTTTGCATCTTTTGGGGGGTTAGTGGCACTTTCCCTACTGGGTTCAGTGCTTTTTTGGGTCTTCTAACATGTTCTAGTGATGTTTCATCTACTTTTAATTACCAGTTTCAACTTTTAAAAAAATTATGTTAAAGGGGCTCTTTACCGCATAGACGCCATTGCTCCATTCATGTCTACGAAGCTATGTAGTTTGAGACATATCTCTGCAACCGCTCAACGTAGTGACTTCAGGGATGGCTCATTTTAATTGTCTGCCCTTGCTCTGTCATTCGGTTAACATTTTCAGTGTGTTGGGGGGGCTCAGGGGACTTTGGGCACTGGTGGGGTACTTTTTCTGGGAAAACTACATTTCCCATGAGCGCTTGCTTCACTCGCTCATTTGTGATTGGCTCCCACTGCAGTAGCCATTTCCAGAACGAGTATGCTATGCAGGGCTTGGACTCGCCTTCTCTCTTCTGCAGATTGATCCTTCGCCTGCCAGATACGTGTATTGTAGCGATTTCTGGGGTGAAATTTTAATCTTGCACACTGTATTTGGGTGATTCCTTATACTTTGAGATTGTCTAATCTGTTGGAGCTTGGGGCCAGGCCTAAAACAAAAGACGCTGGGGTCTCTGTGTCCCCTATTCCGTATGTCATTCAGGGCCCCAGGGACCTCCAGCCATATATTAGAGCCAGTTTGGGTGCAAGAGTTCAAGGCTGCTAATAGACACTGTCGGTCTACATTGCAACTCTTTCCATCCCAATTACAGGGGTTCTTCCACTCATGACAGACCCCTTCTTCCATCAAATCTTCCCTGCCGAAACCGCAGGGAGTAACTGATGTATCAGATTCCTCTGAGGAGGAATTCTTGGTGGATTCAGAAGTTGAGAAATGTTCCGCTGTGGGCTCCTCTCAGTTTTTTGGGGACCCCTTTGAGGCTGATCCTGATCCCTCGGCTGAGGGCCTGATCAGCTCTGTCTTAAACACTATAAACATTCCCTTAGTCCAAGAGTTTTCTTCAGTTCACTCTGATGTTTTCCAGGAGCCTAAGGAACCCCTTACTTGTTTTTCACCTAATCCCACTCTTGACCGCCTTGTGTCTGATGAGTGGAAATCTCCAGACAGGAAATCTTCTGTTTCCAAGAAATTTGCCAAGCTTTACCCCTTCTTTGAGGTGGCGCTTGCTCAGTGGGTTCATCCCCCGAAAGTGGATGCTCCTATCTCCAGGCTATCTAAGTCTACTGCCTTGCCAGTTACTGATGCTTCCGCTCTGAAAAACTGGACTGACAAGAAACGTGAGGTTTCCCTCAAGTCCAATTTTGCTACTGCAGGTACTGCCATGCGTCCAGCTTTCTCTGCGGCATGGGTTAACTGGGCCATTGCGGTCTGGACTGAACAGCTCACTCTGGCTGTCCGTCAGGGTACTTCTACTTTGGATATGTTACGGCTTCTTGCCAACATTTCTGATGTTTCCGCTGCCTTATTTGATGCCATCCGTCTGGTGGCAAGGGTTTCCACCATGTCTGTGGTTGCCAGATGAGTTCTTTGGCTCAAGATCTGGTCTGCTGACACTGCTTCCAAGAAAGCCTTGCTCTCTTTGCCTTTTCAAGGCACATCATTGTTTGGGGCAGATCTTAAGGATCTGATTAGTAAGGCCACAGGGGGTAAAAGTACCCTTCTGCCTTTGGTCCCCAGGAATAAAACGCCTCTCAAGCGTAATAGGTTTTTCCTTACTTCCAGACTGGGACACGTCCGGTGAATCAGATGGTCCCCTCAGCTCCACGTTCCTTCTCCAAGCCCAAACAGCAATGGAAGCCCAAGGTCCCCTCCAAGCCTAATGCTTTCAAGCCTTCTTCGGCATGACTCTCCAAACCCAGGTCCCCACTCAGCTGTGGGTGGCCGTCTGCGTCACTTCCACAGCCTCTGGGAGGATTCAGTGGTGGACCTGTGGATTTTACAGGTGGTGGCGGAAGGGTACAGGATCCCTTTCGTCTCTCTTCCTCCCTTTTGCTTTTTTCCCTCTCATACGCCCCAGGGAGCAGAGAAACACCGTCTGTTCAATGACGCTATCCAGGCCCTTCTGGAGCCTGTTCCAGTTCAGGACAGAGGTATGGGTTTTTACTCCAACGTCTTTGTGGTCACCAAGAAGGACAGCGGTTGTTGTCCCATTTTGGATTTGAAGGATCTCAATTCCTTTGTGATCAGGACTCATTATCACTAGGAGTCCCTAAGGACAGTGATTGCTACTATGTCCCTGGGGGAATTCCTTGCCTCTCTGGATCTTTAGAACGTGTATCTACACATCACCATTCATCCAGAGAGCAGGCAGTATCTCAGATTTGCCTGCTACCAAGGACACTTTCAGTTTTTAGTTTCCCTTTGGTCTGACTACAGCTTCTCAAGTCTTCATCCATGTCCTGGGAGCTTTAGTATCCATCCTCCATCGGGATGGCATCCAAGTTACTCCATACATGGACAACCTGCTTCTGAAAGCCCCCTCTGCGGAACTTCTTCAACTGAACAATTTGTACAGTTAGTATTTTGGGTTTCTGAAATTTTAGTGCCACAGCCTTCTTTTGTTCCCCTCTTGACTCTGACATAATGTCTATATCGAATAAAAATAAATGTTAATTTTTGTTCTCAAAGAAATCGCCCGAATGAAGATTAAACACTGCGTCACTTCATTGGTACCAACTGAGGTAAACGAGCGTGCTTGCATATATCGATCATCAGTGTGATCGCTCCTCTATAATGTTCGCTTCAGTTTCTCTTTTCCTCAGCATACAAATCTCACCGAACTTATTAAATTTGTGTGTCACATGTTCCGGATTAGAAATAGAAACATTTTTAGCCATGGTGCAATGCAGCTGTGCCCCTTTGTTGTCTTTTGTCTGATTAGAAGTACTGGATCAAGGGAATTCAATGTGTCATGCCTCCTTACATACCTCCAGACTCTGTTCTAGTCTACTGAACTCAACTACTGAATTCAATTGGATTGGTGAAAGGGTATAGGCACAGGGAATTGGAGGAGTTTCATATAGAGTGCCTTGCCTCTTATAGAGAAACTCCTATACCCCATGGTCCCTGCATCCAACAGTGACGCTAGAGAAATAAAAATATTGAAATTGGTGGGTGCCTTTCTTTGATACATATGAGCCACACAGTATGTGCATTGGGACAAACCAAGAGTGCTATAGCTGAGAAAATAAATCCTATTTATACAGCTTTTGAATCCTGGAGAGAGGCATCCAGTTCATTATATTCAAGGGGGCAGATACCCAATTTAATTCAATTCATATTTTTATTTGTCCCCTATGGGACAGTTAGTTTGCCCCAGATCTGCACAACTGCTCTGTTTTTAATTGTTCATATATCCCATTATGTTAACTTGTGCGTCTGTAAGGTGCGGTATCCATTATATAGTATTAAAGGAACAGTAAATCCTTGATGTTGTCTTTACATATCCTTCAAGTGCATAATATGTACAGATTGCCCATAGTTTTATTATTTATTTATTTTCACCTTCACCAGTTTTATTTCCATGTTTATGTTCCTGACAGTGAGCTACTTGGATCTCAGAGAAGTTTTTGGCCTTTACACCATCAAAGAAGAAAGTAATACCCTCTCCTTGAAGCGCACAGAGCATTCAATTCTATCTTGTTTTACATTTTTTTTCTTTACAATATATCACTGGACCTGCTTTCATGTTCCATGAGAGAAACGGACAGATCCGGATTCAAGGACCTAAAAGTGTAAAAAAATAAGTGACTATACACATTATGCACTTGTGGAATATGTCAAGTCAAAATAAAGAGGTGCTATTCCTTTAAATGGTTAGTAAGCCTTTGTTTTCACTTTACATCTTCTCAAGTGTATAATATGTAAAACTAAATTGTCTGTCCTTTTTCTAATCTTCACCTACGCATATTTTTTTTTACACTTTTATATCACTGACAGTGAGCTACATGGATCTTCATTTACAAAGAGTTTTCTGGTTGACACACCATCAAAGCAGATGTAATACAATGTTACACTCTGTATCACTGAATGCTCTGTGTCCTTAGTTAACATGATATCTGTTTTTATATTGTGTCACCAGACCTACTTTTATGTTCCTGACCAAGAGGTCTCTGCAATCAAATACAGGTAGCTGATTGTCAAGGTCATAAAAGTATAACCAAATAGTTGATTATAGAAAAAATAATATAGTATAGCATCCAGGGAACTGCCTTATGGAGTCAGGAAATATATATTTTTTTACCCAGCTGGGGCTTAATTGGAAATAGCCTATATATATATATATATATATATATATATATATATATATATATATATATATATGACTTTACATGGTATAGGCAAAGACACTTAAAAACCATTCCGTTAGCAATAAAGGTGCCCCCCAAAAGGCAAGCCTTTCTCTATTCTGATGTCAGTGTAGATCATGACCAATGCCAGTCTGTCTGGATGGGGTGCAGTTTGTGACCATCATTCTGCCCATTAATTGTAGTCAAGACCAGAGACCTTTCTTCTCATCAATTAGCTGGAGCTGAGAGCAGTCTACAGCACCTTCACTACTTGGATGACCCTTTTAGTATGAACATTGCATTTGAATTCAATCAGACGGTGTCACCATAGAAGGACTGAACAAGAGCAAAGTGGCTGGTCAGACCTTCAAAACACAAATAAACAAAAAACAAACAAGCAAAAAAACCTGCTGTGAGTTTTATTTTATTTTTTTCCGAATCCAGTGCAGCTGGGGAGCCATGAATTCCATGACGGTCCTGGGACGTTATGGATCCTTATGGCTCGCTGACCCATGATGTGCCAGGACCATCAAGGGTCCTTAACGGGTTAAAGACGTGTCCTGGTACTATGTGCAATTTAGATATTTACATTCTGGACAACCATTGATCTGACTGAATGGAAATTAAAACAAGAGGTGCTTGAAGGTCCTTGAATCACTGGTGACTCGGGCTGGATTTACATCTCAAGCTCCCCTAGGCAAGGCACTCTAAACCCCCTTAGCTCCACCCATGGTCACACCCCCACTCCTCACATGACCTCACACACAGTCCTGTCTGCTGTTTACTGGCACAGAAAATACTCTTGCCCTATAACAAGCAAAAATGATAAAAGCTGTAACCCCTTGGTTGCTAGAGAAATCTCCAAGATATCGCTAGCATTCAAGGGGTAAAATAATAGCCTGTAAAGTGATATAAAACTGGTGCAGGGACATTGTTCCAATTCCAAATGTTGGTGTGGTAAACACCGCTGACATTCCCCTTAAAATTTGAAGCTCTAGGCAGTTGACTGCTGTGGCTATTGGGAAATCTGGCCTTCTGTCATTCATTGCAGATGTGCCAATATAGATCTCACAAATACAACACAACAAAAAGATTCCATGCTTCTGTGCCAGAAAAAAAGGAACCCAGTTTAGTGGCGTAATGGTTCCCACCTGATCCCTGGGAGAAAGCACAAATTCTCCTTATAGCACTGGCATAGCCCTTGTGGAACTCTCCAGAGCAAATCTTTAGCTACTCCCACTAAGTTCACACTGACTTTCCCAAGGGCCTCTGAGTTGGAATGCAGCTCAAAGTCACCATCCTGAGGACAGAGTCTAGAGAACCTTTATTGCCTTCTGTGAACTTTGGGAGCTGGTTGCTTTCATTTACCACTTTCCCTTAATTTCCTTCTAACAGGGTTGAACAAAGGACTGAAACTTAGTTCCCTGAAAGTCCAAATTTTTACCTTGTAAGTTCACTTTTGATGCAAGATAGCAGAAATCACATCAATTCAGACTTTTCTGCAGGGTATAGCTTATGTGGCCTCTCCTTATAAAGAATCAACTCCTCCTTGGGACGTGAAATTGGTCATTTTACATGCTACAGAATGATCTGTTTGAAATGGGTATTAGGGGAGAGGTTAAGTATGACAAATACAACAGAGGAAGCATTTTTGTTAGAGTTAACTGTTATATGCCCTGCCTCCTGGAAGAGGATACTTTACCCCCATGGTCCCTGTTTACTGCCAAATGCCTAAGAGAAAATGATTTATTGATAAGCACAAAAATCTATCTTTTTCATTGTCAGTAATTTTATGTTATTATTTTGTGATTGTTTTTCAAGGCTGGTGTATCAAAGCTCAACGAAGCCAAGTCTCTTGTAGATGAGCTGAAACGAAAAGCTGGGGAACAGAGCTTGTTATTGAAAATGAAACAGACTGAGGCTGATTCCGCTCTACAAGAAATCACCACGTCGATGCAGGTTAATTTATGAGTACATCTGGTTATTTAAATGAACATTACAAATATCTTAAGTTTAAAACTGTCTCTCCATGGTTGTAGCTGCTGTAGCCAACCAATTGCTTGCTGGGAATGATAAGAGTTTTAGTCTAGAACAGCTGGAAGGCGATGCTCACCCCAGTCCTATTGTATGTGTCATGTCCGACCATCCACTTTTATCGATCTTCCCACTTGCGTTGATTGTAACTTCATGCTAGTGGGAGGAGATGAAGCAGAATGATGCAGAGCAAAGGTGGGCAACATGATGCCCTTCATCTGTTGCTGGAGTACAACTCAGCTGATGTAGAGGGTCAGAGCTTCTTCGCTTTAGTTGGGTTAGGATGGTGGCATCATAGAAATTCAAGATGGAAGTTGCTTCCATGAGTTTCCTTATGCAGTTCATATTGGTGGGAAACATAGGTTTGTATGTTTAAAGGATAAAAGTGTAGCATTTGTGGTGCTGTCATACAAATCTTCAACACAGCAATCTGCTCTTACCAGGAGGAAGTTGTAGTATCCTGGTTTAGGTTGTGTCATAAGAGGCAATAATTGCCCAGGAGAACAGCTTTATAGCGGGCCTATAGTTCTTGTGGACAGTCATTTGAAACTCAGAGGTTTAAACATGCATCCAAACATTTGACTAAAATGTTTTCCATAGGGGGTTGCCCACACCTAGAATTCAGAGGCTTTAACTCTTGATGCAACAGACTTGTACTTGTATAACACTCATAGGGCAAACACTATAGTACCAGCAAGATCCTGTAATAACATTCTTCTATAGATTTTCCTCATCCTTCTTTCACTACCCTTTCACTACCCCCCACCATCCTGAAAGATGATTCTTCTTTTATAGTAAATGGCCTGCTGTATCCTGGCAACTGGTGGGTTATATCAGTGATTGCATTGACTTGTCTCTATTAGGAGTCATCAGCAGCAGTTCACTTTAGTCGTTCTTGTATATTTGACTTTCACACGGCAGAACTTTATAATACAATACTGATGAGCCTTTTAGTTTCCCTGTATAAGATACAGTATTGCAAGTTTTTGTCTTAAACGCTTTATATGTGAACTAGGGACATGGTGTTATGAGTATGATAGTCGCTGCTGCACATTTTAGTGCCAGGGCTGTATCCAGCTCCCCAATTTCTGTGTGCATTTAACCCTCTGAATGCCAAAGATCTGACGTACATTGCTATTCATTGTACACATACATGGGATGCAAAGGGTTAAAGCTAGATTTGATTGTAAATGTGGAAGCAGAGGACCACGGGCAGATCAGGTTGAAGTCACTTCTCCGGGCTGTGTCAGCAGGGACTGCATAGCGCAAAAAAGAAAACTGCTAATGTCTTAAAAAGCAATTTTAATAAATAAAGCACATCTAACACAACATATTGGTAATTTTGCAAGCTATTTTAAAATTGTGTATATTGTTTTATGGTGACAGTTCCACATTAAGAGGTTCTGTTCTTGAGCAAACTGCATCATGGGCTTTAAATAAAAACTCCACAAATGTCCACTGATTTAAACAGGGCTTCTAACCCTTTGAATGGTAGAGTACTATGTGTGAAAATCAGTGGGGATTTTCATTACACCTCTTTAGCTTGATGAGAAGAGGGTTATATTTTCAACTCTTTACATTTAGTCCTCAGATATATAATGAAGTAGAAAGCCAGCTGATGGCCATAAATAGGACACGTTTGTTAAATGTTTGCCACAGGAACCATTGTCGGGCTGATCTTCCACGGCTATGCTATCTCCTTTTAGGAAGTTACATATGTAAAAAAGCTAGGCATAATACTGGTTTTTGCTATTGACTAATGAAAGTAAGTATATGCTTACACTTTTGCAGAATGCTAGTGATCAGAAAACTGAAATGGAAAAAATACAACACAAAATAGCAGAGGAGGCCGTCAAGATTGCGGAAAGAAAGCGGAAGATTGAAGATGAACTAAAGGAGGTTCAGGTAACTGCTATATACAGATGTTTGTGAATCAGAGCAGATTAACTGTTGATCTTTTGGAGTCAGGGAATAATATTTTACACACTTGGGGCTCAACTGGTAATGGCTTCAATGCTTTCCTCTGGCTCAGCAAGGTAACATGACATGGGAAGAACTTAATGTACATGTCTTGTTTTCAGTTTCATCAACTATGTTACTATATATATAGACAGGTAAAATGGCTATTTCTCTTATATCCTGTATGGAACACATCAACCATAGGATAATTTGCCTAACCTCCAGAGGGCTGGGCACTTCTAAAGAGGCAGGTCCTTAGAGGCGGAGACTTCCTTCTCTTTCTCTAGCTTTACTCTCTCCTTCCCAGATTCAAGTGATGTCATAATCAAGAGGAGCAAAGTCCTGTTAGACCTTAACCATTTTAGTGCCAGGCGGGTACGCAACGCATTGCTCTGCAATGTGTTGCTTACCACTCTGGCTATGAAGGGGTTAAGTATAACTTTCTATTTTCAGTTTAGATATGGGGCTTTATAATATCCCATTAGGCTGGCACCAATTAACTGCGTTCCCTGGAGTTGGATTGAGCAGTTCACAAGTGTATTTATGGACCATTTACCTGTGGAGGATGACTGCATGACAAGGCTCATGGCTGAACCTCTATGAAATTCTACATGTTACAGTTGGAGTCTGAAGAAAGAAGACTGGTAAATTAACCATTTGAGTGTCATGGTCCCATTACCTTTGGCACCCACTTACAATGGAGTTCTTGCCTAATCTGCACTCAATCCTTTTCTCTTTCATTAGATCTTATGTCAAGAACGGGAGTCTGACTTGCAGACATCTTTATTCCATAATGATCAATGGGATCTATTTTATGGGACATATCTTTACATCTGTTTGTTGTGCAAGGGGCAGAGTGGGCTCCAATTAAACTGCTGACCATGCCCTATCACATTGTTAGCATGGATTATGTACAGAGAACTTGGTTTTGCTGCATTTCACAGCTGTGTAGCCACCATTAGCTTAATATAAGCAATCTAAAGGAAAAACTAAATTTCCCAGAATTTCCCCATTTCCCTGGATTTTTTTCTGATTGGACGGTTGGTGATTTGGCTGCCTTTTTACTATATCATTGCTTATTATATGCAGAGGCTGACTGCTTTTCTCTCTTTTCCAGTTTAACCCCTCACAGTCAGATAAGTACCTTTGGTATCTTTTCTGTGGGGTTTTTTATCCTTATCACCACTTTGGGCTACTTTTGTCCTAGTTTGTGGTGGTTTTCTCTGAATATGTCTGATCCCAAGGGACACATACGGAAATCCAAACTTAGAGATTCAGGGTCCCCTATAACTCTTTTAGCTTATTGTTGCTTATGTCATATTTGGCTTCCAAGGAAATATTCTGGCACCCTAAGTCCCTCCAGCACTGTGGCCTCTACTACCCCTCCAGGGCCCACTGGCTTTGAACAAGAGCCTGCTTGGGTTAGAACTCTTATGACCATTCATCCAAAGGGTTTTCCACTCATGACGACCTATGCTTCAGGGGCCACATTCAGCTAGTTGGGACCTCTCTGATAAGGAGATAGATACAGAGGAAGAGGATATGGATTTTTCCTTTGGGGATCCCTATGAGGCTGAACCTTACCCCTCAGCGGAGGGGCTCATCATAGAGCTGTTGGAGACTTCAGGTCCCTGAGGCCTTTGATGTGGGGTCTTCCTCATCAGACATCTTCCACAGGTGCAAGAATGTTTCCTTCCAACAACACCTTAGATCAGGTTGTCCTGGTGGAATGGAAGACATACAATAAGAGACGTTTCCTTAGGAAGCTTATTTTCAAATTATACCCTTTTTCTGATGATACTCTAGCACAGTGTGCTTCGCCACCTGCAGATAAGCCCACTATTCTCAATGGGCCAAAAATACAGGTGTTCCATTGGTGGATTCTGCAGCCTTTAAGGACCAAGTTGACAAACATATTGATTTCTTATTAAAGGTGAACTGTGCTGCCACTGGGGCAGCTTTACAACTCATCTTTGCTTCAGCTTGGGTTGCCAGAGTGATAGTCGTTCTTTCGCGAACAACTCTCAGAAGCTATCCGTGGGGATGTTCCAAAGGAGGAACTTCTGGTTATGCTTCCCAAAATATTGGAGGCAAATGCATACCTCACTGCAGCAACCATTGCTGCCACCAGATTCTCAGGTAATTCCTCAGTATTATTTTACCGTACTTCGTTCTTTGTGGCTCAAGATTTGGTTAGATGACCAATCTTCAAAAAGATCCTTAGTATTCCTTCCTTTTGTGGACAAGCATCTCTTTGGTTTAGACCTGGGTAAAGTCATCATCAGATTTCTTAGAAACATTTATTTTTTCAGAGGACAATGCATGGGTTTTGTTCCTCCCCCTGCCATTTTGGGTCTCAGAGTGTTCAACTCCCTCAGGTCTCCCAGGCTCACCCTGCCCCAAAACCCAAGAAAGCTTAGCAGAACAAGAAGTCTGCTCAGAAGCATAAGGCTCGCAAGCCCACCCCTTATCGACTTGAGGTGTCTTGGTTTGTCTCTTCCAGTGGGAGTTTGCCTCCATCTCTTTCAAGATGTCTGGTGATCTTCTGTGATGGACCAATGGGTTTTGCTGGTCATCTCATTTAGGTACCATATAGACTTCAAGTCCTTTCCTCCTCATTGTTTCTTTTTGTCCAGAGTTCCTTGGGATCTAGATAGAGTGCCACTGATCATAAACACCAGCTCATCCCTTTTGGGCAAACATGTTGGTTCCTGTCACTACCCAGGAATGCTTCTCAGGCTTTTACTCACATTTTTTTGTGGTCCTCAGAAAGGACGGTGCCTGCTGTCCTTTTCTGGACTTGAAATGACTCAACCATTTTGTTAAAAGCCACGCAATTCAAGAGGTAGCCCTGCGGCCTTTTAGCTCAGTAATGTGTCCAGGAGAGTACCTAGCCTCCCTAGACCTTTAGGATTCTTATCTGCATGTCTCAATTCATCCCGACCACCAGTGTTTCCTTTGCTTCGCCTTTGAGTGCAGTCACTACCATTTCACTGCCCTCCCTTTTGGCCTTGCTGCAGCTCCAATAATCAATGCAGCTCTGGCCACCTGTGTCCACTCACAAGGGATTTCCCTGACTCTAAATGATGTTCTGATCAAGGCTCCCTTGGAGGACATTCTGTCCTATCACGTGCAAAACCCTCAATCTTGGGAAGTCCTCACCAGTTCCTTCTCAGTCGGCATGCTTCTTGGGAACGAGATTTGACACCCTTTATGGGACAGTGTTTTTTCCAGAAGACAAGATCAAGATTCTGTTTTGAGACATGACCCAAGCTCTGGCCTGGCCTTCAACAGTGATAAGTACATGAGAGTTGGAACATCTGTTGTCCACCCTGGAAGTGGTCCCCTATACTCTGTTCCACACAAGGGAGTGTCAGCTGGTCATCTTCAGGAGCGTGTCAAGACAGTGCTTTCATCTGACACCAGGTCTCTTTTCTCGAACGAAGGAAGACCTATGCTAGTGGCTTAATCAACCTAATCAGGAGGCCCCTTTGTATGCCAGATTGGACCATGGTCACTACAGACACCAGTCTTAGAGGCTAGACAGTAACTCTGAGTACCCTGACATCTCAAGGCCACTGGACAGGGGAGGAGAGTCTCCAGTCAATCAACATCATGGAAATTCTAACCATTCATCTACAGCTTCTTCTCTGGCCCTAGGTATTGACGTGAACCCCAGTGAGGATCCGTTCTGACAAAGCAACAGTGGTTTCATACATCAACCAGAAAGGAGGACCTCAAAGTGAATCAGTCTGGATGGAGGTTCGGTAACTCCTTCAGTAGGCGGAAGCTTGTGTACCAGCCATCTCAGCAGTCCACATCTCAGGAATGGAGAACATGGTTGCCAAGATCTGGATCCAGGAAACTGGGAACTCAACCAGGAGTTTAGAACAGATGGATTCCTATCAGTGGACCTAATGGCATCCCTCAAGGACAGGAAGGTCCCACAGTTCTGCACCAAGGCAAAAGATTGCTGTCCATCCCATTGAACTTTCATCTGGCCTATGTGTTCCGTCCTTTGCTTCCCTTCCAGAGTACTAGGGAAAATCAAGCTGAAGAATGCTCTGGTCTTCTTGATTGCATCTTTTGACCCCTTATGGCCTGGTTTGCTAATTGTCTTTACCTGTCCATTGAGGAACCATTTTGTCTTCCTTTGAGACCATATTTTATGACACATGGTTTCCCTAGTTTCCAGCAGGTGGAAAGACTGGTCTTGACGGCATGACTCTTGAAGCCAGCATCTTGAAGAGGAAAGGTCTCTCGGATTATGTCATCACCATCATGATCCAAGAGAGGAAACCCATTTGGTCCAAAGCCTATCATAGAATCTAGTCCCCCTTTTTTTTTTTTCTACCAGTGGTGCACTGATAGGTATGTATCTCCTCAGTCCTTCAGGCTTCCTATGATTTTGGCTTTCATGCAAGATGTTTGAACAAAGGTTTCAGTCGGATCTCCATCAAGGTACAGATCTCGGCACTTTCAGTCCTCTTCCAGAATCAAATTGCTCTCGCATCATATGATAAGACCTTTGTTCAAGGGATGGCTCATGCCTTCCCCTCCTTTAAGGGCCCCACTCCAATGTGGGATCTTATCTTGGTCTTCTCTTCCTTCAGAAACCTCCCTTTGAACCTCCTTCTTAAGTTTCCTTGCATTATATGACACTTAAAATGGCCTTTTTTATTGCCATTGTTTCTTTAAGAAGAGTTGCTGCGCTACAAGCTTTGTCTTGTAATTCGACCTTGCTGGTTTTTCATCAGGACAAGGCAGTCCTTCATACCTCTAGAGGTTTCTTACCTAAAGTGGTTTCCAACTTTAACATCAACCAGGAAATTGTCTTTCCTTCCATTTGTTATGACCCTTCCACCATGCAGGAAAGGGATTTTCACCTCTTGGATGTAGTTTGAAGACTTAACTGTTATGTGCATCACATACAGCTCTTTAGAAAGGCTGATTTTGTCTGTCATCTCTTTGATCGAGTCTTTCATCTGGCAGGTGTATGTGATTAGAAAGAAACCTGTCCCTTTCCGAGTCACGGCACACTCCACTAGGTCTGTGGGCGGTTCCTGGTCCTGCAAAAGTCATCCTTAGTCGATCAACTGTTCGAGGTGGCTACATGGTCATTTTTGCACACATTCACTAAACACTACCATGTCTAAGTCCTGCAGGTGGTTGTGGCTGTTTAACCCCTTAAGGACCCATGAAGGTCCAGGACCGTCATGACTTGTTTTCCCTTAAGGACCGGGCTCCCTGCGCGGCTGCACGCAGTTTGGGAAGTCCAGAATCGGATTCTAAAAAAAAAAAAATATATATATATATGGGCCATGGTCCTTAAATGACGGCCGCGTGCATGCGCGCCCGTCACCTAAGGGGTTAAGGACTTTTTTCTTATCTCTACATCCTTTTCAGTAGTTTTGAACCCTGTTGGGTTCTGTTCGGCTGTTTGCTATGTCAGTTTGGAGTCTGTTGACACCTGAGGTTACATATTGCCTGTTTAGTCCTTTTTTCTCTTTTCCTTCCCATGAATCTTTGTGGGTGCTTTGGTATATCCCCATGATTCCTGTGTTCCATATATGATCAAAGAGAATACAGGATTGTATTGAACTTACTGCTAAATCCTTTTCTTATAATCCATATGGAATGCCGTACTCCCACCCGGAGAAAAACCTACTTGTATTTCCTTTGCCGGGCAGAGGAGTCTTTGTTCTGGGGGTTTCCTTCCTTCCTTCCTTCTTTTCTGCTTCTTGATTCTTGTGCTGTTTTGCTATACACGGAACTGAGGGTCTGTAGGCAGAGCTGGAGGAAGTAGATAGAGTCTCCACATCAAAGGTCCTGTCTTTTTTAAAGTGCCCTACCCTTTGGACGAGGGGAGCCTTACACCATGGTTCATGTGTTCCATATAGGCTAAGAGAAAATTATTTAACGGTAAGTTCACTAAAATCCTAGTTTCCCTGGAAATTACCTGGTACACACCCATGTAAAAGCAAGCACATAGGTTCTTGTGTTTACAGACAAAATCCCTGTTTTAATTAAATGAATGAGGATTTTAACTTGTCTCCTAAAATGCAGTTTGTTTACTTCAGATTTTTTTTACACACTAGGTCCATTGAGACAAAGGCAAAAGTGGAGCAATTCAGGCACAAAGAGAATGCATCTAAGGGACTAAATAAAATACCCATTCGTTTAAATGAAGCGTTTAACCCCTTTAATGATATAGAGTAATGTTGAGAACTTTCTATCATTCATGTGTAAGTCCTAATTAAATAAGCCAAAATAATTTTTGATTGTTCTGTGTAGTGCAACTGGTTTGACCCAGAATTCCTTCACCTTTTATTTTTGTGCTTGCTGCCCTGTGTTATTTTGTGACTAGTGATGAGGATTCATACACTGACCATATTAAAGGGATAGTAATACTTCGTTTTAACTTTATTTTATTTTGTAGGCATTAAAAAAACATGAAGAATGATATAAGTCTTATCTCTCAAACCTTTATGGTTTAAGAGATGTTCACAAACAAAGTACCCCCCCCCCCTGTTCAAACAGATCAGAAGGGAGATGCCCAGGTAGACTGCAGAGAGGGACAATCTTCAATTAAGATAAGGGAAAAAACTAAAAAACTTGTCAAGGGGGGAAGGGCTTTCATTGTTTTCATACAAAGAAAATTGTCCCCTTCTGTTATCTGTCTGGTCATACAACCAGATTCACATCTGAGAAGAGATGGCTTACACTAGGTAAAAGGGGTGGGGAGGGGAAACTTTGCTTGTGAATATCTCATAAACCATAAAGGTTTGAGAGATAAGACTTTTATCATTCTTCATGTATTTTTAATGCCTACAAAATAAAATAAAGTTAAAACGAAGTATTACTATCCCTTTAAGCACTGTATGCACAAATGTGAAATAATTCTAGAGAAAAAAACATTTGCAATAGGACCTCCAATGTGTGTGTATGTATACATGCAATACAGGGCTAAAAGTATTTGGACACCTGCTTGTCGAACATCTAATTTAGTAATCATGGACATTAATATGGAGTCAGTCCTCCCTTTATTTCTTTATCAGCCTCCTCTCTTCTGGGAAGGTTAGCCACCACATGTTGGAACATTGCTGTGGGGATTTGCTTCCATTGAGCCACAAAATCATTAATTCCAAAAGTGTTTGACGGGGTTAAGGTCAGGGCTTTGTGCAAACCAGTCAAGTTCTTCCACCTCCGTTTCACCAAATAATTTCTGCATGGACCTTACTTTACGCAGGGGCTTTTCCATGCGGAAATGATAAAGGGCCTTCCCTAAATTGTTGCCACAAATTTGGAAGCACAGAATCCTCTAGAATGTCACTGTATGCTTTATTGTTAAGATGTCCCTTCACTGAAAGTAAAGGTCTTAGCCTGAACAATGAAAAACAGCCCCAGACAACAATTCCTCCTACAATAAACTGTACAGTTGGCACTATGCAGTGAGGCAGGTAGTGTTATCCTGAGGTCCGCCAAACCCAGAGTTATTCATCAGACTTCCAGATGGTGGTGTGTTTCATCGCTCCAGAGAACGTGTTATCACTGCTCAAGAGTCCAGTGGTGATGAGATTTACAACTCTCCAACTGACACTTGGCAAGGGCATGGTGATCTTAAAGGGATAGTAATACTTCGTTTTATCTTTATTTTATTTTGTAGGCATTAAAAAAACATGAAGAATTATATAAGTCTTATCTCTCAAACCTTTATGGTTTAAGAGATATTCACAAGCAAAGTTTCCCCCTCCCGCCCCTTTTTCCTAGTGTAAGCCATCTCTTCTCAGATGTGTATCTGGTTGTAAGACCAGACAGATAACAGCAGGGGACAATTTTCTTTGTATGAAAACAATGAAAGCCCTTCCCCCCTTGACAAGTTTTTCAGCTTTTCCCCTTGTTTTAATTGAAGATTGTCCCTCTCTGCAGTCTACCTGGGCACCTCCCTTCTGATCTGGCTGAACGGTGGGGGGGATACTTTGTTTGTGAATATCTCCTAAACCATAAAGGTTTGAGAGATAAGACTTGTATCGTTCTTCATGTTTTTTTAATGCCTACAAAATAAAATAAAGATTACTATCCCTTTAAGCTTGAATGCTGCTCCTTGACCATGGAAAGCCATTTCATGAATCTTCTGATGAACAGTTCTTGTGCTGACAATGGTTCCAGAGGTAGTTTGGGACTCGGTAGTGAGTGTTTCAGCTGAGGACATGTGAGTTTTACTTGCTACATGTTTCAGCACTAGGCGGTCATGTTCTGTGGCCTACCACTTGATGGTTGATCTGTTGTTGCTCCTAGACGTTTCCACTTAACGATAACAGCACTTAAAGGTGTCCAGGACACCTTCAGAAGGCAGAAATTTGATTAACTGACTTGGAAGGTGGCATTATATTATGGTGCCACATTGCAAGTCACTGGACTCTGCACTACAGGCCATTCTATTGCCATTATTGGTCTTTTGAAATTGCATGTCTGTGTACTTGAGTTTATTGATTTTATACACCTGTCAGATTTTGGTGTTGCTGAAATAGCCGAATCCTCTTAATTAGAAAGTGCGTTCATATACTTTTTTGGCCCTGTATTGTGTGTGTGTAATATAAAATATTTCAGACCTCAGACTGGATTATTGTATATTGCCTGTGCTGTATGTATTCCTGGTTTTAGCTCCAAATTTCTTTATAGACTACAGTAAAAATGTTGGGATCAATATTTTGATAACCCTTGTCATGTGATAAGCTATGTCCATAGAAGTTCTCCTAGCTTCACTATTATCTATGGCAGAGATAGGCAAAATGAGGCCTGCATGCAGGTTTTATCTAACCCTTGGATCTGACTACATATACACATACAGTAGATCTGCTGTACTGAGAACTTGTGCTGTATACTGTTCTGTATTACTGTCTATAACAAACCCATATCAACTCACTTATTTCAAGTTGGGTTTTTAGTTGTATAGATTAGATAAAACATGTTAAAGTCCTGTCTGCCTTAACTGGGGTGCCTTGGCATGGCACGCAAGCTATAACTTATTTTGGGTAAACTAGGAATCTAAATACTCAGCCTGAATCAAGTGAGTTAATATGTTGCTGTGATGTAAGCTATACACAAGTATAGTGAAGGGGTGTCTTCTATTGGCATTTGTTTTAATTGGGGGATTTGTGAAGGGTCCCCTCTTTCCTTGCTAAACTCCATAAATTGTGCTGAGTTTTTATACTTCTTTTTTTGGTATACTGAGAAAATATTACTTCTGGCTCTCTTTGCAGGGAAAAATCATCAAATGTTATACTTTATGAAACTTGCGACTGATGCCAAATGTATCATTGTAATAGTGCAGAGAGAGCTGAATTGATACATTGTGCAGCTTCATATCAGTTAGTCTATGATCAGATGCACAAAAGCCTCACTCATTTTTACTGACACCTTAGTCAGGAATGACACAGTCCACATGCAGACCTACAAATACTTTTTGAATATAGGTGTGACCCTCAATAATTACCCAGTTAATCTATAGTAATGTAAGGAATATAATTTTATTTTTGTTCATAGCCTTTGGTCAACGAGGCAAAACAAGCAGTTGGAAACATTAAACCAGAGTCTTTGTCTGAGATCCGCTCACTGCGCATGCCACCAGACATAATCCGGGATATTCTTGAAGGAGTTCTAAGGCTTATGGGTATTTTTGATACATCGTGGGTTAGTATGAAAAGGTAAGATGGTCTATTACTGGCTAGGAAGGCCATTCATTCATTTAAATAATCTTTTTGTTAGTATTTCCAATAAACCTAATATAAACCTAATTTGACAGAATAGTAATTTTCATGAAAATACAACTATATTTTAAGACCATTTGGTTGAGTAAAACAAGTGTATTCAAACCACTGGCTGGTGAGTTATTCAAAATGTATTACTGATCAAAATGATTTATTTATTGTTGCTTTGATCAATAGAGCCAACAAGTGACCATATAACAAAATACCATTTTTCAGTTGCTGCCTATGGAGAGTTTTTAGCAGTACACTGAAGCTTTCCTCAGTAATGCCAGAGGCTAAAAATGCATCGTTCGGTTGGTGTCTATGATGAGTTTGTAACATGAGGACTTCACAGTTGTACTGTCTGGATGCATTTTAACCAGCACAATGCACTGGAGGTGTCTCCAGCATCCAATAGGTTCAACTAGCAAAATGATATAGGAGTCACGTAGTCAGTTGGAAGGAAGAATGTTAAAGTAATACTAATGTTTCACAAAAAAAGCAGCTCCAATTAATCTTCATAGTATTTGGGCCATGGAGAGTGTTATTTCAATATCCCCCCTCTTTTACCTAGTGTAAGCCACCTCCCCTCAGATGTGGAATCTGGTCCTGGGACCAGACAGCTCACAGCAAGGGGCAATCTTCTTACCGTGAGCATAAGTTAAACCCTGCCCCCTTGACAGGTTTTTCAGGTTTTTCCTTATGATCACTACGATCCTACCTGACAGTCTTGGTGCTCTGAGGTGAGCAGTGTTATATCAGTAAAAGGGGCGGGGGGGTATTTTATCATTCAATTACTCTTGAACTACAACTCTGACAGAATTGAAATAACACTCTCCATGGCCCAAATACTATAAAGATTAACTGGAGCTGCTTTTATTGTGAAACATTACTATCCCTGTAATAACATTTTTTTCCTTAATGGTCAAATTAGGATTACTGTAAAATATTACATATATTGCTAAAAATGTTGCTCCTTTTCATCTTATGTGAAGTGGGAAGTTTGTATTACCCTCAATATGCTGCCACCTTCTCACCCCCTCTGGAGGCATCTGGGATATCTGCGCATCAAGCGGCATGCTCTCATTTGCAGCTCTCTTTCCACATATTCCTGTGCGGAACTGTGTTACTGCAAGATAATGGCAGTGCCCCTTTAGGCCCTGGAGGTCCACGCACGACGCTACTGTAGTTACAGTTCGCAGGGGTGTATTCATTAGATCTACGGCAGTGCAATACCATTATCTTTAACACAGGTCCTAACAGGGGAATGCGGTAAGTAGGCTGTAAATGCAAGCATACCACCAGAGTCCTCCAGAGGGGGGGTAAATAGAGGAAGGGGAAGATGGCAGCATATTGATTTGGGTGGAGGGAGGGAAACAGACAAAAAAACCCTTTTTTTGTAGGTGGGGAGGAAAGGAAAACAAGAGTGAGTATTATACTTAGGCACTTTTGTTTTCCCTTAAAATCTTGGGTATAATTTACAGATGAGTATTATACACAGGTCGTACTATACCTGAGATTTTACTGTAATTGTAACATTCTCATTTGTGTGTGCTGATTATTTGTTTGTTTATAGCTTTCTGGCTAAGCGAGGCGTGCGGGAAGACATTGTTACATTTGATGCTAGAAATATTAGTAATGAAATACGAACTAGTGTGGAAGAGCTTCTTGAGAAGAACAGGACATCTTTTGATGCAAAGGTATATATCTTTAAACTATAATTCTACAGATGTCTGTCTATCTATCTATATGAATATATCTAAAGATATGTGGTAACAGACCTTAAACAATGTTTCAAAACAATCCTATATAATAATTTGCTAGAAAGTTTGTAACGACGCAGTCATGTGCAGTAGAGACTGCCCGTGATGAGGCTGATACAGAGCTGGGCGTTCCGAACGAGCATCCCGCTCTGTATCAGCCGTGGAGCGTCCAGTCTCTACTGAGCATGACTGCACCGCGACCGGCTGGCACGGGCTGTCTCTACTATGTAAGACTGCCCCTCAACCTGCTGGCAGTGGCACTGTGGCCCGTGTAACGGGCTCTTCAACTAGTGTTTCAATAAAAGACATACAGTCACGGAGTACATAGTGTTGGGTTCAAAGACATATTATCACATTGATGTACATACACTTTCATACAGTCACACATAGATATGCTGCTTTTATGGATACATTGTTCTTTGCCTAGTACCACACACACCTGATGGATTAAATAGTAACATAGTAGATAAGGCTGAAAAAAGACATACGTTCATCAAGTCCAGCCCATGCCAGTAACACCCCTGCTGATCCAGAGGAAGGCAACAAAAAAGCCCTCTGGAGCAACTTCCAATGTAGTCCCAACTCATTCATCTTTCCATCCATCCATGTCTGTGGATGTCTGTGTGATACTGTCTGTCAATCTGTCAGTACCTTTGTATTAGTATGATAGTTTGTCTGTCAGTCTGACACTGTGTGTGTGTGTGTGTGTGTGTGTGTGTGTCAGTGTCCTAGTATATTTGACAGCGTATGTAGGTATGTCAGTTTTATAGCCTATGTCTATGTGATTTTGTGTAAGAGTGGGATTTTGTTAACGAGCAATTGCTCCTATTTTGTGACTGACATACAATATAACTATTTTTATTCAGAATGCTAAAAGAGCCAGTGCTGCGGCTGCCCCCTTGGCTGCGTGGGTCAAGGCCAATGTGCAGTATTCCCATGTGCTGGAGAAGATTGAGCCTCTGGAGAAGGAGCAGTCTGTACTGGAGTCGTAAGTGTCAGGGCCTTCTGTTCAGATGTAAAATAGAATCATTCTGGTGCAAAGGGAGGAAATACAAATCCCCAGAATTTTGTTTATTTAAATGATGGTTTTAACCCTTTGAATGCTAGAGGTCTTAAGTGCATTGCAAAGTAATGTGCTGGCAACCATTCTAGCATACAAAATCTTAAAAGCACAATTTCATTTAGTGGGAATTTTCATTTCTCTCCTATGGAGCAGTTGCTTTGCCCCAGAATTACTCTTATTTAGACAAACTTTCACTGTCCCAATGGAATGTATCTCGCTAGTATCACATATCAAGCGTGTGGAGAAGTATGCCCAAGGAATATGTGGCTCTTAATTTGTTTAACAGAAAGACTTACCAGGTTGGGTTCCTCATACATAGTCAGGTATAACTATATGCCTTGCTCTCTTCTGCATTTGTTCATTGTCTAACTCTCTAGTTAGGTACAGTTTACAAACTGATTAAGGGAAGCTGACCCCTACAAAAACCATTCAGGACCATGTAAAAGTATAATAATGTTTCTCTGTTGTCCAATACGGGTTACTGGTAACTCTGGGTAGGCGATCCGTCCCTTTAAGTAGGCAGGTACAATTCTAGAATTGTATGCAGGGGGTGGAGCCTACCTTCCCTCCTTGGCTGCAGCTAGCCAACCAGCTCCAGAAAGATTTTTTTTTCCTTGGAGAAGATAACACAGGCAAGAGAACAGTTCTGCTATAGCTTTAGAAGTTTTCTGTTTTTCTTTTAGAAATGGAATACAACCATTAGGCGGATTACCATAACGAAAAATGCCCTTAGATGCGGCTAGCTCAGTGACCAGGTGCTTTTTGTGGACCTTAAGCCCTGGGGGAAAAATCTTGGTTACAAGTTCTTTCCTCAGGAGTCGCCCACCGAGGCTTCTTCTTTAAATATGGTAATCTGAAGACAGAAGATCTGCAGGAAGAGTGAGCTACCCTTTGAGTGCTGCAGGTCCACTTGTCCCACAGTGCCCCTCCGCACAGGGGTGTTCCATTTGCAGTTCCTATTGCACACTCCTGCACTCATTGGGTGTATCTGTATGTCTGTTGGATGTTTTGGAGCAGGTTTATGGGATAACTTAACCCTTTAGCTGCTGGATTGGCATTTTTTTGGGGGTTTCTAACACTTTTCCTACTGGTTTAGTGTTTTTTGGGTGTCCTAACATGTTCTAGTGATGTTTTAGGTATTTTAGTTTTACACTTTCAATTTTGTAAAATTTAAGTGGCACGCTTTACCGCATAGATGACATTGCTCCATTCACTTCTATGGGACTGTATTGTTTGGGACATATCTCTGCAACCATTTAACCTAGCGACTTCAGAGATGGCTCATTTTACTTGTCTGCCCTTGCTCTATCATCCGGTTCATGTTCCTAGTGTGTTGGGGGGCTCAGGTGGCTTTGGGCACTGTTTGGGGTACTTTTGTGGGAAAACTACATTTCCCATGAGAGATTGCTTCGTGTGCTCGTTTCTGATTGGCTCCCGCCACGGCAGTCGTTTTGTGCTCTTTCCAGAATGAGTATCCTACGCAGGGCTTGGACTCTCCTTCTCTCCTCTGCTGATTAACCCTTCGCCTGCCAGATAAGTTTATTTTAGCGATTTCTGGGGTGAAACTTTAATCATCCTATATAATAATTCGCTAAATTGTGTGTAACGCCGCGACATGCGCAGTACACACTGCTGCATGTGCTGCAGTCATGCGCAGTAGAGGCTGCCCGCGCGCGGCTGATACAGAGCTGGGCGCTCTGAAGGAGCGTCCAGCTCTGTATCAGCCGTGGCGCGAGCAGTCTCTACTGCGCATGACTGCCCCGCGACCGGGTGGCAGTGGCACTGTGGCCCGTGTAACGGGCTGTTCAACTAGTACACTCTATAATTGGGTGATTTCTTATACAGTAAGTTTATTTGACACTGTGAGAATGTCTATACTGCTGGAGCTTGGGTCCACACCTAAGACTAAGGAGGCTGGGATCTCTGTATCCCCGATTGCGCATTGCTCTCCCTGTCACTCAGTGCTACCTAGAGAATTCTTAGGCCACTTATATCCAGCATGTTCTGATGTTCCTGAAAGTATTCCAGGGACATCCAGCCATGCATTAGAGCCAGCTTGGGTGCAAGAGTTCAAGGCTGCTACTAGGAACCTTAGGTCCACTTTGCAACTCTTTCCATCCCAGTTACAGGGGATCTTTCACTCTTGGAAGGCCCCCTCCTCAGTCAAGTTTTCCCTGCCCAAACCTCTGGGAGTACCTGATGTGTCAGATTCCTCTGAAGAGGAACTGCTGGTGGATTCAGATGTTGAGAAATGTTCTGCTGTGGGCTCCTCTCAGTTTTTTAGGGATCCTTTTGAGGCTGAGCCTGAGCCCTCCACTGAGGGCCTCATAAGGGCTGTCTTGACTACGCTTAACATTCCCTTAGTTCAGGAGGTTCCTTCTGATCCATCTGATGTGTTCCAGGAGCCTAAAAAGCCCCTTACTTGCTTTTCACGTAACCCCACTCTTGAGCGCCTTGTGTCTGAGGAGTGGGAATCCCCGGACAGGAAACCTTCTGTGTCCAAGAAATTTGCCGAGCTTTATCCCTTTTCTGAGGCCGCGCTTACTCAGTGGGATCATCCTCCCAAAGTGGATGCTCCTATTTCCAGGCTGTCTAAGTCTACTGCCTTACCAGTCTCTGATGCGTCTACTCTGAAGGACTGGACTCACCAGAAACTTGAGGTCTCCCTCAAGTCCATTTTTGCCACTGCTGGTTCTGTGATGTGTCCAGCATTCACTGCAGCATAGTTGAACCAGGCCATTGCGTTCTGGACTGAACAGCTCACCCTGGCTGTCCGTCAGGATGTTCCTAATTCGGATAAGTTGCACTTTCTTGCCAACATTTCTGAGGCACAGCACTATGTTTCTGCTGCCTTATTTGATGCCATCCGTTTGGTGGCTAGGGTTTCCACCATGTCTGTGGTGGCCAGACGAGCTCTTTGGCTCAAGATCTGGTCTGCAGACACTGCTTCTAAGAAAGCATAGTTCTCCCTATCCTTTCAGGATACCTCCTTGTTTGGGCCAGACATTAAGGATCTGATCAGTGAGACCACAGGGGGTAAGAGTAATCTTCTACCCTTGTTTCCCAGGAAGAAATTGGCACTTAAGCGTAATCGGTATTTTTGTTCCTTTCAGAATGAGACACGTCAGGCGAACCAGACGGTTCCTTCAGCTCCGCTTACCTCCTCCAAGCCCAAACAGCAATGGAAGCTCAAGGTCTCTTCCAAGCCTTCTTCGGCATGACTCACCGAACCCAGGTCCACACTCTGCTGTGGGTGGTTGTCTGCGACACTATCACAGCATTTGGGAGGATTCAGTGATGGACCCTTGGGTTTTACAGGTGGTGACGGAAGGGTATAGGATCCCCTTCATCTCTCTTCCTCCCTTTCACTTTCTTCCTTCTCACACGCCTCAGGGCGCAGAAAACGCCATCTGTTCGACGGCGCTGTTCAGGCACTTCTGGACAAGGACGTTCTAGAGCCGGTTCCAGCTCAGGACAGAGGTATGGCGTTTTACTCGAACCTCTTTTTGGTCTCCAAGAAGGACAGTGGCTGTCGTCCCATTTTGGATTTAAAAGATCTCAATTCCTTTGTGATCCGGACTCATTATCACCCGGAGTCTCTATGCACGGTGATTGCTGCCATGTCCCCAGGGGAATTCCTTGTATCTCTGGATCTTCTGGACACGTACTTACACATTGCCATTCATCCAGAGAGCCGACAGTACTTTCAATTTGCCTGTGACGGGGACATTTTCAGTTTTCAGGTCATCCATTTGGTCTGACGACTGCTCCTCAAGTATTCAGCCGTGTCCTGGGAGCTTTAGTGTCGTCCTCCACCAGAACGGCATCATCAGTTACTCCATACATGGACGACCTGCTTATGAAAGCCCCTTCTGCAGACCTTCTTCATCAGCAGGTTCAGCAATGCATTCATGCTCTCACCCATCACAGGTGGATCATCAACATGGACAAGTCAGATCTTATCCCATCCCAGCGTCTGGTCTTCCTGGGCCTTCTCTTCGACACTCAGAAGAGCTTGGTGTTCCTCACAGACGAGGTGGCTCACCAGATCGCCCACAGGGTTTCTGCGGTTCTGGCTCAAGATCCAGTTCCAGCCAAGAAGCTGTCCGAGTAGAGTCCGACAACGCCACGGCCATGGCTTATATCAGCAATCAGGGTGGAACAAGAAGTCTCGCTGCTTGGTTAGAGGTCAAGGCTATTTTGTCCTGGATAGAAGAACACATTCCTGCGATTTCCGCAATGCACATTCCCAGCGTAGACAACGTCATGGCGGACTTCCTCAGTCAAAACACAGTGGACAGCGGAGAGTGGGAGCTGCAGCCAGAGGTGTTCAACCTCATTGTTCAGAAATGGGGTCTTACATCGACCTGATGGCAACAAGACACAACAGGAAGGTACCGAGATTCTGCTCTCGACGGAGAGACCCTCTGGCTCTGGCAGTAGATGCGATGTCCATTCCTTGATTTTTCCCTCTGGCCTACATCTTTCCTCCCCTCCCAATGTTGCACAGGTTGTTACGGAAATTACGACTGGAGTGTTGTCCAGTTATTCTGATTGCTCCGTACTGGCCTTGTCAGGCTTGGTTTCAGGAGCTTCTGGATCTGTCTGTGGCGGAGCCATTTCGGCTCCCTTGCCATCCGGATCTTCTTCTACAGGGCTACTTGTGGAAAGAGGATGTTCATCGGCTAGCTTTGACGGCTTGGAAATTGAATCCTCAATATTGAAGAAGAAAGGGTTTTCTTCTGGTGTGGTGGCTATTATTCTCAGTGCCCGCAAACCTGTTTCTTCCAATATCTACCATCGTGTCTAGTCGACTTTTCTGTCTTGGTGTGCTGACAAGGAGCTGTCTCAGGATTTTGATCTGCCTACGGTCCTGGCCTTCTTGCAGGATGGTGTGGATAAGGGCCTCAGTTTGAGTTCCCTTAAAGTTCAGACTTCTGCTCTTTCTGTTTTCTTTCAGAGGCGCATTGCCATCCTTCCTGATGTCAAGGTTTTCTTCCAGGGCTTTCTCCCAAAGGTGGTCTCTGAGTTCCACATCAACCAGGAGATTTTTGTGCCCTCTTTCTGCCCAGACTCTACCTCTGACAAGGAGAGGGTGCGTTGTCTCAAGTTTTATGTACATCGCACTGAGTCTGTCAGGCAGTCAGACGCTCCTAGGCTCCTAGGGCAGGAAGACCTGCATCGAAGGTGCCTATTGCTTCTTGGATCAAGTTCACTATTCGTAAGGCTTACAAGCTGAGGAAGAAGCCTGTCCCTTTCAGTGTCACGGCTCATTCTACAAGATCTGTTGGGACCTCTTGGGCTAACAAGACTCAGGCCTCCACTGATCAGCTGTGCAAGGTGGCCACTTGGTCGTCTGTGCACACCTTCTCGAAGCACTACTGTGTTGATGTGCTGGCATCAGCTGACGCCAGCTTTGGAAGGAAAATCCTAGAGGCAGTCTTGCCTGTCTAGGATCTTCTTTGGTTCTTGGTGCTTCCTTCACTTTTGAGCCCTGTTGCCTCTAGTTCATTGTGCTGTGTAACAGTTCCTGCGGTGTTGTTACCCCTGTACAGCGTCCATTGACACTTCGGTTGTTTTGTTGGGCTATCTCTGATCTGATGGTTCATATCTGCACTGCTGACTTTGGGGGCCTTGCGCCTGATCCTTACCTATCTTCCCGCCTCTGGGAAACTCAATGGTTTGACATCCCAGAGTTACCAGTAACCTGTATTGGACGACAGAGAAAAGAGGATTTTAGTCTTACCTGTTAAATCAATTTCTCTTAATCCATACAGGTTACTGGTCTCCCACCCTGTCAAGGTACCATGCTTGGCTCTCCTGTCGCAGACTATGGGGGGTCCTTCGGGGTCATGCTCACATGAGTCTTCTTGCCCTTCACTATCTAGTCAATAGTTAGTGTGTCAAATCTTTCTGGAGCTGGTTGGCTAGCTGCAGCCAATGAGGGAAGGTAGGCTCCTCCCCATGCATACAATACTAGAATTGTTCCTGCCTACATAAAGGGGCAGATCGCCTACCCAGAGTTACCAGTAACCTGTATGGACTACGAGAAAAGGATTCAACAGGTAAGACTAAAATCCTCTTTTCATTAAAAAAAAGCAGCTCCGATTAATCTTCATAGTATTTGGGACATGAAGTAATTGAATAATAAAGTATCCCCCTCCCGCCCCTTATACCTAGTATAACACTGCTCCCCTCAGAGCATTAAGACTTTCTGGATGGATCAGTCTTTAGTGAGCATAAGGAAAAACCTGTCAAGGAGGGCAGGGTTTTCCTTAGCGGTGAGCTGTCCTGTTAAGAGACCAGATTTCACACTTGAGGGAGGTGGCTTACACTAGGTAAAAAGGGGAAGCAGGGGGATATTTAATCATTAAATTCTTGAACTGCAACTCTATAAAACTCTCCATGGCCCAAATATTATGAAGATTAATCTGAGCTTCTTTTTTTGTGAAACATTACTATCTCTCTAAGCTTATAGTTGGCTTAGAGGAGGTGTGAACTAATAACAGTAAATTTGCCTTACCAAATGAACAAATTCATAGGTGTAAAACCAAGGTTTTGTATTTTTTTTTATTTATTTGGCCTCAACTCCCATCATCCTGTTGGCTGACTGAGGATATGTAGTCCAACAGCAGTTAGAGAGATATGTTTCCCACACCCTGGGGCTATAGAATATATTTAGAAGTGGGTGCAACAGTTCATGGGGGTTGTAAACTTCTTGTAGGTAAAAACAAAACAAAAACACCCACACTCTTCAAATTTTTGGGGGTTCTTGAAGATTTTGATTGAGACACTCTAAGTTAATGTCTCAAATTGTGGTAGTAGTACCCCAGGGGGTACTTGGCATACAGACAGGGGATACCTGTCCAGGTATGACCTGCCCACTTTGTACATGTTACTGCCTGTACTGTGGAACTATGACAGTGGCTGAGGATCAGTTCATCACATCTTTACTGTGGCTATATGCTCCAGATTGATAAGTACTCATTGGCTGCTTCTGGTGATCAGTACAGGCAAAGAATAGGATCAGAGTAGCACGCAATGTTCTCATGGGAGCTGCAAACACTGAATCTTGGAGGGGCGAATGTCCCTATTAGCTGGTTGTACCTATTACCTTATTCCCTGTTGTTGCTCATAAGTGATAGCCCTTCACTTCAGTACTGTGTTATAGTTTGTGAATGTGCTAGAAATAAGGGTTTTCTTTATTTGTAAATACTGAAAACATACAGACATGTTTATAACTGCTTGAATATCTGTTAATGAAATGGTTGAGATTCTGTGGCCTATATTACCTTGTAGCTGATAATTATTATCAGTGGTTTCATCTAACAAGTTCCCATGGAAGTCAGTGGAGGAATTTGTATATAAAAACCCTAGATATAGTTATCAATTGAATCTGAAATCCAGGTCTGTTACCAGGGGCGTAACTAGAAGCCTCCGGGTCCTGGTGCAAGAAGTGCCACGGGCCCCCCCCACCACCACCACATTGGCCCCCCTTGACCACAATGACCCCCTCCACAATGCCCCTCAATCTCCACCATGCCCCCATCTCCTGCCTCCTTCCTCTTAGTAATGCAGAGCGATGGGATATGATGTCATCTCCCAGAGCTCTGCTTTACTAGAGCACCGGAGAGAGATTGTGGGCTCCAGGCGGAGGGGTAGCAGGGGTTGGATGGGCCCCTGGAGTGCACGGGCCCAGTCACAAGTGCGACCCCTATAGTTACGCCACTGTCTGTTACATCACCCAAATAAAGAAAATCTACATTCTGATAAAAGGTTAAAGGACACATTCAGCTAGTTGAAGAGCTGCAAGAATGGTGCAAACCAACAGCACCGCAGGAGGAAAATGAAAATTCCTTTTAATTTATATGGGTCTTTTAACACCTTGATTGCTAGAGAGGTCCCCGGCACATTTCTGAGTAATGTGTTGTTGACCTATAGAGTATTTAAGTGGTTAAAAAAACACCATTTAAGTCAACTGGGAATTGGAGAATTGTTAACTCAGCCCTAAGGTGCTACTGGTTTGCCCTAGAATAGCTTGATGAATATGGCCTTAAATATTTTAACATAATAACAAAAAAAAAAAAAAAATTCACAACCTTGTCATATCACTTTATTCCTTTAACCCTCTGAGTGCCAAAGGGATATGCAACACATTGCTTTGCGTACCCCTCTTGCACTCAAAAGTTTTAATCCTTTGACTACCAGAGGGGTGTCCAACCCCATGCTTTGTAAGGTGTTGGACACCCCTCTGGCACTCAAAGTGTTAACGTGTAACAGTGTTCAGTTTTGCTCTAGATTAGACTAAAAGCTCATGAGTTTCTTTCATTACAACCCTCTTTATCCCGTGTAACTAAACGCACTAATGTTTCAGTAATCTGAGAAGAACTGAAGAGAAGAAGCAGAGGCTGGAGGATCAACTCAACTCGGTGGGACAGAGGGTGGCAGAGCTGAAAGATAAGTAAGTTCTTCACTGGCAATGTGGCTTGAAGTTTTCACTTCCCCATCTTACCTGTCTCTGGCATTAAACCATACTGAGTTTCTGGCAACACATTTCAAATCTTTTTCTGGAAGCTAAAGATAAGCAATTTTGGAAGAAACCAGCTGTGAAGCAATCTGTTGGATGCCTCTCTAACATACAAGGGATTAAAAACGTAGTTAAAATCAAAGGAACACTTTTTGTATTCATCCCCAGGTGTGCAGCTGGTTTACTCCAGATCTGCTTATCGCTAGCTTCCTGAATACGAATCTTGATTTGCACTTTAACACTGCGGGTGCAAAAGACATTCTGGTTTGTATTCAGGAAGCAGAACAGGAGCTTTTCTGGATCAAATCAATTGCATCAAAGAAGACAAATAAATCTCCCTTTATTCTCAGTGAGGGCTTTGATTCAATTAAATGGTAGAGATGTGTCCATACTTTGCTTCATAGTGTTCTGTAGACATCTCTAGAATTCAGGGGTTTTTACCCTCCGAGTGCCAGAGAGGTATGCAAAACATTGCAAATCAATGGGTTGCGTACCCCTCTGTCACTAACAGGGTTAAAAGCATAATTTACATCAATGGACATTGTCACGTTTCCACTATGGGATCATTTCAGATGGACAATTTTCAGACCTTCTGATGCACCTGGATGCTGCATACTGTCATTTGGTACCTTCCAGTTGTAGCATGCCTGAGCTCTACAGCGGCCACATTCCAGTTGTAGTATGACTGAGCTGTACAGCGGACACATTCCAGTTGTAGCATGCCTGAGCTCTACAGCGGACACATTCCAGTTGTAGTATGACTGAGCTGTACAGCGGACACATTCCAGTTGTAGTATGACTGAGCTGTACAGCGGACACATTCCAGTTGTAGTATGCCTGAGCTGTATAGCGACCACATTCCAGTTGTAGCATGCCTGAGTTGTACAGCGGCCACATTGCAGGCTATTTACAAAGTCAATCAGATACGGCTTCTTTGTATCTAAAAACAATATGTAACTATATATAATTTTTTTTGCATGTATGTTTATACGTTTGTGTGTATATGTATATATATATTTTTTTCTCTAGTTATATGTGTGTGTGTGTGTGTATATATATATATATATATATATATATATATATATATATATATATATATATATATATTTATATATATATATATATATACAGGGCTCAAAATTTCCACTCACCACTAGCCAATGGCGAGTGAAAATTTAGCCCTGGTGAGTAGAAATTCAGCCCTGGTGGGTATGTTTTGGCTTGCAGTGGCGAGTAACTTTTCAGGTCTGGCTAGTAGCAAAGGACTTAAAATTATAAGCCCTGCCCCAGGACATAGTTGAAAATGAGAGAGATCTCAGTGTATTCTTCCTGGTAAAACATTTTCTAAATAAATAAAACATTTAGGCTAATATGCTGTTTGCAACCCTCAATAACTTACTGACCCATGTTGGTATCAGCCAATCACATATGGCTGAACCCATGTGGGCTGTCCATCTGCCACACCCTGCCATGCGCAGCCTGGAACTCAAGAGAACAGAGGTAATTAAACTTAGGCAACTTGAACAATGGTATATCAGGAAGAATTATAGCTTAAATGAACACCAATATCAAAATAATAAAATTAATTTATATAATTTTAAATATAGTGTACTTCTAGGCATCATCTGTTTGTTTTATCCCTGAAAAGTAATCCTAAAGGCTGTCACTTTATTACAGGCCATTTAAAGAAAATTTAGCACTATCACTTCTGAGACACATATGATACATTGATAAGACAGTGGGGATCAGGAAGCCCTGGGAAGGACAGGAATGTCTGTCCCATAGAGCCCATGTAAGACTAGATTTTAGGCCTCAGAAAACAACTAGAGATGTTATATGGATGTCAGCATGATGTTCAGGGGTATTTTAATGTATATAATCTCATATCATTTCTAGTTGTTTAAATGGAACGATCACTCTAAATAAAGTACCCCTCAAATAATTATTCTTATAACGATATGCATAGAAATTCTAGTATTATCCAAAATAAATCCAACATTATTAAGTAATCCTACTTGATCCGAGACAAACAGGCAGGCATCAGCGGAGACATTTTGCCTTAGAGACATTTGTGTGCCCATTCTGGTCTCTTCCAGGATTTGTGGGGAGGAGTAGCATTATACCTTAAGGTTCAGGAAGTGACTGTGCAGGCGTACAGATGCCTCTACAGCCAGAAGCCTGCCCATCCGTGTCGGATCAAGTAGGATTTCTTAATAATACTCGACTTATTCTGGATAATACTAGTATGTTATGCTTATCACTAGATGAATAATTATTTGGGGGGCCCTTTATATGGAGTGATTGTTCCGCTTTAATTCACACATTATTGCCCAGCAGGAAAGATGATAAACTGTAGAGAAAGACCGGATGCTGATTTGTGCTGACGTGGATTCTTAATCCTTTGAGTGCCAGAGTTGCGTAACCCTCTAGCACTCAAAGGGTTAAATATCCACTTTACATACCTCTGATACAGAAGCCCTGCATGCAACTACAACTGTTAGTATGAACTTTTACTTTAAGGAAAGGAAGCAAAATATAGTGTATTATTGTAACTGATTTTATTCCTATACTGTGTTCATTTTAAAGATAATTTTGTGTGAAATTGTTTCTCTCTTTCTGATCCGTACATAATAAATAAGCTGCGTTTCTCTATTTTCCAGTAGATAATCCTGCCATTACAATTCTCTCCTCCTCATTGTGTGAATTGATGCTGTCCCCTGTACACAACCTTGATGCTATGTTTGTTTTTTATCTTCTCTTACTAAGTCCTACCGTAGACTGTAATCATTTCCACAAGCTAATACGTTTCACATTTAGGGTCATATGTTTAACTCCTTGAGTGCCAGAGAGAGGTTTCCAATGCACTGCAACACAATGCGTTGAATTCTCTGTGGAACTCAAAGGGTTAAAAGAAAGGGGATGAATTCTAGGGCAAGCCAACTGCACTGTAGGGGAGAAAGCTAAAAATGACCTTTCATATTAATGGGGATTTAACCCTGTGAGTGTTTTGGGAACTCTCTAGCATTCAAGTAAAAAGCCATATTTATTTGAGCAGTCATTTTGAGATTTCTTTTTTTTTTTTTTTTTTGTCCCCTATGGTGCATTTGGTTTGCTCCCATAATGCACCCTCTTTTCTTTCAAGCATATGGCTCTTGCTGTTTTGCTTTTGACTATTTATTTGTTACTACACCGGCTGTAGAATCTGTTCTAACCTCAGGGTCTTAGGTTCTGGTCCCAGCAGGTCAATCAGCCTTTTATCCTCCCTAGGTAGATAAAATGAGTACCATTGAATTGGGTAATAATCATATCTACACTCCAGGGAATACCTAAAAATGAGAGATAATCTCAATGTATCCTTCCTGGTAAAATAGTTTCATATTATTATTATTTTTATAATTAACAATCACTCTAGGCAAGCTCTATATACCACAAATACAATGATCAATGCAATACTACCAGTCCCAATAAGAACCAAAAGAAAGTCTCGAAAATCGCAAACTCCAACTCTTTTCAGGTGCGATGCCAATCATCAGTTTAGAACGTTGGCAAAATGATTCATCATATTCATGTAAAAAAACACAGAAAAAAAGGGTGCATGCTCTAAGTGTAGACTGCTTAAAATATGATTTTGAGTATCAACTTTGAGTTTTGAGTATCACCTTCTTAGTGTTCAATGATTTTACTTACATGTTCCTGAGGCATAGACTATCCTCACAGTATAACAACTTTCACTGAATAACTCCCAGTGCAGCTATCTGCACCTCTCTCTCCCCATCCTTGTCCTTTAACCTTCACAACTTGCCCAGAATATTCCTCTTGGACTCTCAGGTAAAACTCCTCAGACCTTGAATGGGTCCAAATACCGCTTGGCAATGGGTAGGTAATTACTGTTGTTGCCAATATCTCTACTGGGGAAACAAGAACTCACTAGGGAATACTGGTGCCAGGTATACTCCTGACTTAATGATACCAAACTTTTATCAAAGTGAGACATTTTTAATATATCTCAAACATGTAAAACATTGTTTAAAAAATACAGATATAAAAAATATATGCACACACAATATACACAAAAAACATAAAAAAAACTTTTGCTATACCCTATTTTTATCATTTTATAACTTTGTTTTAGTTTAACTATCTCCAAACTGTTCTATTCCATACATTCCAGAATATAAAACTGTGAAATTGATATACTAAGTAAAGTAATGCAATTATGTCACAAACCAACTGCGTGCCAGGGAACAAATACAAATTCCCACTGATTTATATTGGGCCTTTAATCAGTTGAATGCAAAACAATGTGTTGGATAAGACCATTAAAATAAAGATAATTTTTGAATTTAATATATTCCCTATGGTGCATTTGGTTTGCCCCCCAAGTGCATCACATTTCTTTAGTACATCAGCCTCAGAGACTCCACATGGGGGCAGAGAGCAAATGATGAGCAATAGTGGATCAAACCAATTGCACCCTAGGGGATGAATGCAAATTATATGGAACACATGTAAATGGCACAGGCCTTACTCATAAATTAACCGCTGAATGATCCATTTGTATTTATGCAAAGAGATCTTGAAATCCGGCACTGTAAGGGGGTTTGAAGACATTGACATGAAAAGCTTAACCCCTTAACGACCAGCGGTCGCGGGGTGTGTGGTCCTTTAAGGACCCGATAGGGAATTTCGGCGTGCCGCCCCACGTGACTGATCACGTGGGGCGGCACGACGAACAGGGGGACTGAAAGAGATCGCTCCAGTCTTGGAGCGATCAAATTCAGTCCCTGGTATTACTCATCACACTCCTGTAGGAGCGCAGTGAGTAATAGTACGTGACGTACCAGGACCGTCACTGGTACGTCACTGGACGCGAAGGGGTTAAATAAAACAGAAAATTACCAGAATGAGAACATCCACGTATGAAGAACTGATTATATAGGAAACATCATAAGGTGTTCCGTATGGATTCTCGGAGGTTAATACTCGGAAGCAATGATCTGACCAGCTGTGGGTCCCAACGGCCGGTCACAGGGAAATCTTTGGTGTTAGTCTTCCTTGTTAATAAACTCTCTAGTCGAACACCACTTTAAACATTTCCATCAGATAGGATAACAACATGCACACACACACATATATATATATATATATATATGTGTGTGTGTTAAAATAACAAACAAAATAAGTATCTTTTAATACCTTTTTTATTGGACTAACAGAGTTTTGGATTGACAAGCTTTCGGGAGAACCTCCCTTTCTCAAGTCTAAAGCATTTAGAGAAATGCTTTAGACTTGAGAAAGGGAGGTTCTCCTGAAAGCTTGTCAATCCAAAACTCTGTTAGTCCAATAAAAAAGGTATTACAAGATACTTATTTTGTTATTTTAACATCTGCATCACTGGGCTAATACGGCTACAATCTCCACATATATATATATATATAAGAAAAAGGCTCATTACATAATTTATGTCTCCTCAGGAGACACACACACCCGGGGGGTGGCAGTAAGGAGGGGTTACTGCTCTCATTGGGTGAGGCCACTGCTATTGCCTGTGAAAATCATGCAGGGAGTTGGCCCTCCCTCACTATCCACCCCGCCCACCACTATCCAACTCACCAAAAAAAAATGGCTGCCAGTTGCTCCTACACCACAGACACACACACACACACACTTTCCAACTGAGGAAAGAAAAATACACACACACACATGCACCCCTCTCTCTCTCTCTCACTCATATGTATGGACTTGGCCTTCCCTCTCAATCTTGCACCATGTCCAACACACAGTCGCATAAAACTCTCACACACACCAGTAAAGTAAAAAAACAAATAATCTAATTAACCGCTCTTGTCTATGCCAGCCCTCCCCTGACTTCACGCTCAGGAGGGCGGTCCCACCTTTATATATACAGTCCCTTCTGCATAAGGAACAGTTCTGGGAAAAAAAAAATCACTGTGTCTTTTGCCTTGCGTGCACTGAGGATTATGGGACTTGTAGTGCTACAAACCATGCCCATCTAACCATGCCACGCTGATCAAAACGCCGACATGGCAATATCACCCTGATTCACATCCCCACATTCTCATGTGGACGTATTCATCATGCCATTACAGCCTCTAACAACCTCCGCCTCTCTACCTCTCACCCTTTGGAGCAGCTGGTGAACTCATCAGATGACCATGACAGTGGATACTCTTGGAACTGCATTAACTCTATACCAAGGAACACGACCCTCTTTTCTGTCACTGTTCCTCAGCGGTGCTCAGCATAGCGCTCTCTTTCCCCCAAGGCACAGCCACGTACTTCCACCCTATGCCTTCACCGGTCTTTACTGCCGCTCTGTTTTTGCCACTGCGGCCCAAAAACATACAAGCCAAGGAGCCTCCAAAAAGGGGTAGGGGGGTTAGGCTCAACATAAATTGTGTAGGCTGACACCCTTCTAACATGTTTCGTGCTGTCAAGGTATTATGAATTACTAATTTGCCCCATGATTGCACAGAAGAACGCTGTCCCCTCTAAATGTTGGCAAATATCCATTGTGTACACAATAATTCAACACACCACACGTTCTCTATACAGTGACCATCCTAACATTCTTTCCCCGTCAAGTAGGCGTTAACTATAGGCAGCCCTTATTTGAGGACCCTTCTAAACCTCTCCCTCCAAAAACAATATGCCGCCAGTGTTGTTGTCCTGGAGACTGGATACCATAGGGGATGGGATGTCACCTACCACTGACCAGGAGCCCTTGCTCACAGCTGTGATGGTGCCGGTACTCGCTCTCACTCACTACAGTTATGCTGGGGTGGGGATAACAGAGGGTGGTCTAATGGCCCTATGAAAGTAGAGTCTGCCTAGGGCAAATTAAACTGCTAACTGACATGCAGTACTTTTTAATAAATGTGTTTTAAACCTTTTGAGTACCACAGTGCTATGCAACACATCAAAGGGTTAACTCTGACATTAACAATAACACTGCTGTTTACTCCTACAGGGTCCCTTTATGTCACTAACTCCAGCTGTTTCTATACCCATTAACCCTTTCTCCTCTCTTTCTCTATTTTACCTCCTTCCTTCATATGTCCATATGTCTTTATGCCTCCATTTTCACACAACACATTTCCCTTAACATTTCCCTTAACCCTTTGAGTGACACAGGGGTACACAGCACATTTGCATTGTATTGCGTACCCCTCTGACACTCAAAGCCTTACTGATAATCTTGATCCACTACATATAACACGCTTATGAACATACTACCAAAAGGACCACTGCCTTGCCCATAACAATTGACTCCTTTGACTGTTTAAGGGCAATTCAACAAATTCATTGACAATGGTTTTGCCACATGTGCATCAGGGAAACGGTTAAAGCGGAACTACCACCCGACACAATCTTTAGCTTAGTAGCGCTAGTCGCCAGAATAATGACCTTATTTAATAGATTTCTGCTCTCTTCCCCAGCTGACAGGCAGGACGGAGCGCTGACATCTTGCCATTGTGATGTCTGCACGCCTGCTCTGTCAGTCCCAGCCAGGTCTAGGAGGAGTTGCTAGGAGACGTCTGGCTCCGGAAGAGACTGACAGCACAGGCGCAATGGCAAGATGTCCGCGCTCCGTCCTGCCTGTCACCCATGGAAGAGAGCAGAAATCTATTTAGAAATCTAGTTCCCGTTTAAGTGTTTCACAGGCAAAGAGCTATCCATGCAATAGAATGTGTTGGATACCAAACAAAATGTGCAATGTGTTTGGTTCTTTCGGTGCCTTCAAAGGATTTAATCCCCACGGGAAATGCTGTGCCCCTTTTGCTAGTTGTATATAAAAATCATTGTTTATTAAAACAAAAAAAAGTCCCAGCATGTATCATGGCCATACAGATCATTTAATCAGGGAAATATTGGTATCTGGGCGACACCCCTGACAGATATGCATTAACTGCTTTACCCAAAAGCACAGAATGCTGGGAGGTGTAGTTCTGCTGTTTTACTCACTTTGTCCCATGCACACGGGCTTCTACACTAGTATAATAAAATTTGCAAATTACACAGCACTGACCGTGAGCTTGTAAATTATAGTTTTAGATAAAGTATGGATAACACAAATATAGGTAATTTTGAAACCTCTCATAAAATCAATTACTGTGTTATAAGATGTTACTTCCAGCTTAACCCTTTAACCCTTAGTTTGGAATAATCTGTAAATAATTTAGCAAAGAACACTTGTTTTATTTCTTACAAAGGTTCCAGACAAGGACAACTGAAGCTGCAAAACTGGAAGCAGAATTATCCAAAGCCCAGGAAATTATCCAGTCTGCAGAATTACTGATCCACCAACTAGATGGAGAAAACAAGAGGTGGAATTCACAGGTCTGTTGCTATATCAGTCATGTAAAAGAAAACAAACAAATGGACCTTGGATGGAAAGGAATTAAGAGAATCCAAACCTAATAACTAGTTGGTCCTAGGTTGTCTGACTGTGATGTAAATGCATACATTTTATTTCTGGCATGTATTCAGCCTGAACATTCTCTTCTGATTTACGCAAAAAAAACAAACAAAAAAAAAAAAACTTTATTAATCACTTCAGATACCATAAGTTAGCTGATCACTAAACACTCTAGGTCAACTCACATATTTTACTCACGGAGGCTGATTCACTAAGAACACCTGGAGCAACGGTGGGTTAAATAGAATGCACCATAGGGGAGAAGTAATCTTGGATTTATCCTTTTGAGTGCCAGAGGGTTACGCAACGCATTGCTTTGCAAAGTGTTGCGTACCCCGCTGCTACTCAAAGGGTTAAAAGGACTCATTTACCTAAAAACAAGCATTCAAAATCATGCTAAGTACAGGCATGCATTTCCCATCACAGCACTCGGGGGGTTAAATTGGACTTGTCACTCTAAGATGTGTCAATTTTAAAAGAATAAAAACTGCATATGTTGTTTTAGCTATTTGTCTAAATATAACTATTTTGTGAGAAATTAATTTGTGTTTTCTGAGGCACAGTAACTACAACGTTACCAGTGGGAATCATACAGATGGATAGCAAAAAATGTCAGGCCTGCAGAGAACAAAAAAAATCCCCAAGCCTCTGACACTGAAAGAGTTAAAGTGATAGTAATGTTTCACAAAAACATCAGCTCCAATTAATCTTCATACTATTTGGGCCATGGATAGTGATATTTCAATACTGTCAGAGTTGTAGTTCAAGAGTAATTGAATGATAAAGTATCCCCCTCCCGCCCCTTTTACCTAGTGTAACACTGCTCACCTCAGATGTGGAATCTGGTTGCTTGACCAGACAGATAACATCAAGGGACAATATTCTTACTGTGAGAACAATGAAAAACTTGCCCCCCTTGACAGGTTTTTCAGCTTTTTCCCTTATCTTAATTGAAGATTGTCCCTCTTTGCAATCTACCTGGACACCTCCCTGCTGCTCTGAGCTGAGCAGTGTTATATCCGTAAAAGGGGCGGGAGGGGGATACTTTATTATTCAATTACTCTTACAGAACTGAAATAACACTCTCCAATGCCCAAATACTATGAAGATTAATTAGAGCTGTTTATATTATGAAACATTACTATCCCTTTAAGAATGTTAGTATAAAGAACAGTGGGGGAGATTTATAAAAGTTTCTTGTTCATTTTTTTTGTACGGATCCTTAAAAGGTCCTTATTCCTTATTATGAGTGTTGGTATTTATAAAGTATTCTAGTTACATTTTACAAACTTCCTTACTCCATTTTTTTTAAATGTACTACACAACGTCATGTCCTCCTACTAACAAATATCTTATAGCCATTTTAAACCTTCTTTTCCATTGGCTCCACTTTTATAAATCTTCCCCTATGTTCTTAGATCTAGTGGTATAATCTTGTCTGACTAGATAACAGCCTTTGTGGTCAGATGTGTACAAAGCAGTAGAACTGTTCTAAGATTGAGGATTACTTGGCCCAATCTAATTCCCTCAAGAATAGGTTTTTAACTGAAAAATATTCAGAGAATGTGCTCAATGAAGCTATTTCTAAAGTTCCTAAGTAAGATTGAAAAGAATGTATTAAATATCATAAAAAGTAAAATCTGAACATTTTTTCAATTTATATTCCTTTTATTACTAACTATATGTGTGACAGACAAGCTTTATCTGAAGCCAAACACACCAGGGGTGGCAGTAAGGATGAGTTATGCATATCACCTCCATACTTCTTGTCCCATTGGTGTAAGCATGGGATTTGATTTTCACAGGAGTGGGAAGGAGGTGTGTAGCCCCCTGCCCACTCCTATGAAAATCTCTGCAAGGGCTTCATCCTCCACCACATACTACACATCTCCTCCCTTTATACCCTCTCTCCAATTTGATACATACACAACTTCAGCCTCCACCACAGTACACACCTCCTCCCTCCCATTCCCCAGGTATAGGACTTCAATGTCCACCCTCCCTCCTCATCGCCTCAGACTCCCCTTCGTCTTGCAATGTGTTGGATACCTTTCTGACACTCAAAGGCTTACATTTCGTAATCCTACAACTCCCACAATGTATACCAAAAAATAAAAGACCTATTCCAACAATAAATGAATATACACTAACAAAATTAGATCACACCTCTTCACATTGGAAGCATTTCACTGACCTGCAGCTGTAATTTCCATGGCCTTATCACCCTCCCCTTTCAGAGGCAACATATATTCAATATACATTCCTAGCATGTGAGGGCCTTGAAGTCCTCCCAGGGCACTATCATACTTTAATTGTACACAGCTCTGCACATTGAAAGTATGGTAGGGCCCTGTGAACACCTGATTTTCTGTTATACATTGCGGAAGAGATAGGATTACCAAATTGAACCCTTTCAGTGTCAGATAGGTATCCAACACATTGCAAAGCAATGTATTTCATACCCCTGTACCACTCAAAGGGTTAGCGCATGGGTTTTAAAATCAGATGAGTTTTTTAGGTTGGTTTTCTTGATAAACCTATAGTTATTATTCTTAAAGGCTGAGAAAACATAGTAACATAGTTGGTGAGGCTGAAAAAAGACGAGTCCATCAAGTTCAGCCCATGCCCAAAACACCCCTGTTGATCCAGAAGAATATTAAGAAGCACCCAGAGAGCATAAAAGACTAGATATTAGGGCACCAAAAATATGGAATGTTCACACCGTTTAGCATGGAGTGCAAGGTATTTAATTGTAAATAATTTATGGGTGTTCCTTTAAAACAGCCCTGAGAATTGTTGTGAAGTTTGGTTTCCCAATTCTAGTTTGACCTTTCACCTCTTGTATTTTTTTCCAGGTTATGGAAATAACCGAAGAACTGAACACTTTACCAAAGAGGACTCAGCTGGCGGCTGCTTTTATCACATACATATCTGCTGCTCCTGAAGATCAGAGGAAAAGCAGCATCGATCAGTGGATGAAATCCGTTGGACTGGAAAGTAATTATTTTATCACTAGGAAAATTGACCATTGGATTTGACCTATAGTGTTACAAGTTTAACCCTTTGAGTGCTGGTTGTACAGGTCCTTGCAAATCAAGGTGTTGCATACCCTTTGGAACTCAATGGGTTAATCATAATCAAATAATAATATAATTTTATTATTAGTAATCCTTAAGCCATTGAGAACCATAGGGATGTGCAAACCATTTCTTTGTCATCCACAAGGGTTAATGTAATGGTGATAAACATTTCCAGTAATAATCGTTTATTTTTTGCACTTAATTTGTAACTTAGAGCGACAGCTAAAGTTAAGTTACAAATGCATTGTTTTTGTATTCTTTATAATTCTTATTTGGAAATTAATTGTGAAAAACATTTACCATCATGTACATTTATTTTTGTTCCCATGGCAAAAGTAACAGAGGGTAACCAACTTTTTATGTTGGAGCTACAATGGTTCTAGGTATAAAATCCTATATATAATAAAAGGCCAGATTATGTTTGTCCAGAAGCTGACGGAGCCAACTTCTGACTTGGGTCTGGTCATGCGAGATGAGCAGGGCCGGATTTACATCTCAGGAGCCTGTAGGCACAGAACTTTGGCGCGCCCCCCCCCCCCCCCGATTTGCCAACTCCACTGGACACCTCCACAATGCTCATCAGCTCCATATTGCCCCCCATCAGCTCCATATTGCCCCTCACCTTGCCCCCCATCAGCTCCAACTTGCCCCCATCATATCCATATTGCCCCTCACATTGCCCCCATCATCTCCATATTGCCCCCATCAGCTCCAACTTGCCCCACCATCAGCTCCATATTGCCCCTCACTTTGCCCCCATCATCTCCATATCCCCTCACATTGCCCACAACTTCATCAGCTCCAACTTGCCCTCCATTAGCTCCACATTGCCCCAACCATCTCCATGTTGCCCTGACATTGGCTGTTTCCTACCTACCTGGTAGGAGATCTCTCATCTGTGCCTCCTTTAGCACAGTCTTGTAGCTGATGGAGCTCCCGCGCGGTCTCCTAATCAGGAATGCAGAGCGCTGGGAGATGATGTCATCTCCCAGCACTCTGCATTCCTAAAGATGCAACGAGGGAGCTTACCACCTACAGTAAGCACAGACCTGTCCTGCCGGGGAGGTAGGAAATAGGGAACGGGGGCGCCAGCGCCAGCGAAGTGGCTCCTTTTTTTTTTTTCATTTAAAAAAAAAAAGAAAAGAAAAAAAAGAAATCGCAATGACAGGCACCCCTCTGTGGCATGCGCCTGTAGGCAGGTGCCTACTTTGCCTAATGGCAAATCCGGCCCTGGAGATGAGTGTGATTGTGTGAATGAGTGCATGTATGAGTGCTTATGTGTGAGCGTACCTGTGGGCTTGTGTGATGATGTGCATGTGTTCCCATTTCTATGTAAAGTGGACCTGGCACACTGAATTTATTTGAGAATGGATAGTTTAGAAGATATTGATACTTTTTATTTCTGAAAAAAGTGAAAGTCTCTCAATGCATCACATAGATTAATTAGCATATGAAGCTACATTGAGAGCGTCATTAGCGTATGTTAGCATACAGTACTTAACTCCAAGAGTTCACCATACAGAAATAAAGATATGAACTTCTCTGTTAGTCTTTTGGCTAAAATGATAGTTTTTAATTAAGTTTTCCAATATGCAAACTTGACTAATTAACCCTTTGCGTGCCAGAGGGGTACGCAGTGCATTGCTTTGCAATGCGTTGCGTACCCCTCTGGCACTCAAAGGGTTAATGGAAATGGCTACACAGTGCACAGTAAAGAAATATTCTTATATTAACCGTGGTCAGTGCCTCTACATATGAAACTGTTCTGATTAGTTCACAATCTTCTTGATTACTGATTCTTTTTCTTGGTCTTCTGGCTCATTAGTCCAATGCAGAAATTGAGAAAAGTAACATGTATTGATCTCATTCCCTAGCATTTGACTTAAGACGTTTCCTGTCTACTGAGAGCGAGCAGCTAATTTGGAAAAGCGAAGGGCTACCATCTGATGAGCTGTCAATAGAAAATGCCCTTGTCATTTTGCAGGTATAGTGTAAAAGTTTCTGTGCCTTTCATTTATTTTTTTCTTTTAAACACAGTAATTGGTATGGACAATCGCTCTTGGTATAAAATTGATTGTAGCCAAATGTCATGCTGGATGCCGGTCTTGTTTGCTTAAAGCAATGACAAGCAACCAAATCCACCCCAAAGGCCACATATGTGGCTGTCAAGTCTTGTACACCTTATGGTTAAAAATTCTAAATAAGAGTTGAATAAAAGATAATTAGCATCTTGCATGCTATAGATGTTTCCACAATGTGTTGTTTTTCATTGTGTTGTCAATCATTCTACTACCCAAGGGGTTAAGGTGGAACAGTGATAATAGTAAAATAAGCTACACAAGCATCTGATGAAATAGACAACATAACTGTTGGTGCAGGACAGTTTATGTTATATGGAAATTGCACATTCAGTATGAGGGTTCAGGAAGCTAGATCCTGTTAATAGATATTTACAGGTGGTACAGTTGTTACATTTGAAACAGCCTTTTTTTGGCCGTGGGAAGCCATGTAGAATTATGGTCTTGGTAGAAGTGTCGTGGGTCGTTATTGATCGGAATGTCTTTCAAATTGTGACCCCTCTTATAGCTAAACCTGGGCTTCCTGTGTAAAGAGCATGGCAGTGATTTGTCAGATGATAAAATGTTCCAGTGTTGGTGAATGGAGGACTTAATCTTGTGAGTGTAAGTGGTGTAGGTGGAAATAAATTTAAGCCTCTCCTCTTGTTCCTGTATTCTCTCAAAGTGTAGGAGTTCAGTTTGTTTAGTGGTCAGTGAGAGCTCTATTCAGGACATCTAATTTATAGCCATGCTGCAGGAATCTATGGATAAGCTCTTCCATTTGTAATTCAGCTTGTGTCGGGTCTGTATTATTTCTAGTAATATGTAAGAACTGTGCATAAGGTACCCCTGTTTTAAGTGTGTAGGATGGAAACTTTTGAAGTGAAGTAAAGTGTTCTTGTCAGTGGTTTTGCTGACATTAGAGGTCCCAAATGGTCCCCACTGCGGAACACTGAATCTGATCAACACTGAGAAAATGTTGACAAACTGAGTGAAAGAGTTAACATTGCTTCTCCAGATTTAAAAACAGATTGTCTATGTAGCGACAATAAAAAATAGTCTGTGTAGGCAATAATGGTGCAATGTTGCTTAATTGGTATTGTGCCATAAATAAAATAGCAAAAGTATGTGCAACATTTGATCACATTGAAATGCCTGAAATTTGGAAAAATTAACTGCATTCGAATCTAAAATAATATAGGGTCAGACAGCCACAGCCTGAATGCCTTCAGAAATTGGTATAACCATATATAAAGATTTCATGTCAATGGTGTCTAGAAAACACTGCTCATCCAGACCCTTAATGTCAAGAATTTACAAATGAAGTCCCCCATATCTTTGATATATGATGGTAAATTTAAAAGTAATGATTGCAGCCATTAGTACAGAACTCGGACAGTCGGCTGCAACAGGGAGCCCCTATATGAAACAATGGAGTGTCTGGGGGAATGATGCTGTCATTGTGAATTTAAGGTAGAGTGTAAAATATTGGGCAAACTAGATATTCCACTGTAAGGAACTGGAGAGTATTTTTATCTAGTCAACCATAGCTGAAAGCATTCCTCAGGGAGCCATCCAGAATTTGCTTATGTTGGACTACTGGGTCTGCAGAAAGTCTTATCTTATTATCGGGCCAAGCACATATCTATAATCTTCTGTATCACCAATATAATTACCATCAAGCACACAAATCTTGAATTTTGCTGGAAATGGTGCTGCATTTTGAATAAACACTCTTATTTAGGGGGACTCATATAGGGTTTCTCCTTAAGGCTGTCTCTGAGTTGCTCATTAACCAAGAAATTGCACTTCCTTCTTTCTGTCCTGCTCCACCTAACATACTGGAGCAGGAGCTTGATCTTTTTGGATGTGGTTAGGTGCTTGAAGTTTTTTCTCTGTCATCCAATACAGGTTACTGGTAATGCTGGGTAGGCGATCCGCCCCTTTAAGTAGGCAGGAACAATTCTATAATTGTATGCAGGGGGTAGAGCCTACCTTCCTTCCTTGGCTGCAGCTAGCCAACCAGCTCCAGAAAGATTTGTTCCTTGGTGAAGATAACACAGTCAAGAGAACAGTTCTGCTATAGCTTTAGAAGTTTTTTATTTTTCTGTTAGGAATGGAATTCCACCATTAAACAGATTATCATAACTAACAATATCCTTAGATGTGGATAGCTCAGTGACCAGGTGCTTTTTGTGGACCTTAACCCCTGGGGGGAACATTTTGGTTACAAGTTCTTTCCTCAGGAGTTGCCCACTGAGGCTTCTTCTTTAAACATGGTAATCTGAAGAAATAAGGTCTGCAGGAAAGGTATAGAGATATAAAGAGACTGGAAGTGAAGCGGACAGAGAAGGGTATAAAACTATACAGAAGAAGACTAAACAGATGATAAATGCTGCTAAAGCCTCAAAAGAGGAAGAAATGGCCAAATCTGTTAAGAAGGGGAATAAAACCTTCTTCAGATATATCAGTGACAGGAAGAAGAAAAACTGCGGGATTACAAAAATTAACAACGGAAAAAATCAGTATATAGAAAAGGAAAAGGCGGTCGCTGACCATCTGAATAACTACTTCTGCTCAGTTTTTTCAGACGGCGGCCCTCATAATCAGAAAATGGCTGAACACAGCATTGCCTCTAGTTGTATAATTTTAGCCCCAGTGTTTTCAGAGGCCGATGTTCTAGAGGAACTTGTCCGGCTAAAGTCAAATAAAGCGATGGGTCCGGATGGAATCCACCCTAGAGTTCTTAAAGAACTCCGATCTGTCATAGTTGGCCCCCTGACTAATCTGTATAACCAGTCCCTTCTTACGGGAGAAGTTCCTGATGATTGGAGAATGGCCAATGTTGTACCCATTCACAAGAAGGGTAGTAAAGAAGAAGCTAGTAACTACAGGCCAGTCAGCCTGACATCTGTAGTGGTAAAAATGATGGAGACTCTTCTAAAGAAGAAGATAATTGACCATCTAACAAAAAACAACCTGATGGACCCAAACCAGCATGGCTTCACTGAGGGCCGATCCTGTCAGACTAATCTCATTGATTTCTTTGACTATGTAACTAAAGTGCTGGATGAAGGTGGTGCTGTGGATATCGCCTACCTGGATTTCAGTAAAGCTTTCGATACAGTTCCCCATAAAGAGCTGATAGATAAATTATCAAGAATTGGACTTAACCCCTGGATAGTTCAGTGGATCTGCAGTTGGCTGAAGGACAGAAACCAGAGGGTTGTTGTTAATGGAGTGTATTCTGAGCAGAGACTGGTTACAAGTGGAGTGCCACAAGGATCTGTTCTGGGCCCTGTTCTGTTCAACATGTTTGTAAGTGACATAAGGGAAGGCTTGGCAGGGAAGGTTTGCTTGTTTGCTGATGACACAAAAGTGTGTAATAGGGTTGATGTTCCAGGAGGTGTCTGTAATATGGAGAATGATTTGGCACTATTAGATAAGTGGTCAAAACAATGGAAACTTCAGTTCAATGTTTCCAAATGTAAAATAATGCACTTGGGGAAAAGAAACCCTCAATCTGACTATCGTATTGGCAGTTCTGTGGTAGCAAAGACTTCAGAAGAGAAGGATTTGGGGGTGGTCATCTCTGACAGCCTCAAGATGAGTAACCAATGCAACCAGGCGGTGGGGAAAGCAAATCGTATGCTTGGCTGCATAGCTAGAGGTATAACAAGCAGGAAGAGGGAGATTGTGATCCCTCTGTATAGAGCTCTAGTGAGACCACATCTGGAATACTGTGTACAGTTCTGGAGGCCTCATCTGCAAAAGGATATAACTAAAATTGAGCGGGTTCAAAGAAGAGCTACAAAAATGGTGGAAGGTCTAAAGCATAGAACTTATCAAGAACGACTCAGAGATCTAAATATGTATAGTCTGGAGGAAAGAAGAGAAAGGGGGGACATGATTGAAACCTTTAAGTATGTTAAAGGACTGAACAAGGTTCAGGAGGTAAGTGTGATTAATAAGAATCTGAATACAAGAACAAGGGGGCACAATCTGAGGCTAGTTGGAGGAAAAATCAAGAAAAACATTAGAAAATATTATTTCACTGAAAGAGTAGTAGAAACTTGGAACAAACTTCCAGCAGAGGTGGTTGATAAATCCACAGTAACACAGTTTAAACATGCCTGGGATAAACATGTATCTATCCTAAGATAACAATAAAGGAATACTAAAGGGCAGACTAGATGGACCAGGTGGTCTTTTTCTGCCGTCAATCTTCTATGTTTCTATGTTTCTATGTTAAAGGTGAGCAACCCTTTGAGTGCTGCAGGTCTACATGTCCCACAGTGCCCGTACACACAGGGGTTTTTCATTTGGAGTTCCTATTGCACACTCCTGCACTCAATGGGTCTATCTGTATGTCCGTTGGGTATTTGGAGCAGGTTTATGTGGTATTTAACCCTTTAGCTACTGGTTTGGAATTCATTTGGAGGGGTTTCTGATACTTTTCCCACTGGTTCAGTGTTTTTTGAGTATCCTAACATGTTTTAGTGATGTTTCATGTCTTTTAATATTACACATTCAATTTTGTAAAATCTGAGTTCCGGCGTGCTTTACCGCATAGGTGACATTGCTCCATTCACTCCTATGGGACTGTACAGTTTGGGACATATCTCTGCAACCGTTTAACCTAGCGACTTCTGCCCTTGCTCTATTATCCGGTTCATGTTTCTAGTGTGTTGGGGCCTCAGGGGGCTTCGGGCACTGTTTGGGGTTCTTTACTGGGAAAACTACATTTCACATGAGCGCTTGCTTCGCTCGCTCGTTTCTGATTGGCTTCCGCGGTGGCAGCCATTTTGTGCTCTTTCCAGAACGAGTATCCTATGCAGGGCTTGGACTCTCCTTCTCTCCTCTGCTGATTAACCCTTCGCCTGCCAGATAAGTTTATTTTAGTGATTTCTAGGGTGAAACTTTAATCCTACACACTATAATTGGGTGATTTCTTATACAGTAAGGTTATTTGACACTGTGAGAATGTCTATACCGCTGGAGCTTGGGGCCAGACCTAAGACTAAGGAGGTGGGGTCTCTCTATTCCCTATTGCGCATTGCTCTTCCTGTCATCGAGGGTTACCTAGAGAATTCTCAGGTAATTTATGCCCATCATGTTCTGATGTCCCTGAGAGTATTCCAGGGGCCTCCAGCCATGCATTAGAGCCAGTTTGGGTGCAAGAGTTCAAGGCTGCTACTAGGGACCTTTGGTCCACATTGAAACTCTTTCCATCCCAGTTTCAGGGGGTCTTTCATTCTTGGCAGACCCCCGTCTCAGGGAGTACCCAACGTGTCAGATTCCTCTGAGGAGGAACTGCTGGTGGATTCAGATGTTGAGGAATATTCTGCAGTGGGCTCCTCAGTTTTTTTGGGACCCTTTTGAGACTGATACTGAGCCCTCGCCTGAGGGCCTGATCAGGGTTGTTTTAAATACCTTATACATTCCCTTGGTGCAGGAGGTTCCTTCTGACCCTTCTGATGTATTTCAGGAGCCTAAAAAGCCCTTTATTTGCTTTCCACGTAACCCCACTCTTGACTGCCTTGTGTCCGAAGAGTGGAAGTCTCTGGACAGGAAACCTTCTGTCTCCAAGAAATTTGCCAAGCTTTATCCCTTTTCTTAGGCAGCACTTGCTCAGTGGATTCATCCTCCTAAAGAGGATGCACATATCTCCAGGCTATCCAAGTATACTGCCTTGCCAGTCTGCTCTAAAGTACTGGACAGGCAAGAAACTTGAGGTCTCCCTCAAGTCCATCTTTGCCACTGCTTGTTCTGCCATGCGTCCAGCATTCGCAGCAGCATGGGTGAACCGGGCCATTGCGGCCTGGACCAAACAGCTCACTCTTGCTGTCCATTAGGATGCTCCTACTTCGGATAAGTTGCACCTCCTTGCCAACATTTCTGAGGCTCAGCACTATTTTTCTGCTGCCCTATTTCCTGCCATCCGTTTGGCGACTAGGGTTTCCACTATGTCTGTGGTTGCCAGATGGGCTCTTTGGCTCAAGATCTGGTCTGCTGATACTGCTTCTAAGAAAGCATTGCTCTCTTTGCCTTTTCAAGGCGCTTCTTTGTTTGGGCCAGATCTCAAGGATCTGATCAGTGAGGCTACAAGGGGTAAAAGTACACTTCTACCATGAGTTACTGGGAAGAAAACATCACTTAAGCGTAACCAGTATTTTCGTTTGTTTCAGAATGAGACACGTCCGTCGAACCAGACGGTTCCCTCAGCTCAACGTACCTCCTCCAAACCCAAACAGCAATGGAAGCCCAAGGTCTCCTCCAAGCCCAAGGTTTCCAAGCCTTCTTCTGCATGACTCACTGAATCCGGGTACACACTCTGCTGTGGGTGGTCATTTGCGTCACTATCACAGCATTTGGGAGGATTCAGTGACAGACCCATGGGTTTTGCAGGTAGTGACGGAAAGGTACAGGATGCCTTTCACTTTCTTCCTTCTCATACGCCTCAGGGCGCAGAGAAACACCATATGTTTGGTGCTGTTCAGGCTCTTCTGGACAAGGACGTTCTGGAGCCGGTTCAAGTTCAGGACAGAGGTATGGGTTTTTACTCAAACCTCTTTGTGGTCTCCAAGAAGGATGGCTTTTGTCGTCCCATTTTGGACTTGAAGGATCTCAGTTCCTTTGTGACCCGGACTCATTATCACCAGGACTCTCTACAGATGGTGATTGCTGCCATGTCCCCGGGGGAATTCCGTTCATCTCTGGATCTTCAGGATGCGTACTTACACATTGCCATTCATCCAGAGAACCGGCAGTACCTCTGGTTTACCTGCGACCGGGGACATTTTCAGTTCTCAGCTCTTCCTTTTGGTCTGACGACAGCTCCTCAGGTCTTCAACCATGTCCAGGGAGCCTTAGTGTCCGTCCTCCACCGAGACTGCATCAAGAGTTACTCCATACATGGGCGACCTGCTTCTGAAAGCCTCTTCTGTGGAACTTCTTCATCAGCTGGTTCAGCAATGCATTCATTCTCTCACCCATCACCTGTGGATCATCAACTTGGACAAATCAGATCTTGTTCCATCCCAGCGTCTTGTCTTCCTGGGCCTCCTCTTCGATACCCAGAGGAACATGGTGTTTCTCACGGATGAGGTGGCTCACCAGATCGCCTACAGGGTTTCTCCGATACTGGCTCAAGATCCAGTTCCAGCCAAGAAGCTGTCATCTCTCGTGGGGATATTCATTTCCACCATACAGGCGCTACCGTTTGCCATGGCACACACCAGGGATCTCCAGCGGTTTGTGATCCATTTGTGCAGGGGTCAGCCGGACCTTCTGGAGACATCGGTGTCACTTCCTCTGCATGTGGAACTGAGTTTGTCCTGTTGGCTCGACCTCTCCAATCTGCTGAAGGGCAAGTACTTCCTAGTTTCCTTCTGGACCATGGTGACGACGGATGCCAGCCTCTCCGGATGGGGAGCGGTCCTGGGTCGCCTGACTGCACAGGGTTGGTGGTCTCTGGATGAATTTCTTCTTCCCATCAATGTGTTGGAGCTTTGGGCGATATTTCATGCCCTTCGTCATTGGACATCTCAGCTGGAAGACTGTCCACTTCGGGTAGAGTCCGACAACGCCATGGCCGTGACTTACATCAACAAGCAGGGTTTAACAAGAAGTCTCGCCACTTGGTTAGAGGTCAAGGCTATTTTGTCATGGGCAGAAGAACACGTTCCTGCCATATCCTCAGTGCACATTCCTGGCATAGACAACGTCATGGTGGACTTCCTCAGTTGACACACAGTGGACAACGGAGAGTGGGAGCTTCACCCAGAGGTGTTCACCCTCATTATTCAGAAATGGGTCTTCCTTACATCGACCTGATGGTGACAAGACACAAGGTTCCGAGGTTCTGCTCTCAATGGAGGGACTCTCTAGCCCTGGCATGGATGCAATGTCCATTCCTTGTCCTACATCTTTCCTCCCCTCCCAGTGTTGCACAGGGTGTTACGGAAATTACGACTGGAGCGTTGTCCAGTCATTCTGATTGCTCTGTACTGGCCTCGCCAGGCTTGGTTTCCAGAGCTTCTGGATCTGTCTGTGGTGAAGCCATTCCACCTCCCTTGCCGTCCGGATCTTGTTCTACAGGGTTACCTGTGGAAGGAGTATGTTCATCGTCTAGCCTTGACGGCTTGGAAATTGAATCCTCAATATTGAGGAAGAAAGAGTTTTCTTCTTGTGTGGTGGCTACTATGCTCAGTGCCCGCAACCCTGTTTCTTCCAAGATCTATCATCGTGTCTGGTCGACTTTTCTCTCTTGGTGTGCTGACAGGGACCTGTCTCAGAAATTTAATTGCCTACGGTCCTTGCCTTTTTGCATGATGGTGTGGGTAAGTGCCTCAGTTTGAGTTCCCTTAAGGATCAGACTTCCAGGGCATTGCTCATACTCGTCCTGCCTTCAAGATTCCTGCTGCTCCGTGGGATCTTAACTAGGTTTTGGGGGTTCTTCAGCGTCCTCCATTTCAGTCTTTAACTACCATTCTTCTATGCCTGTTGACATGGAAAATGTCTTTTCTCCTGGCGAGTGTGTCTGTCGTGTCGCAGAGTTACATGCTCTGTCCTATAAACTACCCTGTTTGGTGTTTCATAAGGACAAGGCAGTGCTTCGCACCTCTCAGGAGTTTCTCCCGAAGGTGGTTTTGGAGTTCTACATCAATCAGGAGATTGTGGTGCCCTCTTTCTGACAAGGAGAGGGATCTCCACTTGTTGGACATGGTGCGTTGTCTCAAGGTTTATGTACATCGCACTGAGTCTATCAGGCAATCAGACGCGTTGTTCGTCATTCCTCAGGGTCCTAGGGCAGGAAGACGTGCATCCAAGGTGACTATTGCTTCTTGGATCAAGTCTACTATTCGTAAGGATTATGAGCTGAGGAAGAAGCCTGTCCCTTTCAGGATCACGGCTCATTCTACTCGATCTATTGGGACCTCTTGGGCTTACAAGAATCAGGCCTCCGCTGATCAGTTGTGCTAGGCTGCCACTTTGTTATCTGTGCACACCTTTTCGAAGCACTACTGTGTTGATGTGCTGGCTTCGGCTGACGCCAGCTTTGTGAGGAAAATCCTGGAGGCAGTCTTGCCTGTCTAGGATTTTCTTCTGTTCTTGGTGCTTCCTTCACTTTTGAGCCTCGTTGGCTCTAGTTCAGTGTGGTGTGTAGCAGTTTGCGGTGTTGTTACCCCTCTTCAGTGTCCGTTGACACTTCAGTAGTTGTTGGGCTGTCTTTGATCTGATGGTTCATATCTGCTCTGGTGACTTTGGGGGGCCTTGCGTCTGGTCCTTGCGTCTGGTCCTTGCCTTACTTCCCGCCTCTGGGAAACTCAATGGTTGGACATCCCAGAGTTACCAGTAACCTGTATTGGACGACAGAGAAAAGAGGATTTTAGTCTTACCTTTTAAATCATTTTCTCTTAGTCCATACAGGTTACTGATCTCCCACCCTATCAAGGGACCATGCTTGGCTCTCCTGTGGGGGGTCCTTCAGGGTCATGCTCACAGGAGTCTTCTTTCCCTTCTACTATCTAGTCAATAGTTAGTGTGTCAAATCTTTCTGGAGCTGGTTGGCTAGCTGCAGCCAAGGAGGGAAGGTAGGCTCCTCCCCCTGCATACAATTAGAGAATTGTTCCTGCCTACAATTAAAGGGTCGAATCGCCTACCTTGAGTTACCAGTAACCTGTATGGACTAAGAGAAAAGGATTTAACAGGTAAGACTAAAATACTCTTATCTTTTTTTTAAATACTTGAGGGCCATCATGTGGGCCAGGCTACATCTTAGGTAACAGGGGCTTCTTTGATTAAGTCTACCATTTGCCAGACTTGTGTTCTGAAGCAGTAGTTAGTGCCCTTTCAGGTCACGTCTCATTCTAGCAGTTTAGTGGGTGTCACTTAAGCTTACAAGATCCAGGCCTCTGTGAAACAGCTGGTATGATGGTGACATGGTTATCTCTTCACACATTTATCAATGTGCCAATGTGCTACGTCAATGTGTTGGCTTCAGTTGAAGCCAGATTTATTCAGAAGGTTCTGCAGGTGGTTGTGCCTGTGTAAGTGTTGTTCTTGGCTTTGTTTGCCAGTAACATGTTGACTTCTTTCCCTTGGTTTGCAATTTTTGTGTCTGTTGACACCTGAGTTTCATGTTGTTCCAGTTCATTGTTCCTGTTTTACACATAGGATGTAACAGAAAAGGTGAGTTTTGTGTAATTACTGATAAATAATTTTCTTGTAGTCCATATGGAACACAGGGCTACCATCCTGAAGAAAATCAGCTGTTTGAGTTCGAGACAGGGGTCCTCTTGAGTTCCCTACCATAAAATATCAGGTATAGTACGGAGGTGTAAATTATACTCAAGATTTTAGGGGAAAGCAAAAGTGCCTATGTGTAATATGGACCTTTGTTTTCCCCCTATACTTACTTTAAAAAAAAAAAAAAAGCATATATATTTTTTTCTGATTCCTTCCCTCCACCCACCTCAATGTTCTCCCAGCTTCCCCTCCATCCATTCACCCGCTATGGAGGCATCTGGGATATCTTAGCAGCAGACGGCATGCATGCATTTGCCACCCGTTTCCCACATTTCCCTGTGAGGACCTGTTAATTGAATCAAATGGTAATTCCCTTTGAAGAGGTGGATGGTGAGATGAGGGGAGCAGAAATAAGTATATTACTCTTTTTTTTTTTCTTGTATATAATAACCCCCTACACTTCACATAAGGGGAAAGGGGCAAATTTGTGCTTATTACACTCAAGATTTTACAGTAGTTTTGGGGAATTCCCTTCCTGATTCTCGTCTGTTTTCTTAGATCTTTGCTATAAGTTAAAACGAGTTTAGACTGGCTAGAGTACAGTAAGCAGGGCGAGAGAATCAAATATTGAGAGCCTTTTAAGGCAAGTGCCCTTGGCTTCTGCAGTTGGCTGCTTTAACCCCATGGTTCCTGTGTTCCACATAGACTAAGAGAAAAGTATTTATTGGTAAATACACAAAAATCACCTTTTATAGACACATGGTCAGTATTACACACACACACACACACACGCATATATATATATATAATATGTAATTTATTTTTTTTTTTGCTTGCAGTCTGAATATTTATTTTGGAATATTTCTTTCATACACATTTGTTTGTTTACATATTCTGTAAAATAGCAGAAAGCACTCAGCTGTGTAATAGCAGCATTCAGTTGTACCTGATATGAATGTATTTACTTGCTAAGTGTAAAGGTGGCCTTTAATAAACAGATGGCAGATACATCACTGGCTCCTTGGGGAGGGAAATGATGGATAGAACCGTGTCTATTTTATATAAAGCAGGACAGAAAATCTATCTTGTGGATTCGTTCTTCAATATATCCCATTGGAAATTGATTCCGTCCATGTGTTTATCCAATGACACGAGCGTGAAAGAACTAACTTTTATATTCATCATCATTTATACTCCATAACTGCATTTTTATTTCACTCCATGTGGCTTTTAACCCCATACTAGAGAGGCCTCTAATGCATTCACGTTGGAGATGGAGACCTCTCTAGCATCCAAACAGTTAATTTGATTTCATATTTTATGATCTTGTGAATGTTAAATGCTGTTTTTTTTTCCATTTTGTTTGCTGCGGTAGATTTGTGGTTTGAAATCATTGGTAAGAATGAAAATTGTTTTAATTAATTCACCATTCATAATTTTTAATTTATTTTATGTTATTACATCGTCATAACCATCATCATTATTCACTTTGATTGCCAGAGTGGGGTGCAGCATATCGCATATTGTTGCACATGTCACTGGCACTTAAGAGTTAACCCTTTGAGTGTCAGAGGGGTATGCAACACAACGCATTATGAGCAATGCGTTTCTTACCCCTCTGGCACTCATAGGGTTAAGATTCAGACTTTCGATGGGGGCGGGGCATTTTAATTAAAGGGGCTTGATTTGAATTCTCCTTTGCACTGCATCTGTAATCCATTTATTTATTTTTATATATAATGTGGTATTCACCGAGATACTTGCTTTTAAAGTTAAGTTAGTGACGTCACTTTAGGACAGGCTGTGGGTCATTATGCCCCGCAGCCTGTCAATCTGCGTCTGTTCCCCTTCCTAAGTAGTGCCTTGTTCCAACCTCCTCCGAATACCGAGGATTCCTCCATGTCAGCTGTAGCGGTCTCTTGCAAATGATATATATATATTTAGTAGAATATCTGACACTCCTGTTATCTTAATAACTAGATTGGGTGCTGTATAAACTATAGCACAAAGCAATGTATAAACAATATACCATCACAGGACTTATATCCAAACGATTTCAAAAAAGTGTTTTCTAGCAGCAAAGTTTCGGTCCTCTCTTCGGGACCTTTATCAAGCCATATAGAGAATTTATATTATTAGATTATTGCTCTTTGGATCTTGAATGTGTTGCACACTCCTTTGGTTACTAAGCATTTGTTCACCACATTTACTTAAGTATTATTTTTCCTCAGAGTCAAGTTTGTCCATTTTTGATCGATCCATCTTCACAAGCAACGGAATGGTTAAAGACGCATTTAAAGGAGTCTCGTTTGGAAATTATTAACCAACAGGTAAATTACCAGTTTCATATACAGAGATAGATTTTAACTCATCCGTATGTTGGGCAGAATATGGGATTGGAGAAACTACACAAATAAACCAGCGTTATGGTAATTTATTTGGAGAAACAAAAATAACCATTGTTTTAAATTGGATGTTTAACCCCTTGAATGCCAGAGGGCAGAGAGGTCTCACACTCCTTTTGGTGGTGATGACTTATCCATCACTGAAGGGCTTACAAGTCCTGTTTAAGTCAATGGGATTTGGGGGATTTTTATTTGCCTCCTATGGTGCAGTTAGTTGCAAGCTCAGTATAATGGTAAATGGAGATTGCTGTAACGATAGATATGATGCACATCATTATGAAGGGAAGCATGAATGTGCTACTTGGGAGAGCTGGGAGGGAGGTGGAAGGAGAATTTCAGTGCTGATAAGACCTGCACCGCTGTTCCGCCATTACGCTGTGCCGCAGAATGCCGAAGTGGGTACATGTCTAATTTTGGCAGAGAATGTCCCTTAATGTATGGACTTACAGAAAAAAAACCCCTGCAATCTACAAACCATTACACTACACTAATAATAGGAGACATAGTTTATTAAAGGTGAAAGTTCTGCTTTAATTTAGTTCTGGAGGGAAGCATTTTGCAGAAACAATTGATTACAAGAAAAAGAGGTCGTGATCTAATGTTAGAGGGTGGAGAATTGAATTGTAAATTGTGTAAGTGCTGCTTTAGAGAAAGGGGTAATATACACATGGAGCAGCCTCTCTGCAGAGGTGGTAGGGACTAATAATGTAAGGGAAAGCAAAAATACCTGGGATAGACATAACACTATTCTCAGAAGTATGTAAAATTGTGCATTGTAATTAGATAGGGTAATGGACTGACTGGATAAGACAGATGGTTCTTATCTGTCATAAAAATCGGTTTTCCCGTGTTTGAAAGAAACCTTTCTCCTTAACCCCTTAAGGAACCTTCACAGTCCTGGCACATCATGGGTTGGCAAGCCATAAGGACCCATGACGTGCCAGGACCGTCATGGATTTCAGGGCTCCTCACGCTGCTTCACGCCGTTCGGGTAGCCTTGAACCATGACCGACAATAATAAAAAAAAAAATAAATCAGATGGTCCCTGGTCCTTAAGTTCCGGCCGTATGCGTGCACAGCCGGTCTTTAAGGGGTTAACCAGTAACTAAACTAGTGACCACTCAATGTACATTGTTGCCTCCATAGACACATGGACAATTTTATTTCCACTTTACCAATAAAGCCACGTGCCAAAAAAAAATGTCTAATTCATTATAAATTTATAAAGATTTTATTTGTAATGCTTGATGAGCAGGGAAATTAATGGCACCAATGTTTTTATGGGGTGCTACTTGTGAAATGGAGCTGACTGCACATAGCACCCTGTTGGAAGGGGGACACTGGAATCCTCAGGAATTATTGTTATTTAATCACATACATAGGAGCGAGTGTTGTATTGCTCACTTTATATATAAAGTTACATGTTCCCTCTATGTCATGGGCATCCAACATGCAGCACATGGGTCAAATGCAGCCCACTTGTCTCCAGGGTATGGCCCACTGAGATTTTTTAAAAAAGATTAATTAAGTAGCACGTGTGATCTAGTAGGCTGGTAAAGGCTAACTGACTGCCAGTACCACACAGGTCAAGATTAGTTGTCTGTTAGCCCTTTGAGTTGCAGAGAGGTATCTAATTCATTGCATCATAATACATTGGATACCTTTCTGACATTCAAAGGGTTAAATATCAGTATTATCAGTCACTTGTTCCATTAACCCATATTTTTGAATAGCCTACATGCTATATTCACCATTGATAGCAATAAATGAATGAATGTGGCCCTTACATTTTTGGCTTGGTCATGTGGCCCGTGACTTAAAAAGCTTGGACGCCTCTGCTTTAAGTAGATTCCAGTTACATTGCAGAGCAGGAATTCCCAAACCAATGCTCTGCTCTAACAGTGCAGGTTTTCTGGATCTCCTTTTATGATGACAGGTGAACCAATTGGTGGCGCAGACTTACTCACAGGTACTCCCGTGGTAATGATAGTGTCAACTGTGTTTGACTGAGAGAGCCTGAAAGTATGCACTGCCGGGGAAATCCTAGGTTTGCGAATCACTGATGTAGAAAGAGAGGTACAGAGGAACTGGATGAAAGAGATGTTAAGCACGGGAGAAAGAAGGGAGTAAATACATTGAGTAGAATTAATGAAACTGACTCCTTAAAACAACTTAGGTGAAAAAGAAAGTGCTTTGAAAAACACCTATATATTATATTAAATTTGTATTATTATTTTAAAGGGATAGCAATGTTTCGTAAAAACAGCAGCTCCAATTAATCTTCATAGTATTTGGGCCATGGAGAGTGTTATTTCAGTACAGTCAGATAGTTCAAGAGTAATTGAATGATAAAGTATCCCCCTCCCACACCTTTTACCTAGTGTAAGCCACATCCCCTCAGATATGGAATCTGGTCCACAGACCAGACAGCTCACAGCAAGAGACAATCTTCTTAATGTGAGAACAATGAAAACCCTGCCCCCACTGACAGGTTTTTCAGGTCTTTCCCTTATGTTAATTGAAGGTTGTCCCTCTCTGCAATCCACTTAGACATCACCTTGCTGCTCTGAGGTGAGCAGTGTTACATCAGTAAAAGGGGCGGGAGTGGGATACTTTATCATTCAATTACTCTTGAACTACAACTCTGACAGTACTGTAATAACACTCTCTAAGGCCCAAATACTATGATGATTAATTGGAGCTGCTTTTATTATGAAACATTATGATCCCTTTAAGACTATAGTTTGAGATATTTAGCTCTGTTTATTTGTTAGTATACATGAGTAAGCTAATACTTGCTCCCACAGTTAGTTGGATAATAACATTCTACATTGCTCTCCCTTCCTCTTGCCACTTCTTCCTGCTGCCCCCACATACTTATCTTAGTAAAGTGTGAGAGGGGACTATAGAATCCCTCTCTTCTCTCAAAAACAGTAAGATTATGTTTTAGCCTTTTGCTTTCCACAGAGATGATCATCCAGCTGGCACCTGAAGGAATATGACTAATTTACTAATGTAGTGTTAGTCAATGGGAAATTATTGCCCACGGAGACTCTGTAAATGTTGAGAAAAAGGTGTGTTTCCTGGTCTCCTCTTTCACTTTGGGACCTAGGCAGCTTTATTCTGTTTGTTTTTGATAGACTAACACTGCATTTACTATAAATGTCCAAACCCTCTGGCACACAGAGGACTGTTTTTGAGTGTGTGTGTGTGGGGGGGTGTTATGGGACCCATAATACAAGTATGAGGGAGTGTCAGGAGAGAGTGCAAGGAGAATGTTAATATCTAGCACCCGACTGTGCCAACACGTACTAGCACATTTGTAGAAACTAACAAATATAGCTAAATATCCAAAATGGGTATGTTGGACATGAAATGGTAAGAAAACATATAAGTGATATTTAAACCGCTTTCAAAATAATAGTGTTATGAGGAGATAGTTCCACTTTAACCCTTTGAATGCCAGAGCGCTATCCAGCACATTGTGTTGCAATGCATTTGGATACCTCTCTGGCGCTCAGATGGTTACATCAAGAAATGCAAGACTGAGAAAAGGGGAATGGAAGCAAGCATATGCACCAAGTATAAACGTGCTTGATATTTAACTCGTTAGGCACAAAAACTGTCCAACAGGCTAAAGCTGCCACTCATCTGCACATTGTGGACTATAACTAGTCACTTAATATTCATGAGATGTTCTTTAGTATCAAGGGCCACTTGATATTGCAATCAGAAAACAGTTTTACTCCTCCTGAAATACTAGCTGTAGTCTATTTCCTACACTGAAATAAATCAGATGAGTGCAAAACAACACAATGACAGTACAATAGCTGCCAGGGCCAGTGGAGAATGAAAAGTGCCAGTTATACAGTAAAGATGAAACCCAGATACCTGTTTTCTTATCGCACTTGATGCATATAAAACAAAAGGAATCTGGCTGTTTTATATTTGCTGTATGATTTCACTGGAATAAAAAATAGGCTTACAGTATTGGACAATAAGCATCCCATATTCCTCTATGCATTATATACACGTACTGTGGGGTTATGGATAAATGTTTTCTGGGTACAGACTGCAAGCTGGACCAAAGTCAGGGCAAAGAAACGTGGCCCTTATTTCTTGGCACTGTTCTCCAATGTACCCTGTAAAATGTTCATCTAACCCAACCATTAACCCTTTGAGTTCCAGAGAGGTATACGACACACTGCAACTCAATGTCTCGGATAAGTCTGGTGCTCAAAGGGTTAATATTTTACAAGGCAATGTGATAAATATTTATTTTTTAATGCTGTGAGCACCAGAGGGGAATCCAGTGCATTGTGTTGGACACCCCACCCGGGTACTTTAAAGTGAAACTCGCTTTGTTAAGAAATTCATGGTTGTGAAAAGCGCTTCCAAAATGTATGTTACTCGCTTTTAATTTCAAACACTAGTTCCTAAGATATTTAGATTTATTTATTTGTCAGTTTATTCAGGTAAGCTAGTACTTCCAGGTAGGAAATGGCAATTGGTAATACAGAGCAATGTGCAATCTTTGAGTGCTACAGATATGCTTTAACTTACAATTAAGCTAAACATTTTAAAAACTATTGTTTTAAATAAAATGGCTAACATAGAATTTGCTGTTTAAAGCTCTTTCAAAATCACCTAGATGTTACAAGTTGGCAGCCCCAGTTAAATCCATGGGAACTTGGGGAATTTTTATTTGCCTCCTCTGATGCAGTTAGTTTGATCCTCATTTATTCTATGCATAAGGCCCTAATTGTTTGGTGTTTGCAGTTGTGGTTATATCCTATTCCTTCATGTCAGCCATTTCCTATCTTCTCCCAGTGCACTAAGCTGTAACTTACAGAGCTTTTTTTTTTTTATTCCTAGGATGCAAACTTCATTACAGCCCTGGAGCTTGCAGTGCGCTTTGGCAAGACACTTATTATCCAGGAGATGGATGGAGTTGAGCCTGTGCTTTATCCATTACTTCGAAAAGATCTTATTGCTCAGGGTGAGGATCCCGTTCAGCGTGTCTTCTCCTCCCCCTCTCATTTCTGCTCGGTAGATTTTATTTGAAAAATGTCATTTTTTTTCAGCCTCAAAACAAAAAAATATTATTGATTAATATTGTCTAACTTGAATTTGGAACCAACAACATTCCATTAATCTTTTGTGGTTAATACATTCAATCATATAGCTGTCTACAATAAACTAGACGAAACTAGTACAAGACCAATGTATGTGCAAATATATTTAAAGGGATAGTAATACTTTGTTTTATCTTTATTTTATTTTGTAGGCATCAAAAAAACATGAAGAATGATATATGTCTTATGTCTCAAACCTTTATGGTTTAAGAGATATTCACAAGCAAAGTATCCCCCCCCCCTGTTCAGCCAGATAAGAAGGGAGGTGCCCAGGTAGACTGCAGAGAGGGACAATCTTCAATTAAGATAAGGGAAAAAGCTGAAAAACTTGTCAAGGGGGGGAAGGGCTTTCATTGTTTTCATACAAAGAAGATTGTCCCCTTCTGTTATCTGTCTAGTCTTACAACCAGATTCACATCTGAGAAGAGATGGCTTACACTGGAAAAAGGGGCGGGAGGGGGAAACTTTGCTTGTGAATATCTCTTAAACCATAAAGGTTTGAGACATAAGACTTATATCATTCTTCATGTTTTTTTAATGCCTTCAAAATAAAATAAAGTTAAAACGAAGTATTACTATCCCTTTAAGTTAGAAAAGTGGTATTTACTTTTTTCAGTAGTCACTTTATATAATTCGAAAAGTAATATTTATTTTCCATGGAAGAGGGTGAATAAGAGGAAACATACAAACTACATTATGGAAAGGGTGATCGTTACATGGAATGACTTCCCAGTAGAAGTGGTTGAAGCTGAAACATTAAATGAATTAAAGGGATGGTAACATTTCACAATAAAGCAGCTCCAATGAATCTTCATACTATTTGGGCCATGGAAAGTGTTCTTTCAATACTGTCAGAATTGTAGTTCAAGAGTAATTGAATGATGAAGTATCCCTCTCCCACCCCTTTTACTGATGTAAAACTGCTCACCACAGAGCATCAAGACTGTCCGAATGGATCGCAGAGAGGGACAATTTTCAGTGAGCATAAGGAAAAACTTGTCAAGGGTGCAGGTATTTCCTTATGATCACAGTAAGAAGATTGTCCCTTGCTGTAATCTATCTGGTCTATGGACCAGATTCTACATCTGAGGGGAGGTAGCTTACACTAGGTAAAAGGGACAGGAGGGGGATACTTTATCATTGAATTATTCTTGAACTACAACTCTCTCAGTATTGAAATAACACTCTCAGTGGCCCAAATACAATGAAGAGCTGTACGAAATGTCTTACAGGTGTTTTTGAAAGCTCTTTCAAGATCCCCTATGTGTAGTGACACTTTAAATGAACAGTATGTTGGAAAAAAATATGAGTACAACCATTGATTAATTCAGAAGTTATTAGAGCTCAAACTGTGATGAGATGGCACCGTTACTATCCGTTTCTATGGAGGGCTTTAGTCTAACGCTCTCCCTTAGAGAAAGTAGACCCCCTCCAATTTCTAACAGTGTAAAGAAATAAAAAACACACACACACCTTGAGGCTTTTCCTACTAAGTAAAACAAGTGTCCCCCTCCCCATGCTAGGAGATACTCTGTTCCTTGGATAATTTTCCTAATAATAACAGTGCCTTGTTATGTCCAGACGGTATACCTGGTCTTCAGTTCTGCATAGAATGCAATAGTAACAGCTCCTCCACTTTGATAATAAAAAGTAACCTCCAGCAATAGGAATACCATTGTTGTACTCATCACGAAAAGCCTTACAACACCCTTTTCTCATAAGTCCTATATGGAACAAAGGTACCATAGGGGGTTGAGTCCCTCCTTTGGAGGGCAGGGCACATCTGAAAGGCATAGTCTTGTGGGTTGAGACTCTCTTCTCCTCCTCCAGCTCAACCCTTCCCCCTGCTCTGCCAGTGCCCCAGAATGAATGTGTCCTGCGAAGAATACAGACAGCAGGAAACACTTTCTTAGTTTTTAGACTATGACTATGCGATTCAAGGTGGAATCTTTGCGTTGTCATAATGGCAATGTGCCCAGGGGAGTATCTGGTGTCCCTGGACCTTCAGGATTTGTTTCTTCATATCCCTATCCACCCAGACAGCCAACACTATCTGTGATTTGCCTGCAGCTCAGATCATTACCTGTTCACAGCCATTTGGCCTGGTTTCTGCTCCTTGCATGTTCACCAGAGTCATGGGGGCCTTAGTGGCCTTCATTCATACCTGGGGCATATCCATGACACCCTATCTGGATGATATTTTACTCAAGGCTCCCTCAGAGGAGCTCTTGGTCTTTCACTTTCAAGACTGTGCTCGGCTTCTGCTCTACCACAGGTGGATCCTGAACATGCTGAAGTCCTCTCCGATGCCTTCCCAGGAGATGGTGTTCCTGGGGGTGAAGTTTTACACCCACCAGGGGAAGGTTTTGTTTTTTTTATCAGAGGAGAAAATCCTTTTGGGGATGCAGGATGTGTCCTTGGCCAATCAGGGAGTACATGAGAGTACTGGGCAGACTAGTGTCAATACAAGAGGCCGTGCCTTAATGTAAGTTCCACATGAGAGAACTTCAGAGACGTCATCCGGAGCTGGTCTGGAAATTCGGTGTACTTGGCTTGGCAGAGATCTCCCTCTCCGGAGGCCAGTTGGGACCGTCAGTGGTGGTTATGTCTGCACAACCTGGAGCAGGGAAAACCCTTTGTGATATCAGAATGGACTCTGATCACGAAGGACACCAGCCTGAGTGAATGGGGTGCGGTTCTAGGTCACCTGGGGGTTCAGGGCAGGTGAACTCCACAGGAGTCTCTGCAGTCCATGAATGTCTTGGAACTCTGGGCTATCTGGCTTGCCCTTTTGTTCTGGACCTCACACTTGAAGGGGAAGTCAGTGAGGACAATGCCACGGCTGTGGCTTACATCAGCCGCCAAGTGGGCACTCACAGTGTTTCCGCTTGGTTCAAAGTGAAGTACATACTTGGCTGGGCGGGAGCCCACATTCCGGCAATCTCAGCCTTTCATATTCCAGGGGTAGAAAACAATCTGGCGGGCGTAGATCCAGAGCATTGGGAACTCAGCCCGGAAGGATTCTACAACAGTGGGGTGTGCTGCCTATAGATCTCATGGCCTCCAGGTAAAACTGGAAGGCGCCGACCATCTGCTACCAGAAAGGTGTTCTCCTTGCTTTTGCATGGACGCAATGGGCGATCCCCTTGCCTTTATATGGACGCAATGTTGATTCTGTGGAACTTCCATCTCGCTTATGTTTCGGACTAGGAGGATGTGGTTTCCGAGGCCAGACCTCCTATTTGAAATGTGTCCTGACCTCCTAAAGAGGGACTCAACCCTCTATGGTACCTGTGTTCAATATGGACTAAAGAGAAAAGGATTTAACAGTAAGAACACTAAAATCCTATTTTCCCAAATAATAAAACTTAAATATCCCTTAATTGAGCAGTAATGAATTACAGCATAATAGTTCTGCTTAAGTCATTTTGTCACTTGGTGCTTGCCTTTTCTTTGGCATTTTAGAACAATACATTCTTTTTTAACCCTTTCATTATCACTTTGGGCTGCACTGCTTTACTGGCATTTTTTGGCTGATTTTTAGAATTAAAAAAGGACATTATCCAAAACTCAGGCAAGTGTGTAGGGTTTTACTGTCCTTTCCTGCAACGGCCTCATTAAAGGAGAAACACCCCTTAATAATACTCACAACTTAACCTTACTATAGCCAGAAAAGCATACTGTCCTGTGTCAGTTGTACCCTTGTGGCTTTGTTCAAAAGATATAACACCTTAAAGGGATAGTAATACTTTGTTTTATCTTTATTTTATTTTGTAGGCATTAAAAAAATATGAAGAACGATATAAGTCTTATCTCTCAAACCTTTATGGTTTAAGAGATATTCACAAGCAAAGTATCCCCCCCATTCAGCCATGTCAGAAGGGAGGTGCCCAGGTAGACTGCAGAGAGGGACAATCTTCAATTAAGATAAGGGAAAAAGCTGAAAAACTTGTCAAGGGGGGAAGGGCTTTCATTGTTTTCATACAAATACGATTGTCCCCTGCTGTTATCTGTCTGGTCTTACAACCAGATTCACATCTGAGAAGAGATAGCTTACACTAGGAAAAAGGGGCGGGAGGGGGAAACTTTGCTTGTGAATATCTCTTAAACCATAAAGGTTTGAGCGATAAGACTTATATCGTTCTTCGTGTTTTTTTAATGCCTACAAAATAAAATAAAGATAAAACGAAGTATTACTATCCCTTTAAATCAGTTCTGGTTATCTGAGTTTGCAGCCACCTCCCCCCACCCCCACTCCATCTATAAAGGGTTACGCAGGGTCATGCAGTCTTCCTGCTTCAATTTGAAAAAACTTCCATCCCCAGTCATGTCATGCCCTTCCATGGGCATGCTGGACTGACTGGAGGTGTAATCTGTTGAAAAAGGCATAAGAGCAAACTTTATAGGGGCTTTTAGGTGCTGTTAATTGGTCTTAATGGGTTAAAGTAACTTCTGTGACTATTCAGATTGTGTGTAAAATCAATGTGTCACTTCTCTCGGATCACTCTGTGCAAGTGAATGAGTTCTGTTATATTGATCAGAGTGAGTAATGACAATAGCATTACTGTGCAACCTAAGCAGAATGCAAGGAATATCATTTGTCTTGGGCACTGCAAGTGGTCTCCTGATCAGATTGCTTTGACTGACGATTAGCAAAGGGGGTCAATTCATTAACAACCATAAGCATTATATGTAAATACTAACAATAGTGGCACGGTTTTGCCATGCTGTTTAACCCTTTGAGTGGCAGGGTGATATTTAATGCATAACCAATGCATAGCAAGGAATGCTGTGCATTGTTATTGGCTATCCCTCTGCCACTCAAATGTTTAACCATATGAGTGACAAAGTGATATGTAATACATTACAACACATTGGATTTCAATGTATTACAGTGCAATCCAGCACAATGAAGGGGTTAAAAAATCCCCCTATGCATTGGATCCCTCTACCACAGAAAGGGTTAACCTGTTAAATGTCAAAGAGCTATGCAATGCAGGGTAGCAGGGACATAGTGAATGGGGAGGGAGAGGGGGAGCAGGGACATGGTAAACAGGGAGAGAAGAGGAATGGGAACATGGTGAAAAGGAGGGATGGGAGGGAAGAAAAGTGGGAACATGGAGAGTGGGGAGTGGGAGGGAATAAGGATTGGCGACATGGAGAACAGGGAGAGTGGGAGGGAGTAAGGATTGGGGACATGGAGAACAGGGAGGGTGGGAGGGAGTAAGGATTGGGGACATGGAGAACAGGGAGGGTGGGAGGTAGTAAGGGTTGGGGGCATGGAGAGCAGGGAAGGTGGAAGGGAGTAAGGATTGGGGACATGGAGAGCAGGGAAGATGGAAGGGAGTAAGGATTGAGGACATGGAGAACAGGGAAGGTGGAAGGGAGTAAGGATTGGGGACACGGAGAGCAGGGAAGGTGGGAGGGAGTAAGGATTGGGGGCATGGATAACAGGGAGGGTGGAAGGGAGTAAGGATTGGGGACATGGAGAGCAGGGAAAGTGGAAGGGAGTAAGGATTGAGGACATGGAGAGCAGGGAAGGTGGGAGGGAGTAAGGATTGGGGACATGGAGAGCAGGGAAGGTGGGAGGGAGTAAGGATTGGGGGCATGGAGAACAGGGAGGGTGGGAGGGAGTAAGGATTTAGGACATGGAGAGCAGGGAAGGTGGGAGGGAGTAAGGATTGGGGACATGGAGAACAGGGAGGGTGGGAGGGAGTAAGGATTGAGGACATGGAGAACAGGGAAGGTGGAAGGGAGTAAGGATTGGGGACACGGAGAGCAGGGAAGGTGGGAGGGAGTAAGGATTGGGGGCATGGATAACAGGGAGGGTGGAAGGGAGTAAGGATTGGGGACATGGAGAGCAGGGAAAGTGGAAGGGAGTAAGGATTGAGGACATGGAGAGCAGGGAAGGTGGGAGGGAGTAAGGATTGGGGACATGGAGAGCAGGGAAGGTGGGAGGGAGTAAGGATTGGGGGCATGGAGAACAGGGAGGGTGGGAGGGAGTAAGGATTTAGGACATGGAGAGCAGGGAAGGTGGGAGGGAGTAAGGATTGGGGACATGGAGAACAGGGAGGGTGGGAGGGAGTAAGGATTGAGGACATGGAGAGCAGGGAAGGTGGGAGGGAGTAAGGATTGGGAACATGAAGAACAGGGAGGGTGGGAAGGAAGAAGGATTGGGGACATGGAGAGCAGGGAGGGTGGGAGGTAGTAAGGGTTGGGGGCATGGAGAACAGGGAAAGTGGAAGGGAGTAAGGATTGGGGACATGGAGAGCAGGGAAGGTGGGAGGGAGTAAGGATTGAGGACATGGAGAACAGGGAAGGTGGAAGGGAGTAAGGATTGGGGACATGGAGAGCAGGGAAGGTGGGAGGGAGTAAGGATTGGGGGCATGGAGAACAGGGAGGGTGGGAGGGAGTAAGGATTGGGGGCATGGAGAACAGGGAGGGTGGGAGGGAGTAAGGATTGAGGACATGGAGAGCAGGGAAGGTGGGAGGGAGTAAGGATTGGGAACATGAAGAACAGGGAGGGTGGGAAGGAAGAAGGATTGGGGACATGGAGAACAGGGAGGGTGGGCGGTAGTAAGGGTTGGGGGCATGGAGAACAGGGAAAGTGGAAGGGAGTAAGGATTGGGGACATGGAGAGCAGGGAAGGTGGGAGGGAGTAAGGATTGAGGACATGGAGAACAGGGAAGGTGGAAGGGAGTAAGGATTGGGGACATGGAGAGCAGGGAAGGTGGGAGGGAGTAAGGATTGGGGGCATGGAGAACAGGGAGGGTGGGAGGGAGTAAGGATTTAGGACATGGAGAGCAGGGAAGGTGGGAGGGAGTAAGGATTGAGGACATGGAGAGCAGGGAAGGTGGGAGGGAGTAAGGATTGAGGACATGGAGAGCAGGGAAGGTGGGAGGGAGTAAGGATTGGGAACATGAAGAACAGGGAGGGTGGGAAGGAAGAAGGATTGGGGACATGGAGAACAGACAGTGGGAAGGAAGAAGGATTGGGGACATGAAGAACAGGGAGGGTGGGAGGGAAGAAGGATTGGGGACATGGAGAACAGGGAGAGTGGAAGGAAGGAGGATTGGGGACATGGAGAACAGGGAGAGTGGAAGGAAGGAGGATTGGGGACATGGAGAACAGGGAGAGTGGAAGGAAGGAGGATTGGGGACATGGAGAACAGGGAGAGTGGGAAGGAAGAAGGATTGGGGACACGGAGAACAAGGAGGGTGTAACGGAAGTAGGACTTGGACTTTAGACATGGAGAAGAGAGGAGATGGAGTTGAATTGGATGGAGGTGTAACTAGTTGCAGAGCTTTTGACTGGAGTGTTCAGGGGGCTTTGATCCCTGGCCACTTCTATCAAAATCACACCCCCTCTACATCATGGAGAGGCGGTTTGGAGGAGATTAGCATTTCTCCTTCTTACTACTGCCCTAGGTTGTGGCACGCACAGACAGAGACTTTGTGTCACGTGACAGTCTTCTCTTGTAGAGGTAGAGATGTTTCTTACAAAAAAGGGTCTGAGTTAACCCCGCGTCTGCAACAAAAAATCACCAACACATTGCAGAACAATCCTTTGGAGACACTCCTTGCATACAAAGGTTTAAACTGATTTTTATAACATCTGTAATTATTGAATGATAATGTAGGTTTTAGGTTTAACTCTTTGAGAACCAGAGGGGTATGCAATGCATTGTATATCTCCTATGGCGTTTAAAGTGTTAAGCATTTGTGTTCCAGAGAGCTATCCAATACATTGCAAAGCAATACTTTAGATACCTCTCTGGCACTTGAAAGGGTTGTTTATTTGTTTTTTTTCATAATAAGTAAAGCATTGCACAAATAGTTTATAATTACTGATTGTGTTGATTAACCACTTAGCGACCTCTGACGTGCCCAGATCATCACCGCTGTCTTTGACTTAAGGACCAGTCACAGTCATGCAAGTGTTAACTCTCCCATTGCCGCCACAGAGCACGATGGGAGAGATGCAGGCTGGCTGTTACTAAGTGCTCCGGAATCGGAGCTCTTAGTTTCAGCCAATGCGGCCAATGTAGATACATGTGATTCGCTAAAATAGCGAATCACATGTGTTAAAAGCCATATGACAGAAGCGGTGTAAACACGGCTTCTGTCACTTCTCTGTCTCCCTCCTCCTTAGACATACATCTGAGGAAATGATAGACAGAGAGATCATAACTGAAGTGTTCCAGTGTTGCAGAGATGGTTGCTGGCTTGTGCAACTTTGTTCAAAATAAGAAAAAATAAGATTTTATTTCCCCTTTACAGTGATCAGTTGATTTCCCTGCTTTGATCACTCACTTTTGTGATCAATTGTTGCAGATCAGCTTTTGCTGATCTGTGGTATTTATTTTTCCCCCCCACACCCCATTTAATTACTATTATTATTATTATTTTTAATAATTTTTTTAATATTTTTAGGCTTTTTAGGTCGTTTAGATAGGTAGTTGTAATGGAGTTAGTGTTCAGTTTAGGTTTGGACATTTAGGGCTCATCAAAATGTTGGCGATATAAAAGCTGTTAGAGTAAAATGGATACTGACAGAAAAAAGAAAATGTCTAAGTCTGTATTCATACCGGCTAAAAGCACAACGGATGTTAGACCACAGAAAAGGTCTTGTGGCCAAATGTCCATTTTGTGTGTTAAGTTCCCAAAACGCCTCTAAATAACGACAGTATTGGGAACTTGCTGTAAATAAAAAATAAGTATTACTACAATGCAGAAACTATGACATCGTTTAACACTCTGAGTGGCAGAGGGGTACGCAACGCATACCCTCAAAAGGGTTAAAATATGTATTATTGTGCCGTGACTATGCCTCCATGATTCTGTGAATATGCCTCCATTTAATGCCCAACTAGTTGCCATACATAAATTCCATAAATAAATAAATACATAGCCTCTATTCTTCATGTCTCTGCTTCTGTGTGCGGAGGCTGCGGCGGTGGAGACACTGAGAAGCCGCACAGTACCCACTCCTTTCCTGCAAGGTCCGAAGCCCGTCGCACACTGAAGGAATTAGTACTGAGACTGCCTTTATATATGGGCAGTCTCACTTCCGATTCCCTCACAGCCATTGGCTGTAGGGTAGGGTTGATAGGTTAAGTAAGTTAGAAAATTCAGAGGATGTATTCTGCGGAAGAGGCATATGCCTTTTTGGCTTCTGATTCAGAAGCAGCAGATACTGCCTCTGACTTTGATATTTTGCAGTTTACAGAGTGACAGTGATAGCTCTAGTGATCACGCTGGACCTTCTACTAAGAAGAGGTGTACTTCCTCGAAAGCTGCTCCAAGAGCTGCCCCGTAGCTCCCCCAAACCATGAGCAAACTATGCATATGGGGTATATTGCCGTACTCAGTAGAAGTAACTGAACACTAACAATTCCTTTTTTTTTTTATATCTGCAACTATCCTGTGCTTGAAATCTACAGCAACACTGCAATGTAAATGTGAAAACTGTTACAAAAACAAAGTATTACAATTTTGTTACAGATTTCTGGAAAAGTAGCTGCATTATAAACGCCAGAATTCTACTGATGAATTACCCTATGTCTTCTACTTTTCAGAGATGTATACTTTTGTGGGGCAATTTTGGGTTCTGATTCTGACACTATCAACTAAGCTGTAATCCTCGCATACAAAATAATGAAAAAGTACAGCTTGTAAATAATGGGATCCATCTTGTAATATTTACCCTGTAAATGTTAAAAGGGATTGAAATACCAGGCATATGAGATACTCCTATATTCAGGAGAAGCAAATTAATATATGTGTGGGTATTTGTATCAAATGAACTACTAGTCTACAAATCCTGACAGGAAAATGTATGTAAAATGTTTTTTTTTTTTTTTTTTTTTTGTTTTTTCCTTTTTTTTCTATTTTAATCAAAATAAAGATGAGGTATCCATATAAATGTGGTATCAAAAGAAAGCACTACTTGTGCTTAAAAAACTGAATATGATTTGTGTGGGTGTACTAATGAAATTAGAGGGAAAATATTGTTTAACCATCACTTACTCAAAAGTATCAAAATAGCTCTGGTCCTTAAAGGAATAGTAATACTTTGTTTTATCTTTATTTTATTTTGTAGGCATTAAAAAACATGAAGAATGATATAAGTCTTATCTCTCAAACTTTTATGGTTTAAGAGATATTCACAAGCAAAGTATCCCCCCCACTGTTCAGCCACATCAGAAGGGAGGTGCCCAGGTAGACTGCAGAGAGGGACAATCTTCAATTAAGATAAGGAAAAACCTGAAAAACTTGTCAAGGGGGGAAGGGCTTTCATTCTTTTCATACAAAGAAGATTGTCCCCTTCTGTTACCTGTCTGGTCTTACAACCAGATTCACATCTGAGAAGAGATGGCTTACACTAGGAAAAAGGGGCGGGAGGGGAAACTTTGCTTGTGAATATCTCATAAACCATAAAGGTTTGAGAGATAAGGCGGGCAGCACAGTGGCTCAGTGGTTAGCACTCTTGCCTTGCAGCGCTGGGGTCCTGGGTTCAAATCCCACCAAGGACAACATCTGCAATGAGTGTGTATGTTCTCACTGTGTTTGCGTGGGTTTCCTCCGGGTACTCCGGTTTCCTCCCACACTCCAAAAACATACTGATAGGTGAATTTAGATTGTGAGCCCCAATGGGGACAGGAACCAATATGACTGTAAAGCGCTGCGGAATCTGTGTGCGCTATATAAATAAAGGATTATTATTATTATAAGACTTATATCGTTCTTCATGTTTTTTTAATGCCTACAAAATAAAATAAAGTTAAAACGAAGTATTACTATTCCTTTAAGTACAAACCACCCCAGATTTGCCTGGTCCTTAAGGGGTTAAACATTGTCTAACTGTTATCTGTTCGAAGATCGAAATGATTAGTATATTATCTTCTCTAATCTGATCATGTCCAGATGATTTGTCATTAGGGATTACAGGGGCGTTACAGGGGCGTTACAGGGGTGAGATAAAGATGTGGTAATCTCTCCAGTTGCTATGTTTTTCTATGGAGTCTTTTTTCTTCTTTTGGAGACAGATTTAGGGCCACATACAGGGATATTAAGAGCTGCCATTTTCGAGCCAAACAACTATACTGTAAGGGGGAGATGAAAATTCCCATTAATTTAAATGGGCCTTTTAACCTCTTTAATACTTTGGAGGTCTCAAACTAATTACTTTTCACTTTGTTCTTTCTAGCATGCAAGGCGTTAAAAGCTCCATTTAAATCTGAGGCAATTTGGGGATTATTTCTTGACCCTAGTTGCAGTTGGTTTGGTCCAGAATTTTTACACTTCTAGATTTCTTCAGAAGGCCCATAATGCATAAGATCCATAGAATAACACGGGAAGCCGAGAGTTTATTGCTGTGGAAAACATATGTATTTCTGGGGCAAACCATTTGCAATATAGGGGAGAACTAAAAATGCCCAAAATTCCAATTGTTTTAAATGACGCTTTTAATGCTAGGCAGGTTCCCAAGGCATTGCTCTCTAGCATTTACTGGGTTAAAATGAATATTTAAATCAAAGGGAATATTTAGTTCTTCCCCATAGTGCAGATGGTTTGCCCCAGAATGCCTCCACTTTTCTTTTGAACATATGACACTTATGGCCCTTTATCTCCCTACAGTGCGCCCTATCCCCCAGCTATTCCCTACTATTATCTCAACCACTGTAGATACAGGGGTTCTCAGCCTGGTTTACTCAAGGGACCTGGAACACTCAGTCTGGAGTTCTAAGGGCACACATACCATTTAATGGTCATTTGTTAAGAACATAGTGACACATACAAAAGCATATATATAAAGTTATTTTCAAGTCTTGCAGTGAGAACGGCAAAAAATAGTAATATTATGCAGAACATATCCTGTAAATATACATTTGAAACAAAATATTAATATTTTGTGTATATCTTCCTAGAAAATAGAGGCACTCTAAATCAGTGCCCAGTGCACGCTGTGTTCCTGAACACCCGGCTGAGAACCACTGGTTGGATGTATACAATATATCTGTATTTTATATACATGTACTATTTCTTCTTGTGATAAACGTGACTTGAGCAGCACCTGAGAAGCTACCGTGTCTTCAACTAAACACTTCATTCTGTTGTTTTCTTGGTGTGTGTTCCTCACATTCTTTGTTTTTGTAGTCTTTTTCTTCATGTATTCACGCTTAGGTTTAGCATTTGACTTTTACAAGAAATAATAGTATATCACTATATATTTTTGGCCTTTATGTTTAACCCTTTGAGTGCCAGAGAGGTATGCAACGCATTGCAGAGCAACACGTTGCATACCCCTCTAGTGCTCAAAGGGTTAATTCTAATGTCAGTCTGTGAGCCATATGCAAAATGGGGCAAACCAAGCTCACCATAGGGGACATGTTAAAAATCCCATTGATTTGTATTTAATCAATGTATTTAATCCAATGTATAATCCAATTACTCTTCATAGTATTTGGGCCATGGAGAGTGTTATTTCAATACTGTCAGAGTTGTAGTTCAAGAGTAATTGAATGATAAAGTATCCTCCTCCCGCCCCTTTTACTTAGTGTAACACTGCTCACCTCAGATGTGGAATCTGGTTGCTTGACCAGACAAATAAGAGCAAGGGACAATCTTCTTACTGTGAGAACAATTAAAACCCTGCTCCCCTTGACAGGGTTTTCCTTATTCTCACTGAAGATTGTCCCTCTCTGAGATCCATCCGGACTGTTTTGCTGCTCTGAGGTGAGCAGCGTTACATCAGTAAAAGGGGTGGCAGGGGGATACTTTATCATTCAATTACTCCTGAACTACAGCTCTGACAGTATTGAAATAACACTCTCTATGGCCCAAATACTATGAAAATTAATTGGAGCTGGTTTTGTTTTGAACATTACTAGCCCTTGGACGTTAGAGAGGTCTTTGAATTGTTTTAGAGACCAATCTAGTAGTCAGCTGATCACATTTAACCCTTTCAGTGCCAGAAGGGTATGCAACACACTGCTTTATAATGCGTTGCATACCCCCGCTGGCACCAGTGGAACATTGGTGAATTTGTATTTGTTCCCTGTGGTGCAGTTGCTTTGAGGCAATTTATCCAGTTCTTTCTTGTGCTCACCATTTCTTCCTCACTTTTACAGTAGATCGAGAGCGCCATGATTCATTCACCTTGTAATGTTGTCTCATGGGATTTTACAGGACCTCGATATGTCGTTCAAATTGGTGACAAAACAATTGATTACAATGAAGATTTCCGATTGTTTCTCGCTACACGTAATCCTAATCCACTCCTACCACCTGATGCCACTTCAATTGTTACAGAGGTCAACTTTACAACCACGAGAGCAGGATTACGGGGACAGGTAAATATGTTATACTCTCTGCTCACTGCTTGCAGTGTATATTGTGCAGTGCAGGGTTCCCCAGCTCCAGTGCTTCTGACACTTATCAGTGCAGAGAAAAAAGATCTCCTCACATGTGCACATAAACTCAGCACTGGAGGAATTCTGGAACAAACCAACTACACCAGAGAGGCACAAATACATATTCCCATTGAATTAAACGGGGCTTTAACCCCTTTAATGATAGAGAGGTCTCCAGTGCATTACTTCACAATGCTTTGGAGACCTCTCTAGTATTTAAGTGGTTAAAAGCCCCATTTTAGTCAATGGGAATTTTTAATGGTCTCCTATGATATAGCTGGTTTGTTCCAGAATTCCTCTAGCTTTCCTGTAGTGCATAAGGGTTCATCCACTGACTGAACCACACTCTGGGAATGATGTACTAATCCAATTAATACAACTCTTGAGCCTGAACTTCCGGGTATACACTTCAGTGTAGTTTGCTTTAGTATGTACCAGTACACTTGCAGCTGTGTTGTTAAGAAGTTAATGACCACAATCTCCAAATGCTCACGTATTACATGCACAGTGAAATGAGCAGTTATGCCCCTTTCTTCAGCTCCTTGTTAGTACATAACATTAAAGGAAAATCCCCTCTACACAACAGTATTAAAGTACACACTGTGTGCTTTAATACTATGCATGTCTGACAGCAAACATTGCTGTCTTTTACTCTATGGTATTTTATATCTTCCTACTTCCTGGAGATGGGGAGGTATAATTTTCCCACTTCTCTGCCAGACTTCAACTCCATTGAGGACACAGCCCTTGTTCCCTCACTGTTGTCTTTTTGGAATGGGTCCTCTCAGGTGTCATCACACGTTTTGAGCGACAGTGCAGACACTGGAATCGTTAATTTTTTCTGCATGGTGGCTCAGTATTTTACTTGTTTATACTGAGCCACCATGCAGAAGAAATTAACGATTCCAATGTCTTCACTGTCGCTCAAAACAGAGTTAGGATATACACATTATGTGCTTTAATGCTACTTAATAGTTATGAGTTTTTTGAAAGTGTGACTGTCTCTTTAGAAATAAGACAGAGGAAAAATGCACTTAAATGGAAGTACATTTCTCCACTGCCATACCATTGTCTCAAGTGGCATGAAGAGGAGAATGTGGTAGTTGTAGTATTAGTGGTAGTAGTACTAGTAGCAGTAGTAGTAGTAGTAGTAGTAGTAGTAGTAGTAGTAGTAGTAGTGAGAATCCAGTTTCATTGTCTACATTGGTGCAGAATTGTATTAGTATGTACCTCTGTAATGTGGTCCTGACAACCAGCAAAGCTGATGTATCTCTATGAAGTATTGATAAAGTTGTTTCACTGTAAACATAAGCAAGGGAATACGTATGGTATCACAGGATGCAACCTTGAAAATTTAATATTTGGGCCGGACTGGAGGAATATTACTGAAGCTCACATCACAGAAAAATCACTATCTACAAAGTGTTAAAAATACACAAAACAGCATCACTTTTTATACTCTGCTAGATTTGTTTTCCTCCACTCACAGACTAGTGGAAATATCCAGCCCTGTGTATGGGTATTAGAAGCAGTGAGGTAATTAGCAGTACAAACTGGTTAACTTGGAAGGTTTCTGCGTTAAATGGTGCAGGATTGTGATTCTCTTACCTTTTCTCCATTCTTTTCAATTGTAATGTTTTCCTATTTTTCTGCTTATCCCTCCCCAAGAAACCTTGACCCCCTCACACCTCCATATACACAATGAATTATGTGGTGGGGGTTAATAATATGGCAGGACTCAGCATGTCCTAGATCTACCCTTGAAATTGAGAGGAAGGATAAGTCACTGTTCAGAAAACATTAAAGGCTGTGGGACATTTAGTTTGAATAATCTGGTGCAAACCAATTGCACCACGTGAATTAAATAACAAATCTAATTTATTTCAGACACACTCATACACAAACACTCTTACACTCTTGCAAAATATTTATGAAGTAAACATATTCATTGATGCAGTGGAGCAGTTCCTTTGATAAAATAGGTGCAGTTATTTGATTTCCATCAGAATAGCTGTATTTTTACTCTGTTATTTAAGCCCCAGTGTCATTTGTTCTATGTCTATTTAACCCGTTGAGTGCCAAAGGGGTGTGCAATGCATTGCTTTGCAATGCGTTGCATACTCCTCTGGCACACAATAGGTTAAAGACTCTTTACAACTGTTCAATGGCTGTTCAAAGCAAAATTGAATACGGTCTGTCAGACCAAAACCTTTTGTACAATATTTTATTAGCAAAAATGTGGCCATGTTCTATAATGCTTAAGCATGTTTTGGAAGTCACCCTTAACCCTTTGAACGACAGTGGGGTGTGCATTGGGATTCAATACACTGCACACCACTCTGGCACTCACACAAACATCTTATCTTCAGAACATGTAATCAGACATTATACAAGGGTAAAGAGAGGCAATAGTTGTAAATAACTGCACAGTTTCCTTTAGTAAGCAAGAATTTTGTGAAAAGAATGTAAATGGATTTTGCTGGGGAATACTAAGTGTATTCAAATCAGTCTGATTAATCTGGCCTTTTGTAATTAAATGGGGGTGCTGTGTAAGGAATTTTTTTTTTTTTTTTTGCCTCTTTCATCTTTGTAAACAACAGATTACTTTCCCGAGATGTTTTAACACACAGCAATTTTTTTTTTTTTTTTTCAGCTTTTAGCTTTAACAATTCAGCACGAGAAACCAGACCTTGAAGAACAGAAGACAAAATTATTGCAGCAGGAGGAAGATAAGAAGATTCAGCTGGCTAAGCTAGAGGAGTCACTTTTGGAGGTGAAATGTTTATAATAAATTACTCAAGCCCGAATGAAGGCGCAATTGACTGTGATGAGATTGGGTTCAAATGGTTGTGTGTAGTTTATTTGTATACATAAGTGATCAGCAGTGCATGCATTTCAAGCTTTATTTGTTGTTGAAGTTGAAGAGCAAATTGCTTGCAACAGGGTTATATACAGGAAGCAGCCAAATTAATAGGTTCCCAAAAGACCCAGCACTTTTGCCAACCTAATGTATTAATGTTCAGTGTATTATTAGTGCATGGGGCAGCGATTGCACCATTACTAGCCAGGAGATTACATGTCCCATACTGGCCACAAGACTTTAAGACTGGGGTCTGTGGCTTTATTGCATGATACCTAGCAGCACCTCTATCAGAAAGCTAAAGACCAGCAGTTCTGGAGCAAGCCAACTGCACCACAGTGGTAAAATGAAGATTGCCATATTGCTAATGGTTGTAATAGGGCTTTTTATCCTGTGACTGCTACATAGAGTTTTACAACTCCTTGCTTTGCAAGCTGTTGCAAACCTCTCTAGTATTCTAGGGGTTAGAAGACTCATTTGAAATCAGTGGGAAAATTAATTTGACTCCAGTGGTGTAGCTGATTTCCTCCAGAATTGCTCCTCCTTAGATTCCTTATAGGGGAGTTGCTAAATTATAACCCAAAGTCTAATTCTTAAAGCTGCAACAGGTCTTTGTACCTGGGGAATTTACGGGTTTCTGTTTAATAAATGTGCAAATTGAAGGTGCTCCAGAGAGTGGACATGTTCGCTGGCATTTTTACAGTTTAGAGTTTTGGAAATAGACCTCATTGTTGTTGACGTTTTAGTGTGTTCACATAAAAAACTGGATTAATTGTGGAGCAAACCAGTGGCACCATAGGGAACAAATAAATTCTTAGATTTTAATGGGGGCTTTTAGACCCTTGAATGATAAAGTGGTCTGTAATTTATTGTTTCACAATGAGTTAATGATCTTCTTTGCATTCAAGGGGTTAACCCCTTGATTGCCTTAGAAGTATGCAACATATTGCAGAGCAATGTGTTTTGTACATCTCTGGCACTCAGAAGGTTAAAAGACCCATTTAAATTAGTGGGGATTTCTGGAGATTTTATTTCTGTCGTCCAATACAGGTTACTGGTAACTCAGGGTAGGCGATCCGCCCCTTTAAGTAGGCAGGAACAATTCTAGAATTGTATGCAGGGAGTGGAGCCTACCTTCCCTCCTTGGCTGCAGCTAGCCAACCAGCTCCAGAAAGATTTGTTCCTTGGTGAAAATAACACACAGGCACACCCCCTGCATACACTAGAATGTACTTCGTTGACATTCTTTATTTAACCCCTTAAGGACCTATGATTGTCCTGGCACATCATGGGTCCAACATGCATTAAGGACCCATGACGTGCCAGGGCCGCCATGGATTTCAGGGCTCCCCGTGTGGCTGCACGCCGTTCGGGGAGCTTTGAATTGGATAAGCAAACAAAAAAATGCTCTTTGGTCCTTAAGTGCCGGCCGAGTGCAAGCATGGCTTGTATTTAAGGGGATAAAGACAGGAAAGTTAACCATTATAGTTCTATGGTCCTATGTCTTATGTCCCTGTTATTACTTGATTCCACTGGGCTGTGGTGTTCTTGCCTATTATGCATTCAATTGTTCTCATTTTCTTTGTATTCTATGTCCCTAAAGGTGGCAGCTTATTTAGTTTAACCATTTATATACATGGGCTGTTTTTGCACTGTTGAAACTAGACTGTGTCCTCCTTTTAGAGCAGACAGATTTTTTCTATTTCTTTCTTCTATTATTTTGTTAGGTGTACATGTTTTAGCCCTCTTTCTTTATTTTCAACGTTTTATTAGATGCGGCCCATTTAGGAAAGGGTGCATGGGGAATTTTTACAGGGACATATCCCTGCACCTTTTTCACTTACAAGGGTCAGAGAGGGCTCAAAATAATTCACTGGACCTGATCAGATCAGAACACATAAATTTGCTGTTTTTGTGTGGTTTGAGAGCCACAGTTTGCTGGGAATGTGCAGTCAGAAACTGCATTCCTCCGAACACCCTATTTCCCAGGAGAGTCTTTTTAGCCCTTCGCCACTGGCCCTGTGCTCTGATGGGAACAAAGATGAGTGTCCAATCAGACAACACAACAGTAGTCGCATATATCAGGAAGCAGAAGCAAAGCAGCTTGAGTGGGGGTTTGGGAGCCCCTTCACTGGGCCGAAGCTCATGTCCAAGCCCTATCAGTGGTTCACATCCCAGGCATGGAAAATGTGGTCACAAACTTTCTAAGTTACCAGCATCTTGGATCATGGAAATTGGGAACGCAAACAGAATGTGTTCAACCATATTGGCCCCAGCTAGGAGCTTCCATTAGTGGATTTCATGGCTTCGCGAGACAACTGGAAGGCTCCTTTGTTCTGTACCAAGTAAAAGGATCCTCTAGAGTTTGCAGTGGAAGTGATGTTCATTACATGGAACTTTCATCTGGCATCCCAGGGTGCTGAGGAAGAATAGGATGGAGAGTGCTCAAGTGATATGGATCACCCCCTTTTGGACCCATTGGGCCTGGTTCTTGAACCGTCTCAATCTTTCTGTTGCTGAGCCATTTTGTCTGCATCTGAGACCAGATCTTCTGACCTAGGGCACAATTTCTCATCCTGAAATAGAAAGGTTGGCTTTACCAGCAGGGCAAGATGGTTCTTCATACTCCCAGAGGATGTTTTGTCCAAGTGTGTCTCTGATTTTCACATCAGTCAGGAAATGTTTCTTCCTTCGTTTTGTTCTGATCCATGTAACAAGCAGGGGAAGGATCTCCATCTGGTAGAAGTGGTACAATCTCTAAAGTATGCTCATCGCATGTAGCCTTTTAGGAAATCTGCATCCAAAGTTACCATTGCTTCTTGGATCAAGGACACTATCTGTCAGGTGTATGTGCTGAGAACGAAAACTGTTCCTTTCTGAGCTACTGCACACTCTACCAGAGCAGTAGGCACTGCTTGGGCCTACAGGAATCAGTCCTCTGGTGTAAGGTAGATATGTTGTGGTCTCTGCATACCTTCACTGAACAGTACAATGTTAGTGTCCTGACGTCACTTGATCACAGTTTTGGGTAGAACGTCTTTCAGGTGGTGGTGCCTGTTTAAGGACTGTTTTTTCCACTCTTTCTTTATACAGTTTTTGCCTCTTTTTTTCTGCATGTTCCCTTGGGCCTTTAACCCTTTGAGTACCAGGTGTCCAGTGCATTGCTTTGCAATGAATTCTATACCTCGGGCACTCAAAGGGTTAAAGGGGCAGTAAACCCTAATTGTGATAGTATATATGTTGTAGAGCTTTACCTCTTTACAAAACAATGTTACTCCCACTTTTGGCAAATTCTTCTTTCAAAACCTGTTAAAGCCTAATTTGCATTTTTCTGATAGCTTGATTTTAAGATGGCACTGTTGATACCACCATCTATACATAGCTTGTGACAGCTCTTCTCAGGCAAGTATAGCAACTGCTGTAGGGGATTACTGAAAAATCCTGAATGCAAACATTTGCAAAACTGATTGTTTGCTCTGTAATAACTGTTGACTAAAGAATCTCCCTTCTGGTTCACTTATCCACGGTATTTGTCTGTGTGTGAGTAGTTTTAATGCCTTCTGTGCATTTAATATTCACAACATGTGCTAGAATGACTCAAACAGAGACCTATATCTCTGTGTGAGTGAAATGCTGGTCAGTTTGCAATGGTAAATAGTCACCTGACTATATTGTTGGTTCTTTGGAGAACTGGCTGATGTCAGGGAAAGGGGTGGTAGGGGGGACTTTAATGTAAGCTGTAATAACTCTGCAACTATTGAGTAATAATTTGTGTTGTTGACACCAGTCATTCTTTAATGGGAAATTATAATATTTTAGCAAGTCTACTCCTATGGGAAGTGCAGAGCTGCACTGTGCATCCCCAGAATGGCTCCTTTCAACCATTCTGTGGGTGAGAAAACTTACCCTGTTGGCTGTCCCCAACTTCATTGGCTGCTCTACTCCCCAGGGAACAGATCTACCGATAAGGCACTTTCTGTTGATAGTTACCAATCAGACATTTTCTACCATAATATCTCTTTAAATAATTCAGATGTTTCTTTATTAAGTAGTAAAGTTTTCTTTTGTATTTTTTTTCCACCAAGACTCTGGCAACTTCACAAGGAAATATTCTTGACAATAAAGATCTGATTGAATCCTTGAATCAGACTAAAGCAAGCAGTGCCCTTATACAGGAATCCCTCACAGAGTCGCTCAGACTTCAAATTTCCCTTGATCAGGTATGTTACTTTAATCATTGTTACTGTTGTTTATGCTGCATTAATGACAAGAGAAAGGTCTTGTCTTAACGGGATTGGGATAAAGTTTACTTTTCCTGATCAAAGTCAGAGAAGCTTTAAAGGAAAGTCATACAGATCAGTGTTGTCAAATTACTAACTACAAAAATGTCAGCACTAATTTGTATAATGGCTAGGTTAGATTTTTTTTGTTGCTTCTTTCTAGGTAAAATATTTTTTTTTGTATGTATTCTGTTTTTAACCACCTGAATGTATATATATATATATATATATATATATATATATATAAGATTGGTCAGTATTACACTTTTAACCCTTTGAGTGCCACATGGGTATGCCATACTTAAAGCGTTAAAGGGATAGCAATGTTTCACAATAAAAGCAGCTCCAAGTAATCTTCATAGTATTTGGACCATGGAGAGTATTATTTCAATACTGTCAGAGTTGTAGTTCAAGAGTAATTGAATGATAAAGTATCCTCCTCCCGCCCCTTTTATTGATGTAACACTGCTCACCTCAGAGCAGCAAGACTGTCCGGATGGATCTCAGAGAGGGACAATCTTCAGTGAGAATAAGGAAACACCTGAAAAACCTGTCAAGGAGGCAGGGTTTTCCTGCTGTTCACAGTCAGGTGATCTGTGCTGTGATCTGTCCGGTCAGGTGATCAGATTCCACATCTGAGGGGAGGAGGCTTACACTAGGTAAAAGGGGCGGGAGGGGGCATACTTTATCATTCAATTACTCTTGAACTACAATCTGACAGTATTGAAATAACACTCTGCATGGATCAAATACTATGAAGATTAATTGGAACTGCTTTTATTGTGAAACATTACTGTCCCTTTAAACCTTTAAGGACCAGAGAGGTGTGCTTTGCAATGTGGTGCATACTTCACTGGTCCTTAAAGGGTGAATCAACATCAAGAGTAGTAGGATTCTCAACTTACAGCTCTAATTTACATAAAAGAGATGCACTAAACTTCAGTAAGGGTCCAATTTGGCAATGTCATGACAAATTGACCCAAAGTTATCTCGTTGTATGCATTAAGGTGTCTTCACCATCTCATCCATCGAATTACACCTCAGATACTTTCACATCATCATACTTTCTCCATGTATGGTTTACAGTTTTGCAATGACTCCTTCACCAGTGCCGTACTTGCATATCTTAATTTCATATTCCCGAAGGTGTGTTTGTTTGTCACCTCCCATTCAAGTGATAGATTGATCTGCCTTATTTACATCAATCAGCTGATTCATGTAAACAGTGTAAAGCTATGCCACATCTGAAGACTAGGTCAATTTACATTAATCATCTGACAGTTTGCACTGCAGTGTTTACATTAATCAGCTGATAGTTTGCACTGCAGTGTTTACATTAATCAGCTGATAGTTTGCACTGCAGTGTTTTCATTAATCATCTGATAGTTTGCACTACACTGTTTACATTAATCAGCTGATAGTTTGCACTGCACTGTTTACATTAATCAGCTGATAGTTTGCACTGCAGTGTTTACATTAATCAGCTGATAGTTTGCACTGCACTGTTTAACCCCTTAAGGAAATTGTGACGTGCCAGGACCTTTACCGGTTCTTTCCCTTAAGGACCGGTGAAGATCCTGGCTGTCATGCACTTTTAACTTACAACTTTTCCGCTGGAACACTCTAAGTAAAAACGGGGTCTGAAATTGACAGCACCAAGACTAAAGCCCCCCCTTGTCATGCTGGCACATGTGACAGCGCACTGAACTTCTCTATCTGGTCCCTTAACGGGACTTCCCCTCCAGGACCGCTTGCCCTTAACCCCTTAAGGACCCATGATGGTCCTGGACAATCATGGGTTGTTATACCCTTAAGGATCCATGATGGTCCTGGACTGTCATGGAATTCCGGGCTCCCCGTGTGGCTGCACGCCGTTCGGGGAGTCCGGAATCAGATTCCGAAAAAAAAATTAAAAAAAAATCCCTGGTCCTTAAGTGACAGCACCGTGCGTGGGTGGCCGGTCCTTAAGGGGTTAAAATGATCAGTTGATAGCACTGCATTGTTTACATGAAACAGCTCGGTGGCCACCTTCGTGGATGGGGACATCAATTTCGGTATCATGATTTAGAAATATTTTCAGTTTTGGTGCCCAAGGGGTGTGTAATGCATTGCTGTGCATGGTTAAGGGAGATCTGCTGCTGTTCTTGGTGCTGAAATCTGATGATGAAGTCATCTACTCTCTTCTCCCATTTCCATCCCCAACATACCTGCAGCTTTACTCCAGCATCATGTGCCAAAGATCAAAGTATCTCCCCCTCCCTTGCATATTTAATTCTTATAACTTTTTGTGAGCAGGTTTTTTGTGAGCAGGTATGGGCTACAGATAGAATTCTGAAGAAATCACTATGTAAAGAAAACTGCAGATATAATGCTACAAGTAAATAAACAGACTATGGTAGATAAACTGATTACTGTTCAAATGGCACCTACCTAGGTAAGTGATCTGTTAACCTACTGAGTACCATAGGACTGTGCCACACAAAGTAAAATAATTAGTTGCACACCCCTTGAAGATTTCAAGGGGTGAAGTAAAATCAGAGCTACCTATTCCTGTGGTATATTTCCCTTTAAAAGATATAATATGAGCGGACTGACCAGCAGATGGCAGTAAAAGAACAAGCAGTAATTTTTCTATATTTTATTTTTTTCTTTATCCACAGGAGCGGAATGCATATCTTCCTCTTGCAGAAAGTGCCAGCAAGATGTACTTCATTATCTGTGACTTATCCAAAATTAATAACATGTACCGCTTTAGTCTGGCTGCTTTTCTTAGACTTTTCCAAAGAACTTTGCTTAGCAAACAGGTATGTTAGTTTTGTGAGTTGACATTTATGTGTTATAAGTTCTGTAAGGGTTATTTTCACAAGAAAAGGATAAGTATAAATATGTTTAAAGAAAAAAAATGTTGATTTTGTTTTTAGTCATTTGTGAACCTCAGTGAAGCTAATGAACTGGTTGAAATGGAAATTCCCATAGATTTAAATGGGTCTTGAATACTATAGAGCTCTCCAGTGCATTACTGAATACCTCTTTAGCACTGAAAAGATTAAAAACCCCATTTAGATCAATATGAATGTTAATTTCCCCCTTGTCAGTTAAGGCTTGCAGTTGATCTTCTCTAGTATTGTATGTCTTTGGCTTGATGAATAAGTCACTAGGTGTGCGGATTTGTGCTTTGATTGGGAAACGGACCAAAACTAAGCCTTTGCTAACAAGATGGAGTCCTGTATGTCTATTACTGTGGTGCTTTTTGAATACCTTATATAGTAACATAGTTGACAAGGCTGAAAAAAGGCATTCATCCATCAAGTTCAGCCCATGCCAAAAATACCCCTGTTGATCCAGAGGAAGGTGATCTCCCCCAACCCTTGAAGCCATTCCCAATAAAACCCCAAGTGGATGAAAAAATTCCTTCTTCACCCTAAATGGCAGTCATATAGTTCCCTGGATCAACAACCTATCTGCATTGAAGCCATCTGTCATAATTTTCAGTATTGTTCTGTGCTAGATAGGCATCCATTGCTTTTTTGAAAGCAGTTACATTATCTGCAACTACAACATCCTGAGGCAAAGAATTCCATAGCTTTAGCTCCCTTACTGTAAACAATCCCTACCTTTGTCTTGGTCAAAAGCGCCTTTCCTCTAGTCTTAATGTATGACCTCTCGTTCTTAGCTCAGCTCTTCCCATTAATAATTCATTGGACAGTTCTTTGTATTGACCTTGAATATATTTGCAAATGGTAATTATATCAGCCCGTAGACAACTCTTCGCTATTTATTTATTCTTCTCAAAAAAACAGATTACCGATTATCATTTGAATAATTTGAACAGAGAATATTTTATAATTATCTCTTCAGAGTCCATAGGACTTCAGTTATATCTAAGGGTTAGTACCTCTTTAAATGTGACTCTAAACTGCTTGAATCTAAATCTAAACTTCTCTAATGCATTACTTCACAATGCACGATGACCTCTTTAACATTCAACGGTTAAAATCCCCATTCAATATATATATATATATATATATATATATATATATATATATATATATCATTTTTTTTTTGTTATCTACTGTGGTGCAGTTGGTTTTATCCAGAATTACTCCAGTTTGTCTTAGTAAATCAGCCTCAGAGACTTACAATTAGATTTAGCAGCAAATCTGTTTAGGTGTTTGACATCGAGAAGAAGAAGCATAAACATTGATCTGGGGGAAATTAAAATTATATTGACTAGTGGGAAATTTCCAACACGAATCCTTTCAATTTTCAGATATATCTAAAGAAAGATTGCTGTTCCAAATGCTGGCAGAAAAATCAATTCTGCAACATGTACATAAAACCGATACTGAACAATTCCGTGTCTGAGCAGAAATAGGGAGAACTAGAATTTTTAATGGTTTGTGCAGAAAGGGTTACCAGAATTTTTTTTCCCAAGTGTTATGCGGGGTATCTGGAAGGTTTGTAATCGTTTTTGGTAAACTGTTTATAATAAACACTAAATTATCGTAATACGGACAGAGAATCCTAATGCCACTATAAATCTGTATTATGTGGACTTATTTCCCCAAATCCTTCTATAATTAATGTTGGATATCATGTCCATGAATGTAGACATGATTCTCCAAGTGCCTAAAGTCCTCCAGGATGAAATGGAATTTATTAACCCTTTGAGTGCCATAGAGGTATCACGTGCATGGCACTCAAAGGGTTAAAGACCGTAGGTACACATAGCTCATTACTATTCATAAATGTTAGCTGACTTAATCTAGTTTCCTAATTAACACATGGTTAAGACAGTGCATGTGATTATGAGGTTATTGTAGGTGATACTGTCCCTTTAAAACCCCAGGTCTTGTTGCCAGTGCGGGGCATGTAATAATAGTGTTACTGAGGTTCACTAATGATGCTTTATGCTTTCACACACACTGTAATTCGTATTGGGAAGAATTCCTCTCCCCAAGTCTTGACAAATTTTGTTCAAATACCTAAGGCCAGCAAAATATTACAGAAAACATGGTGCCAGCAGAGCATTACATTATTACTAGAGGCAATGGAAAAATCATAGGCAATGAAGAAATGTTGACAATTCATTAAACTGAGGTATTTATTTGCATTTAGTTTGTTGTGCTCTCTGTGAGCAAAGGATTAACCCTTTAAGCGCTAGAGTGGTGCGCAACATTTCAAAACAGCGTAGGTCTTGTTCTTCCCTTTCAAATACACACACAGTATCACATACAGGGATAGGCGGAAATGTCCACAAATAAAACACAATTTGCCACTTTTTGGATGTTCCACTTCTTACTAGTACTATTGATGATGAGGCAGCATCAAAGGCCACTTAAGTGCATCCAGAAAAAGGGGTGTAGTCATTAAGAACCTTCTCTTCTATCTCACCCCAAAAAATCCTGGGTGTGTGAATACTTTTCCTTGGGGAAGAGAATGTGCGATTGTCCAAAACCGCAATAAATGATTGTGAAGAGGGGAGAAGGCGGGTTTACACATTCAGACATCAGCCCTATAAAGTATATACAGTATAACCACCATAAGGCCAGACATTTTACAGTGGCACTGTTGCTACACCATCCTATGGAGATGTATGGTCAACTGAACAAAACTAAAAATTTCAAGTTTGAGCTGCAATAACTTTTGAATAAAAGCCCTCTCAGCAGTGAGAGCACCTTATTTTACTTAGGAGGATAAGCACTACAGTATATATTTTTTTACATATTAAATATTACTATTCCTTTAGTGTAGGCTATGCAGAATCCTGCTCAATGCATGCATATAATTCACCTTCTGGTTCTGTGTTGTCATTGTAAGAATCATCAGCCATTCTCTTCACTGGTTTTTCACTGTCGTCCAATACAGGTTACTGGTAACTCTGGGAGGCGAAGCCCTCAAGTGGTAGGCAGGAACATTTCACAAAGTGTATTCAGGGGTTGGAGCCTCCCTTCCCTCCTTAGGCTGCAGCTAGCCAACCAGCTCCAGAATGAATTGTTCCTCATTGGAGTAACAAGGCTGAAGAACAGTTCTACAATAGTTTTAGTTTTTTTATTATTTTCTGTCAGAAATGGAATACCAACCATTAGGCGGATTACCATGACTGACAAATGCCCTCCAATGTGGCTAGCTCAGTTTCCAGGACTTTTTGGGTGGACCTTTAGTCCTGAAGGGGAAAATCTTGACTCCAAGTGCTTCCCCAGGAGTTACCCACTGAGGTACTTCTTATCCCATAGTAATCAGAAGACTGCAGGAAAAGGTGAGCTACCCTTTGAGTGCTGCAGGTCCACTTGTCCCACAGTACCCCTCCGCACAGGGGTGGATGTTTGGAGTTCTCATTGTGCACTCCTGCACTCATTTGTTGTATATATATATATATATATATCTGTCTGGGTGGAGCATGTTTCTGTGGTAATTTAACCCTTTAACTGCTGGTTGGCATTTTTTTGGGGGGTTTATGGTACTTTTCCTACTGGATTGGTGTTTTTATTGTATCCTTACATGTTCCCTTACTGTTGTACATGTTTTCAGACTTTATTTAATGGGGTACTGAAATTGTGTACTGCGCCTTTAAAGGCACGCTTTACCGCATAGATGCCATTGCTCCATTCAGCTCTATGGAACTGCACTGTTTGGGACATATCTCTGCAACCGCTTGTGCTAGCAACTTCAGAGAGGGCTCATTTTATTAGACTATCCTTGCTCTATCATCCGGTTTACAGTTCAAGTGTTTTGGGGGGCTCAGGGGGCTTTGGGCACTGTTTAGGATACTTTTTGGGAAAAAATACATTTCCCATGAGCGCTTGCTTTGCGCCTATTTTCTGATTGTCTCCCGTCGCGGCAGCCATTTTCTCAGCGTTTTTGGCGAGTATCCTATGCAGGGCTTGGACTCTCCTTCTCTCTTCTGCAGATTAACCCTTCGCCTGCCAGATAAGTCTATATTTAGCGTTTCTGGGGTGAAACTTTAATCTTTACACACTGTATTGGGTGATTCATTGTTCAGTTGGTTATTTTGACACTGTGAGTATGTCTATACCGCTGGTGCTAGGGGCTAGACCTAAGACTCTGGTGGCTGGTGTATCTGTTTCCCCCATTGCGCATTGCTCTTCCTGTCACTCAGGGCTGCCTAGGGAGTTCTCTGGTCATTTATGCCCAGCATGTTCTGAAGTTCCTGCCAGCAAACCAGGGACCGCCAGCCATGCTATTGAGCCAGCTTGGATGCAAGAGTTTAAGGCTGCAACTAGGGATCTTAGGTCCACACTACAACTCTTTCCATCCCAGATACAAGGGGCCCTCCAGGCCTGGCAGGCCCCTTCTGGTATCAGATCTTCCCTGCCTAAACCCCAGGGAGCCCCTGATGTCTCTGACTCCTCGGATGAGGAATTGCTCATTGACACTGCTGCGGAGGATGGTACTGTGTTAGAGTCTTCCAGGGATATTGGGGACCCATTTGAGGCTGATCCTGACCTCTCTGCTGAGGGCCTAATCAGAGCTGTTTTAAACACACTTAACATTCCCTTGGTTCAGGAGGTCCCGACTGATCCCTCTGATGTTTTTCAGGAGCCCCTGACTTATTTTCCTCCCAATCACACTCTGGACCGGCTGGTTTCAGAAGAGTGGAACTCACAGGACAAGTCTGCTTCCGTGCCCAGAAAATTCGCTAAGCTTTACCCCTTTTCGGAGGTTGCACTTGCTTAGTGGGTTCATCCCCCTAAGGGGATGCTCCTGTTTCTAGGCTTTCTAAGTCTACCACCTTGCCTGTTTCTGACGCCTCTGCACTGAAGGATTGGACCAACAAGAAGCTTGAGCTTACTCTCAAGTCTATTTTTGTGACTGCAGGATCCGCTATGCGGCCTGCTTTTTCCATTGATTGGGTTAACCGGGCTATTGCAGTCTGGACTGAACAGCTCACCACGGCTGTCCGCCAGGACGCATCTACCTTGCTAACATATCTGAAGCTCAACACTACGTTTCTGCTGCTGCCTTTGATGCGGTCCGCATGATCGCTAAGGTTTCCACTATGTCTGTGGTGGCCCGAAGAGCTCTTTGGCTCCAGATCTGGTCTGCTGACACTGCTTCTAAAAAAGCTTTGTTATCCCTGCCTTTTCAGGGTACTTCCTTGTTTGAGCCTGATCTTAAAGAACTGATCAGTGAGGCCAGAGTACTCACTTGCCATTGGTGGCCAGGAAAAAAGTACCGCTCAAACATAACCTGTATTTTCGTTCCTTTCAGGGTGAGACACGTCCGGCGAACCAGACGGTTCCCTCAGCTTCGCATCCCTCCTCCAAGCCCAAACATCAATGGAAGCCCAAGGTCTCCTCCAAGCCCACGGCTTCCAAGACTGCTTCAGCATGACTCACCAAACCCGGGTCCGCATCCCTCTGTGGGTGGATGTCTTCGCCTCTTTCACAGCGTTTGGTAGGATTCTGTGGTGGACCCATGGGTTTTACAGGTGGTGTCGGAAGGGCACAAGATCCCTTTCTCTTCTCTTCCTCCTTTTCACTTTCTTCTTTCACATACTCCACAGATTACAGAGAGACGCCATCTGTTCGGAGCAGTTCAGGCTCTCTTGGACAAGGACGTCCTGGAGCCAGTTCCTATTCCAGACAGGGGTTCCGGGTTCTACTCGAACCTCTTTGTGGTTTCCAAAAAGGACGGCGGATGTCGCCCTATTTTGTATCTGAAGGACCTCAATTCCTTTGTGACCCGGACTCACTATCGCCAGGAATCTCTGCTCACAGTGATTGCTGCCATGTCGCTTGGGGAGTTTCTTGCTTCTCTGGATCTCCAGGATGCCTACTTACACATCTCCATCCATCCGGAGAGTCGGCAGTACCTTCGGTTTGCCTGCGACAGGGGACACTTCCTGTTCTCTGCTCTTCCCTTTGGCCTGACCACAGCTCCTCAGGTTTTCCAACGGGTTCTTGGAGCACTGATATCTGTCCTCCACCGGGACGGCATCAGGGTGACTCCCTACATTGACGACTTGCTGTTGAAGGACATGTCTGCGGATCTTCTCCTGCAACAGCTACAGACCAGCATCCAGTCCCTCTCCCATCATGGGTGTATTGTCAACTTGGAGAAGTCGAATCTGATTCCGTCTCAGCGTCTAGTCTTCCTGGGCCTTCTCTTCGACACACTGAAGTGTATGGTGTTCCTTCTAGACGAGGTGGCTCACCAGATTGCCCACAGAGTCTCTGCCATCCTGTCTCAAGATCCTGTTCCGCTTCAGAGGCTGTCCTCGTTAGTGGGGAAGTTCATCTCCACGATAGAAGCTGTTCCCTTTGCCATGGCGCACACCAGGGAACTGCAGAGGTTTGTCATCCAGATGGGCAGAGGCCTGCCACTACAACAGACGAAGATGGTTTATCTTCCTCTTAACATGGAACTGAGCCTTTCCTGGTGGCTCGATTTATCCAGCCTGCTCAGGGGCAGGTCATTCCTGATTCCTTTTTGGACCAAGGTGACTACAGATGCCTGCTTGTCCGGCTGGGGTGCGATCCTGGGTCACTTGAGTGCTCAAGGTCGGTGGTCTCCGGAGGAGTCCCTCCTTCCGATCAACATCTTGAAACTTCGAGCCATATTCCATGCCCGTCGACATTGGACAGCCCAGTTGGAGAACTGCCCGGTCCGTGTGGAGTCCGACAACGCCATGGCCGTGGCGTACATCAACAAGCAAGGCGGAACACGAAGTCTCGCTGCTTGGTTAGAGGTCAAGGCTATTTTGTCCTGGGCAGAAAGACACGTTCCTGTCATTTCTGCAGTACACATTCCAGGAGTAGTGTCACGGTTTATTATGACTCTCAGACACAAGTTTTAGGTAAAAATCAATTTTATTGAAATAATATATTGATAACGTAGGATGGCAAACACATACATACAGATATATACAGAATATAACAAGACAGAAGGCAGACTCTACCGGTCCTGTCAATATACCGGACAGGACAGTCAGAAGTAGCAGAATGTTAGGCTCTACCGGCCTTGCCAATACCGGGTAAGGCAACCTGCAGATGGAATAGCATAACGGTTCTACCGGCCTTACCAAATTACCGGGCAAGGCAGCCTCAAAAGATTCACAATGTAGGCTCTACCGGCCCTGCCAATACCGGGTAAGGCAACCTCAGATGGAATGTGGCAAAAGGTTCTACCGGCCTTACCAATACCGGGCAGGGCAGCCCAGAGATAGTAGCAGCAGTCAGATGGTAATGGCAAATTGACAGGATCGTGAACAACCAAGTGTACACACACTGAGACCAACAGGGGGATCGTAAAGCCGCAAGACTTTGGAGCAAACCAGCGTCCGCACGCTGGGACCAATACTGACTTGTATAGCCGATAGGCTTTGGAGCAAACCAGTGACCGCACACTGGTGTAACAAGCAAGTGTTGTATAGCCGCAAGGCTTAGGAGCAAACCAGCGTCCGCACGCTGGGACCAACACAGGATTGTATAGCCGATGGGCTTTGGAGCAAACCAGTGACCGCACACTGGTGTAACAAGCGAATTTGTATAGCCGCAAGGCTTTGGAGCAAACCAGCGTCCGCACGCTGGGACCAACACAGGATTGTATAGCCGATAGGCTTTGGAGCAAACCAGTGACCACACACTGGTGTAACAAGCGAGTTTGTATAGCCGCAAGGCTTAGGAGCAAACCAGCGTCCGCACACTGGGACCAACACAGGATTGTATAGCCGATAGGCTTTGGAGCAAACCAGTGACCGCACACTGGTGTAACAAGCGAGTTTTGTATAGCCGCAAGGCTTAGGAGCAAACCAGCGTCCGCACGCTGGGACCAACACAGGATTGTATAGCCGATAGGCTTTGGAGCAAACCAGTGACCGCGCACTGGTGTAACAAGCGAGTTTGTATAGCCGCAAGGCTTAGGAGCAAACCAGCGTCCGCACGCTGGGACCAACACAGGATTGTATAGCCGATAGGCTTTGGAGCAAACCAGTGACCGCACACTGGTGTAACAAGCGAGTTTTGTATAGCCGCAAGGCTTAGGAGCAAACCAGCGTCCGCACGCTGGGACCAACACAGGATTGTATAGCCAATAGGCTTTGGAGCAAACCAGTGACCGCACACTGGAGTAACAAGCAATGTCGCCGACGCGACCAGGCAGGAGGTCGCCAGGATCCAGAAGACAGGCGATGAGATGACAGGAACCAGCAACGATCAGTCAGGTCAGGAAACAGCAGAGAAGAAGTTCAGCAGGAACTGCAACACCAGAGACTAGGCCGGAACCAGGACTGGAACAACTCAGCAGGCAGGAACACTGGAACAGTAGAGATCAGGAACTCAGGAACACATGAGATCAGGAACTAGGAACACTGGAACAGAGGCCCAGCTATCACTGGCATAGTGATAGCAAGAAGGTCAGAAACAACACGAAAGGGCACTCAAAGGGTGCCCAATCCAGGTTTAAATAGGCAATAAGAGGCGGGCTATCTGCAGACAGCCAATAGAAGCCCCCTACTGGTGACAGACAAGGAACTGCAGCAATCACGGGCACCGTGATAAGTAGACAACGTCATGGCGGACTTCCTCAGTCGTCACACAGTAGACAGCGGAGAGTGGGAGTTATATCCAGAGGTGTTTCAACTCACTGTTCAGAGATGGGGGTTCCCCTTACATCGACCTGATGGCGACGAGATACAACAGGAAAGTTCCAGTGTTCTGCTCTCGATGGAGGGATCCTCTTGCTTTAGCTCTATCCATCCCTTGGCTGTTTCCTCTGGCCTACATATTTCCTCCTCTTCCCTTGTTGATCAAGGTAATTCGGAAGCTGCGGATGGAACCTTGTCCAGTCATCCTGATTGCTCCGTATTGGCCTCATCAATCTTTTTTTCCGGAGTTTCTGGCTCTATCTGTAGCGGAGTCATTTCGGCTCCCCTCTCGCTCGGATCTTCTTCTGCAGGGTTACCTGTGGAAGGAAGATGTCCACCGTCTGGCTTTGACGGCTTGGAGGTTGAATCCTCAGTTCTAAGGAAGAAGGGATTTTCCTCTGCGGTGGTGGCTACTATGCTTCGTGCACGTAAGCCTGTTTCATCTACAATCTATCACCGCATCTGGTCTACCTTTGCATCTTGGTGCACTGACAGGGATCTGTCACCTACGTTTGATCTCCCCAACGTCTTGGCATTTCTACAGGACAGTGTGAATAAGGGTCTCAGTTTGAGTTCCTTGAAGGTTCAGACCTCTGTGCTTTCTGTGTTCTTTCAGCAGCGCATCACGGTTCTACCTGATGTCAAGGTTTTCTTCCAGGGCATTGCTCATGTCTGCCCTGCCTTCCGGAGTCCTGCTCCTCAGTGGGATCTTAACTTAATGTTGGGGGTTCTTCAACGTCCTCCCTTTGAGTCCTTGGCGACTATTCCTCTACGTCTCTTGACATGGAAGATGACCTTTCTTTTGGCGATTGTGTCTGTTCGCCGTGTTGCGGAGTTACAGGCCTTGTCCTGTGAGCCGCCTTATCTGGTGTTTCACAGGGATAAGGTGGTGCTCCGCACCTCCAAGGAGTTTCTTCCTAAGGTGATCTCCGAGTTTCACATCAATCAGGAGATTGTGGTGCCCTCTTTCTGCCCTAACCCCTCCTCTGACAAGGAGAGGGATCTTCACTTGTTGGATGTGGTGTGCTGTCTGAAGTTTTATGTGCATCGCACCTAATCTGTTCAGACGACTGACGTGCTGTTCGTCATTCCTGAGGGGCCTAGAGCAGGAAGACCTGCATCAAAAGTGACTATTGCTTCTTGGATTAAGTCCACAGTTCATGAGGCTTATAAGTTACTGAATAAGCATGTTCCCTTCAGGGTCACGGCTCATTCCACCAGGTCCATTGGAGCCTCTTGGGCCTATAAGAATCAAGCTTCTGCTGATCAGCTGTGTTGGGTGGCCACTTGGTCCTTCGTGCACATCTTTTCGAAGCACTACCGTGTGGATGTGCTGGTTTTGGCTGATGCCAGCTTCGGGCGGAAGGTCCTGGAGGCAGCTTTGCCCGTTTAGGGTTTTCTTCTCTGGTTCTTAGTGCTTCCTTAACTGTTGAGCCCTGTTGCCTTTTGTTATGTGTGCTGCGTGTTAGTTCCGGGGTCGTTACCCCTGTTTGGTGTCAGTTGACACTTCGGTTTGTTGGGCTATCTCTGACCTGCCTCAGGGAAACTCAATGGTTGGACATCCCAGAGCTCCCAGTAACCTGTTTTGGACGACAGTGAAAAGAGGATTTTAGTCTTACCTGTTGAATCCTTTTCACTTAGTCCATACAGGTTACTGGTCTCCCACCCTGTCAAGTGACCATGCTTGGCTCTCCTGTGGCAGATTGTGGGGGTCCTTCGGGGTCATGCTCACAGGAGTCTTCTTCCCTTCTACTAGCTAGTCTTTGTTAGTGTCTCAATTCATTCTGGAGCTGCTTGGCTAGCTGCAGCCTAAGGAGGGAAGGTAGGCTCCACCCCCTGCATACACTTTGTGAAATGTTCCTGCCTACCACTAGAGAGCTTCACCTCCCAGAGTTACCAGTAACCCGTATGGACTAAGTGAAAAGGATTTAACAGGTAAGACTAAAATCCTTTTTTTTTTTTTTTTTTGACTAGATATGTAAGTGAAAGTATCTAACTGATTCCTATACCAACATGACTAACCAACAACGTGGTCTCCTCAAAATATTTCAGCAGCTCACACATTAGCTGCCATTAATCAGGTCACAAAGAATCCCTCTCCAAAGCCTTCCAGTTATGCACTTTATATTCACTAATGGTCATATTCATATAATCGCTTTAGCATGTGCAATATCAAATACCATCTGGTAAGGGCTTACATTTTAAGCTGGTGATGGGTCAGGTGGTTACTTTCTTCAAGGCATGTAATCCATTATCTGCTTTGAAGGGCCAACTAAAATGTGCAGTGTTTTCATGTGTGATATTTAGCATTTATTTTAGGGCTTTGGATTCTGAGAGGAATCAAGTAACAATTAAAATTCGAAAATATATTAAGAAGAGTACATGCTTCATATGTGCTGTTTTTAAAGCAGCTATTATATTGGAGAGATTTGCCAGCAGGCACAGCTCCAACTTTCAAGGAGTGGGGTACACAAGCCATTATTTAACACATCTACAGCTTTGTGAGATTGTCTCACAAAGCTGTGTATGCATAAAGCAATATGTTGATGGTATGGGCTACCCTGCAGCTGACCTTTACTAGTAATGCCAGAGCCAGAGGCAATATTGGTAGCGAGTTGCTGCTGCAGAATGCTGCTTACTAATGGAAAAGATACAAAATAGTCAGCGAAAGATATATAGTCTGCATTGTGGGCAATTGGACAGTTATTTGTTGTCAGATTAATTTTCTTGAACATGATGTTTCCAGCCCTTTGCCCACAACACCAGCTGTCCTTAAAAAATAACAATGGCTTGGGATATGCCAGCTAGGTGTGATACATGTCATCTGTTCTTTACATCCTCAGTTTTCCATAAATGGGACACATTTCAACCACCAACATTCTGAAAGGTTTGCCATTCAGTAGGTGTAATTTTGGATTATATTTGTGGATTTTTTTGACTCATTTCTATGAACTTGATAAATGTGGGTTGGCAGTACGTAGAAGAACAACTGGTACTGATTGTTTTAACACGATGTCTAGTGGTGGTGGTTTCAGCAGCTGTTGGGACTTTGTCACATCTCACCTCCAGGTAACTCAGTAAATCCTCTTCCTCACTTTGCATTTGCAAAGAAGGAGACATGGGTGCTGTTGTTACTGAAGAAATAATTGTCTTCTACATCACTACTGTAATCTGCCCCTTTTTAAACTTTTAGGAGTGTTTCTACTGCTTCTAGCTGTTGCTGCTGCTTTTTTTTCCCAGTTATACACGTGGTTGTGCTTCAGATGGGATCTTAGTGAGGTTCATCCTATATGCGATCCTGCTTTCCTCCTGCTAAGATTTTTTTAACAGACACTACTGCTACTACTACTACTACTACTACTACTACTACTACTACTACAATAGCAGCAGGAGCACCACATTCTAAAGTTGTGGATGCTGATGACCTGTATTTGACTGTGTTGGGGCTGCACTTAGAAGCAGTGGCACTGATGATGATTATTTCACAGATGATAATTGTGTATTTTTAGGCATGTTTACTTGTCTAAAATCAGACTTTGCAATTTATGTAAAAAGGTGGTGCAGTGTTAGCCATAGAAAAAGCAGGAGACTGTAGATTAGACAGAGTAGACATATCTTTATTGGATAATTAAGATACTCTAGGATATAAGCTTTCAAGATAGCTTAGGCCTCTTCTTCATGCATATTTAGAATGAAGGCTGAATAAAACTGTATATATCTATATCTCAAGTAATTTTTTTTGTTTTTTTAAACAGACATATTGGCTTGTGCAGGTCTAAGTCTTTTTCTTTCAGCTATGTTTTTTTGGCCATATCATTATCACTCTCTCTTTCATCAGAAGAAGTAGAGAACGGTGAAGGAACATTTTCTAAATCATCATTATCAATAATTAGATAATTAGTTCAGCATCATCTTCTGCTTCCTCCCCTCTACATTCATATTCTTGCAGGTTTACATTTTTTTTTACATTTTTCTTATTACTTTTCCCTTTAGAGGCATTTATAGAACATTGATGACTAATTTGCAGCCTGGTCTTACACTAGCTGATGCAGCAGTTGGTATTTTGTCCTCCACTATGGCAGCAACACTAGCATGCGACCCACCTTCTTTAGTGTTGTTAAAAAAGTTAATATTGCTTCTGGTGGTGGAACTATTCACTTAAGTTTTACAGTCATCCTTCTCCAGATGAAGATCATCATCAATTACTGAACAAGGTGTAGCATCCATTGCTAAAGTCAGTTTTTGCAGTACAACTTTACTACCACCAATACATCCATACATTTCTTCCACTTCTTTCCACCTGCCTCTCTTTGTTGCACATTTGTTGGACGTAATGGAAGAGAGTTGATTTTTATTGCATACAACAGAGCTGTTGGCATGTGGAGTGATGTTTTGTCCAACTAGAATTAATGTATCATTCATTTCCCTGTCCCTAGTAATTGTCAGTTGCAGTCACAGATAAGGTCAAGAATCTCCTGACTGTTCATATACATCAATTTTATTTCTATTCCTGTCGACAAAGAAATCACTCATGGATTAAGTGAGCTGCATGGCAGCTGCTGCTGTAGGTGTGCAGCAGTACCACCATACCTCAACATATGCTTGTGCCTTTTGTTCTTGCAGCTGTAACAATGATTGTGTGTAAGTAACACAGTATGTCAAGCTGTACCTGTCTTTATGTATGATGTATTTATGTTCATCCATGAAGCATCTGTCAAGCAACTCCATCTCCCTATCTTTGCTTGTCTGCCTCTCTCTCTCTCTCTCTCTCTCTCTCTCTCTCAGCACAGACTGACAGCTTGTGGGAAACACAGTGAGAATAAATGGGTGAAACTGCAGAGAGGGATTCATTATTATCATTGATTTCAATGCAATGAAAAAGTATAATACTGCACTTTTCTTGGGAATTCCCAAGCGAAAAAAAATTGTAGTTACATAGTAACAAAGTAAATTAGATCGAAAAAAGACACAAGTCCATCGAGTTCAACCTTTGCCTCATAACCTGGAGACATGAGAATTATATTGCTTTCCTGCTGTCAAATAATTTAGTCTTTATCAGAACTTCCTGTTTTGCCTACTAATACACAGTATAATCCTGTATGTTCCTTTTTTGAATATTTTGCTTCTGCGCCCTTCCCTAATCATATATAATTCATATGGCTCCTTGGGCATTATTATAGTTTTTGAAGCTCTTTGAGGTATGGTTGTTGCAGATTCATCCTAGATGTTCCAGTTTACAGCAGAGAATATTTCACAAACATCATGGTGATCTTTTAGGAGCTGGATAAATGTGTGGAATTACATATGTTATGTTTGAATCGGTGATATAGTTTTATTTTATTAGAGTGCAAGTAAAAATTGTGTGCAAGAGAGAATACCACCACACCACATACAGTGCCACACATTAGTAATAAGATGCTTGTTACCCATCACTATGATAAATTGGGAAGCTTTAGGAACTCCAGTCCTTGCAACATATACCTTCTAAGATAACAGTTTACAAATATTCATAGTAGTGACCAGATTACTACTATAATCATTTGTGAAATAGTAATCCTGGAAAGTGGGTACAAAATGGGTAAAATGACATTAGAAAATGATCGTTTGAATGAATGGCCAGTGAATGAGATTATTTTTGTTCATATATCTACACACAGACACTATCTCCACCACCTTCCCTCCCTCTTCCTCTGTCTCTCTCTTCTCCTTTATATCCAGCATGCCCATGGCAGAGTGATTTTCATTTACCAGCCAACAGCACTGCTTTGACTTAGATAAAAACACTTTCTGCTTTAACCTGCAAAAGGATGCCATGGAATAAACGTGTTTGGACTTCATCTGACACTCAAATGGTTGATCAAAGCAGGGAAATGTATTTTCTAAAGTGTAAGCAATCTCTTACAGGGCACATACTTTTTTTTAGGCATATTTGATAAGAATACTTAGAAAAACACAAGGGAACAAAATGCCATCAACCCAGGCAACATATGTCTCTGTCCCCAGCCTGACCCTGCTTTTGGCTGCAGCTGCAAGCAGCCCAGGATGCAGTGGGGGAAGGCAGGGCAGTTGCAATCATATGGAAAAGAGAAACATCCAAATACCCCCTCCCATGAACAGGCAAATCCGTTCAAGCCTTCAGCAACACCCCATTTCCCTGTCTTTTTCTATTTTCCTTCAGGGTTAAAGGCAACCATGAATCATGGCCCAGTGGAGCAGCATTATATTACAGTAATGCTAATTATGTCCTTTGCTCTTCAGATGAGACTGACTTCATGATGTGAAGCAGATGAGTATGTTATGGGGGGGGGGGTTAGCCTTCCGCCTTCATTATTTCCCTCCATTGCTAGGCAGAGCCCACACACTCCTCATTTCTAGAAGAGAAAGATATAAGCTTGGTCTCAAACATAAATAATTTGCATATTGTGCAGTGAATTAGCGTAAAGTGCCACACTGTGCCACCAAAATATCAAGACTATTGAATGACTGTATCAATATATAAGCAACATTGATTATATGGAAAACTGACTACATTTGTCCTAGGTTGACAGATACATTTTAATCCCTTGAATGATAAAGAGGACTCTAACATATTGCTTAGTGGGAGAGCTCTCTAGCATTCCATTCATGGGGTTAATCCTGCTTGAAAAGGCCTGAGAAATCTGCTTGTTTTTTTATCCAATTACATTTAAATCAACTGAATTACTGGTTATAGAAACATATTTAATCACATATACACTGCTGACTGAGAAGAAATCCATGAGTTAAATTATAATCTGATGTATAATGGACCAATCTATAAAAAAGTCATATCCTAGACTAGTTTCCACCTGTTCAACCTGACCTTTATTACAGGATCAGGTTAACCCTCTAAGTTCAACACCTCCATTGCACTGTATTGACATTGAAAAGCATCAGGATCTTAATTTATTAAATCTATGCTGCTCCCATAGGAGTGTAATTAGCTCCTGTAATCAGTAGATGAGGCGTAACTGATTGCAAATGTGTTGTGATTTTTGCCCTCTCATTATTGGCTGAGTTCAAAATGTGCCTTGGGTAAAAATTATAAGTGCTTTTTATTGGTTATTCATTTTCTTAATCCAAACCCTGCAGTGGCAGTGCACGACCTTGGCAGCTGACCTTTCAGTCAGATGTGCGTACATATCTTTTCTCACTTGCACATTATTTTAACACATACAAACACGAAGTTGTGTGAATGGAATGACATTGATAGACTGTTGCAAATTTAGTTATTTATTGTTAGCCTTTAGAAATGTCATGGATCAATTATCATACAGTAGTTCAAAACTTTAGGCACTTAAATAGCTAGTACATATTATTCTGACATTACATTTTTTGCAAGTACATAACATTAAAATGTAACTTGCTTACAATACTACTATTTCTAATGTGTGTGTGTGTGTGTGTGTGTGTGTGTGTGTATATATATATATATATATATATATATATATATATATATATTACAATTATTATTATCCTGCACACTCTGTTTCTGACAATAAGCTCTATATATCTGTTAGAATATGAACTACGAGTGTAAAAGGGAAACTTGACAGGAGCCCTATAAGTCTCCTGAGGAAGTACATGTGGAAATCTGTGGTTTGTTTCAGGAAGAATAGACTGAGGCTCCCCTGTCAGAAAAGCCTGCTTTATTTGGAAACATTCTCTTTTCCTTTAAACCATATGAGGACCATAGTTAATATTGCTGTGCTGAAAGAGGCACCAAGAGTTGTTGACTGTTTCCAGCAAGAGACTTCTGGAACATAAACATAACAACTGAGAGGAATATCCTTACATCCAAAGAAGAGTAGGTTGAGAGGGTCAGCTTTCCTGTACAGTTAAAATGGCAAAACAGCATAGTGGCTATATTTGACTGGGAGGGAGGCATGCCTGGTTATACTGGCGAGTCTGCAAGTTTGAAGCCTTAGGCACAGTATCATACAAGACTTCTCCAGTTTGAGATTTTAAAGTTGTCTTGGTGGGAAATCATTTGAATCAACACATATTGGAGACAAATAAGGTTGTATGCATTTGATTGGATGACAATCATTGGACAGTGGGAAAATAATTCACAGTTCGGTAGTGGAAGGTGGAAACAATGGATGGCAGTTTATTTGGCTGGGGAGCAATATTCCAGAAGCACACAGTTTAGGGACAGTGGGCACAGCTGGGGAGTTTGTTTAAAATGAATGTGCTGGAGTTCAGAGCAGCCCGGCTAAAATAAATACACCGGTCCCTAATTCTGAATTGTCATCCAGAATGGATTCAATTGGACAGTGCCACGGCGGTGGTATACATAACCAAGCATGGGGGTACCAGGCTCTGGGCAAAATACTTATATTTTTTGTGAAGAAAGGCTTTAAGTCTTTCCACTTACCCAGTCTTCTGAATTTTCTCCAAGAAAGTCTGCAGAAAGGTTTGCATTAAAGGTACAGATTTCAGCATTATCCATCTTAATCAAATGAAAAGTTGCAGCAGTTCCAGTGTCCTTGTCCAAGGAGTTGCACATATTAATCATAATTTCAAGGATCCTATAGCCCCTAGGACTTGAATTTAGATATAGAGTCTTATAAAAGGAATGCTTTGAACCTATGGTGACAGAAGGCATGTGTTACACACTGAAACAATTTGCTCTGTTAGTTTGCAAATTATCACTCATCATATGTCTACAGATAGCATACATCTCCTAATGTAATCACACAGATTATATCTATTTGTTAACTATTTTTTTTTTTTTTTTTTGGTAGGTAGTAACTGCTTATGATTAGTGACTGGTGACCCTCTGTAGTTGGCGTTCTACTTGCTGAAGCTATCACATGGTTACTTATACTCTTTTAACAAACCAGAGTGGTAGTAGATAGTAATTAGAGCTGTAAAGCTCCAGGTAGCCCCAAGTCACATCTGTTACTAGGCTGTATCAATACAAACAATGCAATTGGAGCTATACCGAGATATTCAGTCAATGTACCAAATAGATGAACGATTTTATTAGTATATCAGTACGTTGTTAGGTGATAGCTGGTTTGTCCCTAAGTCGCTCATGGCTAGCAACAGTGAGCATTCCACTTTCTAAGGCTAACAAAAAATTCTAACTGCACATTCATCAAACATTGGAGTGTAATACAATCATCAACAGTATATTAGAACATCAAGGCCTAACAGATTTTGTCGAGAACAGTGGCTTTGCCAGGGGCTTGTAGCAAGAATTATTAATTTGGCTCAATTTATAAACCGTCAAAGGGGGTGTGTACAGATTATGTGGCATGCACATCACATTGCTGATTTTTTAAAAAGTTTTTAAGGGATTTTCTCCCCCTTTTCAGTACGTTTTTGTCACAATGTTGACATGTCCCAGTGGTCCCTGTGTCCCCATCAGATGAAAAAAGAAAAGATATTTTTGTCGTACTTGCCAGTAAATCTATTTACTTCAGGTTCGCTAATTGGATTTATAGTCACAGTTAAGTGTGCTTCTTGATCTGTGTTGTTTTGTCACAGTTGAGTTTGTTTCACATGGTCTGAGCTGTGATAGTATTTCTCTATACAATAACATTTTTTTCCATTTGTATAAGGCCAATGGCCTGGTTATGGCTCTGCAACTCGCTGACAAGGGGAAGGGTTAAATAAACACAAACACAAAAAATTTAATGATTGCTTTAACTTTAATTCTTTGTCCTCCAATATTGCATACAGGTACCATGGGGAGGAGACAGCTCCTCCTAGTAAGCTGGGACAATTCTCCAATGAATAGCAGGGGGTGAAGCCTCCCTCTCCTCCATAGCAGGCTACCCAGCTGCTCCCCTGCAATTAGATTTGTTCCATCATCCTGGTAGGAAGGCTCTGAACAGTTCTGCTTAGTTTTACTTATTTTATTATTTTTCTTTAGATATGGGGTGTCAAAATTCCCTATTAAGTGGATTACCATTACTGACTTCCCCTTGGTGGACTGCATAGTTTACGGGAACTGCTTGTGAGCTCTTCAACCCTGGGAGAGAACCATGTAACCCATATCTCTCTCTCCAGAGGGAGTCTCTCTGTGAAGCTTCTTCCTTGCAATGGTAATCTGAAGAAAGAAGACCTGCAGAAAAAGGTGAGCATCCCTTTGAGTGCCCACAGCTCCCTTCCGTACAAGGGTTTCTTTGGAGTTCTCTGTAACTCCTGCACTCATGTTGCATATTTCCATTTCTGTTCTGAGGGTCTTTGGAGCAATTTGTGCTATTCTGAGGTAATTAACCCCTTCCCTGTCAGTATTGGGCCGTTGAAGGTTTCATTCTCATTTTTACATTTTCAGATTTTTATGATTATATATGTTCATGTTTATTAATGTTTCTATGTGTTTTTACACTTCTTAATCACTTCTGCTTTATTCGTTATTTTTTTTTAAATTTGTGCCTTTAAGACGCACTTTACTGCATAGCTGCAATGCTCCATTGATCTCTATGGGACAGTCATGTTGGGGACATATCTCTGCATCCGCTGTATGTGCCGAGTTCAGTGATGGCTCATTTTAATTTTCTACCCTTGTCTAATTATCCGGTGGGCATTCACAGTGTCTTGGAAGTTTTGGGAGAATTCGGTTCTGTTTTTTGGTACTCTGTATTGAGAAACGGGCTGATTTCCGATTGGTTCCCTTTGTGGTCGCCATTTTGTTTTTCCGCTCTACTGCATATCATTCGCAGGGCTTGGTCTTCTCAACTCTCCTCCTCAGATTAACCCTTTGCTTGCCAGATAAGTGTATTTTAGAGTTTCTGGGGTGAAATCTGTAATCTGGGTGACAGTATTTGGGTATTCCTTTAGTGTTTTTGGCACTTTATTCTGTAGAATGTCGGATCTACTAGGATCAGGTTGGATTCTGAATATGGAGATCTGGTGTTCCTTGGCCCTCCGGTTTGATACTCTGCAGAGTATGGTCTTTCTGTCAGAGGATTCAATTCAGAAGCTCACCTCCAAGGTGTCGTCTGCCCTGGCGTGGGAATCCGCTCCAGCGAGGAAGTGGCGGGGAAGATGATATTGACAATAGAAGCGGTTCCCTTTGCCATGGCGCATGCCAGAGAACTTCAGAGGTTTGTGATCCATGTTTGCAGGGGAAACCTGGATGTTCTGGATCACCTTATCTCCCTACCTGTGGAAGTGAGACAGACCCTTTACTGGTGGTTGGACCATTTGTGATTCCATACTGGACCATTGTGATGACGGACACTAGCTTACTCAGTTGGGGTTCTGTCCTGGGTCACCTGAGTGTTCAGGGTCTCTGGTCACCGGAGGAGACTCTTCTTCCCATCAACATCTTGGAATTCAGAGCGATATCTCATGGTCTGAGGTACTGGTCCTCTCACCTAGCGGGATGCCCGGTCCGAGTCCAGCCAGACAACACCACGGCCATGGCTTACATCAATATGCGAGGAGGCACAAGAAGCCCTGCGGCTTAGTTCGAGCTCAAAGCTATTTTGGCTTGGGCAGAAGACAGTGTGCCTGCTATTTCTGCCGTGCACATCCCAGGTGTAGAAAACGTCCTTGCAGACTTCGTCAGTCAATACACAGTGGATCCCAGAGAGTGGGAACTTCACCCAGAAGTGTTTGACCTCCTGGTAAAGAAATGGGGTCTTCCTTGCATAGACCTGATGGCCATAAGGGAGAACCGGAAGGTTCAGATGTTCTGCTCACAATGGCAGGATCCCCTGGCATTCACAGTGGGTGCTCTGTTGATTCCTTGAAGATTTTGCCTGGCCTCCATCTTTCCTCAACTTTGTCTGCTGCCCAGGGTCTTACTGAAGATTCGGACGGGGAACACCTCCGTTATCCTGATAGAGCCCTATTGGACCAGGCAGTCTTGGTTTCCTGAGATGTTGACCTTATCAGCTCATGACGCATTTCCTCTGCCACACAGACTGGACCTCCTTCTGCAAGGTTATCTGTGTAAGGATGATGTGGATCCGCTGGCTTTGATGGCATGGCTATTGAAACCACCATCTTGAGATGGAAAGGTTTTTTTCCAGAGGTAATTTCCACTGTGATCCAGGCCAGGAAACCTGTATCCTTGAAGGCCTACCATAGTGTTTGGTCTACTTTTCATGCTTGGTGTGTGGATAGGGATCTGTCCTCACAAGTGTTTGATCTTACAGCTATCCTGTCTTTTTTGCAGGATGGTGTGAACAAGGGCCTTAGCCTTAATTCTTTGAAGGTTCAGACCTCAGCTCTCTCTGTCTTTTTTCAGAGGCGTATTGCCACCTTATCGGATGTCAGGGTTTTCTTTCAAGGGGTTTTCCATGCTTTCCTTGCCTGTAAGGCTCCACTCCATAGTGGGACATTAATCTTGTTTTGGGAGTATTGCAGCGACCTCCCTTTGAGTCCTTAGCTACCATTCCTTTATGTCTTTTGACGTGGAAGATGGCTTTTCTTTTGGCGGTGGTCTCTGTCCTCAGAGTTGCTGAGCTGCAGGCTCTGTCCTGCAAACCTTTCCTGGTGTTTCATAAGTATAAGGCCGTTCTCTGTACCTCTCAAGAATTTCTTCTTAAGGTGGTCTCTGAGTTCCACATCAGTTAGGACATTGTTGTGCCTTCCTTTTGTCCTGACCCTAAATCTGACAAGGAGAGGGATCTCCACTTGTTGGATGTTGTGCGTTGCCTTAAATTCTGTGTGCACCACACTGAGTCTTTTTGTCAGACTGATGCTTTTTGTCATCCCTGAGGGTCCCAGGGCTGGTAAAGCAGCATCCAAGGTAACTGTTGCATCTTGGATTAAAGGGATTGTAATGTTTCACAATAAAAGCAGCTATAATTAATCATCACATTATTTGGACCTTGGAGAGTGTTATTTCAATTCTGTCAGAGTTGTAGTTCAAGAGTAATTCAATGATAAAGTATCCACCTCCTGCCCCTTTTACTGATGTAACACTGCTCAGCCAGAGCAGAAGGGAGGTGCCCAGGTAGACTGCAGAGAGGGACAATCTTCAATTAAGATAAGGGAAAAAAACCTGAAAAACCTGTCAAGGGCTTTCATTGTTCTCATAGGAAGAAGCCTGTCCCCTGTAGTTATCTGTCTGGTCTATGGACTGGATTCCACATCTGAGAAGAGATGGCTTACACTAGGTAGAAGGGGCAGGAGGGGAAACTTTGCTTGTGAATATCTCTAAAACCATAAAGGTTTGAGAGATGAGACTTATATCTTTCTTCATGTTTTTTTAATGCCTACAAAATAAAATAAAGATAAAACAAAGTATTACTAGCCCTTTAAATCTACCATTTGCAAGGCTTATGAGCTCAGAGGTCAACCTCTTCCCTTTCGCATCACTGCACATTCTACTAGGTCTTTTGGGGCCTCCTGGGCCTACAAAAATCAGGCCTCTGCTGATCAGCTGTGCAATGTTGCCACTAGGTCCTCTGTGCACACTTTTGCCAGCTTTGGCAGGAAAGTCCTGGAAGCAGTATTGCCTGTCTAGGACTTTATTTTCCTGTGACTTATAGCTCTTTAACTGTTTGAGCCCTGTTGGCTCTTGTTTTGTGTGCTGTGCTACTGTTATTCAGTGACCGTTGACACTTTGTTAGTTTGGGTTGTTCCGTGTCCTGGATAGTCCCTTTGGAACTCTGGTATCATTGGGACTGGCGCTTTATAAATTAGGGCCCGCTGCTCTTATATTCAGAAAGACTGTTATATTATTTCAACCCATTCATAAATAATTCTGTCCGTTCAGTGGGAGATCTGGAGAATGTGTTTTAACTTTTTTGTGTGCTTGTTTTTTTGTGGAAACTCTTTTTAAAGGAACAGTGACTGTTTGTCAGTGACTCACCTTTCCCCATGCAATGCAGCAGAATAAATATCTGAAATCTGAACACTAGGGTTATGTTAATGTAAAAAAAAATAATAACTGTAATAATAAATAAGATACATCTCCCATCAGTGGCAGTACCCTTGCTTTGCTAAACATGAAAAGCCCTAAAATATATGTTTTACCCATCCTTTAAAAATGGCATTGTTGCTATTGCAGTCTGTGGAGAGCTTGTACCTGTTGTGCATGTTTTCTAACCCTTTGAGTGCCAGCTGAGTAGATAACGCATTGTGCACCCCTTTATTGCTTAAAGGGTTATACTTTTATCTTTAAACAGAATCAGTAATGCTATGGATATTGGGGGGAGGGGTGACACGCAGCCACAGGTACCAAAGGAGAGAGAGGTTAAAATGGATGTCACCTCTCCTTTTTTAAGTGCATTGTTGCGAGCTCAGGAAGGATCCCTGCGCTCATGATAAATCGATACATTACTTGATTAAAATGCTACCTGCTATACTGCCATTGCCTCTTTCTTCTACCTCTCCGGGGACTGAAGTTCCCCTGACCATGCTTGGCTGCTTCACCATATTCTGCCTAGTAACCTGGCCTTTCCTCACTGTTTTAACCATCCAACCCGTGCTGGTAAGTGTGGGTGAAAGCTTCAGATTTCTGTATTTATCCTGTTGCTTTCCAGCTGCTGTTGGACTGCAATTCCTATAATTTGGTAGTTTTAATCTAACAAAAGCTGGAGAGCATCATGTTGGACACCCTTTATGTATACAAGTAACCCTTTAAATGCCAAAGACATAGCAAGACCTTCAGATGTCAAAATGTTATAGTTGATTAAACCTATGAGTGCCTGAGGATTGCTTTAGGTGTTGTGTTTTAATACCCGTATGGCACTCATAGGATTTATACACTTTATATACCCTTTATGTGGCAGATTTGCACACTGTTTTGGCTTGTAAACAGTTATTGCTGCGCCAAAGAGGGGCGTTGAACATGTGGCTCTCTTTTATTGTTAGATTACAACTTATGTAGCAGCATCTGGAGAACTACATGTTGAGCATCCATTCTACACTTGTTTCCTATATACTAGGGCTTAAAGGGATAGTAATACTTTGTTTTATCTTTATTTTATTTTGTAGGCATTAAAAAAACATGAAGAACGATATAAGTCTTATCTCTCAAACCTTTATGGTTTAAGAGATATTCACAAGCAAAGTACCCTGCCCCTGTTCAGCCGGATCAGAAGGGAGGTGCCCAGGTAGACTGCAGAGAGGGACAATCTTCAATTAAGATGAGGGAAAAAGCTGAAAAACTTGTCAAGGGGGGCAGGGCTTTCATTGTTCTCATAGGAAGAAGATTGTCCCCTTCTGTTATCTGTCTGGTCATACAACCAGATTCACATCTGAGAAGAGATGGCTTACACTAGGAAAAAGGGGCGGGAGGGGGAAACTTTGCTTGTGAATATCTCTTAAACCATAAAGGTTTGAGAGATAAGACTTATATCGTTCTTCATGTTTTTTTTAATGCCTACAAAATAAAATAAAGATAAAACGAAGTATTATTATCCCTTTAAAATATTTACCACTTCCATTGGACCCTCATGCTCATTTTGGATGCTTGTCACTGTATGTGGGGATGAGGGGGGGAAGCAAGAGCTTTTTGTAACTTGGTAATTAACTCTAAAAATTGGAGTCTCTAGGACAAGTGTGGAGAATTCCCAGGTACGGTCTTATAACATTTTAAACTGCTGTCTTCCACAGGAATCTAGAAGCACTGAATTGAGAATCACATCATTAATCAGTTCTCTGAAGCATGTGGTCTATGAATATGTCTGTCGTTCGTTATTCAAGGTAAGTGCGTGGTCATGTTTTGTCTAGAATGTTTTATGTATTGAAAGTCAATTAGGTTTGTATTTCTGCAATGCTATGATTTTATACTTATACTTAACCCTTATAATGCTTTGCAAATGGAATAGATCCCAAATAAGACTAATTGTTCAGACGATTAACCCATCCATCAATGTCCTTTGCCAGTTTGGCTAACAATAGCTCTAGCTACTTGTAACTTTTCATGTTCTGTAAAATCTCACGTATAATAATCACAGTTTTGCCCATTTTCACCTTCTGTGAAGTGGGGGTTTGTATGTTTTTATTTTATACCCTTCCTCCACCCACCTCAATATGCTTCCACCATCCCCTTCCTCTGCTCACTCCCTCCACAGGAGGCATCTGGGATGTTTGTGCAGCAGTCACTGTGCTTCCATATACAGCCTTCTTCCTGTATCCCCCTGTGAGGACCTGTTAATTTGAGATAATGGTAGTGCTTTTGAGGACCTTCAGGTCCTCAAAGGGCACTAGTGTAGTTTCAGCGCGCAGAGGTCTATGCATTGGATCTACAAACGTTTTTTTGGTAGGTAGATGGAGGGGAAACAAGGGTGCATATTATACATAGGCACTTTTGTTTCCTCTTAAATCTTGGGTATAATTTACACCTGTGTATTATACCGGAGATTTAATGGTTAGTTAAAAGTTAAATGTTTCCGTCGTAAAAAGCCAAATTGATTTTGACTTTTAAGCCATTCAGTGCTGCAGAGGTCTCCAATACAATAGGATGTAATGTTTTGGAGAACTCTCTAGCAATCAGGGGTTTCAACTCTTTGAGTGCCAGGGCTTGGGTCAGTTCTTAGGCCAGACACATTTTCAGCTTTTTTGCTTTCCATCTGTTAAGGTATGATTCCCATAGGTACATTTTTAGTTACATATGGAAAACCATACATCATTTTTTCAGCGTGAATTGAGCTTCTGCATGGTTCCACACATTAAGTAAATTTTGTATTTTTGTTACAAGCTATGATGTTATAATTACAAAAAGTACAACATTACTTCATTACTAAAATAACATACTATAGATCAAAAAGCATTTATGTTAATTGTGAAAGTTTCAATTATTTGAAAAATCCCAAGTATAAAAATAACAATTATATATAGTTTTATCTGTATGTATGGCCATCCATGAGCATTTTGATATTTATGAACTAAAATACACATTTCAGTGGTTACATGATAAAACTGTTTGTTTTAAACAGCTAAATAACTATATAAAACTTTATATAACAAATGTGGGGTCACTTACCTTTCTACCTCTGGCCTGGTGTGCACAAATGTTTCCAGAATGTGGAAGGAAAAAAAATTGCTTTTTTTTTTTTTTTTTTTTTTTTTTTTTTTTTTTTTTTTTTTTTTTTTACATTTCCACCCGTTCAGATGTACTAAACTCTTTGAAAACTGTTGGATTTCCTACTGCATTTATTACTATAGGGGGTGCTAGAAGTACAAAACTGCACCAACTACAACCTGATTAATGGTTGTAAAAGATACAGAAGTGAAGCAGATTTAGACAATACCATATACCATTTTGTGATGACACATCAAATGAGGGGTCACGTGCCTTTCTACCCCTAGAAATGTTTCTGGTGTGCACAGATGTTTCCAAAAGCCGGTGCTAAAGGAAAAAATATGCATTTATTTTAAATTGAAATCAAAAAAGGGTACAGGAAAAGAAAAACAAGGGGAAAATATGGGGACAGTGCCTATTCGAACATTACAAAAATCATTGCAGCATCAATTAAATTTTAGCTCCAAGAGAAGCTGAATCATTTAGAAGGGGGAAGGAAGAAGGTGAGAGAGGGAACAGAAAGACTAGGAGAAGAACAGTGAGAGAAGGTCTTGGCTAATGTCCCGCAATTAGTTCAATTACTGCCGCAAGGGGCCGGCGACCGTTGTAGTCGGGATCTGCAAAGAACGACAGAAAACCTGCCGCGTACTCCACATCTCAGTGAATACCACTTTTGCAGGGACTGATCTGTGAGACATACTTTCTCGAATCAGAATCCTGTACAGGCGAGTAACCCAAGATAGCATGGAGGGGACTGCCGTACATTTCCACAGAGTTGAGATACATAGTTTAGCGGCATGCATCAAAAAAGTGAAAATCTGAGACTTAAAGGGAGAGGTTTTCAGGACTGGAGGGTGCGTTCCCAGAAAAACCGTATCTGGGGTAAGGGAGATTGTCTGTGAGAGGCAAGTAGAGAGAGGTCCTCCAACCTTATGCCAATAAGGCTGTATCAACGGGCAGGACCACCAAATGTGTTCCAGCGTACCTTGTCCCATCTGACATCTCCAGCACATCAGAGAAACTGAGGGGAAGATGCGGTGTAAGTGCTCAGGTGTCCTATAACAATGATTATGTAGTTTGTAATTCATTTCTAGTGTCAGAAAAGTTTTAGAACTAAAAGCAATAGAGTGCTGAATTTGGAGCCACCGTTCATCAGATATCGTTAATGATAAATCTCGATCCCATTTATGGATAGAGAACGTGGGTTTAGTTATAATAGGGATAACAATCCCTCATTCTGCCTCCCCCCCCCCCATTGACCCATTGGGCTCACAATGCAGCAGGCCTGCTCCCGGTTATTCAGATTGGGAAGTATCAGAGTGACCATTGAATTTAACAGTCCTGTATAAATCAGAGGGTATTTTTGCCACTTTGGTGCAGTTTGTTTACACCAGAACTCAGCTTAATTAATAAAGGACTTATTCATAATACAGAGGGGGATAATGTTGAAGCTTTAGAAGGGCAGTAGTGCAGGGTTTATTCTGCTGAGTAAATAAGGGTTCTTCCACCCTTGAGATTTTATTCAGAAGTTATTGCAGATGTGCTTTTTGGGTGCAGTACCTCCTTGTCCTGAAATGTGGAGCTGTTGCTACAACATCCTATGAAGAAGTTTTATGATCAACTGATCAGAGCTCTCCATAGACTGGTGTAGAAACAGCACCACCATAAAACACGAGGCCATGGACGTACTGCACCCCACAGCTGTAAGTCTGAGATGCAGTAAACACCTTTCCTCAGTGGGAGCACCTATGTTACTCAGCAGTGTATATTATTTCCATAGTAAACATCCCTTTATTTGGACCTTTTTAACTCATTGAATTCTATAGACATATCAAACATCTTGCAGCCTGTAATAAGATCTTATAACCAACAATATTTAAGTGAACCACATATGGGTCCTGTCTTGGAAAAATAATTAAAAATAAAGTCTCAGTTGTTTGTGATTTATGCACCTGCACTGGGATTTGGAAGAGGACTGTTTTTTTTGTAAACTCATATTGGTTTACAGAGTAGAAAGACCGCTCCGGAGGAGTTCATTTCCCAGTGGAGTGCACCAGCTGCAAGCTCTTTCTATCACCCTTTTCAGAGTTGTGACTGTCTAAATATGATGCTAAAAAAGGCTTTCAAAGTCATCAGTGTGTCCTTTCCATAGAAGAGCATCTGTACACTGCAAACTCGAAAGGCAAAAGAGGAGCGATTAAAGGACATGCTGACAGGGCTATAGGGGGAGAATAAAAATTCTGTTTGATTTAAATGGGGCCTTTAACCTGTCAATGCTGTCTGTCTCTATCCATCTGTCTGTCTCTCTCTCTCTCTCTAGTTCTGTTTCTAACTCTTTCTGTATCTTTCTCTCTTTACCTCAGTATCTTTCTGTCTACTCTATCTACCGGTATCTATCTATCTATCTATCTATCTATCTATCTATCTATCTATCTATCTATCTATCTATCTATCTATCCTCTCTATATCTATCTTTCTTTCTGTGTCTCTGTTTTTCATCTATCCATCTATCTTCACAGTGTTAAACAGCTCTGTATTTCCTATTAAAGTGGCCTGTCATCTTAACCGTTTAACCCTTTGAGTGCCAGAGGGGTATGCAATGCATGAGAAGCAATGTGTTGTGTACCCCTCTGGCAGTCAAAGGGTTAAGGACAAGAGAAGTATACAATGCATTGCTCACTTCTGGTGCTTAATAGGTTAAGGCAAATGTTGTTTTTTTTTTAAACTTTTGTAGTGGCTGCTTGTTAGTAATATAAATAAAGTTTGAGAGACTAAGCTTTGTTGGTTAATGAAATGCCAGTTGGTTTCTGTGATGTATCACTATTACCACATGCTGTGCTGTGAATGTATATAGGCAGATATCGCACACTGGCACAGGAATCCTTTATAAACACTGCCATTTCTAGTAGCACAGCAAGTGAAACATGTGGACTGGAACATAACTAATTGGCATACTTGCAGGGAATTAACATAAAGTAAAGTGCCACATTATGATACTAAAACATAAAGGTTCATTTCTCAAAAACATTATTTTACATGAACATTTTCCAATAATTCATATAAGCAACTTTTATGCCTTTCTGTGCCTTAGGGGTGTGCAACACATTGCAAAGCACACCCGTCTGGCACTCAAAGGGTTAAATCTGTGTGAAACAAACTAAACTAATCTTAGGGTGGCAGGTCCATTTTAAGTAAGTGACTAGGGTGCTGAATTTTGAGGGCAGCCTCAGCTATGCCAACCATGCTGTGCTGTGGGTGTGACTTATAGTTCCAGTGTCACTGCAGCGGACTCTGTTCCTGGTTTAGGGTGAGCACTTGATACATCAGTGTACATATTGCTGGGATACTGACTTGTATAACCTGGTTAGCTTGTGCTGCCCTTTATGTTATACATCATGGGCCCTTACATAGAACACAAAAGATGAAATGTTCTGGAGCAAACCAGCTACACCTTAGGAGCAAATACAAATCCCCAACACTCCCTTTTGATATCAGTGGGGCTTTTAACCTTTTGGATGCTAGGGAGGTCTCCAACACATTGTATTGTAACCTGTTGGAGACCTTTTTAGTATTCAAGGGGTGAAAATCCCCCTTTAGATAAATGGAAACTTTCATTTACTCCCTGAGATGAAGATGGAATGTCCCAGCATTGCTCCAGTTCTTCTTATTTAGTCCTGGGGGAACTTAGGGCTCGATCCAAATGTTGGCGTCGCCAGAAAAAACTGGAGACGCTGGTTTTAACGTCAATTGAGCAATGCAAATGTTCTACTAGAAACAAGCGACGCCAGTTCTGAAACAGACATCGCCTGTCGCCAGAACAGCGAGATCTCACCCATAGAGGATAATGTACAAACGACGCCAAAAGCTATTCAAATGTTGGAGTTAGGGCTAACTCGCGTTAAATTGCAACATTTCTCTCCAGAAATCTAACGCCTATTTTTTTTTGGAGTACAGCCCACAAGTAAGAGTAGAAAACCAACGTCTCCAGTTCTGAACAGCATTCTCTGTGCTTTTCCCTACCCAGCCACTAGGGGAACACAGAGAAGGCTTTCAGCACCATGGACAGCTTTGAATGCCATAGGGATGTGCACTGCTCACCCCTGTGGCATTCAAAGGGTTAAAATCAATAAAACTAGTACACCAAGCACTACACAATGCCCCCTTCCACATCCCCCCCCTTAGTATGTCACATATATTGCATATATGGGACATACTAACCCCATCCACATCCACCTCATGGACTTCCATGTAGTGGACAAATCTGCCTTTTATTCCACAATTAACCCTTTGAGTACCAGAGAGGTAGGAAAGCATTGCTTAGCATGTTTCCTACCCCTCTGGTACCCAAAGGGTTAATAGGCAACGTATGGACTACATACCTTGCCTATATATATATATATATATATATATATATATATATATATATATATATATATATATATATATATATATATATATATATATATATGTGTGTGTGTTTGTGTGTGTTTTAAACTTTTTTTTAATTAAAATAGTATTATTAGACAGTTTAACTTACATCTCATTCATTGTTAACCCCCTACCTCCTGTGTCCCATTGCTATTAGTACTTTTGCTCCACTCTTCTTCAAACTGAGAGTGGAGCAAAAGTACTAAAAGCAAAGGGACACAGTAAGTATGGCATCATTAATGGTTGAGATCTAAGTTAACCCTTTGAGTGCCAGAGTGGTTCGCAACGCATTGCAAAGCAATGCGTTGAGTACCACTCTGGCACTCAAAGGGTTAACATACAACTGAGGGAGCAGCCTGCACTGTGAATGCAGCGCTTCCCTCAGCTTTAATTATGCATTCTTTATTTTGTAATAATTTATTTATTTTTCTTATTTATTTTTTCATATAAATTATTTATTCCCTTGCTGCGGGCGGCTGTGAAGCCCGCAGCATAATAAACCCTGGTGCAGAGAGGCATTGGCGAAAGCGGGAGGAGGGGACAGAGACATTGGAGGAAGCGGGTGGTAGGCTTGTATTTGCTGCCCGCTTCCTCCAATACCTCTCCTCTAGCGGTGGCATTGTGCCAGGCTGCCTGATCGCCTTGTGCAATTCGTCCCTTTGCACAAAGGCGTTGCCGCCCGCAGCAAGGGAATAAATAAATAATTTATATGAAAAAATAAATAAGAAAAATAAATAAATTATTACAAAATAAAGAATGCATAATTAAAGCTGAGGGAAGCGCTGCATTCACAGTGCAGGCTGCTCCCTCAGTTGTATGTTAACCCTTTGAGTGCCAGAGTGGTACTCAACGCATTGCTTTGCAATGCGTTGCGAACCACTCTGGCACTCAAAGGGTTAACTTAGATCTCAACCATTAATGATGCCATACTTACTGTGTCCCTTTGCTTTTAGTACTTTTGCTCCACTCTCAGTTTGAAGAAGAGTGGAGCAAAAGTACTAATAGCAATGGGACACAGGAGGTAGGGGGTTAACAATGAATGAGATGTAAGTTAAACTGTCTAATAATACTATTTTAATTAAAAAAAAGTTTAAAACACACACAAACACACACATATATATATATATATATAGGCAAGGTATGTAGTCCATACGTTGCCTATTAACCCTTTGGGTACCAGAGGGGTAGGAAACATGCTAAGCAATGCTTTCCGACCTCTCTGGTACTCAAAGGGTTAATTGTGGAATAAAAGGCAGATTTGTCCACTACATGGAAGTCCATGAGGTGGATGTGGTTGGGGTTAGTATGTCCCATATATGCAATATATGTGACATACTAAGGGGGGGGATGTGGAAGGGGGCATTGTGTAGTGCTTGGTGTACTAGTTTTATTGATTTTAACCCTTTGAATGCCACAGGGGTGAGCAGTGCACATCCCTATGGCATTCAAAGCTGTCCATGGTGCTGAAAGCCTTCTCTGTGTTCCCCTAGTGGCTGGGTAGGGAAAAGCACAGAGAATGCTGTTCAGAACTGGAGACGTTGGTTTTCTACTCTTACTTGTGGGCTGTACTCCAAAAAAAAATAGGCGTTAGATTTCTGGAGAGAAATGTTGCAATTTAACGCGAGTTAGCCCTAACTCCAACATTTGAATAGCTTTTGGCGTCGTTTGTACATTATCCTCTATGGGTGAGATCTTGCTGTTCTGGCGACAGGCGATGTCTGTTTCAGAACTGGCGTCGCTTGTTTCTAGTAGAACATTTGCATTGCTCAATTGACGTTAAAACCAGCGTCTCCAGTTTTTTCTGGCGACGCCAACATTTGGATCGAGCCCTAAATCTGGCCCTGGTGTTAAATCCTATTGTTTTGTGAGTAGGTGTGAATTATGTACAGTTATCAGTGGATATTAGTAAATTCAAGTAACTTCAGATACAATGCTAAAATGTAGAAATTGGTATAATAGGCTGCTGTATGAAGGATCACTGCTTAAGTGAGACTCTTTGTTAAACAATGTAAAGAGTAACTACACCTATGGAATGATTAACTCTTAATTTATGTAACATAAGCATTTACCTAAGGAGGTCTCTTCATGCAACACTCATAGTTATATACTTGTTCTTACTTTCAACTGTGCTGTAGGCTATAACTGGACAATGCCATTTCAGTATTTGAAAATGCTCTCCATGTTTAAAGAACCACAAGTGAAGCTATTCTCTTGTTGGGATAGCTCACACTGATTTTTTTCCTTTCCTCACAAGGAATTAAAGACAAATGAAATCAAGGCCATTAGATACAATGCAAAATATATGAAGATATGCCAGACTGCTGTTTCCCATCTACATTGGATATAAAAAGTCTACACACCCCTGTTAAAATACCAGGTTCTTGTGATGTTAAAGAATGAGACAAAGATAAATCATGTCAGAACTTTTTCCACCTTTAATGTGACCTATAACGTGAACAATTCAATTGCAAAACAAAGTGAAATCATTGAGGGGGAAAAATAAAAAATTCACAATAACCTGGTTGCATAGGTGTGCACACCCTCTTATAACTGGGGATGTGGCTGTGTTCAGAATTAACCAATCACATTCAATCTCATGTTAAATAGAAGTCATTACACACCTGCCATCATTTAAAATGACTCTGATTAATCACAAATAAAGTTCAGCCGTTCTAGTAGGATTTTCCTGACATTTGCTTGGTTGCATCTCAGAGCAAAAGCTATGGTCCGCATAGGGATTCCAACGCATCAGAGGAATCTCATTGTTGAAACATTGCAGTCAAGAGAAGGGTACAAAATAATTTCCAAAGCATTAGCTATACCATGGAACACAGTGAAGACAGTCATCATCAAACTGAGAAAATATAGCACAACAGAGACATTACCAAGAACTGGACTTCCCTCCAAAATTGATGAGAAGACATGAAGAAAACTGATCAGGGAGGGTTCCAAGAGGCCTACTGCAACATTAAAGGAACTGCAGGAATTTCTTTCAAGTACTGGCTGTGTGCTACATGTGACAACAATCTCCCGCATTCTTCATATGAATGGGCTATTTGGGGTAGGGTGGCAAGACGGAAGCCTTTTCTTACAAAGAAAAACATCCAAGCCCGGCTGAAGGTTGCAGTAACAAACATCAAGTTCCCCAAAAGCATGTGGGAAAATGTGTTATGGGTCTGATGAAACCAAGGTTGAACTTTTTGGCCATAATTCCAAAAGGTATGTTTGGCGCAAAAACAACACTGCACATCACCCAAAGAACACCATACCCACAGTGAAGCATGATGGTGGCAGCATCATGCTTTGGGGCTGTTTTTCCTCAGCTGGAACCGGAGCCTTAGTCAGGGTGGAGGGAATTATGAACAGTTCCAAATACCAGGCAATTTTGGCACAAAACCTTCAGGCATCCGTTAGAAAGATGAAGAGGTAGAGGAAGTTCACCTTTCAGCATGACAACGACCCAAAGCACACATCAAAATCCACAAAAGCAAGGCTTCACCAGAAAAAGATTAACGTTTTGGAATGGCCCAGCCAGAGCCCAGACCTGAATCCAATTGTGGGGTGATCTGAAGAGGGCTGTGCACAGGAGATGTCCTCGCAATCTGACAGATTTGGAACGCTTTTGCAAAGAAGAGTGGGCAAATATTACCACGTCAAGATGTGCCATGCTAATAAACGCCTACCAAAAAAGACTGATTGCTGTAATAAAATCAAAAGGTGATTCAACAAAGTATTAGTTTAAGGGTTTGCAACCAGGTTATTGTGAGTTTATAATTTTTCAGTTTGTTTTGCAATTGAATTGTTCACGTTATAGGTCACATTAAAGGTGGAAAAAGTTCTGACATGATTTATCTTTGTCTCATTCTTTAACATCACAAGAACCTTGCATTTTAACAGGGGTGTGTAGACTTTTTATATCCACTGTACCTAGGTAAAATCGTTTCCTTACACCTTGGTTTCTGGAGACATATCCAAAGCATTGCAAAGCAATGTGTCAGCGACACCTTTAGCATCTTAGGAGTTAAACAAATTAAGAGCCACTTCTTCCTTTTGGCATAGAATCCCTTTAATAATGGACCTCTTTCAATTAGCAGCATTTTGAATGTGTATCCTAGCAGCACAGTCTGCATGCATGTCGTTTTAGTCGTTTTTCTGTAAAATTAATAGGTTTTGATAAATCAACCTTTGTCTTAATAGCACAGTGAGTGTGGAACGCTATGCTAATTTAGTCCTTAGTATGCTGACTTAGTCTAGCTTGATCCATAGCACAGTATGTGGGAATATTTACCCAACACAGAAACTAATCATCATAAGGTGTCAGACTGTAACACCAACATATAGGGTCATTTTCCAAAAATGATTCCTATTACAAAGAAATGGCTAACACAAAATATAGTTATTTAACCCCTTGAGTGAAAGAGGAGTATCCAGTGCAAATCACAGGAAATATCTTCAGGGCTCAAATCGAAGGAGGGCAGGATTTTATTTTGCATACTGAAATTTGTCCTTCTCTGCATCCGTCCTGACCTGCATGAGCTGCAGCAGTGACGTAGCCAGAAGGGGCGAGCGGGGGATCTTCCTAAATTGAATAACTTAAGAAATACGTAAAAGTAAGGTACTAAATATAGTGTGAAATGTTCTATTTCCAATAAAGAAGACTCAGAGATATGCTAAATTTAAAACATTACTATCCCTTTAAGTTGTGTAACACGACGACTCGGGAGTAGCTATCGTTTTTCGTTATATCTGCAGTTTGCTGTATATAGCCTGCCTCCAAATTAAACATGCTCACAGCAAACAATGGGTTTTGCAGATCCAAATTACTTTTAAAGGTATAGTAATGTCAGAAAAAAAGTATTAACTATATGGTAGATAACATTAAAAGAGAGTACTTGTACTTATTTGTATCTCTCAAACTGTTATGGTTTGAGAGATATAGGAAAATAAAGTTCTCTGCTCCCTCCCCTTTATGCTTGATGAGCTGTAAAGCTGTCAGAAGCAGATTCTGGTCGCTTGACCAGACGCGGCTCTTCAGCAGCACCGATATAATGATATATAAAGATAAACACTTCATAAGAATGGTCTACAACGTGTGCTTGCAAACCAGGCACATGTTGTAGACTGTTCTGATGAAGTATTTATCTTTAGATATCTCTATGTCGGTGCTGCTGAAGGGCTGTTGCCTGATCCTGGAACCAGAATCTGCTTGTGACAGCTTTACACTTTGTCAAACAGAAAGGGGAGGGAGCAGAGAACTTTATTTTCCTATATCTCTCAAATAAAAAACGGATTGAGAGATACAAATAAGTGCAAGTAATCTCTTTTAATATTATCTACCATACAGTTAATACTTTCTTTCTGACATTACTATCCCTTTAAGGGAAATCAGCCTTTATTTAGTTGTCAACTGAAAGAATTTGTAGTAGACTAAACCAGAGATCAAATGCAAATAAATTTTCAGTTATAACTGTATGAAGAACACCTACTGAGGTAAGTCCTTCTAATAAATAAAGAGCCACTTATTCTTACGGTATAATTGTCTTTAAAACTATTGATGAAAACACCAAAGATATCTGCATTTATATCCACCTTCCTTATATTTAAAATTAATAGAGAATAATGTTACTTTTTCAGGTGTAATTAGATGATAAAGCAGATGTCAAAGCTTTAATAGAAATGAAATGGGATTGTTTTAATTTTCATTAGTAGCACGCTTAGGCAAATCATTTATATATTTTTTGTGTATAAAATTGCTGAAATTGAAATGTTTTTGCTAAAGGATATATTTCACCTATTACTCAATCCAAGGTCACCTTATCCTTTATTTATAAGGGAAGAAAAATCCAGAGAGCCTTTCCGTTTCTAGCATGCATAATAAGCCAGGCGTGCAATTTAGTGAAGGATATATCATACCTTCATTGATTTCACAGACGTGTGAATGGGAATGTTAACATTTAATGCGCGATAAATTCTTGCCTGGAGCCCAGGAATGTGTACAGTGAAAGAACTGCATTATTTTCTCCATCTTGGTACAAAGCATCATTTCATAACTGCATTTCCAAGGCTCTGCAAATATAAGCAGTTATCACTTGCCTTCATTTTCCTCTTTCTTATCACACTTTTTGTCAATAATTTGCATAAACTGACATATAAATCTAAATATCTTGTAAACGATAGCTTTAAATAAAAACATATCTTACATAAATGGAGGTGATTTTGAGTGCTAGTTCTGCTTTAATAGTTATCTTTAGTATCTTCCAAGTGGGAAGAATGGGCAGGTTCTCAGAAACTCATATGGTTAATTTAACCAGTTTGTGTAAGCCTCGGTAGCATTCTCTTGCTTTTAACGACTTAAAATGAAAATGGATGTGGTGGTGGTATTATTAGGGGCAGATGCATCGCACACTCCTCTGTCAGTTAATCCACTGATGTAACTGGACAGGCACGTGCACACATAGACACCAAGGGGGGCTTGAGCACCTGCCCTTTTTGTCCAAAGTGCCCTCATGCCCTTTTAACAAAATAAATAAATAAATAAATAATTACGAGAAGTGCCCTTTTTTTCATTTGAGCCCCTGCCCCCCAAAATGTCTGTGCACGTCCCTGTAACTGTACACCAGAGTTCACTATATATATCTGCATTATAGTAGTCAAATTAGAACAGTAGGATATACTGCACTCTCCTCTGACAGTCAACAGGTTATTCTCCAGTTTAACTGGACACCAAATCTCAATCAAAATGTCTGGCACCAAAGCAGTTAAAATAAAATATACGTATGTGTTGGGGGTGGGTGAATTCCATAGAGCTCTGACACTCTTAGGGGACTCCCTAAGAGTGAAGCTGCACCTCACTGATGAGGCCCAATAAGGCTGAAATGTACATTTGGGGTTAGCTGTTGTTCCCGTGCAGAGGGGACTACACCCCCCTTTTGGGCAGGATTAGTCTAATATGTATGTGGAAATGTATTCTCTGTCATGACACTAGAGAGCTAAAATGTGATGCTTCTGAGCAGTAGAACAGGCCAGTGTGCTGTTTGTTCATCCTCAGAAGCCTCTCACACTTGTGTGGAATGCATACCAGAGATCTCTGGTATTCAGAGGGTTAACACCTGGCCCCTACAGCGCAATAGAAATCCCAAGAAGTTAAATGAGAAGGTAGCGTGCATAAATGTATTTCAGTTACTGTATCTAGCATCTAGTCCATATAATGACCTTGTAAACCTACAGCAATAAATACAGGCTAAATGACCATTGATTTGCTGATGTGATACTGCACACGGAGTCTCTGACCAATGGAGTGAGACCTTGCTCTGACCTGGGTGATACTATGATGTTTTATAAATTATGAGGAATATGCACAGGTCCTTTTAATTAACCCTTTAGTTGCCAGGCACTCAACGGGATACATGATGATGGCACCTTGTTAATTGCATTTTGTGATAGTACTTTTGAAAGCCAAACAGATGCCAGAGATTGACAACTTGTGAGTCTTCAGCTGCTTTTGGCCTGCAGCACCCATTATCCTCAGCCGGTCAACAACAGCTGGAAAGCCAAATGCACACCAAATGTGATATGGTGTAAACATGTAGGGTCATATTCTTAGTGCAATTCTGGAGAAAACCTGTTGCCTAATAGGAAACAAATGAAAATTCTCATTGATTTAAATTTGGCTTTTAACCCCTTGAATGCTAGAGATCCCAAATGCATTAATTCTGTCACGTAGTTGCTCTCCGTCCTATGCCTTTGCTGGCGTTGCTCTCTCGCTCCATCTGCAGCCACTTCCAATTAGGCATGACGTTGGGTAGCTACACGCCTAGCAGCAGATCACGTGATCTGCGTTGCTAGGGACACGGTGGCTCTCTTCCACGTAGCGGCTATTTCAGGCCACTCTTGGCTTGTGTGGACGCGTTTGTATAACGTCCTGCATTCTGCATGTCTTGTATTCTTGCATTTATATCCAGTGTATGAGCCGGCTATTCTCCTGACTTGACTCCAGCCTGCTTCCTTGTACCTCTGCCTGTGATCTATTGAATCCTGTGTAGGATCTGGCTTTTCTCCTGACCTAGCTCCAGCCTGCTCCCTTGTTCCTCTGCCTGTGATCTACCGAATCCTGTGTATGACCTGGCTGTTCTCCTGACCTAGCTCCAGCCTTCTCCCTTGTACCTCTGCCTGTGATCTATTGAATCCTGTGTATGATCTGGCTTTTCTCCTGACCTAGCTCCAGCCTTCTCCCTTGTACCTCTGCCTGTGATCTATTGAATCCTGTGTATGATCTGGCTTTTCTCCTGACCTAGCTCCAGCCTGCTCCCTTGTACCTCTGCCTGTGATCCATTGAATCCTGTGTATGACCTGGCTGTTCTCCTGACCTAGCTCCAGCCTGCTCCCTTGTACCTCTGCCTGTGATCCATTGAATCCTGTTTATGACCTGGCTGTTCTCCTGACCTAGCTCCAGCCTGCTCCCTTGTACCTCTGCCTGTGATCCATTGAATCCTGTGTATGACCCGGCTACTCTCCTGACCTAGCTCCAGCCTGCCCCCTTGTACCTTTGCCTGATATCCATTGAATCTTGTGTATAACCTGGCTATTCTCCTGACCTAGCTCCAGCCTGCTTCCTTGTACCTCTGCCTGTGATCCATTGAATCCTGTGTATGACCCGGCTACTCTCCTGACCTGGCTACAGCCTGCCCCCTTGTACCTCTGCTTGTGATCCATTGAATCCTGCGTAGGATCTGGCTGTTCTCCTGACCTAGCTCCAGCCTGCCCCCTTGTACCTTTGCCTGATATGCATTGAATCTTGTGTATAACCTGGCTATTCTCCTGACCTAGCTCCAGCCTGCTTCCTTGTACCTCTGCCTGTGATCCATTGAATCCTGTGTATGACCCGGCTACTCTCCTGACCTGGCTACAGCCTGCCCCCTTGTACCTCTGCTTGTGATCCATTGAATCCTGCGTAGGATCTGGCTGTTCTCCTGACCTAGCTCCAGCCTGCTCCCTTGTACCTTTGCCTGATATCCATTGAATCTTGTGTATAACCTGGCTATTCTCCTGACCTAGCTCCAGCCTGCTCCCTTGTACCTTTCCTGATATCCATTGAATCTTGTGTATAACCTGGCTGTTCTCCTGACCTAGCTCCAGCCTGCTCCCTTGTACCTTTGCCTGATATCATTTGAATCCTGTGTAGGATCTGGCTATTCTCCTGACCTAGCTCCAGCCTGCTCCCTTGTACCTTTCCTGATATCCATTGAATTCTATGTATGACCTGGCTATTCTCCTGACCTAGCTCCAGCCTGCTCCCTTGTACTTCTGCCTTATATCCACTGATTCCTGTGCATGACTTGGCTTTCGGTACTGACCCTTCTCCTGCCTACACTAGTGTTGGATCTCCTGTGTATGAACTGGCTTGTCTTGGACTATTCTTCCATACCAACCTCCTCAGCGTTCCAGGGTATCCTGCTACTTCCTCCAGTACTGGTCTGAGTGAGAGTTTAGTTACTGTTGGGGTTTGTTTTCTCCCTTGGGGTAGTACAGCTTACCTGTTGGGAGTCACCCGGGGTCTCCTTCGGCTCAACTCGGGGGGACCAATGTAGCTTCGCGGCTAGCATCTTTACACGGCTAGGCCGCAGCAAGATTCCCTGTAGGTAACCACCGCTGCCTAACTTCACTCCCCAGCGTCACCCTCTAGCATCTAGCTCCCATATCCCTTGTTGGAGGAGTCTGATCTTCCACCTTATACCCGTCCTTCCGGACCATTGCATACCCTTTCCGGTAGTGACTCAAGGCTTCCTAGTAGTTCAGTTCCCCCTATTTGTTACATTTTCACAATGTATTGGAGACCTTCCTAGCATTTAAGTGGTTCAGAGTCATTTAAATCAGTATAATGGTTATTTATCCTCTGTGGTGCAGTTGGTTTGCTCAGGAATTGTACCTTTTTAGTTTATTGAATTCTGCCCGTAGGGTAATGTTTATCAGGATAAAGAGATGCACTTCTGCCTCAAGTCAACTGCAGTACAGATGGGAAATAGAAATTCCTATTCACATAAATGTGGATTGTAACACCTTTGAGTGCATTGGAGCCTTCACTAGCATACAAAGGTTTAAAAAGCCACATTTAAATCAGTGGGAATACACAGAATTTTTATTTCAACCCAGTGGTGCAGATGGTTTGCCTAGTCCTTTATAAATTAAGAGTATAATGCAGAACTTTTTTATTGCAGGGAAGTTGTTAGGATCACAAAAGTCCAGATGCTTCTGCCAACCTATTGCATTTTAGTGCCCCATAAAATCAGGCACCAAAAAGCAGAGAGTGCCTTTTTATTTTACTTTTTTTATTTTTGAAATATTTTATTAGAGAAAAATGGATACAGAAATAGCAATAAAAAGAGCATATGACATGTCTCAGTCATATTGTACAGATTTACAATAAGTCTATTGATTACAATAAGTGATCATATTAATTTGGCCTACTAGGGTCTACATTCGCTGTGTGATAAAGCCGATATCCATATGAGACAAAATTCAATGTACCATGAGAGAGACTTTAAGCAAGAAAGACATTTTTCAAAAAGGAAGTATGAAAGGTATAGAGGAAATGCAAAAGTATTAACCCCTACCTCTCTCTGTTACATGACTTTGTTGTAACTGCCCCTCCATGCTCCATTGACAGAAGGTGGTTGCCTACATTCCTGGTAGAAACTCAGTGTTCCAGAAAAGAGAAGCCAAGGGGGAATAATAACTTGGAACACATTGCTCCTCATGTTACAGCATAAATACACAGCCGAGGGGGCAGTGTCTAAGCACTGGAGCCATCAACTACAAAGCCACAAGTGGGAATGTCGCCAAAAAATCCTGTTGCACCTGTTCCCACAGATTTGAGGTCAAAGTATTGAACCAATGGCATATTGTCATCCATTGCAGAGAATAACAGTAAGTGTGGACCAGCGGGAGTCCCAGCCCTTCCTTACCCCTAAGGGGAGCTAAGATGTGGAGGCTTCGTATCTCCAGCATGTTCTGCAAAATTGGAGGTTTTTTTTTTTTAAGTATGATATAGGGACTGTCAGGAGGAGGTACATCATTTTTGGGATAATGATCATTTAACCAGATTGATCTCCCACTAGTAGCTGAAGTCTTGAACAATTGTACTTAGTAGCAGGATACGATTTTCCTGGAATACCTATGTGAGATGAGCCGTGAGTTCAATTGCTAAGTATTTAATTTTCATATCAACCCAGTGGAACTCTGTCATGGTGCTCAGGGTAAGAAATGTGTTATAGACCATAAGGATGAATCTGTCAGGCCCGGGATCTTCCCACTTGACATCTGTATAATCACCAACCTAATCTCTTTCACAGAGACAGAAGCTTCAAGTGTACGCATTTGTTTGAAAGGGAGCCAGGGTATGTCAGAAGATGTAATGTACTCTTTGATCTCTTCAGTGACAGTGGGAAACATGGGGAGATTTAGATTGTAAACAGGTTCATAGTACAAAAGCCTCAACTATATTTGGGAATTCTTTGGCAACCTTATTCGGCATTAATTTCAATTTGGAGCACCCAGGAGGATGGTCAAGACCAGATGGAGGATCAGGAGTACTAATGGAGACCTCCCAAGTGGACTAACCAGAGGCTTCAAAGTGATGGAATGAGTGCAGAGGACTGTGGTAGAGGAAAATTATGTTCCCTTCCCACTGTAATCGAGAACAGAAAAAAAAAAAAAAAGCCTCTGAGGGCAACACAAAGCCTTAGGGGAACCTGTTACCCAACCCTCACTTAACTGAACACCTTGTGAATTTTTAAAATCTACATTGAAACTCTGATTTTCTGAAATGAACTGCTGCACAGAAATACTAAGTAATGCAGCGTATTATTGTCATGAATTCCCTCCAGGAAAATTCAGAGATGGGAAAAAATCTGATTACTAAGTAGAAGGCTGCATTTTTCATGTTTTCCAGCAATGGCCTAAATCAGAAGGAAAGCAGGTTGAGATCTGCAAGAAGTCTCTCCTGTGATTACAGTAATTAATGCGGCTCCAAAGGGACAGAGAGAGACAGACACGCAGTGGAAACTGCCTTCATTTACTGCCCATAGGCATAACTTGGTGGTATAATAAAACGGGCCCTATGTTCAAAAGAAAAGAGGAGTAATGAGGAGAACACCTGCACCACAGAGGAACAATCCAAATTCCGGGTGAATTTAATTATGGCTGTTAACACCTTGAAAGCTACGAGGACCCCAAGGTATACCTCACACATTCAAGAATTTAAAAACAGAATTGAAATCACTTTTAGCTTTTATGTACCCCTATGATGCAGTTGGTTCGTCCGTGAATTACTTCACTTTTCTATTAAACAAAGATTTGGTTTTCTCCACTAGACATTTTGCATGGGTTAGATTTAAAGGATCAGTAATTGTGATTATTTAACCCTTGGAGTGCCAGAGGGGTATCTACCCCTCTGGCACTCGAAAGGTTAAAAAAGAAACAAAAAGCATATATTGTAGTGATTTTACTGCTAAGTAAAACAAAGGTACTGTAACTGTTGGGGAATGCTTCATGCAACAGTTATTACAATCCAAACTATCGGAAAGTAGAAGAGCTGTTACTAGCACATTAAATGAGAATGTGTAACTGTATGGGTACCAGATGGACCCTGTTTCTTACAGTTAGTGTGAGCTGTAATTACTTTTGAAGGAAGTAGCTTTGTTATGCACAACCAAAAAAAGCCTTACACTGTTTTTGTTTTGTTTTTTTAAATACATATCTTTATTTTGCATATCATGTAAATAGCCAAGAATGAAAGGATGCAAAATAGAGTAAGAGTTTACTTATTTCTTACTAAACCAGTGGTTCTCAACCTGTGGGTCGCGTCCCCTTCGGGGGTCGAATGATGATTTGGCAGGGGTCACCTAAAACCATCAGAAAATAGTTTTATTTTGTCTATTTTAATGTGTAAAATTTGTAATTGTCCGGGAGACCGGGACTGACAGCGCAGGCGCGCAGACAAGATGCCTGGCCTCGGAACAGTACGGTTCTCTTTATAACGGAGTAATTCAGTAATTACAGCGATGAAGGAGCAATGAAAGTAATTTTACTGTTAGGGGTCACCATAAATTGGGACATTTTACCAAAGGGTCGTGGCACTAGAAAGGTTGAGAACAACTGTACTAAACACATTAAGCTGAATCAGAGGTGGGCAGCTTGAGGTCCTGCAGCTGCTGCCAGACTGTGGGCTGGATTCAAATGCAGGTGCTAGTTTTATCTCTGCTTTTATCTCCAGGTTTCCCCATAGACTTCAACACAAACATTTGTGATAAAACGGGAGGTAACATTTATCTCCTGCATTTGAATCCAGCCCTATAACTCCCAACCAGCAGCAGCTAGAGGTCCTCACATTGCCTTCCTCTGATCTAAATGCTACTGTAAAGTAACAGAAATAAAACACTACTTGGACTCTAATAAATATAGATGAATTGCAGGCAAATAAAATGTCATGTTTTTATTATTGTCATTGTTTATTATTGTTTGGCCTTGCAGTATGCAGTTGTGATTTTAGTGCATCTGAATCATTTTAATTAGTTATTCTGACATCTATGCATGTGTTTGTTTTTTTTTAATCAATGTTATATAATTGTTAATAAACAGCGCTGATTTCCAGTCCTGCGTGTATTTAACCGTTTACAGGACCAAAGGATTGTTTAGCACATTGCTATGCAATTCATTACACACCCCATGGTCCTTAAAGAGTTAACAAATTTTAAGTATAAGCTTATGGTAAAGGAGCATTACCTTTTTCTAATAAAAAAAATACAAGTTATGGGGCTCCCAAAAGTTAATTCAGCTCAAACTTTACTTTTTTTTAACATTAAACTGCAATTTTGTATTGTGGACACCAGGAGGTGCTGTTCTGGTCACTTCCTGTGGATAGCTGCAGTGAATGAATCAAGCTCTCCTATAGAGTGCATTATAAAGGAAAAACAATTTGCTGTTGGACACTAGTTGGCTGTGTTCTAACAGTTTGTTTATATATGTATGTATATATGTTCTCAGTACAAACCCTCAGGGCAGACTAACATACCATGGGAGAGATGTCTAAGGCTAAAGAGGTGATAAAGTAGAGATATTGTCTCCAGTGATATCACTTCTCCAATTTCTGTTATTCTATGGAGCCTGCGCACTTAGATCTCTCCAACTTGAGAAATCTTAGTGCATTTGCTCCTTAGAATAATATATGAACTGGACAAATTATCCCCTCATGATCACCTCTTATAACACCTTAGTGCAGCTCTCCCTGGACTTAAGTATTTCCTTGCTTCAACACACTGGAATGAATCTGAATGACTGAGCCTCTGATTCTCAACCAGGGTGCAGTGGCAGCGGACATCAACTTAGGGTGCCCCATGTTTTCTATGAAGACTAACCAAAATGGACTTTTGAATAAAGATTTATAGAAATGGTTATGCACAATATGTTTAGTTTTGTTATTATGATTGTAAGACCGAATAATAACTGTATGTTTATGTATTGCACCCTTCATTATGCCCTTGATAAAGTGCATTAAGTATGTTAGGGGTGCCCCGAATGTTCTAGATTACGTGTTAGGGGTGCCCTGAATGTTCTAGATTACGTGTTAGGGGTGCCCCAGATAAAAAAAGATTGAGAACCACTGCTCTGATTCATCTGTGCTCAAGCAGGGAAATCCTGAAATCCTGTTTGTTAGTGGGATCTGAAGACTCTGCCCTATAACAAATGCTTTATACTTGTCCTTAAAATGAAGCTATTTGAGGAGTTTTTCCACATACTGTAAAATTTGACTACATTAACTATCCAGTTTTTCCATTTTTAAATAGTTGAAGTTGTTAACATATTTTTGTCGGTCCTTGTAAATATCATGTACAACCGTATCCAATCTTATTAATGCTACAGAATGCAATTACTGTCCATTATTATACAACTGAGAGCCAGAGGGATGAACATTATTATAGTAACCGTTAGAGAGGCAGATGAGTTTCCTTTACTGTAAGCATTAACCCTTTCAGAGCAAGAAAGGTGGCACTCAAAGGGTTTAAGTATGCAGTTAGACTGAATAGTGGACGTTTTGCTGAAAGGGTTCCAGCAATACACACTGCATCTCATAAGAAAACCATTATGTTTCACAAATTAAACAAAACAAATGAGGAAAAATGCATAAAACTGAGAAAAATCCTCCATTATGAAACAGTTACTTACATAATGACTGCTTAGCAAGCCGTGGTACTTAGATGAAAAGAAATCCGAATGTCTTGTCAATAAGTAACCTAGAATGTGTCTCCCTGATCAGATCTCCTTCCAGCTGTTCAAAAACTATTGTATGGTCTAAAATTAGTTACTATCACTCAGCTGACCTGCTGAAAAAGTGTCCCTTGTGCTTTGACTAAGAAAAGCAAGAAGTGTTACAGGGGTTAGGAGTTAGCAGTGTATCATTTTATTTATAAGATCTTTTTTTATTTCCAGGCTGATCAGCTAATGTTTGCCCTACATTTTGTCAGGGGAATGCATCCGGATCTTTTCCGAGAGAATGTAAGTACCTCAAAGAAATGCATTTAGGGCTTTAGTTAGGAAGCTAAAGAATATCCATTCTAGAGCAAACCAACTGCATCACAGGGGACAATTGTCCATTTAATTCAATGTCACTTTTAACCCCTTGAATTCAGATAGGCCTCCACCTCATTGCCTTGCATTCAAGGGCTTAAAGGAACAGTGAAATTTTATGAAAACCTATGTGTTAAAAATATTTCCTGTTTAATAAAACAAGGGTACTCCTAATGCCAGCAGTTGTCTTTATTTAAAAGTTATAAGTTTTGCAAGCACACGTAGAAGACCTTTTAAGTTAAGGATTTCTTTTTTTATTAAAGCAATCTCGGCTCTGCTGCAGGGCCTCCACCAGTCCCGGGAACAGATTCCCTTGCTGTAAGCTAGAATTCTGATGTCAGGGGAGAGGGAACTTTGAAAGCGGATATTTTTCAAACCATAAGGGTTTTAAGTATTACTATCCCTTTAAATAACTCACAGTTGCTAGTGTCTTGGCTAGTGAATGACATAAAGTTTTTCTAGAGAGCCTGCAAATGTTTATTGCAGGCTCATTCCTTGTTGAGCTACTCTGACTTCCAATTTGCATATGCAAATTATCCTTTGGGATTAGTCACCCCAAGGTTAATAGGGGAATTCAGAATTGGACCCCTTGCTCACAGTGCCTAGAGAGATAGATCAGCTGCACCTCACTGACAAGGCCCAACAAGGCCAAAACGTACGTCTGGGGTTGGCTGCTTTTCTGGTAAAGAGAGAAATTGTCTGGCACTTCTTGGCTGCACTGTTGTCTTGGCAGGACCAGTATGATATGCTTTAGGATATTTCCTCTCTGTGAAAGGCACTAGGGGGCTAAAAGAGATTTCACCCTGGGTAGGACACCATTCCTATAGAGCCTGCAAATTTGTATTGCAGGTTTGTTCCTAGTTGAGCGTATCTGATTCCCCTGGGGCAGCTGGGAAGTCCTGAGACAGTACAGGGTCCTGTAGAACGCGGTAGTGCCTGATTTTGAAGGGCAAATATCTCCACTACCAGGCGATTTAAAAACAAAACAAAACCCCACACCGCTCCAGTGTTGGGTTAAAGATTAAAACCCATGGTAAAACTTTGATTTCAGGTGATAGTTCCTCTTTAAGCATGCTGTTGGTATTGCTGTCTGTTGGATTTCTGACGATGACAAAAATCTGTCCAAAGACAACTATAACTCCAGGAAACAGTTCATTTTCTGTGTTTAACACCTTATGGTCCCATGAAGTGCCAGGACTGTCACTGCTGTCCTTCACTTAAGGACCAGTGTTGGTTCTGGCACTTCATGGAATTCAGGGCTTCCTGCACTGTTGCGCGCCGTTCAGGTTCCCCTGAATCCGTTTTGTGTAGCTGGTCCTTAACACAGAACTTTCAATTAGTATAAAGTCGCCCTCCAATAATTAAGCATATGGCGACTAGCTTCCTAATAGTTCTATTAGATCTCAGAAGTGCCATATTCTAAAGTAAGCCTTAATTTTCAGAGACCGACGGCCAGATTGGTGTCCTCTTCACATCTGCACAGTCAGTCCCTTCCGTTTACCTTTAGGTAACATGCAGTGCCTCCTGGAGGAGACCGGGACTGACAGTGCAGGCGCGCAGACAAGATGTCTACTCTGATGCCTGACTTCTGGTCTCCGAAGATTAAGGATTAGTTTAGAATCTGCCACTTCTGAGAGGTAATAAATAGAACTATTATGAAGCTAGTCGCCATATGCGTAATTATAGGAGGGCGACTTTACTCAAAGTGAAACTTCCATTTTAAGGGATTAAACACATTTATCTTATATAATGAGTGCATTGTGAATCTATTCTACAATTGCTAACCTATTTCTATGCTTCAATTTTATAGGAGTGGGATGCTTTTACTGGTGTTATTATAGGAGACATGTTCAAAAAATCTGTAAGTATAAAAATTGATTGGTTCCTCACTCAAGCTTACAGTTTAGACTAAAATAAGTAGGTTACAGGGGAATAAATACAAGTAGGATTTATCTTCCTATTTTTTAATGACAGTACAGATTGCAGATAACATTAAACTCATTATCAACTAAAAATGAAGCAAAACATTGTTTATGTGCTCTAGACTTTCTACTTTGATAGCTATGCTCTAAATATAAAAAAATCACATTTTCATTAATGGTAATAGCAAATTAATTCAAGTTAAAGTGGTCTGTGAACCATGAGGATAGAATCACTTACAGTTCATGTACCAGTTGACTGGATGCAATTGGTGATGGTAGATCAGTACAGTAAAGCAAGGGAGCAGATGAACTCTCAGGACCTTTTCAGTGATTCAGGAAAGGGATACTTTATTATGTCAAGATTCCATCTAACTTTTAAGCCATTTATCAAGACTTGATAATGAGCCAAAGGTTGGTTGTAATGTTGACCAAATAAAGTGTCCCTTTACTGAATCCCCCAAAACGTCCTGAGATTGCATCTGTTCCCTTGCTATTTATATTATGATGAAAGTTCTGCTCTGTTTCTGGATCCGTGCCGGCCACACGGATTGTTGTTCTCAGATGGTCCCTTTCACACAGGTCAGTTCATGCTTTGATTGGAAGAGACTAATTGTTTTACCTGCCAAGATGGAGATCAGTATTTATCTTTCTGTGGAGCTTCTGGGATTGTTTCTATCTATCTATCATTCCACTACAATCCTATATATTAAAACACTAGCAATGTTTGTCAGAAGCCGTCATGTGCAGTAGAGACTACCTGCTTTCGGGCAGTCTCTACTGCGCATGACTGCATCGTGTGGAGTACTTAGGCGGTGTCAGTACGCAGAGCAGGATCGGAGCAGTGAGGTGGCATGAGTACACAGAGCAGGACCGGAGCAGTGTGGTAGCGTCAGTACATAGAGCAGGACCGGAACAGTGAGGTAGCGGCAGTACGCAGAGCAGGACCGGAGCAGTGAGACATCACCCAGACCTTGGCCCATGTACACGGGCTTTTACACTAGTTTTATAGTATTTACCTGTATTTTCCTGCTTTTTTGTGCTTGAGTGAAAACTATGGCTTTAATGTTTTTTGGGAGTTTTTTTTTGCCATTGAATAACTTATTATTTTTGTGCATTTGACTGCATGTTTCTCAGACCTGATATGTGATACAGTTCTTGTCATATTTTTTCACGTATCTTTGGTTTTTGGTTTAGATCTTATTCAGTATTGGGTTTCCTGGCATTTACCAGTCTTTAGGTTTATCTTCACACTTTGTATTTCATCTGATCTCATATATAGTCCTTCAGTGTTATCTGTTGATGAAAGCTGGTACTACATCTAGAGTTATTGTCTCACTGTAAGCTCTCTACTAAACATGCACAATTTATATTATAGCCATAAATTATCATGTCTTTTTGAATATTAAACGATATTTTCTGTGTTGTCCAATATAACTCACAGGTACCAAGGGGAGGCTACTGCTCCTACCAGTGGACAGGAACAAAGAAGTGCAGGGGTGGAGCCCCCCTCCTCCATATCAGGCTACCTCACTAAGCCCCGCCCATATAGATTTGTTCCAAGATCCTGGTTAGAAGGCTGAGAACAGTTCTGCTTAGTTTTTAGTTATTTTATTATTTTTTTCTTATATATTGAGGTGTCCAAATTCCCCCATTAGGTGGATTACCATTACTGGCTTCCCCTGGAGGATTGCCCAGTCGTCAGGTGCTGTTGTGGACCGTTTGCAGCCCTGGGAGAGAATCATGCAACCCATGTCTCTCTCTCCAGAAGGAGTCTCTGTTAGGCTTCTTCCTTCCCAATGGTAATCTGAAGAAAGAAGACCTGCAAAAAAGGTGAGCAACCCTTTGAGTGTCATGGTCCACTTGTCCCACACTCCCATTCTGCACAGGGGTCTTTCTGGAGTTCCTTATAACTCCTACACTCATGTTAGGGTAATTGCTTGTCTGTTTTTGGGATTTTGGAGCATTTTGGGCTGGTTTGTGGTATTTAAACGCTTTCCTGCCATACTTAATGGGTTGAGGGACTTATTTCTCATTTTCCTTTTGGATTCATAAGTTATTGCTGTTTATGTGTTCTATATGTGTTTGGATTTTTTTTAATTATCTTTTCACAACTTTCAGTTTATTTGAATTCCGCGCCTTTAAGGGCGCGCTTTACCGCATAGCCGCAGTTGCTCCATTGACTTCTATGGGACAGACTGCTTTGGGAAGTATCTCTGCAACCGCTCCAAGTACTCTGTTTTTGGGTACTTCCTTGAGACAAACTACATTTCTCATATTGCCCGTTTTGTGGACTTTTCTCTGATAGGCTCTGAGTTCGGACGCCATTTTCTTTCTCTCTTGGCCTGAGTAGCCTGCACAGGGCTTGGATTCCTTTGCTCTCCTGCTCAGGTTAACTATTTGCCTGCCAGATAAGTATATTTATAGGCTTTCTGGGATGATTTTTTTAATTTGGGAGACAGTTTTTGAGTCAGATGTCGAATCCAAAAGGACATGGGGCTAGACTTAAGGCTAAGGCTCCCCTTGATTATTGTTTCTCATGCCAGTCGGGGCTTCCCAGAGAGTACTTATATCACTTATGCCCATCTTGGGCTTTGATCCCTGCCAGGGCCCTCCAGCAATGAACAAGAGCCAAATTGGGTCAAGGACTTAAAGTCCTCTATGGCACAGTTTCCTCTCTCTCTTCGGGGGGGTTCTTTAGTCCTGGAAGCCCTCCACTTCCTGATCTTTGTGATTCCTCTAAGGAGGATTCAATTGAAGAGTCAGAGGATGGGCAGAATGGGTTTCTTCCCATACTTTTGGTGACCCCTTTGAGGCTGACCGTGAGCTCTCTGCTAAGGGTCTCATTAAGGTAGTTTTGACAACCCTACATATTCCTGTTAACCCTGTACAGACTCAGTCTACTTCTGACAACTTTCAAAGATGCAAGAAGTCCACTATTATGTTTCCACCTAATCCCACTCTGGAGCAGATTATCCTGGATGAGTGGAAGACTCCAGACAAGCGTCGTGTGATATCTAAGAGATTCTCTAAGCTGTAACCCTTCTTTGATGCAGCTTTGGCTCAGTGGGCTACACATCCTCAGCTTGAAGCTATCCTGAAGTCTTCCTTCTCTGCCATAGGTGCCTCCTTGAGGCCTACCTTGGCTTCTCTATGGGTTACCAGAGCCACTGCTGTGTGGACTAAACAGCTTACTGGCGCTGTCTGCAAAGCTGCTCCTAAAGAGGACCTTTTGGCTATTTTGGCTAACATGTCTGAGGTTCAGAACTATGTGACTGATGTCCTCTTTGACACTGTCAGGCTTGAGGCTAAGGCTACTCCTTTTTCTATGGCAGACAAACACACCTTGTGGCTTAAGATTTGGTCAGCTGACCTATCATCTAAGAATAGAAGGTGCCCAATAGTGTAGTATGTCAGAAACAGTGATATTGTGAACAAATATCAAATGAATACTCACAAGCCAGATAGCTGAGAATAGAGCTGACAAAAGCTCAAGCGGAGAGTATAACCCGTCTGCTCGGGTAACACCAGAAAGGCTCCAGTGATCCAAATAAAACTGAACGACTTCCAAAATAAAAAGTCTAAAATTTATTGGGAGATGTATAACAAACAAAACAATTTCCCAAATGATAAAATAATTGAGTCTCACGCGTATTGCGGCTACAACGTGCCGCTTTCTCAAAGATAATAATAGAGTAATCAGCAAATAACCAGGGTAGTCCATGGGAACTGTAGTATCATGGCGACCGGCGACTGGTCCTTTCTTTCTTTTTCCCACCCTGGGAGCTCAATGTTGATGCATCCCAATGGTACCTGTGAGTTATATTGGACAACAGAGAAAAGGATTTAACAGGTAAGACTAAAATCATCTTTTCTCAGGTTCTACTGATCTGATTTACTAGCTTTGGAAAAAAGCATTCTGTACTCATTAGCGTCTTTCTACCTTCACATTTTGGTGACAGTCTGCAAGCTAGTTTGGGCTGTAGGTCCAACTAAAATTTCTCCTGTGGCAAATCTGAAACATTTAGTTTTTTTTAAGAACTTTGGTACTTAAAAACAACACTTGTTTGAAAATCAAATCAGATCTGAAATTCAAAATGTCAGCGTATCAAAAGGTTAGGGCCAAATTACAAATTATCTAATAACACAGAACCTTCATACAAACTTAAAGGACAGCAATGTCCCAGAAAAAATCGTCATTGTTTTGTAGTGCTTAAAAAATTAAACCATAAGGAACAAATCCTATCTCCCAAAACACTATGGTTTGAGAGATATTCAGCACTAAAGTTCCCCCCTCCCTTCCCTTTCCCTGACGTCAGCGATGTGCCGACTGCAGGGAAATCCAGTCCGGGGATCAACCGGCGGCTCTGCAGCAGAGCCGAAATTGCGTTATTGGAAAATAATTACTTCGTTGGAAAGGTCTACAAAGTGTGCCGGGTTTGCAAGCACAATTTGTAGACCATTCCAGTGAAGTAATTTGTTTTAAATAATGTGATTTCTGCTCTGCCGAAGAGCCTCCTCGTGTCAGCCGACACAGATCTCCTGCTGTCAGCTTTACAGCTGACATCAGGAGAAGGGGAGGGGGGTGGGAACTTTGCGAATATCTCTCAAATCATAGCGGTTTGAGAGAGAGGATTTGTTGCATATAGTTTAATTTTTTAAGCACTACAAAACTATAAAGATTTTTTCTGTGACATTACTGTCACTTTAAAAAGATAGTAAGGTTATGATTTGAACAACACTGCAATCCGTCCTTGTATTATATACAACTTGTCAATGACATTACTAATGCTTAATTAGCTCTACATTGCTTGAAATTATATTATAATTATCCCCCTCACGTCCCTTTTCAGACTGCCAGACCACCTCCACATAGATCTCAAGTCTGGTTGCTTGACCGGACAGAGAGAGATGAGGCACAATCTGCAGTCATTCAGCATACGGAAAACCCTGCCCCCCTTGATGGAGGAAGGCATGTTTTTCCATATACTGAAAGAAGTTTGTCATGTTGTCATCCGCTTCCAGCTCCGAGGCTCGAATGATGACGTAAGTATGAGGCGTGAGGGGGATAATGTATAATATAAATTCAAGCACTGTACAGCGAATTAAGCATTAGTAATGACTATATAATACAAGGATGGATTGCAGCGTTTTTCTAATTGTAACATTACTATCCCTTTAACTTTAGGAGCCCAGTCGAGCTTCCAAAATCATAATTATCTATTTAGAGTCTATATGACTGACTAAGGTTCTGTGGGCTGTATTCAGGCAGCTAATTATGAGCAATGCAGGAGCAAACCAACTGCACCGTAGGGAGCAAGTGAAAATTTCCATTCAGTTAAATAGGGCTTTTAACCACTTGAATGCTAGAGAATGGTCCAACGTATTGTTTTGCAATGTAATGGAGACCTCTTTAGCATTCAGGGTATTAAAATGCACATTTAAATCAATGAGAATTTCTAGAGTCTTACTGTTCTATTCTGCAAAAGGGTCACCCAGAATTACACGTCTTTAGCTTCCTGAATACGGTCCTGCGTTCTGTTCCTGTCTGCAAATACATTTTTATGTGTTTCATGTGCATGTATCACTTTTGTTTGACAATAAAGAAAAATTGTTATAAGTTAACCCCTTAACGACCAGCCGATCGGTGTGGCGCGGTCAGTTAAGGACCACGGAGCATTTTTTTTTTCCGCTCTTCCGGTTCCAGACTCCCTGAATGGCGTGCAGCCACGGGGGGAGCCAGGAATTCCATGACAGTCATAGTATGTCATGGGTCGTTCAGTCAGATTGACCCTTGACGTACTATGACCGTCAAGGTTCGTTAAGGGGTTAAGAATGAACTAGCCAGGATGCCGGAAAATATTAATCTCATATTTTTTGCAATTTTGTTCTTTAAGGATTCACAAAGAACTCTTCGAGAACAGATTCCATCATGGATTGAACAGGAAAGAGCCTGGGCAGTAGCTTTGCTGAAGGTATTTCATACATTTATTTTAACTCTTTGGATGCTAAAGGTGGCACCAACACATTAAGGAACAATGTTCTGGAGTCCTCTCCAGCATGGAAGGGGTTAAACGAACATTAATCTGTTATTCAAATGTAGTATATATATATATTTATATTTATATATTCTCCAGGGCTTAAAAGTTGAAGTCCTTTTTTACTAGCCAGACCTGAAAAGTTACTCGCCACTGCAAGCCATAACATACCCACCAGGGCTGAATTTCTAGTCGCCAGGGCTAAATTTTCACTCGCCATTGGCTAGTGGTGAGTGGAAATTTTGAGCCCTGAGATAGATAGATATATATATATATATATATATATATATATATATATATATATATATTCATTTACTCTAGCTATTTCAGTCATTTTCTTCTTTTTACTTGTTGTGTGCTATCCCTCTCTGCAGTCTGCATAGTCTAAGACTCCTCTGTATCCACAACAGATCACAGGGGCTCTATCTGTGTGTCTCTCTGTCACAGATGAATTGCCCAGAATTGAATGAAGGATCCACAGGTCAGGGAATCTATAGATATAAACCAGCCAATGGTCCTGTGGTCTGGATCATTGATGGTACTATAATTCTTCTTGTGTACTCTGTAACTGGACTAGACACTGGTGTAGAAATGAAAATGTCAGTCGTACATAGTGAGCATGTATAAATGGCTGATTTTTGGTAACAAAAATCCAGGCACAGGCTGTTTGCACAGGTCTGAGACAAAGTGGGATAGTTTAACTCTTTGAGTGCCAGAGGGGTATGCAACGCATTGCAAAGCAATTCATTGCATACCCCTCTGGCACTCAATGAGTTCACAGCACTGGAACTTTGAACTTGACAAGACTGAAGTGGTAGTGCAAGAAATAGACTGAAAGGTGGTCTGGACAAGACTGTGGTCAGATTGTAGGCTGTAAAATGACTCTTTAAAGGGATAGTAATACTTAATTTTATCTTTATTTTATTCTGTAGGCATTAAAAAAACATGAAGAACGGTATAAGTCTTATCTCTCAAACCTTTATGCTGAAGAGCCACCGGTTGATCTGCGAACCGGATTCCAAATCTGACAGCTAGATGGCAGACTTGACCGTTTTGGAAACTTTGCTTTTGAATATCTCTCAAACCATAAAGGTTTGAGAGATAAGACTTATATCTTCTTCATGTTTTTTAATGCATACAAAATAACAAGCCTTAGATTTGTTTTGTCAGACGGCAGGCTTAACTGTGGCCTTAGACAAGAAACAGAGATTAGACCAGTGGTTCTCAACCAGGGTGCCATGGCACTTCAGTGTGCTATGGGTACTACCTTAGGGTGCCACCAGTTTCCATTAAATACCATGATAAAAATGGGCATCTTGAGTTTCAGATGTATGTTTACGGCAATGTTTATGCACAATATGCAAGTGCTTATCATATTGATTATGAGATGTAAGAAACAATATTGTTACTTATTTTTACCTTTAATTATGTCCTTTATAAACAACCTATAGAAAACTGGTAAAAAACAGCTTGTGAGATAGGCGTGCCAAAAACATTGCGAACTAGAGAGACGATAACACTATGAACTCACACTGAGATACTACTGTAGTGCAATTAAATACTCCATGGAGCCATGTCCAGATGAGCAGTCAGAGAATGTAATCCCAGACACAGATCTGAGACCAAGACCCATATTTATAAAGGAAAACTGGAGTTATTCCAAGATAAACCAACTGTACCACAGAGGGAAAAAAAATTCCTTTTAAATGCATTTATGCTATTATTCCCCTTGAATGCTACAGCGGCCTAGAGACCTCCCTAGCATTCTAGGGGTTAAAAAGCTCTATTTAAGTGAATGGGAATTTAGGAATTGCGATTTGTCCCCTGTGGTTCAGAATAACTCCTAAGTCAATTTCCATTCAGTTGAACAAGCAGCACAGAGGAATATAAAGGGAGAACTGCAGACAGTGTTGTGATTATTGTTTCCTGTACTCACTGTCATAGAACAACCAGAGAAATGAATATAAAGGGAGACATGCAGACAGTGTTGTGATTATTGTTTCCTGCACTCACTGTCATAGAACAACCAGAGAAATGAATATAAAGGGAGACATGCAGACAGTGTTGTGATTATTGTTTCCTGTACTCACTGTCATAGAACAACCAGAGAAATGAATATAAAGGGAGAACTGCAGACAGTGTTGTGATTATTGTTTCCTGCACTCACTGTCATAGAACAACCAGAGAAATGAATATAAAGGGAGACATGCAGACAGTGTTGTGATTATTGTTTCCTGTACTCACTGTCATAGAACAACCAGAGAAATGAATATAAAGGGAGAACTGCAGACAGTGTTGTGATTATTGTTTCCTGTACTCACTGTCATAGAACAACCAGAGAAATGAATATAAAGGGAGACATGCAGACAGTGTTGTGATTATTGTTTCCTGTACTCACTGTCATAGAACAACCAGAGAAATGAATATAAAGGGAGACATGCAGACAGTGTTGTGATTATTGTTTCCTGTACTCACTGTCATAGAACAACCAGAGAAATGAATATAAAGGGAGAACTGCAGACAGTGTTGTGATTATTGTTTCCTGCACTCACTGTCATAGAACAACCAGAGAAATGAATATAAAGGGAGAACTGCAGACAGTGTTGTGATTATTGTTTCCTGCACTCACTGTCATAGAACAACCAGAGAAATGAATATAAAGGGAGACATGCAGACAGTGTTGTGATTATTGTTTCCTGTACTACTGTCCTAGAACAACCAGAGAAATGAATATAAAGGGAGACATGCAGACAGTGTTGTGATTATTGTTTCCTGTACTCACTGTCATAGAACAACCAGAGAAATGAATATAAAGGGAGAACTGCAGACAGTGTTGTGATTATTGTTTCCTGCACTCACTGTCATAGAACAACCAGAGAAATGAATATAAAGGGAGACATGCAGACTGTGTTCTGATTATTGTTTCCTGCACTCACTGTCATAGAACAACCAGAGAAATGAATATAAAGGGAGACATGCAGACAGTGTTGTGATTATTGTTTCCTGTACTCACTGTCATAGAACAACCAGAGAAATGAAAATAAAGGGAGACATGCAGACAGTGTTGTGATTATTGTTTCCTGTACTCACTGTCATAGAACAACCAGAGAAATGAATATAAAGGGAGACATGCAGACAGTGTTGTGATTATTGTTTCCTGTACTCACTGTCATAGAACAACCAGAGAAATGAAAATAAAGGGAGACATGCAGACAGTGTTGTGATTATTGTTTCCTGTACTCACTGTCATAGAACAACCAGAGAAATGAATATAAAGGGAGAACTGCAGACAGTGTTGTGATTATTGTTTCCTGCACTCACTGTCATAGAACAACCAGAGAAATGAATATAAAGGGAGAACTGCAGACAGTGTTGTGATTATTGTTTCCTGCACTCACTGTCATAGAACAACCAGAGAAATGAATATAAAGGGAGACATGCAGACTGTGTTCTGATTATTGTTTCCTGTACTCACTGTCATAGAACAACCAGAGAAATGAATATAAAGGGAGACATGCAGACAGTGTTGTGATTATTGTTTCCTGTACTCACTGTCATAGAACAACCAGAGAAATGAAAATAAAGGGAGACATGCAGACAGTGTTGTGATTATTGTTTCCTGTACTCACTGTCATAGAACAACCAGAGAAATGAATATAAAGGGAGAACTGCAGACATTGTTGTGATTATTGTTTCCTGCACTCACTGTCATAGAACAACCAGAGAAATGAAAATAAAGGGAGAACTGCAGACAGTGTTGTGATTATTGTTTCCTGTACTCACTGTCATAGAACAACCAGAGAAATGAATATAAAGGGAGAACTGCAGACAGTGTTGTGATTATTGTTTCCTGTACTCACTGTCATAGAACAACCAGAGAAATGAAAATAAAGGGAGAACTGCAGACTGTGTTGTAATTATTGTTTCCTGTACTCACTGTCATAGAACAACCAGAGAAATGAATATAAAGGGAGAACTGCAGACAGTGTTGTGATTATTGTTTCCTGCACTCACTGTCATAGAACAACCAGAGAAATGAATATAAAGGGAGACATGCAGACAGTGTTGTGATTATTGTTTCCTGCACTCACTGTCATAGAACAACCAGAGAAATGAAAATAAAGGGAGAACTGCAGACAGTGTTGTGATTATTGTTTCCTGTACTCACTGTCATAGAACAACCAGAGAAATGAATATAAAGGGAGAACTGCAGACAGTGTTGTGATTATTGTTTCCTGCACTCACTGTCATAGAACAACCAGAGAAATGAATATAAAGGGAGAACTGCAGACAGTGTTGTGATTATTGTTTCCTGCACTCACTGTCATAGAACAACCAGAGAAATGAATATAAAGGGAGACATGCAGACTGTGTTCTGATTATTGTTTCCTGTACTCACTGTCATAGAACAACCAGAGAAATGAATATAAAGGGAGACATGCAGACAGTGTTGTGATTATTGTTTCCTGTACTCACTGTAATAGAACAACCAGAGAAATGAAAATAAAGGGAGACATGCAGACAGTGTTGTGATTATTGTTTCCTGCACTCACTGTCATAGAACAACCAGAGAAATGAATATAAAGGGAGAACTGCAGACAGTGTTGTGATTATTGTTTCCTGTACTCACTGTCATAGAACAACCAGAGAAATGGATATAAAGGGAGAACTGCAGACAGTGTTGTGATTATTGTTTCCTGTACTACTGTCATAGAACAACCAGAGAAATGAATATAAAGGGAGACATGCAGACAGTGTTGTGATTATTGTTTCCTGTACTACTGTCATAGGACAACCAGAGAAATGAAAATAAAGGGAGAACTGCAGACAGTGTTGTGATTATTGTTTCCTGCACTCACTGTCATAGAACAACCAGAGAAATGAATATAAAGGGAGAACTGCAGACAGTGTTGTGATTTATGTTTCCTATACTCACTGTCATAGAACAACCAGAGAAATGGATATAAAGGGAGACATGCAGACAGTGTTGTGATTATTGTTTCCTGTACTCACTGTCATAGAACAACCAGAGAAATGAATATAAAGGGAGAACTGCAGACAGTGTTGTGATTATTGTTTCCTGTACTCACTGTCATAGAACAACCAGAGAAATGAAAATAAAGGGAGACATGCAGACAGTGTTGTGATTATTGTTTCCTGCACTCACTGTCATAGAACAACCAGAGAAATGAATATAAAGGGAGAACTGCAGACAGTGTTGTGATTATTGTTTCCTGTACTCACTGTCATAGAACAACCAGAGAAATGAATATAAAGGGAGAACTGCAGACAGTGTTGTGATTATTGTTTCCTGTACTACTGTCCTAGAACAACCAGAGAAATGAAAATAAAGGGAGAACTGCAGACAGTGTTGTGATTATTGTTTCCTGCACTCACTGTCATAGAACAACCAGAGAAATGAATATAAAGGGAGAACTGCAGACAGTGTTGTGATTTATGTTTCCTGTACTCACTGTCATAGAACAACCAGAGAAATGGATATAAAGGGAGACATGCAGACAGTGTTGTGATTATTGTTTCCTGTACTCACTGTCATAGAACAACCAGAGAAATGAATATAAAGGGAGAACTGCAGACAGTGTTATGATTATTGTTTCCTGTACTCACTGTCATAGAACAACCAGAGAAATGAAAATAAAGGGAGACATGCAGACAGTGTTGTGATTATTGTTTCCTGCACTCACTGTCATAGAACAACCAGAGAAATGAATATAAAGGGAGAACTGCAGACAGTGTTGTGATTATTGTTTCCTGTACTCACTGTCATAGAACAACCAGAGAAATGAATATAAAGGGAGAACTGCAGACAGTGTTGTGATTATTGTTTCCTGTACTACTGTCCTAGAACAACCAGAGAAATGAAAATAAAGGGAGAACTGCAGACAGTGTTGTGATTATTGTTTCCTGTACTACTGTCATAGGAAAACCAGAGAAATGAATATAAAGGGAGAACTGCAGACAGTGTTGTGATTATTGTTTCCTGCACTCACTGTCATAGAACAACCAGAGAAATGAATATAAAGGGAGAACTGCAGACAGTGTTGTGATTATTGTTTCCTGTACTCACTGTCATAGAACAACCAGAGAAATGAAAATAAAGGGAGACATGCAGACAGTGTTGTGATTATTGTTTCCTGCACTCACTGTCATAGAACAACCAGAGAAATGAAAATAAAGGGAGACATGCAGACAGTGTTGTGATTATTGTTTCCTGCACTCACTGTCATAGAACAACCAGAGAAATGGATATAAAGGGAGAACTGCAGACAGTGTTGTGATTATTGTTTCCTGTACTACTGTCATAGAACAACCAGAGAAATGAATATAAAGGGAGACATGCAGACAGTGTTGTGATTATTGTTTCCTGTACTCACTGTCATAGAACAACCAGAGAAATGAAAATAAAGGGAGAACTGCAGACAGTGTTGTGATTATTGTTTCCTGCACTCACTGTCATAGAACAACCAGAGAAATGAATATAAAGGGAGACATGCAGACAGTGTTGTGATTATTGTTTCCTGTACTCACTGTCATAGAACAACCAGAGAAATGAATATAAAGGGAGAACTGCAGACAGTGTTGTGATTATTGTTTCCTGTACTCACTGTCATAGAACAACCAGAGAAATGAATATAAAGGGAGACATGCAGACTGTGTTCTGATTATTGTTTCCTGTACTCACTGTCATAGAACAACCAGAGAAATGAATATAAAGGGAGAACTGCAGACAGTGTTGTGATTATTGTTTCCTGTACTCACTGTCATAGAACAACCAGAGAAATGAATATAAAGGGAGAACTGCAGACAGTGTTGTGATTATTGTTTCCTGTACTCACTGTCATAGAACAACCAGAGAAATGAATATAAAGGGAGACATGCAGACTGTGTTCTGATTATTGTTTCCTGTACTCACTGTCATAGAACAACCAGAGAAATGAATATAAAGGGAGAACTGCAGACAGTGTTGTGATTATTGTTTCCTGTACTCACTGTCATAGAACAACCAGAGAAATGAAAATAAAGGGAGAACTGCAGACAGTGTTGTGATTATTGTTTCCTGTACTCACTGTCATAGAACAACCAGAGAAATGGATATAAAGGGAGAACTGCAGACAGTGTTGTGATTATTGTTTCCTGTACTCACTGTCATAGAACAACCAGAGAAATGAAAATAAAGGGAGACATGCAGACAGTGTTGTGATTATTGTTTCCTGCACTCACTGTCATAGAACAACCAGAGAAATTAATATAAAGGGAGAACTGCAGACAGTTTTGTGATTATTGTTTCCTGCACTCACTGTCATAGAACAACCAGAGAAATGAATATAAAGGGAGACATGCAGACAGTGTTGTGATTATTGTTTCCTGCACTCACTGTCATAGAACAACCAGAGAAATGAATATAAAGGGAGAACTGCAGACAGTGTTGTGATTATTGTTTCCTGTACTCACTGTCATAGAACAACCAGAGAAATGAATATAAAGGGAGACATGCAGACAGTGTTGTGATTATTGTTTCCTGTACTCACTGTCATAGAACAACCAGAGAAATGAATACAAAGGGAGACATGCAGACAGTGTTGTGATTATTGTTTCCTGTACTCACTGTCATAGAACAACCAGAGAAATGAATATAAAGGGAGAACTGCAGACAGTGTTGTGATTATTGTTTCCTGCACTCACTGTCATAGAACAACCAGAGAAATGAATATAAAGGGAGAACTGCAGACAGTGTTGTGATTATTGTTTCCTGCACTCACTGTCATAGAACAACCAGAGAAATGAATATAAAGGGAGACATGCAGACAGTGTTGTGATTATTGTTTCCTGTACTACTGTCCTAGAACAACCAGAGAAATGAATATAAAGGGAGAACTGCAGACAGTGTTGTGATTATTGTTTCCTGTACTACTGTCATAGAACAACCAGAGAAATGAATATAAAGGGAGACATGCAGACAGTGTTGTGATTATTGTTTCCTGTACTCACTGTCATAGAACAACCAGAGAAATGAATATAAAGGGAGAACTGCAGACAGTGTTGTGATTATTGTTTCCTGCACTCACTGTCATAGAACAACCAGAGAAATTAATATAAAGGGAGACATGCAGACTGTGTTCTGATTATTGTTTCCTGCACTCACTGTCATAGAACAACCAGAGAAATGAATATAAAGGGAGACATGCAGACAGTGTTGTGATTATTGTTTCCTGTACTCACTGTCATAGAACAACCAGAGAAATGAAAATAAAGGGAGACATGCAGACAGTGTTGTGATTATTGTTTCCTGTACTCACTGTCATAGAACAACCAGAGAAATGAATATAAAGGGAGAACTGCAGACAGTGTTGTGATTATTGTTTCCTGCACTCACTGTCATAGAACAACCAGAGAAATGAAAATAAAGGGAGAACTGCAGACAGTGTTGTGATTATTGTTTCCTGTACTCACTGTCATAGAACAACCAGAGAAATGAATATAAAGGGAGAACTGCAGACAGTGTTGTGATTATTGTTTCCTGCACTCACTGTCATAGAACAACCAGAGAAATGAATATAAAGGGAGAACTGCAGACAGTGTTGTGATTATTGTTTCCTGCACTCACTGTCATAGAACAACCAGAGAAATGAATATAAAGGGAGAACTGCAGACAGTGTTGTGATTATTGTTTCCTGCACTCACTGTCATAGAACAACCAGAGAAATGAAAATAAAGGGAGAACTGCAGACTGTGTTGTGATTATTGTTTCCTGTACTCACTGTCATAGAACAACCAGAGAAATGAATATAAAGGGAGAACTGCAGACAGTGTTGTGATTATTGTTTCCTGCACTCACTGTCATAGAACAACCAGAGAAATGAATATAAAGGGAGAACTGCAGACAGTGTTGTGATTATTGTTTCCTGCACTCACTGTCATAGAACAACCAGAGAAATGAAAATAAAGGGAGAACTGCAGACAGTGTTGTGATTATTGTTTCCTGTACTCACTGTCATAGAACAACCAGAGAAATGAATATAAAGGGAGAACTGCAGACAGTGTTGTGATTATTGTTTCCTGCACTCACTGTCATAGAACAACCAGAGAAATGAATATAAAGGGAGAACTGCAGACAGTGTTGTGATTATTGTTTCCTGTACTCACTGTCATAGAACAACCAGAGAAATGAATATAAAGGGAGAACTGCAGACAGTGTTGTGATTATTGTTTCCTGCACTCACTGTCATAGAACAACCAGAGAAATGAAAATAAAGGGAGAACTGCAGACAGTGTTGTGATTATTGTTTCCTGTACTCACTGTCATAGAACAACCAGAGAAATGAATATAAAGGGAGAACTGCAGACAGTGTTGTGATTATTGTTTCCTGCACTCACTGTCATAGAACAACCAGAGAAATGAATATAAAGGGAGAACTGCAGACAGTGTTGTGATTATTGTTTCCTGTACTCACTGTCATAGAACAACCAGAGAAATGAATATAAAGGGAGAACTGCAGACAGTGTTGTGATTATTGTTTCCTGCACTCACTGTCATAGAACAACCAGAGAAATGAAAATAAAGGGAGAACTGCAGACTGTGTTGTAATTATTGTTTCCTGTACTCACTGTCATAGAACAACCAGAGAAATGAATATAAAGGGAGAACTGCAGACAGTGTTGTGATTATTGTTTCCTGCACTCACTGTCATAGAACAACCAGAGAAATGAATATAAAGGGAGACATGCAGACAGTGTTGTGATTATTGTTTCCTGCACTCACTGTCATAGAACAACCAGAGAAATGAAAATAAAGGGAGAACTGCAGACTGTGTTGTGATTATTGTTTCCTGTACTCACTGTCATAGAACAACCAGAGAAATGAATATAAAGGGAGAACTGCAGACAGTGTTGTGATTATTGTTTCCTGTACTCACTGTCATAGAACAACCAGAGAAATGAATATAAAGGGAGACATGCAGACTGTGTTCTGATTATTGTTTCCTGTACTCACTGTCATAGAACAACCAGAGAAATGAATATAAAGGGAGACATGCAGACAGTGTTGTGATTATTGTTTCCTGTACTCACTGTCATAGAACAACCAGAGAAATGAAAATAAAGGGAGACATGCAGACAGTGTTGTGATTATTGTTTCCTGTACTCACTGTCATAGAACAACCAGAGAAATGAATATAAAGGGAGAACTGCAGACAGTGTTGTGATTATTGTTTCCTGCACTCACTGTCATAGAACAACCAGAGAAATGAAAATAAAGGGAGAACTGCAGACAGTGTTGTGATTATTGTTTCCTGTACTCACTGTCATAGAACAACCAGAGAAATGAATATAAAGGGAGAACTGCAGACAGTGTTGTGATTATTGTTTCCTGTACTCACTGTCATAGAACAACCAGAGAAATGAAAATAAAGGGAGAACTGCAGACTGTGTTGTAATTATTGTTTCCTGTACTCACTGTCATAGAACAACCAGAGAAATGAATATAAAGGGAGAACTGCAGACAGTGTTGTGATTATTGTTTCCTGCACTCACTGTCATAGAACAACCAGAGAAATGAATATAAAGGGAGAACTGCAGACAGTGTTGTGATTATTGTTTCCTGCACTCACTGTCATAGAACAACCAGAGAAATGAAAATAAAGGGAGAACTGCAGACTGTGTTGTGATTATTGTTTCGTGTACTCACTGTCATAGAACAACCAGAGAAATGAATATAAAGGGAGAACTGCAGACAGTGTTGTGATTATTGTTTCCTGTACTCACTGTCATAGAACAACCAGAGAAATGAAAATAAAGGGAGAACTGCAGACTGTGTTGTAATTATTGTTTCCTGTACTCACTGTCATAGAACAACCAGAGAAATGAATATAAAGGGAGAACTGCAGACAGTGTTGTGATTATTGTTTCCTGCACTCACTGTCATAGAACAACCAGAGAAATGAATATAAAGGGAGAACTGCAGACAGTGTTGTGATTATTGTTTCCTGCACTCACTGTCATAGAACAACCAGAGAAATGAAAATAAAGGGAGAACTGCAGACTGTGTTGTGATTATTGTTTCGTGTACTCACTGTCATAGAACAACCAGAGAAATGAATATAAAGGGAGAACTGCAGACAGTGTTGTGATTATTGTTTCCTGCACTCACTGTCATAGAACAACCAGAGAAATGAATATAAAGGGAGAACTGCAGACAGTGTTGTGATTATTGTTTCCTGCACTCACTGTCATAGAACAACCAGAGAAATGAATATAAAGGGAGACATGCAGACAGTGTTGTGATTATTGTTTCCTGTACTACTGTCATAGGACAACCAGAGAAATGAAAATAAAGGGAAACTGCAGACAGTGTTGTGATTATTGTTTCCTGCACTCACTGTCATAGAACAACCAGAGAAATGAATATAAAGGGAGAACTGCAGACAGTGTTGTGATTATTGTTTCCTGTACTCACTGTCATAGAACAACCAGAGAAATGAATATAAAGGGAGAACTGCAGACTGTGTTCTGGTTATTGTTTCCTGTACTCACTGTCATAGAACAACCAGAGAAATGAATATAAAGGGAGAACTGCAGACAGTGTTGTGATTATTGTTTCCTGTACTCACTGTCATAGAACAACCAGAGAAATGAAAATAAAGGGAGAACTGCAGACAGTGTTGTGATTATTGTTTCCTGTACTCACTGTCATAGAACAACCAGAGAAATGAATATAAAGGGAGACATGCAGACAGTGTTGTGATTATTGTTTCCTGTACTACTGTCCTAGAACAACCAGAGAAATGAATATAAAGGGAGAACTGCAGACAGTGTTGTGATTATTGTTTCCTGTACTACTGTCATAGAACAACCAGAGAAATGAATATAAAGGGAGACATGCAGACAGTGTTGTGATTATAGTTTCCTGTACTCACTGTCATAGAACAACCAGAGAAATGAATATAAAGGGAGAACTGCAGACAGTGTTGTGATTATTGTTTCCTGTACTACTGTCCTAGAACAACCAGAGAAATGAAAATAAAGGGAGAACTGCAGACAGTGTTGTGATTATTGTTTCCTGTACTACTGTCATAGGACAACCAGAGAAATGAATATAAAGGGAGAACTGCAGACAGTGTTGTGATTATTGTTTCCTGCACTCACTGTCATAGAACAACCAGAGAAATGAATATAAAGGGAGAACTGCAGACAGTGTTGTGATTATTGTTTCCTGTACTACTGTCCTAGAACAACCAGAGAAATGAAAATAAAGGGAGAACTGCAGACAGTGTTGTGATTATTGTTTCCTGTACTACTGTCATAGGACAACCAGAGAAATGAATATAAAGGGAGAACTGCAGACAGTGTTGTGATTATTGTTTCCTGCACTCACTGTCATAGAACAACCAGAGAAATGAATATAAAGGGAGAACTGCAGACAGTGTTGTGATTATTGTTTCCTGTACTCACTGTCATAGAACAACCAGAGAAATGAAAATAAAGGGAGACATGCAGACAGTGTTGTGATTATTGTTTCCTGCACTCACTGTCATAGAACAACCAGAGAAATGAAAATAAAGGGAGACATGCAGACAGTGTTGTGATTATTGTTTCCTGCACTCACTGTCATAGAACAACCAGAGAAATGGATATAAAGGGAGAACTGCAGACAGTGTTGTGATTATTGTTTCCTGTACTACTGTCATAGAACAACCAGAGAAATGAATATAAAGGGAGACATGCAGACAGTGTTGTGATTATTGTTTCCTGTACTCACTGTCATAGAACAACCAGAGAAATGAAAATAAAGGGAGAACTGCAGACAGTGTTGTGATTATTGTTTCCTGCACTCACTGTCATAGAACAACCAGAGAAATGAATATAAAGGGAGACATGCAGACAGTGTTGTGATTATTGTTTCCTGTACTCACTGTCATAGAACAACCAGAGAAATGAATATAAAGGGAGAACTGCAGACAGTGTTGTGATTATTGTTTCCTGTACTCACTGTCATAGAACAACCAGAGAAATGAATATAAAGGGAGACATGCAGACTGTGTTCTGATTATTGTTTTTCTGTACTCACTGTCATAGAACAACCAGAGAAATGAATATAAAGGGAGAACTGCAGACAGTGTTGTGATTATTGTTTCCTGTACTCACTGTCATAGAACAACCAGAGAAATGAATATAAAGGGAGAACTGCAGACAGTGTTGTGATTATTGTTTCCTGTACTCACTGTCATAGAACAACCAGAGAAATGAATATAAAGGGAGACATGCAGACTGTGTTCTGATTATTGTTTCCTGTACTCACTGTCATAGAACAACCAGAGAAATGAATATAAAGGGAGAACTGCAGACAGTGTTGTGATTATTGTTTCCTGTACTCACTGTCATAGAACAACCAGAGAAATGAAAATAAAGGGAGAACTGCAGACAGTGTTGTGATTATTGTTTCCTGTACTCACTGTCATAGAACAACCAGAGAAATGGATATAAAGGGAGAACTGCAGACAGTGTTGTGATTATTGTTTCCTGTACTCACTGTCATAGAACAACCAGAGAAATGAATATAAAGGGAGAACTGCAGACAGTGTTGTGATTATTGTTTCGTGTACTCACTGTCATAGAACAACCAGAGAAATTAATATAAAGGGAGAACTGCAGACAGTGTTGTGATTATTGTTTCCTGCACTCACTGTCATAGAACAACCAGAGAAATGAAAATAAAGGGAGACATGCAGACTGTGTTGTGATTATTGTTTCCTGTACTCACTGTCATAGAACAACCAGAGAAATGAAAATAAAGGGAGACATGCAGACAGTGTTGTGATTATTGTTTCCTGCACTCACTGTCATAGAACAACCAGAGAAATGAAAATAAAGGGAGACATGCAGACAGTGTTGTGATTATTGTTTCCTGCACTCACTGTCATAGAACAACCAGAGAAATGAATATAAAGGGAGACATGCAGACAGTGTTGTGATTATTGTTTCGTGTACTCACTGTCATAGAACAACCAGAGAAATGAATATAAAGGGAGAACTGCAGACAGTGTTGTGATTATTGTTTCCTGCACTCACTGTCATAGAACAACCAGAGAAATGAATACAAAGGGAGACATGCAGACAGTGTTGTGATTATTGTTTCCTGCACTCACTGTCATAGAACAACCAGAGAAATGAAAATAAAGGGAGACATGCAGACAGTGTTGTGATTATTGTTTCCTGCACTCACTGTCATAGAACAACCAGAGAAATGAATATAAAGGGAGACATGCAGACAGTGTTGTGATTATTGTTTCCTGTACTCACTGTCCTAGAACAACCAGAGAAATGAATATAAAGGGAGAACTGCAGACAGTGTTGTGATTATTGTTTCCTGTACTCACTGTCATAGAACAACCAGAGAAATGAATATAAAGGGAGAACTGCAGACAGTGTTGTGATTATTGTTTCCTGCACTCACTGTCATAGAACAACCAGAGAAATGAAAATAAAGGGAGAACTGCAGACAGTGTTGTGATTATTGTTTCCTGCACTCACTGTCATAGAACAACCAGAGAAATGAATATAAAGGGAGAACTGCAGACAGTGTTGTGATTATTGTTTCCTGCACTCACTGTCATAGAACAACCAGAGAAATGAAAATAAAGGGAGAACTGCAGACAGTGTTGTGATTATTGTTTCCTGCACTCACTGTCATAGAACAACCAGAGAAATGAATATAAAGGGAGAACTGCAGACAGTGTTGTGATTATTGTTTCCTGTACTCACTGTCATAGAACAACCAGAGAAATGAATATAAAGGGAGAACTGCAGACAGTGTTGTGATTATTGTTTCCTGTACTCACTGTCATAGAACAACCAGAGAAATGAAAATAAAGGGAGACATGCAGACTGTGTTCTGATTATTGTTTCCTGTACTCACTGTCATAGAACAACCAGAGAAATGAATATAAAGGGAGAACTGCAGACAGTGTTGTGATTATTGTTTCCTGTACTCACTGTCATAGAACAACCAGAGAAATGAATATAAAGGGAGAACTGCAGACAGTGTTGTGATTATTGTTTCCTGTACTCACTGTCATAGAACAACCAGAGAAATGAAAATAAAGGGAGACATGCAGACAGTGTTGTGATTATTGTTTCCTGTACTCACTGTCATAGAACAACCAGAGAAATGAATATAAAGGGAGAACTGCAGTGTTGTGATTATTGTTTCCTGTACTCACTGTCATAGAACAACCAGAGAAATGAATATAAAGGGAGAACTGCAGACAGTGTTGTGATTATTGTTTCCTGTACTCACTGTCATAGAACAACCAGAGAAATGAATATAAAGGGAGAACTGCAGACAGTGTTGTGATTATTGTTTCCTGTACTCACTTTCATAGAACAACCAGAGAAATGAATATAAAGGGAGAACTGCAGACAGTGTTGTGATTATTGTTTCCTGTACTCACTGTCATAGAACAACCAGAGAAATGAATATAAAGGGAGAACTGCAGACTGTGTTGTGATTATTGTTTCCTGTACTCACTGTCATAGAACAACCAGAGAAATGAATATAAAGGGAGAACTGCAGACTCTGTCCTAATGATTGTTTAGTGATACAGATGAGTTAATGATTGTCTACAGACTACAGACAGAGAACAATCATTTCACTAAAAGTCGATTTGAGGAGTGTACACAGAAATAAAGAAAAAAACATTAGCAGCTAAAATAAATTCAACCTGGTCTAATAAAACATTACTGGACCTTTAAAGGGCAGTTATCATGTTTTACTGAGTCTGTGCCAATTAAAGGGATATTAATACTTCGTTTTAACTTTATTTTATTTTGTAGGCATTAAAAAACATGAAGAATGATATAAGTCTTATCTCTCAAACCTTTATGGTTTATGAGATATTCACAAGCAAAGTTTCCCCCTCCCGCCCCTTTTACCTAGTGTAAGCCATCTCTTCTCAGATGTGGAGTGCAGTCCATAGACCAGACAGATAACAGAAGGGGACACTCTTATTCCTATGAGAACAATGAAAGCCCTGCCCCCTTGACAAGCTTTTCAGGTTTTTCCCTTATCTTAATTGAAGATTGTCCCTCTCTGCAGTCTACCTGGGCACCTCCCTTCTGCTCTGGCTGAACAGAGTGACATCAGTAAAAGGGGCGGGAGGGGGACACTTTGTCATTGAATTACTCTGGAACTATAACTCTGACAGTATTGAAATAACACTCTCCAGAGTCCAAATACTATGATGATTAATTAGAGCTGCTTTTATTATGAAACATTACTATCCCTTTAATGCAAAGACATGAGTTGTTCTTTACAGTCGGCCATTCAGGGGCTCAGAAAAGTGTCACCTCCTTGGCTGTTGCTTAATTGACAAGTCTAATCCAAGGGGAGCAGATCTACTGACTGGCCGACCATCCAATGGTCATTGGCCTTTAAAGAAGAACTAACACTTCCTAATAATAACCCCCCCTCCACTTACATTACGATGACCAGAAAATTCTAGGGGCCCCCGTGAATTTTAGCATTGTGCATTTATTCAAGAAATAATATTTTCAGTCTGTCATGGATGTCTGTTCCATGGGGGCGGACATGTCATTTGCTGGCTTTTTTTTCAAGTGTATGAGCCTTCATAACCTCTTTAATGACCAGACGTGTGCTCAGCACATTGCAAAGCAATGAGTTGCACACCTCTCTCTTCCTTAAAAAAGTAAAGATTGCCGTGTACAATGAGCAGTTTGAGGGCCTGTGGTCTTGATAACACATGTAAGTGTCATGTCCACCTGCATGGACGTGACGTTCAGGACTGTAAAAACATGTGCCTTGAACAAAGGCAATACATTCACATGGGTTATTATGATTGTCTGGCTATAGTAATGTATATATGTGTGTGTGTGCGTGGAGGAGGTGATATTATTAGGAGATACTGTGTGGTAATTCATTCACTAAATGCTAATTTCTGGCTTCTAAACTTGTAGTTATAATAAAACCTAGCATAATCATTAAATATTTATGTAGTGAAAATAATCTACTTATCCATATTCCTCCTTTGCAAATCTTATTTCACATATTTATGTGAGTATTATCAAGAGGTGTTTTTACTACTTATCTAATTTCTCATATTACCTGTCTAAAATAATTTATTGCTTAATTAAAATTCCCATGCATTTGAAGCCTCCTTTCAGCCCACTGCGCATATGAACCCTGTGCTTTATCTTCCAGACTTCTCTTCCAGCTCTTTATCAGACGCTGAGCCTTGAAGATTCTAATCTGTGGAGCAGTTTTTCAAAGAGCTCAGTTTGTGAGCAAGACTTCCCTGTGACTATCGCCAAAAAGCTTTCCTTGTTTCAGCAGGTACACATTAATGCATATATTATATATAATACACGTTTTTTTTTTATTAGTATTTTATTTTTTATGGCTTGAAACTAAATGATTAACACCTTGTAGCCCTTTGAGTGCCAGTGAGGTACGCAAAGAATTGCTTCACAATGCATTACATACTCCTCTGGCATTCAAAGGGTTAATAATAAACCCCACTTACTTTGCTATGGATAGAAAACCCTAACAGAATTGATGCATTTTTCCTTGTGCCTTTTGTTCAAGAAATGCCTTCAATCAGTTCTTTATACTTTGTCCTTGTAGGCAGACATTGCAGTTTCTGACTGGTTTTCTAATTGAAGCAGGTAGAGTGCATGAGACTATGTAAAGAGGAAGTAATACTTAATATGTAAAAAAAAAAAAAAAAAAAAAAAAAGTAATAATAACATATATATAGTAGTGTATATCCCCATGAGTGAAACAAGGGTACTACCATTGCTGCAAGGTGTTTTATTCAAAACTTATTACAGCTCAAACTTAATTTTTTTTAGGTGCTGTTCACATTGGCCTGAAACTGTACAGTGGCGTGTTGCTTCACCTGCCTATGGACAGCTCTGGTCACTTGACCATAAATCTCCACAGGATGGTGTAGGTACAGGGCCACTGTGACATTTCAGGCCAGAGATACTTCACCTACAAAATTCAAGTTGGAGCTATAATACATTTTGAATAAAACACCTTTCAGAAGTGAGAGTACCCTTGTTTTACTCAGGGGGAAAGCCATACTACATATATAATATATATATATATATATATATATATATATATATATATATATATATATATATATATATAGACACACAAATATTTTTTATTTTAAGTATTCTTATCCCTTTAAAGGGATAGTAATGTTTCACAAAAACAGCAGCTGCAATTAATCTTCATGGTATTTGAGCCATAATAATAATAATAATAATAACCCATAGGGAGTGTTATTTCAGTACTGTCAGAACTGTAGTTCATGAGTAATTGAATGATAAAGTATCCCCCTCCCACCCCTTTTACCTAGTGTAACACTGCTTAACCAGGCAGATAACAGCAGGGGACAATCTTCTTACTGTGAGAACAATGAAAGCCCTGCCCCCTTGACAAGTTTTTCAGGTTTTTCCCTTATCTTAATTGAAGATTGTCCCTCTCTGCAATCTACCTGGGCACCTCCCTTCTGCTCTGGCTGAGCAGTGTTACATCAGTAAAAGGGGCGGGAGGGGGATACTTTGTCATTGAATTACTCTTAAACTACAACTCTGACAAAATTGAAATAACACTCTCCAAAGTCCAAATACTATGATGACTAATTAGAGCTGCTTTTATTATGAAACATTACTATCCCTTTAAGGATCAAAGATGTGTGCAACTCACTGTGAAACAATGCATTGCTCGTACTTTTGGTCCTTAAAGTGTTAACATTACCATGTATAATGTAGCAACTGTGTATCTTCCTCCGTGGACATTACATCCATGCCTGGATAAAGATTAACATCTTGGTCAAAGGGACAGGGGCCATTAGTATTTTCTGTCCATAGAGTTAATGGTGTGTGAGAAAACATCAAATTATAAGCTGTATAGCAATATTTCGAAATATATTTTTCTTATATTTTCATTTTGGATAAATGTATAATTCTTCTTTTAATTAAAAAAAAATCCCTCACCATAGATCTTCATGTGTTTTCTAATTCTCGGTTTCCTTGGTTGTACTTAGGTGGGACATTTATTTCAGGCTTCAGGAACTTATGATGAGAACAGATAGGAGGAAGAAACCATTAGTCTCCTTCTGTCTGTATCACTAGTGCAGTTTAACTTACACAGTGGCTATTTGTCATCGTTCAGATTACATCTATCGACCATTGTTACTGAACAATATTTTATTCTTTCTGGAAACTTCACACTTTTTTTGTTTGCTTGTTTTTTTGTGCTTTGTTGTCTAAGTTCAGTAAAACAAATGCTCTGCTGTGCCATTGATATTTGCCTTTCAGTACTATTCACTAAGCATACAGCTGCCATTTCAGAACTAAAATCATGTGGGGATGATGCACTACAAAAGAAGTGGTATTAAATGCTCTAAGGTGTGATAAAGAGGAGAGAACATCTGCAGTGTGATAAACTCTCCAAATCCCATGTCATTCTCTACAGCCCATACACTAAGATCTCTACATCTTGAGAGCTGTTTGTGCAAGGATGGGCAATGTGAGGCCCTCCAGCTCCTTCCAGAATACAACTTCCAACATTCCCCACCAGCCAAATTAATGGGAGTTGTAGTCTGGCAGCTGGAGGGCCTCACATTGGCCACCACTGTCTTAGTGTATAGACTGCACAGAATAACATGGAATGGAGAATTTCTTACACTGGAGATGTTATCTCCTCTTTATGACTCCTTAGTACATAACCCCTCTGGAGTAATTCTAGAACAAACCAACTATACCATAGAGGACATATAAATGTTTTCCAAATTATCAGTAATTTAAATGGGCCTTTAACCCCCTGAATGGTAGCGAGGTCTCCAGTTCATTGCGTTACGTGGTGGAGACGTCTCAAGCATTCAAGTGTTTAAAGACACATTTCAGCCAATGGGAAATATTTGTTTGTCTCCTATGATACAGTTGCTTGCATAAGAATTACTCCAAGGGGCTATGCACTAAGTAGTGATAAAGAGGTGATAAAAGCGGAGACGACTTCTCCAGTGATATCACTTCTCCAGTTCCTATGTTTTTATATAGAGCCTATGAATTAAGATTTATCCAACTTTGGAGATCTTCTCAGTGCATCAGACTCCTTGTGTTGGTCTATTCCTATTTGTTGAATTAAACACATTGGGTTCTATTGATGACTCCATCACAAAGCGATGTGTTGCGCACCCCTCTGGCAATCAAAGGGTTAAGAGACTTGGGTAATGACATGCTGACGTGATTAAACAGACTGGGGAGGACTCGTCTGAAAGACCCTGTGTTCAACAGGAAAGTACATTGATTCTGGGGCAAACCAACTGCACCATAGGGAAAAACTTAAGAGTCCTTTTGGTTGAAATGTGGCTTTTAACCACTTGCGTTTTAGGGCTGTATGTTCAAAGGGATAACGACAAAAAACGATGTATGAAAGACAAAAATAAGTGATTGTATGCATGAACAACATATTTTCTATAGAGTACACAACAAAAAAACTAGTAATGTCCGTTGTGTACAAAGCAACTCCAGAATTGCCGGGCAAAGGGGCGGGACAAGGGCGTGGCTAAACTATTCTCCAGTGTTGTATAGGAAAAGAACATTTGTTGTAACTAATGACGAAAAAATGTCTTGCAAAAGACAAAATTTGCACATTAAGAAAAAAGTGGAGGGAATGTGTTCTGAATGTGAGAATTTTTGTCTTTAGCTACGACATTTTTGTAATCAGTAGAGACATTTTTAAAGACATTTTTGTTGTTAGGTAAGACATTTTGTGTCGTTACACAGGACAATTTCAGTCAGGACAAACGACATATTTCTGATCACAACTGACACTCTCTGAAAATATTAATGATCCCAGCGACACTGTACTTTGAAAAGTCGTTACAAAGGACAAAAGCTGTTTCACTACTTCTTTGAACATATGGCCCTAAGAGAGGCCTTTAATGCATTGCTTTGTAATGTATGGAATACCTCTTCAGCATTCAAAGAGGGGGTAAAAGCCACATTTAAAAGATCATTTTCTCTTTTCTTTTGGCGCAGTACATGGCAGAGAATAGATCTCCACTGTTCAATCTAATATTAACCCACTGAGTGTAAGAGGGATATCAAAGCAATGCGTTGTACACCCATCTGTCCTCAAAGGGTTAAAAACGTACCTATTTTTCTGTGGTGTGCTAGAAGAACTAACTTTATATGTTTTTTCTTCCTAATTGCTTTTATCCTGACCCCAATATAAACTAGATTTTAAACCAAATGATATAGTTTTGCCAAGATTAGATTTCCCTGCTGGTTTGCATTGTAGTCACCTGGACAAGATAAGTATACAATCCTGTAATGGAATCCTGCCTTCCTGTGTCCTCCTCTAACATTTACTTAAAGGGATAGTAATACTTGCAAATGACTAATCCCCATATTGTAGCTTTGTTAAAAAGAAACTTATTGCCCCCAGTGTCATCTCTCAAACCCTTATGATTTGAGAGCTGATAGCGCTCAAAGTTCCCCCCTCCCGCCCCCTTCCCTGATAGAACGCTGACTGCAGGGGAAGCTGTCGTACAACAGTTTTATGTGCATCACACAGCTCTGCAGCTGAGCCGAGATCGCGTTTATAAAAAAGAATTCTTTCACTGAAATGGTCTTCTATGTGTGCTTGGTTTGCAAGCACACGTAGAAGAACGTTTTAGTGAAAGATTTCTGTTTTATAAATGCAATCTTGGCAATGCTGCAGAGCCACCTGATGCAAGTAATACCGGATATCCTTGCAGTCAGTGTTCAGTCAGGGAAGGGGGAGGGAGGGGGGAACTTTGAGCGCTATCATCTCTCAAACCATAAGGGCTTGAGAGGTGACACTGGGGGCAATACGTTTCTTTTTAACAAAGCTACAATATGGGGATTAGTAATTTGCAAGTATTACTATCCCTTTAAAGTTGTGGGGAATTGAATGGCATCCCAGTTGACCCAACCAACTTTGATTGAACTCGATTCCTGTTGGAGTGTGGTTCCATAAATGTAACATATATCAATATGATACATTTTTAGTGTAAGCTGAAGAAAAATTAGACCTATTTCAAAGCTTGTGAATGTTTCCTTAAAATGGAGCGCAGTCATATTCCTAATGTTATGAAGTCCTGCAAATATGGTACTTTTGTGTTGTCTATGGTAAAAAAACATCTTCACCTTCACTCTGTTTTTTTACATAAGTGTTCCATTTTCCAAATTAATGCATATATTTCTATCGTTTTTCTGTCCATATATTTATTTATTGTATTTTCTTTTCCCACAGGTTTTAATTGTCCAAGCAGTGAGACCAGACAGACTTCAAAGTGCGATGTCCCTCTTTGCATGCAAAAGTCTTGGTAGGTTTTGTTGTCTAGTCACAACACTGGGAAATTCTGCAAATATTACATTACATTTGATCTTATTCAGTGACTTTATTTTCCCCACTGAATGTTAACCCTCTGAGTGCCAGAGGGGTATGCAACGCATTACAAAGCAATGTGTTGCGTATCACCTGCACTCAAAGGATTAATATTAATTATGGCAAAACAGGGTAAAGAAAGAAGCTACACAGTGAGGAAGAAGATGGCCTTTGAAGTTTTATGTGAGAAAATATATAAAAACTGAGCAATTCTGGAGCACACCACCTGCATCACAGGGGGCATATAAAGATTCTCAAAAGTCCCATTGATTTAAACTGAGCTTTTAACACCTTAATTATTGCTAGTGAGGTCATCAAAGTATAGAAAATCAGTATGATTGAGACCTATCTAGTATTCAATGAGTTAAACGTTCCAATTAAGCCAGTGGGAATTTTTATGTCCCTCCTTTGGTGTAGTTGGTTTGCCCCAAAATTCCTCTCGTTTTTTTTTTTGCAATTCTGGAGCAAACCAGTTGCATCATTGGGCTGAAATGGCTATTGATTTAACCTCTTGAAGGTCTCCAGTGCATTGATTTGTAATGTTTTTGAGACCTCTTTAGCATTGAAGGGGTTGAAAGTCTCATTTAAAGGAGCAGTAAGCACTAAATATAAACTACTTAAAAAGAAAGGTCGTGTGTCCCTGATACCACTATTCTATTCTGGTAGCTCATGAGTTAATACTTACTGTGATGCTCACCCTATCTAGCACAGATCTTTTGCAGTGTCAGATGAAGACTTCCTGTTTTTCCTGTTAGATCAGATACTGATAATATGAAATCTGGGAAGGGACAAACTTCTGCTCATTCCCAGTGCTGAATCCCACACTGTACAATCACTATAGTAATATTAGGTTTGTGCAGACAGGAAGTGTGCCCTTCACACACCCCATATTACCAGTCGCCAGCCAAATTGGAAGAAGAGGAAGACTTCACCTGACCTTGTAGGAATTGGCACAGAACCGTGCAAGTAACAACATCTGAGCTACTGGAATAGAGTGGCGGTATCAGGGACACATGACCTTACTTTTTGGTTCGTGTAGATTTAATAGGGTGCTTTGCTCCTTTAACATGGAACTTTCATGCTTGTTCTGCAAAATCAAGTAAGGTAGATATCTGTACAATCACTATAGTAATATTAGGTTTGTGCAGACAGGAAGTTTGCCCTTCACACACCCCATATTACCAGTCGCCAGCCAAATTGGAAGAAGAGGAAGACTTCACCTGACCTTGTAGGAATTGGCACAGAACCGTGCAAGTAACAACATCTGAGCTACTGGAATAGAGTGGCGGTATCAGGGACACATGACCTTACTTTTTGGTTCATGTAGATTTAATAGGGTGCTTTGCTCCTTTAACATGGAACTTTCATGCTTGTTCTGCAAAATCAAGTAAGGTAGATATCCCTTAAATAAACCTGGATTCTCAGTCAGAACATCCCAAAGTTTTCTGTGCGAGGAGAAGAAGCAGACCACAGCCATCTTGCCTAAATTCTTCTACTACGCATGTGCCAAGTCTTCCTGGGCCTGTCACTCAGTAATGCAGTCTCTAGGAGTGCACCAGGTCATGTGGCTCTGAGGATGATGATGCATCAGACCGGTGGGAGTTACAAAGGAGCCTTTCTGCTCCACAGTGGTCATGCGCACTGTGCTTTGTATGAGGAACACATCATTAGGTAGATATTTGTATTGTGATTTATGCATTAATGGCAGATTTTTTTTAAACTAAATACACAGGTCAAATTAACAGTAGAAGACACATTGATTGAGACTACATGGTGTTGGGGTGGTAGTTCCGCTTTAAATTAATGGCATTTTGTGGAATTTTTATTATCTCCCTATGGTGCAGTTGGTTTGTGACAGAATTTATCATATTTTGCTTTCTGCACCATGGAGACCTCCCTAGCACTTAAGGAGTTAAAAGACCCTTATGAATCAGTGGCAATTTTAACCCCCCCCCCATGATGTAGTTGATTTGTTGCAGAATTGCATCCCTATAGTTTACTGCAGATGACCCTTTATATCTAATGTATCAAGACTAACATGCCCACCTGCACTGATCTACTGAGTTTACATTCGTGTAAATGAGCATCCATGAAATCAGAAAAGGTGGGTGTCTAGACTGTATCTGCCGTAACCATGACGATACGTTCCCCACGGCCTTGAATCCCACATTCTACACTGAAAAAAATGCAATGCGTAGGCTTTGAATTGAGAGAGAAAATAATTGGAACAAAATGCATGAATACTGATTTATATTTTTCCTTAAATTTGAAGATTATTCTTTCTATTATCATTCCATTTAATGCTGCAAACCCTCAGCCTTGATTTTCAATAAACAAGCACTACTGGGCATATGCTTAATAACAGGGCAACTCTCAGGAAAACTAACTACACCTTAGGGAACAGCAGGGATTCTGGCCTGGGGGGCAGGGAGTCACTTACTGGCATACCTGGGAACTTTTCATGCAGGGCTACCTGGAGGGTAACCCTGTCAGTGCCGAAAATGACGTGATTTGCGTCACAAAAGGGGTGGAGCTTAGTCGGGGGCGGGACAAAAAAACCCTGCAAAAAGAAGGTAAGAGGCTAGGGAGTGGGAGGAACCAGGCAGGATGGAGCACAAGTGGGCAGAGTTTCTACTTAAACTCTGCCCACCCGGTGATTCAAACATTGCCCCGGAGACCCGGTAATTCAGTTTGAAATCTGGAGTCTCCGGGGCAAAACCGGAGAGTTCCCAGGTATGCTTACCGGTCATATGGCTGGGCTAGTGGGCAACTGCCTCACTTAATTTCCCACTTTCTGCTGTAAATGGAGCTGCACAAATGATACCACAGAGCTACAATCCAAGTAGAGCTACACTAGCAGCATAAACCCTTTTCCTTTGTAGTCTATAGTATCACTAGTGCATCCCCATTTCAACTGTAAACTATGTGGTATCACTTGCCTTACTTTGCAACATTAATGGCCATTTTAAAATTAACAAAAGAGGAAGGGCTGAGACAGTGGGCTCAAACAAAAGTAGAAACTGACCACTTGATTGCATCTGCCCCCCTGGCCACAAGTTACCAGCCCTCTCCTGGGGAACACACAAAAAGGTCAGAAATGCACAACTACTAGAGAGCCTGAGGAGTATGTAGCAGGCTCTCTAGGGCTTTATCCTACCCATAGTGCAATGTCTTAGCTCCTGGTGTGCCATATATAGAGAAGAAATATTCTGAAGCAGATTAGACTGACACTGCCCAGATAAGTCCAGTCATGAAGTGCCAGGCAATTCCTCTTCAGACGAGAAGAGCAGCTAACCCCAGATGTATTGTCAAATGGCAATTTAAATACCAAATACAAATTCTTACTGATTTAAATAAGGTCTTTTAAAATCTTGAATGCTGGAGAGGCCATCAATTCATTGTGCTATCTAAAGATAATAGCTATAGTTCAGTATTTTTAAATGATGTAATACCAGATAATACATATGTAATGACGAAGACTGAGGATTTAATACAGTGGACCTTATGTATAATGGCACGGTGGGACAATTCTGGAACAAACCAACTACACCACACTGAAGAGATAAAAATTCCTATTGATTTTAACTCCAGGAATAATGGTGAGATCTCCAAGGCATTGCTTTAAATCACACCTCCTCAGCAAGGCTTCAACAAGCTAGAAGGCACTGATGTACATGTATAATCTACTTACTTATTTAGGTTCCGCTATCCTGACATGAGAACTGTGTTCCCCACTAAAACCCTATGTACGCTATATGTCCCCCTTTACCACTTTACTGTCTGCTTTTGAGCAGAGACCCCAATTCCATTGTTTCCCTGTACTGTCCAAACCCTTAAAGTGTAATATATGAATGTATTCATTCATTCCAATCCTTGGAGATTGCCTCTCACATTCGCTTGGTTAAAAATCCCCCTTTAAATCAATAGGAGTGATGGAAATTTGTATTTGTCCCCTATAGAGCAGTCTGTTTGCTCCAGAATGTCTACATAAGGGAGAATGGGTTTTAAGTGTAAAGGCAAATAAAAATAATTATTTTGCAAACCTGCTGCAAATTCACATTAATTTAATTGGGGCTTTTATGCCCTTGAATGCTATATAGGTCTGCATTGCATGGGAGATTTTTAGCATTCAACGAGTGAAAATCTCCATTTAAATCAAGGGGAATTTTATTTACCTGTGGTGCAGTTAATTTTCACCATTTTAGTATTTTTGCATATTCTTCCTGGTGAGCCATATCCCCCTTTTAAGTTGAATATAGAAGTAGTGGTCAGGGCAAGGGTGATGACCCACATGCATCTTCAAAAGAAACCTGGAGTAATTCTGGAGCTCGCCACCAACTACACCAGTCCTCACTCATTTAATGCTAGAGATTGCTCCAACACATTGTGAAGCTACATGTTGGAGACCTTTCTAGTATAGAAGGGGTTAAAAGACCCATTTTAATCAGTGGAAGTTCCAGGAGCAATTATTTGTCTCTTATGGGATGGCTGCTGTACACCAGAATTACTGCTATATATATATAATTTGGCCCATGGTGGAACATGCCTGAGTTGACACTGAAATGGGACTGTCACATTGTAACCAATTTGTGCAGTAGGGGGACTGGTGTTTTTTAGAGTATAAAGAAATAATAATAATAAATGTTTTATATATTTATATAATCACTGCTATCACTTATATATTGCTGTGGCTAAGCTTTCCCTAGCCTCCCCCCCCCCAAGTTTCTCTATACACTTCAGTGGAATGTGTTATCTAAAACCGCTAATAACACTTATCAACTGTAATAAAATGTAGACCATTGGCCTGGACCCAACATAGTTGGTAATGTTATCAAGACTTTGAATCTGCAAATTTGTCCATAGATTTCAATGGGAGTCTGTTACCTAAAACAAGAAGATGACACTTATCAAATGCAGTGTAGTCTAGCTCTGTATTAGGAATGGAATGATTGTCCTGTTTGGATAGCGAATAATAAACTAATTAACATGTGTTGATTATAAAAATATATAGTGTTTTATATAAAGTATTTTAAGTGGAGGCCTAATATACTTTAAATAGACTTTATGACTAGTTTACCTGGAGTGGTAGGCAAGATGCAGCCCCCAGTCTGTTTTCTGGTACATTGGGAATACGATATCATTTCTCACATCTCCTATTATCCCCTGTAAAGGAACACGTCATGCCTCCTTTTGTCACAAAGCATACCTCCGTTTACACTTGCCCTGTTCTTTCTTCACCCCTTTTGTGCTGTAAAGGTCTCTGTCTCATTGCTTAACAAGGGGCCAACCCTTATTTGGAATTAACCATAATGTGCAGCCTTTTACTTGAAAGCCACGCATATGCAGGCCTTGACTTTGGTTTTTTGTCACCGATCTAAATGATACACAAGAATCTAAAAATCCTTAGATATTCACTGGTGTAATATAGTATAACTAGTGTAAAAGCCCGTGTACATGGGCCAAGGTCTGTGAGATGTTAACCCTTTGAGTGCCGGAGGTGTACGCAACGCATTGCAAAGCAATGCGTTGCGTACCCCTCCGGCACTCAAAGGGTTAAAAGGCGGGTCCTGCTCCGCTTACTGCCCTCACTCACGTGATGCGCTATAAAGACTGCTCCCAGCACAGAAGTTCGGGCAGTCTCTACTGCGTATGACGGCTTCTGACAAACATCCTAGCAAATTATTATATAGGATTTAAAGGAACAGAAAACTTTTATTATGAAAAATAACATTATGTATCGCTGTTGAATGAAACAAGGTCTCCTACTGCTGGACGTTGCTTCAATCAAACATGATTACAGTTCAAATGTATGGAAAAAATAAATATAGATATATATATATTACATAGCCAAAGCTTCCGAATAGAGACCGCACACATGGACATCAGGCATATACTATGAAGAGAAGTTTAATAATTCATATTTCCTACAGGCCAAATGCTTTTCAATCCTGACACACACAAAAAAAGTGCAGATTTATTTCATTTACGTTTCAGACTTAACGTGGGCCTTTATCAAGATATGTTACAGAAGAACAGAAAGAGCCTTTCACTGTCGTCCAGTACAGGTTACTGGTAACTCTGGGAGGCGATCTGCCCCTTTAAGTAGGCAGGAACATTTCTCCAAATGTATGCAGGGGGTGGAGCCTCCCCTCCCTCCTTAGCTGCTCCCAGTCAGCTTGATGCCAGAATGATTTGTTCCTGGGTGTGTTCACACCAGGTGGAGAACATCTCTCTTCAGTTTTAGTATCTTGTTATTTTCTGTCAAATATGGAATACCACCATTAGGCGGGTTACCATGGCTGGCAACTGCCCTCTCCAAAGTGGCTAGCTCAGCGTCCAGGGATTTTCTAGTGGACCTTATGCCCTGATGGGGGAACAACTTGATTTCAAGTACTTCCATGGGGGATTATCCTTTGTGGTAATCCTTTCTTTGCATGGTGACCTGAAGACAGAAGACATGCAGAAAGGTGAGTGCTGAAGGTCCACTTGTCCCACAGTGTCCCTTTTTGGGCTTGTATTTGGCAGTTCTCATTGCGCACGCCGGCACTCATTGGGTGTTTATATATACTTATTTATTGTATATGGGTGTTTGTCTGTGAGTTTTGGAGCAGTCTGTGGCATTTTAACCCTTTGTCTGCTGGTCTGACATGTTTATTAGGGGTTTTGTTACACTTTTTTTATGGGATAGTGTTTTCTCCTCATGTACATGTGTTCTATATGTGCTTTTAACCTTTATGGACCCAAATGATGTCATTAAAACGGGAGGGAAATTAGAAAAAAATTACCAATTATTTTTATTTATTTTAAAGTGTATATACAATAAATAATCTTATACATTAGTCAAAGATTTATTTATTTATTTTTTTTTTACATTAAACATAAATCAATAAAAAAAAAAAAATAAAAAACTGAAAAAGGAACTAAGCCAAATAGCAAAAGAGGAAGATAAAAAGAGATATTCTTTAGCTATAAAACAGAAATATACGTATGAGGATGACAAAATAACAGACATTCCTCTTAATTGGTTCCAGTGATTAATATAAGTAATGACTAAATGAATGCTTATTAGGATTAGATGGAGTGGAACCAGAAGTAGTAAAGGAACCAAAGAATGCCAAAGACAAATCAATTTAAATGAATAAAAAAAGCAATATATAGCCAATACCATTTGTTGAACTGATATAATTTATTACACCGGTTGAGCTGTGGTATACTCAGCCTGGTGTATAAGTCAGTAAAGCTGATTACCAGTACTAATAGAACAATGAAAGGGCAAAGATAAAACCAAAGATAGTAGATGAATCCTAGAAATGTGATAGCAGGGGAACACCATGTGCATTGAGCCCTGGGTTCATGTCCATTGAGCCCTGGGTTTCGCAGCATGGATACCAGTGCATTGCACAGCAATAGAGTCAGTCTCACTTGCCCCCTCTAGGAGCTCCAGACACAGTGCTAGATCTAAGTCATAACTACTGGGGAAAGAATGTGGGACATCTGCACATTGCAAAGAAGGTGGTCTGGAGCCCTGACAGATATCAATAAACCCAAATGAGAATAAAGTGAAATTATAAAAATACCTATAATACAAGTAACTGAAAGCATCTAATTGTTACCCAGGTAGTCTTCTGCATTGTGATGTAAACTGCACCAGTGGCAACCTGCTCACAAACGAGAAGAAACTCTGTAATTAATATGCCAACAGAAAAACAAAACAGAAAGATAATTTACATAATGTGTAAATACTATACCATTGGTAAAGCGAGAGCCAATACACATTTATATTGAACATGTTGGCTGTAGGTGGAGAAGTGATATCACTTGAGAAGTCATCTCCACTTAATCATCTCTATATCACACCAAAGTGCATAATCCCCATGGTGTCCAGACAGTTCACTTAGAGGGAAGATACACTAAGGTGGAGATGACTTCTGCAGCATGAACAATTCTCCAGGTCCTCTTTTATTCTATGGAGCCTATACAGTAGGATATCTCCAGCTTGAGAGATCTTAGTGCATAGGGTCTGATGAATATCATAGGACTTGGTGAGTTTATAACAATGGGGATGTCACCTCTTTATCACACACTAGTACATAACCCTTAGGTGTCCAACCAGTTATTTTATTGCCTTGTAGGAGGTAAATGCGCCTCCAGGTGCTGGAGACTACGACTTCCATCATCCTTAACCAGTCAACTGGGGATGATGGGAGTTGTAGTCTTCAAGAGCTGGGGCTCCAAAGATTATCCCAGCATTAAAGTTATACGAAAGAAGAGTAGCAGAAAGTTTCTGAAATCAAGGTTATAGAGTCTGAATATAGCAAAGTTTATTTTTGTAATGACTCATTTGGCAATTGAACAGGTTGTAGCTGTGCAATATCTCTGGCATATATTCAGCTTTACTTGACATTAATTAAATACATACATAACTTGATACATTATCTTATGTCTGGGTGGATGGGATAAATTAAGTCTGTGATCATTTTTGGCATAAATTCCCTAAGAAAATGAAATTGTACATTTACTGGTAGTAAGAGTCTGTCCTATCCAAAGCTGGTTTTGACTTTACTCAGCAGTAAAGAATTCCATCATGATTTACTGGATAAAACCCAGAACTTTAATACTGATGTTAACATCAGTTTTTTGGGTTTTGGCCATTTAGGTCATTACACCCATTAAATTAAGGTATCTTCTGCATATTTGACAGTTATGATAATTATTCCAAGTGGTATGATTTGTAACATTTAATAACCAAGTGCCATTGTCACACAAGAGGAATAGTGTCTGGTAATTGAATTAACAGACCATTGGTCCCTAACCTTTTTAAAATTATAAAACACCTGTTTATTCAGTCATGAAACCTGCAGCTGGAATATTTTTCTGGGCACACGTTGACAGAAAAACAAACAAACGTGAACCTGAATGAAGAATATGTTTGGAAAAGTGTGAAACTCCTTAAGCTTTATGCCACGACTTAAAAATGTCTTGTGACATACTCGGTTGGAACCATTCGCCATGTACACGGGCTTTTGCACTAGTATACATTTGTAAAATTTTAATCATGCACTATGATCTGCCCACTGGCTATTGGTAATAACGGACCATCCTTCAGTAAGGACTTGAAGCCAATACCTTCACTTTTCCCTCTGCCTGCAAATAACTTCCTATATAATAATTCGCTAGGATGTTTGTCACAATGCACTCATGCGCAGTAGAGACAGCCTGCGTTCTGGCAGTTTCTGCTATGCATTATTGCATTGCGTGAGTGAGGCGACGCAAGACTGCATCACTTGGAGCAGTGAGGTAGTGACCTCTTAACCCTTTGAGTGCCAGAGAGGTATGCAAAGAAATGCATTGCGTACCCCTCTGGCACACAAAGAGTTAACATTACCTGGACCTTGGCCCGTGTACACGGACTTTTACTCTATTCTGAGATAAAGAGAGAGACGGGAGAGACACATAAGGTCATCCAGCTGACTCGTTACCTCTGCCCAGTTGATTCTAAGGGAGAGTCAGGAGAGATGTACATGTTCAAGTGAGGTAAAAAAAAGGTACATCTATCTCTGCCCACTTAAAGAGAGCATTATACAGCGGATCATCGCTATCATAAAGGTCGGGAGAAAACAAACTTTTCTGCCCGCTATACCCCATACTGGACAGGAGAGGTATTATTATTGGCCTCTACTGAAGTTTCCAGCTATACGTAAATATATTAAGGAGACTGCCATTTCTACAATGGGAGATCGTATTGTTTAGCCATTTCTTATTGTTTATATTGTCATATACTTATTTTATTTAAGTCCTATGAGTGCTTTACATTTACCATATATTATATATGTGAGAGAGCTCTGGAGGTAGATGAACAAGTGATTTGTAAAAGCCAGTAGTGCTATCTCCACAAATAATTTATCGGTCTACCTGAAATATGCATTTTTTTTTTCATTTGTTTTATATTATTATGAATTACCTGAATGTGTTGTTCTGCATTCTCTACTTTAGACTTTTATAAGTATTAGTAATGTGTTGGTTTCTGCCAATACAGCAAGTAATGCTTGAAAATAAATGCAGCTCCAATTAAACTTCATATGTTTTGGGTCATGTAAAGCTGTATTTTCTCTGTCGTCCAGTACAGGTTACTGGTAACTGTGGGAAGGTGATCTGCCCCTTTAATTAGGCAGGAACAGTTCTAGAATTGAATGCAGGGAGTGTAGCCTACCTTCGCTCCATGGCTGCAGCTAGCCAACCAGCTCCAGAAAGATTTGTTCCTTGGTGAAGACACAGGCAAGAGAACAGTTTTGCTATAGTTTTAGATAATTTTTTATTTTTCTGTTAGAAAAGGAATACCAACATTAGTCGGATTACCATAAATGGCAATGCCCTTATATGTGGCTAGCTCAGTATCCAGGTACTTTTTGTGGACTTTAAGCCCTGGGGGGAAAATCTTGGGTTCAAGTGCCTTCCTCAGGAGTTGCCTACTGAGGCTTCTTCTTAATACAGTTCTAGTACAGTCTGACAACGCCACGGCCATGGCTTACATCAACAAGCAGGGCAGAACAAGAAGTCTCGCTGCTTGGTTAGAGGTCAAGGCTATTTTGCCATGGGCAAAAGAACCAGTTCATGCCATATCCGTAGTGCATATTCCTGGCATAGAAAACATCATGGCACACTTCCTCAGTCGACACACGGTGGACAGAGGAGAGTGGGAACTTCACCCAGAGGTGTTCACCCTCATTGTTCAGAAGTGGGGTCTACGTTGCATCAACTGATGGCGACAAGACACAGCCGGAAGGTTCCGAGGTTCTGCTCTCGCTGGAGGGATCCCCTAGCTCTAGCAGTGGATGCAATGTGTATTCCTTGGTTATTTCCTCTGGCCTACATCTTTCCTCCCCTCCCCATGTTGCACAGGGTGTTAAGGAAATTGGCACTAGAGCTCTGTCCAGTTATTCTGATTGCTCCATACTGGCCTCGCCAGGCTTGGTTTCCAGAGCTTCTGGATCTGTCAGTGGCAAAGCCATTCTGGCTCCCTTGCCTTCCTGATCTTCTTCTGCAGGGTTACCTGTGGAAGAAGGATGTTCATTGGCTAGCTTTGACGGCTTGGAATTTGAACCCTCAATATTGAAGAAGAAGGGTTTTTCTTCTTGTGTGGTGGCTACTATGCTCAGTGCCCACAAACCTGTTTCTTCTAAGGCCTACAATCGAGTCTGCTCAACCTTTCTATCCTGGTGTGCTGATAGGGACCTGTCTCAGGAATTTGATCTGCCTACGGTCCTGGCCTTCTTGTAGGACGGTGTGGACAGGGGCCTCAGTTTGAGTTCCCTCAAGGTTTAGACTTCTGCTCCTTATGTTTTCTTTCAGAGATGCATTGCTATTCTTCCTGATGTCTGGGTTTCTTCCAGAGCGTTGCTCATACTCGTCCTGCTTTTAAGAATCCCTCTCCTCCGTGGGATCTTAACTTGAGCCCTTGGCTACTATTCCTCTACACCTGCTGATGTGGAAAATGGCTTTTCTCCTTGTGTCTGTTTCCCGTGTCGCGGAGTTGCATGCTCTGTCTTGCAGACCATCCTTTTTGGTGTTTCACAAAGACAAGGAGGTGCTTCACACTTCTCAGGAGTTTCTCTCGAAGGTGGTCTCTGACATCCACATTAATCAGGAGATTGTGGTGCCTTCTTTCTGCCCTGACCCTTCCTCTGACAAAGAGAGGGATCGCCACTTGTTACATGTGGTACGTTGTCTCAAGTTTTATGTACATCACACTGAATCCATCAGACAATCTGATGCGCCTTTTGTCATTCCTGAGGGCCTCAGGACCGGGAAGAGTGACTGTTGCATCCTGGATCAAGTCCACTATTCGTAAGTCTTACGAGCTGAGGAAGAAGCTTGTTCCCTTTCGGGTCACGGCTCATTCTACTAGATCTATTTGGGCTTTTTGGGCTTACAAGAACCAGGCCTCCGCTGATCAGTTGTGCAAGGCTGCCACTTGGTCGTCTGTGCACACCTTTAAGAAGCACTACCGTGTTGATGTACTGGCATCGGCTGAAGCCAGTTTTGGGAGGAAGATCCTGCTTGTCTAGGATCCTCTTCGGTTCTTTGGTGCTTCCTTCACTTTTGGGCCCTGTTGGCTCTAGTTCAGTGTGCTTTGTAATAGTTCTTGAGGTGTTGCTACCCCTGTTCATTGTCCGTTGACACGTCATTGTTTTGTTGTGCTAGCTCTAATCTGATAGTTCATATCTGCTCTGGTGACTTTGGGGGCCTTGTGCCTGGTCCTTGTCTTACTTCTCACCTCTGGGAAACTCAGTGGTTGGACATCCCAAAGATACCAGTAACCTGTATTGGATGACAGAGAAAAGAGGGTTTTAGTCTTACCTGTTAAATCCTTTTCTCTTAGTCCATACAGATTACTGGTCTCCCACCCTGTCAAGAGACCATGCTTGGCTCTCCTTTGGCAGTCCGTGAGTTAGTGTCTCAAATCTTACTGGAGCTGGTTGGCTAGCTGCAGCCAAGGAGGGAAGGTAGGCTCCACCCCCTGCATTCAATTCTAGAATTGTTCCTGCCTAATTAAAGGGGAGGATTGCCTACCCAAAGTTACCAGTAACCTGTATGGACTAAGAGAAAAGGATTTAACAGGTAAGACTAAAATCCTCTTTTAATACTGTCTGAGGTGTAGTTCAACAGTAGTTGAGTGATAAAATATCCTTCTCTCACCCCTTTTACCTACCGTATGCCGCCTCCCCTCAGATGTGGAATCCAGCCACTTGACTGGACAGCTCGTAGCGAGGGACAATCTTCTTGACAAAGGAGGCCAGGTATTTCCTTATGCTCACTGAAGATTGTCCCTCGCTGCACTGCATTCAGCGGACTTGGAGAGCAGTGTTACGTAGGTAGAAGGGGTGGGAGGGGGACATTTCATAGTACAATTGTTGAACTACGCCTTGGACAATATTGAAATATAGCTCTACATGGACAAAAACATATGAAGATTAATCGGAGATGCATTTATTTTCAAGCATTAATATCCCTTTAAAGGGATAGTAATACTTTGTTTTAACTTTATTTTATTTTGTACGCATTAAAAAAACATGAAGAATGATATAAGTCTTATCTCTCAAACCTTTATGGTTTAAGAGATATTCACAAGCAAAGTTTCCCCCTCCCACCCCTTTTTCCTAGTTTAAGCCATCTCTTTTCAGATGTGAATCTGGTTGTAAGACCAGACAGATTAACAGCAGGGAACTATCTTCTTTGGATGAAAAGAATGAAAGCCCTTCCCCCCTTGACAAGTTTTTCAGCTATTTCCCTTATCTTAATTGAAGATTGTCCCTCTCTGCAGTCTACCTGGGCACCTTCCTTCTGATTTGGTTGAACGGGGGGGGGGGATACTTTGCTTGTGAATATCTCTTAAACCATAAAGGTTTGAGAGATAAGACTTATATCGTTCTTCATGTTTTTTTAATGCCTACAAAATAAAATAAAGATAAAACAAAGTATTACTATCCCTTTAAGGACCAGAGTACTGTGAGAATTTGTTGGAGACCTCTCTACCATTTTAAAGGATAAAAAGCCCCAATCAGTGGTAATAAATTGCTCAAATCAAGGGAAGTTTGTACGTGTCTCCAACAATGCAGTTGTTTTGACTCCTGAATTGCCTTGGTTCTTCTTAAAGGCATACTAATAGTTCATTTTATATTTATTTTATATCATAGCGATTAAAAAAATTTAAACAACAATGTAATTCTTATCTCTCAAACCTTTATTGTTTGAGAGATATACCTTTCTAAAGTTACGTCTTCCTGGCAGTTTCACAGAAGTCAGTGCATAGCTGACGGCTGCAGAATGTGGTCAATTGACCGGACAGAGGCCCTTCATTGGAACGGTCTACAAAGTGTGCTTGCAAACCAGTGTGCATGCTATGTATATTAAAATGCAGAAAATTAGAATTTCAAAGTCTGGTCTTTTGCATTTCTGCCCCAAGATTGGTTAACTCCAAAATCTCCAGAAGATGGTGTTATAACAAAAATACATAATTTTATTTTAATCTCTTAAAAACCATGTAATACTGTATTAGCTTAGGTAGCTAGAGGCCTCAAGTAAAATGGTACATCGTTAATATGAATTCACCAACCAGGATTACAATACTGAATGGGCCACAATCTGTTTTCTTGGGGTTTTTTTAATATAACATACTTGCACTTTTTTAATGACACACAGACAAGAAAAAAATGTAGATGATAAATAACATTTTGGAAAGAAGACAACCCATTTCATGAAATAAGTGAATATTTGACTTTCTACCCCTAGCCCATATGCACACATGTTTGCAGAAAATGGTACTAAAGGGAATAAATATGTCTTTTTTTTATATTTCTTCAAGATACTGCAATTTTTGAAAACTTTAATTTCCTACTGTATTCGTTAGCAGCTCCTGTTCTGAGATAAATGACACCTGGTTAATAAGAGCTGACATAATTTGTGTCCGAATCACAAAACTACTGTAACCATAATCTGTTTTATTTTATTTTTTATTTATTTTGCGGCTAGAGAGAGGATGAAAAGGTAGACAAGATATACAATTTGCAAATTTGCAAGATAATTAGCTGTATCAGTGATGCAATGATGGGTCGCTTGCTTTTTTACCCATAGTTTGTAGAATTTGGCACTATAGGAAAATATATATTTGTTTACATTCCTTCTGCTTAAAAGGTGGTAAAATATTTGAAAAATACAGAATGTTCTAATGCATTCAGCACCTATTGAAAGCCTGAGAAAAACTGTACCATATTGATGTTTATTCACATATTGTAGGAAGTGCCCTAAACTACAGCTGTCACATACCTTTTGTGTAGTTGTCTACCTTCACTAAACTGGTCATGACAATTTTGGACATAAAGAAGAGGTAGACAAGGCATAACAATTTGGAAAGTAACTTTCTAGGAGACATATTGGGAGATGTCCTAAGCAGATCTGGAGGTTATGTTGAGGATGTCTCCAAAGGTTTTCTTAGCATCCGCGTGGTTATAGCATTTGTTAGCTTTTTATTATCTCAGTTTAGAGAAATATAAAGGGCTATCCAATAATCTAAAGAGGCACAATGTTGGAGCGAATCAATTGCAACACAGGGGAGAAATGAATACTCCTAATCATTTTAATGGGGCTTTTAACACACCTTGAACTTAGAAAAGTCTCCAACACATTGCAATGAAATACTCTGGAGACTCCCTTAGCATTCAATACGTTAAAAGTCCTATTTAACCAGTGAGAGTTTGGGGAATGTTTATTTGTAAAACGAAAATTAATTTTAATTTTGGATTTATGTGAAGATTATTAGGGAGTCTTCAGTTTGCATATTGCTATATGTTGAGCGTACTCTTTAACTCTGGAGGCTTTTAAAGGCACATGCACTTCTTTTCATCTACTATTCAGGAAAATGGTGTTGTAGTTCATTGATGTAGCTTTTTGGAGTGGCTGAACTCCTTATGGTGTGAATGTTTATTTGTTCCTGATAGTGCAGCTTGTTTTTTCTACCTGCTTATCTTATTGAATTCACCATAAATCTAGTATTTGTAGTTTTCCATCCTAAGCTTTTTCTGTGTTTGCTTAATACAGGTCTGAAAGAGTTATCCCCTCCACCTCTCAATTTGAAACGTCTCAGTAAGGAAACATTGGCAATAGAACCCATCCTCATTATAATATCACCAGGAGCAGATCCGTCCCAGGAATTACAGGAGCTCGCTAGTGCAGAAATTGGGAGAGAGTGCTACCATGAGGTGAGTCTGTGTCTGAATGTGAGTCATGCTTTGGATATGATGCAGGAGATAAAAGATGGGCAGTTGTGGAGCAAAACAATTCACACACACAGGACAAAGTAAGCCTCCCAAAAAATACCCATTGATTTGAATGGGAATTCTAACCCCTTGAATGTTAGAGAGGTTTCCAACACATTGCAAAGCAACACGTAGGAAACCTTTCTAGTATTCAAATGGCTAAACATAGATACCATTCGGCCATCTAGTCTGATCATTTTCCTACTGTAAAAACATCAAACCTTATTTGGTTCTTGGTCTTGTCTTGTGTTAAGGACAGCCTTATGCCTATCCCATGCATGCTTACATTCTGTCACTGTATTAATGTCCACCACTTCTGCTGGTAGGCTATTCTACTCATCTACTACCCTCTCAGTGAAGTAAAGCTTTCTTACATTACATCTAAACCCGTGTCCCTCTAGTTTGAGACTATGGTCTCTTATCCTAACATTTTTACTCCTTTGAAATGTACTTCCGTCCTGCACTTTGTTGAATCCCTTCATGTATCTGAATGTTTCTGTCATATCCCCTCTCTCTCTTCTCTCCTCCAAGCTATACATGTACGGATCCTTTAGTCTGTCCTGATATTTCTTTTCCTGTAAACCAGTCACCATTTTAGTAGCCCGTCTCTGAATTTTCTCTGGAGTAATATCCTTCTGGAGATGGCGTCTCCAGTACTGTACATAATACTGTAGGTGAGGTTTAACTAGAGATCTGTAGAGTGGCATTGCCACGTCCCTTTTTCTGCTATTAATGCCCCTAGCTATACAACCCAGCACCCTGCTTGTATTCCTCACCGCTTTATTAAATTGCCTTGAAGACCTTTTGCAATATCACTAATAAAAATATTAAAAAGAATGGGCCCCAGTACAGATCCCTGAGGTTCCCCACTAATAACACGACCTTCGTCCAGATATTCTACTTTGACTACCACCCTCTGTCTCCTCTCAATCAGCCATTGGCTTATCCATTTAACTATTTTTTTACATCCAGACCCACACACTGAGATTTATTAATGAATCTTCTATGAGAGACAATGTCAAATGCTTTACTGAAATCTAGCTAAACTATATCAACTGCCCCCCAGTCTATTAATTTAAAAGTCCTATTATAATTAATGGCCATTTTTCCTTGTCCCCTGTAGTGGGTATTTTGACCCCAGAATAAGGTGATTTGGCTTTAAAAGGGAACTGTCACTCCTTAGGTATATCCTTCTCTTAAATTAAATGCCACATATTTCCAGGACAGGAGCATTTAATACATGGGCATATCTGGTGTTCACCAGGGGCCTCACCTTTTGTTCCCTTCAGTCCCACTTTTACAGGAAAGAACCAATTTAATCCTTTGTTCAGATGGTCAGGTAGGAGTGAGGCTGTTCTGTGTGACCGCTTTCCCACCAATAGGAAGGGAGGAACAGATGGAAGATTACAAATAACTCTAAAACGATCCTACATATCTACCGATATTTTGGGGGTCTCCATTCACATTTTTCTCCAGGTGCCTCAGAGGCATCTTAAATCTGCCCTGTACTAGAGTTTATTTACCGTTAATAGGGTTTTTATCTCCTTATAGGGCAATAAAGAGTAACTAGAAGCAGCCATTCATACTAAAACACATATTGTCATCCTTTATTGCCAAAAAAACAAACTTTTGAAAATAAGAAGATAAAGTGTATGTATAACACTTTTAAACTTCTAAATGTGAGAGGGATAAAATACATTATTTCTCAATGCATTGTGCACCCTTCTGACACTCAAAGGGTTAATAAAATTGCTTATAAAGTGTTCCATCCCAGGGGCAGGTGAGTTTTCTTCCCCTCGGTGTTTGCTGAATGACAGCTGTACAATATAATGGTAAACAACTGCCAATCTACTGGAAATGGTAATACCCATCATTATAAATTGTTTCAGTAATTTTTGGTTCTATAAAATCATAAGATTGCATCCTGAACACATCAAAAAGGCGACAGGGGATGTACACTTTTTAAAGCATTTATTCAGCCCAACTTATTTTTGTCTGTAATTGCACGTTTAATGGTCTTTTGCAGAAAGCAAATGACGTGTGGAAGTCAACTGCACCAATGGGGGAGGGGAGTAGACAACACTTCCCTTTGAGTTAAGTGAGGCCGGAGACCTCTGTATCAGTCATTGGCCAAAATCTCCATTTAAATCAACAGGAATTTGGGGATGATGTTATCTGGCCCCTGCGGTGCAGTTGGTTTGCCCCACAATCTTTTGCTTTGTGTCTATGGTAAATAGGTTTAATTCTGGAGCAAAACTGCTTCACTATAGGGATAAATAAGAATTCCCCAAATGTCCATTCGTTTAATGGGTCTCTTAACCCCTTCAATGTTAGAGAGGTCTCCACCACTTCTCTCTCTTGCATTCAAAGGGTTAATTACCCAATTAAATCACTTGGAATCTTCATTTATTCTCTTTGGTGGAACTGGATTATCTTCTTGAATAAAGTCTTAGGTCCTGGATTACATTGCAGTTATTAACTTTATCAAGGATTTTTCTATGCCAGGGACATCCATTTTTTTTTTTAGTTGTGGGCAATATGGTCAGAAAGCCATAAGTGTGAGGGCTGCATTGTTTTATTATTTCATTTTATTGATAATTGATTATAGCCTTTCAACTATTCCTAAGATATAGATTTAGTGACACTGATATTTAACAGGCCTCTGTTCCTGAACAGTAAGGTACTGGCAGGCACGGGGTTCGGTCTTATAGACAACTTGTTCATGCATGTTACTTAGATAAAAAAATATATGTACCCTGGGGTCAGACGGACCGCATTTGCCCATGGGCTGCATGTTGGACACCCATGACAATTCTCCATAGTGAAACCACTTATCAATTGCTTTGTAATCTAGGCCTAACTTAGCTGTAAATGCCTCTATAAGCAAAATCTAATTTTAACTTAAATTTTAAAAAATCCAAACATTTTAATCCTTTGTGTGACAAAAAGGCATACAACCTGAGTTGCTTACTTCTCTGGCACACAAAAGGGTAAATGGATTTTCTAAGGTAGTGGGAACACGTCGACTCAGGGCCCATTAACAGGACAGAACTTGAGGATCTTCCAAAATCCTCAAAACAGTTTAGTTAATCAGAGGCTGAGACTTCGGATTCTCTTACCCATGCTCTAGCAGTAAGTCCTGGCCTGTTAATAGGCCCTGAGGGCATGGATTGAGAACCATTGATCTAAGACAGCGGTTTTCATCTGTAGTCATCAGGGGCCACTATCAGGCCAGGACTTGAGCATTTCCATCCTTAAAGGGATAGTAATGTTTCATAATAAAAGTAGCTCTAATTAATCATCATAGTATTTGGACTTTGGAGAGTGTTATTTCAATTCTGTCGGAGTTGTAGTTCAAGAGTAATTCAATGGCAAAGTCTCCCCCTCCCGCCCATTTTACTGATGTAACCACTGTTCAGCCAGATCAGAAGGGAGATGCCCAGGTAGACTGCAGAGAGGGACAATCTTCAATTAAGATAAGGGAAAAACCTGAAAAGCTTGTCAAGGTGGGCAGGGCTTTCATTCTTTTCATAGAAAGAAGATTGTCCCCTGCTGTTATCTGTCTGGTCTTACAACCAGATTCCACATCTGAGAAGAGATGGCTTACACTAGGAAAAAGGGGCGGGAGGGGAAACTTTGCTTGTGAATATCTCTCAAACCATAAAGGTTTGAAAAATAAGACATATCGTTCTTCATGTCTTTTTAATGCCTACAAAATAAAATAAGGTAAAACGAAGTATTACTATCCCTTTAAGCACAGATGAATTAATCAAAATGAATGAACCACTGATAGATCCCTGAGTCCAGCCTCTTAGTGGTCCAGGAGTAAGGTGACTAGATATCATTTTAGAAGCAGGATGCCTTCGATAAACATGCGCTGGATGGTTGTACTGATTCCTGTCTTTCATAAGCTTCCTGCATTTAAAGAGACATCTGGTCACCTTATGCAGGAGGGTGAGAGTTTATAATCCCTGATGAGTCTAAATTACTGCATCTCAATCTGGGTTCTGTGGAACCCCGAGTTCCTTGGGGAAGTACAGTGGGTTCCACAGAATAAACTCAAGCAGTGGAGGACGCGGAACACACCTGGGGTGTGACTAGTTCCCTGACTGCCAATTTGTTCAAAATGTTACATTTTCTGTAAAATTTGTCTTATAACGAGATAAATAATTTAGGTCCATCTGAACAAAGAAAAACAAGAGCAATTTTGGGGCAAAAAAATTGCACTATAGAGAAGAACTAAAAAAAAAATCCCATTGTCTAAATGGGGCTTTTAAACAAACACACACGCCCTTCTGTCATTGTTTAAGAGCGAGCATTTTCAGTCAGTCTTGAATGTTATGTCCATGGAGGCCGACACGACCGTTCTTGGCAGTTTTTCATATTGAAGCAAGCTAAGTGTATGATCTTCCTTATCTATTTAATGACATCCATGACTGACTGATATCTCTGGAAACAAGGCAAATTTGATAGTGGCAATTAGGAGGGAGGGAAAGAAGAGGGAGATTATTATTAGGATGTGTTACTTCTCCTTTAAAAGGACTGGTAGTGGTATCACAAGTGATATCCTCCCCTGCAGCTTTTTTCTCTTCTTCCCACTTCTCCTATTCATATTCCTTCAATTAAAATTATTTAGAAAAAAGTTCTTCACTCTGTGATCCTTAACCCTTTGAATGCTAGAAGAGTATGTAACGCGTTGCTTTGCAATGCGTTGCGTACCCCTCTGGCACTCAAAGGGTTAAAGATTTAAGATTACAATGTGCAGTGAGCAGATTTTGAGGTCCTGTGGTCCTGCCAGCAACTGTCATGTCCACATCCATTGACATGAAATTCAGGACTGATTGTAGATGATACCCCTTGAATACAGGCAACATTCATAGGCCTCATTAACATTTCCCCCGTTAGTAAGAAAAGTGGATTGTTATTATTAACCCTTTAAGAAACTGAGTGGTGTGCAAAACATTGCTATAAAATACATGCTTGCATCCTGGTCTTTAAAGGGTTAAGCAATATTAGATTTCCTTGAATAGATTAATTAAGGTTAGTACCTCATTAACTCTTTGAGTGCCAGGGTATGTGCAGGGAAGAGGGTACAATACTTTTTGCTGCATCTCTACATTCTAGTGGCTGTTATTATCTTATTTACCTCCGTGTCTTTGCAGGTGGCCATGGGTCAGGGCCAAGCGGATTTGGCTATACAGAGCCTGCGGGAATGTGCACGAGAAGGCGAATGGCTCTGTCTAAAGAATCTGCACCTAGTCATCTCTTGGCTTCCAGTCTTGGAAAAGGCAAGTCGGCCCTTTATTAAGATTATCTAAATAGAAATGCTTCACTTGCACGTATTACATAATTCTAAACATTGAAAAAGGAGAAACTATGATCTCTGGAAAAACAAATTTTGTGGAGTCATTGCAGAGAAAATGTAATAGAGCAGGGTTAAATGTGCCATGTGACAGGATAATTGATTATAAATTGGCTGCAGGACATTACGTAGTAGTATTTCTTTTGGATGCAACAAGGGCCTTACAGCAATGCCAAGAATGTTCAAGGCTTTGGTCTATAAACAGCAGGGTACTTAACCTTATGCGTGCCGGGGGGATTGCTTTCTTCAAAATAGGCTTTTTGCACTAAACTTTTTGGAATCTTGTCCAATATGTTTCTTACCATTTGCTGGCTGCAGTTTCCATGTTTCTTTATGCTATTGGCCATGGCTTTACTGCAAATTAGTTACTCTGTGGGAAAGCGTATAGTCCCTATCAAGGCAGAGTTTACAGGAAGGGAAAAAATTATTTGATCCCTTGCTGATTTTGTACGTTTGTCCACTGACAAAGAAATGATCAGTCTATAATTTTAATGGTAGGTTTATTTGAACAATGAGAGACAGAATAACAAAAAAAAATCCTGAAAAACACAATTCAGAAAAGTTATAAATTGATTTGCATTTTACCGAGTGAAATAAGTATTTGACCCCTTTGCAAAACTTGACTTAGTACTTGGTGGCAAAACCCTTGTTGGCAATCACAGAGGTCAGACGTTTCTTGTAGCTGGCCATCAGGTTTGCACACATCTCAAGAGGGATTTTGTCCCACTCCTCTTTGCAGATCCTCTCCAAGTCATTAAGGTTTTGAGGCCCGAGGGTGACGTTTGGCAACTGGAACCTTCAGCTCCCTCCACAGATTTTCTATGGGATTAAGGTCTGGAGACTGGCTAGGCCACTCCAGGACCTTAATGTGCTTCTTCTTGAGCCACTCCTTTGTTTCCTTGGCCGTGTGTTTTGAGTTATTGTCATGCTGGAATACTCATCCATAACCCATTTTCAATTCCCTGACTGAGGGAAGGAGGTTCTCGCCCAAGATTTGACGGTACATGGCCCAGTCCATAGTCCCTTTGATGCGGTGAAGTTGTCCTTTCCCCTTAGCAGAAAAACACCCCCAAAGCATAATGTTTCCACCTCCATGTTTGACGGTGGGGATGGTGTTCTTGGGGTCATCGGCAGCATTCCTCCTACTCCAAACACGGCAAGTTGAGTTGATGCCAAAGAGCTTGATCTTGGTCTAATCTGACCACAACACTTTCACCCGGTTCTCCTCTGAATCATTCAGATGTTCACTGGCAAACTTCAGACGGGCCTGTACATGTGCTTTCTTGATCAGGGGGGCCTTGCGGGCGCTGCAGGATTTCAGTCCTTCACAGCGTAGTGTGTTACCAATTGTTTTCTTGGTGACTATGGTCCTAGCTGCCTTGAGATCATTGACAAGATCCTCCCATGTAGTTCTGGGCTGATTTCTTCACCGTTCTCATGATCATTGAAACTCCACGAGGTGAGATCATGCATGGAGCCCCAGGCTGAGGGAGATTGACAGTTATTTTTTGTTTCTTCCATTTGCGAATAATTGCACCAGCTGTTGTCACCTTCTCACCAACCTTCTTGGTGATGGTCTTGTAGCCCATTCCAACCTTTTGTAGGTCTAGACAGCTCTTTGGTCTTGGCCATGGTAGAGAGTTTGAAATCTTATTGACTGATTGCTTCTGTGGACAGGTGTCTTTTATACAGGTAACAAGCTGAGATTAGAAGCACTCCCTTAAAGAGAGTGATCCTAATCTCAGCTTGTTACCTGTATAAAAGATACCTAGGAGCCAGCAATCTTGCTGATTGATAGGGGGCCAAATACTTATTTCACTCAGTAAAATGCAAATCAATTTATAACTTTTTTTAAATGCGTTTTTCAGGATTTTTTTGTTGTTATTCTGTCTCTCACTGTTCAAATAAACCTACCATTAAAATTATAGACTGATCATTTCTTCGTGAGTGGGCAAACATACAAAATCAGCAGGGGATCAAATAATTTTTTCCCTCACTGTAGATCTGAGACTTCCCTAAGCAAAAGCCTCCATAGTGCCTTTAACTCCACCCATGGCCACACACACCCTCTCCTCGTAAGACCCCACCTCCTATTGCATTCTACTTTAGCTTGGTACAGAGAATAATATTTATAAGAGGGCTGTTCAAGTTCAGTCCTCAAAGGCTGCCAACAGGACAGAATAAGGATTTCCCTGATTAAGCACAGGTGAGTCAGTCACAATGATTGAGCCACTGATTAAAGGGATAGTAATACTTCGTTTTAACTTTATTTTATTTTGTAGACATTAAAAAAACATGAATAATGATATAAGTCTTATCTCTCAAACTTTTATGGTTTAAGAGATTTTCACAAGCAAAGTATCCCCCTCCCCACTACCTCCCCTCAGAGCCATCCCTTTTTCCATGCGGAACACTACGTCCCCTCAGATCCTTCCATTTTTCCATATGTAACACTACGTCCCCTCAGATCCCACCCCTTTTCCATCCGTAACACTACCTCCCCTAAGATCCTTCCCTTTTTCCATGCGTAACACTACCTCTCCTCAGATCCTTCCCTTTTTCCATGCGTAACACTACCTCCCCTCAGATCCTTCCCTTTTTCCATGCGTAACACTACCTTCCCTCAGATTCTTCCCTTTTTCCATGCGTAACACTACCTCCCCTCAGATCCTTCCCTTTTTCCATGCGTAACACTACCTCACCTCAGATTCTTCCCTTTTTCCATACGTAACACTACGTCCCCTCAGATCCGGCCCTTTTTCCATGCGTAACACTACCTTCCCTCAGATCCTTCCCTTTTTCCATACGCAACACTACCTCCCCTCAGAGCCTTCCCTTTTGCCATACATAACACTACGTCCCCTCAGATCCTTCCGTTTTTCCATACGTAACATTGAGTCCCCTCAGATCCCGCCCTTTTTCCATATGTAACACTACCTCCCCTCAGATCCTTCCCTTTTTCCATGTGTAACATTACCTCCTCTCCGATCCTTCCCTTTTTCCATGCGTAACACTGCCTCCCCTCAGATCCTTCCCTTTTTCCATACGTAACATTACGTCCCCTCAGATCCCTCCCTTTTTCCATGCATAACACTACCTCCCCTCAGATCCTTCCCTTTTTCCATACGTAACACTACCTCCAATCAGATCCTCCCCTTTTTCCATACGTAACACTACCTCCCATCAGATCCTCCCCTTTTTCCATGAGTAACACTACCTCCCCTCAGATCCTTCCCTTTTTCCATATGTAACACTGCGTCCCCTCAGATCCCACCGTTTTTCCATGCGTAACACTACCTCCCCCTCAGATCCTTCCCTTTTTACATACGGAACACTATGTCCCCTCAGATCCCGCCCTTTTTCCATATGTAACACTACCTCCTCTCAGGTCCTTCCCTTTTTCCATAAGTAACACTTCCTCCCCTCAGATCCTTCCCTTTTTCCAGTCTGGTGATTGTGTCTGTAAACCACCCTTTTTGGTGTTTCACAAGGATAAGGCGGTGCTTCGCACCTCTCAGGAGTTTCTCCCGAAGGTGGTTTCGGAGTTCCACATCAATCAGGAGATTGTGGTGCCCTCTTTCTGCCCTGACCCCGCCTCTGACAAGGAGAGGGATCTCCACTTGTTAGATATGGTGTGTTGTCTCAAGTTTTATGTTCATCGCACTGAGTCTATCAGACAATCAGACACGTTGTTCGTCATTCCTGAGGGTCCTAGGGCAGTAAGATCTGCATGCAAGGTGACTATTGCTTCTTGGATAAAGTCCACAATTCGTTAGGCTTACAAGCTGAGGAAGAAGCCTGTCCCTTTCAGGGTCACGGCTCATTCTACTCGATCTGTTGGGGCCTCTTGGGCTTACAATAATCAGGCCTCTGCTGATCAGTTGTGCAAAGCTGCTACTTGGTCATCTGTGCACACCTTTTCGAGGCATTACCGTGTTGATGTGCTAGCATCAGCTGACACCAGCTTTGGGAGGAAAATCCTGGAGGCAGTTTTGCCTGTCTAGGATTTTCTTCAGTTCTTGGTGCTTCTTTCACTTTTAAGCCCCGTTGGCTCTATTTCAGTGTGCTGTGTAACAGTTGGAGTGTTGTTACCCCTGTTCAGTGTCAGTTGACATTTCATTGTTTGTTGGGCTATGTCTGATCTGATGGTTCATATCTACTCTGGTGACTTTGGGGCCCTTGCGCCTGGTCCTTGCCTTACTTCCCGCCTGTGGGAAACTCAATGGTTGGACATCCCAGAGTTACCAGTAACCTGTATTGGACGACAGAGAAAAGAGGATACTTGGCTCTCCTGTGGCAGACTGTGGGGGTCCTTAGGAGTCATGCTCACAGGAGTCTTCTTTCCCTTCTACTATCTAGTCAATAGTTAGTGTCTCAAATCTTTATGGAGTTGGTTGGCTAGCTGCAGCCAAGGAGGGAAGTTAGGCTCCACCCCTGCATACAATTCTAGAATTGTTCCTGCCTACTTAAAGGGGCGGATCGCCTACCCGAAGTTACCATTAACCTGTATGAACTAAGAGAAAAGGATATAAGAGGTAAGACTAAAATCCTCTTTTATTTGTCCTCTATGGTGCAGTTAATTTACTCCATGATAACTCCAGTTTGCTTGTACAAATATGGGCCCTAAATATATCAGCTCGCTGTGATGATTGAATTGTACTCAACGAGGACCTTGTCTAGATTCAGTCGCAGCACAGTGTGTGGTAAAACTGGCCCAGCACAGATGTTACTTAGAATAAAGGGACACATTTTACCACTCAATAAAGGTTACTTTATCAAAAGCTGTTTACATTGCAAACAAATGGCTATTACATATACACACTTTCTCTTTAAAGGTATAGTAATATTTATAATAAAGTGCAGCTCAGAATCTTCTGTATTCTATTTTTAGCACATCCTATATAATAATTCGCTAGAAAGTTTGTAATTACGCAGTCATGCGCAGTAGAGACTGCTGCGCGTGCTGCAGTCATGCACAGTAAAGACTGCCCATGACGAGGCTGATGCAGAGCGGGACGCTCTGAAGAGTGTCCCGCTCAGTATCAGCAGCTGCGCAGGCAATCTTTACTGAGCATGACTTCACCGCGACCAGCTGGCAGTGGCACTGTGACCCGTGTAACGGACTCTTCAACTAGTCTTATATAAATTAGTTAAATAGAATCAGAGCCTGGAGATCAGTGTAAAAATAGTTTTGGTTGCCTTAAATTCAACCAGTGCAGCAAAATATATGTCTGGGGTTAGCTGGTAGAGTGGACTTGACGTCATTTAGGATCAGTCTAATATGTACGTGGAAATTTCTAATCTGTAATGGCACTAGAAATGGGATGCTCTTGAGAGGTGACTAGCCATAGAACAGGAAGCATTGCTTTTATTCTTTCCCAGAACCTCTTACATACTTTGGCATGAGTATATGGCTTGGTAGTACCACCTTTGCAACCTTCCAATTGCTCCTTTAACTTTTTTTTTAATAAAATGCATATCTTAATTGAATGCTATCATCAATATGCACTCTTTACCTTGATATAAACAATTTGTTTAAAGTACACCCTACTACAGTGTTTTTTTTCTGTAGTTTTCTGGTTCTTGTGTACATTATCAGTAGTAGTCAGGAGGACTTCAGGAAATTCAAAGCTGGGGCTGATTTTAAGAGATAGTAATGTCCAAAAAAACCTCAGTATAGTATTGTTCATTGTAATCCTATATAATAATTTGCTAAAATGTGTGTAACGACGCAGTCATGCTCAGTAGAGACTGCCCGTGATGAGGTTTATACAGAGCGGAGCACTCTGAACGAGCATCCAGCTCTGTATCAGCCGAGGCGCGGGCAGTATCTACTGAGCATGACTGCCCCGCAACCTGTTGGCAGTATCACTGTGGCCCATGTAACAGCCTCTTCAACTAGTAACACTATATTTCAATACTAATAGGCTTGTAGTTCAACTGCAGTTGAATCCAAAAGGATCCCCCCCCGCGCGCGTCACTCTACCTCTGCTGTTTCATATGGAGCCTGGTGGGGGACAATCTTCAGTAAGCATAAGGAAAATCCTGCCCTCCTTCGTCAAGAGGGACAGGGTTTTCCTTATACTTACACAAAAAAAGACAGAACCAAAGAGAAGAAACCCTGATACCGCAGCACACCTACACATGCTAAATACTGTGTAATAACGGTTATATAATAATTAAAAATTCTGTACCATCAAAATATTGGAAATACCACAATCAATAAAACCTAACTTTTATTTAATAAAAATTAAAAATGAACAAAATTCCTAGAAACTCATCAAATGTCTCAATCACCTAAACATAGTAGACAGGGAATTGACCAGAAAACTGCTGGATTATTTCCTATTTAATGTATATTATACTGCAATCAATATTGCCTAGTCAACATTCATGTTACTAATATTAAATCCAACAAAATCTGGTCACTAAAATAGTATACCGCCGGGGCATCATCCGGCTTGCCACAAATGTATATCGTATAAATTGCCACACTATAAGCAGCTTAACCTCGTGGTGTCATAACACACAATAAAAACATTAAACAGGAGATCGACTAGCACTCTGCCGGATCAGTTTCCTAATTGTCATGTGCATTCAGTACTAAGATCAGCACTGCCAAATTTTTGAACATATATATATATATATATATATATATATATATATATATATATATATATATATATATATATATATATATATGAGATGTTACATCAAGGATCTGGCCATTTAATAGCAGAGGGTTTATTGGTGTACTGCCGGGGCTTTTTCCGGCTTGCCAAAAGAGCTACTAACTAATGTAATAATCAGTACCTCAAAATCTAGCGCTAATTGCACATAACAAAAAACAGGAAATTAACCAGCGCTCTGCCGGATTATGGTCCTAGTCACTATGTATATAAATTTCTCACTGGTTATCTCAGCATATGTATCTTTGTAATGTAACAACGAGGATGTCGCTACTTAGTTGCTCACAATTATCGATGTACTGCCAGGGCTTTATCCGGTTTGCCACAGACGTTCCCGAGTTGTATAAATATCAGTGCCTCAAAATCCAAATAATTGTTCCCATCAGACAACCATAATCAGCATTACTAAATTATAATGCTGAAATGGTAATGCCCTATCATAAACACTATTACCGGGGCAAATCCGGCTTGCCACTATATCTAAATCACGGACCTAATGTATCCAGGTACCGGGGCACATTCCGGCTTGCCAAAGACCTGCCTAATACTCAAATCTAATCAAAGTAGATCCTATACACCTCAGTGTCAGGATCTACTTAATATAGATACCGGGGCATGATCCGGTTAGACAAAATATGATCTCACGCCCTATTCTGATCCTACTATGAAACATATCCACTCGACCCTAAATAATTCGTACCGGGGCATATCTGGCTTGCCATAAATACACAACTCACTGCTATAGTATCCTATCGCTATTAGATGGAAATCTAATCCCTGTCAAGGTGAAAGACAACAAAAATTAGATAAAAAAGAAAGAGTGCGACGCGCGTTTCGTATTAGAACTTCTTCACAGCATAATCAGTCAATTTTTATTAAATAACAGTTAGGTTTTATTGATTGTGGTATTTCCAATATTTTGATGGTACAGAATTTTTAATTATTATATAACCGTTATTACGCAGTATTTAGCATGTGTAGGTGTGCTGCGGTATCAGGGTTTCTTCTCTTTGGTTCTGTCTTTTTTGTGTAACTTAATTTCCCTGAAGCACCCTACTGAGCAGACTGTGTTCATTATAAGGTTTGGGGTATTTACTCAAAGAGCGCGTGGGTATTTTCTTTGTTCTTTTCCTTATACTTATTGTGTGAAGAGTGTACCTCTCTGCGATCTGTCCGGTCTCACGACCAGATTCCACAACTGAGGAAGGAGGCCAGAAGGGGAGGGAGAGGGATCCTTTCAGATTCAATTGCAGTTTAACTACAAGCCTGTTAGTATTGAAATATATAAAGCTACATGCTAAAAATAGAATAAAGAAGACTCTGAGCTTCACTTTATTATAAGTATTACTATCCCTTTAAAATGAACTAAAGTTGTACTGACAGGTCCACGTAAACCCTTTGAGTGTCAGAACAGCAACCAGCACACTGCTTTGCAATGCATTGCATTGCAAGTGTTAGAGGAGATGATGAAAAATGTTGTATGGGGATATCGATCAAGGCAACAATTCTAGAACTTCAGAATATTTATCAAAGAAAGAAAATCCCATTCATGTCAGTGCGGGTCTCTGTGGTCTGCTTTGTGATGTCATCTGACTACAGACTGATCTGATCTGATGTGGTTATGGTTGGATATACATAACTTGAACAATATTTTGAATGTTGGGTCACCCAATTTGGCATCAGCAGGAGCAGGTCGATTAAAAGGTAATTATACCCTTAGATATAATTGAATAGGGAATTATAATATAGTAAACAGCAAAAAGTATTCAAATGATAAAGAGAAAATTATATAAACTATCTAAAATGCTCCATAGCAAGAGACATACCAAACTCTATCTTGTCTATTAACCCTCTGATTGCCAGAGGGGTAAGCAAAGCATTGCTCTGCAATGCATTGCATACCACTCTGGAACGCAAAGGGTTAAATCAATGTGAAGTGCAAACCCCCCCCCCCATCCCATGCTACATCTAGTTTGCTTCAGTATTACCCATATACATAGGCGTACTAGACCTCCTGTCTATCATTAGTCAATGATTTCATATGTTCACAAATAAATGAACACAGTAAATGTCTTCTTGGCATCTTTTCCAGTTATCATAAAATCTCTGCACTGCTGTTTTCAGTAGTTTTTGTTGCTTTTCATGTAGCTTGTCAAGATAGATTGTGGAACAAAGAATATATTATAGAGAGAACAACTAGACACGGTTATACAACTGAAAATAGGCTGTTGCCTCTGGTTTCCATTCAAGCACAAGCGAGTGTCTAGGAAATGTATTAAAGATGTTTTTTATTTCTTTTGAGGTCTTTTAATATGTATTAATACATTTTAGTTAGAAAGTGTTTTACCTGCAAGAATACAGTATTTCTCATATTTTCAAGTATGTCCTGAAAAACGGAAAATGCACTCTAAATGTAGAGATATATTTTGCATGCAAGGGGTTAATTTTTAATGATTTATCTTTTTATATGTTGGAGTCCACAGTGAGTGGGTAATATTTACTGAATGATAATGTACTGGTTGATTTTTATATCAAAAGTTGATAAAATGCTGCTGATTGGAGATGCCATTTCTGGTTCAGGTACAGAGTAGCTAATATCGCACCATGATAACACTATAAGGAGAACTGCTCATTGACCTCTATAACAAACATTGATGCCTATTGCTGAACTGCGAGAAAATGCCTGCCAGCCCCATGTGTATTTACAGACAGATATTTATCTATCTACATATGTTAAAAATCTGAAATACAGAGACTTTATTATAGTGCTCATTGATCAGCATTCTCCAGCCTTACACTATTAACCCTTTGAGTGCCAGAGGGGTACGCAAAACATTGCTCTGCAATGTATTGCGTACCCCTCTGGCACTCAAGGGGTTTAAACTGTTTTGTCCGCAGAAAGTAGTAGGGGCCCAGTTCTCCCTCTATTGATTTGAGCTCTGTGATGTTTTACTTGGTATATGTAGAAAAAAAGTGACTTCACATTCAGCTGGTATTTCCCTTCACCAAACAGTAATAAATAATAGAGGAAGAACTGCCCATTGATTACCATGAGAGAAATTGACATTTCCTGGGCTACAAGAAAATGGCTACCAAGAAGTGCATACCCGTGTATAAGTACAGATAGATAAAAAGTGAAAGAAATACATCTATACAGAATATCCCAATACAGTGACAGTTAATGTGCTCGTTGCAGCTTCACACTGCAAAAAATGGCTTCTGCAGAGCCTGTTTTGGTATTGTGGGGCCTTGTACTCCCTCTAGTATTTAGAACTTTGTGCTGTTCACCAAGGTGCCATGAAAATCAACTGCAACCCATTCCTTCCAGTCAAACGCACAACCAGATCTCATGTACCAATTTTTCATGCATATGATACCATAATTCATATTATAAAACAGAGACAGGCAACAGTGGCCCTCCAGTTTTTTCTACACTACAATTCTCATTACCCTCAGCCAGCCAATATGGGGGTTGTAGTATAATAACCATTGTCCGTTTTAATGCATAAAAAATACATAAGTAAATCATCATTAACCCTTTAGATACTAGAGCTGTCTCAAGCACATTACTTCACAATGTGTTGGAGATGTCTGTAGCGTTTAGTGGGGTATTTTACCCTCCCCCAGGTCTACACCAAAGCAACCCCCTCTATCAGCAACATCTTGGAATAGAAAGCCACTTGGATGTGTGACCCAGTTCAATACATAATTCTGCTTATTCAACTACATACTCTCAAGAAAATATGAGCCATTCTGGAGCAAACCAATTGAGACATGGGATAAAATAAAACGTCCCAAATTTGCCATTGATTTAAATATGTATTTTAACCCTTGTGTCAGAGAGGTATCCAACGCATTGCATTGCAATGTGTTAGAAACCTCTCTGGCACTGAAAGGGTTAACACTTTGAACACTAGAGAAGTCTCCAACACAGTGCTTGATTGTTGACCCTTGATGAATTCACACATCATTTTGCCCATTCCTACTCTTTGGAACTGGAAAACTTGATGTTCAATTTTACGTCCACAGCTCCACAGTATCAGCCACAGGGCTGAATTTGTGCCAGAGTAAATTCTGGCAACCTTTACGTTATAAACTGCACATTCACCCTTTAGATTAATATTGGATATTTAATTTAATATTTGTTCTGAATTTTTTTTTCAACGTCTGCATTTCTATAGGAATTAAATACTCTCCAACCAAAAGCCAGTTTCCGTCTGTGGCTAACTGCAGAAGTTCACCCCAAATTCACTCCAATTTTGCTGCAGTCAAGTATGAAGATTACTTATGAGGTAAGATTGTGTGTTTGTATTTGGAAGACAAAAAGACAGATGTCAAGGGACAACTTCTGGGCAACATGAATGACCGATAAATGACTGCTATAAATAATTAGCTTTAAGCATTCTGACCTGCAGCTATATTCTTCCGAGTGGGGAAAAATCAGATCAGTCTTAAGGTACTACTACAGTGAACACCATAGTGAAAAAAATATATTCCTCCACGTTTCGTTTGAACACATGGTCATAGGAGTCGGAACTGGGGTAAAACAACTACACCATAGGAGATGAATACTAATTTTCCAGATTGTCATTGATTTAAATGTGACTTTTAAACCCATTAATAGTCTCATAATGCACTGGAAACCTCTCTATGTTTTAAAGGAGCAGTAAACACACACACACACACACACACAACAACAGTCCACAGTAGAATGTTATAGTAACTGAATCATCACTTCCTGTCAGTTTGAAATTTCAGGAAGTAATGAATGTTTTATTTCCTGACAGTTTGACCTGTTATAACTTGAATAAAATGGACATCTGTGGGAGTATCCATATTTAGTCAGCAGAAAAAGTCTTATGTAACAAATGGGTTTTCCTAAGAAAAGTTTACTGGTTATTTAAAATTGTTTTTACTTCAAAGGGAATTAATATTTGTACTCTATGGTGCAGCTGGTTTCCTCCTGTTAGTTTAATTAAATCCGCCTCTAAGAGGCTTATATACTAAGAGGAACTGGAACATTTCTGGAGTATACCAACTGCACCATAGGATAGACGTTCTCAAAATTCCCATACAACAATTTCAGTCAGGAATCATACTTCAACTACATATTTCCTATCACAACCAAAACTGAAAATATTACTGAGCCCAACAACACCGTATTGTTACAACCTACAAAACCTATTTCTCTACTTCTTTTAGCATACAGCCCAAAGTAAAAAGAAGATAGCATACTGAGCATTAAGTGCGACAGAGACACTGTAACAATCTCACATCACACAGAGCATTCAATGCTGCTGAGAGACTGTAACATTGTATTGCATCACACGAAGCATTCAGTGCTGCTGAGACACTGTAACATTGTATTGTATCGCACAAAGCATTTAGTGCTGCAGAGATACTGTAAAATTGTACTACATCATACAGATCATTCAGTGCTGCAGAGAATGTAATATTGTATCACATCACACAGCTTTTGGTGCTGCAGGGAGACAGTAACATTGTATTGTATCACAATACATCACTGCAAAGAGATACTGTAACATTGTATTACATCACACAGATCAATCAGTGCTGCAGAGATACTTGAACATTGTATTGAATCATACGGATAACTCAGTGCTGCAGAGATACTGTAACATTGTATTGCATCACACAGATAATTCAGTGCTGTATATAGTCTAGCATTGCATTACATCACACAGCTTTTGGTGCTGCAGGCAGAGAGTAACAATGTATTATATAACACACAGCATTCAGTGCTGCAGAGATACTGTAACATTGTATTACATCACGTGGATCATGCAGTGCTGTAGAGATACTGTAACATTGTATTTCATCACGCAGATCATTCAGTGCTGCAGAGATACTGTAAAATTGTATTGCATCACAAAGATAACTCAGTGCTGCAGAGAATCTAACATTATATTACATTACAGCTTCTGGTGTTGCAGGGAGACCGTAACATTGCATAATATCACACATAACCTTCAGTGCTGCAGAGATACTGTAACATTTTATTACAGCACACAGAACATTCATTGCTGCAGAGAGACTGTAACACTGTAATAATTCACACAGGACTCAGTGCTGCAGAGAGATTGTAACATTGTATCACATCACACAGAGCATTCCATGCCGCAGAGACACTGTAGCATTTTATCACATCCTGCTTTGATTAATACTGAGATTCAAGTAGCTCCAAATATAGGTAATTTGCTTTATGTATTATGCACTTGAAGAATACGTGAAGTCAAAATAAAAGTTCAATATTCATTTGTGGAGCTAGTAATGCTTACATGTAAAGGGATAGTAACACTTAATGAGTAAAAAAAACTGTATATTATAGGGTTTGTGCTTCTGAATAAAACAAGGGTATTTGCACTACTGAGAGATGCTTTATTCAAATGTTATTACAGCTCAGACTTGAAATTAAGTGCAGTATCACAGTGGCCTGGAATTTTACAGTGGTGCTGTTGCTACACCACCCTATGTACGGCTCTGGTCAGCTGGCCATAAACCTCCATAGGATGGTGTAGCAACATCTACACCATACAATTTCAGGCCACTCTGATACTGCAATTAACAATTTCAAGTTTGAACTGCAATACCCTTTGAATAAAACACATCTCCACCGTGTTTTATTCAGGAGGATAAACCCTACAATATATAGTTTTTAACATATTATGTGTTACTTTCCCTTTAAGTTAATTTAAATCTATTTAAATATATTCTACGCAGTAAAAACTTTTATCATTTTTTATTTCTGTTTTGTAACTTATGGCTTTTTCTGCTAAGCAACACAAGGGCACTCACTTGATGGGAAGTTTTTCATTTAAATCTTATTACAGCTCAAACTTTTTTCTTATATTTAACTGTAATTTTATTTTATAAATTCTAGGTTTTTACTTTTCCTATAGATGACCATGACCACTCAGTGTAAAAAAAAAAGCAGATGTTTAAGCTGTAATGACATTTGAATGAAAACTCTACCAGCAGCAGGAAACCCCTTTGTTTCATCCAGTTTTCCACTTTCTCTAATAACAGCTTCTTCTGTAGAGATGAGCTGCTCAATAGACAAATGGAGCTAGGGCTGCCATTACAACCCTACCCAGTGCTTATATATAGTGGAAGTTAGTGGGAAATTACTGCATCCAGAGCAATAAATGTGAGGCAATTGTAGATGTTCCAGACAGTTAACCAGGTCATCTATTTTACTACAATTATAGTTTCAAAACTGCAGATTTTCACACTTTGACTGATGTCACTGTCTTAAATGTGGCAGAATAGATTAAACCCTATGAGTGCCAGAGAGGTATGCAACACATTGCTTTGCAATGCGTTGCATTCCCCTCTGGCACTCAAAGGGTTAAACGAAGTTATATTTAGGGTTTACTTTCTCTTTAAATGGGAGATTTAACTCCTTTCTAACAATGTATGTAATTAAAGCACCTTTTAAATCAACTGAAAGGTGACATGACAAACTCACCCGGATCAACATATCTAGCCTGCCATACATGCTTTACAAGCAGTTTCCTTGCATCATTACACTATAAAATTAGAGCATTTGAGATGGAAAGTGGAAGAGCGGATGGGGGGAAAACAGAGTCTTCTGAAGTCTTATGAGTCTTTGAAGAGAGCTGACCAGGGTTATTCTGTAATGTAATATTCAACATAATTAAGAGATTCAGTACCAGTGTTAATTAAGAACACTTTCGATCTAATTATTTTATTTTTCATAAGTCTGTTCCAAGGTAACTAGATGGCTCTGCAGTGACCCTCTCTTTCAAGAAGCTTGCTGGGATTTGTTGTAATGTTTCTTTGTAAAGTACAATATTTATAATTTCTTTACAAGATTGAGAAAAGGACTTTTTGCAGTTTCATGCTATAGCAAGTCTACGAGGCATGATAATATGGGTGTTTTCCCATTCAATTGGGTTAGTAAATAAGGCTCTAATGCTGATAGGTCTGCATTTATTACTAAAATAAACTCTGAAGTACCATTTTGTGCCTTAGTTTGTTGGACTGTTTTAAAAATGTCTTTAACTTGGTGTGTTTAAATGTAAAATACTTTGCAGAGATGTGTCTGTTATTACTTAATGTCTTAGAGGAATCAACTAAGAATAGTTGGGAAAAGTAAGAATCCCTTTGTCTGTCCTTTTTTCATATTGATTTAATCTAGAACATGTAAACTATACAGTCACATCATAGGAAAAGGCATTTTGTCCCATCTTTTCACTGTTGTTAGTATATGTTGAGTTGGGAGATTTCGCTGTCTGAGGGAGATATAGTTGTTGTTCTAGTCTGAGATTAAAATGAAATTCATAGAAATGTTCAATTTGTAACCAAGCTTTGGTTGAAGTGGGTTTAATACACTTAGCCATCTTGTCTAACAGTGTGGCATAGCAGTAATTTTTAAATTGTGGGATTTCTAATCTTATAACTGGTCTAGATCTGTGTAAATCCTATATTATGGAGTCTGGGTCTTTTTATATTTCCGAATAGTTAATTTTTATATTGACTGGAAGAATAGCCTTGTGACAAGAATATTAGGGATGAGCTACATTTTTTGCCACAAAAGTAAAATATGCAGAAAACATATTTTTCCCCCTTGTGCAGGAATTTCAGCAAATAGTGTTGTTTCTGTGCTTTTTTGTTGCTTTGAAAACAATGATAATTATGTATCCCCCCCCATACCATGTAGAGTTTCACCCATATATTCTGTTCTGCTAACTATAAAAGGGGTGTTGGCTTCCCTTATGTTGGTATTTTGTGCTTGACAGTGAGAGATAAAGGGCAGCTGTATGTTTGATACTAGAGGCAAAGAATTTCTTGATATGAGCATTGGCGAAGCCAGTTGTTCTATGGGTGTGGCTGTGAAGGATTAAAGGAGAGATAAAATGTATAAAAATGTATTCTAAGTGACAGACAGGCAGGTTATTCAAGTTCCTTCCTAAGCTGGCAGACTCTCTACTGTAAATGAATAACAGATACTTTTCTTCATAGAAGGCAAACTGGTACACTTTGATATACTGTGTTCCTGCACACACTCACTACTACATTCAAAAGAACAAGAGGGAAAAGCATATACTGAGGGGTGGTGCTGCATTCCTGCACAGGCTACTGTGCAACATTTCTTATCCTTTATATCTTATTTTGAAACGTGCAGGTCTATTACAAGTCTGTACCTCATTACTGAGGTTTTCTGAGGTTTGTTCATTTAAATGGAGATCTAATGCATGAAAACTGGTACATTTTTGCTGGAGAGACGCTGTTTGCTGGTAAGTACAGTCAGAAACTACATACCCCAGAATGCTCCATTTCCTGGGGTTTCTGGATTGGATAGTGGTGGTGCTTTAACAGTAATCTTACTCTCTTATTGCACAGGGTACACAGAAGTTGGTCTCTCCTCTCTTTACCTTACCAGTTTAACTTCTTGCAGTCAGATAAGTAGCTTTTTGAGTATTTTTCATACTTTGTCCTACTTTAGTTGGCTTTCTTTGAACATGTCAGATCCCAAGGGACACATGGGGAAATCCAAGACAAATGATTGTGGGGTCCCCTTATCACCTTTAGCACACTGTTCCTGATGCCATACTAGGCTTCAACTGGAATATATCAGGCACCCTATATCCCTCTTGCACTGTGTCCGCTGCTTCACCTCCAGACCCTCCATTGCAGGACAAGAGCCATTTGTGGTTAAAACTCTATTTCTTAAGTTGTTTCTATGCCTTCTTCTGTTCAAGGGGTCCTTCATTCTTAGCACCTCATTCACGCTGTCCAACACTTTGATCCTATCTTTAGAGGCTATTGTCAGTTGGATTGAGATTCCACTGCAGAATAAGTTGACACTGATGGGAAGGATATGAATTCTGTCTTGACCTTTGGGTATGCCTATGAGGAAGAGCCTTGCCCTCAGTTTAGGGGTTCATCAGAGCAGTATTAGAGACCCTGTAAGTTTTTAAGGCCTCTGATTCAGGATCTTTGTCCATGCACATCTTCCAGTGCCGTAAAAAGGAGATACCCATTTTTTCTCCCCATTACTCTCTGGTCTAGGTTCTCCTGGAAAAGTGTGCCTGATGCTTCATAAGAGACTCTTCCTTAAGAAGCACATTTCCAACATCTATCCTTTTTCGGCTGAGGCCTTGTAGTAGGATTGGCTTCTTCACCTGTGGTTGATCCCCCTATATGTTGCCATGATAGAAACACCGCCGTGCTGTTGGAATATTCTGCAGCTGTTAAGGATCAGGCAGATAAATGCTTAGACTGATTATTGAAGGTGAACTTTGTGGTCACTGGGGCCACTCTGAATCACATTTTTACTACTGTTTGGGTTACTTGAACCATGCCTATCTGTCGTGAACATCTCTCAGATACCATCTGTGGGATATTCCCAGAAAGGAACTATTGGTTATGCTGGCCAATATTCTGAAGGCCAATGCATACCTTACAGCAGCAGCTTTTGTTGCTGCTAGTTTCTCTTGTATATCCTCAACCTTCTCAGTAACCACATGTCATACTTTGTCAGCTGCCCAGTCTTAGCTGTCCCTTCTCTTTATGGGGAAATTACGTTTTGAGCCTGACCTGCAATAGGTCATTAGTAATGCTACTGGAGAAGAAAGCCTTTTTTCCAAGGAAGATGTAATTATTTTCCTCTGTTGTCCAATACAGGTTATTGCTAACTTTGGGTAGGCGATCAGCCCCTTTAAGTAGGCAGGAACAATTCTGAATAGTGACTGCTGGGTGGAGCCTACCTCCTCTCCTTAGCTTGCAGCTAGCCAATCCCCAACCAGTAAGAGTTGTTCCTTGGTCAAGACACAAGGCAAGAGAACAGTTCTGCTATAGTTTTAGCTTTTTTTTATTTTTCTGTTAGTAATGGAATACAACCATTAGGCACATTACCATCACTGACAATTCCTGTCACCCAAATGTGGATACCTCAGTTTACCAGGTGCTTTTGTGGACCTAAGCCCTGGGGGGGAAATCTTGGCTGCAAGTTCTTTCCCCAGGAGTTGCCCACTGAGGCTTCTTCTTGATATATGTCAATCTGAAGACAGAAGACCTGCTGAAAAAGGTGAGCACCCTTTGAGTGCTGAGGTCCACATGTCCCATGCTTCCCCTCCTCACAGGGGTCTCATTTGGAGTTCCTATTACATACTCATGCACTCATTGGGTGCATGAGTACAGGAGGCGTCTTCTGACCCCTCTGATGTGTTCCAGGAGCCTGTTAGGCCCCATACTTGTTTTCCACATAACCCCACCCTTGACCGCTTGGTGCCTGAGGAGTGGAAGTTTCCAGACAAGAAACCATCTGTGTTTAGGAAGTTCACCAAGCTTTACCCGTTCTGTGAAATGGCCTCACACAGTGGGTCCATCCCCCCAAAGTGGATGCCCCTGTTTCCAGGCTTTCTAAGTCCACTGCCTTGCCTGTGGCTGACACCTCTGCTCTCAAAGACTGGACTGATAAGAAGTTTGAGACCTCTCTCAAGGCTATTTTTGCGATGGCTGGCTCTGCCCTCCTCCCTGCATTCTCTGCAGCATGGGTGAATAGGGCTGTGGCTGTTTGGACTGAACAGCTCACTTCAGCTGTCTGTCAGGGGATCCCTACTAATGACATGTTGCGGCTTCTCGCTAACATTGCTGAGGCTCAGAATTATGTCTCTGTGCATGGTAGCCAGGGCATCTACCATGTCTGTTGTAGCCAGACGTGCTCTTTGGCTGCAGATCTGGTCTGCTCAAGGATCTCATCAGCGAGGCCACTGGAAGGAAGAGTACTCACTTGCCAGTGATCCTGAGGAAGAAGGCGCCTGTCAAGAGGAGTCTGCTTTTTTGTTCCTTTCAAGCAGACTCGCGCCAAGCGAACCAGATGGTCCCTCAGGCTCTGCGCTCCTCATCCAAGCCTAAGCAGCCCCTCCTTTTATGTGTCAGTTTTGAATCTTGTACTGTTGGTGGCCCTTGAGGACTGAACTTGGACAGCCCTGCTCTAGGGCATGTTTTGTGTCCTTTGTAACCCTGTCTCACAGCCAGTGGGAGCTTGATAAAAACAATTTGAACTAGGAATGGCAATATATGCACTGGGCAATGTCCATTTTTTATTTATTTAGTTAATTAGTTAGTTATTTAGTTTTAGGGACTAATTTAGTTTTGTCATTTGTAACTCTAGCGGAAGGCCAGGGCACAGGGACACTGATGAACCTCCGACATCTGGGTGTTACCAAATATTAGTATCTGGGACACAGCTGCGTCTAACTTAAATAAAGCTAAATATCTCATAAACTATTAGACTAAATAAAAAAATGGCTGGCATACCATATACCGGTATGTGATTTTGAAAATTGCTTCCAATAAACCTGTTGTCATAATGTGTTATTTCCACTTTAAGCCACTTATTCATATGGCATAGTTATTCATTAACATGTTTCTGTCTCTTAATTGGTTGTTATAAAAAATATTTCCTTGACGACCAGGGAGATGGGGGTGTTTCCTTGATATTTCTGCCTTGTCAAACATGTATCTGCATTGAACAGTTCCAATTATAATCTAGATCCTTCTATATGAAAGTAGAAAACAGACCACGTAATAATATAATCCTTCAGGGGATAATTTGCTTCTCTGAAATGATGTTCAGTGGTTAGAAAAGAAGGTGGTGGGATAATTTATCTTGGTGCTTAATCAACCGCATTGCTCAGCCTGATATTCATATTTGGAGACATTGCCTTTGAAGTACATAGAGAAACGTAAAATGTCAGCACTTCAATGATCATGTGAGTAACATGCAACTAATTGCTAGGATGATTAAAATTACCAGAGATTTAAGGACAAAAATAAGCAATGTATAAATGCTTAAATAACCTTTCTACAACATTTTATATGACATCTCATTCATCGTTTAATAATTTTCCTAGCTGTAATTATCACTGACTTTGGGGCCCTTTTTCCAAGGAATAAATAAGAGTGCATCCAAAGAGATTTCATGCCTGAATTTAAGATCAAACCAGTTCATTATGTATACCCACTCGGTGTGTGCTTCATGCAGTGTTAATAGTGATGCTATTACTTTGGCTACATAGCTAATTAGCAGAATGGAAGAAAGGAAGATTTTACTTTTTTTTTATTATTTGCATGTTTTATTTTGGTTACTGTTAGTATCCCTGAAACATACACACAATCACTCACACAGTCTGACACAATCACAAACAATGCATGCACACAGGCATAAACTTTCAATAGCACACACACACATACATGCAGTAATTCACGTAACAGCATGAATACTTACAGGCAATAACATACAAACACGCCGTCATACACATATGCAGTCACAATCACACAGTCATGAGTGTTCACTGTCACACATAATCACTCACAGCCACACATTGTCTCTTGCACATACAGGTGCTCTCACTCTGTCATTCACACACAGGCGCTCTCACTCAGTCATTCACACACAGGCACCCATGCACACAGAGAAACAAACAAAACCTGAACACTTTTTTTTTAAATTGATGCTACCAATACTCTAATAGAGGGTCCAATATAGTAATTCTTAATCAACTTATAAAAGTAACTGCAGCCATTTCTCTATGTAGCACGGTATGTGAAGAAAAGTGCAATGCAGATGTTTTTGTTCTAGCCACAAAAACCCAATCCTTCTCAGAAGGAATTCATTCACTCTGCTGCTGTAGCGACCCTGGAGTACGCTTGGCACTTGGAGCAAAACACAGATACTTGAAGAAATTAGCGGGTAACAGACACTCCAACAAGAATCGGTAGTACTAGACTCTAGTGGTCGACTCTTGGGTGCGGGGCTTGGGTACGTAGATTACTTTGAAGCGGGTTACTAGCTGTATAAAGTTAGCTAGATATCCCCCTTCAGAGGAGCCCTGGATAACTCCTCAGAATTAAACTAAGCCACTGACCTCAGGGAGAATACAACTCCAACAGGAACAAAAAACTTACTGGAAAACTGTAGACTAGGAATCTCTGGCAGACCAGGGTCGTGAGCAGCGTAGCTGTACACTGGATCAGCTGGCAAGAGAATAGTCAGGGTAGCTGAGGTCATACACAGCAGGGCAATATAATTGGATTTAGCTGGCAAGAGAGTGGTCAGGATAGCAGAGGTCATACACAGCAAGGCAAAATAACAGTATCAGCTGACAGATAGAAGTCACAGGATGTTGGGCAATACACAACAGGGCTCTGAACAGCAGGCTAATCGGAATACTGAATGCTTAGCTGGTTCACGGAGCCCAGGCCAGCCAAGTATATAAAGACCAGAACTCTGAAGGATCAAGGGAGCGCTTGGAGCGAGTAGCCTGTACGAGCATCATACGCAAGAAATGGATGATAGGAGTGAACAGGACAAGCGGGCACATTGATGCTGCCGTGCATAAGTGAAGGAGGTAGAACAACTCTCAGCCTCCCGGACAGATGCCTGCAACCTCCTGGATCATGACATTTGGTAGCTGGTGTCAAAAGAAAAAAGATGAGAGCCAGAAGTGCAAGTGAGATGGCCATGACGGAGTGCAATCCAGACAAAAAGGCAATAGAACTACACATAGAGTTGCTGGTTCAAGGTGATTAAATTGGTATGTATGAGACTGTATAGAAATTGCCTCCACCAAGTAACCCTGTATCATGTAAAACTGATGGTTGTATTACGTGTGGACTTCTGATTACCGGGAACTACTTCAGTCAGCCATGCTCTGAGAAGCGCTACAGAATTCAGGAGAGATTGGCCTATGACAGTGATTAGGGGAGATATATATATATATATATATATATCTATAGTCAAATGCCCATGTAGTCTGCTTTGTGTGGGTAAGATGGCAACTGAAGTTAAGAACTGAATGGCTAACCAATGCAGCATGGTACTTGTGGTACTCAGTAGTTTTAAAGCAGAGCACCCCATTTCCAGGGCACTGTCTGGACTGAACAAATTAGATTGTCATCTAATTGAAGAAATACATTATGTCGTTAGGACCAGAAATAGGGAATGTTGTATTGTACCTATTTGTTACGGTTTTCAGACACTCAGAAACGTTAGGTTTAGTAAAACACAGTTTTATTAAACAAGAATTAAGTACATTAGTACAGGCCAAACAATAGGAATAATAGTCTTGGCAATATAGGCACAAATACGAGAATACAATGAGGCAGAAAGGTACTCCTGTGGACCCAGGATCAGTAACAGTACAACAGTAGCGAAATACTGGAACAGAAACAGCAGATCCCACTGGGTGGTAGGAGCGAGGAGGAGGCCCAGACTGAGTAACTGGATCCCTAGAGCACTAGGGAGGTCAACAGGACTGACAGGAGCGAAGGCAACAATACACCTGGAAGCCAGGTGAAGAGATAGCTGACAAATGGATAAGGCAAAGCAACCGAACTCCTAGTACGCTAGGAGGAGGAGTAGTGCTGGCAGCAAGGAGGCAAGGCAACCGAACCCCTAGTACACTAGGTGGTATTGCAGTACTGGCAGAGACAAGGCAAGGCAACCGGACCCCTAGTACGCTAGGTGGTAGCGCAGTACTGGCAGTGACAAGGCAAGGCAACCGGACCCCTAGTACGCTAGGTGGTAGCGCAGTACTGGCAGTGACAAGGCAAGGCAACCGGACCCCTAGTACGCTAGGTGGTAGCGCAGTACTGGCAGTGACAAGCAAGGCAACGGGACCCCTAGTACGCTAGGTGGTAGTGCAGTACTGGCAGTGACAAGGCAAGGCAACCGGACCCCTAGTACGCTAGGTGGTAGTGCAGTACTGGCAGGGACAAGGCAACCGAACCAACCTGGGAGCAAGCACCACGCACCAGCCCGAGTTCAGGCTAAGGACACTAAGAGACCTCTGGACAGATGAAACGACCTCACAGGTCGAGACAGTGAGGTGCAACGGAGCGACAGCCAACCTCAAGAAATGGAGCGGACAGCTAAGCCAGGTCAAAGTACAGGTGCGGGTGACTCAGGAGGAGGAACACACAGTGCCGGACAGGCACTGACGGAGCAGAACAGGCAACGGGTTGAGTAGAAACTCGGACAGGCAAAGGAGCCAATAGGATCGGTGAACAGAGCAGGATAGTCAGCCAAGCCAGGTCGCAACAGAAGTCAGGAACAGAGGAACTCTCAGGAACGTAGTCAGTCAAGCCGTGTCATACACAGGATACCAGGAACCACAGGAACAAACGCTAGATACTGGAACACCACGAAATGGCACTGCTATAATGACGGTGCTAGCATATAAAGGTAATCAGTGGGAGGAGTAATTACTGATCGCCAATAAGAATGCTAGAAGGAAATGACCAGGAAGTAGCAATGCTGCAAAATGGAGGAATCACAGGCACCGTGATAATATTCAGCTCATTGCTGAATTTCTAAAAAGTTCTTCTTTACCTAAATGGGAGCCTGAGGAAAGAAGACTGGTGAGTTTACCCTTTGAGTGCCATGATCCTTTGTTATGTTGCAGTTTTCCCTGACATTCACATCCTGTGGTGTTTATGGCCACTCACTCTATTTTATCACCTATTTCCTTCATATGACTATGTTGTAAAGCTGATCTGCTTTATTTCTCTCATTAACCCTTTCACAGCCAGTTTCATTTAACTCTCTGGATATCTTGCATAGTCAAAAGGAAGACTCTCAAGTCTTTCCTCCTAACAACACTTTAGGCCGGGTCCGACTGGAGGAATGGAAAACATCAGATTAGAGGCATTTCCTTAATAAGCACATATCTAAATTATTCTCCTTTATTGCCGAGATTTGTGTACTGCGTCATCTCAGTGATGGGTCCAAGCAAATATCTAGCTTTCTTAGATCTTCAGGACGCTTACCTGCATGTGCCTATTTGTCCAGACCACCAATGGTTCCTTCATTTCTCCTTCACATGCAGTCAATACCAGTCCACTGCACTGCCTTTGTCCTGGCATCGGCTCCAAGAATCTTCACAAAGATCATGGCAGTTCTGGCCGCATACATCCATTTTCATGGAATGTCCTCCTAGACCTATAAAAAAAATCAGGCCTCTGCTGAACAGTTGTGCAAGGCATTGTGGTCCTCCTTGCACACATTCACCAAACGCTACTGTGTCAATGTTTTGGACTAGAGTGAGACCAGTTTTGGTCGTAAGGTTCTTTAGGTGGCTGTGCTACGGACCCTCTTATAACCACGTCCTGTTCCATAGTTTGAGCACCATTGGCTTTTATTTGGTTTGTTTGCTGTAATAAGTTGGTGTTTGTTGCCACTGAGTTTACATAGATAAAACTTAGTCCTGTGGAATACTGATATCCTATAGGGAGAGGTTTTTTTGCTCTTTTTCCCACCCTGGAATCTTATGGATACTTTGGTATATCCCCTTGATTTCTGTACTCTATTTTGGATGTAAGAGAAAATAGGATGTTATTGAACTTGCCGTTAAATCCTTTTCTCTCAGTACATATGGAACACAGGACTCCAACCCGGAGAAAAAACCCTGTGATTTCTTCCCAGGCAAAGGAGTACTTTGGGGTTTTATTTCAGGGCTTTCCTTCTTTTCTTCCCACGTTTGGGTTTCTCTGCCACTTAACCATATGTGAATCTGAGAGAATAGGAGGTTTTGTTTTTTTTTTTGTTTTGTTTTTAAAAGAGGGAGGGGAGTTCACCCCATGGTCCTGTGTTCCATATGGACTAAAAGAAAAGGATTTAATGGTAAGTTCTCTAAATTCCTATTATCTTTTATTTAACCCTTTAAGGACCAGAGGGGTGTGCCACATATTGCCAAGCAAAGCATTACACATTTTTGGTACATGTAGAGTTAATGAAAAAAATAAAACTATTTTGAAGATTATGTGCAATAAGAATCATTTTATACACATAATGGTAATAACGTGGTACTTAACCCTGGGTTCTAGAGGGGGCACATAAAGCAAGACAAATCTGCAATTCAACCTGAATAGGAAATAAAAAGAGAAAAAAACAAACAAACAAACAAAATAATGTATCATGTCAATCCAAAAAAATGCATCAAATCAAAATAAGAATTTAGACCACTGGGTTGGAGAGTTTTTAAAAGATAGATCCATCTAACCTGACGTCTCATTTGAGACATCTGTAGATCCCCTCCAGTTGGTCTGAACTATCTCTAACAGGGATGGATTTCCCAGTAGGCAGAGTAGGCAACTGTCTAGAGCTCTGTATTTTGTGGAGAGTCTAAAATGGACTGGCCACACCCACATTCCAGGTTGGGGGTGTAAGCAGTGCAATCTCACTGCACCACTCTATACCCTTTTACTGGTTATTATTTAATCCCTTGGATGCAAGAGAGGTCTCCAATTCATGTAAAGCAATATTTTGGTGATCTCTCTAGCTATCACGGTGTTAAAAACTGTTTTTTCCCTTTTTTTTTTCTTTTTTTTTCTTCCTCTTTTTTGTTTTTATGTCATAGTCTAAGGGTCTTTTCTTTGGGCAGGGTTAAATGAGGAGAGGGGTTGTGACCATGAGTGTGCTAAGGGCTCTTAGGATGCCTTGCCTAGGGGAGCCTGGGATGCTCTGATCTCCATACCAGAGGAAAAACTAGGCCAGATGGATCACGGTATGCAATGTTTTTTTAATATTATTAATCTAGTTTCCTTTCCGATGTCCTCAAACTTTTTCCAATACAAATAACATATTGCTTGGAGCACGGACAGGTAATCAAATATACCACCAACCTACTAGAGCAATGTATTTGATTTTTAATTTAAAAACTGATATTGGTATTGGTAGTTATAAAAGATTCACTTTGTAAAATGCAAACAATGTTTATAATTAGAACATTTATAAAACCCTTTCTTGCTATATTAATTTTCTCTGACGTCAAATACAGGTTACTGGTAACTCTGGAAAGGCGATCTGCCCCTTTAAGTAGGCAGGAACAATTCTAGAATTGTATGCAGGGGGTAGAGCCTACCTTCCCTCCTTGGCTGCAGCTAGCCAACCAGCTCCAGAAAGATTTGTTCCTTGGTGAAGATAAAACAGGCAAAAGAACAGTTCTGCTATAGCTTTAGAATTTTTTTTTATTTTTCTGTTAGATATGGAATACCACCATTAGGCAGATTACCATAACTGACAGTGCCCTTACATGTGGCTAGCTCAGTATCCAGGTGCTTTTTGTGGACCTAAAGTCGTGGGGGGAAATCCTTGGCTACCAGTTCTTTCCTCAGGAGTTGCCCACCGAGGCTTCTTCTTTAAACATGGAAATCTGAAGACAGAAGATCTGCAGGAAAGGTGACCAACCCTTTGAGTGCTGCAGGTCTACATGACCCACAGTGCCCCACCGCACAGGGGATTTTCATTTGGAGTTCCTATTGCACACTCCTGCACTCATTGGGTCTATCTGTATGTCTGTTGGGTGTTTGGAGCAGTTTTATGTGGTATTTAACCCTTTAGTTGCTGGTTTGGCATTCATTTGGGGGGGTTTCTGACACTTTTCCTACTGGTTTAGTGTTTTTTGAGTATCCTAAACATCTAGTGATGTTTCGTGTCTTTTAATATTACAGCATAGGCGCCATTGCTCCATTCACTTCTATGGGACTGTACTGTTTGGGATATATCTCTGCAACCTTTTAACCTAGCGATTTCAGAGATGGCTCATTTTACTTGTCTGCCCTTGCTCTATCATCTGGTTCATGTGTTGGGGGGCTTCGGGCACTTCTTGGAGTACTTTTCTGGGAAAACTACATTTCCCATGAGCACTTGCTTCGTGCGCTCGTTTCTGATTGGCTTCCGCCATTTTGTGGTCTTTCCAGAACGAGTATCCTACGCAGGTCTTGGACTCTCCTTCTCTACTCTGCTGATTACCCTTTCACTTGCCAGATAAGTCTATTTTAGCGATTTCTGGGCTGAAACTTTAATCATACACACTGTAATTGGGTGATTTATTATACAGTAAGGTTATTGACACTGTGCAAATGTCTATACCATTGGAGCTTGAGTCCAGACCCATGACTGGATGCTGGGGTCTTTGTATCCCCTATTGCGCATTGCTCTTCCTGTCATTCAGGGTTACCTAGAGAATTCTCGGTTCATTTATTCCCGGCATTTTCTGCTGTCCCTGAGAGTCTCCCATGCACCTCCAGCCATGCATTAGAGCCAGTCTGAGTGCAAGAGTTCAAAGCTGCTTACTAGGGACCTTAAGTCCACTTTTCAGCTCTTTCCATCCCAGTTACAGGGGGTCTTTCATTCTTGGCAGACCCCCTCCTTCGTCAGGTCTTCCCTGACAAAGCCTCAGGGTGTACCTGACGTGTCAGATTCCTCAGAGGAGGAACTGTTGGTGGATTAAGATGTTGAGGTATGTTCTGCGATGGGCTCCTCTCAGTTTTTTGTGGATCCTTTTGAGGCTGATCCTGAGCCATCGGCTGAGTGCCTGATCAGGGCTTTTTTAAATACCCTAAACATTCCCTTAGTGCAGGAGGTTCCTGACCCCTCTGATGTTTTACAGGAGCCTAAAAAGCCCCTTACTTGCTTTCCACCTAACCCCACATTTAACCGACTTGTGTCTGAAGAGTGGAAGTCTCCGGTCAGGAAACCTCCTGTCTCTACGAAATTTGCTAAGCTTTATCCCTGTTCTGAGGCAGTGCTTGCTCAGTGGGTTGATACTCCTAAAATGGATGCTCCTATCTCCAGGCTGTCCAATTCTACTGCCTTGCCAGTCTCTGATGTGTCTGCTCTAAAGGACTGGACTGACAAGAAACTTGAGGTCTCCATCAAGTCCATCTTTGCCACTGCTGGTTCTGTCACGCATCCAGCATTCACAGCAGTATGGATGAACTGGGCCATTGTGGTCTGGACTGAACAGCTCACTCTTGCTGTCCATCAGGATGCTCCTACTTCATATAAGTTGCACCTCCTTGCCAACATTTCTGAGGCACAGCACTATGTTTCTGCTGCCCTATTTGATTCCATCCGTTTGTTGGCTGGGGTTTCCACCATGTCTGTGGTTGCCAGACGGGCTCTTTGGCTCAAGATCTGGTCTGCTGATACTGCTTCTAAGAAAGCATTGCTCTCTTTGCCTTTTCAAAGCACTGAAGGATCTGATCAGTGCGTCTACATGGGGTAAGAGTACACTACTACCTTTAGTTCTTAGGAAGAAATCACTGCTTAAGCCTAACCGGTATTTTTGTTCCTTTCAGAATAAGACACGTCCGGCGAACCAGACGGTTCCTTCAGCTCCCCGTACCTCCTCCAAGCCCAAACAGCAATGGAAGCCCAAGGTCTCCTCCAAGCCCAAGGCTTCCAAGCTTTCTTCGGCATGACTCACCGAACCTGGGTCCACAATTTGCTGTGAATGGTCGTCTGCGTCACTATCACAGCATTTGGGAGGATTCAGTGGCGGACTCATGGGTTTTACAGTTGGTGACGGAAGGGTACAGGATCCCTTTCGTCTCTCTTCCTCCCTTTCACTTATTTCCTTCTCATACGCCTCAGGGCACAGAGAAACGCCGTCTGTTTGATGGCGCTATTCAGGCTCTTCTGGACAAGGATGTTCTAGAGCCAGTTCCAGTTCAAGACAGAGGTATGGTTTTTTACTCAAACATCTTTGTGGTCTCCAAGAAGGACGGTGGTTGTCGTCCCATTTTGGACTTGAAGGATCTCAATTCCTTTGTGATCCGGACTCATTATTACCAGGAGTCTCTGCGTACGGTGATTGCTGCCATGTCTCCATGGAAATTCCTTGCTGCTCTGGATCTTCAGGACGCATACTTACACATTGCCATTCATCCAGGGGTGGCATCAGAGTTACTCAACACATGAATGACCTGCTTAATGCTTCTGAAGGCACCCTCTGCGGAACTTCTTCGTCAGCAGGTTCAGCAGTGCATTCATGCTCTCACCCATCATGGGTGGATCATCAACTTGGACAAATCAGATCTTGTTCCATCCCAGTGTCTGGTCTTCCTGGGCCTCCTCTTTGACACCCAGAAGAGCATGGTGTTTCTCACGGACGAGGTGGCTCACCAGATCACCCACAGGGTTTCTGAGGTCCTGGCTCAGTATCCAGCTGTCCTCTCTAGTGGGGAAATTCATTTCCATCATAGAAGCGGTACCGTTTGCCATGGCACACACCAGGGAACTTCAGCGGTTTGTGATCCAGGTGTGCAGGGGTCAGCTGGACCTTCTGAAGATGTCAGTGTCCCTCCCTCTTCATGTGTAACTGAGTTTGTCGTGGAGGCTAGACCTCTCCAATCTGCTGAAAGGCAAGTCCTTCCTGGTATCCTTTTGGACCACGGTGACGATGGATGCCAGCCTCTCTGGCTGGGGAGCTGTCCTGGGTTGCCTGAGTGCTCAGGGTCGGTGGTCTCTGAAGGAATCTCTCCTTCCCATCAACATATTGGCGCTTCGGGCGATATTCCATGCCCTTCGTCTTTGGACATCTCAGCGGGAAGACTGTCCAGGCCGGGTACAGTCTGAGAACGCCACGGCAGTGGCTTACATCAACAAGCAGGGTGGAACAAGACGTCTCGCCACTTGGTTAGAGGTCAAGGCTATTTTGACCTGGGCAGAAGAACACGTTCCTGCCATATACACAGTGCACATTCCCGGAGTAGACAACGTCATACCAGACTTTCTCAGTCAGCACACAGTGGGCAGCGGAGAGTGGGAACTGCACCCAGAGGTGTTCATCATCATTGTTCAGAAGTGTGGTCTTCCTTACATCAACCTGATGGCGACAAGACACAACAGGAAGGTTCCGAGGTTCTGCTCTCTAACTCTAGAGGTGGATGCCATGTCCATTCCTTGGTTATTTCCTCTGGCCTACATCTTTCCTCCCCTCCCAATGTTGCACAGGGTGTTATGGAAATTACGACTGGAAATCTGTCTGGTCATTCTGATAGCTCCGTACTGGCCTCGCCAACTTGGTTTCAGGAGCTTCTCAATCTGTCAGTGGTGGAGCTATTCCGGCTCCCTTGCTTTCGGGATCTTCTTCTACAGGGTTACCTGTGGAAGGAGGATGTTCATCGGCTAGCTTTGACGGCTTGGAAATTGAATCCTCAATATTGAAGAAGAAAGGGTTTTCTTCTGGTGTGGTGGCTACTATTCTCAGTGCCCTCAAGTCTGTTTCTTCCAAGATCTACCATTGTTTCTGTTCGACCTTCCTATCTTGGTGTGCAGATAAGGACCCTGTCTCAGGTGTTTGATTTTCCTACGGTCCTGGCCTTTTTGCAGGACGGTGTGGATAAGGGCCTCATTTTGAGTTCCCTTAAGGTTCAGACGTCTGCTCTCTCTGTTTTCTTTCAGAGGCGCCTTGCCATCCTTCCTGATGTCAAGGTTTTCTTCCAGGGCGTTGCTGGACGTTCTTCAGAGCCCTCCATTTGAGTCTTTGGCTACTATTCCTCTACACCTGTTGATGTGGAAAATGGCCTTTCTCCTGGCGATTGTGTCGCGGAGTTACAGGCTCTGTCATGTAAACCACCCTACTTGGTGTTTCACAAGGACAAGGCGGTGCTTCATACCTCTCAGGAGTTCCTCCCCAAAATGGTTTGCGGAGTTCCACATCAATCAGGAGATTGTGGTGCCCTCTTTCTGCCCTGACCCCACCTCTGACAAGGAGAGGGATCTCCACTTGTTAGACGTGGTGCTTTTTCTCAAGTTTTATGTACATCGCACTGAGTCTATCAGCAATCAGACGCATTGTTAGTCATTCCTGAGGGTCCTAGGGCAGGAAGACCTGCATCCAAAGTGACTATTGCTTCTTGGATTAAGTCCACTATTTGTAAGGCTTATGAGCTGAGGAAGAAGCCTGTCCCTTTCAGGGTCACGGCTCATTCTGCATGATCTATTGGGGCCTCTTGGGCTTACAAGAATCAGGCCTCTGCTGATCAGTTGTGCAAGGCTGGCACCTGGTCGTCTTTGCACTCCTTTTCGAAGCACTACCGTGTTGATGTGTTGGCATCGGCTGACGCAAACTTTGGGAGGAAAACCCTGGAGGCAGTTTTGCCTGTCTAGGATTTTCTTTGGTTCTGGGTGCTTCCTTCACTTTGAGCCCCGTTGGCTCTAGTTCAGTGTGCTGTGTAACAGTTAGGGTGTTGTTACCCCTGTTCAGTGTCCATTGACACTTCTTTGTCTGTTGGGCTATCTCTGATCTGATGGTTCATATCTGCTCTGGTGACTTTGGGGGCCTTGCGCCTGGTTCTTGCCTTACTTCCTGCTTCTGGAAAACTCAATGGTTGGACATCCAAAAGTTACCAGTAACCTGTATTGGACAACAGAGAAAATAGGATTTTAGTTTTACCTGTAATTCCTTTTCTCTTAGTCCATACAGGTCTCCCACCCTGTCAAGGGACCATGCTTGGCTCTCGTGTGGCAGACTGTGGGGGTCCTTCAGGGTCATGCTTACAAGAGTCTTCTTTCCCTTCTACTGTCTAAACATACAGAATGTGAGAGGCTTCTGGGAATGAATAACAGCACAAACGCCTGTTCTACGGCTAGACACCGCCCAGAAGCATCACGTGCCTAGGGAATCCAGCTGCACCCTCCTGATGAGGCCCAACTAGGCCGAAACATATGTCGGGGGTTAGCTGGTGTTCCCGTGCAGAGGGGACTTGCCCTTTTGGGCGGGGTTAGTCTAATATGTATGTGGAAATTTCTCAGCTGTAATGGCACTAGAGAGCTAAAACGTGATGCTTCTGGGCGGTGACTAGCTGTAGGACAAGCCATTGTGCTGTTGTTCATTCCCAGAAGCCTTTCACATTCTCTGTTTATTTCCTTCTACTATCTAGTCAGTAGTTAGTGTCTCAAATCTTTCTGTAGCTGGTTGGCTAGCTGCAGCCAAGGAGGGAAGGCAGGCTCCACCCCCTGCATACAATTCTAGAATTGTTCCTGCCTACAATTAAAGGGGTGGATCGCCCACCCAAAGTTACCAGTAACCTGTATGGACTAAGAGAAAAGGATTTAACACGTAAGACTAAAATCCTCTTAGTTGTGTGTGTATGTGTATATATATATTTGTGTATGCATTTATGTATGTATAGATATAGTTGTGTGTGTATGTATGTATGTATGTATGTATATATAGATATAACTGTGTGTATATGTATCTATAGATATATTTATGTATTTATAGATATATGCATGTATACACATACAGTGTATCTGTGCAGGTCTGTATCTTTGACAAATGTCCCTTAATAAACAAATAAAACACTGTCCCAGGCAATGGGATATGGGAAAGGGGTATTAACCCTTTGAGTGCCAGAGAGGTATCCAATGCATTCCATTGCAATGCGTTGGATACCTCTCTGACACTCAAAGGGTTAAGGGACATTTTAAAGGGATAGTAATACTTGAAAATAAGGTTATTTTATATTGTAGCCCTTAAAAAAACTTGAAAAATGATATAAGTCGTATCTCTCAAACCTTTATGGTTTGGGAGATATTCAGAAGTAAAGTTTCCCCTGGAGTGACGTCATTGCTCCACCCTTCAGATTTGGAATCCAGTCCCTGGACGGCTGTGCCTCTCCAGAAGTGCTGAGATCACCATCTTTAAAAAGAATTTCTTAATTGGAATGGTCTACAAAGTGGGCTTTCAAGCCAGGCACACTTTGTAGATAGTTCCAATTAAGTAGTGCTTTTCAAAGATCGTGATCTCAGCACTGCTAAAGAGCTGCCTGTTGCTCTGTGGACCGAATTCCAAATCTGTCCACTAGATGGCAGACTTGGCTGAAACAGCCAGGAAAAGAGCATTTTACTATATTTTACATGTGAATATCTTCTAAACCATAAAGGTTTGGGAGATAAGACTTATATCATTTTTCAAGTTTTTTTAAGGGCTAAAATATAAAATACAATTATTTTCAGATATTACTATCCCTTTAAATTGTCAAAACTATAAGACAGAGTAAGAAAGGATACATTATGATGATGATTATTATTATAATACAAAATTACAAACATACTATACAGAATTCCATGACAAATTAGCAGTTTTACTTTACCATAATTTGAGTTTAATCCCTTGGATGCTAATAATGCCTCCAGTGCATTGCTTTACAAATCTCTCTAGCATGCAGGGGGTTAATAACTCCATGTTATGCGTGCAACACACATCAGACATCAGGATTTAATATACTTCTGGTTTGAAGGAGACTCGTGTATGAGATTTCATAAAGTGATACGACCACTAGGAAATCACACATAGACTTTGTTTTCTATTTTAAGCAGGCCCTTTCATTTCTCATAGCAGATAAGTGTTTATGAAATGGTCTGTTAACCCTTTGAGCTCCAGAGGGGCATGCAACTCATTGCTTTGCAATGTGTTGATTACCCCTCTGACACTCAAAGGGTTAAATATCCAGCATGTCATCGGGATAAAATATGGTTGCTCTCATTTCGAAGGAACAAAGAGGATTTACATTGAAATAGATGTGCATCATTAATCCCCAAATTACAGATTACGCTCCAGCAGAACTAAATGAAGGGCTGTCAATTAAACTGAAATAAAAGTTAGCTCTTAATTTAAAAAATAAAAAAAAAACACAAATTCGTAAAACTGTGTGTGGGTGTGTCATACTCTCCAACTTTTCCCTAAAGAAAAAGGACCACTCCAGTGGATTCCAAAAGAACCAAGGATGAAGACATTAAAGAATGGTTCAATGGCAAAAGATCTCCATCACCCAAATATCCAATCATACAGTGCTAGGCACTTTACATAGAAGATTACATATGCTTTATTGGTACACTAACACTGATATACTACAGAGAATTGATGCCATTCTGGAACAAACCAACTCTACCATACGGGACAACTGAAAATCCCCCAAAGTCCCGTTAATTTGAATATTGCTTTTAACCGCTTCAATGCTAGAGATGTCTCCTAACATTAAAATCTTATTACAGTGCATGTCTGTGATCACTCCTGTGCCTGAGGTTTTATTTCTCCACTGCCCTCCCATTGGGGTACATAACGTAGTAACTCATAGTTAGGCAGGTGTGGGGCAAACAAATGGTTTCCATTGCCTAGTTTACAGTGGAGTAGTGTTAATGTTTAGCCAGGCTACTGTAGGTGCTGGAAGTGCTTCTAGATATAAACACACAATGTTCTAGGGACTTAATTTCAGTTCATAATTGTATGAAGTTGTTTGAACAGAGTGGAAAACACATTATTAACCCCTTGAGGACCAGAGGGGTGTGCATCATGTTGCAAAGTAATGTGTTCCACATCCCTCTTGTCCTTCAGAGGGTTAACCCCTTGGATGTATCGAGATCTCCACAACTTTATACTTAGCCGAGGGGCCACCAGTGACTTAAAAGACGCAACTAACACTTGGTAACAAATATTTACTACTGAGAGAGCTAAGTTAGGCATTCATTTGTAAATAATTGTTTGAGATATTTAACTTTATTTGTCAGTTTATGCAAATGAGCGAGTACTGGCCAGCAGGGAGTGGCAGTTGGGATGGAGAGCAGTGTGGAGTATTAGAATCTGGCAGGCATGTCAGCCAGTACTAACTAATGTTCATAAACTGACAAATAAATTAAAAAACTATATAAATCTCAAACTACTTTCTTAAACAAAAATGACTAAAATAATTGCCTGGGAAGATCAACCTAAAAACTGGAATACTTCTCTATACTTTCATTAATGCTGCCGTTCTACCTTGTGTAGTAGACTATTTTTTGTTGATAAAGCTTTGATCAGTTAAGTTATTGATGTTTGTTTTTGTTTTTTGTTTTTTTTACTTAAATCAAATTCATGAGAATATTTTCACACTGAACTTCTAATTAAGTTTTGAAAAGTGTTTGACTAAAGTTGTTCATTACATTGATTGAGTTAGTACACATCTTGACAACTGCAAATTGTGAAGGATGCCGTAATGTACTTTTAATTGCTGAATTTGAAAAATACCATTGCCTGGAAACAGATGAATGGTTACAATGAGTAATGTCATCACTGACCACATCAATTGATCATTTATATTGCTTGCCTTTGAGACTTGATGGTTTTTTGTGTGTCTGGCAGTAAACTGTTGCATTCTTGGGACCCGTGATCAAACGTAATAATAAAGACCATATGCATGTAACAAACATGTAGTGGTTCTGGGCAAATCCACTGCACCATAGGGCACAGATATAAGTATACAGAAATCACTAAGCAATGCGTTGCGTGCCCCTCTGGCACTCATAGGTTTAAAGAGATTAAACAGTCTATTTAAATCAATAGCATTATTGTTTGGCTGCTATGCTGCAGTTGGTTTGCTCCAGAATTGTTCCACTTTTCATTTGTGTAGAAGTTCCTCTGAGTGCCAGATGGGTGTCCAGTTATTGTGTTGGACACCCTCCCAGACACTCAAAGATGAAGTTCTGTCATTTCAATATTATAGGTCATTTAACCCTCCAGTCTTTAAAGGATTAACCTATAAGGTATATTTTCTTTAATTCTGTGTGCTTATGTTTTATCATCTGTTTTATTTTCCTTTCTACCCCTTTCAGTAAAATGAGCATTATGCAAAACCTAGTCTAGAACTTGCATTTATCTGCAGTGAATCAAAAGAACTGTGTCTAGTTTAAAAGATAGGTTGGTACCATGTTAGCTGTAGAAATACAGGAGGCAAATAAATTCCTGTAGCTCAAAAAGAAAGAGGAGCAATTCTGCGGAAACCAACAGCACCATCGGAAACTAATACAAATTTTTGAATGTCCCTTTAATTTAAAGGGATAGTAATGTTTCATAATAAAAGCAGATCTAATTAATCATCATAGTATTTGGGCCATGGAGAGTGTTATTTCAGTACTGTCAGAGTTGTAGTTCAAGAGTAATTGAATGATAAAGTATCCCCCTCGTTTACCTAGTGTAACACTGCTCAGCTCAGAGCAGCAGGGAGTGTTCAGGTAGATTGCAGAGAGGGACAATCTTCAATTAAGATAAGGGAAAAACCTGTCAGTGAGGGCAGGGTTTTCATTGTTCTCACAGTAAGAAGATTGTACCTTACTGCTATCTGTCTGGTCTAGCAACCAGATTCCACTTCTGAGCAGAGCAGTGTTACACTAGGTAAAAGGGGCGGGAGGGGGATACTTTATCATTCAATTACTCTTGAATTGCAAGTCTGAGTATTTAAATAATACTCTCTATGGCTCAAGTACTATGAAGATTAATTAGAGCTGCTCTTTTTGTGAAACATTACTCTACCTTTAAATACAACTTTTCTTAACCTTCTGCAGAGCATTTCTTCACAATGCATCAGGGAAGGCTATCATTAATGTGGTTAAAATAGCCGTTTAAATCACTGGTGTCCTCTGTGGTGCAATTGGTTCATCCCAGAAACTTTCAACTCTGCTTTTGCCGTGTGTGTGTGTGTGTGTGTGTGTGTGTGTGTGTGTGTGTGTGTGTGTGCTCGCGTGTGTCTATGTTTGGATGTATCTATCTGTCTGTGTGTGTGTTCGCGCGTGTGTGTGGCCTCGCGTATGTGTGTGTGTCCTCGTGTGTCTATGTGTGTGTGCTCACGTGTATGCGTGTGTGTGTGTTTGCGTGTGTGTACTAGCCAGCATTGTCTAACTTGCATAAACTAGCAGAATACGGAAAGTTAAGCATTTAATAAACCATTGATTCAAATAAAGAACAATGGCTAACATAATATAACATAACATATAGGTTCTTTCAAACAAACCTAATTTGACCTAAAGGGATAGTAATAATTAATATATGAAAAAATATATGCTGTAGTGTTTATCCCACTGAGTAAAACAAGGGTACCTCCACTGCTGAGAGGTGTTCTATTCAACAGTTATTACCTTCTCAAACTTTACTTTTCTTGGTGCAATACCACAGTGGCCTGAAATGTTACAGTGGCGCTGTTGCTACACCATCCTATGGAAATTTATGGTCAACTGACAGGAGCTGTTCATAGGATGGTGTAGCAACAGCACCACTGTACAATTTCAGGCCATTATGATACTACACCTAAAATATTCCAGTTTGATCTATAATAACATTTGAATAAAACCGTCCTCAGCAGTGGGAGTTTCCTTGTTTTTTCCAGGGGGGTAAAACTACAATATTTTTTTTTTTTTTCACATATATTAAGTATTAGTATCCCTTAAGCTGTTAGTTTCCTTCTACAGCTCTTTGTTGTGGCCTACATAAGAAGAATATAAATTGTTACTTGGGCCCATTACATACAAAGAAGTAAGACCACTTAATAATAACCTCGTAAGTACCATACTGTGGCCTGCCAATCCTAATGGCCCCTATGGATTGCGTCCCTTTGACTGTTCAAGGGATAACATTTTCAATTAGTCCTTGATGTCAGGTCTGTAGAGTTCTGGCAGTTTTTGCAAACTGAAGCGCGCAGAGTGCATGAGCGTGCTTATCGTAACCTTTTAAAGGCCAGAGGGATGTGCAATGCATTGGGAAGCAATGAATGCAGCAATCACACCCCTCTGGTCTTTAAATGGTTAAAATGAACAGGTGCAATGAGCAGAGACTGAGACCCTCTTGTCTTGTCTGCCTCTATGGACAGCACATCCAGGACTGACTGAACAGGTTATCTCTTGAATAAAGGCTCACGGGCAAAATGAAAAGAGGCCATTAGAATTTTCTGGTCATAGTATGGTACGTGAGGAATTTTTATTTGGAGATGTTCATTCTCTTTTATTCATATCTAGTTATTGCGCATTTTACATTTATCTCAAACACTGAATCGGTAAATATTGTTTAAGTTTAGTGCAAGGTTAGTCAATTGTGGAACTTTCAGTTGTTTGGGACTACGACACCCATCATCTCCAATCATCCAGCTCCTGGTTGGGGATGATGAGTGTTGTGTTCCCCAATACTAGGTGGTATAACAGTCAAGAAGCCCTGCTTTACTGGTCCCAACAAAAGCGCAGACAGCTTTGAAGGACCAAGGGAAGAAAAAGACTGGATGGACCCAGTAATATCTTCTGACACTATAATTTGGTGCATATTTTACTTTAGCTAAGATAAAAATTTATACTGGAATTCTGTTTAAGGCACCACCAGGTTTGAAGAAGAACTTGATGAGAACATATGAATCTTGGACCCCAGAGCAGATAAGCAAAAACGGTCTTTCATCTCGGGCTCAAGCGTTATTCAGTCTGGCGTGGTTCCATGCGGTGTGTCAAGAAAGAAGGAACTACATTCCCCAGGTACGCATGCTCATGTGCTGTTTCCATAACTGTTCAAGGACTGCAGGGGTGTGCAGTGCATTGTTTAGCAATGCATTGCACACCTCTCTGGTCTTTAAAAGGTCTATATATTTTTATTATACTCTGCTTTTATATAATTACCTAGAAAATATTCTTAATGGAAGAATTCTGTTTTCTTTTATGTCCAATATGGAACACAGGTACCAACGGGTTGAGCCCCTTCTTTCTTCTGACTGGTTGACAGTTTTCTGTTGGCCATCTTGCTTATCCTATACAGAGGCAGGCTTTCCTTGATCTTCTCCATATTAACCCTTCTCTTGCCAGATTAGTGTATTTTTGTGGTATTAGGGTTACTTTTTGATTCTGGAGACATTTCTCTATGGTTTTGGGGCACGATAATATTCAGGCAAATCCAAGGCAAATGATTCAGGGGCTCCCTTACCCTCCCCCCCACACACACACCCATTGTTGGTCTTGCCACATGGGACTACCTACTGAGTATTCGGGGTCTCTATTCCTCTCATGTGCAGTGGCCCCTACTACTCCATGTGGCCCATTTAGCACTGATCGAGAGCCAGCATGGGTCAAGACATTGCAGTTTTCAGTGGCCCAAGCCCCCTCATCTGTCCAAGGGTTAATTCATTCATGGAAGCCTATGCCCACTAAGCAGATTGCTCCCATATCCAGGGGGGCATTCTCAGGATATTGGGGTTTCTTCTGAGGAAGATCTGCCCTCAGAAGAGGATGATAATGGAATTTAAAATACACAAAAATCCCCTACCCATAAAAATCTGCTTCATATTATTGTTTGTTATTGTATTCCCAGCATAAGGTATTTATGTAAATCATGTATTTATTTGTCTTTCATTTTGTAGGGATGGACCAAATTTTATGAATTTTCCCTCTCAGATCTACGTGCAGCCTATGACATTATTGATCGGCTTTTTGAAGGTGAGTTTTACATACTAGTAAAGATTTGATCAATTTATTCCAGTGTGTTTTAATTAACCCATTGAGTATCAGAGAGTACAATACTGCAGTGGCTTGATGTTGTCTTTGGCATCTGAAGGGTTTTATAAAGGTAAAAAATGTGCACCTAGAGGCTGATGTACCAAGAAGAGTGGAAGTGTTGTAGAGCAAACAAAAATACTTAATTCTCATTGATTTAAATGGGAACTTTTACCTTTGAATGAGTAGAAATACATGTAAGACCTTCAAGCTTTCAAAGGGTTAGAAGCTACACTTAAATTATCAGGAATTTTTATTTGTTTTCTATGGTGCAGTTGGTTTGCCCCAGATTTGCAACACATAAGCCTCACTGGCTCTTATTGCACCCCTTAGATGCAAAATGACTCTGCGCCAAATGCACAAAAAAAAAAAAAAAAGGTTTAGGAAGGTGTGGAAAAATGTTGTAAAGTAAGAATGCTTTAAAAAATAGACATGTTAATAGTTTTTTTATCAATTAACAAAATGCTAAGTGAGTGGACAGAAGAAAAATCTAAATCAAATCAATATTTGGTATGACCACCCTTTGCCTTCAAAACAGCATCAATTCTTCTAGGTACACTTGCACCCAGTTTGTTAAGGAACTCAGCAGGTAGGTCTGGGACCAATCAAATGCCTCCCTGATGGTATCACGTGATGTATAAGTTTCTGCTTGTACTACTCTGCATTGAGGACACCATTCATTCTGACCAAATCCCCAACTCATTGTGCAGAAATGCAGCCCCAAGCTTGCAAGGAATCTCCACCATGCTTCACTGTTGCCTACAGACACTAATTCTTGTACTGTTCTCCAACCTTTGGCAAACAAAATATTAAACATTTTGACTCATCAGTCCAGAGCACTTGCTGCCATTTTTCTGCATTTCCTGTGTTTTTGTGCATAGTTGATTCACTTGGCCTTGTTTCCATGTCAGAGATATGGATTTTTGGCCGCAAGTCTTCCACGAAGACCACTTCTAACCAGACTTCTTCTGACAGTGGATGGGTGTAGCAGGGTCCCACTGTTTTCATCCGATTGTGAAGGGAAGTAAGCATGATGTGTCTTTTGTCTGCGGCACTAAGTTTCCTTGGCCGATCTCTGCGTCTGCTATACTCAACCTTGCCCGTTTCTTTGTGCTTCTTCAAAGGAGCTTGGACAGGACATCTGGAAACCCCTGTCTGCCTTGAACTTTCTTCCTGGGAGAGACCTTGCTGATGCAGTATAACTACTGTTTGTCTTGTTGCTGTTCTCAGTCTTGCCATGGTGTATGACTTTTGACATTAAATTGTCTTCAGCAACCTCACCTTGTTAGCTGGGTTTGGCTGTTCCTCACCCAGTTTTATTCCTTCTACACAGCTGTTTCAGTTAATGATTGTGTTTCAACCTACATATTAAACTGATTATCATTAGCACCTGTAATCATACACCTAACTATATGCCTAGAGAATCCCTGACTTTCAAGTGTACCTAGGAGAATTGATGCTGTTTTGAAGGCAAATGTGTTCACAGCAAATATTGATTTGATTTAGGTCTGTCTTCTGTTCATTCACTTTGCATTTTGCTAATTTATAAAAATTACTATTAAATGTCTATTTTTGAAAGCATCCTTGCTTTACAGCATAAATGCATAAGTGTGTGTGTGTGTATATATATATTTATTTATATATAAACATTTGGGGACATGGCTAAAGTGATAATTTTGTTGCAGTCAATGTTTTAAATTTCATTTTTGTAATATAAATGTATAAAACTCATGTAAAAATCTTTATACAAATCACCTTGCATCTTGATAAATATGACTTTTTGATATGAATAGATTAGATGCCACAGTATTCCCTCTGCCATTTTTTAATCTGTATATTACTTTCCCCAGGTGGAAAAGACTTTCAGTGGGATAGTGTGCACGGCCTCTTAGAAAACGCAATATATGGAGGACGAGTGGATAACGTCTTTGACGTGCGAGTTCTTCGGTCTTACTTGGAGCAGTTTTTCAATACTCATGCAATTGGCGCCTCCCACATGAGGAGCAGCAAGACAACGGCTTTCCCATTACCCATCCAGATACCCAATTCCTGTAGCATCATGGTAAGAGTATTCTTTATTTATTTCATAATGTCAGCACAGTTCATGGCACTGTATTAAAGGGTAGCAAATTGTGAGAATGTAGCAAAAAAATGGTTATTATTACAAACTCAAAAGAATGAAGAGCAACACAATTAATTAAGGGAATGGAGGATTTGCTGTATGAGGAATGACTAGACAAACTTGGTTTATTTACTCTAGAGAAAAGACGACTAAGAGGAGACCTTATGACAATGTATATGAGAGGTCAATGCAAGGATCTCTCTGGTGTGCTATTCAAAGGCCTGATCAAATGACCAGGGGACACCCCTTGAGATTGGAGGAAAGAAGGTTTCAACTTCAGCAGAGGGAAATGTGTTTTTACAGTAAGGTCTGTTAAATTATGGAATTCCTTGCCAAAGGATGTGGTTATAGCAGATACATTGCATGCTTGTAAAGGGATATTAATACTTAATATGTAAGAAAATATGTATTGTAGTGTAAAAAATATGTTGTAGGGTTTATCCCCCTGAGTAAAGAAAGGGTACTCTCACTGCTGAAAGGTGTTTTATTCAAAAGTTATTGCAGCTCAAAGTTGAATTTTTTAGGTGCAATATCACATTGGCCTGATATTGTACAGTGGCACTGTCGTTACACCATCCTATGGACAGCTCTTGTCTGTAGACCATAAATCTCCATAGGATGCTGTAGCAACAGCGCCACTGTACCAATTCAGGCCACTTTGATATTGTACCTAAAAAATTCAACTTTAAGCTGTAATAACTTTTGAATAAAGCACCTTTCAGCAGTGGGAGTACTATTGTTTTACTCAGGAGGATAAACCCTACAACATTTTTTTATACATTTTAAGTATTACTATCCCTTTAAGAGAAGATTAGATACATTTCTTTGAAAGGGAACATACAGAGTTATATAATAGTAGGCAAAACAGGAAGATCTGATAAAGACTAATTTATTTGGCAGCAGGAAAGCTATATAATTATCATGTGTTTGGTTTATGAGGCAGATGTTGATGGACTTGTCTCTTTTTTCAACCAAATTTACTATGTTACTATGTTGCAGAAATAAACCGTATTTTATAAAGAATAGATAGTCTACAATAATAAGTAAATTTGCTTCATTCGAAAAATGAAAATAAGAGATCAAGAGGTAGAAAGTCTTCTCTCCTACAGAAATGGCTATGCCCTGCTGCCACCCTTTCTTCCACCCTAGGAGGCTGCCAAGATTGCCTGTTGGATGTGCTTCATCTGCCTATGAGTCATCAATATTCAGAGCAAGTGTGTGGTGTGCTGGTCACTTGCATATGTACAATAAAAAGCAAGGGCCCTGCTTTCAGCAATGAGTTTCTTCAGTCTTCCAGTTGTAAAGTTATAGTGGTGAAATGTTAATTCCAAGTTGTTAAATAATATATGATTGAAAAAGTTATATATCTAAAAAAGTTTCTGTTTTACTAAAGTTTGCTCGTCACCTTAACCCTTTGAGTTGCAGATGGGGAAGCAATACATTGCATACCCCACTGGTACTCAAAGTCTTAAGAAAATTTTAGTTGTATTAACCATATCTATATATAAACTTCTAAGTGGTTTGTGAGTCACTGTCCGCGGTGCCCTTGGGAAACATGGGGGGGCGGAGATCAACAACATACAACGAATCAGGGGAGGCAGTTTTCACGGGAGTGTGAGGAGATGAAGCCCCCCTGCCCACTCCTGTAAAAATCACTGCAGCAAGACTCGCCACTGCAGCAGTCAACCAGGTTCCTGATGTGTACTGTGTGCCCAATCACATGGGCAATGCCATGCACCATTCGCTAGTTTTCTATTAAAAAAAAAAATGCCCTTTTTTTTTAAATTAACCGTTATATTTTCATGGCACAGTGTGACTGATATACAGCACAGTATTGTAAGTAGATATTTTTGCGGGTAATATTACCTCACACTCTGCTATTAGAAATGCCCCCAGTGTGTGAACCCAGCGTAGAGTCACTCATAAGACAGTGTGTGGTAATATTTGCCTGCCACACTCTGCTACCAAGGTTCATTTCCACATACACTGTAATATAAACTAATGGCTAGAACAACATACAGATAGTTTCAGTTCATTCTGAATTTAATGGGGAACATTCACATTAGAAAAACTTTTGTCCATGGACTTTAGTGAGTACAACTATATCAGTGGTGGTTTTTAAAAAAAAAAAAAATTGACTTAGCTATAATTAAAGTTATGAAGACTTAAAATCGGGCACTTCCGTGTTCTGTGGCACCCTTTATGTACGGCACAACGGCACAGGACTTCCCACCTCCCTCCCAGCTGCCCCAGGGAGCGCGTTCACACTTCTCTTCATGGTGGCATTTATGTGGGCTAACTTTAGCAGGTAGCATGGTAAATGGAGCTTGCTGTATCTTTTGTCCATATAAATGCCCCCACAAAGGGTGAAAGCACTCCCTGGGGCAGCTGGGACGGACGTGGGTAGTCCTGCGCCTTTGTGCCGCACATACAGGGTGCCGCAGGGAAGTGCCCAATTTTAAGTCTTCATAACTTCAATAGCAGCTAAGTAAATTTTAAAAAAATACCAACGCTGATATAATTGTACTGAATAAAGCCCATGGACAAAATTTTCTCTTATGTGAATGTTCCCCTTTAATTAAGAACTATCTTAAGGTGATAGATCCACTTTAAATTATAAAATGCCTCTGTTTTTCAAAGTGGTGAGTAATAATGACAAATGTACAATACATTAATAAAAACCAAAGCTTTACTCTTAGTTTATAGGATAACTAAATGTTGGAAGGCAAAACATTTGAAGGCCCCCATAACAAGTTATTGTAGTGCCCCTGTACACCCTTTTTTGGGGGCGCCCTTAGCCAGTTGCATAACTAGTCATTGAAGGGCATGTTGGGCCTTGTGGCCAATGGGCCTCCTTTCCTGCTGGCCCCATTCCTAACATAAAGATTATTTTCCTAGTGGTGTAACTAGAACATATTGGACCCATTAGGATGCCCCATCACAACTGTACACCTTGTAGTTACTCCCGTGCAGGGATTTATTGTAATGCAGTGTTTCTCAGCTGAAGGTCCTTAACAATCTTTAGCCTTTCAAACTGTTGTCAATTTTCTCCATGCTTGTGTTTAAAAATATGTGTATCGAATCGTTGGACTTCCATCCACTGTGGGACTATGATTCCTATCATCCTCAACCAGCCAATTCCTGGTTGGGGATTATGGGAATCATAGTCCTTATCATTAGTATGTCCAAATAGCCATTGTTTTGCACTAGTAATGACTGCATTCCTTTGTTCTGTCTCAGCTCTTTATAAATGTGTTAGTGAAACCTGTCTTAATTGTCAGATTTTTATGTTTTCAATTTAAACGTAATTGTAGTTAGACACTTCCAGTGAGAACATGTAATGTAAAGTTATTTAAATGGAAAAACAAGAACTGTTTCTTGCTATAAAGAATAAGGTTGTTTGGTGTCTATTTCCAATTGGCTCAAATACAGTTCTGGTAACCAAAAGAAAGCTTTATGGGAATGACCATAAACCCATCTCATCACCTGGTATTTTACAGTGCGTTACTGAAGCACATCCAGGATTTTAATGGTCATTTGATGTATAATGAATTCACTTCAGTGTTCTTTACAGACATCCAGATCCTAAAGCTACTACTCGACTCAAACAGTGATCATAATCAAACAAGCTAAATGTTGACATTGGTTAAGCTGGAATATTTTTTGGAACACGCTAAAGGTGTAATGTTGCCAGTGGCAAGATAATGACTTAACAGTTAAAAGACAGAACCCACTGTAACATAGAATATGTAGCTATGAAATAAATGTAAACATATTAAATTGAAAATGTCAGTTTGTAAAACACAGGATCAGGGCAGTTCTAAGAACCCATGGTGAAAATATAAATGGAGGCCCCCAAAATATAGTTAAGCATTTATTATCATCCTAAGTTTGGCTGGAGCCTTGCCTAACACCCACATCCCCTCCTGTTTGTGGAAAAGCAGGCACATTTATGTGTTGTACTCCCAGAGCAGTGTCTGTCCTCCTGACAGTTTAACCACAAGACTGAATAGGTACCTTTCTGTAAAACTGTTTGTCCTTTCATTAAAATGCCCCAGAACAGGTGATCTTGAAAGAGCTTTCTAAATCTCCTGTATCTATGCTAGCATTTATTTCAAACAATAGGATATGTAGTATTTTTGTTATTATAATTAATTTATAAAGAACCAGCATATTCTGCATAGCAGACAACTGGGAGCGCATTACACACTAATTAGAAATACATGACACGCTTAAAAAATGGATACAACTGGTGAAGAAGACGGTGCTTATGAGATACTTAAACTTTAGTTATTCGTTATTTTATGTAAATAAGCCAGTATTGGCTGGCAGGGAGTGGCATTTGGGATGGGGAGAAACGTAGAATTGTATCATGTGGCTGGCATGCCCACCAGTACTGTCCTGTCTAATATGCATACATTGAAAAATAGATAAAGATAAATATCCAATAAATCACTGTTTAATAAATCATCAATATAGGTTTGTTTGACAGTTCTTTCAAAATCACCTAGTTCCTTCAGAGTGGCATTTCCACCTTAATTGAACTGGAACAATTCTTGATCAGCCTAACTTAGTGGTGGGCAACCTGAAGCCCTGTGTTTGTGGAGGACTATGTTTCCCATCATTCCTAGCCAGGTTATGGGAATTGTAGCAATCCTGCTGGAAGCCCTCAGTTTGCCCACCTCTGATCCTAATTGCAGGTAAACTTTCCCATTGATTTAAATGGGACTTTAAGCCACACATATTATGGAATGCTGAGCAATGCATTGCACACCACTGCGTCACTCTGATTTGCAATGTGTTAGAGGTCTTTCTAGCATTCCTGGGTTATGTATGTATGTATGTATGTACATCCGGTGTGCAGCACATTACATAGTTATTCAGGTGAACAATACAGGTGAATAAATACAAGTCTCAAGTGGAAAAAATTAGTACAAGTGCAATACAAGAAAACAAGAACTAAAAACTTAGTATAATTAAAGGGTTAAAAGTCTAGTTTTAATTGATGGGAATTTACAGAGATTTCATCTGAGCCCCATGGTGCATTTGGTTTGCTACATAATTCTACCTATTTAACCCCTTGAGAACCAAGGGTGTGTGCGCAAAGTGTTGATCATCCTCAGGTCCTCAAGAGGATAAGCTTTATAAATAAGGCTATGCGTGTGCTTCCCATACTTTTTCTCACCTCAGTACTAAGCCTGTTGTTCCCTTGTTCCACAGGACTACCGTGCTGTAATAGAAAGCCTGCCAGAGGATGACCAGCCTGGCTTCTTTGGTCTTCCAGCTAACATTGCACGTTCATCTCAGCGTATGATCAGCTCACAGGTACTCACATTATACTGAATAACTAATGCATGATGTATAACAGGGCTCAAAATTTCCACTCGCCACTAGCCAATGGTGAGTGAAAATTTAGCCCTGGCGAGTAGAAATTCAGCCCTGGTAGGTATGTTATGGCTTGCAGTGGTGAGTAACTTTTCAGATCTAGCTAGTAGCAAAGGACTTCAGATTTTAAGCCCTGATGTATAAGACATTGGCTAGCTTTCAAGTACATGTTTTTTTTCTCCAAATAGGAGGATAAGATCTCTTTGTCTATATTTAACATGAGTTGAATCAGAAGTGGGCCTTTTAATACTCTTCAGGGAACACAAACACCTCGTAACAATTAACTCTCACTTTTCGTAATCTGGGTGGAAATCGCAATGGTGTGGATTGGTTCTCCAAAATGTATCTTTAATTAGTACTGGATAGTGATACTTTACTCCCAGAATCCAGTAGCAAAGTGACTTGGGGTCTTGGAGTACAGCAGCATAGTGTAATGGCCTTCTTCATGGACATGATTCCCGGTACTAATTACATCTTAATCTCTGGGGAAGCAATCCACAGAAAATTGATTCATAGCAGCTATTATGATTTTCTGCACAGGTTAAGTTAAGTGAGGGGCTTTGTTAGTGGGTAGATGATCAGAGTGTCTCTAAAGGGTGAATAACTACTTCCAAGAAGAAATAGTCATGGGGTCCATTAACTGAAATGATCAAAATCAGATGTTCACTATTTCTCACCAATTTGTAGTGTATAATTATTTCACTATACAACTGCCATTTGCTAGGAGTCCTCTTTACTTTCAGTGAGTATCTTAGGGCCATATGTGCAAAGGAAAATAGCAATTTTTGTATTATCCATTAAATCCTTTTCTATTAGTCCTTTGGGGGACACTGGAACCATGAGGTAAAGTATACTCCTTCAAGAGGCAGAGTACTTAAGAGTTGGTTTTCGCATCAGGAGGAACTCCTCCCCTCCCACTGCTCTATTTAAAGGGAACACAGGCACCTACAAATGGAGTTATATAATTTTAACTATCATGTACTTACCATTATCATCTGTAAAATATAGCTATTTTATGTTAGATCTCTAAAATCTAATCCTAAACTTGCATTTTTAATGAATGTGTAGACTCACCTGTACAGATACATTTTGCTTAATTGTTTGTGCAGAGATAATATGTTAACGTATTGTGATTAGCACCCACAATACAGAACAGTCACTTCTTAGATACCCTATCAAGTTTGCTATTGTAATTGGAACCCTGGAAAAAGCAGTATTGGGATCCCCACAGGGCATATGTTAGACTTGATTTTAGGCCTCAGAAAACAAATATAGAATTTGTTCTTGTCTAAAGTACAGGGTATATGTGTATAATCCCAGATGATAGTTATGTGTGAGTGTTCCTTTAACATCCACTGGGTTCTAAATTCTACTTCCCCAGGTAGAGAATTCTAATACAAGGTACTGATGGTAGATGGCCCAAATCAGGTAAGCTCGCTTTATATATCCAAGAGGAATTCTTCTGGTTCGATGGCTGCTATTACAGACCTGATTGATACCATTTTGAATCATGGGATCATCAGGTATTTCAGATTGAGATCTGGCTTTAAAACTACACTATTTTTGGTTCCTAAGAAGAGGTTTGAATAAAAGCCTTGAAATATTTGGTCTGTGGGACTTGGGAAATATGACACCAGTAGAAAAGAGTGATGCTGCTGAATGGCTTTGTCCTTGTTTTCTCTTTTGGAATCTTGGACTGGAGTGCCTGTTTGTAGGGTGAGATGTGAAATTAAGTCAATTCCTGATTTATTCCACCTTAAGTACCCAAATGAGCCTTTCTTGCCACTATCAGGCTGAGGGGGATTTTGTGGCAGAGCACTTGACTGGTTGTTTTCTGCCTTGCCAGGACAATATTGAATTGCTGGTGTACTTGATAGCAGGAAACTAGAAAGAGGTTTGTGTAGAGAAGTATCTTTGCAATCCTCGATGAAATGAAAATTATGATTTAGGCTATGAAAGAAAATACTTTTTTCCTTGTGTAGCTTGGTTTATCAGGTTCAGTGCCAAATAAAATATTTCCTTGAAATGGACAAGAGAGATTTCTTAGAAATGTCAGGTGATCAACCAAAAGTGTTTTTAAGCTACTTCATATGCAGTGGATCATCTGGCTAACATTTATAGTTATGTTAAGACTTGCTTCATTATTAAAAGAGTTTGCCTCAGCTAAAAAGGAAATTATCAGTAGGATTCCATCTTTAGGAGCATTTTTTTTGAATGATTTATGTGAGCTTATTCACCCAGTATTCTTTGCCCAAGCTGATGTGAATGCTGGTCTGAGAATTGCCCCGGTTCCAAACAAGGTCATCTGAATAATCAATCTTATCAGTTAGGTCTTGTGAAAGCTGCAACATCCCGAAATGGGAGTGCAGTATGCTTGGATAATTTTGAAATCATACATTTATTGAAGGAGTACAGTCCATTAGAGTCTTATTGAAGGAAACTACGTAGGACATTCCGTCTATTCTCCTAATCTGTTCCAGTTAGTCATGTACTAGAAACGGACTTGAAGAATTATTTTTATGTTTGAATAAATTCTTATTAGGATCTTCTAACTGTTGATTCTCTTCAATAAGAAGTGTCTGCAAGACTAAATTTTAAAAATCCATTCCTATCACAAACCTGGTTGTTCAGTGGTTCTGATTCTGAAACAGATGGAAAGCTTTTTGCATCATCACTCCTTATTCAGAGGAAACTGGGCCCAGAAAGAGAGAGGTATTTCTTTCTGTTGTGGAATTAGCAGCAGTAGGAGCGGACTGCATGAGTGTGCAAGAGGCACACAATCCGGCTTGATTGACTTCCACTTTATTTTTGCATTTATGGCATACATAAAAGGTAACAATCACAAGAGCTGTTCACCTTTTATTTGGAGAGTCTTCCACCATGGGCTCTGACATGGTTACTGACTCAGTACTAACTCATAAAAACTAGTCTAAACCACCAACCATACCTTGGTTTGAGGGAGGGTTTAAAATTGATTCCTTTATGATAAGTGAACACATTATAGGTCACTGCAAGAATGTCCAACTTATTGGAAAGAGGTGGTACAGAAGCTACACTACAATGTCCACTTGCAACCTGAAAGAAAAGGAGGCTGAAACATATCTGGCACGCAGGCATGAGATATAGTGTTGTAGCCTCTGGGTGCTTCTGAAAAGCCACTGTCACTCCTGTAAATAGAGGGAACGTTTTAGAGGCTTCTTCTATATGAGTGTGTGCAGTATAGAAGCGATACTGCTCTGTATAACTAACACTATAGGTGTCTACGTGCCCTGCCGTCCATCTAATGAAAGATCTGGCTCGGCCACGATGATGCAGAACTGTCCTCCTCGTTCAGCAGGGAACATTTTAGAGGCTTCTTCTATATGAGTGTGTGCAGTATAGAAGCGATACTGCTCTGTATAACTAACACTATAGGTGTCTACGTGCCTTGCCATCCATCTAATGAAAGATCTGGCTCGGCCACGATGATGCAGAACTGTCCTCCTCGTTCAGCAGGGAATGTTTTGCAGCTAAAACTGAGTTATTTTGTGGCAGCGGGGAGATCTGGCTGGGCTGTTCTGTGCCCTCCATCTGTGTAAAAGATGGAGGTCTCAGTTATGTAGTAAAGGTTATCCTGGGGCTATCATTCAGTTCGCTTCTTCCATCTGAGCGAGGAGATAATGGAGGAAGAGAGTGCATATTGCCATCGCTCTCATGAATCTAGGCCTCTGATCAGATAGCAGTGTTTTTGCAGTGACAGCAGGAAGTCAGTCATAGACACATACACAACCCAAGGCCATAAAGTATTTATTCTGGTAAAACAAAGCGCACCATGGGGACACATGGAAAATCATCAGGGTTTTGTCCTCTGAGCACCACGGGTTGAGCAATGCATTTCCTTTCTGACACTCAAAGGGTTAACAGGGGTGTGTTGAAGACTGCTAGCATTTAATGGTTTAGCCCATTGAGTGCCAGAGATATATCTAATATTGGATACCTTTTTGACACTCAAAGGATTAACCCTCTGAGAGCCAATAGAGTATTTACACTCCTGGCATTCAGAGGGTTAAAAGCCCCATTTGAATGAATTTAAATTGTGGGAATTCACATTCGACCTCTATGGTGCAGTTGGTTTGTCCCAGAATGTCTGCTATTTTTCTTTGTGAGTAGCTGTGCCATAGGGGGATAAAATAAAATTCTTACAATTCCTGTTCGTTTAAATAGGGCTTTAACCCTATGAGTGCCAGAGAGGTTGGATACCTCTCTGGCACTCAAAGGGTTAAACTCCTTGCCTACGAGGGAGGTTTTCTACACATGCCGCATTCAAAGGATTAGAAGCCCAGTTTACATCAGTAGGGATATTTATTGGACCCCTGTGGTGCTCTTGGCTTGCCTGGGAATGGAGGAAGTATGTCTAATGGCCGCTTCCCTAGCCAGAATCTCTCGCTTGTGCTTATCCCTTCCATTTACTGGGAAAGAAGGGTCATTCTCTGGCCAACAGATGCACTGTAGAGAACAATAAAATAAGACCCCTCTAGCATTCAAGAGTTAAAAGCCCCATTTTAACATCTCTGATGGCTGCTTTCCCAGCTAGAGTATCTTCCTTGGGCTAATCCTTGCTATTTATTGATTTCCTCTGTTTAATATGGACAGTAACATCCTCAGACAGGAATGTCTGATTCAGAGTTGCCTATTTTAACACTCTGGTCAATTGCAGGAAACACAATTTTTAAAAAGAGGCTTTACTTTTTTTTCTTCTTCATATTAATAGGTTAAGGGAAGTTCATAAGGTACATGGAAGCATAACGCCTTACGTGGATTATCTTGCAAAGTAGCTCTTTGTTTTGTACCCTGTTTCCTTTGTACAGAAGATGTATTGAAAATCCAGAATGCAAGCAAGTGAAAAGAGCAATTAAATGGATAGTAATGTTTCCTAGTAAAAGCAGCTCTAATTAATTATCATAGTATTTGGACTTTGGAGAGTGTTATTTCAATTCTGTCAGAGTTGTAGTTCAAGAATAATTCAATGACAAAGTATCCACCTCCCGCCCCTTTTACTGATGTAACACTGCTCAGCCAGAGCAGAAGGGAGGTGCCCAGGTAGACTGCAGAGAGGGACAATCTTCAATTAAGATAAGGGAAAAACCTGAAAAGCTTGTCAAGGGGGGCAGGGCTTTCATTGTTCTCATAGGAATAAGAAACTTTGCTTGTGAATATCTCTCAAACCATAAAGGTTTGAGAGATAAGACTTATATCGTTCTTCATGTCTTTTTATTGCCTGCAAAATAAAATAAAGATAAAACAAAGTATTACTATCCCTTTAATGTAGGCACACAGTAAACCACATTTACAATTAACATGGTAGAGAGCAAATTAACTCCTGGGGTTCTAGAACGGGCTACATTGCACTTTGAAGCATAGTGCGCTAGGATATCCTCTAGAAGTCGGGAAGGAGTTGTTTTACCCACTTGGGGCTAAATTGGAAATTGCTCCAGAGGGCTTGTTTTTTGTTTTTTGTTTTTTTTTTTTTTTTTGCCTTCCTCTGGATCAACAGGGGTGTTTTTGACATGGGCTGTACTTGATGGACGCATGTCTTTTTTCAGCCTCATCAACTATGTTGCTAAAGTGGGAGACATTTTGGGATTTATATCTATTGTGAAGCAATGTGATGGAAAACTTTAGCATTCACATTGAAATCAACAGAATGTATATGGTTTGATCTGTAATAGATCCATTTCTTTTTAGTATAGAAACCGCAAAGTGTGTTCTGCTAAATTATTTCTGGACTATGGAAGACTGAATCAATAAGGTTATTATATTATTTGTTTCTCATTAAAACTTTCACACTGGCGACAGAAATGTAACAACCATCTGCTGCATTTCTATCAACTGTCTTCATTAATTCATTTCCGTCTGCTTTTTCCCTGATCTGCCGCAGTGCGACTGATGGACGGCCTACCTGAGTGTCAGACGAATATTGTTGGCTGATGCCCAAGTGGGACGGACATTCATTGGAGGTTTTGATGAGTATCACAATACCCAGGGTCGCTCAACAGTGTCGACTTCTGCAACTTTTCTTTGTTCCTATGTGAGCTCAGTAAAATGAAAACTTGGGAGACTTTGGTGCATTTACACAAGATGATGATCACAAGTGTGAAAGGCACTTTTTTACTTTACATTTTATTACAGCATACCTTTCAGCACAGGTAACATCAGCAATGCATCATCACTGAAATGTGGTCGGTTGTGTGCAAAAGGCCTTAAAGGGATAATGTTTCACAAAAAAAGCAGCTCCAATTAATCTTCATAGTATCTTGTCCCCGAAGAGTGTTATTTCAATACTGTCCGAATTGTAGTTCAAGAGTAATTGAATGATAAAGTATCCCCCTCCCTCCCATTTTACTGATGTAACACTGCTCACCTAAGAGCAGCAAGACTGTCTGGATGGATCACAGAGAGGGACAATCTTCAGTGAGCATAAGGGAAAAACCTGTCAAGGAGGGCAGGTTTTCCTTACGCTCACAGTAAGAAGATTGTCCCTTGCTGTGACCTGTCCGGTCAAGAGACCAGATTCCACATCTGAGGGGAGGTGGCTTACACTAGGTAAAAGGTGTGGGAGGGGGATATTTTATCATTCAATTATTCTTGAACTACAACTCTAACAGTATTGAAATAACACTATCCATGGCCCAAATACTATGTAGATTAATCAAGCTGCTTTTTTTGTGAAACATTACTATCCCTTTAATAATAGAAACAAGTAAAACAAGACCTCCAGTATTAACATAAGACAGTCTTTTTGAGGCCACTGTAACAATCAGATATGATTGTGGAGAATAAAAAGATTACACTATTTGCGTTTCTGTTCAGCGCAAAAACTAACAAAAATAACATCAGGTGTTCTCCACTCTTGATTAATTTTACATGGAAGATTGTGCCAGGAAAGCAAATGGGGAAAAGCTTGAAAATTACTGCTTGCTAACTATTAAGCTTTTCTATAGTTCAAACACTTTAGTAGAGAACGTATACTGCAGAAAGTCAGCACACACAGTGCTTAATCACAATGATTAATACAGAACTTAAGATGTGAAGTGGTTCTGTGGGATTAAGTTAAGTGTTTCTAACTGTTAAGATATAATTAATCACAGATTGCACACAAGGTGCAAGTAAAGATTTTCAAATCAACCTTCTGCAAGGTAAAGAAGTTTGCAGACATTGTGTGGAAACATGCGTTTATTGTTATGTTAACATTAAACTTCACAATAGAACCTATAAAATGTGGACAGAAACACACACCTCCCCGAGCGCTACAAACACGATATTGTGATATAGCAATGCTAATTCTATACAGCACAATACCTCCATAGGTTTAGAGACATACAACACATATATATTGCAATATAACTCACAAATAAAATCTGGCTAATTTGTGAGTTGTATTGCAATACATATGTATTTATCACAGTATCTGCCAATATACTTGTACCATCGGTATTTTCTCCATAATAGGATCACTAGGGTCCCAATGGAGTTATAGTCCTTAGATGGAAGAACATCCACAACAGGATTTTTTCCTGAAAGATTTTCAAGTGGCCAGAGGGATAAACCCTATAGGATCCAGAGAAAACCTGCACTGTTAGTGAACCAGTGGATGTGCTTAACACTAGCGACTGTATGTTGCTTCTCAAGAATGTGAGTAGTAGAAGTAAAAGAGGTGTCTTCTGCACAAAAGGTGGTGGTCCAATATTGAAGGTGTATGCGCTTAGAGGAGCGTGCACCCTCTTGTTTTGTCTTTTGTTAAAATATGGTCATTTTTTTTTAATCAGAATTTGAACATTTTACCTATATGGGTAAGGCCTGATAGGTGCTACACCAAGCTTAGACAACCTTTGTCTCATAATCTTGCAACTCCCATCACCCCCAGTAATATATACACTGCTGGAAATTTCCACTAGTCTGTGACTAGTAAAAAAAAAAAAAAAAAAAAAAAAACAACAACAACAACAACAAAAAAAACAAAAACAGATGAATAAGAAAAAAATACTGTTCTCTATGTTCAACATTGGATGGACCAGTAACTTTTGAACATCAATAATATTTTTTCAGCCGTTTATGCTCAGATAAAAGGTGAATATGCAAGCTTGTGCCCTCATTGACCTTAACCCATTGAGTGCCAGAGGGGTACGCAATGCATTTCTCTGCAGTGCATTGTGTACCCCTCTGGCATTCAAAGGGTTACTAAAGGTAAGCCAGCCAGAACCTGAAGCACAAATATACCATATTTTTCATTCATGAAAGGTTGTTCCAATGTGTATCATAGTAAAGAAAATATGGCACCTAACTTATACACAGTTTTGCTTATCATTAAATTACCCAGCATGTAGTATGACAGTTATTTAATTGCAGTTTTGCTCATCTATGATTATATATAGCACCTATGAAACGAAGAAAAGTTAAAATACAGTTTAATATATAAAACACTGTTAAAAAATCAGTAAACCATTTCTCCTTCATGATTATTTTTTCATCCACAAGGTCACTTGAAGCTTATGTGTTCCCTTTTCACACTGTCTGTTGACTGCCTTTTTGAAACCATTATCACTCTTAACTTATTATGGGATTTGCAGACTAAAGCACTGAAACCTCTGGAAGGAGTAAACATTTGTGAGTTATTGGCCATTCAATTGAGACAATGCAGGAATACTAAAGCAATAGACAGAGATGGGTCTTCAGTTATTTCGTTCCCTCTTGACTCAGCCACAGACTTTTATAGTTTAGAGTATTACAAGCAACATTTTGCTTTTCAGTCACTTGTAATAACTTTTAAGTACTTGACAGCTTTTAGTGAAGTACCCTATCGTTTTGGAAGACTATGAGGCTCATGTACTGAGAAAATGGAGCAAACCAAATACACCATAAAAGACACATAACATTAACCCTTTGAGCGCCAGCAAAGTATTCAAAGCATTGCAACACAATGTGTTGGGAACCTGTATGACAATTGAAGGGTTTGAAAAAAAATACTATTGATTTAAATGGAGCTTCTCTCCAGAGTAGCACTCTATGTCATGGCTTCCCAGTGCATTGAGGCCTCTTTAACATTCAACGGTTTAAAGGGATAGTAATGTTTCACAAAAACAGCAGCTCCAGTTAATCTTCATAGTATTTGAACCATAGAGAGTGTTATTTCAGTACTGTCAGAGTTGTGGTTCAAGAGTTATTGAATGATAAAGTATCCCCCTCCCGCCCCTTTTACCTAGTGTAACACTGCTCTGCTCAGAAGTGGAATCTGGTTGCTTGACCAGAATGATCACAGCAAGGGACAATCTTCTTACTGTGAGGACAATGAAAACCCTGCCCCCCTTGACAGGTTTTTCAGCTTTTTCCCTTATCTTAATTGAAGATTGTCCCTCTCTGCAGTCTACCTGGGCACCTCCCTGCTGCTCTGAGCTGAACAGTGTTACATCAGTAAAAGGGGCGCGAGGGGGATACTTTATCATTCAATTACTCTTGAACTACAGCTCTGACTGTATTAAAATAACACTCTCCATGGCCCAAATACTATGTTGATTAATTAGATCTGCTTTTATTATGAAACATTACTATCCCTTTAAAAGCTCCATTTAAATCCATTGGAAGGTTGTATAGCTGTATAATTCAGTTGTTTTGCACCAGAATTGTCCCATGATTTTTGGACAACTGGCCCCTTTTTAAATTGGAACTGTCACTTTATAACAAATAGGTGATTTTCAAGGAGCTTTTAAAAGAACCTGTGTTTATGTTGGTACTTTTTTTTAATTTTAAGCAATTTTTTATGGTGTATTTAGCTTTATTTATTTCTAAGATAGTAAAAATCTGTCAGGCACTGCCACACTGCTCCCCATCCCACCTGCCACTTCCTACCAGGAAGTACTAGGTCATTTGCATATACTGACAAATAAAGCAAAGTATCACAAACCATTGTTTTAAATAAAAACTTGACTAACATAATTATAGGTGATTTTTAAAGCTCATTTGTTACAATATGCTACATACCCCTCTTAAAGTGTTAGTAATGTCCAAAAAAAACTTTTTTTTGCATTTAGAAGAGCTTAAAAAGCTGAGCTAAATGCAAAAAAAACGTATCTCTCAAACCGCTATGGTTTAAGAGATACAGGCGTTTAAAGTTCGCTGTTTCCTACTGACAGCTGTAAAGCTGTCAGCAGGAGATTTGTGTCGGTCGACACGGTGGCGCTTGAGAAGTGCCGAGATCTCGTTACTTACAAGGAATCCCTTCATTGGAATGGTCTAAAACGACACGAATCTCCTGCTGACAGCTTTACAGCTGTCAGTAGGAAACAGCGAACTTTAAACGCCTGTATCTCTTAAACCATAGTGGTTTGAGAGATACGTTTTTTTTGCATCTACCTCAGCTTTTTAAGCTCTTCTAAATGCAAAAAAACTTTTTTTGGACATTACTAACACTTTAAAGGAATTAAAGTACGTTTGAGGAGAGATGGACATGCCAAAAACTTTAAAATATTAGGGCTTATGTATAAAGGCAACATATAATCAATTAGGGCAAACCAACAGCACCATAAGGGCCATAAAAATTCTCCAAATGGCGTTTTTAACCACTAGAAAGGACTCCAGAGTACTGTAAAGCAGATTTATTGCCCCGGCCCTCTGGTGCAGTAGATTTCCTCCAGAACGGCACCTTTTTATCTTTTAGAGCGCTACCCAAAGAGCCATATTCAAGCAGACGAGCAATTCTGGAGCAAGCTAACTGCACCAAATAAAATTCCTAATTTTCCAATGAATTAACCCTTTCAGTGCCAGATGCAATGCACTGAAAGGGTTAAAAACAAGCTGTTGGTTTTTAGCCCATTAAATGCTAGCGATGTCTCCAAAGCATTGCAAAGCCTCAGTTAAATCACAGGTAATTTCTATTTCTCCTCTCTGGTGCAGTTGCTTTGTTTCAGAATTGCTCCTCTTTAGCTTACCAAGGCCTGAATTCCATTCAAGGGTTTTGTTGACAACTTTCCCCATAGACCTCAATGTGAGCCTGTTAGATAAAACCAACATTCACCAACCGAATCTAAATCTAGGCCTGAATATAGCTATAAGGGCCTTATTCATAAAACCAATGAGGTACAGCTCTGGAGCAAACCAGCTGAACCATAGGGGACAAATGATAATTCACCAAATTCCCTTTCATTTAAATGGATTTGTCAGCCATTTGCAAAGCAATGCACTTGAGACCTCTAGCATTTTACACTTTGAGTGCCAGAGGGGTACGCAAAACATTGCAAAGCAATGCCTTCTGCTTCTCTCTGGCACTTAAAAGGGTTAAGGAGCCAAAGCCGTGCTTAAATTACTGGACAATGTTTATTTATTATCTGAGGTGCTGATGGTTTGCTCCAGAATTACATCAGCCTTTTGGCTTTTATTTAACCCCATAGATGCTAAATAACCCCAATGAATGATTATGGTAGCAATATCTAGATGTAAACTAGGGATGCCGGATCATCCCTTTAAAAGAGGATATATATGAAAAAAGCTGGCTGCATTCATACAAGAGAGACATGGCATCCTAATAATTACCCACTGCAGCCCTGCAGTGGGCATTAATCATATGAGACCTATTTTAAAGGGATAATCTGTCAACACTGAGTGAACCCCTTACATCATTGGTTCACATTCTTTTATTACACCCAAATAAAGACTTCCCCCAACAATCAGCCATCTAGAGATAAGCTTAACAATAGTGCTATTATCCAATATATGTTACTGAGAAATCCTACTTGTGCTGAGACTGATGGCTAGGCAACCGCGCTTTAGAGGCATCTGCATGCCTGCACGTCAGTCCATTCTGTTACCTAAAGGTACCGTGCATCGCCTCCTAGAGGAGACCAGGACTGACAGCGCAGGTGCACAGATGTCTGTAAGCAAAGATGTCTGCACTGTTGCCTGGCCACCAGGTGAGTAATGTGGTAATTATGCTGGCTAATACTACTATTGTTAAGCTTATCGCTAATTGTTGGCTGGTGTCTTTATTTGGGGTGATTGTTCACCTTTACCAAGCCATGGGAGAGTTGTATAAATGTGGTGCAAAAGACACACAATGCGTTTGAGACCCCTGTCATTCTAGGGGTTAATACCCCTATTTAACTCACTAGGACCTGGGGAGGTTTTTTCGTTCCCTGTGGTGCAGCTGGTTTGCTGCAGAATTACTACAGTTCTATTTTGTACATCAGCTTCAGTGCGGGCTCTTCTCTCTGCACCCACATCAATCTTCTTTTTGTGTCTTTGCTAAACTGTTTATTTGAGAGGTTTCCGTGCCAAGAGCTGCCCAGATGTTTTCTTTTGTTCGTTCTTAACCTTCAGGAAAATATTTTTAACATTGCTTTGTAAAACTCATGTGTGTAATGTAAAGATGTTGAGCTGTGACAGATAGTGTTAGTATATGCGAACAGACCATGCAGCACAGTTCTGAGAATAGCCTGCAACAAAGTGACTCATTCACTTTTCTTTAGAAATAACTGAATCCCTATGGCAAAATGCAATCTAACAGACATTCATATCTCACTTTATATATTGAAAATCCTTTAACATTAGGAAAATGTCTTGTGGCTTTGACTCCCTTTTTATGTTAACCTTGAATATTTCTTAATCTAGTAAATTAAAAAATTAGAGTGGACCTGTCACCTATGCATCTTTTAGTCTCATTAAATATATGTTTATTTAGGGAAGTGCTATCAGATATACTTCCAGTGCCTTGCTCCAGTGTAGGTAAGCAGAGGGAGCTCAGGGAATGTAATGCAGGGCTTAAGTACTGGTGTAGGAAGGAAGGTGTGGGGTTTTTAGAGCAATAGGCTAACTGCTCCTGGGTACAATCTACATGGTAGTGATAGATTGCACCTACTGTAAAGGGAGCTGCTGTGCTAGGGGATAGAATGCTTAGAATGCTGGAGGAGCTTTTAAACTAGGAAAGGGGGAGGGTGTAGCTAGTAAAAAGAGGTAGAAATTGGCTACATTTAAAGGGTCATGGGAGTGGAGAATGGTTTGGGATAAATGTGGCTAAACTCTTATTAAATTGTGAAGCAGAAAAGAGGCAAGTAGTGGGCAAAATACTGTATATAATGATAACAAAATTAATTGTATGTTGGTTAATGCAAGAAGTGTGGTACACAAAATGGGCGAGTTGGAATTACTGTCAGTTAATGAGCATTTGGACATAATTTGTATAACAGAAACATGATGGGTTGATACAAATTATTGGGCTGGAAATATTGAGGGTTATTCCCTGTTTAGGAGGGACAGGATTAAAAGAAGAGGGCGAGGTGTGTGCATATATTTGAAACCAGATCTAAATTTGAGTTTTAAGGGAAGATATTTGTAACAATACTGAAGCTAGCTGTGGTTCAAAAGGTAAAAAAAAAAAAAGCGTTGGTGTGTACATGCTACAAACCAGTAAATATTGACAATGTTGAGGCCAGTCTGTTATTGCAAATTAAAAAGTTGTACGTCTTGGCATAGTATAATTATGGTAGTTTTTAGCTATCCTTTAACTATCCATGTATAAACTTGGGAAATGAGACCTGTCTGAGTGCTAAGGGAAGCAGGTTTGTGCGCTACATGATACAAAAGGTGGGAGTGACGACAACAAACAATAAATTGGATCTAGTTATAACAAATAACATGGATATGTAGCCTAATATTAAAGTAGTAACATTTGGTTAACAGTGCTCACATCATAGTTTCATTTGAGATCAGTTTAATAAAGCAAAAATGAAATGGTAAAACCAAAACAAAAAAATGCTAACTTCAGAATGTTAGCAGCATCAATGCAACACATAGACTGGGATGAATTATTAAAAGAAAAAATACAGAGGAAAAATAGTCAGAATTTAAATCTAGGTTGCAGAAATATATTAAACAGTATATACTGCTGTGGAGCAAATGCAAAGGATGAACTCAATCAGTTTTTGCAAGACTACTTTTTTAATCTTTAAAGACTTTCTCAGTACAGGCTTGGTGTCATAAGACTGGAATAAGCCAGTGTAGTGCCTTTATTTAAAAATCGAATTAAAAGAGAACCTGGGAATTCTAGACCAGTGAGTTTACCCTCGGTAGTGGGAAAACTGCTAGAAGGTATAGTAAGGGATTATATTTAGGATTACACAGTGGAAAATAAGATTATTAGCAGGAATCAACATGGTTTTATAAGTAATAGATCTTGGTAAACAAATCTACTGAGCTTCTATGAAGACTTAAGTAGCAACCTAGATAATGGCTATAGCATATCTAGATTCTGCAAAGGCATTTGATACAGTGCCACACAGGAGGCTGATGTATAAAATAAGGAAGTTAGGGCTAGGAGATGACCTTTGCAAGTGTCTAGAATTTTGTTTGAAGGATAGGGACCAGTGTGTTGTGGTAAATGGAAAATCCTCCAATACAGTTAAAGTTGAGAGAGGAGTACCTCGGGGTTCAGTACTTTGTCCACTACTCTTAGATATTTGCAGATGGATTTCCATAAAATGGCTGTGTGGCAAACAAATGAAATATGAAATTGATTGTAGAATAAAACTATGCGTTTGGGACAAGCAAACGGGAATGTTAATTATGAACTTAATTTAATTCATTCTAGGAGTCTTGTTGCTAGAGAAAGACCTGGTAATCAAAATCTATTGCAAAGTTATATTTTTTGGAAGCAGTACCTCCATGGACTGAAATATTATAGTAGTGTTGTTTCTACAGGATCCTATGGAAGTTTATGGTCAACTGACCAGAAATGTCCATAGACTTCTGTAGCAACAACATCTCTAAAAATTTTAGGCCATAGTACTGCACCCCTAAAAATCTAGTTTGAGCTACAATAATTTTTTAATAAAGCCTCTCCCGGCAGATGGAAGTAACCTTATTTTCTGTAGTATAAATTGATGAATGTGTTGGACAACTATCTGATACTCAAAAGCTTTAGGGCAAATAATAAAAATATAAAAATTAGAGCTATTCCTGCTAACTGAAAAAGGTGAGACAACACTACTGCAACATTTTTCATTCCACACTTGTTTTCACTGTAATTTTTCATTAAGCTGCAATAAAGCTGGTGTCCAAAAAGACATTTTTATAATGCACCTGGTGGTGCCATTTAAACCCTTTGAGTGCCAGAAACGTATTCAACACAGTGGGGGAGATGCACTAAGGTGTGATAAATAGGTGATAAAGTGGAGATGACTTTTTCAGTGTGATAAACTCTCCAAGTCCTATGTTATTCTATGGAGCCAATGCACTAAGATTTCTCCAGTCCCAGAGGTTCCATAGAATAACATAAACACTGGAAAGTGCATAACACTGGAAAAGTTATTTCCACTTTGTAGTGGGAGAGCCTTTCTCTTAATCAATAAAAACCCTAATATACTCATTAACCCTTTGAGTGCCAGAGGGGTACGCAACGCATTGCTCTGCAATGTGTTGCTTACCCCTCTGGCACTCAAGGGGTTAAAAAAAAAAATCCTGCTCCTTTTGAATTGGTGATTTAACCTTTTGAATGCTAGAGAGAGAGGTCTCCAACACATTATGAAGCAATACGCCATGGACCTCTCTAGCATTGAGTGGGTTAAACGACCCATTTAAATCAATGGGAATTTGTGTTCTTCCCCTATGGTGCTAAAATGATCCACTTCTGTGTACACACAGCCCTATATTTTTCTCTTTAACTGAATAATATGAATAACTCGGTCAGTTAAATATGTAACGAGTTCTGTACATTTCCGGAGATTGTCAGATGAGGGACAGGGCCTATAAATAATTCACTGTTCACTGTTATTTGTTTCTGTAAGGTTATAAAACAATGGCGGAGACAGGAATAACTTATACCTGATGGTTTCCCTGCATGCACACATAATATAAACAAACAGTTCCCTTCTTACAGGACATTCATTTAACAAGAAAATCAATGTAAATTAAAATGCACTGCTTTAACCCCTTGAGTACCAGATAGGTACACCGCTAGCCAGGGCTGGTGCAAGGATTTTTGCCACCCTAGGCAAAACCTAATTTTGCCGCCCCTTGGCTCAGTCCCTTGTGTCCTACCCCTCTATGCCCCGCCCTGTATGTGTTTAAGTGTCAGTGTGTTTGTGTGTTCCCTATATGTGTATAAGTGTCAGTTTGTGTGTGTGTTCTCTATGTGTATGTGTGTGTCAGTATGTGCTCCCTGTAAGTATATATGTGTCAGTGTGTGTTCCCTGTATGTATATATGTGTCAGTATGTGTTCCCTGTATGTATATGTGTCAGTATGTGTTCCCTGTATGTATATAAGTGTCAGTGTGTGTTCCCTATATGTGTATAAGTGTCAGTTTGTGTGTGTGTTCAATATATGTGTATGTGTGTGTCAGTGTGTGCTCCCTGTATGTATATGTGTGTCAGTATGTGTTCCCTGTATGTATATGTGTCAGTGTGTGTTCCCTATATGTGTATAAGTGTCAGTTTGTGTGTGTGTTCTCTATGTGTATGTGTGTGTCAGTATGTGCTCCCTGTATGTATATATGTGTCAGTGTGTGTTCCCTTTATGTATATAAGTGTGTCAGTGTGTGTGAGTCTCTGTAAGGATATCAGTGTGTAAGTATGTGTGTGTGCTTCTCTATATGTGTATCAGTGTGACAGAGTGTATGTTCTCTATATGTGACTCTTCCCCCCTTTGACTCTCTCCCCCTCCTGACTGTTGATCCCCCCTTTGACTCTCTCACTCCCCATCTGACTCTTGATCCCCCTCTTGACTGTTGATCCCCCTTTGGTCCAGGACTGAAGGAGCGGAGGGGGAGAAAGAAACGGGCATCGCTGTGCTACATTAAAAAAATAGCCGGGGGCGGAGCTGGCGCGCTACCAAGATGGACGCGTTTTAGACTAGCTCCGGATCATGCCGGGAGTTTGCAGCGTTAAACACACCGATTTGAATCTGCTACTGATTATACTCTAGGTGAAGGAGAGAGCAACCTTATAGATGCCACTCAAGCACAGGAGAAGTGCTAAAGCACAGTGTTCCGGCACGCCCTCGTCTATTAACCGCGTCTCCGATGCACAGCGTTCCAGAGGGGACAAGGCCCGGAATAGAGCCACGCTAGCAGAAGAGGGAGGCCCGGAACCGGTTACTACCTTGAAAGCTAACTGCCTTCATAGGAGCACCATGACTGAGATGGACGGAGGTGTGGATGTGTCTGTCCTGCCTACCAAGGCTGATCTAATCGCCATGTTTAGCGACATGAAAGCCTCATTCCGGAGGGATCTGCAGGAAATTAGGGCCAAGGTGTCGCAGCTTGGCACCCGTGTTGGAGATATTGAAGAGGATAAAATAGAAACAGATGATCGACTCCACTCTCTGGAATCCAAGATCACGGAGCAGCAGGATACTATTGATCACCTTATGTATAGATTGGACGACATTGATAACCGGGGGCGACGTAACAATCTACGCATTAAAAATATCCCAGAGGATATCCCCAATAGATCTCTAGACTCTATACTACAAGACATTCTTCGTCCACTACTGAACTTCTCGGATAATCAAACTGTGAAGGTGGATAGAGTGCACAGGGCCCTCCGACCACGCGGGGGCCCGAGTGATCGCCCGAGAGACATTATATGCCGACTGCATAATTATAAAGACAAGGAGCTGGTGATGAAAAACAGCAGAACACAACCCGCTCTGTTCTTTGAGGGGATAGAATTTCAGATTTACCAGGACTTGTCCCCGTATACTTTACAGCAGAGAAGGTCTCTAAGGCCCCTCACAGAGCACCTTTCTTCTTTATCTATTAAGTATCGTTGGGGGTTCCCTTTTAACCTCCAGGCTGACCACAACGATACCACTGCATACATAAGATCCATGGACGAGGCAGAAACCTTCTGCATGGCGTTGCAGATCCCACCCGTCCCAGAAAGGAGTGCGGATGAGAAGGACAAGCAAAAAGCATCCCGAGATCATAGACGCAGAAGGCCCGAGAGATCCGAACCGGCATCCAAGAAGACTAGAGAATGACTGATGATGGTATCCTCAGGTCCATATGGCGAGACCCGAGATCTATACTGCGGCTGCATTTCTTTGGGAGGATAAATGACATTTTGGACTACTTTATGCAGCCCTAGCGGCTCTCCATGGCCCATGAGTATTAGTTGTATGAGTGGCCATACTCTGAGGATTGATTGACCGAACACTAGACTGTAGACTGTTGGCTTAGGTGATGGTCATATATTTGTTACCCGCATTGGCTGCTTCTTCGGCCCCACTGGCTACTCTTTGTTTGTGGGGCCTTGAAGTTGCCCTTAATCTGGGGCTAGTTGGGTCATGCAAGGATTTGAGTGGCAGACGGAGGGATGGTTTCCCAGGGAGTGGGGGGTTTAAGAGAGGATGCCTGCGAATTTATGGAAACGGGGGAGATGGGGGGCCTCCCTTCCCTTCGGCCTTCCCTGCTCTGGCTGGCCCCCGTCGGGGGATTGGTCAGGCTACTGGCATGGTTCGCAGGAGGGCATGATGTAGTTGCCCTTTATGCGGAAGTTTTGGGCCTGTCCCTCTGGAGTCGGGTCCTGGAAGGACCAATTATATACTATTTTCAACCCGCTACGCTATTATTGACTCCTAGATGGGGGCTGCCTGGCGTGGGCCGTGGGGTGGGGGAGACTTCCATGCTGAGGGTTTTGGGCCTTCTAGGCTTAGTTCATTCCTAAGTGTTTATTTTGTGGCTACATGGTTGGGTGGGGGGGTTGGAGGGGCTTAGAGAGTTACGGGATGCCGGGAGGGGCGAAACGCTTCCCTGGTGCCCCGAGTTTAGTATGGGATATCTACAGTTCAGTTATAAAATGTTTATTTTTCTATAATGTTGCGCTGTTGCTCAATCCTGTTAGTTGCCATAGGTGTGTTTTCTATCACGGTGCAGGGGGGGGCACGTGGGGTGCACGGTAGGGTTCTTTGCCTTGCTGGGTGCCGCTCGGGTCCCTTCCTGTTGATATTGCTTATGTACATGTACTCCTTGGCGTGGTCATAATGGCCTTGCCATATGTTTTCTAGTTTTAGAGGGAGCACTGTTTGTTCCCTCCTATCTGCGTGGTCCTTCCCCCTGGTCCCCGCAGATGGAGAATTCAATGTGGATGGAGGGCATCCGGGGCATCGGGGTTCTACCCTGCTGTCCCTGATAGTGTCTCCTTTGTTGAGTGTTATTTTTGTATGTTTCTATGTTCTTATGTGTTACCCTTCCCCATGTGTCCTTCTTTTTCTACTCTTCTCATCTCTGTCTTTTTCTTGGGGCTCCTTGTGGGGGCGTGTTTTGGCCCTGGTCGTGACGTCTGCTCATGCATGACCGAGGTGCTGTGCGTTTCTGCTCCTATAATGTTAGGGGACTTAATGTGCCAGAAAAAAGAAGTATGTTGCTCCGGGAGGTCATAAGAGAACGTGTTGGGGTCCTGATGCTCCAAGAGACTCACTTCACTGGACCTAGACACCCGCGGCTTAGTCATTCTCACTTCCCGCACCAGTGGTATGCTAATGCAGGGTCCAAATGTAAGGGGGTAGCCACCCTGGTGTCTCGATCTGTCCCTTGGGAATTTGTATCTAGCTACATAGATCCGGGGGGGCGCTTCCTTCTTGTCAAAGGGAGAATACACACCACGCTAGTGACCCTGGTTAATGCATATTTCCCAAATACAGGGCAGACTACGTTTTTACGTTTGCTTTTGGATAAATTGGACTCATTTCAAGAGGGGTTGTTGCTGATAGGGGGAGACCTTAACTTTTCTCTCAATCCTGTGTTGGATTGTATGCCTGCTTCTTCCTCCTATTCCGCTACGTCTATCCGTAAATTCTCCTCTTTACTTTCCTCTAATAATCTATTGGATGTTTGGCGGCTGGAGCATCCGCTGGAAAAGGACTACACGTTCTTTTCGCATCCCCACGGCAAATACTCGAGAATTGATTTGCTAATCACCGACCAGTACTCCTTTTCGCATGTATGTAACTCTAAAATTGGCAACATAACGTGGTCAGACCATGCCCCTGTGTATGTGGACTTTACTGATTTGGGGGGTGGAGGGGGGTTTCCTTCTTGGCGTTTAAACGAATTATTGTTAGAAGATGCGGAGGTAGTGGCACATATTAAGAATAGCTTGAGGGACTACTTTTCAAATAATAAACCCGGTGACACTTCGGAACCTGTCAGATGGGAGGCACATAAAGCAACTATACGGGGGGAATTCATTCGAATTGGGTCTTATAGGAAGAAAGCACGACTGAGAAAATTAAACGACATGTTGTCTTCCCTTAAGGTACTGGAAACATCGCATAAGAGTTCCCTGGACCCGACTTTAGGAGATAAGGTTCGTGCGCTGCGCACTGACATAGCGTTGCATCAGAGACAGGCATGTTTCAAATCTTTTATGTGGCTCAAGTACAATCATTATATACAGGGGAATAAGTCAGGGAAGTTACTGGCTAAAATTGTTAAGATCAAGAGGGCACAGGTACATGTGGCAAAGATTCGAAATCCCTCAGGATCCTTGCTGCTTAAATATGATGAGATTGCCGATACCTTCCGGCAGTTTTATACCTCACTGTATAATCTCAGAGAAGATGCTTCTCCTGTAGAGGTGGAAGCTAGGCGACTGCGAATTAGGTCCTTCTTGGAGAAGCATCTCCGACGGCGGTTTTCCCAGCAGGATATTTCGCCGCTAGAGGCGGATTTCACCCAGGAGGAGATTAGGAAGGTCATGCGCGGAATTCCTTTGGGCAAGAGTCCAGGTCCAGATGGATTCCCCGTCTCTTATTATAAGGTATTCGCAGATGATTTGTTACCAGTGATGGTGGACACTTTTAATGCTATCTCTTGTGATACTGGTTTTGGGCCCCAATCTTTGGAGGCACAAATTGTTGTCCTTCCAAAGGGTGTTAAAGATCCCAGTATCTGCTCCAATTATCGCCCGATATCCTTGCTCAACGTGGACGTTAAAATTTTCGCTAAGTTGCTGGCGCTGAGACTCAAACCCCTTCTTCCCGAGGCAATACATCGAGACCAAGCTGGTTTTGTGCAGGGCCGCCTAGCCAGGGATAACATTGCTAAGGTGGTAGCACTGATACACAAAATACCTAGCCTGAATATCCCAGCCGCGCTTCTCGCGATTGACTCAGAAAAGGCATTTGATAGAGTCAGCTGGGATTACTTATTTGAAGTATTGGAGATGGTGGGTCTGGGAGCCCTGTTCAGATCTAAAGTTGCAGCTTTATATTCTTTACCATCAGCCCGAGTTAGGGTTAATGGCACGTTATCGTCGCGGATGCGAATATCGAATGGCACGAGACAGGGATGCCCGCTCTCTCCACTGCTGTACGTTCTTACCCTGGAACCACTTTTGTGTGCTATTCGCTCCCATATGGGCATACAGGGAATTAAAGTGGGAGATTATGAATATAAAGTATCTGGTTTCGCAGACGATATTTTGTTGTCTTTGTCATACCCTGAAACCTCAATTCCCCCGTTATTGAGGCTTTTGGAGGAGTTTGAGGACCTTTCGGGATCAAAGGTAAATTATTCTAAATCGGAATTACTAAACCTGTCCATTGACTCGGCGTCCGTGGCCAGAATGAAGAGCACTTTACCCTTTGTCTGGGCTAAGGGCTCCATGACTTACCTTGGGGTCCGCATATCCCCTCGAACTCAGAATCTCTTTCAGCTGAATTTCTTGCCTTTAGAAGCCAAACTCAAAACAGACTTAGCATCTTGGCAAGGGCTTCGATTGTCATGGTTTGGTCGTGTCAACCTTCTTAAGATGATATTGGTCCCTAGGGTTTTATACCTTCTCCAGACTCTGCCGATTAGGGTCCCGAAATCCTTTTTGCTCCGGATCCAGTCCATGATGGTGAAGTTTGTTTGGGGCTCTTCTCGTCCCAGATGCAGTCTTATGACTATGAAAAAAACTAGGAATCAGGGGGGGCTCGGGTTCCCTGATTTGCTCCGATACCATCATGCCGCTATTTTGGCCACTTTAGCTGATCTGTGTAATTCTTCTATTCAGCATGATTGGGTCCTCGTTGAAATGGCCCCACATTCGAGGGTTTCCCCATCTCAGCTTCTTTTTATTAGGGATAGGTTTATTCCGGGGGACCTCCGGAGCTCTCCTATCTTAGGATATCTATTAACATTATGGCAGCGCTTGGGGAGGCGGGGGGGATGGTCGCCATACCCTTCCCCCCTCCTGAGCTTCATTGGGAACCCAGAGTTTGTGCCTGGCATGGAACGGGTAGCATTTAGGATTTGGGAGGGGACAGGTCTCCACTCCCTAAGTGCCTGGAGGGAGAAGCCCGCGACCCTATCTTTTGAGACTCTCTGTCACTTACACCAGATCCCCACAAAGGAGTACTGGAGATACTTACAAATTCGACATTATGTATCGACTATTTTGCGGGGAGATCAGATGCTCCGTTCATTAACGAAAGTGGAGGAGTTGATCTTCTCAAAGGGGTTTAGATTGAAGACTCTTTCTAAGTGGTGTAAGGTGCTGGACACTGGGGATGGATCATTACCCAGTTTTGTTCTGGCTTGGGAGGCTGACCTGGGCGATGTTGGCTTAAGGGGGGAAGAGATTTGGTTAAAGATTTTTGCGCTTCATAGGGGCCTACCAGCGGATGTTCCATCTCAGGAAAACCGTTATAAAATTATATCACGCTGGTACCTTACTCCAGATAGACTGGCTAAATTTCAGGGTGGTCGGAAGAGAGATTGCTGGAGGTGTGCGAATGTGGTGGGCTCACTGGTACACATGTGGTGGACTTGTCCAGTGGTTCAGGAGTACTGGTCGGAAATTCTTCGGTTTGTGGAGGAGATATGTGGGTTTGGGGTCCCAGCGGACCCTCTTCTCTGCTTGTTTTCATATCATCCTCAGTTTCCTCCTTCCTCCTTTCCTCTAATTCACTTTCTTCTTTCTGCTGCCAGAATGGAGATTTCTGCATGCTGGAAGTCCACATGTCTTTCGAATAAGTCCTCTTGGGTCACGCGGGTGAATAAATATAGAGACATGGAGAAATTACATGCAGTTCGTATGAACCGCTTAAGGCCATTTAGGGAGACGTGGACTCATTGGGAGAGATGGGATGGAGCAGCCACTGGTGTGGGGAGTGATGGTACATTGCCAGGCTTAAGTGTTGGTGATTGAGGCTGGGGTTACTTTACACAATTAACTACATTGGGGCGGGGGCGCGGCATCTTGGTGGTAGTGGGCGTTGTGGGCTGGGGTCGAGTTGCGGGCCTCATTGGGAGTCCTTTTTCCCTCCTTTTTCTCCCCTTTTTCCCCCTCTACTCTTCTCTCTTTCTCTACCTCTTTCTCTTCTTCTCACTCCTTTCCTTCATCACTTTCTTTTCTTTCTTAATTTTTCACTTCCCTTTCTTTCAGTCTTCCCTTAAATTCCATTTCCCCTGTTATTGTCTTTCCTACTACTCAAATGTTGTGTGAGGGGTTCGAGGTCGGGCCCGGCTTGCGTATTGCTATACAGTTAAACTCAGTCCTTATGGTTAACATTTGACCTCTTGGACATGATTACTCCAGCTATGATTCCATATACCTCTTGTGATGCGATTTTTACCTGTAAATGGGTCTGGGCCCGTCACTCGTAATCGACTATTAGTCAAGTTGTTACCCTAACTTGTCAACTTCTACTTTGTAATTGTCTTTCAATAATGATGATTTTCTTGATATGTAACTTTGCTCTATTTGTTGTACCATTGTATTTTGCTTGAATTTCTCAATAAAAATATTTTGAAACAAAAAAAAAAAAAAAAAAAAAAAATAGCCAGCCAAAGGAGGGCACCAAAACACACTTTTTTTTTTTTTTTTACTTGGGCAGTCAGAGAATGTGCTCCCTAGGGCGCCAGCCCTGCCGCTAGCTGCTGTATCACGTCTTTCATGCCCGATCTTCATTTGTCCTTTTTCCATTCCTCAATCCCTTTTTTACCTTTCTTCACACTTCCTTTTTTTTTATCTTCTTTCTCCCTCCTTTTCTTTTGTTCTTTTTCCCTCCATCTTCGTTCTTTCTTCCTTTCTACTTTCATATTCTTTTTTCCTCCCTGTCTCCATCTTCTTTTGTCCTTCTTTCCACCATATACTTTTGCCCCCCACTTCCTACATATTTTTTCATCCCTCTTGCAACTTTCTGCCTCCCTTTCCATCTTATTTCTACAGCTTCTTTCATCCTCTATCCACCTTCCTCCTCAGTTCCTCTAACTTCTTCCTCTTCTTCTTCATATCTCTGAAAGGGTTTGTTTTAATAAATGGGCCTATGGATTGCTGAGAAATTATCTATTATGTGGCGATGGGATGATGTGTGATATTAAATATGTTTTATCACACAGAGCTGTGGGGTGCTGTGGAATGATATGCATTATTGTTATTGTGAGGGTGGGGGGTGTAAAGGTGGGAGAGCAGCCCCCCCCCACACCCCATTATATGTTACGTCATTGCTCCCAGCAGAAGTAGTAGGGGTATAACAGTACATGAATTTAACAACTCTTGGGAAATATATGTCTAGTCTAAGAATTAAATGTCTGAGCTTTTTAAATAAATAGGGAAATTATGAAACTAGATGGGCCAGTTGTTTTTTATCTGCCATCAGGATCTGTGATCCTGTGCAGTGTTGCAATGTACCGACCTTGAGCCTCGGAGAAAACACAAAGCCCTTGTATTACAGATATCTGTGTGGTTATCTGTAAGGTGGACATTGATATCCATTTGCTAATTAGTTGCATTATGTGCCGACTCTGATTTGACTTCCATGCAAACGGTTCATCGTAGTCATATTGAAGTTTCTGTAATAACTGATGACTTTGCTAAATCAGTCTGTTTTAGGAATATGTCTCTGGACTGTTTTGCAATATTTTTGACTGAACATTAAAAAAAACAGTTCCAACTTATTTTTGAGTTTAAAAACTCTTCTTTTTTTCCACTTATTTTTGCCTATTTCATTACATTTTTATCTCCCTGACAGGGCAAACCCTGGATGGGTTTAGAGGAAGCTTTCCATGTGTGACTGTGGAATCAGAGAGAGAGAGAGAGAAATGTCAGAATAAGGTGGTACTGTCTCTTTAAAGGGATAGTAATACTTTGTTTTAACTTTATTTTATTTTGTAGGCATTAAGAAAACCATGAAGAAGTCTTATCTCTCAAACCTTTATGGTTTAAGAGATATTCACAAGCAAAGTGTCCCCCTCCCGCCCCTTTTACTGATGTAACACTTCTCAGCCAGAGCAGAAGGGAGCTGCCCAGGTAGACTGCAGAGAGGGACAATCTTCAATTAAGATAAGGGAAAAACCTGAAAAGCTTGTCAAGGGGGCGGGGATTTCATTGTTTTCATAGGAATAAGAGTGTCCCCTTCTGTTATCTGTCCGGTCTATGGACTGCATTCCACATCTGAGAAGAGATTGTTTACACTAGGTAAAAGGGGCGGGAGGGGAAACTTTGCTTGTGAATATCTCATAAACCATAAAGGTTTGAGAGATAAGACTTGGATCATTCTTCATGTTTTTTTAATGCCTACAAAATAAAATAAAGTTAAAACGAAGTATTACTATCCCTTTAATCCACATTTTCAAAGAGAAAGCATTAGAGATCTGTAAGGTGGACATTGATATCCATTTGCTAATTAGTTACATTATGTGCCGACTCTGATTTGACTTCCATGCAAACAGTTCATCGTAGTCATATTGAAGTTTATGTAATAACTGATGACTTTGCTAAATCAGTCTGTTTTAGGAATATGTCTCTGGACTGTTTTGCAATATTTTTGACTGAACATTAAAAAAAAAAAAAAAACAGTTCCAACTTATTTTTGAGTTTAAAAACTTTTTGAGTGCAAGAGTGATAATCTAATACCGGCATAGGCCTACATTACATTAGAGTTGAGCTTTATACCACTATTTTCGATTCTAGATACTTTCTTGAATGAACCATTGAACTAATTAATTGTCAAAGAGATTGACGTTGCATTCTCAAATAAGCATTGTTTTCATTCTGAAACTCTGCTGTCCGTTATCTGTATAATCACTGAGAGTGCAGAAAAAAAAGATACCAGATGAACCCAATATCAATATCTCCAATGTCCAGAACCGCAAACTTGGCAGTTGTTATGGAAACTTCTAAATAAGTTAGCTGAATCAGTAATGTGCTGTGATCTGTAACCCTTTGCATGCCTGTCTGGATTAAATGTTCATGGAAGTCAAATGTTTGGCAACATATAATGAATCTGTTTACTTATTATTAGTGATCACCCTGCAGTTAAGGATAAATATATAATCATAATTGAGAGCGGCAAGGTCAATACACATTACAGTAATGTATTAAATATTTCATAGATATTCACTCACTCGATTTGGGGTTGTAATTAAAACTTCTATATAGACTAGTTTGTTCAACTCATGCACTTTCAAGCCAGTAAAGTCTAAAATTCAGCTCCCGAATAGTGATATTTAGCCACTTCAAAAGCCTCAAACTGTCGGAGATAGACCGATAGGCTGCAGTGTAAATACTTACCTTTTTTTTTTTTTTTTTGTTTTCTGTGGGAAGTTTCTTCCTTGCGGATGTTTGGCTATAATTTAATCAAGTCCTAAACTATGTAGGTGTCCTTCATACAGAAGCAAGGTATGTGTGTATAGCATTATTTTATGGTGCCACACAGTATATGCCATGCCTTACAATAGTAATATGTTACAGTAATAAACGGGGATAAAATAAGTGTCACAGTCAAAGAAATAATAGGAGAGAGGTCCCTGCCCCAAGGAGCTTACAGTCTAAAGGTATATCATAGTATCTGTAGTTGACTGTATTTGCTGTGCCCCATTTTTGATCTGTATTTATTTCACACTTTCCAATAGGCTTCATGATTCTGAGTGAGATTAGCAGTAGAACCCACCCATTCCTTATCATATTGTACAAATATATGAGAGGTCAATACAAGGATCTCTGAGGTGGCCTGTTTACTCCAAGTCCTGATCAGATGACCAGGGGACACCCCTTGAGATTAGAGGAAAGGAGGTTTAGACTTCAGCAAAGGAAGGGTTTTTTACAGTGAGGTCTGTTAAACTGTGGAATTCCTTGCCCAAGGACGTGGTTATGGCAGATACAGTGGATACATTCACAAGAAGATTAGATGCATTTTTTTCCAAAGGGAACATAGAGTTACACTGTTTATTAGCAGGCAGGTCTGATAAAGAAAGGTCTGGTAGCAAGAAAGCTATAAAATTACTGGGGTATGAGGAGAAGGTTGAACTTGATGGGTCTGTGTCTTTATTCAACCTAATTTACTATGTTACTATATTGCTTTTTATAGGCCTCTATACATTGTTTCGATTGGTTGCGATGCCCACTTACAGACTACAGCTAAGATAAAATGCAAAATAATAATAATGCACATAGAATGCATACTGTTGTTTGAATGAAACATGTATAGTTAACCCTCTGAGTGCCAGATGGGGTAATCATTCTGATAAACAAAAGTAGGTTTCGTTCCCATTTAAATTAGATCATTAGATTAATATAGAGGGTTGTTACTTATGACTGTGATCCTGGATTTCATTTCTAGACAATGGGATGTTTCATGAATCAGTGTTCCTTCTAAGTTGAGAAACACAGCACTGACAAAATTAACCCTTTGAGTGCAGGAGTGGTACACAATGACACATTGCTTTCCAATGCGTTGCGTACCACTGAGGTACTCAGAGGGTTAAAGGGGACTGTTAATGCAGGGCTTTATTGGAATAACAGTTGCACCATGTAGCTCTATCAATTTTCAAGTATTCTTTTAACTCTCCCAGTGCTGGTTTGTTCACGGTTGCCTTAGAAAGAGAACACAGGATGCATGTGGCAAATGAGAATCGTAGTCCCATATTTATAAACTAGAGGAGTTATTCTGAAATAAAATAGCTGCACCATAGGGGACAAATACAAACCCTTTGAATGACAGAGAAGTCTCCAATGCATTGTAGACCTTTCTAACATTCAAAGGGTTAAAAAAATTCAAAGGGTTAAAAAAAAAAAAAAAAAAAAAAGCTCTACTGAAGTGCATGGGAATTTAGGAATGGTTTACTCCATAATAACCCAAGGGGGTGATAAAGACATGATAAAGTGAAGATGATTTCTCCAGTTTATCACTTCTCCTGTTCCTATGTTATTCTATGGAGCCTACGCACTACAATTTCTTCAACTGTGGAGATCTTAGTGAATAGGCTCCATTGAATAACATAGGAACTGAAGAAGTGATATCACTGGAGAAGTCATCACCTCGTTATCACCACTTAGTGAATCTTCCCCAGTTTACTTTTATATATATATATTGGACGAAAGGCCTTAGTCATCAAGCTAAACAAGTGCAACACTGGAGCTGACCAACTGTGCTAAAGGTGAGGGGGAATTAAAATTGTCATTGAGTTGATTGGGTCTTTTAACTCATTGAATGCTACAGGTGTCTCAAACACATTGCTTAGTAACTTGTCAGAGACCTCTCTAGCATTCAGTGGGATTAAAATCCACTTTTATTTGAATGAGAATTTGCAGAATTTTAATTTCAACCTCATTGCAAAGGTGGTTTGCTCCAGAACTGCGTCTCTTTGGCTTGATAAATGAGGCCCTTAAGGAGGTCATGCAGAGAAGAAAAGAGGAGTCAGAAAATGCAAAATAAATCATTCGTATGATGTTGCCTGTGGATAAATTCACCATGCCTTCATTTTGAACAAGTAGATGGCAGCAATTACCTGCATAGACATGTTTTGTATTCTAAGCATTGTTTTAGTCATTGCATTTCCTAGCTCACGTTAAATAGTCTGTTCAGCTTAGTGCAGTGTGTTTCAAGGTTTTTTTTTTTTTTCCTCTCTCTTTTTTTTTTTTTTTTTTTTTTGCAGTGGGATGGTTGGGAACAAACAAATGTAGATTGCAGTTGAAGAGATCAAATTAAAGTGTGTGTTTCACTAACCGTTTTATTGTTTAGTTGATTTTACTCTAACTGCGTATATGTTGTACAAGTGATTTGCTTGTAATACGAATGATTTCGGATAAACTGACCTTTGTTTATTGGTGGCACAGTGTACGCTTTATGCTGAATAGTTTATGAAAAGCCAATATTACAACACACACTGCGCTACGAATGAATCTGGACAGTGCTCAAAGCCTGTATATTTGGGGGGATTCTGGTATCATCCCCAGCTGTAAATTTGACCTTGAACATAACTAATTAGCGTGTCGGCAGGAAATTTAATATGTAGATCCATATATGCTTTAGTTACATATTCACTTTGTATATGTGATGATGAATCTCAGTTTGAATTTGAGAATATCTGATTGTATTTATAAATCACCAATGCATTATGCAGCACTGGATGTAACAAAGAAAAGAGAGGTTGATTGCAAATTGGCAAAATAAATGTATAAAATTAAAATAGAAATTAATGAAATGGACCTTTCACCCTTAAACAGAGAATTAAAATTTGCCTATATATTTTGTACTGGCTGTTTTAACCCTCTGATTTCCAGAGAGATATCCAACGCATTGCAGCTCTGGCACTCAAAGGGTTAAGAAATTAACCTTTATGTTTTGGAGGCACAGTGAGGCACATATATTAAATGGAGAGTATTGTCAATTTTATACAAAATTAATTTTGAAGCTATTAAAAACTTAAACTAAATGACCCCAGTCCCATCTCTCAAACCTTTATGGTCTGAGAGATATTTGCGGGTAAAGTGCCCCCCTCCCTCCCTCCTCCCTGACATCAGAGCTCTAGTTGACTACAGGGGAATCCAGTCCTGGGACCATCGGAAGCTCTTCAGCAGAGCCGAGATAGAGTTATTGAAAAATAGATCATTCACTGGAACAGTGCAAGCACACTTCATAGACCGTTCCAGTGAAGGATGTCTTTCACAATAACACTATCTCTGCTCTGCTGAAGAGCCTCCCACAGTCCCAGGACCAGATTCCCCTGCAGTCAGCTAGAGCTGTGATGTCAGGGAAAGAGGAGGGAGGGGGGAGCTTTAACTATGATTATCTCTCAAACCATAAACGTTTGAAAGATGGGACTGGGGTCATTTAGTTTAAGTTTTTAATGGCTGCAATATTATTTTTGTTACAAAATTGACAATATTATCCCTTTAAAGGGGAACTTTCACATGAGAAAAACTTTGGTGTATGGATTTCAATCACTACAATTAGATTAGCGCTGCTTGTTTTTTTTATTTTACTGACCTACTATCTAGGATCTGAAGAGTTAAAATCGGGCACTTCTGCGTTCTGTGGCACCCTGTATGTGCAGCACAACGCCGCAGGACTTCCCACTTCCCTCCCAGCTTACCAGGGAGCACATTCACACTTCCCTTTGTAGTGGTAGTTATGTGGGCTATCGTTAGAGCAAGCTCCTTTTGCGATGCTACTGAGATTGCAAGCTCAATAGCATGGCACACGGAGCTTGCTGTCTCTCTGGCACTCAGAGGGTTAAAACAGCCAGTACAAAATATATAGGCAGATTTTAATTCTCTGTTTAAGGGTGACAGGTCCATTTCATTAATTACTATTTTTCTTTTATAAATTTATTTTTAAATTTGCAATCAACCTCTCTTTTCATTGTTACATCCATTACTGCATAATGCATTGGTGATTTATAAATACATGTTAATTATCATCTTGTAAAAGAATCAGGTATTCTTAAATTCAAACTGAGATTCATCATCACATATACAAAGTGAATACGGAACTAAATCATAAATTGATCTACATAGTTGATTTCAATTCCACATTCTATAGCAGATTGGATAACACTTGTTACATCACAGATTTTGGTAATATCTATCAGTTCGACATTTTGATGTGGTGGTTATATGCAATATTTCCAAAAAGACAGTATTCTCAGAAAACAGTTTAGAGGGGAATTCAGAGGCTATGAATTTCATAATATGCAAGGAAAGCATAGGATTGTCATGCTTATTAGCCATTCGCCTATTATTAAATGGCTGGAATATATCTAGCTATTGCTCATTCATGAATGAGCGTGGGCTAGTTAAATCTGCAAATCCTGTTGTACTCAGTGAGGGGAGAATGCATGCATATACATTCGCTTTTTTTGTGTGTGTTTTGCCAGAATGGCTGCAGTTTTAGTAGATTTTCCTTATATTTCCCTCTTATATACAAGGCAGGGAAATAAGCTTCAAATATATCTATCATTGATCACAGTAAAGAGGTGGCAAAGTGCTTTGTATCTGATACACTGCTTTTAAAGCACCTACATGAATCTTGCCCTTAGTGGAAATTTTTGAAGAAATATAATGTGTCAACATTTAGGCCACAGCTAAAGGCTGCAATAAATATTGGTCATATTCACCAGTAAAAGGTTTCCTATTAGTGCTGCCTTCATGGAAGGATTTTCACACAAGCACACATGTATGCATTGTTTTAAATGATGCCTTCTTTTTGAATTTAAATTACATAGTAACATAATTGATGAGGCTGAGAAGACATGCATCAATCAAGTGCAGCCCATGCCATATCAATCCAGTTAATCCAGAGGAAGACATAAAAGGATAAATAAACAGTGAAGCCATTTCCAGTGGGGCAACGGAGTAAAAAAAACAAAACAAAAAAAAAACAACAAATATATAAATACCATCTCTCTCTCTCTCTCTCTCTCTCGCTCTCTCTCTCTCTCTCTCTCTCTCTCTATATATATATATATATATATATATATATATATATATATATATATATATATAAATAACATTTTTTATTTTTTTTTTCCTGACTCTAAGTGGCAGTGAGATATTTCCCTGGATTAACATCATATCTGCTTTAAAACCAACTGTCATAACTTTCAATATTGTTTTGAGCTACAAAGATGTGTATTACTTTTTTAAATCAACTACAGTATTTGCACATACAGAATCCTAAGGTGAAGAATTCCATGGCCTAGATGCACAAAAATTCATAGAGGGCTAAAAATGTTGATGTTCTGTCGGAGAGATGTCGTAGGCATATCCACAGTATTCACCAAACTGTCTACGACATTACATCACCAGCACTCCGACAAATATATGCACACATCGACATCAATCTGACAGGTTTACGAATTTTCATTCATCACATTGACAATGGCCTATTTCCATATGGTAATGAAGCATAATTACTCATTTCCATATGGAAATGCTGAATAATGAGACACCTTCGTATGCAAGGGTGTGTGTTGATATTATAATGTGACACTTCAACTCATTCAGTAAACTCCAATAGCAGTCTCTGCTGTCGAAGTTCACAGTCTCCACTTATCCACTTATCACTCAGGCTGTCGTAGTTGGTACTTCCCTGTACTTTCCCATGGAGTAACAGCAGGGAGAGCTACGGCAATTCTGAACAGCATTCTCTGTGCTTCCCTATCTAGCCAGTAGAGAAAGAAAAGGCTTTCAGCACCAAGGCCTGCATTTAATGCCATAGGGATGTTCATTGCTCACCCCTGTGACATTCAAAGGGCTAAAATAAACAGAAATAGTGCACCAAACACTACAAAATGTCCCCCCCCTTCGACATAACTCCCCCCTTAGTATGTCGACATATATTGCATATATTCAACGTACTAACTCCAATCGACTTTCAACTCAGGAACTGCCATTTAGTCGACGAACCTGCCCTTTATTCAACACTTAACCCTTTGAGTATCAAATAGGAAGGAAGGCATTGCTTAGCAATTTCCTACCCCTCTGGTATTCAGAGGGCTAATAGGCAAGGTATGAGGCTGCATACCTTGCCCGTATATGTGTAAAACATTGTTTTGTCTTTAATTATATATGTAATGTGATAAAAAAAAAAAAAAAATTAGACCTCAAGGGGGTATCATGACCCCTCATGACACACCCCTATCATGGGGGCGACAGTTGCCCCCTTTTTAAATAAAGCACATATAAGCTATGTTTCACATTGGTTATATGCGCTTTTTATAAATAAATAATACTTTCAGACTTCGAGGTGGGCACCAGGACCCCTCCTGAAAGCCCCCCTATCATGGATCATCTATCCAAAAGGACAGATGATCCATGGGGCGACCCCAAAGGCATTTTCTGCCTTCTTGATACAGGAGCGCATGTATAAGTAGCTGCTGTATCGAGCACTTGTGAAATGAATGAACCATGTCACTGGGTCATTCATAGAAAGCTCTGCGCCGCGCTCTCAACATTGAATCAGTCACCTGGTCTGCAGACACATACCTTGCCTATTAACCCTCTAAGTACCAGAGGGGTAGAAACACATTGCTAAGCAATGCCTTCCAATGCCTTTAGTTCGATAACTAAATGGCAGTTCCTGAGGTGAAAGTCGAATGGAGTTAGTATGTTAAATATATGATATATATTTCGACATACTAAGGGGGGGGGGGTGTCGAAGGGGGGAACATTTTGTAGTGCTTGGTGTAATATTTCTGTTTATTTTAACCCTTTGAATACACATCCCTATGGCATTCAATGCTGTCCATGGTGCTGAAAGCCTTCTCTGTATTCCCCTAATGTCTAGCTAGAGAAGCACAGAGAATGCTGTACAGAATTGTCGTAGTGTTGGTGATTTGTGAGGGGAGGAGATCCCTTCGAAAATCCTGTATGCTAATAGGGACCTTCTCCAACCCTCCCCTTCCATCCAACAATTTTTGTGAATATGTGGATATGTGTGCAGATTTGTCAGAGTGATTCGAAGACATCAACAAGATCATACTGACACCTCATCAATGTTTAGTGCATCTAGGCCCATAACTTTACTGCTCTTACTGTAAAAACAACCTTTCCTTTGTTTTACTCAAAAGCAGCTTTAGACAAAATTAATGGGATAACAACATTATAAAAAATATTTTGTAGTTAATTTCCTGCTGAGTGTTAGAAATTGAATCAAACTGCTGGGAGATGGCTCTTTGAAAGATAACAATTTTGCGTTTTTATGAAGATGAATGCAATAACTCAATCACATCCCAGGCACATGAAAGCACCCACATTACTTGTTCATATATAATTTTCATATGTAGTACATTGCAGAAGTATTCATCCCTTTTAATTCATTAATTTTGGGGTTTAACTGAATTACATATATGACTTTTAATATTCAGAGCTATAGTGATTAAACTGAACACTGCTTACTGAAGAAAAGTATAAATGTGAAGAAAATGTTAAAATGAAGAGTACTTTGTATACATACATATTCTCCCCCTTAAGTCATTACACCTTTAGCAGCAATTACTGATATGAGCCTTTTCTGTATAAGTCTCTAAACCAATGGTTCCCTGTCTTTTTTGGACCAAGGAACCTTATCACGCAGTCTGGAATTCTCAGAACACATCTGATTTTTAAAGTTTATTTGTCAAGGGAATTATGAAAGGTATAGATACAAAAATATATAGTTATTCATATGTATCACAATCACAGTGACAAAAAACACCCTATTATGAATAACTAGTGTAAAAGCCCGTGTACACTGGCCAAGGTCCGGGTAATGTTAACCCTTTGAGTGCTTTGCAATGCGTTGCGTACCCCTCTGGCACTCAAAGGATTAAGAGGCAGCTACCTCACGCGATGCAATCATGCTCAGTAGAGAGTGCCTGAACGTGGACAGTCTCTACTGCTCTTGACTGCATCGTGACAAACATCCTAGCGAATTATTATATAGGATAAATTCCATAAATATTAAATTCAAAGTAAAGATTATTTTTAAAAAAATATTCATAGGAAACCAGGGGCACACTAAGCTAGTATGGCACACCTAAGTGCACAGCATCCTGCTTGAGAACCAATGCTCTATACCTTTGTGTAGTAGGAGTGTGGCATTATTTGCCAAACATCACTGGAAAAGTGTTATACATTTGATGAGTTTGTTTGAGATTCTGCCACCATCAGTCATGACTGTTGGGGTGGTGCTTATTGGGTGATGGCAATGTTAGGTATGTGCCTGAATTTAGACCAAAAAAGTAAAATTTTGGACACGACTGACCTCAGAAATGTTTATATATTGTCTGTAATTTTTTTGTGCTCTTTTTCTGTACCTCTATACCATTTTATCCCTGACTTGTTTCAAAAGCTCCTTGGTTTTCATGGTGATTTTGCTGTTTCACTATGTGAGTTGCTTTAAAATCTTAATATATTTGACACAAATTAACTACAAGTTATACAAATTTGAAAAGGCACAGCACAATCCGTCTCACTAATTGAGGTTTCAAATAATGTATTTACACCTGTGCTGTTTTAGGGCTAAAGAATATAAAATGGTTGGATACATCAGCAACTTAAATTAATCTATTTTTACTATATATCTTATTTAAATCCATTGTGCATATTTTTCCATTTTATCAATTTGGGGAAGTTTGTGTAGTTTCTACCTTTACAGTGTAATTCAAAGGCTTTGTGGAGTAGGTGATATGTCCTAGTTTGATATGCGCTGAGCAGATAGTTAAAAATGTAAATGAAGTAGGATATGTGTTATATCTATCTATATATATATATATATATATATATATATATATATATATAGATAGATAGATAGATAGATAGATATGTGTGACAAAGAACAGACCTGTGCTCCTCCTTACCAATGTGCAAATGTGTGCCCTGGCTTAGGCATATATAATAAAAGTGTGTATATATGTGTCCTAACCTAGGTATTATACTAAACTATTGAAAATTGAGAATTTAGTCCATCATTTGGCCAAAGAATGTAAGCTTGCCAATCCCGTCAAGGTATCTCAAAGTCTGGCAAGTACCTACTCTAACGAACCTTTAATTCCTATCTAAAATTAAAATAAATTAAAATTCTAAGTTTGAGAAAGCAGCTGAAGATGTTATAAGGAAACGTGTACCTAGTTATGTGACACAGTGTATGCAATTAAAAATAGAAGGTCAAGCTACTAATTTAGAAGGTGTAAGAGAGGAATCCTTGACCTGCAGAATGTGGATCCTTCAATCCCATATCTATCTATCTATCTATCTATCTATCTATCTATCTATCTATCTATCTATCTATCTGTCTGTCTGTCTGTCTGTCTGTCTGTCTGTCTGTCTGTCTGTCTGTCTATCTATCTATATACATATATATATATCCAGGATGTCCCTTTATTTTGAAATACAGACTACAGACACCTGTTATCTATGCCTGTAATAACAGGATTTGTTTTAATAAATGTATTTATAGACGTTCCTTCCTTTACTTTGATACTTTCTTTATTTTAGCCTTTTCCTCTTCCTATTTCTCCATAGGGCTTACAGTTTCCATCTGGGAGTATTTATTTTGTATACTGGTACAGAGTACTGACAATCCTGGATGTCAGTTGTCCATCTGACTACTTGCCTGTTTGCTTAAGAAAGTATTTTCTTTATTTTAGTTTTTAGTTATATTTGTTTAAATTACAACTACATTCCAGGAGCAGAAGGTCGATGAAGACTTTTTACTTATTTTAATTGTAGCTTTGTAGTGTTTAGGTTGGTAAGATGTTTTCCCCAACATAAATTTGTTTCAGTTCAATAAAAACATTTGAAATCTATTGCACTGTTAGAAAAATATTCACTACAATTAATTTGCTTTTACAACTCTCTTTTTAAGGAGACATAAAGTAGTAAATAGTGAGCAATTTAAAACACATTGTGGAACAATAAATAAAGTATGTGAACAGGATAAGCATTAAGAAACCGTATCACTAAAACAGCAGTAAAATGAAGAAAATCATTAAACAGCAATAGCTATGAATTTGTGTTTATGTGGAATTCCCCATTTTATTAGTCGTAGAAATTTACTAAAGGAAAATAAGGAGGCTCTAAGTTTTAATGATGCCAGATATTAATTATTTCCATGGAAAATAAAAATCTTAATTGCCACGCAAATTCAGTGTAGATCGTTATCCATGTCTTTGTATGTGTAGTCTTGTCAGTGTAGCTACAGTTGAGAGAACCTTTTCACTAACGTTTGGGTACGTAATGGAGCATTCTGGGGAGAACCAACTGCATCTAATGGAACAAATATACATTCCCATCGATGGAAATGGGTCTTTTAACTCATTGAATGTTAGCAAGATCTCTTTGTACGTTTTTATACAGTACACAGATTCTGTGACATGGGTAGTCAGACTGATATCCTAGGGAAAAAGAGTTGCCAACATTTACTCTTATTAATACCAAACTGAGGAACAATGCTTTGTGTTAAAGGCACCACAGTACACCAGACATTTGTGGTCAATTTCTAACTTTGTAATTGTTTCCAATGGGAAGCTTATGTTATGCTCTGCATTCTTATTTTAAGCAAGTAATGCAATGGGGTCATCACTATCATTCAAAGGGTTAATAGCCACTTAAATCATCAGGCAGCCAATTAGAATTAGTGTTCTGGTAATAAATGTGCTCTGTAACCAGTGGGAGAACATGAGCTTGAAACGGAGTCTGTTCTTCTGAATCCCTGACAGTGCTAACACTATTGGACAGGGGATCCCAGTATTAGCAATAGGAATTCTTCATTTGCTTCCTGTGGTACAGCTGGGTTGCTTCAGATCTCAGTATATTGGCCCCAATGTGACTGAAGAGCAAAAAAGAAACTGGAGCAGTTCTGGGGCAAACTGAAGAAAGAAACAATGGCGGCAACAAGCATACAACAAAGGTGAAAATATACTCGCCGATCCAAACGGCGGGGCCCCTGGTACTGATCAAGGGGTAGACACCCTTTGAGACATAGGCAGCTTGAAAGGATCACACTCCAAAGTCTCATCAGAAAGTATAATGTCAACTTTTTATTCTTCTTCCAACATATAAGCAGACACCAGGTGGGTAGGAACACGGGACGCTGACACAGACTCTGTGGTGGGCATTACTGATGTGACTTTGGAGTGCGATCCTTTCAAGCTGTAATTTCGGAGCAAAACATCTGCACCCTAGAAGACAAATATTCTCAAAATCCCATTGGTTTAAATAGGGCTTTTAACACTTTGAATGCTAAAGATGCCTCAAACACATTGCTTCCTCATCCACTGAGTTAAAAGCCCCATTTAAATGAAATACAATTTGTATTTGTTCCCTATGGTGGACTGTGCAATACATGTAACTTGCCTGTCTAACTAGAATAGGGTCTTACTTTATAGCAAATCAGCAAGTATTTATTTAGGGAGCTTGCACTTTGATTTGATGTGCTTGGTGTTGTCAGCCATCAAAGAACTGACAGCTTGGCTCTGGGCATGGGCAGGGGAATGCCAGAGGGGGACCCCCAAACCCCCCCAATAAACATAGAGGCTGGGCCGGATGACATCCCCCCCCCCAGAAAAATGTCTGCAGACACCTACAGTGGATACAAAAAGTCGACACACCCCTGTTAAAATGCCAAGTTCTTGTGATGTTATGTGATGAGACAAAGATAAATAATGTCAGAACTTTTTCCACCTTTAATGTGACCTAACGTGAACAATTCAATTGTAAAACAAACTGAAATCGTTGAGGGGGTAAAATAAAAAATGAAAAACTCACACCGGGTTGCTTAGATGTGCACACCCTTAAACTAATACGTTGTTGAAGCACCTTTTGATTTTATTACAGCAATCAGTCTTTTTGGGTAGGAGATTATTAGCATGGCACATCTTGACATGGCAATATTTGCCCACTTTTCTTTGCAAACGCGCTCCAAATCTGTCAGATTGCGAGGGCATCTCCTGTGCACAGCCCTCTTCAGATCACCCTACAGATGTTGAATTGGATTCAGGTCTGGGCTCTGGCTGGGCCATTCCAAAACGTTAATCTTCTTCTGGTGAAGCCATGCTTCTGTGGATTTGGATGTGTGCTTTGGGTCGTTGTCATGCTGAAAGGTGAACTTCCTCTTCATCTTCAGCTTTCTAACGGACGTCTGAAGGTTTTGTGCCAAAGTTGCCTGGTATTTGGAACTGTTCATAATTCCCTCCACCCTGACTAAGGCCCCAGTTCAAGCTGAGGAAAAACAGCCCCAAAGCATGATGCTGCCACCACCATGCTTCACTGTGGGTATGGTGTTCTTTGGGTGATGTGCAGTTTTGTTTTTGTGACAAAGATAGCTTTTGGAATTATGGCCAAAATGTTCAACCCTGGTTTCATCAGGCCATAACACATTTTCCCACGTGCTTTGCGGGACTTGATGTTTGTTATTGCAAACTTCAGCCGGACTTCAGCCGGGCTTGGATGTTTTTCTTTGTAAGAAAAGGCTTCCGTCTTGCCACCCTACCCCATAGCCCATTCATATGAAGAATGCGGGAGATTGTTGTCACATGTAGCACACAGCCAGTACTTGCCAGAAAATCCTGCAGTTCCTTTAATGTTGCAGTAGGCCTTTTGGAAGCCTCCCTGACCAGTTTTATTCTTGTCTTCTCATCAATTTTGGAGGGATGTCTAGTTCTTGGTAATGTCTCTGTTGTGCCATATTTTCTCCACTTGATGATGACTGTCTTCACATATCTAATGCTTTGGAAATTCTTTTGTACCCTTCTCCTGACTGATATCTTTCAACAATGAGATCCCTTTGATGCTTTGGAAGCTCTCTGTGGACCATGGCTTGGATGATAAGTTACTGGCAAAACACCTGTCGGCATGATAAATTGCATAAAAATAAGTGAGCAGCATTCATGCAATCAAGTAAAATGATCTGGAAATTATAGTCAGATTCAGGGTTTTTTCCTATTTCAATAGGAATGTGTCAAGGCTTTTAACTGTATTTGCAAGCACAATTTGATCTTCAGAACTTAAAGTTGAGAAATGTAAACATTTATTATCAGAATGAATTGAGATTATGCTGGAATCTTAGCATTGGTAAGCATAATTTTGATATCAAATAGAAAGCTTGTCACTGAGACTGGTGAACTGAGAAGAGGAGCAATTTTAGGGCAAACCAACGGCACCATAGTGGACAAATAAAAAGTCCTGTTTAGTTAAAAGGAGGTTTAACCCTTTGATTGCTAGAGAGGTCTTTAAGGCATTCCAAAGCCTTGCCATATTCATGATTCAATACATTCTGCCTGTTACAGAGCATGAAGAATCTCCAAAACAAGCTCATGTTTGGGCTGTCATTTAGATGCGCAGTTGCTGCCATTTAAAAGCACTGAGTAATTGGTGCATCGCAGAATGGGACCAACACAATAAAATATCGTAAAGGGAGGTTGCTCCTGTTCTGCAATGATAAAAGGTGCAGTAGAATTTACATGCAAACCAAAACCTTAATTTTTGCTCAATAAATTGTATTTATTGAAGAGCTTTGAAAAGATAGTCCCCTTCCCCTCTTCCATTGACCAGCACTCAAGCAAGTGAATTACAAGCTAGGTGTTTTGTGCAGTTAAGTAGCAGGTGTTAGCACAAGACAAAAAACACACCTGCACTCCTCTATGCAAAGTGTAAATGTGTGCTATGTGTTGGCCATATATAATACTACCGTGTTTAGAAATATGAGGATTTTTTTCCATAATTTGGCCAAACCCCGTCAAGGTACCTCAATATCTAGCAAGTCCTAATGTAATACACCTGAAAAGCCCTATCTAGATTAAAAACAATCACTGGTGAGATGTTATAATAAACGTGTAGGAGGGGACCCTTTATAATAGTTTTTATGATGCTTTGGGCTCCAAGTATATGCAGTTAAAAACAAAAGTCATACAGCTATCTAAAAAGGTGTAAAGAAGAATTTACCTGATAAAAAGAAAATTTTGTAGGCTTGCAGAGAGTGAGTAACTGTTCAAGAGGACTGTGCATCCACCAGCCCTCCTTAGGGGTAAAAATGTCCCAGGTAATTAATTCTTTACACCTTTTTAAATAGCTGTATGTCTTTGGTTTTTATCTTTCATCCAGTATAACTCATCAGTACCCTGAGGATGCAACAGCTCCTTCCAGTGGGCTGGAACAATACTAGAAAAAGTGCAAGGTGGAGCCTTCCCTTCCTCCATATCAGGCTACCCCACAAGCCCCGTCCCAGATAGAATTGTTCCAAGATCCTGGATAGTAGCTGAGAACAGTTCTGCTTAGTTTTTTAGTACTTTTATTATTTTCTTATTAGACATGGGGTGTCAAAATTCCCCATTAAGTGGATTACCATTACTGGCTTCCCCTGGAGGATTGCCCAGTTATTGGGTACTGTTGTGCACCCTTTGCAGGCAGCACAGGGGAGAGAAGCATGCTTTACCACACAGCCACACTTGCTCCATTGACTTCTATGGATCAGACTGCTTTGGTACATATCTCTGCAACCATTTCACTTACAAAGTTGAAAGAGGGCTCATTCTTCTTGTCTCACCTTGCCCTGCAATCCGGTTCACATCCCCAGTGTCTTGGGAGTCCCTGGGCCCCCGCGAGTTTGGGTTCTGGCATTGCTAGGTAACATCAAAGAGAGAGAACTGCAATTCCCAGAATGCTCATTTCACAGACTTTTCTCTGATTGGCTGTGCTTCCAGATGCCATTTTCTTTCTATCTTCTCTGAGTATCCTAAGTTGAGGCTTGTATCACTTTACTCTCTTTCTCAGGTTAACCATTCACCTGCCAGATAAGTACTCTTTTGGGCTTTCTGAGGTGCTTTATTAATCTGGGTGACAGTATTTGGGTTCCTTTTACTGTTTAGACACTTCTCCTGTTAGGATGTCGGATCCAAAGGGACATGGGGCTAGATCTAAGGCTAAGGACTCAAGGGCGTCTTTGACTCCCCTTGCTTACTGTTCCTTATGCCAAACGGGGCTTCCTAGAGAATCCTCAGGACACTTATGCCTCTCATGTGCTGTGGCTCCATCCACTCTGCCTGGGCCCTCCAGCCTTGAACAAGAGCCACTTTGGGTCAAGGACTTAAAGTTCTCTATGGCACAGTTTCCTCTTTCCCTCTAAGGTGTTCTCCAGTCTTGGAAACCCCCCACTTCATTCAGGTTTGTGGCCCCTAGGGCCCCTGACATTCCTGACCTTAAAGGCACCTCTGAAGAGGATTCCTTTGCGGCTGATACGGAGGAAGGGGTATGCAAGGAAGGGGCTTCTTCCTACGCTTATGGTGACCCCGTTGAAGCTGACCCTGAACTCTCTGCTGTGGATCTCATTAAGGCAGTTTTATCTACGCTGCAGATTCCTATTAACCCTGTCTAGATCCAAACTTCTTCTGAATGCTTTCAAAGATGCAAGAAGTCCCTCATTGTGTTTCCTCCTAATCCCTCTCTGTACCAGGTTATCTTCAGTGAAAAACACCTAACAGGTGCCTTTCTCTTTCTAACAGATTTTCTAAGCTGTACCCCTTTTCTGATGCAGCTTTTGCTCAGTGGGTTGGTCTGCTGGCCTTTCATCTAAGAAGTCACTGATTTCTTCCCCTTTTCAGGGCACATCTCTTTTTGGGCCTTAACTGAAGCAAATTATCAGTGAGGCCACTGGGGGCAAGAGCACACTGTTGCCTCAAGTCTCCAAACACCCTAACCTGGTGAGGGAGCAGCGTCTTTAGTCCCCACCAACATGAAGCACAAAGGCCAGCACCCCTTGCTATGCCGCCAAGCCCAGGAAGCAGTGGCAGCCAAAACACCCCTCCGCCAAACCTTCTTCACCATGACTTGCAAAATCCTGGTCCGCACCTCCCTGTGGGTGGGCACCTGCAACATTTTTCAGACATTTGGGCAGGCTCTGTTGTGGATCAGTGGCTTTTGCAAGTGGTCTTGGGAGGCTAGCTAAAGGTTTCCCTTCATATCCCTGCCTCCTTCAGGTTCTTGACAACTCCGCTACGCCAGGAAAAGCTGTCTCTTTATAACAAGGCGGTGCAGGCTCTCTTGGATAAGGGAGCCCTGGTTCCAGTTCCTCCTTAAGAGAGAGGTTTATGTTTTATTCAAACCTCTTTGTGGTTCCCAAGAGGGATGGCGGCAGTTGCCCTATCTTGGACTTCAAGGATCTCAATTTTTTGTGGAGACTATTCACTTAAAGATGGAGTCTTTGCACTCTGTCATCACAACTATGTGTCCAGGAGAATTTCTGGCCTCTCTGGATCCACAGGATGTCTATCTGCATGTTCCAATTCATCTGGACATACCTCAGGTTCCCTTGCACATTGGGGGTACTCCCAGTTCACTGCTGTGCACTTTGGGCTTACTACTGATCCTCTGATGTTCGCAAGGTTCTTAGGGGTGTTGATTGCATACCTGCACACCCGGGGGATTCAGGTGACTCCCTATATGGTTAACCTGCTGAAGGCACTGTCCAAGGAACTCCTGGGCCATCAGGTCCAGGATTGTGTCAGATTCTCCTTCGCCATGGATGGATTCTGAATGTGGAGAAATCTGCTCCAGTTCCCTCTCAGATCCTTGTTTTCCTTGGTCTCAAGTTCGACAACTGCCAAGGGATGGTCATCTTGACCAAGGATTCTATCCAACAGATCATGCATTGAGTGTCCCGTGCTCTAGAGTGGACCTCCCCATTGCATACATTTTCGGCGCTGGCGGGCCACATAGTGTCCACCATGGAGGTGGTCCCATACTCCATGGCTCACACCAGGGAGCTTCAGATGTTCACCATCTGAGCTTGGTGTGAGTATCTGGCTGTCTTGAACCGCCTTGTCTCTCTTCCTCAGGTGTAGAGACAGGATCTGCTTTGGTGGCTTGACAGATCCAACCTGGAGAAGGGGAGGTCCTTTGACATTCAGAACTGGACCGTGGTGACAACGGACGTCAGCCTTATGGGCTGGGGAGCTGTCCTGTGTTGTCTGGGAGTTCAGGACTGATGGACTACGGAGTAGGCCCTCCAACCCATCAATGTCCTGGAGCTCAGGGCGATTAATCACACTCTGGTGTACTTGTCCTCTACACTGAGGAGTTGTCCAGTCCATGTCCAGTCGGACAATGCCAGGGCGATGGCATACATCAACAAGCAAGGAGGCACAAGAAGCACTTCCGCTTGGTTCTAGGTCAAGGCTGTTTTAGCCTGGGTGGAAGAACATGTCCCTGCCATCTCCATCGTGCATATCCCTGTGGTAGAAAATGTTTTGGTAGACTATCTCAGTTGCCAGAGGGTGGACCCAGGAGAGTGGGAGCTCCACACGGAAGTGTTTGACCTGTTATTTCAGAAGTGGGGTCTCCCTTGGAAAGACCTGATGGCCACCAGGGACAAGAGGAAAGTTCAGATGTTTCCTCTAGTAGGAGGGATGCTCTGGCTTTTGCTGTGAATGTCCTGTCGATCCTGTGGCTTTTTCATCTGGCCTGCATCTTCCCTCTCATCCCCAGGGTGCTGAGGAAGATTCGGATGGATGGTCTGGATGGGTGATTGCCCCCTACTGGACCAGGAAGCCCTGGTTCCCAGAACTAGTTGCCCTGACTGTTCAAGATCCCTTTCCTCTGCCACTCAGACCGGCACTCCTCCTTCAGGGTTACCTTTGGAGAGAGGACGTGGAGCAATTGGCTTTGACGGCATGGCTGTTGAAGCCTCCATCCTAAGGCGGAAAGGCTGTTCTTCTGAGGTGGTCTCCACCACGATCCAGGCTAGGAAACTGGTCGCTTCCAAGGCCTCCCATAGGGTTTGGTCCATTTTTCATTCGTGGTGTGTTGACATGGACCTGTCTTCACATGAGTTTGATCTCCCGGTAATCTAGTCCTTTTTTACAGAATGGTGTGAACAAAGGGCTCAGCCTTAGTTCATTGAAGGTTCAGACCTTAGCTCTCACTGTCTTCTTCCAGAGACGCATTGCCATATTGCCAGATGTTAAAGTCTTCTTTCATGGCATCGCTCATGCTTTCCCTGCCTATAAGGCTCCCACTCCCCAGTGGGACCTCAGCTTGGTTTTGGGAGTCTTGCAGCTGTCTACCATCCCTCTGTGTCTTCTGACATGGAAGATGGCCTTTCTTCTGGATGTAATATCTGTCCCCAGATTTGCTGAATTGCAGGCCTTCTCCTTCAAGCCTCCTTTTCTTTTCACAAGGATAAGGCTGCCCTTTGTAATTCCCAGGAATTTCTTCCTGGGGTGGTCTCTGAGTTCCACATCAATCAGGATATTGTTGTGCCTTCCTTTTGTCCTGACCCCAAATCTGATAAGTAGAGGGATCTCCACTTGTTTGATGTGGTGCGCTGCCTTAAGTTCTACGTGCACTGCACCGATGTTTTCTGTAAGACTGAGGCTTTGTTTGTCATCCCTGAGGGTCCTAGGGCTGGTATGGCTGCAAAAGGTCACTATTGCATCTTGGATTAAGTCTACAAGTCCTATGAGCTCAGAAAAAAAACAGATCTTTTCCGTATTACAGCACACTCCACCAGGTCTGTTAGGGCCTCCTGGGCCTACAAGAATCAGGCCTCTGCTGAACAGCTGTGCAAGGTGGCCACTTGGTCTTCTGTGCACACCTTTTCCAAACACTACCTTGTTGATGTTCTGGCTTCAACTGAAGCCAGCTTTGGCAGGGAAGTCCTGAAGGCAGTTTTGCCTGTCTAGGTCTTTATCATTCCTCTGCCTTTAACTATTTGAACCCTGCTGGCTTGTGTTCCTGTATGCTGTGTTATTTGATATTCAGTGTCAGTTGACACTTAGTTAATTTGGGCTGTTCCATGTCCTGAATAGTCAATGGGAACTCTGGCATCATGGGGACCAGCGCTTGGTCTTTCCCTTTTTATCCCACCCTGGGAGCTCAATGTTGGTATATCCTTATGGTACCTGTGAGTTATATTGGACGACAGAGAAAAGAGGGTTTTAGTCTTACCTGTTAAATCCTTTTCTCTTAGTCCATATAACTCACAGGTCTCCCACCCAGTGAAAGGGACCATGCGGGGTCTCCTGTAGCTGGACATGGGGGTCCTCTTGGGTCCATTGCGCACAGGAGTTTCCCTTTCTTCCTTCTTGCCGTCCTACTTAGTAGGCTTATCACAAGTCTATCTGGAGCGGGGCTAGTGAAGTAGCCAGATATGGAGGAAGGGGAGGCTCCACCCCTGTACTTCTTCTACAATTGTTCCATCCCACTGGGAGGAGCTGTCGCCTCCCCATGGTACCTGTGAGTTATATGAACTAAGTGTTACAATCTGACCAGAGCGCCCAATGTTAGCAGCTAGAGAACCCCTAGAGGGGAGGTAACCTCAGAAGGAGTCGCAAGCTGCTGTTTGTTCAATATAGACTATATAGGTGACAAAAGGCAATACAAAATACTCACTGGGTAAGCCCCTGTGTGCCAGATGCTAAAGGACGTAGAGCTGTTAGCGGTGCTGGCTGTCGGTGGCTGCTCCCACAGGGCCTTGTTGCGGCAGGGGCCGGGTGGGGTAGCAGGCCGCGAAGCCTGATGGTTGATTGACACCCTAGGTGACAGACAGTTACTCACAGGTCTGGAAAGAACTGAAAAAGACCTACCTGTGGTATTACAGCTTTGTCAAGAATTGGGAGAGCAATGGAGGGGTTGAAGAGTATAAGACTGGTAATCGGATGAACAACCAAGACCGGATGTCGAGGACACCGAGGTAAAGCTCGACACGAAGTCGAACACGTCGAGGATAAGCACTGGGCACCGGAAAGTTCTAGGAAGGATAGTCAACGAATCCAAGTCAGCAACAGGTGGGCGGCGACAAAACCTGAGGAAGAGACAAGAAGAAGAGTCGGGCAAGCCGGGGTCAAAAGCCAGACGAGCACACACAGAACCAAATCAACAGACAAGAGAGGAGTCGAGGGCAGGCCTGGGTGGAATATCACAGGAACAGAAGCCAAATCTGGAGACAGTAGAAGAGTCGAGGATAGCCGTGTTGAAAACAGGAGTCACTTGAACAGGATCAGAATACTGAACGCTGAGACCGCGCACTGATATAAAGGAATCAGTGCTAAATATAGGCCAAGAACAAGGGGCGTGATCCAGACAGGGCAGAGAACCCAAGACACAACAGGAGAACCAGAAAATCCGATGAGGAAACAGAACAATATCTGGGGAAACATGACACTAAGAGAAAAGATAAGACTAAAATCCTCTTTTAATTGCAGACATTGGGACCCCCAAGCATCATAAATACTACATGGGGATATGAGCTATCCTTCATAAAAGCAAGCTTATTAATATATTGTGGTCTTCCCATAATCCTCTGGTAACCATTCAAGTATCTAATCCGCAATGGAAGTTAAACTAACTGATCTATCATTTGTAGGATTAGACCTTGTCCTCTTTTAAGTTGGATGCTTTTTTTCATTCAATGAGTTAACCCTTTGTGTGCCCAATGGGTACACAATGCATTGCAGAGCATTCCCATATGACACACAAAGGGTTAAAAGTACCATTTACATTGGTGGGTATTTTTGGAATTTGGAATTCTTCCCATTGTGCAGTTGGTTTGCCCCAGAAATGTCCCTGTTTTATTTTGTACGAAAGAGCTGTTGTCTTAATCAGGAGTATGCAACACGTAGCCCTCCAGCTCCTGCTGCACTACAGCTCTCCTTATCCCTCGCCTGCCATTGTAGTCTAGCAAAAGCTGGATGGCCTCACTTTGCCCTCCCCCGATCTTAATCAACAGATTTCATTCATGTTACACCACAGGAACGTTTAATCTCCTTTATAGTTCATCATCTCTGGAGGAGCATATATGATGATGATTTCACACTGCTACTATTTAATGACTTAAACAGATCCAGATCTGGAACTGACTGATTCATGATAACTTTACCACATTCCTGCTGAGTTTATCTATATACTGTACATCTATAATATGTGCTGCACAGAACACTTGAGAAACAATTCTAGAAAAGCTTTTGTCTTTCATCTATGAATAAGCATTATGTTGTCCTCTGTCTCTCTCACTCCCTCTCGCTCTCTCTCTCCATTCTATTTATTATATAGGGAGATATCTTTTCCTGGTGAGTAAAACAAGGGTACTCTCCCTCTGTCAGTTGTTTTAGCCAAATGTTATAACAGTCCAGATTGTCACAAAGTAAATTACATACAGTGTGATTACTTCATGAAAGATCAAACTGACATCTGTCACATGCTGTGGAGACCTGTGTGTCTGTGACTCACCTCATAGCTAATTGAAATCTTACCAGTAGAGGGCACTGTTTATGTAAAAAAAAAAAAAAAAACAAAAAAAAACACAAGACTTTAAACTGTAATAACTCTGAAGATATGCATGTCTCAGCAGCGAGAATGCACAACACACAGTCCCTCTGATTGGGCCAGCCCCACAGTTTTCTTAGACTAATGTGAGCAGCTGTTGCTTTTCAGTTGCAGTCAGTGAGCAACACTCTTGAAATGTAGCAATCCTTGACTTCAAAGATTGAATGAAAATGAAAGGTCATTCATCCATTTTGTCATCACATTTTTTTAACCCTTTACTAATTATAATGTTGTTGTAGCTTGAAAAATAGTGTGTATCATCTTGTTATTAGTGCTGGGAAGTAATTTCATGCTTGACTGAAAAAAAGCATGCGGATAGCAAGAAGCCCCAGTATCTTCACTTGCGCAGACACGTAATTAGAACCATCTGTCAAATGACAAGAGGGGATGTTATTCCTTTTAATATATTGGGCTTTGAATGTGCACCCAAATGGATATTTATTTTCAAGTTTGAAAAATAGCCAAAGCAAGCTAAGATGTTGCTTTAATTTGGTTCTTTCTGTCACACTAATGCATCAAATATCTGCATCAAAGATAAAATGTTTAAACAAAAGAAACACCTTCTAATAATAACCGGCCAGTTAACTTGTTATGATCCAAAAATCTCAGTGGCCCCTATGAGATTTGACCTTGTGTCTTTATTCAAGATGTATCATTCACAATAAGTCCTGGGTGTCATGACCATGGAAGGCAGACATGACAGTCAATAGCAAGATCAGAAAACAGGAAGTCCACTCACTACACACTGGAGTGTTTAGTCTTTAAGGATCAGAGAGACGTGTAACGCATTGCTATGCACTACACATCCCCGGGTCCAAAAAGGCTTAAGTAGAATTAGGCACTCTGTCTTTTTTGTTTTGATAGACTAATTGTAGATGTTACCTCTTGTACAACAGAAGGGCAAAATTCATTTTTCTGGTCTAAGTAGGGGCTTATTATTAGGAGGTGCTACTTCTCCTTCAGTGCAGATTATATCCACTATAGATATGACCATGTTCAAAACTAAGGTGGTTTTGTAAAAACTGTCAGGGTCTATGCCCAAACTCTCCGTTCAGCTGTAGGTTGCTAGTGTTCCAAGAGTGAGGTGCAATGCTGGCATATGTAGACTGTTTCTGGTGGTCCCTTGATGCAGCCAAATCTGAGTTAAAGTTGCTGGCCATTAAGCCAGATGCCTGACCCCAGTTGAGGCCAGGACCAGGAAGAGACCACCAGAGTACAACGTGAGCTGCACAGGAGGAGTCTGGAAAGGACCACCAAAAAACCTCAGAGTATGAAATTAATGGGTCTAATAACCACACCAGATGCTGGGCTAGATTGTTGACCTAGATTCTGGTGAAGGTGAGGTCTGAGGGAAGAGACCTCTCAATAAAGAAATGAGTACTAGCAGGTTCAACAGCTTGTAAAAAGTGCTTAGCAGAGAAGCTCCCACTGAGAGAAGACTCCTTCCACTGGAATCTAAGTTTGACAATGGACTTAATTGTCAGATGTATGCTCTGGCATATATGTACACTCTGGCAGAAGAATGGAGCTTGGCAATGTGCACTGTCTGTTGGACGTGCAGTATGGCGTACCTGCATGCTCTGTCAGTTGAATGGAGCTTGGCGATGTGCATGGTTTGTCGTAAGTTCAGAAAAAAGTTCAGGCCGAGGTTGATTACTGGGGAATCAGTCAAAAGCACAGCACAGTGGAGCAGACTGAGGCAAAGTAAAACTCCAGGCAAAGTCGTACACGTAAAAATGAAGGCAGCAGACAAGGGACAGACAAGAAGGGTAGTCCGTATACAGGCCGGGTCATAAACTGGAACAACACTGGAAGCTCAGGATACTCTCGATACTTGTAGCCCGAAGAACAGGAAAGGTCAGCTGAGGTTAAAATGGAAGTCCGCCAATCCTTTCTCATGGGGAAGAACAGACCAAGAATCAGGGGATTTGACACAAACTCATCCACCACATGACATACCTGCCATCTATCACTCTCTGAATGTTAATGCAGCTTTACTTGGCTACAGATTGGAATAGGTTGCATGATACAAATTCATAAAAGTTACCAACATTTTATTTAACCCTTCCAGCTACCAGAAAAGCCATATTTCAAAACTGGATAAAACTATTACCACCACCTGTACCTCAGTTTATCAGTATGCCTTGATGCCCATGGAACGTGGCAGTGCAAAACTATCTATAGATGTTAGGTCTACGTAACTTCTCTACAGCCGGACAACCTACATAACATTCAGAAAGATATTTTAAAGAAGAACTTAAACCTCCAAACTCCCACTTGCATTACAATGGCCTCTAAGGCATCTTACGGATTTAACCCTTTGAATGCATACCCCTCTGGCACTCAAAGGGTTAGAAATGTTGTTAACCTCTTAATTCGCTGAACTCAATCACAAACATAGTATTATATAAGACTACCATGGCATACAAGCAATGTTAATCTGTATAATCTATTTGATGCCCTGAACACAAAGTTTGATCTATAGTCATAGTAAATATCCTTACTCAGGGTCGGCTCTGTTCATCTATTCAGGGATGCTTGGGTCCATCCCCACTTTGTAATTTTTCCCAGTTAGTTATTTGCTTGCTGAAGAGATGAGCGCAGTTTACCCTCAAGTTTTTTTTTTTTTTTTTTTTTTTCATTCTGAGCTGGACTAACCAGTCATGGGATGTTATAAACAAACATGCACAGGCACCCGTCATTGGTGATTTTATTCACCATCACCAGCCCTACACTTTTTCTATGATCCCTTAATTCTTGAACTTGGGACTAAGGAGGCATATCTAAAGCATAGTGCTGGGGATAGCTAATAAAATCACCATACCCCATGCCTGCACGTGTCTTTATGCCAAGCTATTTGCTGTCACTAGCTATTTCAACCCAGCAACAGAAACAAAAGACTGGAATAAACTGCCCTCATCCCCAAGGTGAACCAATGCAAAGAGCTACCCACATGCCACCCCACGCATTAAAAGGCGCATTTGCAGGCTGGTTGTGGTAGTAGGTTGCTCTGTCTTATGCTTTCACTCACGTGATCACACATGCACAGGATCGAATGGAGCAAGGTAAATTGGTGGCACTTGACTACCACTTCAGTGGACTGGTTAGGCTGAAGGTATACCACTATCTAGACTTGTTATTATAGCAGGAATTTTGTCACATGTAGTGTTCCACACAGCACATGTTCCTCTACTACAGAGCACAGATCATAGTGTAGCACACAAGCTAAAACATTAGTGTTTTGTGTCTGTGGCAGGGTTGATTAATGGTAGGCAGCTCAGTGATCAATACCACATAGGTCACATCAGTGTTCCCTATAGGCAAATACTTATTAGTTTACTAGAGGGGCTACAATATGAACAGAGCAGTCCCCAGTGCTCAGTGATCCCCACCAGCTAAAACTCATTAGATCTGCCACTACATGCAATGAAGCTGCCCTCCCCTGTGTTCCAGGTACATTATCTAATTACATTCTGAGGCTGATGTACTTAAAACTACTGGAATAGCTTGGGAGCAAACCAGCTGCACCATAAGGGACAAATAACATTTCCATTGATTTTAATGGGGTCAATGTAATCGGGGTCTCCAATGCATTGCTATGTCTGGCAAGGGGTTGACACTTCCATTTAACTCTTTGAGTGCCAGTGCAGAATGCAGATGCTTTACATACCACTCTGGCACACAAAGGGTTAAATGTATGGAAATATTGGAAGTTTGTATTTGTGACCTTTACTACAGTTGGTTCGCTGTAGAATGATTCCTGAGGGGAGTGGGTAAAGTACAGTAGGTCTAGTGAAGCTGTGTAATCACACTTATACATTCATACAGAAGAAGAAGGCTTTTTATCTGTACCGGGGGGAGGCTTTCCAGCTGTTAGGGACTACAACTCCCATCATACCCAACCAATCCCCCCCCCCATTTCTTTCTGTATATTTATGATTTCTCAATACGTTCCACCTCTCTGGCCCTTAAAGGAAAACTTCTACCAATAATCCCCACTTAACTTACCCCGGCCATAAAATTCTAATGGCCCCTGTGAATTTAGCAGCTGAGCTTTTGGTCAAGAGAGAACATTTTCAGCCAGTAATGGACAGCATTTCCATGGGGACGGACATGACAGTTGCTGGCAGAGTTTTCCATCTGGAGCAGACAGAGTGCATGAGCCTGCTTAACCCTTTAAAGATTAGATGGGTGCAATGCACTGCACCCCTCTTGTTCTTAAAGAAAAAAGATTACCATGTGCAGTGAGCAGCTTATGGTCCTAGGGTTCTGCTAGCAACTGTCATGTCTACCTCCATAGACATGACATTCTGGACTGATGAACCTTTTGAGTGCCAGAGGGGTACGGAACGCATTGCTTTGCAATGCGGTCCGTACCCCTCTGACACTCAAAGGGTTAAAGATGTTACCTCTTGGACCAAGGAGCAAGGGAAACCTGAATAGTGACCATTAGCATTTTCTGGCCCTAGTAAGATAAGTGTGTGGGTGGGGTGGTATTATTACATAGTTTTAGTTCTCCTTTAAAGGTTTAATATTGAGATATAAAATTATCCAGTAAAATAATAAAAATCACTCTGAAGCAAGGAATTGTGTAAGATCTGTGTGACCGTTTAACTTTTATCCTTTATAACAATGAGCCGCTTTTAGTAACTAAACTACCTGACAATGAAATTATAGTGCTGTGTGAATCATGACTTAAATTAACTTTCACACAATGGAGATAGTTATCCAAATCTTTGTCCAAAATAGCATTCTTCTAATGGGAGCTGGATGGGAATACATTTGTTATAGAGAATTAAATCAAGGGTTTTTTATTCCTCAAATGGCAGGAAAAGCCGTTTATCAGATTCTCTTTTCACTGAGATCGCTGGCAGATATCTTAGGGCATCGGTGTGCAACAGGAGCTCCAGCTGCTGCTTCACTACAACTCCTATCATCCACTGATGGCTGGTTACAACAGGAGGGCCTTATGTTGCCCACTCCTGCTTTAGACCATTTATCTATGACTGGATGTATTTCCCTGCCCTGTTTGTGTGGGACAGAATGAACCATGAAGTAGTTGAAGCCTTTCCCACTCGCACACATGTACTGAGTGTGATGTAATAAGGATAAGTGGAGCAGTTCTGGATCAAACCAACTGACAGAGGGAGTAACCAATTAAAATACCATAAATATAAACTGACTAGTTGAAGAGCCCGTGTACACAGGCCACAATTCCACCCAGCAACGGCCGCGGTGCAGTCATGCACAGTACAGACTGCCTGCGCCGCGGCTGAAATGGAGAGGGGTGCTCCGAATTCAGACCGGAGTCCTCTCTGCGCACCTTCCTGGGTTCCAGGACGGTGCACAGAGAGGACTACGATCTGTATTCGGAGCGGTCCTCTCCTTATCAGCCGTGGCACAGGCAGTCTGTACTGTGCATGACTGCAGCGCGTGCAGCCATCTCTACTGCGCATGACGGCTTCTGACAAACATCCTTAGCAAATTATTATATAGGATATTTTAACCCTTGAATGCTAGAGAGGTTGCCAATAAACTGGCAATCAAGGATTTAAACCCCATTTTAAATCAAAGGGTATTTAGGGAATTTTTATTTCTTCCCTGTGGTGCAGTTGGTTTGTCCTAGAATTGCTCCACTTAATGGATCAGCCTCACAATTTCTGCGTCTGTCCATGCCATAGATTTATATGGGATCTCCCAGCTTGAACCTGGCAAAGGGGAATGGCTGATCCACCTGGTACTTGATTATTGATTAACGCTTTGAGTGCCACAGAGGTATCAAACGCAATCCTTTGAAATGCATTGGTTAACTCTCTGGTACTCAAAGTGTTAATGAACACTGCTAGATACAATCCAGCCACTGGTGAAGTGAAATTGCCTATACTTTATGTATTTTTTTTTTATTTTTCTATTTTAGATCCCTGACACGGAGCTCTCTGATTTTTATTTCAGAGAGCTTTCTGTGTAGGACTGTTAAAGCAGAGTTCAACAATGTAAAAAAGACATTGAAAGTGTAGAAAAGCCTGTCTGTACAACACACAGATCACTCAGTGCTCCAGGGTGACTTCAACATGGTATAAATATTTCTGGTTTCACAGTCCCTGACTGGAAGCTCTGGAGATTCAGGGAGCTGAAGGTTCAATCAATCAATAAACAGTCACAACTGAGGGTGACTATTTCTTTAAGTGCCAGAATAAACGTGTTACATAGCCCTTTGGCACCAAAAGGGTTAAATGCATTGTGACATATGCACAAAGAAAAGTGCACCAATTCCAGGGTCAGTCCAACTGTACCATAGAGGACAATTAAAAATTCCAATTGATTAAAATTAAGTTTTTACTTATATATGCACACAGTTGGAGCTAATCTAACAGTACCTGAGGGGTTATCCACTAAGGTGTGATAAAGAGGAGACAGCTTCTCCAGTTCTATCTCTTCTCCAATAATGCCTGTGTTATTCGATGGAACCAATGCACTCAGGTGGTAGAAGTCTCCCCCCTGTCTATATGTAAACTGATATGAATGTAGATACATCCTAAAATAAACTTAACTGAAGGTGCTGAAAAGAGAACATAAACCATGTAAGTGCCCTTATATCCATAATACTCCCTCTGCCACGCCTTTCAGATTGCTGCAGAGCTTTGCATTGCAGGTGATGACTGACAGGAGTGGGCAGGGGAGACAGTTGCCTAGTGACTGCATGTGGAAGAGAGTATATAAGACTTTGTATGTAGAAACATAGACTTTCACGACAGATAAGAACCATTTGGCCTGTCTGCTCTGCCGATAGAGGACAATATATCTGTGTTACACAGGTAACACCATGCTCCATTTGCTACTATTATATATAAACCTTTGAATTCCAGAGGGGAACGCAGCACATTTCAGAGCCATGTGTTGCGTGCCTCTCTGGCACTCAAAGGGTTAATACAGACACAAAATGATGATTAGGATCACCATATGGTCATAAAGTGAAATTAATATTGTGAATGTTATAAATAAAGTTCTTAAATGGTGAAATCCATATGCGCCCATGTTATATATTGCATTTGATTATCTTACATTCATGTATTCATCCATTCATTAATTCATTCACATAGTAATAATTTTAGTGAGTATAGTGGATATAAGGGCATTATCTCCAAATAATAGGAGACATTCTGGATCAAACCAATAACTCTATAGAGAACAGTTAAAACTTTCTGATTAACTTAAGTAGAGCTTTAGTTCATCACGTGATTGCTAGTGAGGTCTCCAACCTATTTTAACCCCTGCAGAACCATTTTCAGCATTTTTTACATCTGGCTGGGAGATCAGTAAAGGCGACGCAGGAGAGCAACATGGCTCCCCTGCTTCCATCCTACCCGAAGTACCAGGTGGGAGTGGTGGGACAACAATGACATGACGTGGAAGGCTTTCACCTGTCCTGTTCACACCTACCTGGACGTTCAGGCAGGATGGAAGCAGGGGGATCCACGTTGTTCCCCTTTACTGAGCTCCCAATCAAATCAACTGGGAAATCAATAATCATTTTTTTTGGTGGGGGCGGGAAAGGACATCAGGAAAGTCCTGATGTCTCCCACAAGATCTACAACTTGTTTTTTTTTTGTTTTTCTTTTTAAATGTGGCCCTGGAGGTACAGCTGACCAAGTTAGCACATTATATGACAATGGAAATGTTTTAAATTTTTATTTGTTCCCCGTGGTGCAGTTGGTACACTCCAGAGTTGCAGTTTTGATGTATAAATAAGTCCTGTTGGGGTAGATGTATGAAAGTGGGGGAGTGAAGAAAGTGTCTGTACAATTGTTATAGTGACATAAATATTTGTATAAATTTTAATTTCAACAATTTCCCTAGGACGGAATTAACACAACTCAGATCAGTTGACTTTTTTGAAAAGTGAAGTTGAAATGGTCTTATCCTAGTAAGAGTGTTGTCATGTATTTATTTTGGCTAATTGCTCCAAAAATAAAGGCAGTTTTATTGATTAAATCTTAACGCCTGGTGTATCGTATTCTTAATAGAAGTATATAGAGATCAGTATGTATGCAAAAAAAAATATCCTCATTAATTAACTTTTCTGTGATTTTTCTCAGAATATATTTATAAACTTAAAGATACACTAAGAAAGATTTTTATACATCTCCCCCAATGTTTTTTCCATACATGGTTTACATAAGAGTATGTCATTATATATCACATGACTGTTAAAGCAGTACTGAATATTTATGTGAATCAATATATAATCACAATAATTGCAATATTATTGTACCAAAGCTGAAGACTTTTTCAGCTTATGAAGAAATCTAACATGATAACTCTTTTTTCTTTGAATTCCATATTTTTAAAAAAATAAAACATGCGTCGAGATTTTATATGCAAAATGTTTTAAGACAACATAAAAAATATATATTTTTGGTTGGTTTGACCTGTCAGGTATATTTAACCCTTTGAATGCCAGAGGGGTAGGCAACGTATTGGAAAGCAATGCATTGCGTACCCCTCTGGCACTCTAATGGTTAAGGAAAAAGTGTTAGTTGGAACAAATCTGGAAGCAATTCTGTGGCAAACCAGCTGCATCATGGGGTCAAAAGAGTCCCCCAAATTCCCACTGAATGCCTGAGGCTGCCAGAACATATTTTCTTCCATCAAAGGGGTGGGATAAATAAATCAGATGGAGCGTTATGCTTCCAACCCTTGTCTAGGTTGTGGGTGTTTATCCCTTTGATACTAAAGATATGTAACATATTAGACAACGGGCAAGATATTCAAAAAGTCATCATAATGAAAAACTTGTCGGCTCATGATTTGGTGGTAAAAGAAGGACAATATTTTCAAAAATAAATCCGTCAGGTTTGAAAATTCATCTAAAGAATTAAAAATGATGGAAAGAAGATCTCACTGAACATTGCCGTTAAAAATTCTGGTCTTAAAAATTGTCTTTCATTTTTTTGTGTTTGAAACAAATTTGTCTTCTCCAAGTTTAGATCATTTTTATTATGTTGGGAAAAAATGACGTTAATCAGACAAAAAAATGACGTTCAAACTAAAAAAAATTTCTGAAAATACCTTACATTATAATGGAAGATTACACCACACCCACTTTTAAGACGGCTTTTTCCCTTTAACGGAGATGGCGGAATTGGATGCAAAAAATGATGGAAACATGTCTGAGAATTGATGGATCATGGTTTAATAACTTTTTTATTCTGATCACAGACAATTTCAGTTACCACCACTTTCTGAACATCTTGCCCTATATGCGTGTGTCACATTGTGTTAGTGAGGTTAGCATAATATAAATGTTCACTGTTCTCTTTTGCTTCTAGGTTATATCCCAGTTGCGGACCCTTAGCAGGTCATTGACTGCCGGCTCCAAGTTTGATAGAGAGCTGTGGTCTAACGAGTTGTCTCCTGTCCTTAACCTCTGGAAAAAATTAAATCAGGTAAGTTTGTACCATTTCAAGAGAACTGAGACTGTGTTTGTTGCCTTGTTTTTTATTATAATAATTATAATTATTTCAAGAACTTCCTTCTTAAATAGGGATGAAGAGATGACTTATAATTATTTTTTTTAAACCCTTTCAGTTCCGGTGGTATGTAATGCATTTCGTTGCATTCAGTTGGTTACCTTTCTGGCAACTAAGTAATTATAGTCAAAAGGAATTCTTAGTGCAAACCTAAAAACGAATTTAGCTGTAAGAATGGAAGAAAAATGCACATTTTAACCTCCTGTAGTATATTTTTCCCTCTGTCCCTTTTTCCATTGGTGCAAGTGAAAATCTCACATAAACAAATTGCATTTTAAAGTGAGAGTTTTTCACCTTGTATCAAAATACTGGTATAATCACAGTGTTGTTTCAGTGCTATTCAAACATAGCAACTATAATATATCCATTGTTCCTGCCACGTTATGTGCCCCCCCCATACTCCTTACCCAAATAAAATTCCACCCCCACCTTCCCTGAACTCCCTAGTCAGATGCTGGTGTCTCTCCACAGGGCAGTCCTCCTAACCGTCCAACATCCCTCTCCTTCCCCGCCATCTGGATAGGTGGCAGGAGAGCACTGAACTTTACAATACTAGAGCGTTTTGCTATGCATTACACAGCTCTCCAGTAGTGCAATAAGAAAATGCAGGGCCCTTCTATTTAGGATGGGTCTCCTGAACAGCTCCCATCTCCCTACCGAATGAGGTGTTGAACTATAAACCATCAGATTGTGGGGTCTGGGCACATACGTGGATGCTGAGGGCATGGGTTTTGTTGCATTTGTGCGACTGAATAGAAGAACCTAACACGATTTGTTACTTTCTCTATCCCTCTGCTTTCTGCTGCTTGCGGTGCAAGGAAATGAGAAAAAAGTACACTGACATTTGTGGCGTCTGTATGGGCTGTTAAGGATAATAATGTGGAATGATGCTCAGTTATCATTTGATACCTGAACATTTGTACTTAATTCTCTCTGGTAGAACTGCATCATACCATGAAACAATCTGATTAACTTCATGGATGCTAGAAAGGTCTCCAAAACATTGCGAAACATCCAATGGTTTAGCTTGTGTTCTGTATGCTTTAGCAACTTATTAAGCATTGGAATTCTGGCTCGATAGTCACTGCTATTTTTGTATTCATTTAGCTGTCTTATATGAGAGACTATTAATCAAGCACATACCACATGAATTTCACAGTTTGGCATTTATAACTGTGAAGGGGGGGACACATTGCCTTGGGTGCGGCAGATTCTGAGGTATACCATGGGCTGCTGGACTATGCCATTAATTGGTGGGCATCGATATTCAATATCTGGTGGATTAACCACATTGAATGCTGGAGACCTCTCCAAAGTATGCTTCTCAGTGGAGATGGCTGTCACATTCAAGGGCTGAAATGGATTGTAAAGGCATCAAAATGTAAAGGTTTTGCCTTATTAAAGGGATCTGTAAATAAGGTTGAGAAAAATAAACACTTCTATTGTAGGTTTCATCTTCAGAACTGTGTTCCTGGGGCGCTGGGTGATGCCAGTTGCATCTTCTATTTGCAGGCTGTACAGTGTACAGTTCTGAAAAAGAAAAACCTTCCTCTGATCTATGGGAGTCTCTAAGTATACAAGAAACCGAGGCCTGTGGCGTTAAACATGAGATCTGGGCCTTTAACTCTCTGTCAGTATCCAGGCATGTTCCATCTCCCAGCTCAAGCCTTATTCTTCATCTGGGCTTGTTCAGACACATTCCCCATTGTGTGAGCATGCCCACATCAACTAGAGTGTTTGAGCAGAAGGAAGTTTGTCCCTGCTCAAACACACCAGGCAGATAGATAAAGTAGATGATGTTACCTTAACCCATCAGGAACACACGTATTCAATGGATAATTACAAGGAAATAAGGTATTTGTAGCTTAGTTTGCAGGTTACTTTAAAGATATAAGGTATTTGTAGCTTAGTTTGCAGGCTACTTTAATTAGGACAACAAGCTAGATATGTGGTAAATTTCACTATCACTTTGCATGGTATGGACATGTTTATTTTGAAAATGGGTGTTGTTTAGCAAGCGAGTGTGTTTTTGCAGACATAGTGAAATACTGTGATAAGGGCTTGTTCACACGGGCACAGTTACAGCAGTGATTTTGTTGATGCACAAATGACCTTAAAGCGATAGTAATGTTTCACAAAAACAGCAGCTCCAATTAATCTTCATATAATTTGAGCCATGGAGAGTGTTGTTTCATTACTGTGAGCATTGTAGTTCAAGAGTAATTGAATGATAAAGTTTCCCCCTCCCGCCCCTTTTACCTAGTGTAAGTCCTCACACCTCAGATGTGGAATCCAGTCCATAGACCAGGCAGCTCACATCAAGGATCAATATTTTTACTGTGAGAACAATGAAAACCCTGCCCCCCTTGCCAGGATTTTTAGCTTTTTCCCTTATCTTAATTGAAGATCATCCCTCTCTGCAATCTACCTGGACACTCCCTGCTGCTTTAAGCTGAGCAGTGTTACATCAGTAGAAGGGGCGGGAGGGGGATACTTTATCATTCAATTACTCTTGAACTACAACTCTGACAGAATTGAAATAACACTCTCCAAGGCCCAAATACTATGAAGATTAATTAGAGCTGCTTTTATTATGAAACATTACTATCCCTTTAAATTAAACAGCTGTCCTATTATTAGGCTGTTTACAGCTGCAGCTATTACCTCTCACACTGAGATTACCAGTGTACAGTGCAGAAAGTCTGGAAGTTGCGGCAGACATGATCTGCACAGCAACCTATGGAGCCACCTTACAGATCGTTCACATGACTGACAACAGAGGTTGCTATATTTTTCACAACCTCCAATGTATGTATGAATGTGTGTATGTATATTTTAATTTATATATAGATCCAACAGGTATATTTAATGCTTTAACATTTATATTTATTATAGAGGGGATACAATAAGTGCAGACAATTATCATAAGGGTATACTAGGTATGCACATATCAGAATAGGAGGTTCCTTCCCCATAGAGCTTACAGTATAATTATAAGATGGGTGACATACAGATATAGTGAGTTAGATGAGAAAATGCAATTTATGACAGTTCTGATAGTAAATATGAGATAAGGTTTACATATTACAGCAGTGCTACAATTAAAATGTGTTCTTTTAGCTTGGATTTGAAGTTGTTGAGGGTTGAGGTTTGGTGAATGCAGGGTGATAGAGAGTAGGGGGCAACATGGGAAAAAGCCTTCAGTTGTGATACAGTAATTGAGGTTAGAGGAGCAGAGAACAATCCACTATGCGTGGAATGTAGAACATATGTCAGTATATAATAGGGTATAAGTAATCTACTATAGTATGAGGATGATTGTTGAGGAGCATTAAAGGTAATGAGAAGGATTTTGAATGTTATACTTTACTTTATGGGAAGCCATGACAGTGATTTAAGAAGTAATGGAGAGATATGGGTAGCAGGCAGATCAATTAGTAAGATAAGAATGTGAATGAGAGTTTCAGCTATAAAGAAATGGGTGGATTTTACTATATTTTGAAGAAAGAAGGGATAGGTTTTCGTTACTTTATTTATATGGGTGGTGAAGGAAACAGAAGGGTCCAAAGTTACTGCTAGACAATGTGCCTTTTCCACAGGGTAAATTGTGAAGCCCTTCACAGTTCTAGAAAACCGAGGTATAGTGCAGGATGTAGGAGGAAGGATAAGTAGCTCAGTCTTGGACGTATTACATTATACGTGATAGTGAGCCATCCAGGAAGAGACAGTAGTAAGGCATTCTGAGACCTGCTGCTGTATTTCAGGTGAAAGTGAGGGTGTGGAGAGATAGATGACAGCATAGAAATCTACCATTAAAGCCAAAGGACTTGATCAGTTGCCCTAGAAAAAAGGGTATACAGAGAGAAGAAAAGTAGGTGTAGAATAGAGCCTTGGAGTACTGCTACTGAGAAGGGGATAGGAAATGAAGAAGTGTTGGTGTATGATACAAAGATAATTGAGAGATATAGGATAAGAACCAGGAATGTACCAAGTAACAGATGCCAAGAGATTGTAGAACCCAGGAGAGTGTAGAATGTAGAGTGCAGAATGCAGATGATAGGTTAAGCAGGATAAGAAGAGAGATATCCACATTGGTCTTCCAATATGGAGATCATCCAGTCATGTATATCTGACATCTAGGTAGACTGGCCATCTGATACCCAGTCCTCAGCAACAGGATCACCAGATTAACACAGATCAGGTAAGTTTAAAGGATGACTTGAATGGAACAACATTTCTTCTCTATCCAAAACACCTTTGTAAACATAGCCTAATGTGTAGGATCATAATTGCCCATGAAACCTAGACTACTGAATATAACCTTTATGTAAGTGGGGTATTGGGGATTTTGCCATCGTTATAGGGAATGGTTATCGTAAGGTATAAACTAGATCAGGCATCTACAGCTGCAGAGCTCCAACTATAATGGAACTCACAGCAACATTAGTGACCAGTAACTACTGGAAAACCAGCTTTTCACAACAAAAAAAGCGGTTCTGCAGAATAAAGTAAGAAATGGAGATTTCTCTAGTTCTCATTTATTAGTCTACAGAGGATTTTTATCTGTGTCCAAAAACTATTAACTGAAAAATAGGATTTGTATAATGCCATAGGATTTGCTGATCTTTCTTTTACCGAAGTGTTTGATGATGGCTTAGGGCCCTGTGTTCAAAAGAAAATGCAATGATTGTGGAGCAAACCGCCTGCACCTTAGGGAACAAATAAAAACAGACACTGGTTTAAATGGGGCTTTTAAAGGAACACTAACATCAGAAAAACAAAATACAATTCTATAAATTTGAATATCACTTTCAGCTAGCATATGTAAAAATGAAATATGTTAACCCTTTGAGTGACAGAGAGGTATCCAACACTTTGCTTTGCATGACTTTGCAATGTGTTGGATACCCCTCTGGCACTCAAAGGGTTAGATTCCTAAAGCAGTATCCTGTTCAGAGATCAGTTATTTAATGTTGTTTGTGCTGAGAGAAGAGATAAAGTCAACTTAGTGATTGAGATTAGTGCTTACTTCTATTGTGTTCAGAGAGGCTCTTATTTCAGTCCATTTACAGATAATCCTGGACAATCAATGGGAACTCTTGAAAACAATACATTGTCTGCTCCTTCAAAGGATACGGAAGACTAGATTTTAGGCCTCATAAAACAAATAGAGAATGTTTACAGATGCTGCGAGAGGTAGACTGTTCCAAATGAAGTATTTATTTTTAGATTGCACTATTTCAGCCCTACTGAAGAGCTGCCGGCCGGTGTGCGGACCAGGATCGCCTGCTGTAAACTAGAGCCTGACATCAGTGAAAATTGAGGGAGGGGAAACTTTGTAATTGTATATCATACCATAAAGACCTCAATTACTTTATTTTTTTAATAGCTACAATATTAAATTAAGTTTAAAGTGGAACTACCACCTATTTTAAACTTTATGGCAAATAATTAACCATCTGGCGACTAGCTGCTCAGTAATGCTAGTGGCCAGAATAATGACCTGGTTAATAAGAATGATCCCCTGCTCCGGGGATGACAGACAGTAGAGCGCGCAGAGCTCTTTACATAGTGATGTCTGCGTGTCTGCGCTGTCATTCCCTTTTGGAGCCGAACAGCACCTAGCAATGCTTCCTAGAGCCGGCTGGCACTGACTGCGCAGACATGCAGATGTCTCTATGGAAAGATGTCTGCTCTCTCTCCTGCCTGTCAGCCCTGGAGCAGGGGATCATTCTCATTAACCAGGTAATTTTTTCTGGAGACTAGCACTATTGAGCAGCTAGTCACCAGATGTGTTATTATTTGCCATAAAATTTAAAATAGGTGGTAGTTCCACTTTAAAATTTCCATTACTATCCCTTTAAAAGCCACATATACATCAGTGGGAAATGTTTACAGTGGCATTTGTTCCCTGTGGTACAATTGGTTTGCAATAGAATTTCTTGTTTCTATCAAATAGTTTACAAATTGTGCATGTTATATTGGCCAGTATTATTCTATATAGACAAGTAATATAATCCTACACATGCTGTGCAATGTTTGAGTGTGATGGCGTGGCACAGTTGTGTGTGGCACGGTAGGTAGTAGATCATGATAGGATAACTACGAGAAAAATAGGTCCCAGGTCACCAACGTCTGGACACTTGTTCTTTAACTGTTGAAAAATTGTTGAATATTAGAGGTCCTCAAAGCATTGCAAGGAAGCTTGGTGGAGGCATCCCAAGCTTTCAGAAAATTCAAACCCAATTTGCAGTCTGTACGGAAGTGGCTGCAGCCCAGACTTTTGTAAGCTAAATTTAAACAAAAGCGAAGCTTAAAATAAAACAATAAATAACGTTTTTATGGTATTGGATGTGTCACCTAACTATTTATGGGATGTTGTGCATAGGTGACACATCCACTTTAAAGAGATGGTTCTTTTTATTTGTGTCTACTATGCAACTGGTTTGTCCCAGAATGACTTCACTTTTTCTTTTCAACATAGGGCCCTTAGTGTAGTGGGTTTTAACTCTGGACACACAGCAGATTTTTGGCATCAAGAGTACTGGAATATAAATGCATAGTAATATAGAATAACTCCTCCACTGATTGGTTCACCTGTTATCATGAGAGCAGATCCTGAAAAGCATTGGGAATCACGCTGTAGTGCATATCCACTCCTGCCTAATTAACACATAACCAAGTTATTTTATTATGATCATCTCTGCTTCAGAGGCGTCTGACCTATTTACACTGAATTATTTTTATAGTACATTCCTCTGTAATTAATGTCAGACTTTCTGTTAAATACATTTGAAATAATTGCTTGTAATGTCACTGCACAGACAAACCTACAGCCAAATATATTTTCTTTTTGTTCTCTTCTAATATTAGAGCATAATAATCAAAAATAATGTTCATATGTTTATTTTCAAGAGGCTTTTAAAATAGAAGTAATGTTTTATTATGTAAGAATACATGTTGTAGGGCTTTCCATGTTAGTTGAAACAAGAGTGCGGGGAGATGCTTAATTCAGACATGCTAAGCAATGTGGTGGAAATGTCTCTGGCATCCAAGGGGTTAATCTAGTACTTCCCCCTCGAGAGCTGTAAGATAAAAAAAAAAAAGCAATATATGGAGGCTGGATGGGGTGAGAAAACCATGTCCATCCATTATTAGTTTATCAGCTGCATGCAGTGGTCTTACTGCAGTGCTATGAGAAGATGCTTATTGTGATCACGTTTCTAGAGATGAGATAGATGTTCTTTCTTCAGCCATAACAGACGTGCCTAGACGAGGGGTGAGCAAAATTTTCTCTTTCAATGAAGCTCGAATACAACAATCATTGGCCTTAGGCCATGTAGGGCAGCCTCATCAATCCGCTTTCGCCAATCCCCCTATGTGAGAGAATCATGGGGGGAATGCTGGGAATCACACAGGAGTGCAGGGCAAAGTTGTCAGAAAATGGTTATTTGTCAGGGGATGAAATTGCTAGTCCATGCAGTTTTGGACAGTGGGGACAGCATAATTTCTTTCCCAACTTCTGGGTTTATTTACTAGTCACAATCTAGAGATGGGCATAACATTGTCTTTTTTTTGGGGGGGAGGGATGCTGGAATCGTTGCAGAAAAACACAGTTTGATGCTCTTTCGTTGGAAATCCCATCTCAGAGAAAATTCCTACAATTTCCATTTTCTCTTGTGTCCAGTAAGGAACACAGGTGCCGTGTCCCTCCTCCTGAAGTGCAGGGCATATCTCAAAAGACAGGGCTTATGGGGTGGAGACTCCTAGAATTTGTGTGTCCTGCGAAGCAGTTGGAGGTGCAGTGACCATCCTGTTGGCTTTTATTATTTTTTCTTTTGATATAGGGCTGGGCTCTTTGGTGCCAAAAGTGTTAATTGAGGATTCAAACCTCAATTGTTTCTTTAAGTGAAAATATGACAATATTTGAACAATTTCATATTTTTGTTGTGAGTCGTGGAATTTTCTTTTCGTTTTATCATACAGATAAGATAACTGTGCAATGAAACAATAAAGATTAGTACAGGTAGGATCTATTTATTACTTAAATGTTCAGTTACAGTTATCTTATTGTAAATAGAGGGCTTTTGGGGCATTTGTATCATATTTGCTCATAGCAGTTCCAAATGTCACATTATATAACTGAGCATCTCTTGTCACTGAGCACTGTACGTTTAAGAATAGGTTTGTAAATCTAGCACTAGTTGGTATTTGTGTTGGAATATTTCCGCAACAAAATCTGAGCTCAGATTTTTAACCCTTTGAGTGCCAGAGGGGTACGTAACGCATTGCAATGCAATGTGTTGTGTACCCCTCTGGCACTCAATGGGTTAAAACTGATTGTTAAAACATCAGTGTGACACCTGAGGAAAAAAGGGTGATTGCTTTGTGAAATGCATGTCCTGCATACACTGCATTGAACTGGGATAAAGTCACTGTCTCAAAGTCCTGAGTGTTCAGTGTACAGTGTTCATGTAGGAGACAAGACAGTTACCAGCAGCATCACAGGATCTCAAACTGTGTCCATTGCACATGATAACCTTAACCATTTAAGAAACATAAGTATGTGTTAAAAAATAGCTAAACTATTTTCTCTGTCGTCCAATACAGTTTACTTGTAACTTTGGGTAGGCGATCCGTCCCTTTAATTAGGCAGGAACAATGCTAGAATTCAATGCAGGGGGTGGAGCCTACCTTCCCTCCTTGGCTGTAGCTAGCCAAACAGCTCCAGTAAGATTTGTTCCTTGGTGAAGACACATGCAAGAGAACAGTTCTGCTATAGTTTTAGCTAATTTTTTATTTTTCTGTTAGAAATGGAATATAACCATTAGGCGGATTACCATAACTGACAATGCCCTTAGATGTGGCTAGCTCAGTATCCAGGTGCTTTTTATGAACCTTAAGCCCTGGGGGGGGAAATCTTGGGTTCGGGTTCTTTCCTCAGGAGTTGCCCACCGAGGCTTCTTCTTAATACATGGTAGTCTGAAGACAGAAGATCTGCAGGAAAGGTGTGCAACCCTTTGAGTGCTGCAGGTCCATATGTCCCACAGTGCCCCTCCGCACAGGGGTTTTCCTTTGGAGTTCCTATTGCACACTCTGGCACTCATTGGGTTTATCTTTATGTCTGTTGGGTGTTTTGGAGCAAGTTTATGTGGTAACTTAACCCTTTAGCTGCTGGTATTGCATCTTTTGGGGGGGGGGGGTTATTGGCACTTTCCCTACTGGGTTCAGTGTTTTTTGGGCCTTCTAACATGTTCTAGTGATGTTTCTTGTACTTTTAATTCACAGTTTCAACTTTGAAAAATTTGTGTTGTGCGCTTTACCGCATAGATGCCATTGCTCCATTCACTTCTATGGGCAGTTTGAGACATATCTCTGTAACCGCTCAACATAGCGACTTCAGGGATGACTCATTTTAATTGTCTGCCCTTGCTCTGTCATCCGGTTAATGTTTTAAGTTCGGGGGCTCAGGGGGCTTCTGGGAAAACTACATTTCCCATGAGCGCTTGCTTTGCTCGCTCGTTTCTGATTGGCTCCCGCCACGGCAGCCATTTTGTGCCTTTTCCAGAACGAGTAGGGCTTGGACTCTCCTTCTCTTCTCTGCAGATTAACCCTTTGCCTGCCAGATAAGTGTATTGTAGCGATTTCTGGGGTGAAATTTTAATCTTGCACACTGTATTTGGGTGATTCCTTATACTTTAAACGTTTTTGGAGCTTGGGGCAGGGCCTAAGACTAAGGACACTGGGGTCTCTGTGTCCCCTATTGCGCATTGTTCCTCATGTTATTCAGGGTTACCTAGAGAATTCTCAGGTCATTTATGCCCAGCATGTTCTGATGTCCCTGAGCCTCTCCCAGGGACCTCCAGCCATGCATTAGAGCCAGTTTGGGTGCAAGAGTTCAAGGCTGCTACTAGAGACCTTCGTTCTACATTGCAACTCTTTCTATCCCAGTTACAGGGGGTCTTCCACTCATGGCAGACCCCTTCTTCCGTCAGATCTTCCCAGCTGAAACCTCAGGGAGTACCTGATGTATCAGATTCGTCTGAGGAGGAACTCTTGGTGGATTCAGATATTGAGGAATGTTCTGCTGTGGGCTCCTCTCAGTTTTTTGTGGACCCCTTTGAGGCTGATCCTGAGCTCTTGACTGAAGGCCTGATCAGGGCTGTCTTAACCACTCTAAACATTCCCTTAGTCCAAGAGGTTTCTTCGGATCCCTCTGATGTTTTTCAGGAGCCTAAGAAGCCCCTTACTTGTTTTCCACCTGACCCCACTCTTGACCGTCTTGTGTCTGATGAGTGGAAATCTCCGGACAGGAAGCCTTCTGTTTCCAAGAAATTTTCCAAGCTTTACCCCTTCTCTGAGGCGGCTCTTGCTCAGTGGGTTCATCCCCCCAAAGTGGATGCTCCTATCTCCAGGCTGTCTAAGTCTACTGCCTTGCTAGTTTCTTATGCGTCCACTCTGAAAGACTGGACTGACAAAAAACTTGAGGTTTCCTTCAAGTCCATTTTTGCCACTGCTGGTACTGCCATGTGTCTAGGATTTGCTGTGGCATGGGTTAACTGGGCCATTGCAGTCTGGACTGAACAGCTCACTCTGGCTGTCCGTCAGGTTGCTCATACTTCGGATATGTTGCGGCTTCTTGCCAACATTTCTGAGGACCAGCACTATGATTCTGCTGCCTTATTTGATGCCATCCGTTTGGTGGCAAGGGTTTCCACCATGTCTGTGGTTGCCAGACAAGCTCTTTGGCTCAAAATCTGGTCTGCTGACACTGCTTCCAAAATAGCCTTGCTCTCTTTGCCTTTTCAAGGTACATCATTGATTGGGCCAGCTCTTAAGGATCTGATTAGTGAGGCCACAGGGGGTAAAAGTACCCTTCTGCCATTGGTCCCCAGGAAGAAATCGCCTCTCAAGCATAATCGTTTTTTTCGTTCCTGCCAGGCATGTCCGGCGAACCATGCGGTTCCCTCGGCTCCACGTGCCTCCTCCAAGCCCAAACAGCAATGGAAGCCCAATGTCTCCTCCAAGCCTAAGGCTTCCAAGCCTTCTTTGGCATGACTCGCCAAACCCAGGTCCCCACTCAGCTGTGGGTGGCCGTCTGCGTCACTAAGAAAGCGTCTGGGAGGATTCAGTGGCGGATCCATGGGTTTTACAGGTGGTGGCGGAAGGGATCAGAATCCCTTTTGTCTCTCTTCCTCCCTTTTGCTTTTTTCCCTCTCAAACGCCCCAGGGGGCAGAGAAACGCTGTCTATTCAATGGCGCTATCCAGGCCCTTCTGGACAAGAATGTTCTGGAGCCTGTTCCAGTTCAGGATAGAGTTATGGGTTTTTACGCAAACCTCTTTGTGGTCTCCAAGAAGGACGGCGGTTGTTGTCCCATTTTGGATTTGAAGGATCTCAATTCCTTTGTGATCAGGACTCGTTATCACCAGGAGTCCCTAAGGACGGTTATTGCTGCTATGTGCCTGGGGGAATTCCTTGCCTTTCTGAATCTTCAGGATGCGTATCTACACACGCCATTCATCCAGAGAGCAGGCATGGTGTTTCTCACGGATGAGGTGGCTCACCAGATCGCCCACAGGGTTTCTGCTGTTCTGGCTCACGATCCAGTTCTGGCCAATAACCTGTCCTCTCTAGTGGGGAAATTCATCTCCACCATAGAAGCGGTCCCATTTCCCATGGCACACAAGAGGGTACTCAAGAGGTTTGTGATCCAGGTGTGCAAGGGTCAGCCGAACCTTCTGAAGACATCAGTATCCCTCCCTCTTCATGTGGAACTGAGTTTGTCATAGTGGCTCAACCTCTCCAATCTACTGAAGGGCAAGTCCTTTCTGGTATCCTTCTGACAACGGTGACAACGGATGCCAGCCTCTCTGACTGGGGAGTGCTCAGGGTCGGTGGTCTCCGGAGGAATCTCTCATTCCCATCAAAGTGTTGGAGCTTCGGGCAATATTTCATGCCCTTCGTCATTGGACACCCCAGCTGGAAGAATGCCCACTCCGGGTACACTCCGACAACGGCACGGCTGTGGCTTATATCAACAAGCAGCGCGGAACAAGAAGTCTCACCGCTTGGTTAGAGGTCAAGGCTATTTTTCTCCTGGGCAGAAGAACACGTTCCTACCATATTCGCAGTGCACATTCCTGGCGTAGACAGCATCATGGCAGACTTCCTCAATCAACACACAGTGGACAGCTGAGAGTGGAAACTGCACCCAGAGGTGTTCACCCTCATTGTTGGTGGTCTTCCTTGCATCGACCTGATGGCGATAAGACACAACCGGAAGGTTCCGAGGTTCTGTTCTCGCTGGAGGGATCCTCTAGCTCTTGCGGTGGATGCCATGTCCATTCCTTCATTATTTCCACTGGCCTACATCTTTCCTCCCCTCCCCATGTTGCACAGGGTGTTTTGGAAATTGAGACTGGAGTGCTGTCCAGTCATTCTGATTGCTCCATACTGGCCTTGACAGTCTTGGTTTCTGGAGCTTCTGGATCTGTCAGTGGCAGAGCCATTCCGGTTCCATTCACATCCGGATCTTCTTCTACAGGGTTACCTGTGGAAGGAGGATGTTCATCGGCTAGCTTTGACGGCTTGGAAATTGAATCCTCCATATTTAAGAAAAAGGGTTTTTCTTCTGGTGTGGTGTCTACTCTGCAAACTTGTTTCTTCTAAGTCCTACCATCGTGTCTGGTCGACCTTTCCAACTTGGTGTGCTGATAGGGACCTGTCTCAGGAATTTGATCTGCCTACGGTCCTGGCTTTCTTGCAGGACGGTGTGGACAAGGGCCTCAGTTTGAGTTCCCTCAAGGTTCAGAGTTCTGCTTTCTCTGTTTTCTTTCAGAGGAGCGTTGCTATTCTTCCTGATGTCAAGGTTTTCTTCCAGGGAGTTGCTCATACTCATCCTGCTTTTAAGAATCCCGCTTCTTCGTGGGATCTTTACTTGGTTTTGGTCATCCTTCAGCGCCCTCACTTTGAGTCCTTACCTACTATTCCTTCACGCCTGCTGACGTGGAAAATGGCCTTTCTCCTGGCGATAGTGTCTATTCGCTGTGTCATGGAGTTGCATGCTCTGTCTTGTAAGCCACCCTTTTTGGTGCTTCACAAAGACATGTTGGTGCTTCACACTTCTCAGTAGTTTCTCCCGAAGGTGATCTCTGAGTTCCATGTTAATCCGGAGATTGTGGTGCCTTCTTTCTGCCCTGACCCTACCTCTGACAAGGAGAGGGATCTCCACTTTTTAGATGTGGTGCATTGTCTCAGGTTTTATGTATATCGCACTGAGTCCATCAGACAATCTGCTGCGCTGTTCGTCATTCCTGAGGGCCCCAGGGCAGGAAGACCTGCATCCAATGTGACGATTGCATCCTGGATCAAGTCCAATATTCTTAAGGCTTACGTGCTGAAGAAGAAGCCTGTTCCCTTCCGGGTCACGGCTTGTTCTACACAATCTGTTGGGGCCTCTTGCGCTTACAAGAATCAGGCCTCTGCTGATCAGTTGTGCAAGGCTGCCAATTGGTCCTCTGTGCACACCTTTTTGACGCATTACCGTGTTGATGTGCTGGTATCGGCTGATGCCAGTTTTGGGAGGAAGATCCTGGAGGCAGTCTTACCTGTCTAGGATCCTCTTCGGTTCTTTGGTGCTTCCTTCACTTTTGAGCCCTGTTGGCTCTAGTTCAGTGTGCTGTATAGCAGTTCTTGGGGTATTGTTACCCCTTTTCAGTGTCCGTTGGCACTTCATTTGTTTTTGTTGTGCAATCTCTGATCTAATGGTTCATATCTGCTCTGGTGACTTTGGGGCCCTTGCGCCTGGTCCTTGCCTTAATTCCTGCCTCTGAGAAACTCAAAGGTTGGACATCCCAGAGAAATTAGGATTTTAGTCTTACCTGTTAAATCCTTTTCTCTTAGTCCATACAGGTTACTGGTCTCCCACCCTGTCAAGGGACTATACTTGGCTGTCCTGTGGCAGACCGTGACGGTACTTTGGGGTCATGCTCACAGGAGTCTTCTTTCCCTTCTACTATCTAGTTAATAGTTAGTGTCTCAAATCTTTCTGGAGCTAGTTGGCTAGCTTCAGCCAAGGAGGGAAGGTAGGCTCCACCCCCTGCATTGAATTCTAGAATTGTTCCTGCCTAATTAAAGGAGCAGATCACCTACCCAAAGTTACCAGTAACCTGTATGGACTAAGAGAAAAGGATTTAACATGTAAGACTAAGATCCTATTTTAATTGTGCACCCGCCTGGCCCTTAAAGAGTTAATTATGCTCATGCGCTTTACTTCAGTTTAAAAAAAAAAAAAAAAAAAAAGCTGCTAATGACTGTCACATCTGTTGCCATTAACATGGCCTACAGGACTGATTGAAAATGTCTATTGAGCCAAGTAAAGAAATAGTAAAGAAAGTGGCAGGTTATTAGACGGTATTAATTCTGTTCTTTTTTTTGCATAAGGCACTATTTTTATGACATTTCATGTCAGCAGATGCAGTGCTGCTTCTTACATATGCACCTTGATCAGTGCTACTCTTTGTATCTCCATAGTTCTTCATTGTACATTCTGCTGCCTGTTGCCATCCATCACAGTAACCATGGGAACGGTTTCCATCATACCTTCCGGTGACATTATTAACTCCTTTGGCTTCAATTATAACCTGTAATTCTGTACCACATATAATTTCTCACCGATCTGGTTACCTGTTATGGACAGGCCCATAGGGAATTGCTCCAAATAAAAGTGGATCAATTCTAGAGCTAAACAAGTTAGCTGTCAGGAACATCTAGAAAACAGTGTTGATTTCAGTGGCACTTTGAACCCCTTGAATACTAGAGAGGTCTCCAACACAGTTGCAAAGGAACGCAAGGCTTAAAGTACCAATGTATTGAAGATGATATTCTGTCACAGGACCCATCAGAGATATAAATGTGTGTCTATTTACGTTTATGTGTTTTTGGGCACTTTTTTGCTTGTTTTGTTATCTAAGTCACATAAGTTTGACTTGTTTTATATGAGACATGCACCAACAGTAATCTACCCATCTGCCCCTGTATTTTTTCGTGGGAGTACAGGTGTTGTACCTGTCCTCTCCTGTAGTATTCTGTGGGAGTGCAGGTGTTCCACCTATCTGCCCCTGTAATATTATGTGGGAGTGCAGGTATTCTACCTATCTGCCCCTGTATTATTCTGTGGGACTACAGGTGTTCCACCTATCAGCCCTGTATTATTCTGTGGGAGTGCAGGTGTTGTACCTATCTGCCCCTGTATTTTTTCGTGGGAGTACAGATGTTGTACCTGTCCTCTCCTGTAGTATTCTGTGGGAGTGCAGGCGTTCCACCTATCTGCCCCTGTAATATTGTGTGGGAGTGCAGGTGTTGTACCTGTCTGCCCCTGTATTATTCTGTGGGAGTTCATGTGTTGTACCTATCTGCCCCTGTATTATTCTGTGGGGTGCAGGTGTTGTACCTATCTGCCCTGTATTATTCTGTGGGAGTTCAGGTGTTGTACCTATCTGCCCCTGTATTATTCTGTGGGAGTGCAGGTGTTCCATCTATCTGCCCCTGTATTATTGTGTGGGGTGCAGGTGTTCCACCTATCGGCCCCTGTATTATTCTGTGGAGTGCAGGTGTTGTACCTATCTGCCCCTGTATTATTCTTTGGGAGTGCAGGTGTTGTACCTATCTGCCCCTGTATTATTCTGTGGGAGTGCAGGTGTTCTACCTGTCTGCCCCTGTATTATTCTGTGGGGTGCAGGTGTTGTACCTATCTGCCCTGTATTATTCTGTGGGAGTTCAGGTGTTGTACCTATCTGCCCCTGTATTATTCTGTGAGACTACAGGTGTTGTACCTATCTGCCCCTGTATTATTCTGTGGGAGTGCAGGTGTTCCACCTATCTGCCTCTGTATTATTCTGTGGAGTGCAGGTGTCGTACCTATCTGCCCCTGTATTTTTCTGTGGGGTGCAGGTGTTCCACCTATCTGCCCCTGTATTATTCTGTGGGACTACAGGTGTTGTTCCTATCTGTCCCTGTATTATTCTGTGTGAGTGCAGGTGTTGTACCTATCTGCCCCTGTATTATTCTGTGGGAGTGCAGGTGTTCCACCTCTCTGCCCCTGTATTATTCTGTGGGAATGCAGGTGTCGTACCTATCTGCCCCTGTATTCTTCTGTGGGAGTTCAGGTGTTGTACCTATCGGCCCCTGTATTATTCAGTGGGAGTGCAGGTGTTGTACCTATCTGCCTCTGTATTATTCTGTGGGGTTCAGGTGTTGTACCTGTCTGCCCCTTTATTATTCTGTGAGAGTGCAGGTGTTCAGTATATTGTGATTATTTTATTGCTTAGGGAACCGCAGGTACAATTCTGGAACATAATAATTGCACCACAGGAGGCAAATACAAATTTCATTCCAATTTTTTTTCAAATCTGTTTTTATTGAGTTATCTCAAGTTAATATATAAACATTGATAATTTTAATAAGAAAATACTTCCAGAGTTCAATTAAACTAAACAGATTCCAGTATCTATCATTTACATACAAAACATATAACAATTTTATACATAGATTTCAATGGGGCTCTTAACCCTTTGAGTGTCAGAGGGGTACGCAACGCACAAGGGTTAATAATTTAGAGCTAGAAATGTCTGTAACTCGTTGGGGATCTCCCTAACATTCAGGACCTTTAAAAGCCCCATTCGATTCAATAAGGCAGCTGCTTTCTTTCAGAATTGCACATTTTTGGCTTGTAGAATAAGGACCTACACTGCACTGTTGTCATCCACATGAACATATAACATTACCAGAGCAATGATGTCTCTCTCTCTCTCTCTCTCTCTCTCTCTCTCTCTCTCTCTCTCTCTCTCTCTCTTTCTTTCTTGCACACACTCTCTTACGCTCTCTCCCTGTTTCTTGCACGCCCTCTCTTTCTCTCAAATTTTTTTCTCCTCTGTGCAGAATTAAAGCAATGTTCTTAATCACTTGGATACTTGAGATATCTCCAGCGTATTGTACCCATAGGGTTAAATATAGATCTATCATACTTTTACAAATGATTCACATTTCCGTCATCTCTAACCTCACACTACACTAATTAAATATCTCTACTAAATATAGGAAAATAGAGTTTAGCCCAGTTCTGGCCCTTACCCTCTATTATTTCATTCTAATTGTTTGGTTTTAATTCCATTCACAGTTTAATAATAAAGAAGCCAATTATAGAATGCAGCAAGATAAGAGACTCAAGTGACTCATTACAAGTTGACTGTGGGCCTGTGGCATATTTACCCTATGTCATCTCTACTTTATCTCATTTTTTTCTTTTATGCATCTTATTCATCAACATTCTTAACTCCTTGTATGCTAGAGATGTCCTCATTGCATTGCAAAGCAGTGTGTTGTAGCATGTAAAGGGTTAATAGTGTTTATCAATAAGATACTACAAGAAAAAAAAGTTGCGTTCCCCTCTGGAACTCAGAGGGTTAAATGAAAATTGTTAGATGTTTTCCTGCTAAGAAAACAGGGTTACTAACTCTGCTACAAGATTTTCAAATCAACCCCTTAGTGACCGGACGCGCGTATGCGGCCGGCACTTAACGACGGGGGTTTTTCCCCCCATTATAGCGAATTACTTCCGTAACTTACCAGGTACGTCCTTTGTCACTAAGTGACATTTTTGCGTGAAGTACCTGATAAGTCCATTGTCGCAATGAGGGTAAAAGTTATTAAAGGGGAACTGTCATCCCAACTAAAGTCCACCAAACCTAATTATGCATCTAGCGATAAGCTTAACAATCAAACTGTTATGTAGAATAAAGATCGCGTTAATCAGAAATCCTTTCTCAGCCAATACTGAAGGCCTGGCAACATCGCAGACGTCTGTGAGTGTGCGCCGTCAGTCCCGGTCTCCTCTAGGAGGTGTTGCATGGTACCTTAACCCTTTAAGGACCGTCCGATCAAGCACCCAGCCGGCATTTAAGGACCACATCCCTTTTTTTTTTTCTGACTCCGATTCAGGGCTCCACGAACAGCGTGCTGCCGTGCCCGGACTGTCAAGGGTCCTTAACGGGTTAGGGTACCGGAAGTGACTGACGGTGCAGGCACGCAGATGCCTCTAGAGTGCTGCTGTCTGGCCGTCAGTGTCGGCTGAGGAAGGATTTCTGACTAATGTGATCTTTATTCTACATAACAGTTTGGTTGTTAAGCTTTTCCCTAGATGCCTAATTAGGTGGGGTGGACTTTAATTGGGGTGATAGTTCCCCTTTAATAACGTTTAATTTAAAAATCTTGTAGCAGAGTGAGTAACCCTGTTTTCTTAGCAGGAAAACATCTAACAATTTTTATTTAACTCTTTGAACGTTAGAGGGGTACCCAACTCTTTTGATCAACACTATTAACCCTTTACATGCTACAAATGTCTCCAACACACTGCTTTTCAATGCAATGAGGACATCTCTAGCATACAAGGAGTTAAGAATGTGGCTGAATAAGATGCAAAAAAAAAACATGAGATAAATTAGAGATGACATAGGGTAAATATGCCACAGGCCCACAGTCAACTTGTAATGAGTCACTTGAGTCTCTTATCTTGCTGCATTCTATATTTGTCTTCTTTACTGTTAAACTGTGATAATTCCCCTTTAAACCTCAAAGGGGAGAGGTGCAATTCTGTGGTAAATCAATTCACCATAGGAGATAAATAAAAACGCCAATCGATTTCCATTTAAATTTTAACTCCATCAATGTTGGAGAGGTCTCCTCCTCTACCATTCATGGGATTTTTGTGTGTTCCTTAAAGTACAGTTGTATTACTAGAATTGCATTTCTCCTCTTTTATATCTGAGGCCCAATCTTTTTTAAAGGGATAGTAATGTTTCATGATAAAAGCAGCTCTAATTAATCATCATAGTATTTGGGCCTTGGAGAGTGTTATTTCAGTTCTGTCAGAGTTGTAGTTCAAGAGTAATTGAATGATAAAGTCTCCCCCTCCCACCCCTTTTACTGATGTAACACTGCTCAGCTCAGAACAGCAAGGTGGTGCCCAGGTAGATCGCAGAGACGGACCATCTTCAATTAAGATAAGGGAAAAAGCTGAAAAACCTGTCAAGGGGGGTAAGGCTTTCATTGTTCTCACAGTAAGAAGATTGTCCTTTGCTGTGATCTGTCTGGTCTCGAGACCAGATTCCACACATGAGAGGGGGTGGCTTACACTAGGTAAAAGGGGCAAGAGGGGATACTTTATCATTCAATTACTGTTGAACTACAGCTCTGACAGAACTGAAATAACGCTCTCTATGGCTCAAATACTATGAAGATTAATTGGAGCTGTTTTTTTTGTGAAACATTACTATCCCTTTAACAGTGAATTTCTATTCTCATCAATATGTTTTGCTGTTCCTGTCACTTACTATGGAGAGATATGGCCAATGACTGGATTGTCTTTAACATTAGTTGATGTTGTTGCTAACAATTTTATTTAACCCTTTGAGAGGAGACACTGCTCATGCTCTTGCACCTACTGTGAAACAAGAAAAAAAATCCAAACCGAATATCAAAAGAAACAGTTGGCATGATGAAAAATCAATGAGAAATTAAGAAAAATGGTAACTTTAGAAACAGGGTAGAGAACGTAGAAATGTGGAAAACCATAAGGAAGCGCATAAAAGAAGAAATGCACAAATCAGTGTTTAACTCTTCAAAAGGACACTGGAAAAAATCAAGGGACACAGAAAGCAAGACAAAAGATGGCCACACATCGGAGCCAAATGTTTGCCTTAAAGCTTGAAGATGGTACAGCAGCAAAAACTCAACAATAAATAGTAAAATGAGTCAAAAATTTTTATTCAAATCTTTATAAGAATGAAGGACAACAACTGAATGTAGTGTCAGGGGCCGAAGCTGTGCCAGACGTTTTGGTAGAAGAAGTAGAAGCTGCAATAAAATCACTGAAAAATGGCAAATCGGTTGGACTTGATAAAGTCACTATTGAAATGCTGAAAGCCGGAGCTCAACCCCTATTGAAGGCCCTAGCTAAAGCTATTTTCAAAATACCTACTGCAGAAGTCATCCTACTGCACAATAAAATGTGACAAGGTGGATTTAAAAAACTACTGACCAATAAGCCTATTGCCAGATGTCTGTAAGGTTTTCACAAAGGAATTATCAAGAAGAATGGACACAATATTTAACATGTCACAACCTAAAGAACAAGCAAGCTTCAGGAGCGGTTTCAGTACAATGGACCATATCCAGGCAGTGCCACAAGTTACAGAGTGGCATAATGAATACAATATTCCTTTATGCATAGCCTTCATTGACTTTGAAAAGGCCTTTCGCTCAGTGAAAAAGCAAGCAATAATCGATGTCCTGATCAACCAGGGAACAGATGTCGCTCACATCAATATATGAAAATTCACCTGCATCAATACAGGTCAACAATGATAAACATAGAAAAAGGCATCCAACAAAGAGACACGATCTCTCCAATACTATTTTACCTTGGACAAGAATTCTCAACGTATGAAAACGTCATGATGAAACTGAGCGAGGAATAAGATTACAATTGTAAATAAAGCATTTGGAAAATGTAGTAGTAATTTACCACTCTACCTAAGTGAAAGGTTTTTGACAAATGTGTCCTCCCAGTTCTTACATATGGCTGTGAAACATGGACACTGAATGCCAAAGCCATGCAAAAGCTTAAGGTTACACAGAGAAGTATGGAGAGTCGAATTCTGAACATAACAAAAAGAGATCGAAAAAAGTGTGCACAGATTTGTTACATTATTGAAAATGTATCCCTTTGCCTGTGATTTGCTTAGTTACCTGTTATGTCCCCACTGGTGGACTGGCAGCGGCATTGCTGGTCGCTGTCATCTGACTGCTGGCCTCTCTGTTGCGGGCGCGCGTCACTGGCACTAATTGGCTGATTGATGTCCCGCCTTCTCCGTTGGCCTTATATGCGACCTGAAGACTGAGCTTCAGTGCCCATTCATGGTGTACCTGAGCATTGTTACTGTTGCCTCTCGTTTGACCCTTGCTTGGCTTCCGATTATCCTCTGGCTTGATCCTTGGCTTTGTCTGACTATCCGCTCTGTGTATGACCTAGGCCTTGTCTGACTACCTGCTCCGTGTATGACCTGGCTGTGTCTGACTTCCCGCTCTGTGTATGACCTAGGCCTTGTCTGACTACCCGTTCTGTACTTGTCCCTGATTCAGGCTGACTACCCGCTCTTTGAGATTTGTGGCTCTGGCTGACTATCCGATCCGGTTTTGACTTGTGGCTCTGTCTGACTACCCGCTCTGTGCATGACCCCGGTATTGTCTGACTTCCACTCTGTCTCAATCGGCTGTCTCTGTCTCTCGCTCCTTACAGCCTAAGTGTATCCGTACCTCCCTGGTACTTTGGTGACTGCCTTCCGCTTGGCAGTCTCAGGGTTAGTCTTTCCTAAGGTATTGCTTGGTCAGTCTACGCTCCGGCATCCCCAGACTAGCATTACCTCCTGGCTACTATCTGCTGGTTACCCCAGTCTCGCTCCTGTACCTGGATCCCTAAGGCTTCCGCAAGTATTCACTCAGTAAAATCATAAGCTGGTTCTACCACCTTGCTGCCTTGGTGATCCGTGGGCAGAGATCGTAGCTCAGTGTCAGGTCCTGGGTAGTGGACTGTACACTGTCCTCACGCCTGTCCCTGGGAAGGCTGGGTAAGTGTATTCGCTCTTGTACTTTTATATTAATAAACTGGTTAAAGGAGCAGTAAACTTTTTTTATGAAAACACATATTTTACAGAGCTTTTCCGGCTGAATAAAACAAGGTCACTCCCATTGCTGTCAGATGTTTTATTCAAAATTTATAGCAGTTTAAATAATCAGGAAGTGAATTTACTGTGTTTACTTCCTGATAGTTCTAACTGACAGGAAGTGACAGGCAGTTTCTATCACATTCTGTGGAGAACTGTTATGTCTCTGACTTTTCTGACTTTCCTCTCCATTAGAATCTAACAGGAAATCTAATTAGAATTTGACCACTAGAGGGCACTGCTAATGTAAAAAACCATGGGTTTAAACTGTAATAACTCTGGAAATATAAATCTCTTGGCAGTGGGAGTACCCTTATTTTACTCAGTAGGAAAATCCCTACAATATATATTTTTTCATAAAAAAAGTTTACTGCTCCTTTAAAGTCACCTGTACCTGTGTTGTGTATTTCTTATCCTAAGTGTACCGTGACAAAATGTAAAGGTCCTAAAATGGAAATGGGCAGGCCACGTAGCAAGAAGACCTGGTAGTAGATGGACCAAAGAATTTTGGAATGGATTCCACTCTATATTAAATGACCAAGAAGGAGACCAAGGACAAGATGGGTAGATGAAATTCCCAAATTTGTTGGTACACTGTGGCAACAAAAAGCACACCAAAGTTGTTGGAAACTTGATGAGGAGTCTTTCATCCTCCATTTGATTGACAATGACTGAAAATGATGATTTTCTAAATAACATAAAGAGCTAGAATACATCGCTTCCTGTGTGCGTAACCGCACAAGCGCAGTAGGGAACAATGCAGTCACGCATCGGCTTGCAGTCAGAGGCTTTGCTGATCCAGAGCGTGGTGCTCTGAACGGCCAAGCGTCTCCGGCTTCCAGGCAGCACTCGAGACAGTAGCTGGGGCTGCTGGCTGCCAATTTGGCCCTTGTACAGGGGCCTTCAGTACTAGTATATGTGTATATGTGTGTATATATATGTGTGTGTATATATATATATATATATATATATATATATATATATATATATAATGAAAATATGTTGCCTTGGTGCTACAAAAATAGCAATATAACAATGGAAATGGTTTAATAACAATGTAGAATAGAGCACTCATAGAACTATGAATTAAAGTGCAGTGTTGATTTATTGTCAAGGTTTTTGCCTCCTAAAGGCCCTATATATATATATATATATATATATATATATATATATATATATATATATATATATATATACTTAACTTAGCCCAGTGGTACAAAATGAATGAGTATTGCAGTATGTCATAGTACCTTTTTTATGGGACTGACATTCAATTTTTAGGACAAGCTTTCGAGGACAACAAACTCCCTTTATCAAGTCAAATGCAGTGCTAATCTTAAAAATGAAATATCCAAGTCATATGAGAGACTCTTCCTTTCTATGTCATCCATTAATGTTGAGGATTAGTTCTGACTTGAGAGGTTGTTGCTCTGAAAATCTCATGCTGTAAATTCAATGCCAGTCCATTTAAAAAGGCATTTTCACATTGCGAACTGCGGTACATATTCCTTTTGTGTGTGTTTATGTATGTAATACAATAAATTAATTTAGGATAGTCGTGTTAGTCCAGTGGTGTACATACCAAATTAATGAGTATTACTGTATGTAATAATACCTTTTTTATTGGACTGATCTTCCAATTTAGGAACAAGCTTTCGAGAGTGATGCTCCCTTTATCAAGTCTAAAGCATACTGGTTTTAAAGAAAAGCAACATGTATATTGAAAACCTTGCTAAGGAAAGCACAAACTGATAAGTAATAAATCCTCTAACGTTCATGCTGGGGGAGTATGAGAGAGAGAGAAAGATCCATAGTAGATTGATAGTATAAACATATGAGAAAGATGGATACACATACTAAGACAAAATAAATAGAAGGAAATATTATGTAAAGATTAGTAATGTGCGAGGAATCCCAAGTCCTTATTAAGTCCAGTGGTGAAATTAATTTCAAATGTCTTTCTCTCCTGTGTATTTTTGAAGTTCCCTCTGAGTATTCTGATTTTAAGTTTATAGATGGAGTGGTTTCTCTGGTTACAGTGATGACCAACTGGGGTACGGTCCTTTGTTTTATGGTATTTCTCAGTACATTGTCTGTGTGTGTATTCATCCTTAGATTAAGTGCTAGAATGTCCCAACATAATCTGTAATAGATTTGTAGAGTCTAAAAAAAAACCACATTGCCACAAACCCCATCTCTCAAACCACTATGGTTTGAGAGATATTGGCAATGAAAGTTCCCCTTCCCTTGATGTCAGCTGTAAAGCTGATAGAAGGGAATCCGTGTCGGCTGACACAATGAGGTCCTGCAGCAGAGCCGAAATCACGTTATTGTAAAATAATTACTTCATTGGAATGGTCTACAAAGTGTGCTTGCAAACCAGGCACACTTTGTAAACCTTTCCAATGAAATAATTATTTAGCAATAGCTAAATGTTGGGACATTACTAACCCTTTAAGTGGTAAGCCTGTTTCACCAATGTAATATCTACCGATTAAATCAATAATTTTCATTTGTCCCATATAATGCAGTTGGTTTGCTCAAGAACTGAGATGTGTGAATCTTGCCCTTTGGTTTGCATTCTGCTTCTTGTACTGTTGTGACATACACGACACCCTAAGGATGTGACATCATTACTAATCTTACCTGTGTACAGGGTACTGATTGACTTGTGAACAACCTATTCCACAGTACCCTGGACTGTGCATTTTCTTCATACTATACAGGGTCGTATTTCCCATTGGGAGTGGAGTGTCAGCGGTGCTGGCCACCCCCACATTCTGAGTTGTGGTTGCGGCCATAGCAAGTTTATGACTACCTCTTGAATGCTAGAAGGGTTTCCAGAGTACCCATGATGGGTTTTTTATTACACTCTATACAATAGTCACAGCCCTAAACCTTTCCAGCAGTTTGAAATGTAATCACTTTTAAATGAAGGGTCTCCTAACAATTGGAGTATTTGTTTTACGCTTTAGAAAAAAGCACTGCACCTTATTTTTATTTATAATGAAACTTTGCTGATCATTTAAGTCCTCGAATGCTAGAAATATCCCCAGCGCATTGCAAAGCAATGTATTTGAGTACGTTTTTTGTGTCCGTAGGGATAATCTAGCATAATGTAGTGACAATTGTTTATCTTCTCTCTACATACTTGTCCCCATCTATTTTTGATTGAAAGGGTCACATTAAATTATTTAACAGCTTTTTTCAAAGATGAGTATAACTATTAACCTTTCTGAATAACTGAAATTTTATAAATCTGTTTTTTTTTTATTATCCAGAATTCCAATCTGATTCATCAGAAGGTGTCTCCTCCTACAGAGCGACAGGGGTCGCCTATCTTTTCCTTCATCATGCTGGAACAGTTCAATGCAATTCGCCTACTGCAGAGTATTCACCAGTCCTTGGCAGCTCTCAGTAAAGTTATAAGAGGGACGTCACTGTTGACTTCTGAAGTGCAACGACTAGCAAGCGCTCTATTAGAACAGAAGGTAATGTGCTTTTACACAATAGAGAATGTGATCTTGGTTTACTTTGAATTAAGTGGTTCATCATAACTTTGCCTAATATATGAACCAGATGAATCGTTGTATCAATATAGCATTTATACAACGAGCAGAAAAAAATACTTTAATAATAACCATCCGTTATTTTTAATAATTTTGATTTACTAGGATCAGGCATAGTGCCCTATGATTGGAAAAAATAAAGTTCAAAAAGTGTGCAATATCTGAACTGGGATCTGACTTACGTAGAGGATAAGATATTAGAAATATTAGTCACCAATAGTATTAAGGACTGTGTGATGACCAACAACATTATTATGAGTCACCATGGTTTTATGAAGAATAGATCATGTCAAACTAATTTACTTGCATTCCACAAAAGTTATTACTTTTGTTCTACTACCCTTGGATTTTACAAAAGCCTTTAATGCTGTGCGTCACAACAAATTCCTGCATAAATGAAAAGGCTTCAGCTTGGGAGATGATACCTATGCATGGATAGAGCTGGTTAAATAGATTGCAGAGAATTATTGTAAACAGAACTTTTTCAAATTGATCTAAAGTTGTAAGAGGAGTGTCACAGGGTTCAGTCCTGGGCCCATCGCCTCTTAATTTGTTTTATTAATGATCTTGAAGTGAATATTGAAGGTAGTTTCTCAATATTTGCTGATGACATTAAACTAGGAAATAAATAGAGGAAAAACAACTATCATGTATAAAAAGTGGTATAGATGCAAGTGGTGGAAATATAAATCTACCTTTATATAAATCTCTAGTAAGGCCTCATCTAGAATATGGAGTACAGTTTTGAGTACCACTTCAAAAATACATTATTGAACTGGAAAAAGTGCAGAGATGTGCAGCAGAACTGATTAAGGGATTGCAGGATCTGAGTTATAAAGAGAGACTAGCCAAACAGGGTTTGTTTACATTAGAGAAGAGACGTCTAAGGGGTGATATGATTATCATTTACATGTATATTCAAGGTCAATACAAAGAACTCTCTAACAAACAATGTACTCAGAGAGGTAAGAAAATAAATAAGTCATCCATGAAGACTACAGGAAAAACAAAAACAATGGTAGAGGTTTTTGTTTTTTTTTACTTTAAGGGCAGTAAGGTTGTAGAATTATTTGCCTCGTGAAGCTCTGTGTGGAGATACTGTACAACCTGGACAACCTGAAACACTGCATCTGTTGTACACTAGTTGAGGATGATGGGAGTTGTAATCCTGGATGACTGGAGGGCCTCAGGTTGTCCACAAGTACTATAGATGCTTTCAGAAAGGTAATGGATTTCTTTGTAGCTTAGAACAGTAGAAAAGTTTTACAGCTGGTTTCAATGCAGATGTGATCTTTATCCAGAGAAATATCCAACTGCCTTTTGGAGTCGATAAGGATTTATTTTACCCATGTGGGGTCTTCACTGGGTATTATAGGTTTTTTTTCCCTTGTTCTAGTCCCACAAAAGGTGATTTGTCATGTGATTTGGCTGAACTTTACGAATGCAAGTCTTTTTTTTTTTTTTTTTTTTTTTTTTTTCCCAGCCTCATCCATTACTTTACTTTGTTACACGGGGCTGGATGCAATTGTAGGTGATAACTTTATTTCCAAATGATCTCATAAATTGTTAGAATATGTGAGATAAAACCAGCGATGATCTTTATCACCTGCAGTGGAATCCAGCCCTCGGTATGTACGGGGAGCTTTGACTATAATATGGAAACAGCATATGGTCTTATGTATAAATTCTAAGTGGGGCAGTTCTGGGTAAACCAGTGCACTGTATTGGACCATAATCTTTCTCATTGCTTTAAATGGGGAGTTTAACACCTTGAATGCTAAAGGAGACTATGAGCATTTTACCCATGCCAGAGAGGTACCTAACGCATTTCAAAAGAGAAGTTTGGACAACCCTCTGACATTCAAAGGATTAAAGGGACAGTAATGTCCCAGAAAAAATATTTTTCAAGTTGTAGTCCTTAGAAAGTTGAAGAAAATGCAAAAATAAACGTTTCTCTCAAACCGCTATAGTTTGAGAGATATCTGCATTTAAAGTTCGATGTTTCCTGCTGTCAGCTGTAACCAAGCACACTTTTTAGACCAGTCCAATGAAGTAATTAATTGTAAATAATGTGATTGTAGCTCTGCTGCAGAGCCTCCGTGTCTGCCGACATGGATCTCCTTCTGACAGCAGGAAACATCAAACTTTAAATGCAGATATCTCCAACCATAGTGGTTTGAGAGATACAGTTTTTAGCGCTTTCTTCAACTTTTTAAACACTACAACATGAAAAATAGTTTTTCTGGGGCATTGCCATCCCTTTAATACATGAACAAATTCAACAAAGTGCAGGATGGAAGTAAATCTGAAAGGAGTAAAAATGTTAGGACAAGAGGCCATAGTCTAAAACTAGAGGGACACAGGTTTAGACGTAATGTAAGAAAGTTTTACTTCACTGAGAGGGAGTTAGATAAGTAAAATAGCCTACCAGCAGAAGTGGTAGAAGTTAATACCGTGATGCAATGTAAGCATGCATGGATAGGCATAAGGCTGTCCTGGACATAAGACAAGATCAAGGATCCAATAAGGTTTGAGGTTTTTACAGTAGGAAAATGGGCAGACTAGTTGGGCCGAATGGTTATCTGCCATCAGATTCTATATTTCTTTTATAATATAAGGCCCATATTTTGTCTGGCTTTTACTGCTGTGTCTTCCCACTACAAGGAAGTGGTACATTCCACAGAGACAGCATGGTTTTATGAAAAATTGTTCCATTTCTACTTAGTACAGCTGCCTCAAGGGGGACTTTGCCCTTGAAATAAGAGATTCTTAACTTTAGGACCGGAGTGGTATGCAGTACATTACTTTGCCATGGTCTGTACACCCTTCTGGTCCTTGGGGGTTCAGTTTTTTCTATAGAAGGACTACAGTATTGGTTGTTCATACAGCAAAAAAAGTATATTTATTTACTACTTTTGTTCTGTTTGAACTGTTTTAGACTGATAAGTCTATTGTTTATTGGGTAGAGGAGTACACTAAAAAAAGGACCTAAAATGTTGCACATCAAGTACAGGCAACCTATAAATATTCCAGACTTCTGTGTGAAGGATTTATACCTATATAAGTGCTGCTGTTATATGCATTAAAGGGAAAGTAATGTTTCACAAAAAATCAGCTCCAATTAATCTTCAAAGTATTTGGACTTTGGAGAGTGTTATTTCAATACTGTCAGAGTTGTAGTTCAAGAGAATGATAAAGTGTGCTCCTCCCGCCCCTTTTACTGATGCAACACCTCTCACTTCCGAGCTGCAAGACTGTCCAGATGGATCACAGAGAGGGACAATCTTCAGTGAGAATAAGGAAAAACCTGTCAAGGGGGACAGGGTTTTCATTGTTCTCACAGTAAGAAGATTGTTCCTTCCTGTGAGCTGTCTGATCCCAGGACCAGATTCTACATCTGAGGGAAGATGGCTCACACTAGGTAAAAGGGGAGGGAACGGGATACTTTATCATTCGATTACTCTTGAACTACAACTCTGACAGTATTGAAATAACACTCTCCATGGCCCAAATACCACAAAGATTAATTGGAGCTGCTTTTTTTGTGAAACATTACTATCCCTTTAAGAGAAGATTATTATACTTGTAGTTCCCCTTTAAATACCAGTATTTTCCTTGCTGTAAGACTTATCACATATGTGCCTACTGCTCGTCTATTAGCAAATTAAATCATATAAATCTTTCTGTTCTGTGTCACTAATTTAAGGGAACCATTGTGACCATTTTCAGTTTTGACAGCTCTCTGATATGCACCCAACAAATGTGACTCTTGGCAGACTTTCCTCTCTTTCCTGGATTGGAACATGTCTTCAGGTTGTCAGGTGACAACTTCTTGGCTCTGCAGGAGATGCCTGAAGTGTATCGCTTGGTATTTATATTAACTGCAGATGTGCACAGAATTCCCTTTCAGAGAAGTTTTGTTCAGGATATAATTTCTTCAACAACAGCTGGGGGGAGATGCACTAAGGCATGATTAAGAGGTGATAAAGTGGAGAAGCACTGGATAAACATTCTCCTATATGGAATGTTAGCCATTGTTTTTATTGAAAACAGTAGTTAGAGATATTTATCCTTATATATTTGTCAGTGTTTTCAAAATCGCCTAAGTTGCGATAAGGTGTTCCACTTTAAATGGAAATGAGCACCTACAACAGTTGTCCCCAAACATCTTGACATGATGAAGGCCATTTTGGTTTCCGCAAACCCTCATGCCCCCTCCATTTTTACTGAAATAAAAGTAACCAGTTCTACACATATGTCTATTATTCATGTGCATTTATTTATTTTGTAGCTTATATTAAAGACACCAGCTCACTACACATACTTCTTTGTGGCAGACATTTTTACAAACTAGTATTGTAGGCTCAGCACCAAAAATATGTGTATGAGTACAAACAGACTGTGCTACTTACAGCCTTTATTTGACCCAACCTTTACCAAATTTCTAACCATCATAGCTTTTCAACAGTATAAATACCGTTTTGTTGCATAGCAGACCAGAAGATTGGTTCAGAAACCCCTGCTTCTGAATTAATTACCTAAAATGAACTGAGTACATGTCCTTTTATATATTACAAGTAAATTCTGCACAGTGTTGCCTGTGGGATTCCCCTTCACCTCATAGTTGTGATGCTGTGAATGAGACCCCTCCTCTTCTCTGTATTAATAGGTATTAAGAGGGGCATTGGAAGGTGATGTGGGGGCAGGACCCCACAGAGGTGATAAAACGAATGGGACAGGGTGGCTCCCTCCCCTTCTCTGCTTCCCTATTCATTCAGTGGGGCGAAGAAAGGTGATATGGGCAGGTCCCTGCAGTTATTTTGACAGGGGTAGCCAGGGAGGCAACTAGCCAGAAACAGATTTTTTTATATATATGTATTCCTAGCTAAAATTTGTAAAGATTAATGCTTTTGCTGAACACACCCCAAAATATGTGATAAATGTGCTTCCAATTACTTTAAAAAAGCAACTAGCCGCTTGTCCTTAACATAAATAATTTTAAAAGAGGTTAACCTAAGTTAGATGGTGGCACATCATGGCATGACCAGTATGAATCTAGTGAGAGCCCACAAACTAGGGTCATATCTAATAGCACAGTGAGCATACGATATAGAGTATTAACATGAAGTGCCATTCTGTACCACTAAAACATAAATGTGCATTTCTCAAAAACTGTGTTTGTCTTTCAGTCATTGTGGAACACAGGGACCGTGGAGTAAAGATTCTACCTCAAGGAGGCAGGCACTTGCAAGTAAAGCTCATTTTACCTCCTTCCAGGTGTCTTAAGTACTGCATTCATCTCAATGAAACTTTTCTCAAATCTGATTCATTTTTCATTATTCCTGAGGTCCTATGTGGACCAGGAGGCTACATCTAAGGTGACAGTAGCTGCTTGGATGAAGGAGACCATTTACTAGTCCTATGTGATTAAGAAGAGGCCAGTAGCTTTTATGGTAACTGCTCATTCCAGCAAAGTCAACGGTGTTTTCTGGTCATACAAGAGCCTGACTTCTGCAGAGCAGTTGTGCAAGATGTTTGTCTCTTTGCACATTTGCTAAACAGTACAGAGTCAATGTAATGGCTTCTGCAGAGGCTGTTTTAGGGAGAAGGTCCTGAATACATTTAGCAAAAAAAAAACCCAAAAAAACTCCATGGTCCTTAGCTGCTGGCCACTCAGCAGGCCATTAAGGGGGTTAAAATCCTTATTTAGTTTAATAGGAATATTTACTGTATGCGTTTCCTATGCTCACTGGTGTAACAATAGGGGTCGCAGGTCCCGGCTGCCCCCTGCGACCCCGTCGCCCGCAACAAGCAGCTGAGGTCTGTGCCTCTTCGGCACAGACCTCTAGCAGCTGAGCTTCCTCTCCAGCACTCTTGTAATGCAGAGCGCTGGGAGATGACATCATCTCCCAGCGCTCTGCATTACTGAAGAGAGGACTGCGCTGGAGCTTCAGCTGTGTAGAGGTCTTTGCCTCTTCTGCCACACTACTGGACCACCAGGGAGGTAGTACATGGAAACTGGGGGGGGTCAATGTGGAGGCAATGTCGAGATTTAGGGCAATGTGGAGGCAATGTGCAGACTGTGGCAATGTGGAGGCAATGTGGAGATTGGGGACAATTTGGAGATTGGGGCACTGTGGAAACTATGTGGAGATGGGGCAGTGGGAGAGCAATTTGGATATTGGGGACAATGTGGAGATGGGGCAATGGGAGAGCAATGTGGATATTGTAGGCAATGTAGAGATGGGGCAATGGGAGAGCAATGTGGATATTGGGGGGGGGCAATGTATAGATGTGGCAATGAGAGAGCAATGTGTCTATTGGGGGCATGGGGGGGCAATGTGGAGATGGGGCAAGTGGAGAGCAATGTGGATATTGGGGGCATTGGGGGAAGTGTGGAGATGGGGCAAGGGGAGAGCAATGTGGATATTGGGGGCATTGGGGGGAAATGTGGAGATGGGGCAATGGTGTGGCAATGTCATCATTTGCACCAGGGCTCGGTGGCTTCTAGTTACACCTATGCTGCAAGTTTTTTTGCCCCAGAATGTCTCCAGTTGGTGGTTATAGACAAGGCCTGTTCAGCCTTATGTCGTAAAGCAAATGGGAGAGTTGTGGGGCATACCATCTGCAGCACTGGGGACACAAAACATTCCCATTAAATAAAATTTTGATTCCAACCCTTTGAGTGCCAAGAAGTTATCCAACGCATACCTCTCTGACACTCAAAGGGTTAACCCCCTTGAATGATAGACAGGTCTCTAGCGCATTGGATAGCAATACTTGGAAACCTGTCTAACATTCAAGGGGTTAAAAGTCTCATTTAAATCAATGAGAATTTTGGAGATCTCTGTTTCTCCCTGTGGTTAAGCTGGTTTGTGCCAGAATTGCTCCAGTCTGCGTGTATAACTATAGGCCAAGGTACAATATACATAAAGCAAGTTGTTCTGGAATAAACCAACTGCACAAATTTCACTTAACCCTTTCAGTGCCAGAGGGGTACGCCTAGCAAAGCAAAAGCACTGAAAGGGTTAAATTAAATTGGGCTTTTAAACCCCCCCCCTTGAATGCTTTGCAATGCATTGGAGACCTCTCTGTCATTCAAGAGGTTAAAAAGCTCTATTCAAGTGCATGGGAATTTAGGAATTTTTGTTTTGTCTCACCTGGTTTACTCCAGAATAACTCCAGTTTGCTTTATAAATATATGCCTACTTAAAGTTCCTTAAAGGCTAAAGCAGAACAATATTTGCATTAAAGGAGAACGCATCTTAGTGGCACAATACATTTTTCCATTGTGCCTTTGTTAAAAAAGCAGTAACATATGCAGCAGGGTTGGATGTCATGCCCATGGAGGCAGCCATGATAGTTGCTGGCATTTTTTTTTTTTCTTTTTTCAAACTGTAGCAGGTAGAGTGCATGAGGCTACTTACCCTGTAAGGACCAGAGGGTATGCAAAGAACTGCAAAACAATGCAATACCGTGCACAATGAGAAGAGGTTGATGTTCTGTGGTCCCGCTATTAGCTGTCATGTCTGCCTCCATGGACATGACATTGAGTATGAGTTGACGATGTTATCTCTTGAAAAAAGTCACAAGCACAAAATTCATCTTGACCATTAGGTATGTCCTTCCATAGTAAGGTAAGTGGGAAGTTATTATTAGGAAGTGTTAACGCTTTTAGTGCCAGAGGGGTATGCAATGCATTGCATACCCCTCTGGCACTCAAAGGGTTAATTCTCCTTTAAACTATATAGATATATGAAATCAATGGGATTGTGGATTTCAATACATATAAACAATAGCTTTTGGCAAAATGTCTATTTACATACAAAATAGGAGATGAACAAAAAAACGTTCAGTGCACCTCCATACAATTCAGTTTAGTTCATGAAGCAAGTTTTCCATTGATGGGTTCAATGCAGTTGCCCTCCTCTCCCATACAGTGGAATAAAATAACTGGCAGGACAATGGGTGAACACTCTGGACACCAGGTAGCGCTTTTTACAATTAAAAAAAAATGCGGTTTGAGCTGTAAAATTATTATTCCTTATTATTATTTATTTATATAGTGCCAACTTATTCAGCAGCTCTGTTTCAACCATGAAACTTACCATGTCTCATTTTATTCATCAAGAAAAGTAATGCAACATAATACAAGTTTTCTTCCTGTTTAGCATTGCTGTTTTCTTAGACAGCTATTGTAGGGCACCAGGCATCTGACACCTGTAGTTGCCATCTTATGAACTTGGAACAATGAGTCACAGATTCCAAGTCTTGCCGTTCCATTACATCAGTGGTTCTCAACTCCTGTCCTCAGGACCCATTAACAGGCCAGGATTTGATGATTTCCTTGTTAGAGCACAGGTGAGTGAATCAATTTTAATGAGCCTCTGATCACCACACCTGTGCTCTAGCAGAGAAATCCCTAAGTCCTGGCCTGTCAGTGGGTCCCGAGGACAGGAGTTGAGAACCACTGCATTACATCTTACGATCAGAGAGTCACAGAAGTCAGCCATCATGGCTGATTAGCCAGGACGCACATTACAGAGATGGCTAGGAGCAGACATGACATGGGAAAACAAGCAGATGATAGTTCCGCTTCCACCCTTTATCTGGCATCCAAGTAGTTAAGCAGCATTTATTTCAGGGATTATTTTTCATTGAGAAAAATGCCTTGAATAGTAAAAAAAAATCCCTGGCACTGCTAAATCCTCTGCAATTGAATAACTGCATCAAGACAAGTTTCCTCTCCTACATTTGTGCTGGAGAGATTGATTCTATAAACCAGTTACAGCTGATGCTAAAAGTGTTATGTGAGCTAATGTATTGATGAGTATATTACAAAGTGTACAAATCTGAAATATTTCATTCATACATCCATTTTTGCTATTGAAAATATCTCCATGTAGACTACATCCAGGCCTTTGATTTACAGGGATTTATTTTGTCCTGCTGCTGAAATAATCTGGTTTTACCTTCCACAAGGAACAATGTAGAAGGTATCATCATAACTGTAATGTGGCTGATGTACTAAGTAAAGAGGATCAATTCTGGGGAAAACCAACTGCATTCTAGGGAACAAATAATAATTCTAGTGAATTTACATGGAGCTTTTAACCCCCCAACTGCTGGAGAGATCTCTACCGCATTGCTTTACACATTGCGATGGTTGGAGACCTAGCATTTAAGGCTTTAAAAGCTTCTTTTAAATTATTGGTAGTTTGGGAATATTAATTTTCCATAGTGACCTCAATGTATGACTTTCAGAGTGCGAGAGATGCTGATGTATTAAAGGGATAGTAATACTTAAAATATAAAAAATATATGTTGTAGGGTTTATCCCCCTGAGTAAAACAAGAGTACTCCCACTGCTGAAAGGTGTTTCATTCAAAAGTTATTCATTTTCAAAGTTGAATTTTTTAGGTGCAATATCACAGTGGCCTGAAATTGTACAGTGGCGCTGTTGCTACACAATCCTATGGACAGCTCTGGTCCTGGGACCATAAATCTTCATAGGATGGTGTAGCAACAGCGCCACTGTACAATTTCAGGCCACTGTGATATTGCACCTAAAAAATTCAACTTTGAAAATTAAGAACTTTTGAATGAAAAGTAAGTAAATAAATTATGAGATGACAGTTTCCATTTAATACGAAACTTCCCTGATGTTAAAAAGTCACCCATGTGGACATTTTGATCCACACTGCAGACTGCACAAGGACATGACTGATTTCTTGTGGTTTACATTATCCTTTCTGGCTTTCATATTGCATCTCAGATTGAAAAAATGAAATCTTCATATTTCTGTAGCTTTTGTGCATGAACAGCTCCTTTCAACTAAACATGTCATTTGACAAAACACTTTATTTGTTATTCGTTTAGGGCCTAATTCAGCAAGAACTTTTGAATGAAACACCTTTCAGCAGTGGGAGTACTCTTGTTTTACTCAGGGGGATAAACCCTACAACATATATATATTTTTTTTTTACATTTTAAGTATTACTATCCCTTTAAGATGATTTTCAGCAATTCTGTAGCAAAGCAACCAGCCAGTTATTTGTATGAAAATGTAGTTCCACTGCTCTCTGTCAGCACCATTAGGTACTGACATCTTATTTTAATCCATATAACTTTATTGTGAAGAAAATTAACCATTTGAGTGCCAGAGGGGTACTGAACGCATTGCAGAGCAATGCGTTCCGTAGCCCTCTGGCACTCAAAGAGTTAAAGTGAGACTTAGGGTTGCCTTTCACCAAGGGTGACATAACCAAAAAGTAAACAGAAATAACTAACTGCTGTTTGAAGACCACCTACCCTTCTATGTCTTTCTGATAAACCACTTAATAGCCACTTATTCCTTGGATAGAATTCCTCAGTAAATAAGTATGAGAATGAAAAATAATAGTAGATTGGAGGTGCTTGATGGAATATGATATAACCAGTGAAGATTCTCTTATCTTGCACACACATGGTAAGTATAAGTCTCTTGGGTATTTTGCTGCCTCTGCTTCCTTGGAGATCCAACACCTCTCAATACCCAGAGAATAATAGAACAACAATATATGGAATCTGGCACTGCTGCCCTCCGAAGTCACAGAACTAGTCCTGGATGTCTGTCTATATTTCTGTGTCACCTGTATGTCATCCGGGTGACACAGATAGATGGTCAGACATCCAAGATAGTTCTGTGACTTTGGAGGGTGCCAGCTTCCATATATTGTTGTTTTAGTATGAGAATGAGTTGCTCAATTGGTTATTTGACTTAACAACATGGCCTGCAAGGCCCTGAAAGGATGGGTGTTGTAGCCAAGGAAGCTGGCAGCAAATTCAAACATGCTGATTGCTGGACAGATCACCTACATGCCTCCGTATGGGTGTAAAACATCAAGGTGGTTAGTGGGACGGAGAGAGGGGGTATTATACTTCTGTAAAATACACACCCTCCCACTTCACCTGTGGTGAAAGAAGATAAAAAGTCTATATTATACCTGAGATTATACAGTATATCAGTGAAAAGGTTTATTGGTGCAGTTGGTTTGCTGTAGGATTGCTTCAGTTCTTATACAGTTGTGCTCAAAAGTATGCATACCATTGGAGAACTGGTAATATTTTTAAAGAAAACGTGAGTGAGCAGGCAAAACACATTTCTTTTATTTCTTATGGTATTCATATTCAACTGTAGGTTATAACAGAATGGCACAATCATAAAACAAAACATGTCAACAAATAAAAAAATGAAATGACCCCCTATTCAAAAGTCTGCATACCTTTAGTTCTTAAAACTGTGTATTGCCCCCCTCTATCATCAATGACAGCCTGCAGTCTTTTGCAATAGTTGTCTATGAGGCCCTGAATTTTTTGCAAAATGCCTCCAGGTCTTTGGTCTTCTTGCATGAATTGCACATTTGAGATCTCCCCAGAGCAGCTCGATGCAATTAAAGGGATAGTAATACTTCGTTTTATCTTTATTTTATTTTGTAGGCATTAAAAAAACATGAAGAACGATATACGTCTTATCTCTCAAACCTTTATGGTTTAAGAGATATTAACAAGCAAAGTATCACCCCCCCTGTTCAGCCAGATCAGAAGGGAGGTGCCCAGGTAGACTGCAGAGAGGGACAATCTTCAATTAAGATAAGGGAAAAAGCTGAAAAACTTGTCAAGGGGGGAAGGGCTTTCATTGTTTTTATGCAAAGAAGATTGTCCCCTGCTGTTATCTGTCTGGTCTTACAACCAGATTCACATCTGAGAAGAGATGGCTTACACTAGGAAAAAGGGGCGGGAGGGGGAAACTTTGCTTGTGAATATCTCTTAAACCATAAAGGTTTGAGAGATAAGACTTATATCATTCTTAATTTTTTTTTAATGCCTATAAAATAAAATAAAGATAAAACGAAGTATTACTATCCCTTTAAGGCAGGAGACTGTGATGGGCACTCCAGAACCTTCACCTTTTTCTGCTGTAACCACTGGAGGGACAACTTGGCCTTGTGCTTAGGGTCATTGTCGTGCTGGAAAGTCCACGAGTGTCCCATGGGCAGCTTTCGTGCAGAAGAATGCAAATTCTGCCAGTATTTTATGGTAACATGTTGCATTCTTCTTGCCATCAATTTTCACAAGATTCCCCATGCCTTTAGAGCTCACATACCCCCAAAATATCAGTGAGCCACCACCATGCTTCACAGTGGGGATGGTATTCTTATTGCTATAGGTCTTGTTGACCCCTCTCCAAACATAGCACTTATGGTTGTGACCATAAAGCTCTATTTTGTTCTCAACACTCCAGATTACAGTGTGCCAGAAGCTGTGAGGCGTGTCAAGGTATTGTCGGGCATATTGTAATCAGGCTTTTTTGTAGCATTGGCGCAGTTAAGGCTTGTTTCTGGCAACTCAACCATGCAGCTCATTTTTGTTTAAGTATCTTCGTATTGTGCTCCTTGAAACAACCACAATGTCTTTTTCCAGAGCAGCCTATATTTCTCCTGAGGTTACCTGTGGATTTTTCTTTGTATCCAGAAAAAATGTTCTGGCAGTTGTGGCTGAAATCTTTCTTGGTCTACCTGACCTTGGCTTGGTAACAAGAGATCCTTGAATTTTCCACTTCTTAATAAGTGATTGAACAGTACTTACTGGCATTTTCAAGGCTTTGGATATCTTTTTATATCCTTTTCCATCTTTATAAAGTTCCATTACGTTGTTACTCGGGTCTTTTGACAGTTCTTTTCTGCTCCCCATGGTTCAGTATCTAGCCTGCTCAGTGCATCCACGTGAGAGCTAACAAACTCATTGACTATTTATACACAGACACTAATTGCAATTTAAAAAGCCACAGGTGTGGGAAATTAACCTTTAATTGCCATTTTAACCTGTGTGTGTGTCACCTTGTGTGTCTGTAATAAGGCCAAACATTCAAAGGTATGTAAACTTTTGATCAGGTCCATTTGGGTGATTTCTGTTATTATGATTTAAAAAGGAGCCAAACAACTATGTGATAATAAATGGCTTCATATGATCACTATCCTTAAATAAAAGACACTTTTTTTTGCGTGATCAGTCATATTTTCAAAATCAATGCCAAAATTTCACAATTTCTGCCAGATTATGCAAACTTTTGAGCACAGCTGTAAGTACATCAGACTCAGTGAGTTTCCAGACATTACAGGAATGACTTAATAGTATAAAGTAATGTTGGGGGTCAATTTATATCCACAAATGCAAACAAAAAAGGATCTGTTGATAAATGTTGCTTATCAAATATATTTTTAAATGCTTTATGGTTTGTTAGGACATCTTACCAAATGTAAGTAAATAAATTATGAGATGACAGTTTCCATTTAATACGAAAATACCCTGAGGTTAAAAGGTCACCCACGTGGACATTTTGATCCACACTGCAGACTGCACAAGGACATGACTGATTTCTTGTCGTTTACATTATCCTTTCTGGCTTTCATATTGCATCTCAGATTGAAAAAATGAAATCTTCATATTTCTGTAGCTTTTGTGCATGAACAGCTCCTTTCAACTAAACATGTCATTTGACAAAACACTTTATTTGTTATTCGTTTAGGGCCTAATTCAGCAAGCTGGAGTGGAGCAATCCTGAGGCAATTCAACTACGCCACAGTAAACGAGTGAAAATACCCTTTGAAAGAAAAGGGGCTCTTAACACCTTGAATGCTAGTGAGGTCTTTAACATTCAAGAGGGTTAACCCTTTGAGTGCCCGAGAGGTACGCAACGCATTGCTCTGCAATGCATTGCGCACCATTCTTGCACTCAGAGTTAAAACCCCCCATTTACCTCAATAGGAATTTGGGGAATTTTCACTTACCCATACGGTGCAGTTGGTTTGCTCCTGAACTGTTCCACTTAATTTGCTGAATTAGGCCTTTAGTCTGTTGCAGGGTTAGGCAACCTTTGACACTCTTGCTGTGGCTAGCTGTGTATGATGGGATTTATAGTCCCAAACAGATTGGAGCCAGATGTTTCCTACTCTTCTACCGCATTATTCTAACGGTCATGGGTGTAACTGTAGGGGCGCAGTAGATACAGGGCCCAGCGTCCAATGGGGCCCTTCAGCTCTGCCCCATCCTGCAACCCCTTAAAATGAGACTGTTTTCCTGTCTTGGCTGTCAGTCTCTAATATCATCACTCAGGGCTGCTGCCAGCATTGGAAAGGTCTTTGTTGGTGCGTGTTACTCGCACTCATTTTGACTTTGTGTGTGTGTGTGTGGGGGGGGGGGGGGTAGTTGGATCCAGCCTCAGATGCTGCCCCAGGACCCATGAAGTTCTGGTTAAATTACTAATGCCATTATTACTGATAATGTTTCAAAGATGGAACATAATACGCTGGTTCTTTAAACTTGAAATGGGATTTGTATCTACTTGAGTAAGTGGCTCTTAATTTGTTTAGTATGTCTGGGGCCAAGACTGTTCTTCAGTTGCATCCCGCGGTTACAGTTCCACATAGAATGTGATAGTAACAGGTTTACTCCTTTAGGATGGACTGAGCTGTAATACATTTGCATGGATATTCTCTCGTTGAGACAACCCTAGTTTTATTCGTCGGAAGAGGCCCTACGACATACTTTTTTTTTTTTTTTTTTTTTTTACTTTTTATAAAACTTTTCTGATCCTTTAAGCAAGTCATACTGGTAAACAAACAGAGGCACTTATTGATATAGGTGTATTGCCCTTTCAGAGGTTAGTCATCCTTTACTTTGACTTTACAGAATATGTAGTCAAATTGCTTGTACTTTTTATTTACTCTTTTTCATCATCATCTTTTTTTCTTTTGTGTTCTTGGGTGAGATGCACTAAAGGTCAATAAGGGGCAAGGGTGTTGATACGATGGCGTACTCATGTCAGTGGCATATCAACAGTATGTACTACTGTATTTTAGCCATCATATCCCTGTGAATCCTCCACCAATCTTCCAGAATCCACTGACATAGCCATGATTCCACCATGCCTGCTACAGTTTTAAGATTTTGCTCTCACCACTTCAACAATGGCTCATTTGCATATGGAAATGCAGGTCAATAAGCCATTGTGGGTTTCATGTGGGTGTGCTTATATGTTGATGTGGCCGTTCGCCACATGCACTAAGCTCTGATAGCAGCCCCTCCTGTCAGAGTTCACAGTCCTACCTACCTTAGGTTAGTGATGTTGGGATATTCCTTTAGCTCACTATGGAGCAGAGGGAAGTTTGCTGACTTTACTGGGGAACAGAGGCAACAACTGCTTTCCTTTAACTCTTTCAGTGCCATAGGGATGTGCACCACATACTCCAGTGGCACTGATAGGGGCAGGACCAGACCTATGATAGAACACACACAAAAACCTAAACTCATTTTTGTGATATTCTTCCCACTTCCTGTACTCCAGACATGGGTCAGAGGAGTGCACTCAAAGGGTTAATAATGTCAGCAGAAGTTTTATTAATCACATTCACGTCCCCAACACTCATTTTACAACCATTTGCAAATATGAAAATGAAAGTAAAATGCTTACATGGAAAATAACTGGCTACATTTTTATACTTCAGTATTGGGAGTGGATGTGACTTCTCCAAGCTGCGCCGCTGGCATCTGCTCACATCTTCTCACTTCTGCTGTCAGGTGAGGTAAGCACATGGGGATGTGACTTCTCCAGGCTGCACTTCTTTCATCCGCTCACATTTGCTCATATCCACTCACCTTACCAGACTGTGTCTGGGGAGGTGAGCAGATGCCAGTGGTGCAGCTTGGACAAGACACATCCACTCCCATCTGCTCCTGATTGGGAGCATTGGAGGACTTTGGAAAGGTTTGGTGCCTTTAATCTCCACCATTGTACCATAGCCTTGTATAAGTTATGAGGAAATACACGTTAATAGTTTATTTTTATCAATTAACAAAATGATAGTAAGTGAACAGAAGAAAAATCTAAATCAAATCAATATTTGGTGTGACCAGCCTTTGCCTTCAAAACAGCATCAATTCTTATAGGTAACTTGCACACAGTTGTTAAGGAACTCGGCAGGTAGGTTGTTACATCTTGGAGAACTAACCACGGTTCTTCTGTGGATTTCGGCAGCCTCAGTTGCTTCTCTCTCTTCATTTAATCCCAGACAGACAGACAGACTCAATGAAGTTGAGATCCGTTCTCTGTGGGGGCCATACCTTCACTTCCAGGACTCCTTGTTCTTCTTTACTCTGAAGATAGTTCTTAATGACTTTGGCTGTATGTTTGGGGTCGTTGTCATGCTGCAGAATACATTTTGGGCCATTTAGATGCCTACCTGATGGTATTTCATGATAGATAAGTATCTGCTTGTACTTCTCAGCATTGTGGAGACCATTAATTCGGACCAAATCCCCAACTCTTTTTGCAGAAATGCAGCCCCAAACCTGCAAGGAACCTCCACCATGCTTCACTGTTGTCTGCAGACACTCATTGTTGTACTGCTCTCCAGCTTTCAGCGACCAAACTTCCTTCTGCTACAGCCAAATATTTCAAATTTTGACTCATCAGTCCAGAGCACCTGCTGCCATTTTTCTGCACCCCAGTTCATGTGTTTTTGTGCATAGTTGAGTCGATTGGCCTTGTATCCACGTTGGGAGTATGGATCTTTGGGCTCAAGTCTTACTTGAAGACCACTTCTGTACCAGGGTCCCACTGTTTCTGCCAATTCTGTGATGATGGCACTGCTGGACATCTTCCAGTTGCAAAGGGAAGTAAGCATAATGTTTCTTTCATCTGCTGCAATAAGTCACCTTGGCTGACCACTGCGTCTATGTGCCACAACATTACCGTTTTTTTTTTTTTGTTTGTTTGTCTTTTTGTGCTTCTTCAAATGAACTTGGACAGCACATCTGGAAACCCCTGTCTGCCTTAAAATTTCTGCCTTGGAGAGACATTACTGATGCAGTATAATTACCTTGTTGCTGTACTCAGTCTTTCCATGGTGTATGGCTTTTGACATTAAACTGTATTCAGCAACCTCACCTTGTTAGCTGAGTTTGGGTGTTCCTCACACAGATTTATTCCTCCTACACAGCTGTTTCTATTTCAGTTAATGATTGTGTTTCAACCTACATATTAAATTGATGATCATTAGCACCTGTTTGGTATCATTTTTAATCATACACCTGGATGTCTCTGTATTTGTGCAAATATGCAACTCTGCTGTAAACACTCCAGGACATACTTGAAAACGAGAGAAATCTCAATCTATTCTTCCTGGTAAAACATTTTCTAATAAATAAGACTACATGCCTACAAAATCTCTGACTTTGTGCAAGTGTACGTACAAGAATTGATGCTGTTTTGAAGGCAAAGTGTGGTCACACGAAATATTGATTTGATTTAGATTTTTCTTCTGCTCACTTACTATCATTTTGTTAATTGATAAAAAATAAACTATTGACATGCCTATTTTTTAAAGCATTCTTACTTTACATCATTTTTTCACACCTGCCTAAGACTTTTGCACAGTATATATATATATATATATATATATATATATATATATATATATATGTATGTGTATATATATATATATATATATATATATATATAAACTGCTCAAAAAAATAAAGGGAACACTTAAACAACACAATGTAACTTGAAGTCAGTTACACTTCTGTGAAATCACACTGTCCACTCAGGAAGCAACACTGATTGACAATCAATTTCACATGCTGTTGTGCAAATGGAACAGACAACAGGTGGAAATTATAGGCAATTAGCAAGACACCCCCAATAAAGGAGTGGTTCTGCAGGTGGTGACCACAGACCACTTCTCAGTTCCTATGCTTCCTGGCTGATGTTTTGGTCACTTTTGAATGCTGGCGGTGCTTTCACTCTAGTGGTAGCATGAGACGAAGTCTACAACCCACACAAGTGGCTCAGGTAGTGCAGCTCATCCAGGATGGCACATCAATGCGAGCTGTGGCAAGAAGGTTTGCTGTGTCTGTCAGCGTAGTGTCCAGAGCATGGAGGCGCTACCAGGAGACAGGCCAGTACATCAGGAGACATGGAGGAGGCCGTAGGAGGGCAACAACCCAGCAGCAGGACCGCTATCTCCGCCTTTGTGCAAGGAGGAGCACTGCCAGAGCCCTGCAAAATTACCTCCAGCAGGCCACAAATGTGCATGTGTCCACTCAAACGGTCCGAAACAGACTCCATGAGTGTGGTATGAGGGCCCGATGTCCACAGGTGGGGGTTGTGCTTACAGCCCAACACCGTGCAGGACGTTTGGCATTTGCCAGAGAACACCAAGACTGGCAAATACGCCACTGGCACCCTGTGCTCTTCACAGATGAAAGCAGGTTCACACTGAGCACATGTGACAGACATGACAGAGTCTGGAGACGCCGTGTAGAACGTTCTGCTGCCTGCAACATCCTCCAGCATGACCGGTTTGGCGGTGGGTCAGTAATGGTGTGGGGTAGCATTTCTTTGGGGGGCCGCACAGCCCTCCATGTGCTTGCTAGAGGTAGCCTGACTGCCATTAGGTACCGAGATGAGATCCTCAGACCCCTTGTGAGACCATATGCTGGTGCGGTTGGCCCTGGGTTCCTCCTAATGCAAGACAATGCTAGACCTCATGTGGCTGGAGAGTGTCAGCAGTTCCTGCAAGAGGAAGGCATTGATGCTATGGACTGGCCCGCCCGTTCCCCAGACCTGAATCCGATTGAGCACATCTGGGACATCATGTCTCGCTCCATCCACCAATGCCACGTTGCACCACAGACTGTCCAGGAGTTGGCGGATACTTTAGTCCAGGACTGGGAGGACATCCCTCAGGAGACCATCCGCAACCTCATCAGGAGCATGCCCAGGCGTTGTAGGGAGGTCATACGGGAACGTGGAGGCCACACACACTACTGAGCCTCATTTTGACTTGTTTTAAGGACATTACATCACAGTTGGATCAGCCTGTAGTGTGGTTTTCCATTTTGATTTTGAGTGTGACTCCATATCCAGACCTCCATGGGTTGATAAATTTAATTTCCATTGAGAATTTTTGTGTGATTTTGTTGTCAGTTCATTCATTCAGATCTAGGATGTGTAATGTTAGTGTTCCCTTTATTTTTTGGAGCAGTGTATATATATATAGTAGGGCTTATCCTCCTGAGTAAAGCAAAGGTAATCCCACTGCTGAGAGATGGTTTACTCAAAAGTTATTGTAGCTCAAACTTGAATTTTGTAGGTGCAGTATCTCTATGGCCTGAAAGTTTACAGTGCCACTGTTGTTACACCATCCTATGGACAGCTCTGGTCAGTTGACCATAAACCTCCATAGGATGGTGTAGCAACAGCACCACTGTATAATTTATGGCCACTGACATACTGCATCCAAAACTCATGTTTGAGCTACAATAACTTTTTAATCAAACACCTCTCAGCAGTGAGAGTACCCTTGTTTTTCTGTTAAGTGTTGCTATCCCTTAAATACGATTAATAAAAGTTCTACTAACATGATTAAACCTTTGTTTGCATTCACATGACCCATGTCTCAGATACAGGAAGTGGGAAGCCTCCCATAAAAATGAGTTTGGGCTTTCTTGTGCACGCTGTCATATGTCTGGTTCTGCCCCTTTCAGTGCCACAGGGATATTCAGTGCACATTCCTGTGGCACTGAAATGGTTAGTGAGTTATGCTGTTTGTGATGTTGAAGTCAAAACAGATCCTCTGCACTCCCTCAGTGGGCTAGCAGGGGAGCAAAAAGAATGTGCTCAGGCTTCAGGGTTGTCCAACTGCTGGCAGTGTCTAAGGGATGGCATCTCTTACATATCAACAGCATTTTGACATCCCTGCATGTTAATGAATTAATTATCACTCCCCTTCCATCCCTAACTTCAATGCAAATGGCAGTGTATGCCTCCATCTCCAAGAAGGTGTGCTTGTCACACATCGCCATAGCATCTGTTTCCAGTATCTGTTTCCAGAAACAGTTTAAGCAGGATTAGGGAAACTCTTCAAAAAAAAAATACTGCTACCTTGGATTGCTGTCCTGTTTGATGGTTGACTGCCCAGAAAACACTTTGGAAACAGAGATCAATGGACCCTGCTGTTAGGGACATAACAAGTGTTAAGTGGCTGAAGATGAAACAAAAAAGTTATATAATTTCCCTTTATATAGTATGCACTTATAGAATATGTAGGTTCAAAATTAAGGGTTACTGACCCTTTAAGAGCCATTTATTCCTTTGGATATAGTTTTTCTTTACATAGCAAATATGTTTTTTCTTGAAGAGCCTCTCTGTGTCCTTCCAAAATAGGAAGGATTAACATAATGTGGATTGTGCCAGCCACGGTGACAGCATTGTATGCTAAGAGCTATCTGGTTTGCTGGCCTTACAAAGCTATCAATCATTGAATCCAGACAGTACCTATTCTGGAAACTGTACACAGCACAATGAAAAGCCAGTAAAGTTTGTCACTGCTGATGGCTGTTATTCTTCATTTCCTTGAATTATCTGTGTCACATGTTCTACAGACACACACACACACACACACACACACACACACACACACACACACACACACACACACACACTCTCTCTCTCTCTCTCTCTCTCTCTCTCTCTCTCTCTCTCTCTCTCTCTCCAAGCCCACAGACACATTCAAAGACTACACTCCACACTCCCAATACCATACATGCACAAATACCACATATATTCAAACACCACACCCACACACAATCAGCACACAAAAAACTCTACACACTACAATACACACAAAATACACTATACTGCTCTTCTTTTCTAATTACTACCTCTCATTCCCATCTACGTGAATTTTCTAGGGTTGTTCTCACCATACCTATGGAACTCTCTGCCTCACTCTGTCAGACTCTTCTGTAGCCTCTTGTCTTTTAAAAGGTCTCTCAAAGCCTGCCTCGTCAGGGATGTATGTATCTTTATATAGCGCCATACGTGTACACAGGACTTTACAGAAATAATAGTAGTACAATACAAAAATACAGGACAGGGTTAAGAGCATCATGCTAAAATGCAATCATTAGCAGGAGAAAAAGTGTAGCAAAGGGAATCCTACATTGAGAAGCAGATCCTGCACCAAGGAGCTTGTAATTTAATTAATGATTGTGACAACATACATAGACACTAGGAGGAGGATCATAAGTCCAAGTACAAAGCTTCAGTACAGTTCAGAATGATTCTATTATGACTGTAACTAAGCACAAGGAGAATATTGTTATGGAGATGCCTTAAAAGTGATGAGTGTGGATGACTGGCGAATAGTTATAGGGAGAGCATTCTAAAGTCAAGGGGCAGCCAGTGAGAGATGGCTCGAGTTGTGTAAGGAGAGGACAGATCCTTGAGAAGAATGCAGGTGATGGGAAAGGGTGTAGCAGGAAATAAGAACAGAAATGTAAGAGTGCTGAAGAAGAAAGTGACTTAAAGGAGAGGAGAAGAATTTTCTAAGAAATACAAGACCTTATAAGTAGCCAAGAAAGGGATTTCAGGAGCACATGTCAGAGAAGGTATCTGGGAGCAGGGGTAGTTATTCTTGCAGCTTAAATGTGAACAGACTGTACCGGAGAAAGCTGAAAGGCAGGGAGACTGGAGAATAGCATGTTGTAATAATCAAGTCTAGAGAGAATGAGGTCCTGAATGATAGTTTTTGCAGTTGACATACAGAGGAAGGGTCATATTTTGGCAATATTTTTCAGGAAAAAGTGACAGGTTTTGGTGACAACTTGGATATGGGGACAGAATGTCAAGGTAGAATTGAGTATGGCACCGACAGCATGCTTCTGTCTTAGTCATACTGAGTTTAAGATGAGGATGGGCCATCTTTGATGAGATTGCCATGAAATTGACTTAAGACTGCACAGACAGGTGAAGTCAGGGGAAGAGACGTAGATTTGTTTGTCATCTGCGTACAGATGGTAGTTAAAGCCAAGAGATGAGACAAGGTCACCAACTGAGAGGGTGTGGAGGGAAAAGAAAAGTGGTTCCAGGACTGATCCCTGAGGTACTTCTACTGAGAGGTCATGGGGAGGAGAGAATGCATTAGCGCTGAAAGTACGGTTTGGGAGATAGAATGGACTGTCTCCTAGGGCTGTGTCACAGATTCAATGGGTGTGCAGTGTGTCTAGTAGGAGTGCATTATTAACAGTGTCAGACAGCAGTGTGATCTAGTAAGATTAGTATACTGTATTCTCCTTTCTCCTTGGAACCCTTGACATCCATGACACAGCTCTAGAATGGATTGCCTCTGGTCTCTCAAACCCTACTTTCAGTGTTTCTTTTATTAATGCATTCTCATAATGCATACAGATCACATAACATAACATTGCTCTCCTCTACAGCTAACACAGCTTTGCTTCTTTCCCTGCAACATTATCCCCCTCTCACTCTATACTGCTTTGAAGCTGGACCTCATTCCACCTTTACTTTCCTTCTAAACTTACACAAGTCATTTTAATTGTCCCTTCTGCAAATGATTCGCACTCTTCCACTCTCACTCCTCATATCATCACCATTATACTATCAACTGTGTTCCGCCCTACTAGTCACTTTACTCTTCTGTGACTCGACCTCTCAGAAACTCCAAGCTTATTCCCTAATTTCCTATAGACTGTAAGCTCTAGCGTGCAGGTCCCTCTTATCCTTCTGTCTCCAATGCTTTTTAACATTGATTGTAAATAACTTTATATATTTTACTTCAATTTACATTGTTCTTTTGTCTTGTTTAACCCCTTAACGACCAGAAGTCCAGGGAAGTGACCTTCTTTAAAGATCGCTTTGATCGTTGTCAGCACACCGGCACACGTGACTGATGACGTGTACCAGCACTCCATATGGGGGTCTGAGAGAGACCACTCCAGTCTTGATTCGGTCAGTTTCAGATCCCGTTAGTGCATACAGCACTCCCGCAGGAGGAATGTAAGCACAAAATACATGACATGTCCGGACTGTCACCAGTCCTTCAGGGAAAAAAAACTGGAACGGTCCAGACACATCACCATTCATTAAGGGGTTAACTGTTTTACAGTGCTTTGGAATCTGTTGGCACTTTATAAATAAATTATGATATTAATGATCTGTCATGCAAGAAAATATAAGTGCCATGTGCACAAGTACTGTATGTAAAATACAATTAAGTGGCTGTCACTGCCAGACTGCTGAAGCACGGAGAAGCAGTAGGTGACATAATCTATTGAATCAATATGTATTCCTGTCTATCAGTGTTCAACCCTCATAAAGTACTTCATTAAGCAGAAGATGATTTAAAAAACATGGGTTCTGCATTAACACCTTGGATGCTAGGGATGTTTCCAACACAATGTTATTCATACGACAGTCTGTTTTATCTAGTGGATTAGCTGGTGGTAAAGTCCCTGACTATGGAGCCTATTCAAACCTCAAGGTTGCGGGTTCAAATCCCAGCAGGGTCAACTCATCCCTTTATAATTCCCAGGCCGATAAAATGAGTACCATTGATTGGGTAATAAGAACATTGATTATTTCATCTGCCGATTTGGTTAATTCCGAGAGCGTGCACTGAAAGCGCATTGAGTCCCACTGGGAGAAAGGAGCTATATAAATACTAGTTATTATTATTATCTATATTCATTTTTTTCCTTTATAGCTGCAGCTGAATATTATCACAGATGTCCACATAAAGTCTGCACTTGCACAGATGATAATGCTTAATATGAACATGGACTAATTCAAGAGTTCTCTATTTAAGATTGTGACAGGTGTCAGTAACACTCTTAAATATAATTTGCCAGTTTCTTAAGTTTTTGTCATCCCTTCCCCTTCGAAGGGCCTTGATGGTCAAGAAACTGCCAAATCTGGGTTTCCCATGACATCCGTACCTGGCTGTGTTCGGATTATGTCTCAGTGTGGTAAATGCGTTCTGTGCTTTAGCTAAATTGTTGCTAGTTTTTGGGACTCGTTTACAACACTCAGACACAGGAAGTGACTCAGTCAGAAGATTGCCAGGTAGAGTTGCTATCGCAACACTAACTCTGGTGGTCAATCCACCAGCTAGCTCCTTTCAAGGTGAAAGGGCTGCCAGCACATAAAGGAGCAGGAGGGAGAATCATTCTTTGTTACAACAGACAATGTGCTTCAGCAGTCTGGATGATAAAATCCATAGAAAAGGTGTCAACCACATTCATATTCAACAGAACAACGTTTGACAAAGCCATAATAAAACTGTTATCTGCAGCAATAGATTATAAGAAGACCATTCAAGATTGCTGTATGAAGGTCATAGGCATGTTATTCTGTGAAACCATTCAAGAACCACTTACTCCAATACATACAATATATTTCCATTTGAAGAGAAACTATAGCCCAGGAATAAGTGGCTCTTAATTTGTGTATCAGAAGGACTTACCTATGTAGGTGTCTTTCATACAGCAATTAGTGTGATAGCTATACCTTTTTATTTAGTTGGTCTTTGTTGTACTCTTTTGCTAGATAGTTTTGGTTTACAATCTGATAAATACAGCTGACCAAATGATCCTTTCAGGATTATTGTGGTTGGTTTTTTATTGTAAAGAATTGCGAACTAAAGACCAACTTCAGCAGAAATCATTATATACAGGCAACTGCAGATACAATACCAAAACTGTATACAGTAAATAGATATGCGTGATTGCTGTATGAAGGACAATTATCTAAGTAAGTCTTTAGTAAACAGATTAAGAGTGAATTATTCCTACTGTATATATTTTAACAATGAATAATACTGAAAGGGGGGGGGATCCATTAAAGCTATATTAAACAGAATACATGAATAACAAATTTATGCGGCTGATGTACTAAGAACATCTGGAGTAATTTTGCGGCAAGCTCTCCATGGGTGACGATTCGGCATGTGGGTCCCGCACATTCTTTACTTATGCTAGCTATCTAATCATAATTTCTTTGTCGTCCAATACAGGTTACTGTTAACTCTGGGAGGCGATCCACCCCTTAGTAGGCAGGAACATTCCTCTAAGTGTATGCAGGGGGTGGAGCCTCCCTTTCCTACTTGGCTGCAGCTAGCCAATCATCTCCAGAAAGATTTCTTCCTTCGTGCAACAACACCAGGTGGAGAACAGTTCTGCTATAGTTTTAGAATCTTTTTTATTTTCTGTTAGATATGGAATACCACCATTAGGCGGATTACCATGACTTAAATGCCTTTCAATGTGGCTAGCACAGTATCCAGGTGCTTTTTGTGGACCTTAAGCCCTGAGTGGGAAAATCTTGACTCCAAGTGCTTCCCCAGGAGTTACTCACTGAGGTACTTCTTGCTGCATGGTAATCTGAAGACAGAAGATCTGCAGGAAAGGTGAACTACCCTTTGAGTGCTGCAGGTCCACTTGTCCCACGGTGACCCTCCGCACAGGGGTTGTGTTCTGAAGTTCCTGTTGCACACTCCTGCACTCATTGGATATACTTGTATGCCTGTTGGGTTTTTTGTAGCAGGTTTATGTGGTAACTTAACCCTTTCAATGCTGGTTTGACATATTATTGGGGGGGGTTATGGCACTTTTCCTACTGGACTAGTGTTTTCTAGGTGTCCTTGATGTTTTACACATGTTCATGTGTAAAATGGACGACTTGCTTTTGAAGGCCACCTCTGCGGACCTTCTTCATCAGCAGGTTCAGACCTGCATCCAAGCTCTCACCCATCACGGATGGATCGTCAACTTGGATAAGTCGGATAAGTCTTGTCCCATCCCAGCAACTGGTCTTCCTGGGTCTTCTCTTCGATACTCTGAAGAGCATGGTGTTCCTCCCGGACGAGGTGGCCCACCAGATCGCTCACAGGGTTTCAGCGATTCTGTTGCAGGATCCGGTTCCAGTTCAGAAGATGTCTTCTCTGGTGGGGAAGTTCGTATCCACGATAGAAGCGGTCACATTCGCCATGGCGCACACCCGGGAACTCCAGAGGTTTGTGATCCAGGTATGCAAGAATCGGCCAGATCATCAGAGGATGTCAGTTTCCCTTCCTCTTCTTGTAGAACTGAGCTTGGCATGGTGGCTGGACCTTTCCAACCTGCTGAAGGGGAGATCCTTTCTGATTCCCTACTGGACCACGGTGATGATGGATGCCAGCCTCTCGGGCTGGGGGGCTTTCCTGGGTCGCTTCAGCGCTCAGGGGAAGTGGTTCACAGAGGAGTCCCTCCTTCCGATCGACATCTTGGAGCTTCGGGCAATATTTCATGCCCTGCGTCATTGGGTGTCTCAGCTGGAAGACTGTCCAGTCCGAGAGGAGACCGACAGCACCAAGGCAGTGGCCTACATCAACAAGCAAGGCGGAACAAGAAGTCTCGTTGCTGGGTTAGAGGCCAAGTCTATTTTGTCCTGGGCAGAAGATCATGCTCCTGCCATATCCGCAGTGCACATTCCCGGCATAGACAATGTCATGGCAGACTTCCTCAGTCGTCACACAGTGGACAGCGGAGAGTGGGAGTTATACTCCCAGGTGTTCCAGCTCATTGTTCAGAGGTGGGGGATGCCCCACGTAGACCTGATGGTGACAAGACACAACAGAAAAGTTCCGGTGTTCTGCTTCCGGTGGAGAGACCCTCTAGCTCTAGCTGTAGATACGATGTCCTACATATTTCCTCCCCTTCCCATGTTGACAAAGGTGTTATGGAAATTGAAGATGGAACGTTGTCCAGTCATCTTGATTGCTCTGTATTGGCCTCATCAGTCCTTGTTTCCGCAGCTTCTGGCTCTATCTGTGGCACAGCCCTTTCAGCTCCCCTCCTGTCTGGATCTTCTTCTGCAGGGAAGGAAGAAAGATGTTCATCGGCTCTCTTTGACGGCTTGGAGGTTGAATCCTCGATATTAAAGAAGAAAGGTTTTTCTTCTGGTGTGGTGGCTACAATGCTTAGTGCCTGTAAGCCTGTTTCTTCCAAGATCTATCACCGTGTCTGGTCGACTCTTGTGTCTTGGTGTGCTGACAGGGATCTGTCCCATGATTTTGATCTACCTACTGTCCTGGCTTTTCTGCAGGACGGTGTGGATAAGGGACTCAGTTTGAGTTCTCTTAAGGTTCAGACTTCTGCGCTGTCTTCTTTCAAAAGCGCATTGCCATCCTTCCTGATGTCAAGGTTTTCTTCCAGAGCGTTGTTCATGTTTGTCCTGCCTTCCGGAGTCCCGCTCCTCAGTGGGATCTTAATTTGGTTTTGGGCGTTCTTCAACGCCCTCCCTTTGAGTCTTTGGCTACTATTCCTTTACGTCTCTTGACATAGAAAATGGCTTTTCTCTTGACGATTGTGTCTGTTCACCGTGTCGTGGAGTTGCAAGCTCTTTTCTGTAAACCACCATATCTGGTGTTTGACAAGGATAAGGCAGTGCTTCTTACTTCCAAGGAGTTTTTACCTGAAGTTGTCTCCGAGTTTCACATCAATCAGGAGATTGTGTTGCCTTCTTTCTGCCCTAACCCTTCCGCTGACAAGGAGCGTTGTCTCAAGTTTTATGTCCATCGCACTGAATCTTTCAGGAAGTCTGATGCTCTATTCGTCATTCATGAGGGTCCTAGAGCAGGAAGACCTGCATCCAAAGTTACTATTGAGTCATGGATCAAGTCCACTATTCGTAAGGCCTACAAGTTGAGGAATAAGCATGTCCCTTTTCGGGTCACGGCTCAATTCACCAGGTCCATTGGGGCCTCTTGGGCCTACAAGAATCAGGCTTCTGCTGATCAGCTGTGCAGGGCGGCCACTTGGTTCTCTGTGCACACATTTTCGAAGCACTACCGTGTGGATGTGCACCCGGTCGCGGGGCAGTCACACGCAGTAGAGACTGTCCGCGCCACGGCTGATACAGAGCTGGACGCTCCTTTGGAGCGTCCAGCTCTGTATCAGCCGCGGCGCGGGCAGTCTCTACTGCGCATGACTGCAGCACGCGAAGCAGTGTGTGTACTGCGCATGTCGCAGTGTTACACACAATTTAGCGAATTATTATATAGGAATTAACCCTTTGAGTGCCAGAGATGTACTCATAGGAATGTGTTGCATACCCCTCTGGCACTCAAAGGGTTAATAGCTGCCTGTTATTTCTGTGGAGTTCCTCCTCTGCTGAGTTCATACAGGCAGCTTACAAGGGTGCTTCCTGATCTAATCCTGACAGAGATGTGTATAAAACTGTGTATTTTACTGGGCAGACTGGATGGGCCAGATGGTTATTGTCTGATTTCAAAATCAAAATCTGTGTTTCTCTGTTTCTTTAGTCATGCCACATTGAATCATGTCTGCCTCGAAGGCCATAATATCCAGAACTAATTCAAGATTCTTTTTGGAGAAACAGTCCATGTAAAATGTATACATGGAGGCCATTAGGATTTTCTGCACAGATTAAAATGCTTTCTGCTTTCTTGTACGATTATATAAAGTTAAAGATAATAAACATTTAGTATGAAAACCATACTTTTCCTGATGAGTACAGCAAAGTACAGATGACGGATTCTTTAGTGCATACTTGCATTTTTGTGAGTTGCAGAGTAACATTTCTTGTGGCCATTCCACTGTATGGGGGAAAGTGGCTATATTGCTGTCAATGGAGAACTAAGTATTGACTACCAGAGCTCTCCATAGACATCAATAGCCATATCATAAAATGGTATTCATTTCTTAATTTTACTTTTTATTTGCCGCCACGCTTGTGTGGTGGGGAGGGGGGAGGGGGGGAGTCCTTCCTCTTTCCTCCCTCGAATCTACTTCTTCTCTCCCATTTTTTCTTCACCTTCAAGAACTCTTTCGAATCCTGATCCATTCATTCTCTTTTCTTCTTTCTCAAATCCTTTTTTCTCTTATGGATTTCCAAGTTCTTATTCAGACAGGAATACCGCTTATCCTGCCGGTTACACTACTGGTCCTCTAGTTCTTCTGAGGTATTAACCTTTATAGTGCCAGAGGGGTCCAGAACACATTGCTTTGCAATGCATTCCATACTCCTCTGGCACTCAAACGGTTAATAAGGGTATAAACAAGAATGACATTCGATTTTATGATTATTGTCTTTGTGATTTTACTTATGTTTTCTGAATCTAATAAAAACTGTTTAAGGACTGCAGTAGTAAACGTTCCTTCATAAAATGTTTGATTCAGCTGCAAAAGCCCCTACAAAATATATATTTGTTCATAATAATCATTTATTGTACATTTAAGTGTTATTTACTTTTCTGCTAGGAGGGGCGATTTTGTATCATAGGGAGCAGTATGTTTAGACCAGTGGTTCTCACATTGTTTTGGCCAAGAAAGCCCTAAGGTATGGTGTGGAATCTTCAGGACACCCTTAAAGTCTTTTTGGTTACTTGTGGAGGACATCTTGAAGTGTGTGTTGGGGGGGGCATACATAGGTCTCACAATCAAAATGAGAATAAAGAGCATATAGTCCTGGGTTCAAATCCCACCAAGGACAACATCTGCAATGAGTTTGTATGTTTTCACTGTGTTTGCGTGGGTTTCCTCCGGGTACTCCGGTTTCCTCCCACACTCCAAAAACATACTGATAGGTGAATTTAGATTGTGAGCCCCAATGGGGACAGGAACCAATATGAGTGTAAAGCGCTGCGGAATCTGTGTGCGCTATATAAATAAAGGATTATTATATAGTGCATAACGATTTCCATAAATGGACATTTGAAACTCTGAATTCGCTGTTTTTTTTCTTGAAATTCTTCATGGAAAAGAAAAAGAAAAATGCCACACTAAGCTGATACCCATGAAATGCACCCTGGCTGAGAACTGCTAATTTACTTCCGCCTAGTAACAAAGGGTCATATGCAGAAAGAAAAAGAGGAACAATTCTGAATCAAAGTAACTGCACCAATGAGGGGAAATAAAAAAATCCCATTGATTTAAATTGGGCTTTTAACCCCTTAAATGCTAGAGAGATCTCTAACATATTGCAAAGTAATGCGTTGGAGAACTCTAGCATATAAGGGGTTCAAATCCCAATTTACTTCACTGGGAGTTTTCAGTGCATTGAAGACCTCTATAACACTCAAGCCCCATTTTTATTTCCCCTATGTGGTACAGTTGGTTTGTCCAGAATTGCTCCTCTTTCTTTCTGTTTATGGCCTCAAGTGCATAAGTTATGACTATGTGGAGTATTTATTTATGTATTTTTGTTATAAATATATTCTACCTTTTATTTTCATTCAACAGTGCCCGCTAGCCTGGCAGAATAAATGGGAAGGTCCGGAGGATCCCTTACAGTACCTCAGAGGCCTGGTAGCACGCGCAGTTGCAATTCAGGTACTTGCTTTCTTGTAATGTTCAAACAATCCAGTCTTACTAACATTAAAGATGATCTGTCACCTTCCTTAGCCCTCCCTTCTGTGGGAGCATCCATGCCATTCCTTTGGTTATAACAGATTATTTTGGTAGCCTCAGAAGGAGGAGGAGGCAACTTCAACACAGTTAAATAATTAACCAGTTAAGTGCCAGAGAAGTATCCAATGCATTGTAATGAAATGTGCTGGATACCTCTCTGGCATTCAGAGGTTTATTTATTCCGATTGTGCAGATAAGAGGGTAAAGAGTACCTAACTACAAACCACAAATCTCTAAATCCATTATACTGATAACTTATTGATAAACAAAAAGGGATAGGCAGTTTAAACGGATACCTTTAACCCCTTGAGTGCCAGAGAGGTACGCAACGACTTGCAGGTCAATGCTTTGCGTACCTTTCTGGCACTCAAGGGGTTAATAAAGGTAAAAGTGGATAGGTGACAGATCCACAGTGCCAGAGATATATCTCAGGTGCCCCTAGGCAAAGCACCCCAGATGCTCTTAGCTCCATCCAAGGCCACACCCCCTCTCCTCACATGATCCCACCCACAGTTCCATCTACTGTTGCCTGGCACAGAAAATACCCTTTGCCTCTAACGTACTAGCATAAAAAAGTTTTTAACTCCCTGGCCGCTAGAGACATCTCCAACACTGCGTTGCAATGCTTTGGAGACACCTCTGTCATCCGCGTGGGTTGAATAATAACCGTAAAAGAGTCTATAAACTTGTGAAGGGACAACACGATTGCACTGACCACACCCACACAACTGAGGTGCTTATAAAAATTGTTGTTTAACCCTTTGAGTTCACAGAGTACAACAAATTGTAGTGGATACCTCTTTAGCACTTGAATGCGAACAGGGGCGAATGGAACGCTCACATCATTTACAGGTGATTACAAGTCTATTTAACATTACACAAACATGGTTAGCACAGTGAAATTACCTCAGATTAAAAATGACTATCAAGAGGACATGAAGTCCAAAAACAGTAAAAGTGGAGTAATTCTGGAACAACATTCCCAATGATTTCAATTCTTCAGCTGAATGAGACAAAGCAATGCATTGAAGATCTCTCTAGCTTTCAATGGGTTAAATGCTCCATTTACATTAGTGAGGGTATCCAGAATATTTATTTGTTCCCTATTGTGCAGTTGGTTTGCTCCAGCATTGCTCCTTTTTGGTCTTTGTGCTATTACTTGTTTTATATCAAATGTGTCTAAGAGTAGACTTGAGGAATCTGTGAGGTAAAACCAGTGATAAGGTTATAGCACCTGCAGTGGAATCTGTCCGAGTTGTTAAAGATCATGTGATAAAGGAATAGTAATGTCAGAAACAAATGTTCCTTCAATTGTTCAGCTTAAAGGGATAGTAATGGATTTTTTAAGTTAATTTAGTATTGTAGATCTTAATTAAAGAAAGTAATTGAGGCCAGTCCCATTTGAGAGATATTCACAGATAAAATTCCCCCCTCCCTCACCTTGCACTGACATCAGCGCTCTGTCTTACCTCTAGCTCACCTCACAGACCAGGATCGCCTGCTGTAAGACAGCGCTAACGTCAGCGCACGGTTTGAGAGATGGGACTGGCCTCAATTACTTTTTTATTTAATATCTAACTAACTTAAAAATAGTTTTTGAGAAATGAACCTTTATCTCGGGAGGGCACAGTGTGGTACTTTATGCTAGATGTTTTTGTGCTGGGACAGTATTCCCACACAATGTGTATTAACAAATGCATTCTATAAAGGAAGCAGGAAGAGTGCAGGAATGGACTTCATTGTTTAGCCCTTTGAGTGCCAACAGGGGTGCCCAATGCATTGCAGAACAATCTGTTGGGTACCCCCTCTAGCACTCAAAGGGTTAAGGCTGAGTACTGTGCAACGCATTGTGAAGCTTCTGGTTCTTTAGCCCTTTGAGTGCCAGAGGGATATGCAACGCATTGGGAAGCAATGTTTTGCTTACCCCTCTTGCTCTCAAAGGGTTAAGATTAACACGTGCAGTGAGAAGATTTTGCAGTCTTTTGGTCCTACTATCAACTATCATATCTGCCTCTATGGACATGACATCAAGGACTGATTGAAGATGTTATCAAACAGTTGCAAAATTCATAAGGGTCATTAGTATTTTGTGGTCATAGGAAGGTAAATGGAGGTGTCTGTTCTCCTTTAGAGAAGCTGTAAATCTTACCATGAAAGGTGTGTTATAGGAGTTTTCTGCTGAGCAAAACAATGGTATTTCCACTGCTGGGAGGTTCTTAATTCAAAAGTTATTTCAGTCCAAACTTCTTTAACCCACAGCTCCAACAATTGTCCAAAAGGTTTTATTGGATTGTTCCAGAATTGCTTCTGTTTCGTCTCGGACATAAGACTAAGTTACTCTCAATCGGTTAGTACAGTGGTAGGCAACATGTAACTTTCCAGCTGTTGGAAACTAGTTTGGGATGATTGGAGCTCTAGTCCCCGACAGCAGGAGTGCCAAAGATTTGCCTAGTCCTGGGCTATTACGTAGTTATACTCCTACAGACCGCTGTATGGTGTATTCTGGCCCAGCTAAAGGGACTATAACCGTACTGGGAACCTTTCTGTCTCCATCCCCTGGAATACCAATAGAGGCTGAGAATGGGAGTGTCCAGATGAAGCAATCCGGTTTATAATGTGTGCGGAACTAACAATGACTTAAGGGATTTTGAAAGAAGGGGGGGGGGGGGTTGAAAGCTGTTCAAAATCACCCAAGTCATGATAGTGATCATGACAACATAATCAAAATGGGCAGGGGGAAGGTGGGGTATTCCCATAAATGATATGGGAAGTGTGTGAAATGGGGTGGGGTGTGGGTGGACATTACCAGGAAATTCAGCTGGAAAATCAAGCTCTGTCCCCAGAGACCCAGAAATGAACCCTGACAAGCAGCAGATCCTAAGAATTCCCAGCCCAGGTATGAAAATAGTGTCAGTGTAATCCTAACATTTCCAAATTAAAACGTACCCCATTTGTTTGTAAAGGCGTTATGTAAAACTAGTGTAAAAGCCGTGTACACAAGCCAAGGTCCATGTAATGCTAACCCTTTGAGTGCAAGAGGGGTACACAACGCATTGCTTTGCAGTGTGTTGCGTACCCCTCTGGCACTCAATGGGTTAAGCGGCCGCTACTTCACTGCTCCACGTGATGCAGTCTTGCACAGTAGAGACTGCCCGAATATGACGGCTTCTGACAAACATCTTAGTGAATTATTATATAGGATAATGCAACAGTTTTGACTCTTTGTTTAGGCCAGTGAAAAAACGTATTCCTTATTGTAATACAGCCAGGGGATTAGACTGAGGCACTGTCACCAGAATGTGTATTACAAGTTATTGTTAATGGAAATTTGTTCAAAGAGCCCAAAGCTAATGCTGTTCCATTAACCCACGTGAATGTAAAGAGGTTACGCTGGTGGTGTAGTAATTTAATTCTACGTTATGATAACACAGGGTCTCTGGAGAAATGTCTAACATATGATCATAATGTTTGAGCATCTAAAAATAGCTCCCTGTATAATAATATAATTGTCAACTGCAGAGACGTTGTATAAATACAATTCTAATATATTAACCTCTTATCGCTCTGAAGCAATAGAGTCCTGTCTGACCTCAAGGTGACAGGTCTGCGTTTACCCCTTTAAGATAAGTTGAATTAATTTTAACCCCTTAACGACCCTGGATGTGCCAGGACCATCACCCATTTCCACCTGGCACTTCATAGAATTCCGGGGTCCCACTCGAGGACCCAGGAATCAATTGCAAAAAAAAAAAAAAAAAAAAATATATATATATATATATATATATATATATATATATATATATACACACATACAGTGGATATAAAAAGTCTACACACCCCTGTTAAAATGCCAGGTTCTTGTGATGTTAAAGAATGAGACAAAGATATATCATGTCAGAACTTTTTCCACCTTTAATATGACCTATAACGTGAACAATTCAATTGCAAAACAAACTGAAATCTTTGAGGAGGAAAAATAAAAAACTCACAATAACCTGGTTGCATATGTGTGCACACCCTCTTATAACTGGGGATGTGGCTGTGTTCAGAATTAATCAATCACATTCAATCTCATGTTAAATAGAAGTCATTATACGCATGCCATCATTTGAAGTGACTCCGATTAATCACAAATAAAGTTCAGCCGTTCTAGTAGGATTTTCCTGACATTTGTTTAGTTGCATCTCAGAGCAAAAGCCATGGTCCACAGAGAGCTTCCAAAACATCAGAGGGATCTCATTGTTGAAACATATCAGTCAGGAGAAGGGTACAAAACAATTTCCAAAGCATTAGATAGTGAAGATTAGATAGTGAAGACAGTCATCATCAAGTGGAGAAAATATGGCACAACAGAGACATTACCAAGAATTGAACGTCCCTCCAAATTGATGAAAAGACGAGAAGAAAACTCGTCAGGGAGGCTTCCAAGAGGCCTACTGCAACATTAAAGGAACTGCAGGAATTTCTGGCAAGTACTGGCTGTGTGCTACATGTGACAACAATCTCCTGTATTCTTCATATGAATGGGCTATGGGGTAGGGTGCCAAGACGGAAGCCTTTTCTTACAAAGAAAAACATCCAAGCCCGGCTGAAGTTTGCAACAACAAACATTAAGTCCCCCAAAAGCACGTCAGAAAATGTGTTACGGTCCAAAAGGTATGTTTGGCGCAAAAACAACACTGCACATCACCCAAAGAACACCATACCCACAGTGAAGCATGGTGGTGGCAGCATCATGCTTTGGGTCTGTTTTTCATCAGCTGGAACCGAGGCCTTAGTCAGGGTGGAGGGAATTAGGAACAGTTCCAAATACCAGGCATTTTTGGCACAAAACCTTCAGGCATCCGTTAGAAATCTGAACATGAAGAGGACGTTCACCTTTCAGCATGACAACAACCCAATGCACACATCCAAACCCACAGAAGCATGGCTTTACCAGAAGAAGATTAACGTTTTGGAATGGCCCAGCCAGAGCCCAGGCCTGAATCCAATTGAACATCTGTAGGGTGATCTGAAGAGGGCTGTGCACAGGAGATGTCCTCACAATCTGACAGATTTGGAGCGCTTTTGCAAAGAATAGTGGGCAAATATTGCCACGTCAAGATGTGCCATGCTAATAAACTCCTACCCAAAAAGACTGATTGCTGTAATAAAATCAAAAGGTTCTTCAACCAAGTATTAGTTTAAGGGTGTGCAAACCTAAGCAACCAGGTGTGAGTTTTTTATTTTTCCCCCTCAACGATTTTAGTTTGTTTTGCAATTGAATTGTTCACGTTATAGGTCACATTAAAGCTGGAAAAAGTTCTGAAATGATTTATCTTTGTCTCATTGTTTAACATCACATGAACCTTGCATTTTAACAGGGGTGTGTAGACTTTTTATATCCACTGTGTGTATATTTTATATCTATCACGCTTAACTGCCAGCCATATGCTGCATCAGCCAATCATCAAGGGGGTTAAAGAGAATGAAGAACTGATTTGTTGTAATCTAAATATTTTAGAGAAAATTTTAGTGGCATAGTATGACACATTATGCTAATTTGTTTCTGTGCTGGGCAAATGTTACCACACACTGTGCTATGAATGAATTTAGGCAGCGCCTGCATATCGGGAGCATTTCTAATAGCACAGAGTGGTGTTTGGTCTTGAAATGAACTAATTATCTTACTGTGTAGGGAATTAACATAAATGTTCAGACTGTGCTATCAAAATATAAAGGTTCATTTTACTCTGTTAACCCTTTGAGTGGCAGTGGATTATGCAACACATTGCAGAGCAATGCATTGCATTCCCCTCTTGTACTCAAAGGATTAATCCTCTGTTAAACGATATATAAATATACTAGTGTGAAAGCCCGTGTACACGGGCCGCTTCAGTTGGAGAATGGCAGCAGCAGCCTGTGGCTCTCCAAGTGTGACAGGCCCCACAGGGGCATCAGGAGTCTTCCCCCAGCTGCCCAAAAACCACTGGAAGAAACGGGGCAGCCCATCCTCTTCTTCCTCATTAACATATCTGGACAATCAGCCCCTATTTTCTGCACCCCTCATCAGCCTGGGAGGCCGCACAGCCTGGGAATGTGCTGAAAGTACACCTCTTAGCATTCTGTGTGCTCGGGCAGTCTCTACTGCGCATGACTGCATCGAGCAAACATACAAGCCATTTTTATTTCTTCCTACAGCATTTCACTATATGTATCTCAGTTTTGTATGAAGTTTAAAGGGATAGTAATGTTTAATTTTTACAGTAAGGTCTAGATTTCTCTATATGTATTTCTGTACTGATCTGTAGCTTTATAAGAATGCATATGTTTGCTGTTTTACTTTTAACCTGCGTGCTGGAGAAGTGATTTCACTGGAGAGATGATCTTCTCTTTATCACCTCTTTATCAAACTGTAATGTTTAATCCCTGAAGTCTCTTTCCAGGTTGATCATGCTTTAAAATATTAATCTTTTGAGTTGGTCTCACCTTGTAGCATATGTATAAAGACTGTATAAAGACAAAAGTGGAACGGTTTTGATGCAAACCATCTGCACCTACATAAAAAAATAACTGGGTTTATATACAGGTAAATAGTATGTACTTCTGTAAAAATTATCTATTTGTTTTCTTAAAGGGATAGTAATACTTCGTTTTATCTTTATTTTATTTTGTAGGCATTAAAAAAAACATGAAGAATGATATAAGTCTTATCTCTCAAACCTTTATGGTTTAAGAGATATTCACAAGCAAAGTACCCCCCCCCCCCCCCCGTTCAGCCAGATCAGAAGGGAGGTGCCCAGGTAGACTGCAGAGAGGGACAATCTTCAATTAAGATAAGGGAAAAAGCTGAAAAACTTGTCAAGGGGGGCAGGGCTTTCATTGTTCTCATAGGAAGAAGATTGTCCCCTGCTGTTATCTGTCTGGTCTTACAACCAGATTCACATATGAGAAGAGATGGCTTACACTAGGTAAAAGGGGCGGGAGGGGGAAACTTTGCTTGTGAATATCTCTTAAACCATAAAGGTTTGAGAGATAAGACTTATATCATTCTTCATGTGTTTTTTTTAATGCCTACAAAATAAAATAAAGTTAAAACAAAGTATTACTATCCCTTTAAGCCTAAAATCTAAACTTACATAGGAGGGAACAGCCATTGTTGCCTTTTCCAGGGCTCCCACTTATTGTACCATATTGTGTTTTATTTGGGGTGAAATAAGAAAACATCCTTCTTAATACAATAGAAATGGACAGTAATCACAATGAACTGATAGTATGTCTTACTTCTCAATCCAAAAAGCACAAACAACATTAAATAAATGTGGATGCATTAAAAGGCAAATTTAGGATTACTTTTTCTTTCTGTAATATAAATAATCTTTACCTGTTCTAGCTGTAAGTATGAGATGTTTGACATTCTATCAATCTGTTTCAATTTTTGGTCTTAGTGTGCCTTTAAGTGTGGAGTTTACCCATTGATGCTAATGGGGTCTTATTGCATTGCTAAAAATCCAAGGGGATAAAAGCCCCATTTAAATCAATTGTAACTTTGGGAATTTTTATTTGTTCTCTATGGTGCAAATGGTTTGCCCCAGAATTGTCTCTGTTGCCTTTATACATAAGCTACAGGATTGATAGGCAACTTGGGGATCTCCATATCTCCAGATCTATAATAGAATTGTATTCCTGAACAGCTGGGCATTCTGAGGTTGCCCAGCCCATTGGTGTCTTCTACTCAGCCTACTCAGCCATTTGACTCCACAAATCATGACCACTGTAATGATGAGATGGAGGTTCCATCTTTCAGTTGTTTAGCTTTGAAATACTTGATCCACTTTTGTTATTAAAGATTTGGACAATTGATTTTATTTTATTGATAAGACTATCACCCTTAATATGTTTCACCCTACAATATTTGATAGTTCATATCAGGGTAGGCAATAAGGTGACCACATATCCCTTTAAATTAGGGATATTCTAAATAATCACAATTTTTTTTTTTATGCTTTTATGTTCCTGATAGTGAGTTCATGGAATTTCTGAATCCAGGGAGATTTCTGTCTGTGCGAGAGAAAGAAGGGATATTTATACAATGTTGCAAGTGTCCCTGCAGTACAGATTGATCTACATGCTGTAGTGGGTTTTCTATATTGTTTTACTGTTTTTTTTTACATTGTATCTTTTTTTTATTTCTTTATTAATTCATGTCACAATGTACAACAAAAAGAGTGCAATACAGACAAATATATCTAGACAGCGATTCAAACCAAACAGTACCAACAAAGAACAGTATCACAGTAGGGGTGGGTTCTCCCAGGAGTGCAAAAGCTATAATTGGTTCAAATAGAATAGGAAGGGATAGGACAGGTAAAGGAGAGGGACGTATTGAGGTGAGAGTAGGGAATAAGGAAGGTGGTGAGGGAGAGCAAGGGGAGGGATGAGTGGAGTCTGAGTCTAGAGATTGTGGCAGTAATCCTAACCATTAGTGGAGCGGCCTGGGAAGATGTAGAAAATCACACCGGGTGGAGAAGTAGTCTAAAAATTCTGCATTGTATCTTTTATAAGTTTACTATGTCTTCTGATAGAGCCCCACACAGAGATAGCTGTCTCTCAGGGACATAAAAATGTAAAAAAAACTAATCGGTAAATATTAAAAGAAATCCTAAAAACTAAAGGCAATTTGGCTTTACATGTTATGAATTTTCAGAATATCTTAAGTCAAAATGAATGATCACTGTTCCTTTAAATGCTTGGGTCTGGCTTGTGTTTTAGTTTCCTAATGACACTGCAGTTTTTAAACCACTGAGAAATGTTGGCTTGGATTCTTCCATATTATCCCATTTAAAACTCAGAGGAATTTGTCTCAGCTGGGACTGATAAAAAGAAATGATAATGACATATATAAATCAGCAGTTTAATATTCCTGTATTAGAAAATTGTTTATGAGGCCTTCACAGTCTGCCTTATGCTGAACCATGCTGCCTTTCATCTCGCAGTCTGATTTAATCTATTGGTGTGATGTAGCATTGAGATCAAACTCACCAACATTGCAGAATTTTGTCTGAAGGTTTACATGCCAAGTAGTGTTGTTCATTTATATGGGACTATTAATCACTAGAATGCTAAAATATACTTTTTCCTTAGGAAGGCAAGGTACAGAGAGCGTCATTAGTGATCCATAGTAATACTGTAAAGCACTTCACTAGTGGTCCTTAGTACTGCTGTATAGCACGTCATCAGTGGTCCCTGCTAGTACTGTGTAGCACATCACTAATGATCCCTGGTAGCACTGTATAGCACATCATTAGTGGTACATAGTAGTACTGTATAGCAGGTCACTAGTGGTACATAGTAGTACTGTATAGCACGTCACTAGTGGTACATAGTAGTACTGTATAGCACATCACTAGTGGTCCATAATAGTACTGTACAGCATGTCACTAGTGGTACATAGTAGTACTGTATAGCATGTCACTAGTGGCCTGTAGTAGTACTGTATAGCACGTCACTAGTGGTACATAGTAGTACTGTATTGCATATCACTAGTGGTACATAATAGTACTGTATAGCACTTCACTAGTGGTCCCTGGTAGTACTGTATCGCAAGTCACTAGTGGTATATAATAGTACTCTATAGCACTTCACTAGTGGTCTGTAGTAGTACTGTGTAGCACTTCACTAGTGGTCTGTAGTAGTACTGTGTAGCACGTCACTAGTGGTCCCTGGTAGTACTGTATTGCACGTCTCTAGTGGTACATAATAGTACTGTATAGCACGTCACTAGTGGTCTGTAGTAGTACTGTATAACATGTCACTAGTGGTCCCTGGTAGTACTGTATAGCACGTCACTAGTGGTCCAAAGTATTATTGTGTGGCACATCAGTAGTGGTACATAGTGGTACAGTATAGCATGTCACAGGTGGTCCAAAGTATTACTGTATGACACTTCACTAGTGGTACATAGTAGTACTATCTAGCACGTCACTAGTGGTACATAGAAGTACTGTATAGCAAGTCACTAGTGGGCCATAATAGTACTCTATAACATGTCATTATTGGTCCATAATACTACTATATAGCACATCACTAATAGTCCATAATAGAACTGTATAGCACATCACTAGTGGAACATAGTAGTACTCTATAGCATGTCAATAGTGGCCAATAATAGTACTATATAGCACGTCACTAGTGGTATGTATTAGTACTCTATAGCACATCACTAGTGGTCAGTAGTAGTACTGTATGGCATGTCACTAGTGGTCCACAATAGTACTGTATATAGCACGTCACTAGTGGTACATAGTATTACTGAATAGCATGTCACTAGTGGTCCATAATAGTACTGTATAGCACATCACAGGTGGCCCATAGTATTACTGAGTAGCACGTCACTAATGGTCCATAGTATTACTGTGTAGCACGTCACTAGTGCCCATAGTATTACTGTGTAGCACGTCACTAGTGCCCATAGTATTACTGTGTAGCACATCACTAGTGCCCATAGTATTACTGTGTAGCACAATACTAGTGCCCATAGTATTACTGTGTAGCACGTCACTAGTGCCCATAGTATTACTGTGTAGCACATCACTAATGCCCATAGTATCACTAGTGCCCATAGTATTACTGTGTAGCACAATACTAGTGCCCATAGTATTACTTTGCAGCATGTCACTAGTGCCCATAATATTACTGTGCAGCAAGTCACTAGTGACCATAGCATTACTGTGTAGCACATCACTAGTGCCCATAGTATTACTGTGTAGCACGTCACTAGTGCCAATTGAATTACTGTGTAGCAAGTCACTAGTGCCCATTGTATTACTGTATAGCACATCACTAATGCCCACAGTATTACTTTGTATCACGGCACCATCAAAACACATCATATTATAGACTTAGAGCTGCACTTCTAGAGCAGTAAATATTACGCACACCTAACTACCATATGAAATCATATAAATCAGAAATATGTCATGTGGAGGAGCTAATAAGCTATTATACTTGTAATGACAAGTTAGAAAGCAGGGATAAAACAAGAGGCAGCAGTATCCAGTGACACAGGGCCTTATTCATAAAGCTAGAGATGTGCAGCTCTGGAGCAAACCAAATGCACCATGGGATGGGGAGATGAAAATTCCCATTTGTTTAACACCTTGAGTGCTGGAGAGGTCTCCAACTCATTGTGAAGCAATCAGTTTTTGGACCCACTAGCATTCAAGTGGTTCAAAGAACCATTTAACACTCTGAATGCTAGAGAGGTGTCCAACACATTGCGTTGCAATGCACTCAAAGGATTAATCAATGGAAATGTATAGAACTGTCATTTTGACCCCATGGTGCAGTGCACCTCCTTAGCTTGATGGATAAGGCCCAAAGAGCCAAAATGAGAGATTGTCCCTATAAATCAGGGGCAGCTGGCATGTATGGTGGAGAGATCTACAACACATTGTGAACAATGCATTGGCCATCTCTAACATTCAATGCGTTTAAAAGCCCCTTCTAAATAGAGAGGAAGTTTATTTTTTTATAGTGCCCTTAGACTTTAGGCTGAACTCTACCATAGATCCTCTAAACTGTGTAGATAGACTGCTGCGCATGAGACGAAATGGCTGCTCCTGACAGGAAGGCAAAAAAACTCTTTAAGATACAGTACAATTATTAGCATTATTAACATTCAGGGGTTTAGAAGTCCTATTTAAAGTGATGTCATGTTTTTGGTCTCCCATAATGTAGTTAGGTTTACTCCAAAATTGCTCCACTTTAATCATAAGGTGCAATCAAAGGAAATTATGCAAAAAAAAAAAAAAAAATTAGGAGAGCAATTCTGGAACAAAGCAACTATACAATTGGGGGAGGGTGTAAAATCCCTTTTAAATGCTGAAGAGATCCACAATTGCCTCCAAGGGGATAAACTGATTCTTCCTTATCTGAAGTAAGAGTATGGAATCTTAATATACTGGATATGCAGTATCACAACAGGAATAAGGAAAGGGACATTTGTTACCAAGGCAACCGTTTTCTAATCTGTAGTTCTACAAAATAGGTAAACAGGAGTTAATGCAATGTTTTTCATAGTTATTTGTGGTATGGCATGTAAATGAAGATACCTTTACCGAGTGCTTAAAAACCATGATTAGATTGTTGAAGAAGTTAATATTATTCTCATTAAATATGCGACGGGACCACTTGTTAAAACAGATAAACTGGACACAGTCACTTTGCAGCATGATGAAGGATCTTGTAGATGGAGAAAGGTACAAGATAGGTGAATTGAATTTCTACCTGGACCCATATGGATAACTGTCAAACTGGCATCATTGTGATTGTAATCTGAATATTATCCATTAATTTGTAACGTTCTGGTAGCACCTTTGAGATTCCTTAAATAAACAGCCTTATGATTTGAGGGTTAATTGTTTCTAAGGTTTTGTTTTTTTGAGGGGGGAGTCTCTCAAAAATTGAGATCCAGTATTTTCAGCTAATGCAACTTAATTTCTGTTAACCCTTTGAGTGCCAGAGGGGGTGTTCAACGCATTGCTTTGCAATGTGTTGCAAACCCCTCTGGCACTCAAAGGGTTAATCAAAAAATGCCATCATTACCATGGCGATGAGGACATGTAAATTATGTAATTGAAATGCATGTATATTTATTATATATTTATTATATATATGTATAGTTCTTTAAGGTTTTTGTTTGTCTAAAAATCACTCTAGATGTCTGACAACAGTCTCTTTTCAAAAATTGGTCTTTCAGGACAATATCCCAGTCTTTACCTATGATCTTCTACACTGACTGTAAGGATTCTTAGTTTTAAGTTTATTACAGTGACTGCTGTTAAAGTCCAGGCATCTGTTTCTATCTACTTTTTTTTTTTTGGAACATTTGTAAAAGTCAAAAAACCTAACTGTATTCATTTTGCCATATGATTTAGCTACATAGATTTAACAGGTGTCAAATATTATCAAAGACAAATTGCAAAAAAAATAAAGGTCAATAAAATGGGAAAGTTTTGGAGTCACTGAGCTTATCCCAGAGATTATTGGTCGACCCTGTGGGTTTGACGGTAGTAAAATGGAGCTACTGTGAGACCACTGTAAATAAAAATGGCCAGCTTAGGTGATTTTGGAAGCTCTTTCAAATGAATCTGAGCTGTCATAAGGTGTAAGTAAAAAGTAAACCTGTTTCCCTGTCTGCTAAAAGGGCATTTTAAAATTATTTTGAACTGACATTAATTTTACTTCATAAAATGTCCAGATCACACCTCATTCTCACAGAAAATAGTGAGATTAATACATGTCTTCATGCATTGAGTAGAGAATATTGTGTGCCCCAGATCACAGGGGAGAAGGTGGTACAGAAGGCTCCAAACTTTAATATGTGAGAATCAGCATTTTTGATTGTGGAGGGAGCCGTCCCCTGTTATTAAAATGACTTTCCTTGCCACAGTCTGTTTTCGTCTTCTCTCCATCTATACCAGTGATGGTCAACTTGAGGACCTGAGATGTAGTCCCCCACAGCTGGAGGACCTCCGGTCGCACAAACCTACTCAGAACTTCATTGACTCTTTTTCCCACCAGTTTTCCCATCAACCCTTTTTCTCTCTCTTCCTGCCAATCATCATTTTACTTTTTACCCCCCCCCCAAGTTTCTCTTGCACAACTTTATATTACAAGAGCCCCCTTAACTATTCCAGCCAGCTTTCTCTTCTATCCAACGATCAAACTGCGTTAGCCCCTTGGATGCTGGGGACTGCTCCAAAATATTGTTTCACAATGCATTGGAGACCTCTCTAGCATTCAAGGTGTTAATTGGGCAGTGGACAGACAAAAAGGTTGCTATTATAATAATCCCACGTTTTTGTTGTAATATTCACTTACAGGACATTTTGTCAGGTACTTCTAGCCATTTCACATTAATAGATAAGTGATTTATACACTGCAGATTTTGCTAACATGTTAATGTATCATAGTATATAGCTTCTATAACTGCTGGATGTAAGCTAGAGTTTGCAGTATTCCTCATATATCATTCATAGAACTTGGAGATTGACTGCGGTTTATGAGAGTATTGATTAAGCCTTGCATGTTTTCTTGCCAGTATGCTACTCTCTCTTATTGGTAACAACTAATATATAATACTGTAGACATCTTAAAGTGGACCTGTTACTTACACAGCATTTACATATCCAAAATATCCTCTCACAATTTGGTATGTATTTTAGAATACTCGTAGGAGGTCTCCCTAAGAATGAAGGGTAATCCAGACGTGGACCTCTTGCTCTCTGTGCCTAGGGAATCCAGTTGCACCTCACTGACATGGCCCAACAAGACCAAAATGTATGACTGGAGTTGTCTGGTATTCCCTTGAAAAGGGGACTTGCTCATTGTTTTGGAGCTGGACTGCCATTTTGAATGGGATTAGTCTAATATGTACGTGGGAATTTTTCCTCTGTAATGGCATTAAAGAGCTAAAGCATTATGCTTCTGAGCGGTAACTAGCCGTAGAACAAGCCATTGTGCTTTTCTTTATCCTCAGATCCTCTCACATTTTGGTATGTACTACACAGTTTTTAGCATCCATAAAGTGGAACTACCACCCCTGTTAAGCCTTGGCCCAAATAATTACCCATCTGGCAACTAGCTGCTCAGTAGTGCTAGTCGCCAGAATTATTACCTGGTTATTGAGAATTCTATACTGCTCCCGCACTGACAGCCAGGAAACAGCGCAGACATCTTTCCATAGTGACGCCTGCGGTGTCAGTCCCAGTCCGCTGTAGGATGCGTTGCTAGGAGCTGTTCAGCACCAAAAAGGACTGACAGCGCAGGCACGCAGACGTCACTATGGAAATATGTCTGCGCTGTTTCCTAGCTGTCAGTCCTGGAGCAGTATAGAATTCTCAATAACCAGGTAATAATTCTGGCGACTAGCATTATTGAACAGCTAGTCGCCAGATGGGAAATTATTTGGGCCAAAGTTTAAAAGGGGTGGTAGTTCCTCTTTAATTGCATCTGTTGAAACTGCTTATAGATTGTGCTTTTTGTTTTCCAAACACATTATTTGTTTTAGAGATGGCTGATTTAGTAGTTGGGGAGTCTCATCTCAACAGAGCTTTGTTGTTTGACCCGGTTAAAAAAAAAAAAAAATAGTACCGTCAGTAGTTTCAAGTCACAGTCAGGAATTCTATTACTGCGCTGTGACACACTACCTTATGAAGTAGAAGACAGAAGAAGAGCACAGATGAAGAAGAAGAAAGAATATGACAGATGAAGAAGAAAAAGGAGATAGAAATGTTACAGCTATGGGGTATGGATGATGGATAGTGTTAGAGCAGGTATTGTTTAACTTTAATGTTAATGTTAGGTGTAGTATAGGCCCAAGAGCAGGGGTTAGTGTTGGCAGGGTCACGGTGTTTTAACTCACGCTTGATATTTGACATTTTGTCAAAAACCGAGCTTTGGCTATTTTCCTCTGATGTTCCAATTTTTCATTCTATTTAGCATGCATTATGGGGAGAAAAACCACAACGAATGTTGGGCTTAAAGTTAGGTTCTTTGGGCCAAAGCTCATCGTGTTTAATCTTGGTAGGGCAATTGAATTCCTTCGGTAGAACTGGGTGTGTACCATTCTGTATTAATTTTTTGCCCTACCATGTGTCTCAAATGGATCGAGCCCTTAGTCATATAAAGCTGCCTAATTAATTACTTTTATGTCCAGAAAAATCACCTGTCCACCTTCCTAGGCTACTAAAATCAGTTTCTACCAGAAAATAAATAAAATAAATTGATAAGAAGGAATAATTGTCAAATTATTTAAAGATGGAAACTCCAACCGACGGGATGACTTGGAAAGATATATTCTCTTAAAAAAAAAAACTTAAAAATATAATGTAAACTTTTAATTTTTAATTAATATGCAAAAAAGCCATAGGTTCATTTTAAATTTTCTTAGGAAGTGTTTTGGGCATCTTTTTAACTGTAGGTAATTGAGTTGTTTGCCTCAGTATTATTTTGTGTGTTTTTACAGTAGAGAGGATGTGTGTGTTTGCATGAATTACAAAAAAAAATGTAATTTGAGTGAAAATTATCTGCACTAGAGCACACACATTCCCAAAATTCCCACTGATTTTAAATGGGACGTTTAACCCATGGCTATGTTCGGTGTTTGAAATCAGGGCCTCAGCATTAAAATAAACCCAACTCTACTCTTTTTGCTGTATTATTTTGAAACATAGTTTTAACATGTGTATATTATCTTTCAAGTATGATCTAAGACATGTTCCTGTAAAAAGTGGTCAATAAAATGAGACAGATTTGTGGTCAAAGAGTATGTGTGTTTCTGCTAGTTGTATAATAAATATATCATATGTTTTTATTCATCTGCCGTAACACAGCTTCTTGCTCTCACTGTAAACTCAACTTGCTGTTATTTGCTACTTCAGCCTAACTTTATGGCTGTTTGATATTCTGGCAGTTGCAATCCTGGTAGCAAACTCTATAGCAAGTCAGATACTGCACGGCAAAATCTGTTTGCTTTATAACTAAATTATTTTAATAAAGGTTGTTGCCAGACAATATGACAAGAAAGTTATAATTGCCTGGATGCCAGCTGTTCCCCAACATTGTTGAACATTGAGTAGACGCTCATGGGTATTTCTTGAAATTACATTATTTATCTTATATACATAACATTTTGATCCTGTATTAAAAGGATTGTAATGTTGTAAAAAAATTAGATTGTAGAGTCTTAATTATAATATAAGAAACACATTCTGCTATTTCAAATCACTTACATTTTTGTAGTTCATAACATATTAACTTTAGAAGAATCCCCTGCCCACCCCTTCTGGCCACCTCCCACTGAATCTCTAATGGTGTAGTGAGACCCGATGGATGCAGCGAGGGACAAACTTCAGTAAGTATAAGGAAATACCTTTTCCCCTTGACAAAGGAGGGCAAGATTTTCCTTTGCATATTGAAGACGGTCCCTCACTGCATCCATCCAGACATGCATGAGCTGCAGTAGTGACGTGGCCAGAAGGGGTGGATGCTGGATCCTTCTAAAGTTAATATGTTATGAAGTACAGAAATGTAAGTGCTTTGAAATAGCCGAATGTGTTTCTTATATTATAAAGAACACTCTGCAATCTATTTTTTTACAACATTACAATACCTTTAAGCCTTGATACATATAAATATAGATAGATAGATATATAGATAGATAGATAGATACAGTTTACTGTCATCCTTATGCATTTATCAACTGCTAAAACTCTCTCTCTGGCACTCATTCTCTCTAGACTTGACTACTGCAACATTCTACTCTCTTCCTGCTTCTCATCTTTCTCTACTTCAATCTGTTATCAATTCAGCTGCAAGAATCAGCACATTTGCTCCCACATACCTTCCCTCACATCTCCTCCTGAAATCCCTCAATTGGCTACCTACAAAGTATTTTGTTTCTTACAAGATTCTCCTCCTCTCCTGTAAGTCCCTATGTTCTTCAGCACCCTCTTACATTTCTGCTCTTATCTCCCAATACACCCCTTTTCAAGAGTTCTTCCTGTCCTCTCCCTACATAACTCGAGCCATCTCTCTGCTACAATCTTTTTTCACTAGCTGCCCCACGACTTTCGAATGCCCACCCTATGACCATTCGCCAATCATCCACACTCATCACCTTCAAGCATCTCCTCAAAACCCGCCTGCTCAAGGAGGCATCTCAGTAGCAATATCCTCCTCTTGGACACTGATAGTCACATCAGAATCCTTCTACATTTCCTTCACCACACCTTGTACTTGCACTTACAATCACCTACTGTCTGTGTATGTCTTAATGAATTCTAATTAGATTGTGCACTGCTTGGGACAGGGTCCCTTTCACAGTGTCTGTTTCCCTTGCTGCACTTTCCCCCACAAATAATGCAATGATGGCACTTTAGCTAAATGCTCTTAACCCAGTTCTGTAGTTTTGTATTGTATTATTTCAACTTCTGTTAAGCGCTGTGTACATGTATGGTGCTATATAAATAAAGATACATACATACATTTATTGGGGTATTCCTTACTCTCAACTGGAATATGTGTCTAGTAATAACTCAGACGCAGTAAAAAGGATGATCATGTTTCAAGTGATTGGTAAGAAATTCATTCAAGGTACTATAATGAACACTTGATTGGGATGATTAATTGTTTTAATACTACTAACAAAACTGAACTACTGACTCCTAATACTTGGACGGAGGTCAAACTGCTGATGCCCTTTGTGACTCAATATACATATGTCTTAAGTTTCTCTACCAACAAGTTAAGGACAGTTGGAACATACTGATCCATCTCTCACTTTCAAAGATGTCTTGGCCTCCAGGATTGCATTTCACAGTGGTAAAAATCTGAAGGACATTCTTGTGTCTTTCAGTGGCTCTTCTTATTAGAAAATAATGAAACCACTTGTCAATTTCTTTATGTTGCAAAAACTGCCACCATGTTTCAAGAAAGGATGGGTAATCATAGCCAAGCAATGAGATGCTATTTTAGGGGGGAAGGCTGATCAAACTTTTGCTCATCATTTCTTGAACCAAAACACCTACTGCCTGGCCCAAATGTGATACTGATTGACTATATACCACCTCTCTTGAGTGAAGGAAATTGTGATCAGTTGTTGCTTAGATTTGAGTCATGGTGGATCTGTCACTTAATGATACACTGCCATTGTTTCCTAAAGGATTGTACCGCTAAGATACTTTCATATTTGTGGTTCTGTCTGTGTTTCACCAAGCTTCCTCACCTGTAACTTGGAAGGATTTACCTACAAGTGGACCTCTTTTAAGGAGAGAATCAATAAGGTTTGATGCTGTGGTGATATCTGTGATGTGTGGGGAGCACATCACCTTGGCGATACAGACACATATCTCCATAGGCACTAAGAATTAGGAATGGGAGGGGAGGAGAAGTTCCAGATAAGCCTACAGGGTTGTCAAACAGCTGGCGGTGTGGAAGGGCTGCCCTCCCTCGCACATCATTAGCAGCAGACATCCCTAATGTCTAAAAACATCCTCTCTGCTTTCCCACTATCTCAGTGGGGGATCAGAGAGGATCCTCTCGGCACCACAAACAGCATCACTCCCTTAACCTTTTGAGTTCATTGCACACCCCTGTGGCACTCAAAGGGTTAGAAAGGGACAGAGAAGGGGGACAGAAGGGACATAGAGGTACCTCTGACCCCAAATATAGTTTTCTTATGGCTCAGTAAAAGTCTGTCCTATTTATTTGGCTGTGGCAACAAGTTAGAAAGCTGGCTGAGTGGGACAGGGATATACCTGAGTGGGATTTTATATGTAGAATTATGACATCGGGTGTACAGTGCTTGAACTCCCATAAAATCTCAGGTACCCAAGATTTTAGGGGAAAACAAGAGTGCCTATGTATAATATGTACCCTTGTTTTCCCCTGTCACACACACACACACACACACACACACACACACACACACACACACACACACACACACACACACACACAAAAAATAAAATGCCATTGTCGCACAGCTTCCCTCCCTCCCTGCTTACCCATATCCTCCTCCTCGGCCTCTCTGTAGTCCGTCCAATTTCCTCAGCCTGACAGGGTCCCAGCGGGCAGCATGCATGCATCTGAAGCCCTCTTCCAGCATGGCCCTGTCAGGACCTCTTCTTTGTAGCCAATGGTAATATCTTGCGAAGACTGCAAGTTCCTCACAGGGCAATACCACAGATCCAATGCATCAGGCTTAGGAAATTGAACGGACTACAGAGGGGCAGAGGAGGACGATATGGGTAAGCGGGGAGGGAGGAAAGCAGTGTGGCAATGGGAATTTTTTTTTAATAATTTCTTTGCCTCATGTGTAATACACCCCCCCACACACACTTCACATAAGGTGAAGAGGGGCAAAATTATGAGTATTATATGTGAGATTTTACTGTATACTCCCCGTAGAATGCATATGCACCCATAGTGGGTATCACCTCCAGTCATCTCACTTCCACATCAGGATGGAATCATCCGTGCAATGTAATGGTACAGTGTTCCAGCATTCTTCACCCTCTGCTCCCATCCCAATGTCCTCTTACAAACAGCTCTCTATCAGTGATACCGCTCTAAGAATTTACTTTCCCACCCCTCCACCCATTTGGCACTTTCCCACCTCTCTTCCACTGGCTCACCACTCTGCTACCCTTTCTCTGTCCCTCCTCCCATAGGCAGGCCGCGAAAGGGACAGAGGAGGGGTGGCAGAGTGTCAGACTGGCAGAGGAGGGGTAGCAGAGTAGCGATCAGGCAGAGTGGTGGGAAAGTGACATCCTAGAGCAGCATCACCAGTAGAGAATACTCACCAGGGTACTCTTGTTGGAAGTTGAAAGTAGTGGGGATGGAAGCGCAGAGGAGTAACAGGTTCAGTTTTAAAAGGAGACATTTACAAGTCAACATTTGTTTTATGTTAAAGGGTATACTGCAGTTGACGTGTACTGGGGCTGGAGTTATACACTGGGTGAAGACGACTTTCTAAATGGTGACTTTCTTAAAGTGTTAGAAATGTCCCAATATAAATAGACTTTATTTTGTACAGCTTCAATAGTTGAATATAATGCAAAAAATGTATCGACATTATCGATATCGACATTCAAACTTTGATGTGTCCTGCTGTCAACTGTAAAGCTGTCAGCAGAAGATCCGTGTTGGCCGAGATGGAGGCTGTGCAGCAGAGTCGCAATCCTGTTTTTTTAAACAGAATGACTTCCTTGGAATGGTCTAAAAAGTGTGCATGCAAACCAGGCACACTTTTTAGACCATTCCAAGGAAGCCATTCTGTTTAAAAAATGCAATTGCGACTCTGCTGCAGAGCCTCCGTGTCGGCTGCCACAGATCTCCTGCTGACAGCTTTACAGCTGACAGCAGGACACATCAAAGTTTGAATGCCGATATCTCTCAAACCATAGCTGTTTGAGAGATACGTTTTTTGCATTATATTCAACTATTGAAGCTGTACAAAATAAAGTCTATTTATATTGGGGCATTACTAACACTTTAAGTCACCCTTTTGAGAGGTCCGCAGGTAATAACCACTATGGGTTCATAAGCATTGGACTTGAAATAGGATCAGTCGAGGGGGGGGGATATATAGTTCAAGCACTGTACACAGAATGTCAGATTTCTACATATAAAATCAGTCCTATATCCCTGTTACTGCATAGAAAGCTACAGAGAGATCCCAACATCGGCAAGCCAGGTAGGAGATGTTGGAACTGTAAACTCTGACAGCAGAGGCATCTGACAATGTATATTGCACATGGCAAACAGCCACCTTAACATATAAACTCACTCGCATGAATACAACAATTGCTCATTAACCTGCATTTCCATATAGAAATATCTCATTAATCTTCATTTTCAGATGGAAATGAGTCATTGTCAATGTGCTCAGTTCAAAATCATAGGCTAAGGCATGGAGGATTGGTGGCGAGTTGTAGGTGATATGATGGCAAAAACACCTTAGTGCACACTGGCATTGTGCCTTCCACACAGAACCAACACAACATCATTATCCTGACCACTCATTGAACTTTAATGCATCTCCCTCTGGTGGTATTGTTGGCTGAACAGGTTTGGGAATCTGTATGTTTCCTTAACTGGCCGGAGTAAATAATGATGTACTGTAAACACTTCATGGACCTATCTAATGCTGACTTTTTGCCTGAAGTATGCTTTGAAATCATATTTCTGATGATTTTAATTTTATATGTCAGTATTGTTAACGCATATAGATCACATTGTTTAAAGGGATAGTAATACCTAAAATGTAAAAAAAAAAAATATGTTGTAGGGTTTATCCCCCTGAGTAAAACAAGAGTACTCCCACTGCTGAAAGATGTTTCATTCAAAAGTTATTCATTTTCAAAGTTGAATTTTTTAGGTGCAATATCACAGTGGCCTGAAATTGTAGAGTGGCGCTGTTGCTACACCATCCTATGGAGATTTATGGTCCTGAGACCAGAGCTGTCCATAGGATCGTGTAGCAACAGCGCCACTGTACAATTTCAGGCCACTGTGATATTGCACCTAAAAAATTCAACTTTGAAAATTAATAACTTTTGAATGAAACATCTTTCAGCAGTGGGAGTACTCTTGTTTTACTCAGGGGGATAAACCCTACAACATATTTTTTTTTACATTTTAGGTATTACTATCCCTTTAAACTAATGTTGACTGGCTACTGCTATGATGTCAGGAACTATTTTGCATATAGCATTTACTAGAAATTATGGATAGTCGACCTTCTCGATTTTCAGTTGTCTAGGATGAAGATCCATGTAAGAACTGAAACTTTGAACCAAAGTGTCTTTAAATCGTTTCAATGGTGTTCATCCTGTGAGTTCATTCCCTTTATATAATGTGCCAGAGAGAGAATGGTATAAAGTTGTATGTTGCATATATTGACACGTTAGGACTTTTTATTGTGTTTCTCTATTTCTAAATATGCATGCGGAAATACAACTAATCCACAAATCTACTTGGTTTTAAAATTGCAAAAATTCTTCATGAATTAAAAACATATTTTCTTAAACCACAAATTAATATTTGGAAGGAAGAACTGACTAATGTTTTGTAAGTTTGTAATGGAAAGAGGGAAAAACAAGAACCATTTTATTTTTGTTTAAGAGCGCCAAGCCATATGATATGTGTTTTGTCAAATGGCATGTGAAAAATGTTGCACTGCTATGATGGTTTCATATTTATTTTGTTAGTTATTATTAAGTAAATTTTGTTAAGATTTGGAAAAACACTATTTGAGGTTGTGGTTTGAGTTGTAATGCTTCATATAATTTAGAAAAGTCAGCTTGGCCTCTGTAAACGAATCCATATTTCCACAATAATAGTTTTCTCCTTGGATGAAAGAATGCTTTAAATGAGCATGTAACTAATAAACGTGTATGACATAGAACAAATAACCTCAAGGTACAAATAAAAGCATGTTTTCATAAATGGATACAAAGTTACACTTCATTTTTTCTTACTCATAACTTTGTTCCGTTTCTCGTACAATGGAATCTTTGAGTGCCAAAGAGGCAGGCACACCATTTTGTTGCAGTGCATTGGCTATCTTTCTGTCACTCAAATGGTTAAAGGAAAGGACATGTTTAACCATTTGAGTGCCAGGGGGTATCCAGTGCATTGGATATCCCTCTCGCACTCAAAGAGTTAATATTGAAATATAGCACAAGGTTTATACTGCCAAGTAAACAGGGGTACTGCATTTTTCTGGGTAAAATAACTCCACAGCATGATACGGAGGTGGAAGCCACAGGACCCTGGTGCAAAAACTGCCATGCCCCCCTCCCCGATGACATTGTCCCCCCATAGCCATCTCCACAATCTCCATATTGCCCCCAATCTCCACATTGCCTGCACATTGCCTCTATTGACCACAGGTGTCCATCTCCTACCTCCCTGGTGGTCCAGCGGCGTGGCAGGAGAGGTCTGTGCCTCCTTCTGCACAGACCTCTATACAGCTGGAGCTCCCGCGCAGTCCTCTCTTCAGTAATGCAGAGCGCTGGGAGATGATGTCATCTCCCAGCTCTCTTCATTACTAGAGTGCCAGAGAGGGAACTCAGCTGCTAGAGGTCTGTGCAGAAGAAGGCACAGATCTCAGCTGCTTGTTTAGGGTGATGGGGTCGCAGGGGGTGGCCAGGCCCCTGCAGTGACAGGCCAGGTCTCAGGTGCGACCCCTGTTGTTATACCAGTGGCATAATATTTCATGGTGGTGTTGTATAGTGGACAACTATATTCAGTCAACAATAACCCATCATAGGATACTGTAAATTTCAGGCCATTGGAGGTATTGCACCCAAAAAATATAAGCTTCTTCTGCAAAAACTTTTGAATCTTGGCAGCGGGATTACTCCTATTTTAGTCAGCAGGATAAACCTGTCATATATATTGAACCTCTGAGGGCCAGAAAGATATCCAGGCATTGCAATAGATGAGTTTATCGTTATTATCCCTTTAAGCCGTTGGACACATGAAAGGTTTCCAGCACATTGCTTTGCAATTAATTGGAGGCCACTCAGTCACCCATGTGGTTATAGCAGACCTGTCAACTTAACCAGTTAAAAAACAGAAAGGTGGGCAATACAGTGCAATGCGTTGTGCATTACTCTAGTCCTTAAAGGGTTAAAATTCTCCTACATACTGTACTATCCATTTTTCTGTAAAATAAATTATTTTTGAGAAATGAACCTTTATATTTTGCTGGCACGGTGTGGCACATTATGCTAATGAGCTGTGTTATAACCAGGGGTTTCCCTTGTTGTTCTGCTAGAAATGTCCCCAAGGTGCAGGCTCAGTCTAGATTGATTCATAGCACAGTGAGGCCCATGTACTAAGAACAGTGATAGTCTGGGGCAAACCAGCTGCACCAGAGGGGACAAATACAAATTCCCATTGATTTAAAAGGGGCTTTTAACCATTTGAGTGTCAGAGGGGTATCCAACGTATTTGTCATCCCCTTTTAAATCATTGGGAATTTGTATTTCTTCCCTATGGTGCCCTTGGTTTGCACCAGAATTTTACCAGTTTTCCTTTAGTACTTCATTCACCTCAGTGTATGGTAATATGGGTCCAGCACATGAACTAATACCAATTAAAATAAACAATCACACAGTGACATATAAAAACATAGGTTCATTTATCTAAAACAATTTCTATTACAAACAAATAGTATAACATAGTAGTTTTAAGTCCCTTTACAGAAAATGAAACTTATTTTAAGGTGACAAGTACACATTAAAGGGTTGTACTATGTATGTAACATTAACCAGCGTTTTACACTGCATATTTCAGTTGTGGTTCACTCTGGGACATAACTACATCCCATGTGCCCCTAGACAAGGCACACTAGGCACTCTTAGCGCTGCCCATGGCTATATACCCCATTCCTCACGTGACCCCATCCAGAGTGCCATCCATGTTTCTTGGCATGGAAAATGCCCTTGGCCTGTTACAAGCAGAAACGAAAAAAGCGTTAATCCCTTGGTTGATGGAAAGATCTCCTATGAAGAACAATGCATTGAAAATCTTACTCAAGATCTAATATCCTGTAAATAGCTGTGGCCACGCCCACAATTCAGAATGTGGGTGTGGCCAACCCACACAATTACCTACTCTGCCTACTGGGAAATCCAGCCTAGGATCCACTTTAGTTCTACTGGACACGTTACAAAAAAGACCTCTACATACTATGAAAGTATCTTAATTTGACGCAGCACAAGGCTATGTGTGTCTGTGTCCCCTGGACCTCAGTGGAGTTGGGAGTCTGCTTCCAATACATAAGAAGTAAAGGAATGTCATTTTAGTTTGTTTCTTACTCTAAAGTGGCTTTTAAATCAGTGGGAATGTTTATCTGGTGCATGGAAAAATTTATTTATTCCAGAATTTCACATTTTTGTACTTGTGCTTATGGTTGAGGAACTACACAGCATAATTACTGCAAAATAAGACCCTTTTTTGTACCCATAGGGGAAGCTCTGTTAGAATAGATAGATCCCCTTTAACCATGTTTATCAGAATATTTTTGGAAACATATTCAATACTGTGCATATTAACCTATACGAAGTTGGTTTAGCCACTGTAATGTTCCAAGGCCCTGAAAGGCTGTTATAATCTATGCAATACTGGACAGATTTATGGGCCAAGATGCAGTAAAGGTCAATGCTGTGGTAATGATTGACGATGATTTTGTTGACGTGTTCAAAGCACACACATCTCCATATGCTCTAAAATTTAGGGAATGCGAGGGGAGGAGAAAGTCCCCATTAGTATACAGGATTATCAAACTGTTGTAGATGTGGAAGGGATGCCCTCCCTCACACGTCACTAGCAGTATGACAATCTTTAAGTCAGGGAGAGCATTCTCTTTGCCTCCCCACTTGGGAAGTAGGGGACTGGAGAGGATACTTTCAGCACCACGAACAGCATCACTCCATTAACCCTTTGAGTGCCATAGAGATGTGCATTGCACACCCCTGTGCCACTCAAAGGGTTAAAAAAAAGTACACCAAGCAGTACAAAATCATCCTGTCTGCTCTGTATCCTATTTTCATACATGTTGTGCAGTCCCAAGGGAACAAGGCGGGGGGTTCAGGCAGTGTCCATGGGGATTTGTGGCTATCAGCTGCCCCACAGCCTTGTTCCCTTGTCCACAGATCTCTGTATACTGTCTGACCCCCCCCAGCCTTGTTCCCTTGCCCCCCCAGTTCCAATTTTACAAATGCTGCCCCCCAGTTCCAATTCGACAAGTGCTGCCCCCCTCAAACAGCTCTAATTTGACATATGCTGCTGTACCATTCAACTTATGCTACCCCAACGTGGTCTTGAGGATCTTCCTACTCAACACGACCATTCACAGAACACTGTTTTGAGTAGGAGGTAGTAGAGGAAGGAGTTGATTGCCTTTCTGTTTGCCTCATTGATCATCTATCCTGACCCCCAGACTTGGGAGTGCACAATATGATACAGAGCTGAGGGGATTATTGTGTACTGCTTGGATCACTTTTTTTTAACCCTTTGAATGCCACAGGAGTGCACATTGCACATTCCTATGGCAATCAAAGGGTTAAGAGAGTGATGCCATTTGTGGTGCTGAAAGCATCCTCTCCACTACCCTGCTGAGCAAGTAGGGAAGCAGGGAGAATGCTCTCAGACTTCAGGATTATCGTACAACAGGGAGATCCCAACTTCACCAGCCCCAGGTAGGCAAAGTGGAGAGTGTGAACTCCGACAGCAGAGGGTGCTATTGGAGTTTAGTGCATGTGGTGAAGTTCCACATTAACATACAAACACAGCCCCTTGAATATGATAATTGTTCATTATCCTGCATTTCCATATGGAAATAGTCAGTTGTCTATGTAATGGGTGAAATTTCATAAACCTGTCAAAGGCATGTCATGTGCATATGGATGTGGGCAGATTTTTGTTGGATTGATGGGGATATGACGGTGAAGACACTTTAAAGCGGAACTTTCACCTAAACACGTTTTCTTTAATCCACTTACATTGCCGATTCAAGCTGTGCTGGGTTTCGTTTTTTTAAAAAAACTCAATAGAAATTAAGTTTGAGGGTTAACTTTATCCCTCTTCTCCTCATTCTGATCAGCACCATCTTGCCGATGAGAATACAGGAGATCCTCCTCCCCGCTGGTCTGTCAGTAAGTTGGAGTACTCTCATTGGCTAGATATCGATCTCTACCAATGAGAGTTCTCCAGCTTACTGACAGACCAGCGGGGAGGAGGATCTGTTATGTATTCTCATCGGCACAAATTGTGCCGATCAGAATGAGAAGACGTTAAGAGGGAAAAGGTAAACCCTCAAACTTATTTTCTATTGCTTTTTTTTAAAAGACCAAAACACAGCACAGTTTGCATCGGTAATGTACGTGGATTAAAGAAAACATGTGTTTAGGTGAAAGTTCCCCTTTAATGCATACTTTCGATGTGCCGTTGACACCGCTCTGTCAGGACATCGACTTATGAGCCCTCTTCGACCTTTAGTGCATCTCCCCCCTAGTCTTACTGATCATTAACTCTGTAATGACCAGAAGAGTGTTCAGTTCATTGCAGTGCAATATGTTGCTAGCCCCCCAGTCTTTAAACGAACACTGAACTTATTTTTTTTTTTTTTTTTTTTTTTTTTTTTGATGAATAAAACAGTACTTCCATTTTTGGTGATTTTTCATTGTAAAATTAAAGGGATAGTAATGTCCTATATTGATAAAAAGCAATATTGTATATAAATTAAAAAGAAATCTATCAGTGCAAGTCCTATCTCTCAAACCTTTATGGTTTGAGAGATAGAACGTATTAAAGTTCTCCTCTCCCTCCTCTTTCCCTGACGTTAGCTGTAAGCTGACATCAGGAGATCCTGGTCCGGGGACTGACAGGCGGCTTTTCAGCAGAGCCGAGATAACGAAATTGAAAAATAAATACTTAATTGGAACGTTCTACAAAGTGTGCTTGGAAATCAGGCACACTTTGTAGACCGTTCCAATGAATTATTTATTTTTTGATTTCGGTATCGCTGCTCTGCTGAAGAGCCTCCTCAAGTCAGCCGACACAGCTTACAGCAGGGAGAGGGGAACTTTAAAATGTTCTATCTCTCAAACCACAAAGGTTTGCGAGACAGGACTTGCAACAATAGATTTCTTTTTAATTTATCTACAATATTTCTTTTTAGCAATCTAGGACATTACTAACCCTTTAATAGAGAGGAAATTGGTTTTCTGCAATTTTCTCTTTTGGCCACTAGGTGACACTGTTCATAGCAATTGTTATGGGGATCCGTAGTCAGTGAACCAAGCTCTGCCACAGAGTGTATTATAAATTTTTAAAAAAATTAGTACGCTACCTGGCGGCGTTGCTAACAGTTTTATTTTAAAAATATGACTGAGTTTTTGAAGGAAAAATATGCCACCAGCGACAATACACTTGTTTGATTGCGAAAGAAAATCATTATAAAATATATATTTTTTTATATAAAAAATATTGTTGCTTTAACTCTTTGAATGCCAGAACGCAAGGCGTTGGATACCTCTCTGGCATTCAAAGGGTTAAACACGTAGCCTTTAGAAATGGCCAGGTTCTCTGCAAACTCAGAATTCCCTGGAAAGTATATAAGCATGTTGTCTTAACCCCTAGAGTGCCAACTGGGTACATTGTACAAGTCTGGACAGTTGTACCTGTCGTGCAAAGCTTGTACAATGTACATCTAAAATGCAGTCACAGCAGAAGCTGGTATAACTGGCTTGCAGTGGCTGCATTTTAGAAAAAAATGCTGCCTGGTACTCTTCGGAGGTCATAAGGTTCACTCCTCATGCCCCCCCCCCCCACACAGTTATTGGCATCTTCTCCTCTCCCCTCTCTCCTACCCGAATTTCCGTGGGTGGGACCAGGGGAAGCCTCCTAACGTCACCGGTGGCCTTAGAAAACTTTCTCCGACCCGATTCGCTCTTACCGGAGGTAGGAGAGAAGGACAGGATAGTTTTTGCTCTCCTGAGGTCGCCATATTGATCTCCCAGCACGATTGGTTGGAAGATCAATAACTGGGGGGACATCAGGAGGGGTCGAATGCGCTGGAGACCCTGTAGGACTCACAGAATGGAGACATTGGGGGCAATTTTGCTTTACTCAGACCTCATTGGGGGGCATCAAGAGGGGTCCTGATGCCACCCAATGAGGTCTGTAAGAAAAATGCAAAGAAAAAAAATGAACCCTGTCCAATGCAGACCCCCCACTCATGTGGCACACACAGGGTTTTTTTTGTATTACCTTGTATTCAGAGCTTGTTGCGGGGGTCCTGATGCCTTATAATAAGTATTAAATAATAATAATAATAATTAAAAGAAAAAACCCTCTGTGTGACCCAGGGCTTCAATGCATTAGACCTCACTGGGATGGTATCAGGGGTCCTGATGCCCTCCAACAAGGTGTAAAAAAAAAAAAAAAAAAAAATGGAAACCATGCGAGCAGCACAGACGGTGTATAATACAGTGTTTTGCAATGTGTTGGACCCCCTGTGGCTCACACATTTATTTTTTATTCTGTCCTTGTTGGGGAGTCATCAGGAGTGGTCCTGATGGCCCCCCCCAACAAGGTACGAATAAAAAAAAAAAAAGAAAATACAATGTAGTACATTGGACACCCCTGTGGTGGGGTGTTGTGGGGAATCGGGAGTTCTGATGCCCCCATAGAGGTGTAAACAAAAATATTTTGGGGAAAAAAAACACCAAACAACCTGCATGTTCCACAGGTGAGTCCAACACACGTGCTTTGCAATGCACTGGACCCCTGTTGCGCGCACACACACACACACACACACACACATACAACATTTTTTCCCAATGTTTTTTTTCCCCAGTATTTTTTATTCAGACATTGTTGAGGGGCATGAGAAATGGTTCTAATGCCCCCCAAAGAGGTATGAATAAAAATAATAGCTAAAAAAAAAAAATTAACTCTTTGTGTGCAACAGGGTGTCCAATGCATTGGATACCACTGTGGCATGCACAGAAAATTCCTCCAAGTGATAGTACACCCAAGTGCCAGTACACACTGGATTCAGGTTGGGAATCAAACAGTGTATGTGGGGTGTTACAGAACACAGTGGTAGTCACAGATCCCCCATATGTACTATCTTACCTCCTCCACCACTGCCATACTTGCTCACTGACCACTGGTAGATATAGCCGCATACACTGCCTGACCACTCATCCCTCCCCCACCTGGTTTCACTGGCAGTCACAAGTCCTCACGTACACTGCCTGACCACTCGTCCCTCTTCCCACCTGGTTTCACTGGCAGTCCCAGGTCCTCACGTACACTGACTGACCACTGATAGCCATAGAATCATACATACACTGTTTGCTTGTTCCACTGGTAGCTACGCCTTTGGCACCCAGTATGGTATGTCAACCCACAACAGTGGGGTACCATTTTTCATAGGCTGGCAGGAGGTCCTCCTATGAAATCCCACGCCGTTGAACCATTTTCGTATCTTTGAAGTGACTCATTTGGGGGGGGATTCTGTAGAACCACATTCTGGGAATAGCTGTGCACACTAACTTAAGGGTAGAAAGGCAAGTGACCCCTCATTAGATGCAGCAGGTTATCTTCTTTCCAAAAAGGCATGGTTTTTCTCCCTTTTCTTCACTTCTGTAGCCGTTATAACCATTTACATACACGTAAGGAATGTTTGAGAAAATGTTAGAGAAATCAGAGGTTGTAGTAGGTGTTGTTTTGTACTTCTCGCGCCCCCTACGGTATGTTAACGCATACCAATGGGGTGCCATTCTTCTCCTAAGAGCACTAGCTAACAAATACATTTGGAAATCTCATAATCTCATAATTTTCACAGATTTCAGTACATCAGAAGGGATAGAAATGTAAAAAAATTTTCCTATATCGCATCTTTCTGGAAACATTTATGCACACCAGGATTGGGGTAAGAAGGCAAGTCACCCCTCATTAGATGCGGCAGGTTATCTTGTTTGCAAAATGGTATTATGTATCTACCTTTTCTTCACTTCTGTAGTTGTTATAGCCATTAATATAGACAAGTAATGTGTTAGAAAAATTAGAGGTTGCAATAGGTGTAGTTTTGTACTTGTAGCACCCCCCCTAAGGTGGGTCAGCTCATACCAATGGGGTGTCATTTTTCTTCTAAGAGCACTAGCTAATTAATATAGTTGGAAATGCCATGGTTTTCATAGATTTCAGTACATTTGAAGGGGCAGAAATGTAAGAAAATGCCTTTTTTCATTAGTGCCATCTTCTGGAGGCATTTGTGCTCACCAGGCTTGGGGTAACAAGGCAAGTCACCCCTCATTAGATGCAGCAGGTTGTCTTCTTTCCAGAAATATATCATTTTATATATTTATTCCACTGTTTTAGGGTAGCTTTACCACAAAAACACTAGAACGAGCATATTAGTTCATAAAGTTTAAAATGCCATTTTGCGCTGCTGGTGATTAGGGCTCTACGCTAGCCATGGACGTAGGTAAAACTATACAAATTTGTTTTTTGTTTTTTTTTACTCAGAGGACTCAGGGCTTTTTCAAATAATTGAAACTTTAACAATCAAGGTAAGTGTTTTTGATACATAGTATGTGATTTTAGTAAAATAAGTACATTTTCACTTTTTTGTCATTATGACATCATAGGTTTTTGCACAATGCAAAATTTTCTTCATGTAAGATACCATGAAAAAGCCCAATTAGTTCTGAAAAAAACAGTATATTGTTTTCCATATGTAACTAGAAATTCCCAGAGGAAATCAAGCCTAAACAGAAGGATAGCAAAAATGCTGAAAATGTGTCAGGCCTGCAGGGTACATGAAATGGCCCAAGCCTCTGGCACTGAAGGGGTTAAATTCCCATATAACCGTCTTTGTAACTTACTCTCATAATAAACCCAACAGTTCTTCCATGCAAAATCGTCCATATTATGAGTTACGTGATCTTTTACCTGAACTACCTTATTATTTAACTGAGAATTAATGTACATTGAATTGTAAAATTTTTACAAGTATTACCTTGCATATAAAATGATATATCTAAATATTATGTATTAATACTTTTTGGCCATAATATGGAGTGTGTGTGTGTGTGTGTGTGTGTGGGGGGTGGGGTTATTAGGAATATTTAGTTCTCCTTTAACTCTCATATCCTTAAACCTGGCCTGCAGTGGTTCTCGATCTTTTTTTGTTCAGGGCACCTCTAACAAGTTATCTAGAACATTCGGGGCACCCCTAACACATTTAATGTACTGTATCAAGGGCATAATCAAGGTACAATACATAAATATACAGCTATTATTCGGTCTTACAATCATAATAACAAAATTAAACATAATGTGCATAACAATTTCTATAAATCTTTATTTAAAAGTCCATTTTGTTAGTCTTCATAGAAAACCTAAGGCACCTTAAGATGATGTCCGTGGCACACCAAAGTGCCATGGCACCTTGGTTGAGAATCACTGCTGGCCTGTCTCAGGCCCTTGAGGGTAAGTTTGGATGCCACTTAGGTAGGCTTTTCATTGCCTGCAAATGTATGCTTTTCTGAAGATTTAGCTATAGGACAGTGGCTCTCAATCTTTTTTTCCTTGGGGCACCCCTAACACGTAATCTTGAACATTCAGGGCACCCCTAACATATTTAATGTACTTTATCAAGGGCATAATGAAGGATACAATACATAAATATACAGTATTATTAGGTCTTATAATCAGAATATCATAACTAAACATATTGTGCATAAATTTTTATAATTCTTTATTTAAAAATCAATTTTTGTTAGTCTTTATAGAAAACACAAGGCACCCTAAGTTGATGCCCGTGGCACACCAAAGTGCCACGGCACCCTGGTTGAGAATCACTGCTATAGGAAGTATTTTTTAAACACACTCTGACCTCCCATTAGTGGGTGCTGTACTGTTATATTAAAGGGCCAGACCTCCTAGAGGGAAAACACTACTTTACTCAATATTTACAACATTAGTTAGGGAGTTTGGACTTGGTCCATATTTATAAAATCAGTTAAGTTTATCTGGAGTAAACCAACTGCCCAAATGAAAATCTCTGTTAAATTAAATTGGGCTTTTAACCCATTAAATGCTACAGACTGCTCTAGCATTAAAAAGCTCTGTTCAAGTGCATGGAAATGTTATTTGTTCCCTATGGTACAGCTGGTTAACTCCAGAATAGCACTTATTCCTACAAACTAAGTCAAAAGCACAGTTAGTTTTTGTTATTTTCATCAGTATCTTTCTCTGGGGGGAGATTCACTAAGGGGTGATAAAGAGGTGATAAAGTGAAGATAACTTCTCCAGTTTATCACTTCTCCAATAGTTATGTTATTCTATGGAGCCTATGCACTAAGATTTCTTCAGCTCTGGAGATCTTAGTGCATAGGCTGTATAGAATAACTGGGGAAGTTATATCCACTTTATCACCGCTTAGTGAATCTTCCCCCAGGACTCCCTCTGCAGCTGGTATCACCAGAGCAAGAGAAATTAAGAGCAAAGACTCTAGCAGTTGTCATAGCAACACAAGAAGCTTGTGAAACAGTTTTTCAGATCTGTTTATGTGAATAATGACAAAGACAAATATCCATATCGGGTTTAGTTCCTCTTTTTAAAATGCTAGTGTACTTATCTCGGTTTTGTCCTAGGAGACACTGCACCTGTAATTGTACACAAACCCACGTGTGCAGATTTCCTGACCTTCATACTTCAGTCTTTTTTCAGCACCTTTGGTGTTGGGATGGGTGATCTAATCATAATATATCTAATGTATTTCCTCCCTTCCGTATCTGGTGCCAGTGCTTTGATCGATTTCTCCTGAGCTGAGGAAAGAGGGTCTCTATATAAATTAAAAAAAAATGTAACTCTTTGCGTGCCAGAAAGATATCCCGTACTTTTTTAATACTTATTCCAGTAAAGGTCAAGCGATTTCTTCACTTTCCCTTGATTCAGCCAAAAGCAATGATTATATATAACTGATGTATACATTGGATAATCTTCTAGCATTCAAGGGATTAAAACCCCATGGGAATTTTAGGGAATATAAGGGATGTCTGTATGTCCTATGTGATGCTGTTGGTTTGTTCTGTGTTTGCCCAGTTCTGTGTATATCAGGCTCACTATGTAGGAGAATACATTGAAGTGGAGCAGGGGTAGCCAACTGCATTCCTCAGGAGCTACCAACAATGCATGGTGTTGAGATATCGCTGCTTGAGCTGATTCAGTGTTAACCTAAAAACATGCACTGTTGGTAGCTCTTGAGGACTTAACCCTTTGAGTGCACTCAAAGGGTTAATTTAGTGGTGTGTGTATATATATATATATATATATATATATGAAGAAACATTACAAATAACCAGGAAGTAGAAGTAACTCCATGTGCCTATTTACATTAATTTGAAACAGTTTTCTAACCCCCTATATACTGTTATACATTGTTATTTAACCCCTTAAGGACCGGAGGTTATGGGACATTTCCGTCCCATAACGACCGCATTGGGGCACTTTGACGCGCCGGTACACGTGACCTGTCACGTGTATCGGCGCGTCACTATGGGGCTTGAAACAGATCGCTCCGATCTTGGAGCGGTCTATTTCATGCCCTATTTTTACTTACAGCGCTCCCGGTAGAGCGCTGTAAGTAAAAAGTACGTGACGTACCAGGACCATCAAGGGTCGTTCGAGCAAATTTACCCTTGACGGTCCTGGTACGTCAAGGGTCCCTAAGGGGTTAAAATAATCAATTGATATTTTTAGCTTTAGTTATTGGTAAGTTTAAAGGGATAGTATTGCTTTTATTTAACAAATATTAATATTGTAGACATTAAAAATAGTAGTACAATGAGCTATGTCCCATCTCTCAAACGTTTATAGTTTGAGAGATTGAAGCATGTAAAGTTCCCCCTAACTGGCTCTTTCAAAGAAGTCTGCCCTCTAGCTGACAGAAGCAGATCCTGGTCCTGAGACCGTCCTGCGGCTCTTCAGCAGAGCGGAAATACCATGATATAGAAATAAATACTTCATTGGAATGGTCTAAACCAGGCACACTTTGTAGACTGTTCCAATGAAGTATTTATTTCTATATCGCACTATTTCGGCTCTGCTGAAGAGCCGCAGGATGGTCCCAAGACCAGGATCTGCTTCTATCAGCTAGAGGGCAGACTTCTTTGAAACGGCCAGGAGGGGGGAACTTTACATGCTTTAGTCTCTCAAACTATAGATGTTTGAGAGATGGGACATAGCTCATTGTACTACTATTTTTAATGTCTACAATATTAATATTTGTTAAATAAAAGCGATACTATCCCTTTACGTTTTACAGTACTGGCTGACACAGCCATATGCCATATATTTAATACCATTCTATACTGCTCTTCCTCCCAGCTGCCACTCTTTCACTCTCTTCATTCCTCCCTTCCACTTATTTTAGCAACTGGAGAAAGTCGGTGGGTAAAACACCTCTCAACAGACAGAAGACAATATGGCTACATTTATTATAACACGTTGGGTGCCAGAGCATGAGGCAGTGGGATGGAGAGCAGTGTTGAATGTTATTTGGCAGTTGGCTGCTAACTTACATAAACTGGCAAACAAAGCTAGAAATCTCATAATTTATTTGTCTTTAACCCCTTAGTGACGGCCGCGTGCAGACGCGGACGTCACTTAACGCCCGTCTAACATTTTTTTTTTTTTTTTCATTAGAATCCGGAGTCCCCGAACGGCGTGCAGCTGTGCGGGGATCCGGATTTCCTGGACGTACATGTACGTCCTCTGTCACTAAGTGACAGCCACAGAGGACGTACATGTACGTCCATTGTCGCTAAGGGGTTAATGAAAAAAATCACTAATATAAGAGTAGATTTTGAATGCTCTTTCAAGTGAACCTAAGTTGTCATATGGTGTTACTTCCACTTAAAATGTATAGTACACATGAAGAGTTTGAAAAGGTCAGTGGTTTTCTAGGTTACTGTACAGCATTAAAGATGTCCCCAGCACATGGCTTCTCTGTGTAGGAAGTGTCACCAGTATGCAGTGGGAGCAATCCTGAGACAAAGCAACTGCACCATAGAGAATAATTTGCAACACTTTGGTGATTTTTCTAGCACTCAAAGGGTTACAAGGCCCATTAACCATTTGAGTGCCTGGCACTCAAAGGGTTAAAATCAGACATTTTATTTCTCCCGTATGGTACAGTTGATTTGCCCCAAAATATATCCACATTGTATTGGTTGGTGCAGTTGTATCTGAAACTTTAGTATGAAATCTTCTTTCTCAGTTTTTCCTGGCGGTATTGCCTGAAGAAAGCGTCACGCGCTGGTTTTCTAACCACATGTTATTGTAGGCTGAACTGTTGGGATTTAAATAAGTGTAGTGCTCCAAATGAAAACAACAGATTATTCTTTAGAAGTTTATGACCCTTTAGATGTTTTTTTTCTTTTTATACACTTCCATCCTTCAGCAGTACAGAAAAAATATAAATAAGTATATAACGCCGATATAATCATTGCTTTTAACCCCTTGGCTGCTAGAGATGTCTCCAAGCATTTTATGTTGAATACATGAAGACATTTCTAGCAGCCAGAGGTTAACATAAATAGCAAAGGTTTAAAGGGATAGTAATACCTGAAAATAAGTTTATTTTATATGAAAAAAAAACATGAAAGATGATATAAGTCTTATCTCCCAAACCTTTATGGTTTGGGAGATATTCATATGTAAAATATAGTATAGTTCACTTGCTGTATAGTTCACAGCTGTTCCTTGCTGTTTCAGCCAAGTCTGCCATCTAGTGGACAGATTTGGAATTCGGTCCACAGAGCAACCGGCAGCTCTTTAGCAGTGCCGAGATCACAATCTTTGAAAAGAACTACTTAATTGGAACTATCTACAAAGTGTGCCTGGCTTGAAAGCACACTTTGTAGACCATTCCAGTGAAGAAATTATTTTTAAAGATCATGATCTCAGCATTTCTGGAGAGGCACTGCTGGTCAAGCGACCGGATTCCAAATCTGAAGGGTGGAGCAATGACATCACTCCAGGGGAAACTTTACTTCTGAATATCTCCCAAACCATAAAGGTTTTTGGAGATAAGACTTATATCATTTTTCATGGTTTTTTTAAGGCTAGAATATAAAATAAACTTATTTTCAGGTATTACTATCCCTTTAAAGTGACAGTCAACCTCCTCCTTGACTTTACATATTCTAAAAGTGCATAATATGTCAAGTCAAATTGCTTATACTTTTTTTTTAATAGATTTTTTTTTTTTTTTTTATTATTATTTTTTTCTACACTTTATATCCCTGACAGGAAACTCCGTTTCCAAAGATCTATCTGTCAGGAACTGGAAGCAGAAACAGCGATACAATGTTCCACTATGCCTACAGCAGAAAAGCCTGAATGTAATGTAATGTAAAAGAGCACCCAGTGTTGAAGGGATAGTGTTACATTGTATCCTTATTCCTGCTCTCAGAGTCCCTGACAGCTCTCTTGTAAGTGAAATTCAGTGCGCTCCGTGTCAGTGGGGCCAGATTTACATCCCAGGCATCCCTAAGCAGTGCACTGTAAGTTTCTCTACCTTGGTTTATGGTCACAACTCCATTCCTTACTTTAGCCTACCATGAGTCCCATCAGGATTCTAGATTTCTTCTCCAGACATCTATACTTTTGACCAGGTTCTCCTGGAAGAACAGATGATGCCTTATAGGCACATATCTAATATCTGTCCTTTTCCAGCTGAGTCCTTCAAGCAGTGGGGTATCTCACCTGCAGTGGATCCCCCAATATCTCATCATGCCGGGAACATTGTGTTTCCTTTGGCAGACGCTGTGGCTCTTAAGCATCAGGTGGATAAACGCTTGGATTCTTTACCCATATTTGCTGATTGTGTCCCTAGTTTTATAGCTATCTGAGGCGCACATCTTACAAATGCCTTTCAAGGGGAATGTTCCCAAGATGGTACTATTGGTATTGCTTGCCAAACTGCTGGAGGCAAATGCATACCTTGTGGAAGCAGCCTTTGAATCCACCAGATTTTCTGGAAAAACTGAGGCCTTCTCAGTACCTGTGTGTCTCATGTTGTGGCTCAAGATTTTGTCAGCTGACCATTCTTCCAAAAAGTCCTTGGTGTTTCTTACCTTGGCTGCGAAACAACTTTTTGGCCCTGACCTAGACAAGATTGTCCTGCTACTGGAGGCAGCAGTACCCTGCTTCCTCAGATTCCTGCTCATTAACCTAAGATGCATGGTTTCCTTTACCCTTGTCACTATGGTGTGCCTAGGGTTCATCCCCCTCAGGCTTTGCAAGCTTGCCCCACCCTAAAGCCCAAGTAGACTTGGTCAGGCCAGAAGATTACTTAGAAGCCTAAGGCTGAAAAGTCCACCACCAAATGACTTGTGTGATTCTGGTCAGTCTCTGCCTATTGGGGGCCCATGTCTGTCTCTTTTGAGACACGTGGGAGACTTCAATGTCAGATCAGTGGGTTTTTGCAGGTAATCTTGGAAGGGAACAGCATAGACTTCAAATCCGTTCCTCCTCACCCTTTCTTTTTATCTGGAGTTACTCAGGACTCTATTCTGGGACCCAGTGTCCTCCCTACTAGAAAAGCATGGTCTTATTCCCATTCCAGCACAGGAGTGCTTCACCAGATTCTACTTAACCAGGAAATTGTCCTTCCATCTTTTTGTCCTGATCCTTCCACCAAACAGGAAAAGTATCTTTGCCTGTTGGCTGTGGTCCGATGCCTAAAGTATTATTTATATCAAGCACAGCCTTCTAGAAAGGCAGGTTCCCTCTTTTTCATTCCTGAAGGTCCTAGAGTAACTAGTCAAAGTCACTATTGCTTCTTGGATCAAGGCTACCAAATAAAAAGCCTATGAGATCAGAATGAAACCTGTTCTTTTCAGAGTCACGGCGCACTCCACCAGATCTGTGGATGCGTCCTGGGCCTACAAGAATCATGCCTCTGTCAAATAGCTGTGCAAGGCGGCAACATGGTCATCCTTGCGCACAATACTACCTTATCAAAGACCTGGTCTCAGCTGAGGCCAGCTTTAGCTTGAAGTTCCTTCAGGCTGTGTAGCCTGTTTAAGGACTCTGTTCCTTTTTTCCAACCTGATAAGTAGCTTTTGAGACTTGTTGGCTATTGTTGGGCTGTTTCTGGATCTAGTTTGGTGTCTGCTGACACTCCAGATTTACATAATGCAAGTTTAGTTCTATGGAATACTGATCTTCTATGCAGAGAGTTTTTTCTCTTTACGCTCCCAGAAACCTTATTGGGTGCTTTGGTATATCCTCATGGTTCCTGTGTTCCATATAGGACGTAAGAGAGAATAAGATTTTAGTGAACTTATTGTTAAATCCTTTTCTCTTAATCCATAAAGAACAGTACTCCCACTTGGAGAAAAAAATACCTTGTGTTTCCTTCTCTGGGTAGAGTAGCCCTTTTGGAGTCTTTGTTCAGGAAGTTTTCATCTTCTCTTCCCTTCTCTTTTTTTGTCTGATTCCACTTTGCTATACATAAATCTGGAGTTGGGGAGTAAAGCTAAGAAGAGAGGAGAGTCTCCACCTCGAAGGTGCTGCTTGTTTTGAAGTGCCATGCCCTCTGGCAGAGGGGAGCTTTACCCCATGGTACATTTGTTTCATTTGGACTAAGACAAAAGGATTTAACAATAAATTCAGTGAAATCCTATTTTCTCTTAGTCCAAGTGGAACACAGGACTCCCTCCAGGAAAAAAGGGAGTGTCTCTGTTCAGGGGTTTTCCTCCTTTCCTCTCACTTTCTTTTCATTTTGCTATACATTGAAACTGAGAGTAGACGGGGTAGAGTGACGGGAAGAGCGAAATCTCTTCCTTAGAGGCCTTACCTTTATGTGAAGTGCCCTGTCCCACAGGAGAAGGGAACATTACTCCATGGTTCTTTTGTTCCACATGGACCAAGACAAAACTATTTAAGGGTATGTTCACTAAAATCCTTTTTTTCTCAAAAACGATTTATTTTTCAAATAAATGGCTAACACAACATATAGGTAGATTTAAAATTAAACAGCCTTATTTTATGTGATGTATACACTTTAAGACTAAGTTATTAGTCTAAAATGTATCTAGTGACCGTTACCAGGGAGATGTATTTTTATAACGTTTATTTTCTTTGTGTTATAGTGGTTATTGCAAGAGAAGATCTAACAGTGTAGTTAGAAAAGTGAGGAATATGGTTGTATGAATTAAGTAATGCTATAAATAAAACATGTAGCAATTAGCCATTTTGTATTCTGCTTTATCAAAATAAATAAAGTAAAAAAATTAAATCATAGTCTCAGTCATTTTCATTAGCTCACATATAATCATGCGGGTTGGTGGTCCCTGAAGACTGGTTTGAAAGCCACTGCTCTCTGTCATCCAAGATGATAAATAAATGGAAATTTAATTTCCAGGTCAGAGCTGTCAGGTTCAAGTTTAAAGGGACAGTAATGTCCTCTAAAAATATTTTTTTGTTTTGTAGATTAAAGGAAAATAAATTATGTGCAGCAAATTCTATTTTACGGTTTGTGATATATTTGCCGCTAAAGTTCTCTCTCTCCTGATGTCAGCTGTAAAGCTGACAGCAGGAGATCCGTGTCGGCCGACACGAGGAGGCTCTTCAGCAGAGCCGCAATAGCGTGATTTAAAAAGAACTATTTCTTTGGAACAGTCTAAAAAGTTCCCAGACCAGTAACTCCTGCTGTCAGCTTACAGCTGACGTCAGCAGAAGGGGATGGAGGGGGGAACTTTAGGACCGAATATCTCTCAAACCATAAAGGTTTGAGAGATGGGATTTGCTGCACTGAATTGACTTGTTTAATCTATAAAACAAAAAAACATTTTTATAGGACATTAGTGTCACTTTAACCATCAATATTAAATGTCATTGTCAGTTTGTCAGCTGTAGGTTATCTTTTTGATGAATGTTAATTTAGTGTGTCTGTTTTGCACTAGTCTAACAATTATAGTACCTCCCAAGTATTTCATGTAATTTTTGTTTTGTCTTCTAAAATAATTTATAAAGTACATTTTGTTTTCTCAGGACCCAGCTCTGTATGTTTACCCTGAATTGCCATTTTTAGATGTAACTTGGAAAGTCGCCTCTGGTGTGTTTAAAACAGAGAAGATGGTGCACTGAGAAAAGGTCTGCAAACTGTAACGCAGACCAACGTACACATAGGGAACAAATGACAATTCCTCTTTATTTAAATTGGAATGTGAACCCCTTGAATGTAGGGAGGTCTGTAGCCCATTGCAAAAGCATTGTGTTTGAGATGTCTCTAGCATTTAAAGGGTTTAAGAAGTAATTTAAATCAGCATGAATTAGAGGAGTAACTAAAGGGGTGCAGATGTGACTGAGCCCAGTGTCCTAGAGACCCTCTAGGACACTGGGCTCAGTCACATCTGCACCCCTTTAGTTACTCCTCTAATTCATTCTACTTCATTCTACTTCATTAGCTCTGCACTGTCTTGCAATCCCTTACATTCAGACCAGTTACCTACCTTGGCTTATGGCTGCTGTGACATGTTCAGTATGGCTTCTGCCACCTAGAGGATAAATATAGCCTTAATGAGCCCCCTCTTTTTTATTCATTAACACTTTGAGCACCAGACTGGTGTCCAGCCCCCAGTGTAAGAAGATGGCAGAAGACAGGAGTGTCAAAAATATTTAACATCAGAATATTTGTAGAGGTCATTGGCAGGATTGAAAGAAGGAAAGGCAGGGTTTCACTTAAAATGGTAAGGAATGAGGGCAGAATGAGCAGTAACCTGGACAGAACAGGCAGGAAAGTGGGCAAGGTTACCCTGGAAATTCATGGAGTTGGAAAAATCTGCCACTCTTCCACCGACAAGGTAATTAAGTGTAAAATCCAGAATCTTCAGGGTTTATCTTGAGAGTCAGAATTTGGGTCATGAATCATGATGTAGCAGTTCCCTGGCACTGCACACCAGCTTTCCTCTCCACGTTAAACCACCATGAGTAGAGTTTCTGAAATGCTGAGATGGTGAGTTGCAGATTGTATGTGTGTCGGCCTGTGATTCAACCTTTCTCCAGACAATGAAGGGAGGCCATCCTCCGATTTCACTCAAGGGACCAGTAGGGTCTAGCTAGGCCCCTCGTGGGAATTTGAGTAATGTTAATCTGTTGTGCAGTTGGTTTGCTTCTGAATTGTCCCACTGTTAATTAGGATATCACCTTAATGTACTAGTATTATAAGGATTATTAGCTATAGTGCCAAATACTAAATATCAGGGCATAGAGTCATACTGTTACTATAAGAATTTACTAATGCAAAATATGTGCTATCTAGTTATTATTGTTTAAATCTGTTTGTGCAACCAGGCAGTGTATTGATATGTAACATTGCTAATACCAGGCTTGTGTTAATCACAGGAAGGCACCTCTTACATCTGGGATTTGCAACCAGAGGCCCTTCAGCTGTTGAGGACTACAATTTGCATTATCCCCAGCCAGCCAATGGTTGGCTGGAGTTGTAGTCCATAAAAGTCGGCATGTCCTGTGGGGACTCTTCTGAGAATGACCCCCTTCCTTTGGCTGAGTGACTCATCAGAGCTGTTTTGGAGATGCTTCAGGTCTCTGACACCTCTGATGAGGGGTCTTCCTCTACAGATATCTTCCAGGTTAGCTAAATCTAGATCTAGAAGGATCCTGTGGATAAGAAACTGGGTTCTATTCTCAGGGCCAATTTTGAGGCCACTTGAATGGTACTGAGGCCTGTCTTTGCCTCTGCCTGGGTTAACAGGGCTGTTGCCATGTGAGGCAAAAAACTAATGGAGACTGTCCATGCCGAAGTTTCTAAGGAGGATCTGTTGGTTCTTTTGGCCAACATTAAAACAGAACTACCACCCCACCTAAACTTGCCCCTAAAGAATTACCCATCTGGCTACTAGCTGCTCAATAGTACTAGTCACCAGAATTATTACCTCCTTTTACATAATCCCTACTGCTTCCGGGACTGACAGCCAGGAACCAGTGCAGTCATCTTTGCATAGTGACGTCTGCGTGCCTGCTCTGTTAGTCCCAGTCTGCTCTAGGAGGAGCTGCTAGGAGCTGCGCAGCACTGGAAGGGACTGACAGCGCAGGCGTGCATACATCACAATGAAAGATGTCTGCGCTGTTTCCTGGCTATCAGTCCCGGGAGCAGTAGGAATACTCTAAAAGGAGTTAATAATTCTGGCGACTAGCACTACTGAGCAGCTAGTCGTCAGATGGGTAATTCTTTGGGGCAAATTTAGGTGGGGTTGTAGTTCCCCTTTAAGGAGATTAACTCTTATGTTTCTGAGGCTCTTTTTTGAGGCAGTTCGGTTGTCTGCTAAAGCCTAAACCTTTTCTGTTTCTGCGCAACATACTTTGTGGCTTAAGATTTGGTCTGCAGATCATTCTTACAAGAAATCACTGGTTTACTTACCTTTTCAGGGCAAGTTCCTGTTTGGACATGAACTGAACAGATCATTAGTGATGCTACCGTGGGCAAGAGCACCTTGTTCCCTCAGTTGCCCACCAAACGTCCAGCTATGGGGAGGAAACTGCGTCTTTTTCATTTCACCTCCCAAGCAGAGGCTTAAAGGCCGTAAGGATTTGCAGGCCTCACATATGCGTTATTCTGCCAAGCCCAGACAGCAGTGGCAGCCAAAAGAAAAGCTCCAAAGGCTCTGCATGACTCGTGTAATCCTGGACTGCAGGTGCACATGGGGGGGGGGTGTCTTTGCCTTTATCGAGATGTCTGGGAGTCCTCGGTCACAGACTAGTAGGTTTTGTGGGTAATCTCAGAAGGGTACCGTATAGATTTCTGGTCACTGCCACTGTATCATTTCTATTTGTCCAGAGTGCCAAAAGATCCAAACAAGGCATGACTGTTTCAGGAGGCAATGGATTAACTGATGGCAAAGAAGATTCTGATTCCAGAACCTCCCTCAGTGAAGGATGGCAGCTGTTGTCTCGACGAATATTTGGCGACTACACGTTTCAAGGTGGAATCTTTGTGTTCTGTCATTGGAGCGATGTGCCCGGAGGAGTATCTGACATCCCTAGACCTTCGGGGTGTGTACATACACATCCCTGTCCACCCAGACAGCCAGTGCTATCTGCGATTTGTCTGCAGCTTGGATCATTACCATTTCACTACTCTGACATTTTGGCTTCTGCGCTTTAAGTGTTCACCAGAGTTATGGGTCCATACTCTGGACATTTCCATGACACCCTATCTGGACAGCCTTGTGCTCTAGGCTCCCTCCGGGGAGCTTTTAGCCCAGCATATGATCGATTACTGGTCCACCATTGGTGTGTCCTGAACATGCTAAAATCCTCTCCTGTGCCTACAGTTAATGCAGGAGGTGTCTCAGGCCCTGGAGTGGCCACTCGGCCACGATCAGGGAGTATATGAATGTTGGACAGACTAGTGTCAATACTAGAAGCTGTGCCTTACTCTGAGTTGCAGACCTTGTCTTGAAAGCCACCTTAACTGTTTTTTCATAAGTACAAGGCAGTACTTCTAACCTCTCAGAAATTTCTTTCTAAGGCGGTTTCTGAGTTTCACATCAATCAGGAGATTGTTGTGCCTTCATTTTATCCTGACCCTAAGTCTGACAAAGAGAAGGATCTCCATTTCTTGGACATGGTGCTGTGCCTTAAATTTTATGTGCACTGCTTTGAGCCTTTTCATAAGACTGACTCTCTGTTTGTAATCCATTAGGGTCCCAGGGCAGGTCAAGCTGCATTCAAGGTCAGCGTGGCCTCTTGGATTAAGGCTACCATATGCCAGGCGTATGAGCTCAAAAAGAAACCTGTTCCCTTTAAGGTCACAGCATATTCCACTAGTTCTGTGGGGGGCCTCCAGAGCCTACAAGAACCATGCCTTGGCTGAGCAGTTGTGCAAGAATGCGACTCCTCTTTGCGCTCCTTTGCTAAACACTATTGTGTCGATGTCTTGGCTTTGACTAAATATATTGTAACAAACATGTTAGCTTGCACCAATCACAGTGGGATACTGTAACTTAGTATATGACTTACCAAAGTAGTCTCTTGATTCCTCCAAGATGCCAACTCCCAATAGACTCCCAAATAGTCTCCAGCAATATAGAAGCAAATGAATTGCACACTTTATTGTAGAGATAAATGTAGAATAGAATCCCTTCTTTATTGAACCAAGTCCATATGGAACACTGATCTTTCCACCCAGCGAAAGGGACCTCTGTAGATCTTGCCCGCCTGGACTCTTAAAGTCTTTGTTCTTACAGGAGATGCCCTTCTTTTCTCGCTTGCCTTGTTAGTGTGGCTTTTGTCACATTCATACTGGGAGCTATAGGCGAGGGTAGGGGTTAAGTTGGAGGAGTGGCTGGGAGTCTATACCTACAAGACTCTGTCTTTTGAGCTCTGTCTGCCCTCCAGAGGACTCAACCCCATGGTACCTGTGTTCCATATGGACTATAGAGAAAATGATTTAACAGGTAAGAACACTAAAATCCTATTTTCTCTTCAATAAAGACACAAGGACAGAATTCCTAAGGGCCAGTTGTATTTTGTTGTCATAATAAGGCACGTGAGGGGTTATTAATAGGTGATGTTATTTCTCCTTTAACTTATAAGAAGCAAATTGATGACTCACTGTACTAAATAGCCTTTACAGTGCATTTTTCTATATTTATGAAACAGCTGTAACCACCAATGTAACTTATACCAGTGACTGCTCCAGCTGTTTAATGTCCGTCTTTTGACAGCTTTTTAAAAAGGTTCTTGAAGATCTAATCACCTTGTGAAGAGAAGGTACTGTGTGTCAAGCTACTGTCTGGCACATTCATTGCAGATCCCATGGTTGGCTCAGTTTAGTTTGAATCAGCTGCTTGCTGTGTTGGCTAGAGAGACCAAAATAGATACTTAGAAAAGAATATCATTTTCTACCTATGATCTAAGGCATAGCACAGTTTGGTCTGCAAAACATGGCACTTTTCTATTGTCAGGCTTTTAAAAAGGTCTCTCTTATATCTAAAGAAAGTTTCACACAAAGCCGTGCACCTTACAAAGCATTCTTCTTTCTACAGTAGCACAATGCTTCTGTTTCTTAGAACTCACTGACCTTAACAGCTGCTATTTTCTTGTTCATTTACTGTATTTATTTAATGTAGAAAGCTCTAGGTTAAACCCTTTCAGTGCCAGGGGCTTGGGAACTTATCGGTATTCTAGTGACCAGACATATATTTCCAGGATCTTGCATTCTATTTAAGTATGACTTCCTAGGTAATGTTCTCATTATAATTGGTAACTATATAGTGTTTTTTTGTGGGAGTTGTGGTGCCTCACATGAAGTAATTTTTCATCATGTGACCAGCTATGATTCCACAAATACAAAACAAATGTAAAAAAAAAATGCTTATTTTGCTGATCTCATAAACTAATTATTAAAAACCTTTAGTACATTATGAACGTTTTAATTATTTTTAAAAGCCCTGAATCCACTGAATTCCAAATATGTATAGTTTTACACATATGCTTGGGCTGCACGGACCCTTATTAAAAGGACAGTAATGTCTCACAAAAAAGCAGATTTAATTAATCTTCATAGTATTTGGGCCATGGAGAGTGTTATTTCAATACTGTCAGATTTGTAATACAAGAGTAATTGAATGATAAAGTATACCTAGTTTACCTAGTGTAAGCTGATTCCCCTCAGATGTGGAATCTGGTCTGTTGACCAGACAGCTCACAGCAAGGGGCAATTTTCTTACTGTGAAACATAAGGAAAACCCTGCCCCCCTTGACAGGATTTTCAGGTTTTCCTTATGCTCACTGAAGATTGTCCCTCTCTGCGATCCATCCAAACAATCTTGCTGCTCTGAGGTCAGCAGTGTTATATCAGTAAAAGGGGCGGGAGGGGAGATACTTTATCATTCAATTACTCTTGAAATAACACTCTCCATGGCCCAAATACTCTGAAGATTAATTGGAGCTGCTTTTATTGTGAAACATTACTATCCCTTTAACTGGAGAGCAAAAGGGTATTTCAACTTTATGAAAAAAACAAAATGCATTAGTTTCATGGGAAAACTACTGTAAAATAGTTCAAATATTATGAAAAAAAAAAAAATATATATATATATATATATATTCCCTGAAAGTATATACAATTATAGATCCAGAAAATGTCTGACGTTTTGTCTACCTGGTATGATGATGTAATGGCATTTGTTAAAAATTGATTTTTCATTTCAGAAAGGTTTCAGACTTTTATACTGATGTTACAAAAGTCAAGCAAGCTTAGCATAACGAACAACAAAAGTATGAAATATGAATACCATTTATCAGTTGAGTATACTGGTACCCAGTATGTATGGGTGCAAAAATGTATGTCCTTCCTTGATAGCCCAAATCAGGAACAGCATATAACATATTTTAAGTTGGCATTTTCAGGTCTAAACAATGTATTGGACACCCCGAGGCACACACAGGGTTAACTTGTTTTACACCTTTAGACCTTGCTGGCAGGGAATCAGGACTCTCTTAATTCCACCTTCCCAGGTATTACGTTTTTACGCAGTGGTATAAGCTCAGTGATGGAGACTGAAAGGCGCTCGCTGCCTTCCTTCTCTCTCCTTCATTCAAGTCAGTATTGCCTGAAATCCCTGCTTGAGGCACAGGACCATGGAAACCACGGTGCCGTAGCTGATATCACAGTTTACACAAGTGGGCCTTCCTGCTTCTCCCACTGAACCCAGAACATAATGCTCAGTAAGAAAGGAGTAAAGGCAGTGTGTCCTTCTCCCTTACCTGTATCGATCATCTGTCTCAGTCAGATAGGCAGTCGATATCGGGGGGTGGGGGGGGGGGGAGATGAAGACCAGGTCTAATCTATCTATTTAAATTGTGGAAAGGAAATTGCCATAAAGTGTTCCACGTGGTGTTTGGCAAAGCAGGAACAATTTGCCAAAGTGTAAGACATACTGTCCTAACATTGAAAGGGTTAAGGGAGCAATATTATTTTTGTATATAAAAATATATAGATGTTATGAACAAAGGGGAGATTCGTTACTGTAAGACACTTACTTCAAGGTTACTACAGCTCAATTTTGATTTAACCTTTTGGGGAACAGAGCACTGTTTAGTGCATTCAAAATGGGTTAAACAGAAGATAAGCTTATTTGTTTTGTTTTTACTAATACTGTCCAAGGGAGAACTTGAGTCCACACCCTTGCTTTCCCCTCCTTTAATAAAGAAACTACTTGGGGAAAGGGCAGGGGTTGTAAAATTTGATTGATTTCCAAATTAATATTATCCCCCCCCCCCCCCTTGGATACTTTCTCCAGTGCACTGCAACTGCAGTATTGCAATTTAATAGAAATGAAGAGACAGATTGGACTGCTGTTTAACACTGTGGGGGTTATGCACTAAGTTGAGATAAAAAAGCTGATAAGGTGGAAATGACTTCTCCAGTGATATCGCTTCTCCAGTTTTTATGTTATTGTATGGAGACTATGCACTAAGATGGAGGAATCTTAGTGCATTGTCTCTAAATAATAACATAGGAACTGGAGAAGTGATATCACTGGAAACAACATCTCCACTTTATCACCTCTTTATTACTCTTTAGTGAATTAACTCCCTTTGGGTGCAAGAGGGGTGTCACTGGACTCATACAAAGGCAAGTCTTACCAGCCACCTAACTGATAATACTTGTGTGTATGTTTTTTCAGACTGAAAGCCTTATTAGTGGCCACCTGCACTTCATATGTCAGGAAGAATTATATGAGGATGTTAAAGGGTCATTGGGTCTAGACTCTGTAGGGTTCTGTTTCTTTCCAGCTGTCTAAAAATGAATGTTTTTCTAAGGTTGTGTCTTCACATTTGACAGAGCTCAACCTTTGCATATAAGCTATTCCTGTCCATGTTTCACTTGTCTAAGGCCCTTAAGTTTAGTATAAATGTGAAACAAGCTTGGGGCAAACCAACAGCACAATAGGGAAGAAATAGGAAATGTTCCACTGATTAAATGGGGCTTTTAACCCCTTCAATGACACTTATACAAGTTATTGCAAAGCAATGCTTTGGATACTAGGATTCAAGTGGTTATAAGACCGATTTAAAGGGTTAGTAACACTTAATATATAATAAGATTTATCTTGTAAGGTTTATCCTGAGCACAACAAAGGTTCTCCCACTGCTGAGAGGTATTTTATTCAAAAGTTACTGCAGTTCAAACTTGAAATCTTTAGGTGCAGTATCTCAGTGGCTGGAAATTTAGCAGTGGCTACACTATCCTATGGAAGATTCTGGTCAATATTTCAGGCCATTGAAATACTGCACTTAAAAAAATCAACTTTTAGCTGCTATAATTTTTTAATAAAAGAACTCTCAGCTGTGGAAGTACCTTTGTTGTACTCAGGAGGATAAACCTTACAAAATAAATGTTACTATATATTGTTACTATCCCTTTAAATCAGATGATGGTCATAAACTCCCCCTCCCATTGTGCAGTTGGTTTGCTTCAGAATTATTCCATGTTTTGTTTCAATGTAAGGGCCTCATGCACAAGGTAATAGAGGAGCAGGTTTCATGCAAACCATCTTCAACAAACCGAACAATTTAACCTGCCCACATCTCCTCCAAATGAACCCTTTGGAGGGTTACTCAAGGCATTTCAAAGCAATGTGTTGCATACTCCCCTGCATTCAAATGGTTCAGTGGGGATTTGAAACCCTTGAATATTACATAAGCCTCTAGACTCATTGATTCACATCACATAAGAGACCTTTCCAGCATTCAAGAGGTTAAAGTTAACCATTTCAGTGCCAGAGTGGTACGGAACGCATTGCAAAGCAATGTGTTCCCTACCCCTCTGGCACTGAAAGGGTTAAATCAATGGCAATGCTTGTAACTCCCCACGTGGTGCTGTTGGTCTGCCCCAGAATTGATCCTCTTCTCCTAAGGGTTTATCTTACAGCAGGATGACCGGACAATTGAAACAGAACAAGCTGTTTTTTGCATAATAACATTCTCATTTTACTTTAGGCTCCCAGTAATTTAAAAATCCATTATCATCATTTCTTTTAGAGCATAAATTACTTCCAATATGTACAAATTGTACTGCAGTAAATGTTTTTAGAATCACCGCTGGATAAAAATCAGAAATAGCAAAACTTTCCTTTATAATAAATATCCATCATAAATTGTCCTTCGCTATACTTCAGAAATAACAAGTATTAAAGTCAATAAATATCTAACTGCCAACAGATATAAGCCTATATCTCAGTATTCCACAAAAAATAATGACCTTTGCTACATGGTGCTTGCATCTCATTTCCTGGGGAGGGACATGTTAGTCATTGGGTGAAGAGCTTAGAGAAAATGGCAGTCCCTCAAATTTTCGCCACATAAGCAGCAAATAAGAATTTTGTTTCTCACTGTTTAAGAGGTGTGAGCTTCAAAAATAGCCATTAGACTACTTTTGTCTTTTAGAAAATCATGGCTATAATGTACATGAGCCCAGTGTATTATCTTCGTTATTGGCGCAGTTACTGTGAACCTCTGTTTTAATGAGTCGTGCTACATCACTGACCACCCTCAAAAACAGATAGAAATAGTCTTAGAATTCCTTTTTCCAATCATATGTGTATTAACTGTGTCAAACCAAAGATCAGCCATGGTAAAGCCATACTCAGTATATTTCAACTTCATGTTCTTCACTCTTATCTAGGTTTCTATTGGTGAAGCAAATTCCATTATTGAATCAATAGTTTCTTGTAAAGGGGTATTTAAATGTTTAGTTAAAAGTGTAACTCCCGCAAGGACAATCACAAAGGTCACAGAGAAAGCACACAGTATTTATCAGAGAGTACATCTCCCACAGAGGAAATTCTTACACCAGCAAGCCCAATAATCAGTGCTAAACCACTGAGCATTTAGAAAGATATTTTGCTGTCACAGGGATTCTACTCTTTCTAAAGAGTCGAAATTATTGCAGTTAATATGTAAGGAAAATGACACTCTAGTGACTCACTATATTATTAAACCTCTGACTTAATGACTGGCATTGTAAGGTTACTAGATCCAGGGTGTGTTCTTAACCATTTGTAACTGTGATTTGTTGGTGATACCAAGAAAAGAAAAGAAAAGGTCATTTAAAGGGATTAGGTAGTTACCGAATCCAGAGTTCAGTTTAGTATTAAGTACAAATCCTAGGTTTCTTTGTTTTGTTGTTTTTGTTTTGTAGTATTTGAATATTTATGTTTCTGGAAACAAATCCAATGTTTCTCGACCAAATTGGTAGTGGAAAAAAGTAGGTAATTGAAATTGACAAGTATTTATTTCCAATCTTATTTGTTGTTCTTCCAAAGGTGATTTTGGTCAGCCAATCGACCTCTTCCCCCCCCCCCCCAAAAAAAAAAAAAAAAAAAATTTGCTTCCAATGCCTATCGTAGGGTACTCCCATATTTAAAAAGTCGGTCAGACCGCAATCACAGATGGGAGATTTTGTTGCCCATTCCCGCTTGGTGTTATCCTCTCAGCTGCTCCCACAAATCCAACCGGCTCCACGCAACATGTACTCCGGGATGGACCAAGAAATAAAAGAAACAAAGTGCCAGTAGAAATTCTAGACATAGCGAGCACTTGAACAGTATGAATGCTGCATCTGTGCGAAAGTGCAGAAGTGTGCTCGCTTCATTATTCTACACTTGTCAGGTCAGGGACCCAAAAAATCCATTTGATGATTGCCACTGAGAGACACAAATGGATTTACCAATGCTTGACCAGGTACAAGCTTCCTCCAAATTCCCTGTATGCTATACCTAACCCCATTAGTACCAATCAAACACATGATGTTCAAGCTATCTCTATTTGTAGAATTTGTATTGCCACTTTGTTTCTTTTATTTATAAATTCCATTAAGCCTCCATAGATTGGATTTTGGTTAATGTTGTCAAGATGTCACTGCTCCAGGAAAGGAATTTAATTGGCAAAACTGTAGATTTTCATTCTTGCACCTAATTGCTCTTGGGTTTGAGCCCTATGGTTTGAAAGGGGCTATAAAAAGGAACACTTTTTTAGTGGGAAGTGGAGAGAAGGTGGTCAAACCTTCTCAGGTGTCCTGCATCCAGGCAGATTAGTTTAGAGGTAGTCAGACTCAGAAATGAAGAGCAGGTATTGTCAATACTAGCAGCACACATAAGAACGATTGCATTTTGCTGTAGTAGATTCCATTTTCTTCCAAGATTGCAAACAAATCAGTGAATGATAATTTTGATCTTGTCTCCAAATGTTGCTCTCCAACTAGCCATTATCCCCCAAAGTCGTCAACTTGAACGTGATCACTAAAATATTATGACAGTGCACCACCCTTTGCGTGAGTGTTTATTAAAACTAATATTGATGATTGTCTACTTGCACGATGCAGATGGAATAACAAAATAACAATATAATGCAAATGTCACTCTCTCATAACATATATCCACCTACAGCTGCTAATAATTACCTGCAGTATCTTGGTGGTCAATGAGATGTTATAATAGACTTCTCAGAGGGGATAAAGAAGTTCCAACAAAAGAGTTGACATTGCAGTTTGATTCACTATGGCTCCTGTTTCAAAGGTTGAATACAGGAGCAAAAGCAGTTTACTGGTCAACCCTTTGCGTGCCAGAGGGGTACGCAACGCCTTGCAAAGCACTGCGTTGCACACCCCTCTGGCACTCAAAGGGTTAAAAGAACAGCTTTGTCAGGAAAAACAACTGGTTCACCTCTGAATCACAATTAACTACTCCTGAAGAAGCATGATTGGCCAGCCTTTTTGCAATGTAAACATAAGTTAAAAGGTAGGCACATACAAGATACAATACAAATATATTAGTTGTACATATTGAATTTTGTATGCATACATTTCAGTGAATGCTTACATTACAAAATAAGGCTGACTAGTCATGCATTAGGTGGGGTTTTTAAGTAAGTATTCACTGTTAAACTAGTGATATGCTTCTAATGAAACAAGTAGTTTAACCAATAAAACACATTGAATCTGTATTCAGTCCCTGAACCAGGATATTTAGAACACCTGATTTGGAACACAATATTACAGTGCAAATTCCGTTCATAGAAGTCCACACCAACATTTCATCTGCCAAGATGGTACTCCTGGCTACTTTTAGTGGTTGCAGGTAGATATCTGATAAGGTATCACAGATATCACATATGATTTATATGATGTTATTCCATCTACATCACGTGAGTAGCCACTAGGCTAGATTTTTATTGTTTTAATAAATATTCACACGTAGGGAGTGTGAATTAGGTTTTTATAGTTTAACATCCATAACAGTCATAGGATCAAGTTGGGTTCTGTATACAGAAGACTATCAGGAACACAAGGCAAGAAATGCTAGTGGAGCAGTCCACTGCAGTCTCACAATCAAGTGTTTAGGACTGGTATATAAGTGAATCAAGGGTGGAGCCAGAAGGTACAGGAATATTATATAGTGTTTCCCAGGACTGGTCAGGATTACACCACACTGACTACATATAGTTTGTGTTTTAACCCCTTGTATGCATAAGATGGCTAAATTTAATTATTTTACTTAACGCTATGTGATAGGTAAACAAAGGACCGGGTTTTCTTAATAGACAGAGTAGGCAAATGACTAGAGCTCCAAATGTTGAGGAGTGCCTGAGCTGTGCTGGCCACACCCACATTGTGAATTATGGGTGCTGCAACAGCAACCTCAATGTCCCTACACCAGTTTATAACTCTTTACAGGCTATATTTAATACCCTGGGTGCTAAAGAGAGCTCCAGCGCATTGATCTGCAATGTTTTACAGATCTATCTAGCAATTAAAGGTTTTTTCTTTCTTGCTTTTTACAGGTCAAGGATATTTTCTGTGCCAGGAAATAGTGAATGGGGTTGTGCATGTGAGGCAGTGGCAGAGCTAAGGGAACCTAGAGTGCTTTAGCTTAGGGATGCCTGGGTGAGCAGCTGGCTACAGTTCTCCATAGAATGTGATAGTAGCAGCTTAATAACTTTGTGACAGTTTGAACCATAATAACTTTTGAATAAAGCAACTACCAGTAGTGTGACAATCTGTGTTTTACTCAAGAGGAAAATATGTTTTTCTCTGTAATAAAAGTTACTGATCCTTAAATGTTTGCAGAAAAAACAGCATATACACTGTGTGTGATGTACTGTAGCCTTAAATATATTGTAGAGCAACACTTTATCAGTTTACATTTTACATCCAGTACATTCAGGAAAACCTTATTATTTTTTATTAAAATAAAGGAACTGTTGATGAGATACTGAGCAATATGCCTTCTAATTGATTCAGAGCCCTGATGTATTCATGAGGTCAGAGACCCTTGGTTGAACAACATGTGTTGTTGCTTTGATAGAGAGGTGTTCTTCAAAGTGTGGTATTTATCTCATGATTTAAATATAATTTCATACAAGATGCCACTGAATTATTATTATTATTATTATCATTTATTTTTAAAGTGCCAGTAGGACACACTTGAAAACTAGAGAAATCTCAGTGTATCCATCCTGGTAGAACACTTTCTAAATAACAGTTCTGCAGTGCTGTATGAATCAGCCCCTTAAAATGATTGTCTTCCCAGCCAAATGTCATGTCACTCTCATGTATATATCCATTCCCAGGTCCTTTTGACAGAGTATAAAAAATGTACATTTTCTATGCCACTTTGTGATATGTAGAATTAAAAAAAAAGGGTGAAATCAAAATTGCCAGAAAACTTTTTGTTTTTCTGAAAATGTTGATTTAACTTGTTTAGGCTGATAGACTCAGAAGAACTGGAGCAGATCTGGGGCAAACCAGCTGCACCATAAGGGACAAATAAAAATACAAAAGCTTTCCCATTGATGAAATGAGATTTTAGCCCTTTGGGTGCCAGAGAGGAATGCAACTATACCTTTCTGGCCTCAAAGGGTTACTCCAGTCAAAATTTGTAGCACCTGAACATCTAACAGAACCATTACCTTATAACCATTTTCTCCCGTGCGGAACACAGGAACCATGAGGTAAAATTTCCCTCCTCCGGAGGGCAGGGCACTTCAAAAACATTAGGGCCTATGAGCCGGAGACTCCCCTCTTCCAAGACCTATTGTCATGAAAGGGCAAATTGGGCATTGCTCTCTTAGACTTCTTTTTAGTTTTTATTCTTAGAATGTAGGGCTGTATTATCCCTCATTAGGTGGGCTCCCATTAACTGGCTTCCCTGGAGCTGGATTGACTAGTTCACCGATGGATTTCTGGATCTTTTCCTGTGGAGATTGACTTTTTCATGATTCTGCATCATTAATCTCTGAAGTTGTTTCATTTAACTGTGGGTGTGAAGACTGGAAAGTTAACCCATTGTGTGCCATGGTCCTATTTTCTATGTCCCTGCTATATAGCCTGGCACCCAGTATTATGTGGTGTTCTTGCCTACGGAGCACTTCATTTAATTTCTGCTTCTTGCACTGCGTGTTTCTAAGGTAGCTGCTTTCTTTACAAGGGGTTTTTTTGCACCCTTTCTGCTGATTTTACATTATTGTTTCTAGGCTTTTTTTTAGAGCAGATGCCTTTGTTCTAGTCTCTTTTTCTACTAATTCACTGTATATTTTCAGCCATTTTTCCATACCTTATTGTTACTTCAGTTTATTTGATGTGGCCCCTGTAAGAACAGGGCACCCACGCAATGGCCATATTTGTTGCAATTCTTCACAGGGACAGATCTCTGCACCCGATTCAACTACACTGGACTGAGATGGCTCAAAATGAATCACTGGACCGGCTCGAGCATAGTCAGGCTGAAATCAATGCTTAGTGTACCAAAACATCAAAATGTTTATGTGGCTGGAGAGCCACCATTTGCTGGGCAAGGGCAATGAGAATCCCCCCTTTTCCTGGGTTTCCAGGATTGGACAGAAGAGGTGCTTTGGCAGCCATCTTTCATTCTCATTGCACATTCTACGCAGGGGCTAGTCTCTCCTCTCTACCCTGCCATTATAGCCCCTTGCAGTCAGGTAAGTACATTTTTGGGTATTTCTGAGTAATGCTTCATACTTTGTAACTACTCTGGACTACTTTTGTCCTACTTTGCAGGGAGTTTCTCTGAACCTGTCAGATCCCAAGCAACACATGCAGAAATCTGTTGCCTTGCAGCGCTGGGGTCCTGGGTTCAAATCCCACCAAGGACAACATCTGCTATGAGTTTGTATGTTCTCACCGTGTTTGCGTGGGTTTCCTCCGAGTACTCCGGTTTCCTCCCACACTCCAAAAACATACTGATAGGTGAATTTAGATTGTGAGCCCCAATGGGGACAGGAACCAATATGAGTGTAAAGCGCTGCGTAATCTGTGTGCGCTATATAAATAAAGGATTATTATTATTATTATTAAATCCAGTCCTAACGACTATGGTGTTTCCTTAAAGAAGCAGTAAACGTTTATTACGAAAAAAATATGTATTGTAGGGCTTTTCTTGTTGAGTAAAACAAGGGTACTCCCACTGCAGACAGATGCATATTTGCAGAATTATTACAGTTGAAACTTATGTTTTCATTACATTAACAGTGTTCTCTAGTGGTCAGATTCCAGTTAGTTATTATGATACATTGTGTTTGAGAGGAAAGTCACTGACAAACAATTCTCCATAGAATGTGATAGAAGCTGCTGAGTCAGGTGCTCAGTTAGAACTATCAGGAAATAAATGTGCTGTAAATTTACTTCCTGATTATTTGAACTGTTATAACTTTTGAATAAAACAACTGACAGCAGTGGGACTGACCTTGCTTTGCTCAGGTGGGAAAGCTCTGTTACATAAATGTACTATGGCCCCTACCACATCCCTGGGGACATACACTTGAACACAAAAATCCAGTTTGGGTTAATACTCTGATTAATTCAGTTGCTTCTATCCCTTCTTCTATTCAAGGGGGCCTTCATTCTTAGCTCCCCATGCCACCTGTCCAATACATTGATGCTGTCTTTAGGGGCAATTGTCAGTTGGATGGAGAGGATATTGATTCTTCCTTGTTATTTGGGGATGCCTATGAGGAAGATCCTTACCCCACAGCTGAGGGGCTTATAAGAGCAGTATTAGAGACTTTCTTAGGCCTCTAATTCAGGATCTTCCTCACCGAGCGCCTTCCAAGGGCACAAAAATGAGTTATCAATTTTTTCTCCTCATCACTCCCTGTACCATTCTCTGGACAATGGTTTCCTGGAAGAGTGGAAGACCCCAGATAAGAGACTCTTCATTAACAAGTGCATCTCCAACCTCTATCTTTTTTTGGGTGAGACCTTGTCACAGTGGGCTTCTCCACCAGTGACTGATTCCTTCAATTTTTCACCTTGCCCAAAACTGCTCTCCCACAGTCAGATGCCATGGCTCTTAAGGATCAGACAGATAAATGCCTAAATTCCTTACTGAAAGGGGAACATTCTGGCCCCTGGGTACACTCTGTGACCCATTTTTACTCGCATTTAGGTCACTAGAGCTATGGCTATCTTGGACAAATGCCTCTCAGCTACCATCCATAGTAAATATTCCCAGAGAGGAACTGTTTGTTTGAAAATATCCTGAAGTGCAGTGCCTCACAGAGTTGGATTTTGCTGCTGCTAGGATCTATGGTAAAGCCTCACACTTCTCGGTAGCCACATGTCACACTTTATGGCTTAGGATTTGGTTGGCTGATCATTCTCTGATATCCGTCCACTTTGCCGGGAAACAACCCTTTGGGACTGATACTGGAGGCAAAAGTGCACTTTTGCATCAAATTTGTGTAAAGCCTAACTTTTTCGAAAAGAAGATGTGTAATTTTTGTTACCCCTTCACCAGTTTGGAATACCTAGGGTTCAACCCCCCTCAAGCCTTTCAAGCCCACCCCACCCCACTCCAAATCAAAACAGACTTGGCAGAGCAAGAAGTCTGCACAGAAGCCTAGGGTTCACCACAGTGTCCTGGCTTGTCTCTGCATGTTGGGGGTAGCCTTTGTCTATTTCAAGACACATGGGAGACTTCAGTGGTGGACCAGTGGGTTTTCGGGTCATTTCGGAAGTATACGTCCTAGATCTCAAGTCCTTTCCACCTCAAAAACTCTTAATGTCCAGAGTTCCTAGAGACCCGTTTCATGTGCATCTTTTCACATCCCTGCTGGAAAATCAGGTGATGGTTCCCTTTCAAGCCCAGGATGATTCACTGGATTGTACTTCAGTCTTTTGGTTACTCCCAAGAAGAACAGCGGCTGACGCCCTATTCTGGTCTTAAAGTGTCTCAACCATTATGTGCTAACTCAACTCTCCCAAATCTTCAGAATGAAGTCTCTGCACTCTATCATCGCGGTCAGGTGTCCAGTGGAATTTCTTGCCTCACTGAAACTCCAAGACTCTTAACTTCATGGCCCGGTTCATCCAGACCATCAGAGTTTCCTACATTTTGCCTTTAAGGATTAGACACTACCTGTTTACTGCACTTCTCTTTGATTTAACTTCTGTTCCAAGGATCTTTACAAAGGTCATGTCTGCTATGACAACTCACATCCGCACCCAAGAAATATCTTAAAGAACCTTTTACTCAAGACTCCTTTATAGGCTGCTCTGAGTCCACCGATTCAGGACTGTGTCCACATCCCGGAACAACATGGTTTGGTACTCAGTCTCAAGAAGTACCTTCCCTGATCCTGTATTTCTTATACATGAGATTTTATACCCTCCAAGGAAGGTGTTTCTGTTTGAGGACAAGATCCAGTCTCTCTCTCTGCATGTCATTGGCCACAGTAAGGGTAATTGAGAGTACTAGGCCTCCTGGTCTCAGCTTTGGAAGCTGTTCCGTATTCTCAGTTTCACATGAGATAATTACCATCGATTCTCAGGAGTTGGCCAAGACCAACTCCAGACATGCCTGGAGTACTTAGACTTTTGCACATTGCGCTGCATTACCAAGTGACAAATAAAGCTAAATATCTTAGAAACTAGTGTTTGAAGTCATAAATGAATAACATAAATATGAGTTATTGTGTGTGTTTTGTTCCAAATATTAACCCTTTAATGCTTTGCACACCCCTCTGGTCCTTAAAAAGTTAAACTAATGAAAGAATTCTGAAACTTAATATTCCTTTGAGTGCCAGTTGGGTGCTTTGCAATACACTAGACACCCGCTTATTTGAAAACCTATTTTTAAGCCGTTTAACGTTTTGAGTGCCAATTGAGTGCAATGTGTTTCATACCCCTCCAGCACTCAAAGGGTTAATCGAGTCACTAACTCTTCCCTGCATTTCACAGATTATACTTTATATCCGGGCCAGCTGCTAGTGTTGGATTAACCATAGTTCTGTTTTGATGTTTAAGACGCAGTGGTGGAAGCTAAGTACATTTTAACTAAGATATTATTTCTCTGTTCACTGACCTGTAAGAGAGAGTTTAATTTTCAAAAGCTTTTAAAGTGTTACACTAATAAAACGCTTTCACGCATTACTTGTTTTGTTGAAAATTTCAGTCATGTTTGCATTTAAAACCGTATCATGAATGAGAGGTTCTGGCATAAAACCAATATATAACTTGTTCCTTTTAGTTCACTTTACATAAACATTTCTCAGATTTAGTAGGTATCAGCAAAAACATGGTCATCTTTCCTTTAACAGTTGGTTTCATCTCATCAATATTAACTAGAAGGGAAAATATCACAAGCTAGATCTCTTTATTAAATAGAACACGGTTTAACATATCCTTTGTGGTCTTTCCTTTTGGACTTTGCTGATGAATGGATAAAAAAAAGTTCAGTGTAGGGTTTTAGTTATGATTGATTGTGATAACAATGATATGTAAAACCTTTGTTAAGAGATGATTCAGTAAAAAAATCCATACATTGCACACTTACATTATTCTGGTTATTCTGACTGTGGTGGTGGTATTACTACTTGTGGAGAGTTTGCATCACAGACATAAGCTATCAGCATTTGTTGGAGTAAAATTTACAATAAATTACGCCAAAAATGTAGAAGCCAGAACTAAAAATTAAGAACCCTGGACTCCTAGGCTTGCCACATTTGGCACTTACAAATACTTTAGTGTAAAAAAAAAACAACTATATTTCTCTGTTGTCCAATACAGGTTACTGGTAACTCTGGGTCAGCGATCCACCCCTTTAATTTAGGCAGGAACATTTCTAGAATTGGATGCGGGGGTGGGACCTTCCTCTTCCCTCCTTGGCTGCAGCTAGCCAACCAGCTCCAGTAAGATTTGTTCCTTGATGAAGACAGGCAATAGAACAGTTCTGCTATAATTTTAGAATTTTTTTTTATTTTTCTGTTAGATATAGAATACCACCATTAGGCAGATTACCAGAACTGACAATGCCGTTAGATGTGGCTAGCTTAGTAACCAGGTGCTTTTTGTGGACCTTAAGCCCTGGGGGGAAAATCTTGGGTTCAAGTTCTTTCCTCATGAGTTGCCCACCAAGGCTTCTTCTTAATCCTTTGAGTGCCGGAGGGGTATGGAATGCATTGCAATAATCTGAACACAGAAGATCTGCAGGAAAGGTGAGCAACCCTTTGAGTGCTGCTGGTCCACATGTCCCACAATGCCCCTCTGCACAGGGGTCTTCCTTTGGAGTTCTTATTGCACACTCCTGCACTCATTGGGTTTGTCTGTATGTCTGTTGGGTGTTTTGGAGCAGATTTATGTGGTAACTTAACCCTTTAGCTGCTGGTTTTGCATCTTTGGGGGTTATTGACACTTTCCCAACTGGGTTCAATGTTTTTTGGGTCTCCTAACATGTTCTAGTGATGTTTCGTATACTTTTATTTTACTTTTGAAACTTTGCAAAATTTAAGTTCCGCGAGATTTACCGCATAGACTCCATTGCTCCATTCACTTATATGGGACTGCACAGTTTGGGACATATCTCTCTGCAACCGCTCAACGTAGCGACTTCAGAAATGGCTCATTTTAATTGTCTGCCCTTGCTCTTCCATCCAGTTAATGTGTCAAGTGTGTTGGGGAGCTCAGGGGGCTTCGGGCACTGTTAGGGTACTTTTTCTGGGAAAACTACATTTCCCATGAGCGCTTGCTTCGTGCGCTCGTTTCTGATTGGCTCCTGCTGCGACAGCCATTTTGTGCCTTTTCCAGAATGAGTATCCTATGCAGGGCTTGGACTGTCCTCCTCTCCTCTTCAGATTAACCCTTCGCCTGCCAAATAAGTGTATTTTAGCATTTTCTGGGGTGAAACTTTAATCTTACACACTGTAATTCAGTGATTCTTTATATTATAAATGTTTTTGACACTGTGAGAATGTCTAATCTGTTGGAGCTTGGGGCCAGGCCTAAGACTAAGGACGCTGGGGTCTCTGTATCCTCTATTGCGCATTGCTCCTCATGTCATTCAGAGTGAATTCAGAGAGAATTCTCAAGTCATGTATGCCCAGCATGTTCTGATGTCCCCGAGTCTCTTCCAGGGACCTCCAGCCATGCATTAGAGCCAGTTTGGGTGCAAGAGTTCAAGGCTACTACTAGGGACCTTAGGTCTACACTGCAACTCTTTCCATCCCAGTTAAAGGGGGTCTTCCATTCTTGGCAGTCCCCCTCTTCATTCAAATCTTCCCTGCCTAAACCGCAGGGAGTGCCTGATGTATCAGATTCCTCTGAGGAGGAACTGTTAGTGGATTCAGATGTTAAGGAATGTTCTGCTGTGGGCTCCTTCTCAGTTTTTTGGGGACCCCTTTGAGGCTGTTCCTGAGCCCTCGGCTGAGGGCCTGATCAGGGCTGTCTTTTCTACCCTAAACATTCCCTTAGTTGAGCAGGTTTCTTCAGATCTCTCTGATGTGTTTCAGGAGCCTAAAAAGCCCCTTACTTGTTTTCCACCTAATCCCACTCTTGACCGCCTTGTGCCTGATAACTGGAAATCTCTGGACAGAAAACCTTCTGTTTCCAAGAAATTTGCCAAGCTTTACCTCTTTTCTGAGGTGGCGCTTGCTCAGTGGGTTCATCCCCCCAAAGTGGATGCTCCTATTTCCAGGCTATCTAAGTCTACTGCCTTGACAGTCTCTGATGCTTCTGCTCTGAAAGACTGGACTGACAAGAAACTTGAGGTTTCCCTCAAGTCCATTTTTGCCACTGCTGGTACCACCATGCATCCAGTGTTCGCTGCGGCATGGGTTAACCAGGCCTTTGCGGTCTGGACTGAACAATTCACCATGGCTGTTCGTCGGGGTGCTCCTACTTCGGATATGTTACGCCTTCTTGCCAACATTTCTGAGGCCCAGCACTATGTTTCTGCTGCCTTATTTGATGCCATCCATTTGGTGGCTAGGGTTTCCACCATGTCTGTGGTGGCCATAAGAGCTCTTTTGTTCAAGATTTTGTCTGCTGACACCGGTTCCAAGAAAGCCTTGCTCTCCTTGCCTTTTCAAGGCATATCATTGTTTGGGCCGGATCTTAAGGATCTGATTAGTGAAGCCATAGGGGGTAAAAGTACACTTCTGCCTTTGATCCCCAGGAAGAAAACACTTCTCAAGCATAATCGTTTTTTTCGTTCCTACCAGACTGAGACACGTCCGGAGAACCAGGTGGTTCCCTCAGCTCCGCATGTCTCCTCCAAGTCCAAACAGTAATGGAAGCCCAAGGTCTCCTCCAATCCCAAGGCTCCCAAACCTTCTTCGGCATGACTCGTCGAACCCAGGTCCCCACTCTGCTGTGGATGGCTGTCTGCATTGTTATCACAGCGTCTGGGAGGATTCTGAGGCAGACCCAGGGTTTTACAGGTGGTGGTGGAAGGATACAGGATCCCTTTCATCTCTCTTCCTCCCTTTCGCTTTTTTCCTTCTCATACGCCCCAGGGCGCAGAGAAAGGCCATCTGTTTATTGGTGCTATCCAGACCCTTCTGGACAGGGATGTTCTAGAGCCAGTTCCAGTTCAGGACAGAGGTATGGGTTTTTATTCAAACCTCTTTGTGGTCTCCAAGAAGTACGGTGGTTGTCTTCCCATTCTGGATTTGAAGGATCTCAATTCCTTTGTGATCAGGATCCATTATCACCAGGAGTCCCTAAGAACGGTGATTGCTGCTATGTCCCCGGGGGAATTCCTTGCCTTTCTGGATCTTCAGGACGCGTATCTACAAATCGCCATTCATCCAGAGAGCCAACAGTATCTCAGATTTGCCTGCGACCAAGGGCACTTTCAGTTTTCAGCTCTTCCCTTTGGTCTGATTACAGCTCCTCATGTTTTCAATGGTGTCCTGGGAGCTTTAGTACCGTCCTCCATCGGAACGGCATCAGAGTTACTCCATACATGGACGACCTGCTTCTGAAAGCCCCCACTGAGGAACTTCTTCATCGGCAGGTTCAGGACTGCATTCATGCTCTCACCCATCACGGGTGGATCATCAACATGGCCAAGTCGGATCTCATCCCATCCCAGCTTCTGGTCTTCCTGGGCCTTCTCTTCGACACTCAACAGAGCATGGTGTTTCTCACAGACGATGTAGCTCACCAGATCACCCACAGGGTTTCTGCTGTTCTGGCTCAGGATCCAATTCCAGCCAAGAAGCTGTCCTCTCTAATGGGGAAATTCATCTCCACCATAGAAGCGGTCCCATTTCCCATGGCTCACACCAGGGAACTCCAGAGGTTTGTGATCCAGGTGTGCAGGGGTCAGCCGGACCTTCTGAAGACGTCAATATCCCTCCCTCTTCATGTGGAACTGAGTTTGTCGTGGTGGCCTGACCTCTCCAATCTGCTGAAGGCCAAGTCCTTCCTGGTCTCCTTCTGGACCACGGTGACGTCGGATGCCAGCCTCTCCAGCTGAGGAGAGGTCCTGGGTCACTTGAGTGCTCAGGGTTGGTGGTCTCCGGAGGAATCTCTCCTTTCCATCAACGTGTTGGAGCTTCAGGCGATATTTCATGCCCTTCATCATTGGACACCCCAGCTGGAAGACTGCCCAGTCTGGGGACAGTTCAACAACGCCACGGCTGTGGCTTACATCAACAAGCAGGATAGAACTTGGTTAGAGGTCAAGGCTATTTTGTCCTGGGCAGAAGAACACGTTCCTGCCATATTCGCAGTGCACATTCCTGGCGTAGAAAACGTCATGGCAGACTTCCTCAGTTGACACACAGTGGACAGTGGAGAGTGGGAACTGCACCCAGAGGTGTTCACCCTCATTGTTCAGAAGTGGGGTCTTCCTTGCATCTACCTGATGGCGACAAGACACAACTGGAAGGTTCCGAGGTTCTGCTCTCGCTGGAGGGATCTTCTAGCTCTAGCGGTGGATGCCATGTCCGTTCCTTGGTTATTTCCTCGGGCCTACATCTTTCCTCCCCTCCCCATGTTGCACGGGGTGTTTTGCGGAAATTGATACTGGAGCGCTGTCCAGTCATTCTGATTGCTCCATACTGGCCTCTGCAGGCTTGGTTTCCGGAGCTTCTGGATCTGTCAGTGGCGGAGCCATTCCAGCTCCCTTGCCATCCGGACAGGGACGGATTTGCCATAAGGCAGAGTAGGCACCTGCCTACAGGCGCACGCCACCGCGGGGCCCCTGCCATTGGGATATTTTTACTTTTTTTTGTAATTCAGTAGCCTGCCAGCCTTTGATCCTTCTGGGTACACTACAAAGCAGGGGGGTATGCATGCTGCGAGATATCATAAGCCCTGTGCCGCTGCCGAGTCTACAGATAGTGAGTAAGTGAGCCTGCTGTGCACTGCCGCTGGGTCCCGGGAGTTTACTTTAGAAATTGGGCAAATTTTTTATATCGCGCTTCTGTTAGCCGCATTTAGTAGGTCACAATGTTTAAAAAGGCGGCATAAAAATCTCGCATTGCATATCAGCGCAAGATTGTCATGCTGCTTCTTTAAAGAGCAATCAGCCAGTACTGAACTCCCTTGGATGCTGGACACCTTCATGACATCCGAAAACAGTGCTTTCTCCCGTTTCGATTACTACTTTTGCTCCACTACATATTCACAGTGTAGTGGAGCAAAAGTAGTAATCACAGCGGGAGAAAGCACTGTTTTCCACCTCATCTTGCAACAATGTTTACTTTGAAATAATGTAGTAGGAAAACAAATATATATAAATTTCATTGGTGTCATTTCGTTTTATTATTTGCAATTAATTGTACGGTGTACAAACAGGTTAATGGGAAGAGCGCTACAGTAGTTTAATATATAAAATCTTTATTAAATAAAATATGTATTAGATATACTTAGCTAAGAGGGTACCCTCATAATGAATACATTTGTAGTAAATGCATTTAAATAGAAACATCAATGTGGCTAGATCTCAGTCCTGTCTAATAGACTTACAAATTGGCATATAAAGACTTTAAAGCAATAAGGAAGTTCTTATAAGAAGTAGAAGTTGTAGATAGCAAAGTTTGCTGTATGATGTACCAATAAGCTATAATAAAGAACAATAGCCGGTGAGTACCGGCCTTACCCGCTATTAGTTATTCCACTCCCATCTTTATAAGGATGTTCCGTAATATAGAAACTATTTATTTTACTTTTATCGGGGGGGGGGGGGGCTTCAGATTTCTGTGCCTACAGGCTCCTGAGATGTAAATCCAGCCCTGCATCCGGATCTTCTTCTACAGGGTTATCTGTGGAAGGAAGATGTTCATCGGCTAGCTTTGATGGCTTGGAAATGGAAGCCTCAGTATTGAAGAAGACACGTTTTTCTTCTGGTGTGCTGGCTACTATGCTCAGTGCCCGCAAACTTGTTTCTTCTAAGGCCTACCATTTTGTCTGGTCGACCTTTCTATCTTTGTGCTGACAGGGACCTGTCTCATGAATTTGATCTGCCAACGGTCCTGGCCTTTTTGCTGGACGGTGTGGACAAAGGCCTATGTTTGAGTTCCCTTAAGGTTCAGACTTCTGTTCTCTCTGTCTTCTTTCAGAGGAGCATTGCCATTCTTCCTGATCTCAGTGTTTTCTTTCAGGGAGTTGCTCATACTCGTCCTGTCTTTAAAGGGATAGTAATGTTTCATAATAAAAACAACTCTAATTAATCATCATAGTATTTTAGACTTTGGAGAGTGTTATTTCAGTTCTGTCAGAGTTGTAGTTCAGGAGTAATTCAATGACAAAGTGTCCCCCTCCCGCCCCTTTTACTGATGTAACACTGTTCTGCCAGAGCAGAAGGGAGGTGCCCAGGTAGACTGCAGAGAGGGACAATCTTCAAATAAGATAAGGGAAAAACCTGAAAAACTTGTCAAGGGGGGCAGGGCTTTCATTGTTTTCATATAAAGAAGATTGTCCCCTGCTGTTATCTGTCTGGTCTTACAACCAGATTCCACATCAGAGAAGAGATGGCTTACACTAGGTAAAAGGGGCAGGGAGGGGAAACTTTGCTTGTGAATATCTCTTAAACCATAAACGTTTTAGAGATAAGACTTATATCGTTCTTCATGTTTTTTTAATTCCTACAAAATAAAATAAAGTTAAAACAAAGTATTACTATCCCTTTAAGAATCCCTCTCCTCCATGGGATCTTAACTTGGTTTTGGGTGTTGTTCAGCGCCCTCCCCTTGAGTCCTTGGCTACTATTTCTCTACGCCTATTGACGTGGAAAATGGCCTTTCTCCTGGCGATCGTTTTTGGTGTTTCACAAGGACAAGGCGATGTTCTTCCGAAGGTGGTTTAGGAGTTCCACATCAATCAGGAGATTGTGATGCCTTCTTTCTGCCCTGACCCTGCCTCTGACAAGGAGAGGGATCTCCACTTGTTAGATGTGGTGCGTTGTCTCAAGTTTTATGTACATCACACTGAGTCTATCAGGCAATCGCGTTGTTAGTCGTTCCTGAGGGTCCCAGAGCAGGAAGACCTGCATCCAGGGTGACTATAGTGTCCTGGATCAAGTCCACTATTCGTAAGGCTTATGAACCTTTCAGGGTCATGGCTCATTCTACTAGATCTATTGGGGCTTTTTGGGCTTACAAGAATCAGGCTTCCGCTGATCAGTTGTGCAAGGTTGCCACTTGGTCGTCTGTGCACACCTTTTTGAAGCACTACCGTGTTGATGTGCTGGCATCGGCTGACGCCAGTTTTGGGAAGAAGATGTTGGAGGCAGTCTTGCCTGTCTAGGATCTTCTTCGGTTCTTGGTGCTTCCTTCACTTTTGAGCCCTATTGGCTCTAGTTCAGTGTGCTGTGTGACAGTTGGGGTGTTGTTACCCCTGTTCAGTGTCCATTGATACTACCTTGTTGTTGGGCTATCTCTGATCTGATGGTTCATATCCGCTCTGGTAACTTTGGGGGCCTTGCGTCTGGTCCTTGCCTTACGTTCCGCCTCTGGGAAGCTCAGGGGTTGGACATCCCAGAGTTACTAGTAACCTGTATTGGACGACAGAGAAAAGAGGATTTTAGTCTTACCTAGCAAATACTTTTCTCTTAGTCCATACAGGTTACTGGTCTCCCACCCTGTCAAGGGACCATGCTTGGCTCTCCTGTGGCAGGCTGTGGGGCTCCTTCGGGGTCATGCTCACAGGAGTCTTCTTTCCCTTCTACTATCTAGTCAATAGTTAGTGTCTCAAATCTTACTGGAGCTGGTTGGCTAGCTGAAGCCAAGGAGGGAAGGTAGGCTCCACCCCCTGCATACAATTCTAGAATTGTTCCTGCCTACAATTAAAGGGGTGGATCGCCTACTCAGAGTTACCAGTAACCTGTATGGACTAAGTGAAAAGGATTTAACAGGTAAGACTAAAATCCTCTTTTATGCCAGAGGTCAACATTTCCACTCTCGCTTGGAGCCTTTATCAAGCTAAATATCATGGAATATCTACCCAGAAACCTACTGAAATGAACCACTATGTGCCAATGGCTCAAGTTATGTGCCACAATGGGTATCACACAAGAATTGCATCTAAATGGACTAAAACTGCATGTATAATAGGTGAGTGCTAAACATCAAAAAAACTTAGTGATAGTAATGTTTCACAAAAAACAGCAACTCCAATTAATCTTCATAGAATTTGAGCCATAGTGAGTGTTATTTCATTACTGTGAGCGTAATTGAATGATAAAGTTTCCCCTTCCCGCCCCTTTTACCTAGTGTAAGCCCCCACTTAGATGTGGAATCCAGTCCAGAGACCAGACAGCTCACATCAAGGGTCAATATTCTACTGTGAGAACAATCAATACTCTGCCCCCCTTGACAGGTTGTTCAGCTTTTTCCCTCATCTTAATTGAAGATTGTCCTTCTCTACAATCTACCTAGACACCTCCCTGCTGCTCTAAGCTGAGCAGTGTTAGATCAGTAAAAGGGGTGGGAGGGGGATACTTTATCATTCAATTACTCTTGAACTACAACTCTGACAGAACTGAAATAACACTCTCCAAGGCCCAAATACTATGATGATTAATTAGAGCTGCTTTTATTATGAAACATTACTATCCCTTTAAATCACAGTTTAATGCTTTATATGAACTAATTATTAATATAGTGATATAAAATTATTTAAGTATATAAAAACAATATACATTACTTACAAATGAAAATGTAGCATACTGCACCTGTTCAGATTAATCTGTATGCGATGTGCCTCCAAATTGTGAAATTGGTGCAGCATAATTACATGTGAAAAAGAAAAAAACAATACGTTGTGTAATCTTTATAATGAAAAATACTAATGCAGAAAAAAAGGATTCCACCGTGATTGCCGTATAATAAATCAATATTAAGGTAACGTAAAGTCCCACAATAACACACAAGGGTTTCTTCTGTCAAGGATTAGAAAACTTTATCTTGATTCATGAATGGACCCAAGGTAGATATAACTAGTAGAATAACTCACACGTATAGAAGGACGCTTGACTAGCTGATTGCCAGACAAGCTTCTTTAGCATGTGGGGAAATATTGGCCGCCCTCACTCAGCTCTTTCCTGGGTTATTAATCCTCCCGTTTGTAGATTTTCACAATGTATAACATCAAATGGAAAAGAACTGAATACTCACAGATCCAAGATTGCCTGGGAAGTTTAAGGGAGAAAACTATCCCAGGGCTAATTCAAGTATGTCGGAAATTTTAACTGCCCGCTCTCGGTCACCATCGGAAGTCCACGAGAAATCCTTAATTGGAATCTGGAAACTATATCCTCATAGGAATCTAAATAATCTCCAAGTGGTAAAATAAAAATTAGTCTAATTACCACTGGTTTATAGCATGAGCATAAGATGATGATCATAGACCAGTCTTATAATACAATCTCTATTTTTATTTAATATATACTTTAAAAACAAATGATATATCATAAAAATGTATCTCATAGATACCATGTAATAAAACAATATTGCTCAACGCGTTTCATAACAGATGTTATTTCCTCAGGAGCTAATATCTAAATGGCAAAAAAATTCCATGTAAGACTCCAAGAGAATTTAAATCTGTCGGATATTGTGTTTGATTGGTTGACTAGATCTCCTACCGATAATTAAAGGTAATGATTCAAATGGACCTAGCAACACATAAAGGAAATGACTGTAATCATATCCTTCCATCCAAATTATGCTAAATTAAGGGATAAATCTGGTAAATCAACATATATTGGTCTTACATAAAATATACATTAAATTTGATTAACTGCATCCTGACAAATTTAGGGATTAATCCCACCTCGAACCTACACAGCACATATAAAAACTTTGTTGTAGGGGTATTCCCTAGAGCAAACAAAATAAATGTCAAACGAATAAATATGTGCCGGTAGTTAAAGGTAATGATTCAGTCAGACTTGGAAACCATTAAAGGTAATGGCTACAGTTATATCCTTCAATCCAAAATAATTGTATAACACTTATCCGAATGAAACATAATAAATCTTGGTCTTACATAAAATATACAACATGTCCAATTAATAATATCCGGAAAGACGCTACGATTTCTTTGGCCTCCGGTCTGGACGACACACAAAAAAACAAATTTCAACTCTATATATATATATATATCATATCATTTTGAGCAAATTGATTCTTTTAAATTCAAAAGTGTCCTACAGACCGGTACCCAGAAAATCCCATCATAAATTTACTAATAACATATTTACAAAAAATATATAATCAAAAAGATATATGTATATATTACAAACTGATTCTAAAAACATGCATCAAAAAGATATCCAATACATCCTATAGCATAAAGTGATAGAATGTGTTGCTCCCTGTGAGTGTAACCGCACATGCGCAGCTTTACTGTGCATGTGTGATTCCGCACACAGGGAGCTTTGCTGTGAGCCGTCTGGAGCTCCCCGTTAAGGATCAGTGCATTCAGCGAGAGACTTGCTGAACACGTTGATGCTCACCGCCTGTCTCTGCTCCGGGGCCGCTGGGTGCACTTTAGCCCATGTATACGGGATTTGATACTAGTATATATATAAACCTGTAGATGTATATACATATACACTTTCACAGATATGAGGAATTTGAAAAACCTTTGAAAACATTTCCAGGAGTTTGTAGAATATGTAATATAAAACGGGCTGATAATCCAACCATAATATTGATTGTTTAAAATGCAAATATAGTAAGGAAGCAAAAGAAAACAATTCTTACTACAAACATAGTCTTTATACCTTACATCATGAAAAAGGGGAAGGGCAAGATATATTCAAACAGGAGTTTCAATTGTCTTAACACCTCCCGGTTTCAAAGTACATAAAGTAAAGATCCAAAATGATTCCCGATTTATAAGATTAGTGTATTTAGTATAGTTGTCCTGTCCTTTAACCCTTTCTATAGGGCTTATTGTAAGATTTCTCAAATCAGAGTTATGTCTAACTAGGCTAAATCTAAATAGACTGCAGCCTTAAAGTAGGAAATGAGGGGGAGGGGTGGTATTGTTAGTAATATGTAGTAGATAAGAACTTGGTACATGTAAATTGTCATGGGGTGGAGTGGGAATAGATGTAGTTAACAGGGAGAACCCCCTTTTAAATTCAGATACACAAAAAAAGCATGTAGTTGGTAATATGCATAATGACCACAAAATTAATTGTATTTTGACTAACGCAGAAAGCATGGTAGGAAAATGTTAGAGATGGAAATGCTGGCATTTAATGAGCATTTGTACATATTTATTATAACTGAAACACAATGGGATGTTGCACATGACTGGGTTGGAAATATTAAGGGCTATTCCCTGTTACTGTGAGACAAGGTTAATATAATGGGGGGTGCCTATACTTTAAAACAGCTATAAATGCAACTTTAAGAGGAGATATACTATATGACCAAATGTATATGGATACCCTCCTAATTAATGAATTTAGATGTTTCAACCACACTCATTGCTATCAAGTCTATAAAATCAAGCACATAGGCATGCCATCTCCATAGACAAACATGGACAGTAGAGTGGGTCATATTGAAAAGCTCAGGGACTTTAAACGTGGCACTGTCATAGGATGCCACTTTTGCCACTTCAGTGAAATTTCTGCCATGCTAGATCTGCCCTTGTCCACTGTAAGTGTTATTATTGTGAAGTGGAAACATCTAAGACTAACAGCTCAGCCACAGAGCGGTAGACCACGCACACTCACAGAGCCTAAAGCGTGTAAAAATCGCCTGTCATCTGTAGCATCACAGTTCCAATCTTCCTTTGAAATCAACATCAGCACAATCACTGTGCATCTGGAGCTTCATGAAATGGGTTTCCATTGTGAGCAATGCCAAGCTTAAGCTGGAGTGGTATAAAGAACAGCTCCAATGGACTCTGGAGCAATAGAAACATGTTTTCTGGAATGATGAATCAATCTGAATTTGGTGGCTGCCAGGAGGACACTACCTACTGGAATGCATAGTGCCTACTGTAAAGTTTGGTGGAGGAGAGATAATGGTATGGGGCTGTTTTTCAGATTTTGGGCTAGGCCCCTTAGTTCCAGTGAAGGTTAATGTTAATGTTACAGCATACAAAAGTATTTAGACAATTGTATGCTTCCAACTTTGTGGCAACAGTTTGGAGAAGGCCCTTTCCTGTTCCAGCATGACTGTGCCCCTGTTAGCAAAGCAAGGTCCATAAAGACATGGTTTGAGTTTGGTGTGGAGGAACTCGAGTTGCCTGCACAAAGTTCTGACCTTAACCCCAGTGAACACCTTTGGGATGAATTGGAATTCCAGTTGGGAGCTAGGCCTTCCAGCATCAGTGTCTGGCCTCACAATTGCTCTTTTGCCTGAATGGGCACAAATTGCCACAGACACACTTTAAACTCTTGTGTGAAGCCTTCACAGAAGAGTTAACATCATCATGCAACACATCAAATGGGATGAATTATTAAAAGGAAAAATACTGACCCCCTTGGCCGGCAGCTGGCAGCAATGCAACCCAGAATCCATAAACTTTGTGGATTGTGCAAGCAGCCAGTATATACTGTCTGGTGGTGAATAATCTCTGCTGATAATGTACCAGTGTCATCTTATTTAATTTTTATTCTGTTTGTGGCAGTACAGTATTCCATTGTGCAAAGCATCCATAGTTTTTATATATTCAGTCAGATTTCTCACTTTTCAAATATATTCAGAAATTAGATGTGGGGAATATCAAATGTTAGTAAAGAAAAGGAAAGTCTATATACTTTTTTTGTACATAAAATATTAGTCCAGGTTACAAATGTTTGGATCAGTATGTTATCACGTTTGATCAAAAGTATATATGCAATATATATACTTGCCATAGGACACCCCTCTCGCACTCAAAGGGTTAAAAGCCCCATCAGTTGACATTTTTGTATGGCCACTATGGTGGCACTGGTTGAACCCAGAATGATTCTCTTTCTACTTAGCACATCATCCTCAGTATGAGTAAAAGTTTATACTTCCAAAACATTTATACTTTTTTTTTTTATAACAAAAATATTTAATTTAGCACACGGTTAGTGTTTGATTTTTCCAACATAAGCATCCTATTTATAGATGTGTATCTGTGCTGTGTCAAGCTGTACTCCTTATTTAAATTCAACATTTATTTTTCATTGCACTAAAAAGGATAGTAGAAGGCAGGATATTACATTTGGTGACTAGTTAAAGCTACTTTCAAAAGTACATTTATGCTTCTAATCGTGTTGTTTACAGAGAATTGTGTTGCATACATTTTAAAATTGCCTGTCCGAAATAGCTAATGGAAACATTATAAAACTAGCTACATTATCATTTATATAGTGTGACTAAATACAAACTTTTTATTTTTAAATCACAATTTTATAACAGGATTTTGTGAAGCTGAAATGTGGTTCTTATTTAATAAAATGTGCACATAACAGTGTTATTAACCCTGGGAATTTGATAACCAGAGGGGTTTGCATGTTAATGCATTGCATACCTCTATGGCACACAAATGGTTAAATTGTTTGCATGTCAGATTGTTTGCAGTGCGTGGTTTCTCAGTATTGCACATCTCTCCAACACCAGTGTGGGTTAAGCTAAATGGGCACATTAATCAATATAGATTAGGAATGGTTGGCCTTTGACCCTCCAGACATATATGAACTTCAACTCCCATCATCTTCAGCAAGCAGATCATTGGCCAAGGATGATTTGAATTGTTGTCTCAAAAAAAAACAAAAAAAACCACCGGGCTTTAAATGTCACACCTTTGATTTAAACGCTGTTATGAAGGTATAGGGCCTTACATATTAATGCAATCTGAAACAATTATGGGTCAAATCATCTGCACCATAAGGGACAAATGGATAAATCTTCTTCCAAGACAATGTTTAAGTCCCAGGGAGGAACAACCTCCAGGATTCTGGGTCTTGCTTTATCTATTACCCTATTAATACTCTTTACCAGTGGGTTATCAACAAACTGTTCTGCCAATAAAGCGGATAAGGTTGAAAGTTGAACTTTAATACAGGAAGGGGACAAATCAATATCAAAACATTGTTGTAAGCAGTCCAGGATCACAGAAGATGAGATAGGTGCCCTATCCAGGGTCTTTCTACAACACCGTATCCTAAATGTATTCCATACTCTTCCATATACCTTTGGCATGGATCCCTTCCTACGTGATATAATAGTATTGTGTTAACTTTGTCAGATAATCATTTATGCTTTAAAGATTGCTGCTCAATCTCCAAGCTGATAAGTTGAAGGCAGGACATGGATATGAAGTATTGGACACTGACTCAGTAGATCCTTTGATACTGGGATCAACCAAGGCCTGGTTGTTGACAACTGGACCAGAGCCGAGAAGCAGATCCTTCTGGGCCAGTAGGTTAGTACCAGCTGTACTTCTGTTGATAGAATTTAGCTTCTGGTGGCCCCTTGTAGCAGAGGAAAGTGACCACAGTCATATTGTCTGATCTTACTAAGACTGTCTTGAACTGACTGATCCTCATATAGTCCCCCGCATCCTTGGGAACTTTTGTCTGCAGTGACAATTTCCCATTCTGGATCCTTAAGAGGGCACCCCATGGAGAGATTCTTCTTGTGGAGCCACCACCTTAGCCGAATCCTCTGGTGAGATCTGTCCTGTTGAATTTCCCAGTAACTTAGGAAATTCGACCAAATGTCTCTTATATGGAATCTGACCCATGGAACTGCCTGGATTGCTGAGGTTAGCATTTCCTTTCCTTGAAATCCTGTGTTTTATGAGAAAACCTGTTTCTAAACTTCCGAACACTGAATTATCTTGGAAATCCTTTCTTCTGAAAGGTACATCATCCTTGCCTTTGTGTTGAACCTGATGCCCAGGAACACTAACTCCTGAGAAGGCTGGATTTGGCATTTCTTCATATTGATCAGCATATAAGGACTTCAGATACTGAATACATTTGTCGGTGAAAATATTGGATTGTCTCTGGGAGTCTGCCACAATCAGAAGGTCGTCCTTATACAGAATTATCAAAAGTCATTCCTGCATGAGATTCTGCAGGGTAACAGCTAGGATCTTTTTAAATGCCCTTGGGGATGACTCTAGGCTGAATGAAATGACTCAGACCTGGTAATGGTTCCACTTTAGATAAAACCTGCGGAACTTCCAATGACAGGGCCTCACAAGGATGTGGTAGTAAGCATCCTTGAGATCCACTGGTGGTCAGATAAGACAGAGGGAGGATGGCCTTTGAAACAGATGCTATGGTTTCCATTTTGAAGTGAGATTTCCTTATGAATTGGTTGATGAATTTTATATCCCCTGATGGCTTTGGTACAGTGAACAGGATGGAATATATCTCTGTACCCCTGTGATGTTCCAGAACCCTCTCTATAACTCTCTTCTGCAGGAGCTGTAGTACTTCTTGCTTCAACTAAGCTGCTTTTAATGGATTTGAAGGCCATTTGGATCTCATGAAAACATTTGATGGTGGGACAGTGTTAAATTCTAGCAGGGAACTCTGAATAAACGTTTACCTAATTGTCTTGGGAACCCCGGCTTCCATAAAACATCCTAGCTTTCCCACAACAGAGATGCAAGATGGGTCCCGCTGATTCTCATTGAAATGCCTTCTTTTGCTGTGCCCTGCAGGCAAACTTTCTTCTGGACCCTCCTCTCTGGGAGCCTCTGGATGGTTAAAATCTTCGAAAGTTATGTCTTCTGCCTCTATAGGGAAAGTATCTCCAAGGCAATGAGGGTCTGGTTTACCTATCTTGTGTAAGAAGGGCATTCTTACCTCCTGGGTTCTTCTTGATGAGCTCTTCTTGAGGTCTCCAAACAGAAGATTTCCCTTAAAAATGAATGCTACAACCGTGACTTAGATGAAGAATCTGCTATCCAAGATCTCAGCTATAAAGATCTTATTGCAGTGATAGATATTGCAGAGGATTTTGCCAACAATTTTAATCACAGCCATTGAATCGTCACGAGAAACTTGCAGTTCTTTTATGATATCTACATAATTTAATAATTTAGAACAGGGTACAGGAGAATCAGTTCTTTATTCTTGTTCTGAAAGCCATACACGGAGGGTCCTTGCCATAGCCGTGGCCCTTTTCTGCAATTGGTTTGCCCCAGAATTGCTCCAGTGTGTTTTGATACAAAAGGCCCATGGGCCCAAATTAATAAAAGCAAACTGGAGTTATCTTGGAGTAAACCAGATTCACCTTAGGGGACAAAATAAAAATGTCTAAATCCCCTTGTACTAAATTAGAGTTCTTTTAAACTGTTGAATTTCAGAGAGGTCTCCAATTAATTGCTCTCTAGCATTCAAGAGGTTAATAGACCAATTTAACTGGGATTTTTATTTGTCCTCTGCTGTGCAGTTTGTGCACCCCAAAGTGCCTTAAATTGCAGCGGTCATATGGAAAGTGCTCTACCAGCTAGTAACATGTAGACAAATGCAGGGAAGCATTGTGTTCTTCAGTGGATCGGGGGGGGGGGGGTATCATGGTCCTTCACCGATTCCACAAGAGTAGAAGGTTTTCACTTCAGAGTCACTTGGGGCCCAGCTCGGCATTCCGGGGACTGCTGTTGATGGGCTTGAAAATAGTAGCTTACGGGGCTGTACAATCCTTGGTTTTTACTACAGCTGTGGGGGTTCTTCATGAGCATCTACACATTTATAAAGAAGCTATGCTTGCTTCATAAATATTACTCTTTTTGCTTCTGCAGAGAGACACTGCTAACATAATAGTAAATTATCCCTATAAATCACTGAGGGTGTGATTCACACTGTGAGATAAATCAGTCTGCAATTTATTTGGTGACCGCAATGGTCAAAATAAACTTTGTGAAACTGTGCACCAAAATATTATAGGTATTGTGCTTTTCCAGTTGTCGCAAATTTGACGTTACTATTAAACTTGAAATTACATAGTAGCAGTAGGCTCTGACAAAATATTTTGATCAATAAAACTATAACAATTTTGTATAGCACGCCAGTCTGGTAATCATACAGTTTTTCTGTGTATGGGCAGGCTCATCACACTTGTGGCATCCTCCTTCATGATCATCCATCACCAAGGTCATTGAGGTTAATCAATCATGAGGCCACTTTCTAATCAGAAAAATACTGTAAGAGTTTAAACTCACAGCCCATACTTGAACATCCAGTAGAAAAACAAGGTATATTTATTGATACAATGCATGACAATACAGTCCCTCAAAAGGAACCTTAAGTGTTTGTACCTTGGGAAACATCTAGCATTTAATCATTAATTACTTTTTGCCTGATTTGATGCTAAATATACTTTATTAAGACACATCGTTTGTTAATCTCTGAGAGAATTAGCTGTGCATATCATACAGCATTGATTTCACAACATATATCCGTTTGGTGCCGAAGCTTATTTTGTGCTTATCAATTAGCTGTTCATTGTTTTTCTTTTACTTTTATTTCTCCATAGATTAAAAACTAATTATGTCAAAGAGACAGAAGCTGATATACTGAGAAGAATATGAGCAATTGTGGGGCACACTGTAGAGAACAAATAAAAAAAATCCCCAAATTCGTATTCATTTAAATTAGCTTTTTAATCCCTTGAATGCTAGAGAGGTCGTCAATGGGAGACTGCTCTGTCATTCAAGGAGTTAAAGGGATAGTAATGTTTCATAATAAAAGCAGCTCTAATTAATCTTCATAGTATTTGGGCCTTGGAGAGTGTTACTTCAATTCTGTCAGAGTTGTAGTTTAAGAGTAATTGAATGATAAAGTGTCCCCCCCCTCCCGCCCCTTTTACTGATGTAACACTGCTCAGCTCAGAGCAGCAGGGAGGTGCCCAGGTAGATTGCAGAGGGGGACAATCTTCAATTAAGATAAGGGGAAAAAGCTGAAAAATCTGTCAAGGGGTGCAGTATTTTCATTGTTCTCACAGCAAGAAGATTGTTCCTTGCTGTTATTTGTCTGGTCAAGCAACCAGATTCCACATCTGAGGTGAGCAGTGTTACACTAGGTAAAAGGGGCGGGAGGGGTATACTTTGTCATTCAATTATTCTTGAACTACAACTCTGACAGTATTGAAATGACACTTTCTATGAAGATTAATTGGAGCTTCTGTTTTTGTGAAACATTACTATCCCTTTAAAAGTTACATTTAAATCAATGGTCATTTTATTTTTTCCCATGATTCACCTGATTTGCCCAGAAGTTGCCACATATCTACTTAGTATAATTGCCTCACTATTTAATGGTCTCCCATCTCCCTTTTATTGATGTTTTTATTAATTGTAGTTGAACTTCAGACTCAGAGCAAATCCATAATTGAGTTTTAGAGCTTTAGAGTTACCAAGAAAGAATTATTAGGCTGTCAGCTTTGGAAAACTGCATACTGAAATCACAAATGTTATTTAGTTGCACAAAAAGTTTGTATGTTTCAAAAGCTGTTATAGCTAATAATGTGAAAACAAAGGGATTATTCCCACTCGATGTGTTACCTGGAAATTACTACCTTGCACAGAAAGTTTTGTTATGAAGGCCTTATTTTCTAGCTAAGTAATGGCTTGTTCTAAGAGCATGATTCATTTGGTATAAATACTGTTGTTCTTATTGAAAGATGAAAAAACTTTTTTTAAACTGTTTCCCAAAAATGTTTTTCCAACTACTGACAGTTCCATCTAAAGTGAAGCTCACAGAATGAGAAGCAATTTAATTTATTTACAATAAATCTAGATATATACTGTTGGTCTTAGTACCATGCAATTGGGTAATGGCTCATGTGAAGGTCTGTTCAACACTTATTTTGGGTATATCTCTAGCATCCAAGGAGTTGAAGGGACATACCTTTATATATCATGTTCTTACAGTCAGCACTGTACGTATTATTTATTTTATGACTGATCCCCTAGAATGTAATCCCAAACTTTCTTTTTTTAATGCATGTGTACACTGTCTTATGTACATTGATAAGCATCTGGTCTTGATGGCAAACATACTAGGGTTCCTTGGGAACCCACTGCAGTGTTAGAAAGACCACTCCTTTTGCTCATTAAGCACTCCACAGACTCGGTACCGCAAGACTGGCATAAAGCCAGTGTAGGAGGGAACTAAAACAAAATCTGGGAATTATAGACCTGCAAGTTTAACCTTTGTAGTGGGGAAACTGCTTGAAGGGATAATAAAGAATTATATAGTCAGGATTAAACTATGGGAAAAATATTATTAGCAGGAATCAACATGGTTTTATGAGGAACAGTTCCTGCCAAACAGATCTATTGAGTTTCTATGAAGAATTAAGTAGCAACCTAGATAATAGTGAAGAAGTGGATGTAGTATTCTAGTATGTCTAGATTTCACACAAGATGCTTGTCTAGTCGAGAGTGAGAACCTCGGGGTTCAGTACTCAGTCCACTGCTTTTTAACATGTTCATTTATGACCTGGAAATAGGTATAGAAATCAAAATGTAAAAAATTGCAGATTACACAAAATTATGCAGGGTAATACATTCAGAGAAAAATGTCTGTTCTCCAAAGAATGATTTACATCAACTGGCAAATTGGGCAAAAAATGGAATATGATATTTAATGTAGGTTACTATAGAGTTTAGCATTTGGGACAAACAAATAAGCATACTACTTATGAATGTAATGGGTACATTTAAGAAGACTCGTTGCAAGAGAAAGATTTTGAAGCTGCAAACTTGGCAAAAGTGATCAATGTCAAACAGCAGTAGCAAAAACAAACATAATACTATACTGCGTTAAAAAAAAAAAAAAAAAAAAAAAAAAAAAAAGGATTTTGAAGCAACAGTTAATAACATGATTTTGCAATGTGCAAATCGTTATTGGGTTTCAGGGAGCCCAAGAAAGGGCAATTACGGGTGCTATGACGAAAAAGTGAATTCAGCAGCTTTAATATTCAATGAATCTCATGGCAATCCAGCATCAAAGTCATTCACATGAAAACCAGATTCTTGCAAATATGTATGGGCATCCCAGGTAGGACAAATAGGACCACTTGAATGGTGAGTGCTGTGAAAAAGCCTCCCTTCAAGCTGTAATTAACATAAATACTTGTAGAATATCATGCACTACCACCAAAGATTCACGTAAGTCCAAGGATAAAAAAAATAATCTTTATTGATAAACATAAGCATACTTTGTAGTAATCTAGTCAACAATACCTGGATCATGAGTAAGCGTTATCAACACAAAATACGTGCATCAGCCTGAGATGCTTCTGTGTACACCTGGCTGCATGTGCCCATAGCCTACCAGTATCTACATTAACCATTTGGTGTTGACTAGATTACTACAAGTATGCTTATGTCAATAAAGATTATTGCTTTTATCCTGGAACTCATGTGAATCTTTGACAGTAGTGCGTGATATTCTACAAGTATTTATGTCAATTACGGGTGTTCCAATGGAGCTTATGTAACACTAGATTTTCGGCCTCAGATAGTAAATAGCCAATATTTTAAATTATATCATGAAATATAGTGTATGTGTACATAATTTGTTGGAGACCTCTCTAGTATTCAGTGGGTTAACAGTCCATTTTAATTCAATGGGAATTTTCATCCCCCTATCCTTTTGTTGGTTTGGTCCAGAATTACAGCTCTTTAGCCTGATGAGTAAAAGCCCCTAATCTCTGGTAGTCTGGAGGAGAATCATAGGTTGCATACCCTGCAATAGAACATACATATGAACAACAGCTGGGTACCTGCACGTTGTCCACATGTGCTCTAAGCAGTTGTATGGTTGTTATCCCTTTGAATGCCAAAGCAGTGTGTAATTTACTGCTTACCCCTTTGTCATTGAAAGGGCTGAACAAAAATATACTACTAGTGTAAAAACCTGTGTACATGGACCAAGGTCCAGGCAATGTTAAGAGGCCACTACCTCACTGCTCCACGCTATGCAGTCTTGCGTCACCTCACTCACGCAATACAATCATGCGCAGTAGAGACTGCCCAAATGTGGGCAATCTCTACTGCACATGACTGCATCGTGACAAACATCCTAGCAAATTATTATATAGGATATCTAAACTCTGTATGCAGTACATCAGTAGAACTCATAACAGTAACATTAAACACAAAGAAGCTGTAAACTTTTTTTAATGAAATGAAATATTTTAAAGTGCTTTTTCTGCTTGAAGATATTTTATTCAAATGTTGTTACAGCTCAAATGTATTTATTAATTGAATTGTTAGCAGCAGTAGTGTCAACTGCTGACCAAAAGGCCTTATTTGTTTCGGGGGGATGCATGTGTGTTTTTCGTGTGGGAGTGTATGCTTTTGTGAGTGAGTGTGTACATGTGAGTATGGAAGTATGTACGTGCGTGTGTGCACGAGCGTGTGTGCGTGCATGTGTGTGTACTGCTCCTTTAACACCCTTTGAATGCCAGAGGGGTGCACAGTACATTCTTCATACCTCTCTGCTCATCAGGGGTTTAAAGTTGTAAACTGGGAGGTTGGATCTGTGGATTAGAGAGTATATGGTTTATTTGGCAAAGAAAAGGCATTCACTGGGGACTGGTGTAAAGGGAGTGTGCGAACCATCTCTGTCTCACACACAAAGTCAATTAATGTCGTCTTGTAATGTAAACTACAGTAATTATACAAAAGACCATGTGTATCTGATGCCTTGTGTCATTATATCTAAGCAGCGGAGTCCTTGTGAAATCTACTCAAATCAATGTTTCAGTACATGCAATTTATGACAAATAGCTATTTCTTTATTTTACTGAGATATGTCCTCTATATTGATTTATTGTTATATCTCTACCTTGTGCTTTTGCCATCCCAAGACAAAAAGTCTGCAGCTGAATTACCTTAGAAAATAGCTGCTGAAGCCTGCAATGCAGCTCTAGAGAGAGATTTGTGGGAGTAATGGATAATTCCTTCTTAGAGGTGTGACCACACATTCTGTGCCATAAGCCTATATAAACCAGTTCAGCAAAAGAATAGAGCCATTATATGGAGGGTATAAACATAATCGTACATAGAGACAATATTAACCCTTTGGGTTACACAACACATTGTGTACCCCTCTGGCACTCAAAGGGTTAATAATAAAGTAATAAAAATGCACTCTAACCATCAGTCATTATCTGGCCATTGGTCACCCCACTCCCAGTCCAGTTTTAACCTTTTGAGTGCCGATAGGGGTCCAGTGTATTGCGTTTCAGTGCATTGAATACCTCTCTCTGGCGCTCAAAAGGTTAAGAACCTCTGAATCCCCCAGCGGAATTGTAAATGGAGGCGCACAAAAAATGTTAACTTCTAGGATCCTTTTAAGTTTAGTTTGTAGCCTTCCTTATCTAATTATGGGAAAAATTTACATATTTATATGTTATGCACCTAGAACAGCATGTCTACCCCCCTTACCATCTGACCCAATGATTAAATTGGTTCCTTTATGTAAAAACAGGACTTTTGGAGCCCCAGGTTGAGGCCCCCTGAAACAGGGAGTTCCCCATGAGTGCCAGATACACACATACATTAAAATACCCCTGCCATTGCCTCTCACACCCAGAAACAGGATTGTGGGGGGGGGGGAATACAAGGACGGAGCCTGTTAATAACAGGAGAGTTGGTACCATGTTAGCCATAGAAATACAGGAGGTGAATATAGTCAAGTTGATACCTTTATTGATTAACTAAGAAGATTTAGACTGCAAGCTTTCAAGTCCTCTCAGGTCTATTCCTCAGGCATGTTATACAGATAAATATGAAAAACCTTTCATATGAAAACATTTTTTCTACTTATCTGTATTACATGCATGAGGAAGGGACTGAAAGATCTTGAGTTAGCCAATAAAGGTATCTACTTAACTATATTTGCCTCCTGTTAGTAACATGTGCAGCTTGAGCAGAGCAGTTGCCCATTTGAACTGAACCTTAACCCCTTAAGGCGGTGCTTTCCAAACTGTGTGTCGCAACACGTTAGTGTGTCGGCTGCAGTGTGTAAGTGTGTCACAGGCAAAAGTGCCATTTATACAGCGCGAGATTGTCATTCAACCCAAGCACGAGCTACACTGGGAGCGGAGATAAAACACTACTACTTAATGGTCGCATTTACACAGCGGGAGATTGCCTCCGTGTGCTGCATACAGCTGGAGCACCACAAAAGATTTGTAACAGCTAGAGTGCCTCTGTGTGCTGCATACATAATATGTATGCAGCACACGGAGGCACTCCAGCTGTTACAAATCTTCTGGCGCTTCAGCTGTAAAAAATCTTTTGAGATGCCACCTCCTCTATACCTCTGCCCTCTCTTTGGGCTGCCAGGCTGGAGTGTCCCTGTGCACTGAGGCTGCCTGTCACATGGCTGCTGCTTCTGCTTTTGGCACCGATGAGACGGGAAAGATGGACAGTACTTCTAAAATCAGTTATGCACTATCTATTTACTAATGCGACATGAGAATCTTGCGCTTATATGTAGCGCAACATTCTCATATCGCCCTTTTAAAAACCACACGGCATGCTTAATGCCTTCCTCAGTATGAATGAAAGGTTTTCATGAGATATGTTGTGTCCCCATACATCTTCTTATTGCAATTTATGTATGTGTCCGTATCTCTTATAAGGGATTATTAGTTTAACCTCCGGTTTGTTAGCGAAACTGAATTACTGTGTCATGAAATAATGCATGTCTAAAAAAAAGTGTGTCACCAACATGAAAAGTTTGGAAAGCTCTGCCTTAAGGACCCATGACATGCCAGGACCGATCTGTCGCGTAGGCGGCCATTAAGGACCACAGAGGGTTTGGTTTTGTTGGGGTTTTTTTTGCTTACTGAATTCTGGGAAGGCAGAGCGGCATGCAGCTGCTATCCCAGAATTCCATGACGTGCCAGGACCTTAATGTCCGGAACCAGCGTGACAGCCCTGAAACTTCATATGTCACTAAGGGATTAAAGTGGACCTATCACCTCAATACAAGTTTAATTTGCTGTACAGAATAAATGCTGCATATATGCTGTAATAGCCATTTTGTATATAAATTGTTTGAGAAAGTAACAGTTGTATGTTGATGTCACAGTGTGGCACTTCATGCTGATTCCCTGCACTGTACGCTAACTTGTTCTGTGTGAGGCCAAAGTTCCCTCTCGCTGTGCTCTTAGAAATGTCCCGTGCATACCTTCCAGGTGTCACTCTTTAGGAGGGACAGTGCCTCTTTTAGACCCAAATCCCTCTGTCCCTATTTCCCACCCTGATGTCCCTATTTCCCACCCTGATGTCCCTCTTTTTAGGAGATCAGACAGTGTGGTGTGTATATAAGTGTATCACAATGCTCTACAACAATAAAACTCACATTAATGTTTGTTTAAACGTCGGTATATATGGTTATAAATTATTTTGTGTAAATAAATACTTTGGACTTGTTATAAGTCATTTATTAGGTTACACAATTGGTCATGAAATGGCCTAAAAATTCTCGGTAATGCCCCGCCCACCAGCAGCTCCCCGAGCAACACCCCCTAAAACACAAGTGTCCCTCTTTGGCAATTTGAAATGTTGGCAGGTATGCCCATGTGAGGGCTCTGTCTAGAGTCCTTCATTGTACAGTGTATTCATTCTGGCATAGCACAAAACCTAATTAACATAAATTACCAATGACAAATTAAGGTTCTTTTCTGACAAATGATTTATATTACAAAAGTTGGCTAGTACAATATACAGACAGTTTTAATTCTATTTATAAATAACCAAAATTAGAGTGACAGGTCCACTGTAAACTTACAAGAAAGTGCTTAGATATTTATTTAGCGATTCAGATCTACCATTTCATGTTTCCTCATACTTCTCTGCTTCATAATACTTGAGGTCGCTGCAGCCGTTTGTCGGGTTTCTTATTTTCTTCAGTTAACAGCTAAACTCTTTCTTTCTCAAGTCTCTGGTGTTGTATTTATGCCATACTTCAGAAAGCAAGTTGTCGACTGGAAAAAGAGGTCAGCTGTTCTACGTCAAAATACTGTAACTTAACAATGAGCTTCAGCTTTCAGCCAAGAATAGTAAAGTAGAGAAAAAAGGTTGACACATTAACCCTTTGAGTGTCAGAGGGGTACACAACGCATTGCAAAGCAATGCGTTGCATACCACTCTGGCACTCAAAGGGCTAAATAGCAGATTTTAATAATCAAATATCCATATAAATGTGTTCAGTGCACCAAGAAAAAAAAGGACAAAAGAGAACATTTAAAGGGGAACCATTTCCTATGTTTCCTGCTCCTAGTCAGCACTGGATGTCAAGACCATGGAGGCAGACATGACAGTTGCTAGCAGGACCACACGATTTTATACACTGCTACTAATTTTAACTATTTAAGGACCAGAGGGGTGTGCACTCCAGTGCATATCAATGTTTTGCACTCCCTATTGTCCTTAAAGGGTTAAATTGTTAGTAATGTCCAAAAAAAAGTTTTTTGCGTATAGAAGAGCTTAAAAAGCTGAGCTATATGCAAAAAAAGTATCTCTCAAACCGCTATGGTTTAAGAGATACAGGCGTTTAACGTTTGATTTCTCCTACTGACAGCTGTAAAGCTGTCAGCAGGAGATTCGTGTCGGTCGACACGGTGGCGCTTGAGAAGTGCCGAGATCTCGTTACTTACAAGGAATCCTGTCATTGGAATGGTCTAAAATTCATGCCTGGAGCACACGTTTTAGACCATTCCAATGACAGGATTCCTTGTAAGTAACAAGATCTCAGCACCTCTTAAGTGCCACCGTGTCGACCGTCTCGAATCTCCTGCTGACCGCTTTACAGCTGTCAGTAGGAGACAGCGAACTTTAAACGCCCGTATCTCTTAAACCATAGCGGTTTGAGAGATACGTTTTTTTACATATAGCTCACTTTTTTAAGCTCTTCTATATGCAAACAACTTTTTTTTTGGACATTACTAACACTTTAAGTAGACTCTGTAAGCAACTATCATGGCCACCTCCATGGATATGTCATCAAGAACTGATTATAGATGTAATCTCTTGAACAAAGACATGAGGGCACAATACATAGGGGTAATTAGTATTTTCTAATAATTATAAGGTAGGGAGTTTATTATTAAAAGGTGGCCATTCTCCTTTAAGAACAGAGATAGTTATGCACACTTTGCTTGGATTATATTTCAGCAAGTTTGATTATTTCATATTAAGTCTTTGGATTTTAAGCAATTTTGCCGTGAATTGAGTTGGATTACCCAAGAACTGACCCATGCTTGTGTTCATATACATATTTATACATATTCACCAGGGCTGCATATGATGTTGACAGTTAAAGTGGACCTGTTACCCACACAGCTTTTAGCCCTTTGAGTGCCAGAGAGGTACAGAGCAATGTGTTGCATACCTCTTTGGCGCTCAGTGGGTTAATGTATCTTTTTAGCTGCCTATTCTTTGTTTTTCATTCACTTAGTTGGGGAATCTCGTCTCAGCAGAGCTTTGTTCTCTGACTTGGTCTGATAAAGCTGCATAATCAATTGCTCACATGTCCACAAAATCACCTCTCTCCACCTTCTCAGGCTGCTAAAACCAGTTTCTACCAATGGGGTGGCATAAATGCCAATGCACATCTGAAAAAATCAAATGCATCAACCTATCAGGGAGGCTAAGCAATTCTGGAACAAACCAACTGCAAGAAAGGGGACCAGAAACATCCAAGGTCTCCTTTGGTTTAAAGCAGTGATTCTCAACCAGGGTGCCGTGGCACTTTGGTGTGCCACGGACACCTACTTGGGGTGCCCCATGTTTTCTATGAAGACTGACAAAAATGGACTTTTAAATAAAGATTTATAGAAGTTGCTAAGCACAAAATGTTTAGTTTGTTATTATGATTGTAAGACCTAATAGGAACTAAATATTTATGTATTTTACCCATCATTATGCCCTTGATTAAGTACATTAAATATGTTAGGTGTGCCCCAGATGTTCTAGATTATGTGTTAGGGGTGCCCTGAACAAAAAAAGATTGAGAACCACTGGTTTAAAGGGACAGTAATGTCCCATAAATTTTGTTACCATTTTGTAGTGCTTAAAAATATAAGCTAAATACCACAAAACCTATCTCTCAATCCTTTATGGTTTGAGAGATATCCTCTGCAACAGCGCAATTTAAAAAGAACTGCTTCTTTGGAACGGTCTAAAAAGTGTACTTGCAAACCAGGCACACTTTGTAGACCGTTCCAAAGAAGTATTTCTTTTTAAACCGCGCTATTGCGGCTCTGCTGAAGAGCCGCCTGTTGGTCCCCGGATCAGGAACTCCTGTTTTCAGCTTACAGCTGACATCAGGAGAAGGGGAAGGAGGGGGGCCTTTAGTGGATGATATCTCTCAAACCATAGCGGTTTGAGAGATAGGATTTGTGGCATTTAGCTTATTTTTTAAGCTCTATGAAACTCTAAAAAAAAAATGTTATGGGACATTACTGTCCCTTTAAATGTGGTTTTTAGTCTCTTGAATGCCAGAGGCCATTGAAGACCTCTGTCAGTCAACTTGTTAACCCTTTCAGTGCCAGAGAGGTACGCAATGCATTCTTTGCAATGCATTGCGCACCCCTCTAGCACTGAACGGGTTAAGGGCTGTATTTAAATCAATGGGAAATATTTGGCGCTGTGACACAGCTGGTTTACCTCACAATGGCTCTTCTTAGTAATTCAGGCTTAGTGGGCCTTATGTATGAAAGCAGAGTGATGGAGTTCTGCACTATCTGGGATAAATACACATTCCCCAAATTCCAATAGATTTAAATGAGGCTTTTAACCCCTTGAATGCCAGAAAGGTATCTAATGCATTGGTAAGGATTGTGATTAAGACTCCAGAATTCAAGTTATTAAAAGCCCCATTTACTTCACTGGAAATGTTTTGTCCCCTACTGTTTAGTTAGTTTGCTCCATATTTGCACCTCTTCCTACAGGAGTTGTCATGTCCTTTTCATTCTTGTAAAGGAAACGCGGTAGCAGCAGCTAGCTCTTGTGTGGTAATTGGGTGCCTCACAATATGCTTACTAAAGTTTGGAAGGCAAAGCTCATCTATTCTTATTAATAACAATCTCATAGGAATCTAGCATTCAGTTCAGTAAGCAATTCATTTAAAAGCAAAACCTGAAATCAAAATGCATGTGCTTGCTGTTGTAATAGCAGTGATCCCCCATGACTTGTTAATTACTAGAACATCTTCAGACCTGTTTTGACAGATATATGGGGAGATGGTTTCGGTGTTAGTGTGACAGCAGTCAATCACTGTTCATGTTCTACATGATATGGACTCCCCTGGGGGCAAGACACATGTATCTGATCTTCTCTAGATGAAAGCTCATCACAATTAATATACAGTATTTGTTTAATAGTACTTCATTGGTATTCACTGGAATTAATATTAGCTGTTTCCCATCAGATCTAGGCATTGTGTATTGCAGTTTTATTTCCACCTAATCTGGTATAGGGTTTTCACTACCTGTCTTAGAACCCCAGTGACCACCCCTTCTCCATCTGCTGTGCAGTGCAATGCACCCCTTTTGTCCAAAATAAGATGACCGGACCTCACCTTTAACAGGAGACACATAGGAACCTATGGGTTAACCCATGCCTGAAGAAGGGACCTTAGTGTCCTGAAAGCTTGCACTTGTTATGTCCTCAGTTAGCCATTAAAAGGTATCACCTTTATACCACTCTTGTGAGTTTTTTGCTACACTGAATCCTATCTGTTAGAAATGGAATACCACCATCAGGTGGATTACCATGACTGACAGTGCCCTTAGATGTGGCTAGCTCAGTGACCAGGTGCTTTTTGTGGACCTTAAGCCCTGGGGGAAAAATCTTGGCTACAAGTTCTTTCCTAAGGAGTAGCCCACCGAGGCTTCTTCTTTAACCCGTTCGCGACACAGGACGTACATGTACGTCCTGTGTGGCTGTCACTTAGTGACGAGGACGTACATGTACGTCCCGGAAATCCGGCTCCCCGCGCGGCTGCACGCCGTTCGGGGACTCCGGATTCTTTTAGAAAAAAAAAAAAAAATGTTAGACAGGCGTTAAGTGACGGCCGCGTCTGCACGCGGCCGTCACTAAGGGGTTAAACATGGTAGTCTGAAGACAGAAAATCTGAAGGAAAGGTGAGCAATCCTATGAGTGCTGCTGGTCCACATGTCCCACAGTGCCCCTACACACAGGAGTTTTCATTTGGAGTTCCTATTGCACACTCCTGCACTCAATGGGTCTATCTGTATGTCTGTTGGGTGTTTGGAGCAGGTTTATGTGGTAATTAACCCTTTAGCTGCTGGTTTTGCTTTTTTTGGGGGGGGGGAGGTTTCTAACACTTTTCCTATTGGTTTCATTTTTGTAAAATTTGAGTTTCAGGCTTGCTTTACCGCATAGGCGCCATTGCTCCATTCACTCCTATGGGACTGTACAGTTTGGGACATATCTCTGCAACCGTTTAACCTAGCGACTTGTCTGACCTTGCTCTATCATCCGCTTCATGTTTCTAGTGTGTTGGGGGGCTCAGGGGGCTTCGGGCACTGTTTGGGGTACTTTTCTGGGAAAACTATATTTCCCATGAGCGATTGCTTTGCGCGCTCATTTCTGATTGGCTCCCACCGCGGCAGCCATTTTGTGCTATTTCCAGAACGAGTATCCTACGCAGGGCTTGGACTCTCCTTCTCTCCTCTGCTGATTAACCCTTCACCTACCAGATAAGTCTATTTTACCGATTTCTAGGGTGAAACTTTAATCCTGCACACTGTACTTGGGTGATTTCTTATACAGTAAGGTTATTTGACACTGTGAGAATGTCTATACCGCTGGAGCTTCGGACCAGACCTAAGACTAAGGATGCTGGGGTCTCTGTATTCCCCATTGTGCATTGCTCTTCCTGTCATTCAGTGTTACCTAGAGAATTCTCAAGTCACTTATGCCCAGCATGTTCTGATGTCCCTGAGAGTCTCCCATGGACCTCCAGCCATGCATTAGAGCCAGTTTGGGTGAAAGAGTTCAAGGCTGCTCCTAGGGACCTTAGGTCCACATTGCAACTCTTTCCATCCCAGTTACAGGGGGTCTTTCATTCTTTGCAGACCCCCTCCTCGGTCAAGTCTTCCCTGCCAAAACCTCAGGGAGTACCTGACATGTCAGATTCCTCTGAGGAGGAACTGCTGGTGGGTTCAGATGTTGAGGAATGTTCTGCGGTGGGCTCCTTTCAGTTTTTTTGGGGACCCTTTTGAGGCTGATCCTGAGCCCTCGGCTGAGTGCCTGATCAGGGTTGTTTTAAATACCTTAAACATTCCCTTGGTGCAGTAGGTTCCTTCTGACCCTTCTGATGTATTTCAGAAGCCAAAAAAGCCCTTTACTTGCTTTCCACCTAACCCCACTCTTGAGTCCGAAGAGTGGAAGTCTCCGGACAGGAAACCTTCTGTCTCCAAGGAATTTGACAAACTTTATCCCTTTTCTGAGGCCGCCCTTGCACAGTGGGCTCATCCTCCCAAGGTGGATGCTCCTGTCTCCAGGCTATCCAAGTCTACTGCCCTGCCAGTATCTGATGCGTCTACTCTAAAGGACTGGACTGACAAGAGACTTGAGGTCTCCCTCAAGTCCATCTTTGCCACTGCTGACTCTGCCATGCTTCCAGCATTCGCTGCAGCATGGGAAAACCGGGCCATTGCGGTCTGGACTGAAAAGCTCACACTGGCTGTCCGTCAAGGTGCTCCTACTTCGGATATGTTGCACCTTCTTGCCAACATTTCTGAGGCACAGCCCTATGTTTCTGCTGCCTTATTTGATGCCATCCGTTTGGTGGCTAGGGTTCCACCATGTCTGTGGTTGCCAGACGGACTCTTTGGCTCAAGATCTGGTCTGCTGACACTGTTTCCAAGAAAGCATTGCTCTCCTTGCCTTTTCAAGGCATTTCTTTGTTTGGGCCAGATCTTAAGGATCTATCAATGAGGCCACAGGGGGTAAAAGTACACTTCTACCCTTGGTTCCTAGGAAGAAAACACCACTTAAGCATAACTGTATTTTCATTCCTTTTAGAATGAGACATGTCTGGCGAACCAGATGGTTCCCTCATCTCCACGTACCTCCTTCAAGCCCAAACAGCAGTGGAAGCCCAAGGTCTCCTCCAAGCCCAAGGCTTCCAAGTCTTCTTCGGCATGACTCACCAAACCCGAGTCCACACTCTGCTGTGGGTTGTCATCTACGACACTATCACAGCATTTGGGAGGATTCTGTGATGGACCCATGGGTTTTACAGGTGGTGAGGGAAGGGTACAGGATCCCTTTCATATCTCTTCCTCCCTTTCGCTTCTTTCCTTCTCATACGCCTCAGGGCTCCGAGAAACTCAGTTTTTTCGACTGAGCTGTTCAGGCTTTTCTGGACAAGGACGTTCTAGAGCCGGTTCCAGTTCAAGACAGAGGTATGGGTTTTTACTCAAACCTCTTTGTAGTCTCCAAGAAGGACGGCGGCTGTTGTCCCATTTTGGATTTAAAGGATCTCAATTCCTTTGTGATTCGGACTCATTATCACCAGGAGTCTCTACGCACGATGATTGCTGCCATGTCCACGGGGGAATTCCTTGCATCTCTGGATCTTCAGGATGTGTATTTACACATTGCCATTCATCCAGAGAGCCGGCAGTACCTACGGTTTGCCTGCGACCGGGGACATTTTCAGTTTTCAGCTCTCCCATTTGGTCTGACGACAGCTCCTCAAGTCTTCAACCATGTCCTGGTAGCCTTAGTGTCCGTCCTCCACCAGAATGACATCAGAGTTACTCCATACATGGACTTGCTTCTGAAAGCCCCTTCTGCTGAACTTCTTCATTAGCAGGTTCAGCAAAGCATTCATGCTCTCACCAATCACGGGTGGATCATCAATTTGGACAAGTCAGATCTTGTCCCATCCCAGGGTCTGGTCTTCCTGTTCCTTCTCTTTGACACTCAGAAGAGCATGGTGTTTCTCAAGGACGAGGTAGCTCCCCAGATTGCCCACAGGGTTTCTGCGGTTCTGGCTCAAGATCCAGTTCCAGCCAAGAAGCTGTTCTCTCTAGTGGGGAAATTCATCTCCACCATAGAAGCGGTCCCGTTTGCCATGGAGCACACCAGAGAGCTCCAGAGGTTTGTGATCCAGGTGTGCAGGGGTCAGCCGGACCTTCTGAAGATGTTAGTATCCCTCGCTCTTCATGTGGAACTGAGTTTGTCGTGGTGGCTCGACCTCTCCAATCTGCTGAAAGGCAAGTCCTTCCTGGTATCCTTCTGGACCATGGTGACGACGGATGCCAGCCTCTCCGGCTGGGGAGCGTTCCTGTGTCACCTGAGTGCTCAGGGTCTGTGGTCTCTGGAGGAATCTCTCCTTCCTATCAACATATTGGAGCTTTGAGAGATATTTCATGCCCTTCGTCATTGGACATCTCAGCTGGAAGACTGTCCGGTCCGAGTGGAGTCCAACAACGCCACTGCCGTAGCTTACATCAACAAGCAGGGTGGAACAAGAAGTCTCACCGCTTGGTTAGAGGTCAAGGCTATTTTGTCTTGGGCAGAAGAACACGTTCCTGCCATATCCGCAGTGCACATTCCTGGCATAGACAACATCATGGCGGACTTCCTCAGTTGACACACAGTGGAGAGTGGGAGCTGCACCCAGAGGTGTTCATCCTCATTATTCAGAAATGGGGACTTTCTTACATCAACCTGATGGCGACAAGACACAACAGGAAAGTTCCGAGGGCCTACATTTTTCCTCCCCTCCCAATGTTGCACAGGGTGTTACGGTAATTAAGACTGGAGCGTTGTCCAGTCATTCTGATTGCTCCATACTGGCCTCAACAGGCTTGGTTTCTGGAGCTTCTGGATCTGTCAGTGGTGGAGCCATTCCGGCTTCCTTGCCGTCCGGATCATCTTCTACAGGGTTACCTGTGGAAGGAGGATGTTCACTGGCTAGCTTTGACGGCTTGGAAATTGAATCCTCAATATTGAAGAAGAGAGGTTTTTCATCTGGGGTGGTGGCTACTATGCTCAGTGCCCGCAAACCTGTTTCTTCCAAGATCTACCATCGTGTCTGGTCAGCACACCAAGATAGAAAAGTCGACAAGGACCTGTATCAGGCGGATCGCCTACCCAGAGTTACCAGTAAACTGTCTGGACTAAAAGAAAAGGATTTAACAGCTAAGACTAAAATCCTCTTATCCTAGCGTCCTCAATTCATTCATCATGCTGTTTGTTGCAAAATTGGTTATTGGAAGCATTTAGTTCACAGACTTTTTAGTTATCCACAAGACATACGGTATTAACTATTCGTTCACCAAATCATTCATCCATTCGGCAATCATTCCATTTCATGTGTCATTAATTGATTTTGAACGATATATCTCTTTATTCACGGACCATGTAGTCATTTACAAGAGACATTAACCATTCATTCATTCATATTCATTCATTTCATTTATCCATTTAATTTCATTTGCTTATTTACCCATTCTGGGAAATATATCCCATGTGGGAATACAAGGATTATAAACAGGTTGAATTATCAAGTATTTGATTATTGGAACCAAACAGGTTAATATTTCAGTTCATATATTTAATTAATTATTCATTCATTCATCTATTCATATGCATAGACTACAATTATGATAATTTCATCATTACAATCAAGCATTCTGACATTTTAACGTATGAATGCGGGACATTTTAAGATATGAATTTAGTACCACAATCTAGATTATTCACATAATATATGGTGCAAAAGGGACACCATGGTAAATGTATTTTTGCAGATGTACTTACCATTTTTAGCACCAATTAGTTTCTTTGGTACACTTCATACTTGTTATTTTATCCATTGATGTATTCATAGGTTCATGCTGTATGATGATATCCATAGAATTTTGTATTCATATGTTGGTGGTATGATCGTAGGCACATGTGCTTAACACTGCAAATACTTCCCTTGTGAGCTACTGTGATTCACCACTCGGACATAAGAGATACTATTACTGCAACCGCAGAGGTTTTATAATATGCTGTGTGTGTGCTGAATTATTAGTTTCAACAAATGTGTTTGTTTCAATTCCATTTTTTAGGTTGGTGTGTTTCCTATTATATAGCTGGGGGGACCCTGATGCCCCACCACAAGTCTAGCAGTTTGTTGAGGAGGCAGGGTTTTTTCTTTACGTGCTTTAAATTTATTTTCAATTTCACAGTTTGTGTACCTGAGTGTGGTTTTCTCTGTTAGAGTACACGTAACGTGTATGACTGGTTGTGTGTCTGAGTGTGTGGAAGTAAGTGTGTGTGAATGCCATACCTGGGAACCTTTAATTGTTGTCTCCCCTGAGGTGAGTCCTCTGCTACCGTAGGGGGTGTGAGAAATGACGCGAATTGTGTCAAAAAGGGATGGAGCTTGATGCGAGTTGGGGGGCAGGGCTTAAAGGTGTGACTCAGATGTAAAATAAAGCTGGGGGAAGGAGTTCCTCATGGGGGGAAAGAGTTTCAAGTTGAAACTCCCCACATCCGTAGAAATCAGCCTCTGCCCCGGAGACCCGATAAAGCAGTGTCAATACCAGAGTCTCCGGGGCAATTCCGGAGAGTTCCCAGGTATGGTGATTGCAAATTTATGTGCGGCTAGGTGTGTGAATGTGTGTATGTGTGTGAAGGTGTGTGTCTGAGTAATAGTTTTCTTTTGTAGACGCATGTGGCTAAGTGTGTGTGAGTATGTATGTATGTGCGTACATATATCTGTCTGATAGATCATGTCTATGGCTGAGTGGTTTTGTGACAGTAAATATGTCTTTGTGCATATATGTGTGTGAATGTATGTGTGACTGAGTGGGTGTGTTTAAGAGATTACGTGTCTGTGAGTATAATGATTTTCTTTCTGGGTGTATATGTATATGTTTGTGAAAATGTGTTTGTGTTTATATGTGTGTCTCTGTATGAATGTATGTGTGTTTGTCTAGGAGGGGTATTTTTGTGTGCCTGAGTATCGTAAGTGTAAAACAATATAATTCATCATAATACTGAACCAAGTATCCCATTCTTTACTGTCCAAAAAAGTTTATATTCTTGCACCATATTAAACCTATAAAGATATATAAAACTCAGTGAGATACTATTGTTTGAAATTCGATTTCTGAAAAATGAAACATTGTGAATAAAAAGCAAGTATTTGTGTCTGTGTGCAAGAGTGTGTGTACGTGTGTGCACATGAGTGCATTTAGAGTATGTGGGTCTGTCTGTGCATGTATGTATGTGTCTGGGTGTGTGAGTGTACTTATGAATGTGTTTCTGTGTCTGTGCAAGAATACGTATGATGGAGTTTTACTGGATTTTACATTTATATAAGGGGTACTTATGGACATTTTTACAACTGTAGCAGTACTTGTCATTGAGATGATTGAAAAACACTGCTTTACATCACCTTTACTATCTGTATAATATTCTTCATGTTCCTCTTAAACAGATTTGGGTGGAAAAAGCAGAAAATCAGACCCTTTTATCGGACACCCTCGACTTGTCAGAGCTTTTCCATCCAGACACCTTTCTCAATGCATTACGTCAGGAAACTGCAAGGTTAGTGTCATGTGCGCATTAATGTTTCCTCTCTTATTTCCAATCTTTACAGTCCCAAAATTAACCCTTTATGGACCAGAAGAGTGCACAGAGCTGTTGGAACAATGACCCCTCTCCCCCAGTACTTGAAGAGTTAGGATACCTTTCTTCAATCACATATTTACATTGCAAATTGAACTGTAAATGTAATACTTTGACAGTCTACAAAGTTATTCCCAGTTCTGGGTCTATTCATTTCACGTCTAATGTAATAAAGAGGACCTTAATAGTATGCTTCCAAGGACAAAAGCTCCCATTCAGTAGTACATACATATATGTGGATGGAGCTCATCCAAAGATTACAGTGGTCACTGTAAATGGAGCTTATGTTTCCTTTGTGGTGGGGAAGAGGCTTCATGGGTTATTAGTTATAAACAGAGCAGGGTTTCAGGAGTCCTGGAGATCCATTCAATCTCCCATGACTTACTCTGAGAACTTGTAGGGTCCCATAAGCTTCCTTCACAGGGAGCAGCCAGTGGACAGTATCTAGTATCATGACCATTGGAATACTAATGTTGTTTGTGTGATGTAGTAGAGACTGGCTCATTACTTCAGTGCTGCAATATTTTTATTGTTTTGATTCGAAAGAGAGAGTCTGTTTTATTAATCCCTTAAGGACCAAAGGAATTGCTAAAAGGTTAAAAGAATACTAATGCACAAACCACTGAAATAAAATTTGATCTCTTCTATTATTTTTTTTCATTGTTACTGCTTCTATTAACCCAGAATCATGGCATCCATGTATAAAAAAAATTCTTATTTCCACATTCTTATCATTTCAACTCATTACTAATTCCTTAGATTTGCATTCCAGGATCTGCATTTTCAGTCAGTAAACCTTAATTGTAGCCTACCTATGGCCCACAGAATAGTCACACCATTGGTAGTGTTTCTCAGGTCCCTGGGGGTTAAACTTAAACCACTACCTGGATGACCTATTGGTCAATGCTCCATCAGCCTAGAAATTACAGGATCAACTTCAAATGACAATGCACATTCTACAGCAAATGGGTGGATCATAAATACACACAAATCTCATTTCATACCCTCTCAGCGATTGGAATTCCTGGGCTTCATCTTCATCATATCCCTTCAGAGGATGGTTTTATCATTTGGCAAGTAAGCCAAGTCCTCAGCATATTGGAGCAGTCTTACCAATTTGTCAAAAATTGTGTGCAACTGATATGAATGATGTTTCCACCGTAGAAACGGTATCCCTTGCCTTGTTTCATCTGAGACCAGCTCCTCCAATTTGACTCTAGTAAAAGGTCTACAGTCAGCCTTCTTTGGGCATCTTTCTTCATTTTCTATTAAACCTCTTTCGTGCATGATGGTTTTTCTTACAACTATTTCCTTAGCTAGATGAGCTTCAGAGTCTTACAAATTCCCATACACTGTCTTTCATCAGGATAAAGTAGTTTTACGAACTGTTTCTGACTGTCAACCAAAAATTGTCCCTGCCTTTCATATGAATCAAGAGTTGGTACTCCCCCTCTTTGTGTCCTAATCCACAGAACTAGAAGGAGTCTTGCCTTGACACATTAGATGTAGTTCGGTGTCTCAGATACTATTTGAAAGCTTCTGAATAAGCCACTGAGATATTTAGGCAAGTAGTACCATATTTGTTATCCCTGGCATAGGAAAAAGCAGACCTTCCTCCAAAACCACAGTTACTACATGGATTAAATGGACTATTAAACAAGCTACTCTTCTTAAATCACATCCAGATCCATTTTGAATCACTGCCCATTCTACATGTTCCCTTAGTGCTTCATGGGCTTTGAAACATCAAGCCTCTACAGATCAACCCTGCAAAGTAGCTGTCTGATTATACATTTCTGAAATTCTAAAGGTGAACCTTTTCACATCTCAAGATGCCTGATTTGTTTGCAGAGTGTTACAAGCTGCAGTTCTTCAAGTTATTTTTTCCCTCAGTGTATTTTTAGGAGAACTTTGGGGTATCTCTATTGGACCCTGTATCCCTCAGTGGATAAAAAGTCAATTTTTACTTATCTATAAATTATTTTCTCTTGAGGGATATAGGGCATCCCATCCTGAGAGAAATTTGCATTTCTGTCTTGGAGCAGGGTGCCCTGCATTTTTGTCTTTCTGTCCTTACCTTTCTCTGCTTCTGCTTTATGAAAATAAATGTAGCTGGCTATATGGAGTAGAATGTGGGAGGAGTTTCATCACTGAGTGCCCTGCCTCCAGAAAAAGGTCTCAATACCTCATTGGTCCCTATATCCCTCAACTGGACTAGGAGAAAAGGATTTATTGGCAAATAAACCCAATTTTTCATTAAAAAGAGAGCACTTTAGTTCCCTCCCTTAGTAAATTAAACAAAGAATAATAATATGGGGTACGTTCATTCCATGGACTTGGACAGTGCTGGACCCTGACATCCAGATGAAGATGCAGAATTGGAGGGATATTGTTATTCCCTCCATTTGCTTTACAGGGGTGATTAAACTTGGGTGGTAGAGATGTAGGGAGGATGTATGATATCATGGGAGATCAAACAGAGGATCAGACTGGCTATTTCCCTACTATAACCCCACCCCGGATTCCCAGCCTAATTAAGTCCAAGGGAAGGAGCTGATGTCTGGCCACTTCCCTTGGTCTCCTTGAGCATCAATTTGGAATCCTTGGCCAGAAAGTTAATGCAGGACTGACCATCAGAAAATATATGCAGATACAAGAATAGTCACTTGCTAATTTTGTTCTGATGGGATGGAATCTTGGCCATTTTTGTTACTGAGAGGCATCTCTCATTGTTTTTGTTCAAAAATAACTTTAATTGTAGTACCCCAAACATTTATCTTGCTTTGTCCCTGAAATGACCAACAAACAGGTTAACTTAAAATATATAGCTTTCTTCCATTAAAAAACAAATGTTATGAGACCCCCTGGCAGTGACTGACTTGCTCAGTGACCAAGTTGCTTAGTAACCCCAGTATCTTTTCTTTAAAACATTCTTCAGCCCCACAGAATGATTTTGGCTGCTATTCCCTTTTCTACATGCAGGATGTAAACGGAGTGCATCTACAGCTGTATCTGTAAGGTACCAGTAGAGCTCTCTCTGTGTGTTGCTCTGATCTTTTGCTGATCTTTGGTTCCTGTGTTAAAAAAAAAAGAGAAGAAGCAGTACACTATAGGTGATACATCAAAATTACTGTTGGTTTAAATGAGAACTTAACTACTACACTTGAATGCAATGTTCTGGATATCCTTCTAGCATTTAGTGTATTAAACACCCCATTTGAATAAGTGGGAATAATGGACATTTGTTCCATGCGGTGCAGTTGGTTTTCTCCACTATTTTTACTCTTATCTTTTTAAAGCAGAATCTTGTTCAGTCTAAAACGCTGGCACAAATAGCGTGAAACACATAAATACACACAAACACTCATACACACTACACTACACACACACACACTCATACATGTATACACATTGCAATACAAACACACTACACTACACACACATACTCATACATGCATACATGCTCACTACAAACTCACCATAAACGTGCATATAAGCACATTCAAATATATATATTTATTTATACAAACACAAAAGCATACTCACAAATATACCACATATATACACCCATGTATACATACACACAAACACATGCTTACTTAAATTTAAACAAATACAGATACACTCACATTTACCCACATACACAAATGTGAACACTAACATTTACATTCACGCATGCACACATATATACATATGTGCACTCACATGTACACATATGCATTTACAATGTCACTCATATATACACATACACACATGCGCACTCATATCTATACACATTCTCAAACACATACATTTACGCACATATATACATGCACACACATTTACACACATTTATGCACACACACACTCATATTTACACACATATTAACACAAAAAGAAGAAGACACTTCTTGTGCAATATCTACTAATTCACAGGACCACCCCACCATCACCATTAGACATATTGTCACTGGAAGTATATGCTGGAAATGCACACATACATACACACACACACCAGCATCAAAAGCTCGGGGAATGATAGCTGCTCCCTTAAACAGCCTGTATAAAATCCAGATCAAATCTGCTCTCCCCACAAACCCCGCTCATGGAGCCAGATACATAAATAGAGAAAGGAGAATAAAAACAGGGGGCCCTAACAGTGTCTTATCACTCAGGATACAAATGTATAAAATAAAATAATTATACATATTCATAAGTGGCTGTGTAGTAGACCTACATTTACACACAGCTGATTGGGTATACAGAGTATTTCCTACCGTCTCTGTTCGTGTTATATGGATTCAGTCTCTCTCATCCTTTGATCCACAGGAAAGACCTCTCCGAACACAGCAAGCTGTAACTTCAGTCCAAGATTCTTTATTTTTAAAAATACTTAAAATAGTTCAGTACCAGTCTGTACTGTGCTATGCATTTTACAGCTATACCCTGCTTCTTCAAAGCTGGTGGTAACAATGTAAAAGATCCCTGAGGAAGTATCACCCCAGATAAGAAACACGTAGCATCACTGTCCCTCTGTATCCTATTTAATCTATACTTTTGACAACGGTGAAAGCAAAGATGTCAAAGGAAGGGATGTGCACATGCAGTATTTGTGTTGCATACATTGAAGGACTCTGCCCACTGCTGGAGCAGGAATTCCATTCATAGGACCCAAGCCGGAAGACTCAGATTAAAGATGGGAGAAAAGCTGACAGGTGAATAGATCTACCACACAACACCTGCCCGCTGATTTTAGATATTACATCCCAAGTATCATTTGTTTCTAAACCAATTACTGTGTTGGAGTCTTCGGTGGAATTTACACATTTACAACGGTGAACTACAGTAATTTTATATATATTTTTAAAGTGAATTCACTAATTTGGTGTAGCACTATACTAACTTTTTTTTGATACAGAAGGGACAATCTTGATATCCATTCTATTGTTTTATTTCATTTGTATTGTATATGTTATATTAAACATCTTTTATATTGCTGTATACAGGTGTACTAGCACTCTCCTTATACTGTTATTTTGTATTTAAAAAAAATATATATGTATATAAATATATCGTTGTCGTCTTCAGCCGCTGTCGATCCACTGCAGGATGAAGCCTTCCTCAGCAAGCTTCCAACAATTTTGGTCCTGTGCCTTTTGTTGCCACTGTGTACTAACAAATTGCCACTGTGTACTAACAAATTTGATAATTTAATCTATCCATCTTGTCTTTAGTCTTTTTTTTTTGGTAGTCTAGTATCCAGTGGAATCCATTCCAAAATTTGTTTGGTCCATCTACCATCAGGTCTACTTGCTGTGTGGCCTGCCCATTTCCATTTCAGGCGCCTTAAAGGGATAGTAATGTTTCACAAAAAAAGCAGCTCCAATGAATCTTCATAGTATTTGGGCCACGGAGAGTGTTGTTTCAACAATGTTAGAGTTGTAGTTCAAGAGTAATTGATTGATAAAGTATCCCCACTCACCCCCTTTTATCTAGTGTAAGCTGCCTCCCCTCAGATGTGGAATCTGGCCCTGGGACTAGACAGCTCACAGCAAGATACATTCTTCTTTCTGTGGGCATAAGGAAAACCCTGCCCTCCTTTACAGGTTTTCAGGTTTTTTCTTATTCTCACTGAAGATTGTCCCACTCTGCAATCCATCTGGACAGTATTGCTGCTCTGAGGGGAGCAGTGTTACATCAGTAAAAGGGGCGGGACGGGGGATACTTTATCATTCAATTACTACTGAACTCAGACAGTATTGAAATAACACTCTCCATGGCCCGAATACTAAGATTCGTTGAAGCTGCTTTTATTGTGAAACATTGCTATCCCTTTAATTTTTTTGTCCCAATTTAGTTTGCGGGAAATTTCTTCTAAACAAGCAGAAAATAATTTTGGGGAGATTGTGTCTCCTTGTTGGATGCCTTTTTCTATTTTGATCTGAATTTATTGTTGACCTGTATTGATGCAGTTGCAATTCCATATATATTGATGATTGGAGGATATTGATGTAAGCTCTGTCTCTACCTTGGTTGATCAGGGCATTGATTATTGCTTGCTTTTTCACCGAGTCAAAGGCCTTTTGATAGTCAAGTAATGTAAGGGGGAGTTGCTTTGTACCGCTCAGTACAGACAGGGATGGACAGCTCAGACGCACAGATGCCTCTTTGTAAAGATGTCTGCACTGTCATCTGGCGGGGTCTCCTAAAAACTCTGATTTCTAAATAATGCTGGACTTAATAAGGATTGTAAAAAGATTTATATGCTTACCAATACAGTAAAAATTAATTGGGGAGCATTTATATATATGTGATAGTTCCACTTTAAGTTTCGTGTCCATTGTTCTTGATAGTACCTTTGTGAAAACCTTGCAAACCATTGGCAATAGGCTTATTGGTCCGTAGTTTTTTAGATCCACCTCATCACCTTTTTTGTGCAGTAGGATGACTTCTGCATTTTTCCATGTTTCAGGCTCTTTGCCATTTAGTAGGCAGTTTGAAAATAATCTATCTAGGGATTTGAATAAGGGTTTAATAGTGACTTTGTCAGGTCCAGCTGTTTTGTCATTGTTCAGTGATTTTATTGCAGCTTCTACTTCTTCTACCAAAACGTCTGGCACAGGTTCAGCCCCTGACACTACATTCAGTTGTTGTACTTCATTCTTATAAAGATTTGAATAAAATTCTTCCATTCATTTTACCATTTGTTCTTGCATTTTTGGTGTTGTACCATCTTCAAGCTTTAATGCAAACACTTGGCTCCGATGTGTGGCCATCTTTTGTTTTGCTTTCTTTAACCCTTGATTTTCTTCCAGTGTCCTTCTGATGAGTTCAACACTGAATTTGTGCATTTCTTCTTTATGTTCATTTCTTGCACATTTCTACATTCTCTACTCTAATTTTACAGTTTTGCTTCATTTCTCTTTGCATTTTCCTCATGGCAACTGTTTCTTTTGATATTAGGGTTGGTTTTTCTTGTTTTAACCCTTTGAGTGCTAGACTGGTAAGGAACGCATTGCAAAGTAGGTGCAAGGGCATGAGCAGTGTCTAAGATAGTGTCAATAAGATTTTGATTGTAGGTTGGAATATCTGTGTCTGGAAGGTCGTGCAGCACACTGAAGTGATCTGAGCGCCATCTCAAAATTCATATGATTTTTCAATAACTGGCTAGTGTCTATATTCACGTTTGTTGACTTGATCATTTTCTTTATTTCTTCCAGTCAATTTTGATTTTTGCTCTCACTAGACGATGGTCACTTCCAATGTGAAAATGGTCATTTCCAACGTGAAAACGATTTTAGACTGAGCAGTCAGTGAATATTATCTGCAAGTATGAAGTCAATTTCACTTGTACTACCATTAGAGCTTTTCCATTTTCTCTGTCCTTTTTCCTGTACAATGAATCTGATCAGTTGATTGTCTCTATCATCTCTTTTTCCAGTACCATGTGGTTCGATCTTTTTTTTTTTTTCTCACCATTTTGGATTTTACCAATTCTTGCATTGAAATCTCCCATTATAAATTTATAGTTGTAATTGTCTTTTTTATAGAGGTGTAATAAATCATCATCTTTAACTTCATCACTGTGGCTACTTGTAGGTGCATAAACTTGAATTAATTGAACATAGAACTGTTCAGTTTGATCGCACAGGAAGTGATTCTTTCAGAAATACTTTTTGCTTTTACAAGTGAGTCTGTCAGTCTTTTGTTAATTAGAAATCTGATTCCTCCACATCGTCCATGATGGACTCCTTTAACCCCTTGAGTGTCAGAGGGGTACAGAATGCAAAGGATTATAGTATAGCCAGTGTCCATCTTCTAAGTTCTTATAAATGTGAAACCGTACTCAAAGATCAAATGGTAAGCGTTCCAATGTCTAAAGACCAAAGGCAGCCTTCTAGAACCCGGTAATTCTTAGCACTCCCTGCCAGTGAGCTGGACTTCCCGCTGCTGTAGGAAGGAGCATGCAAGCCTCCAGAGGAATGAGGGCCATTGTTTTTGTTGTGAAGCCATGCTGAGGGAATGGACCGTAACCTGCCGTTCTGGTCCAGTATGGGCTGTCAGGTTTTGGATCGATTTAACAAAAAACTAACAACAAAATGAAACTGGTTGATATAACTTTAAATATCATGTACTTACAGCTAGCATACGGATATTTATTGTATGTGTTACATTCCTAAAATATAATCATAAATGTGCTAAAAAGTATAATCTGTCCTGATCAGAGACCATTTATTTAATTTTGTTTGTGCTGTTTGTAATGATAGATAATAGCTAATGTCAGTTACTTTATTGAGATTAGTACCGGCTGCTTTTGTGTTCAGAGTAGATTGTATCTTCTCTCTCGCTCAGCCTATTTAGAGACAATCCTGGATAATAACCTCAAGATTCTATGCTACTTGGAGCCCTAAAAAGGCAGGAATGGCTGCTTCCTCATAACAAATTTAAAGCTAGATTTTAGGCCTCAGAAAGCAAATAGAGAGTTATTACAGATGCCAGCATGAAGTACAGTGTTTTAAATGTATATGTTACTTTTCCTTTAAGTGGGGCTTTTAACCCTCTGCATGCCAGAGAGGTACGCAATGCATTGCATACCCCTCTGGCACTCAAAGGATTAACTTATGGAGTGCTAGAAAGTTCTCCAATACATTGTGAAGCACTGTGCGGGAGACCTCGCTAGCATTCAAGGTGACAATAGCCCCCTTTAACCCTTTATGTGTGCCAGAGGCATATCCAACGTATTGCAAAGCAATGTGTGGGATACCTCTCCAGTATACAAAGGGTTAACCAAACAGAAATGTGTATTTGTCCCCTGTGGAGCAGTTGGTTTTCCCCAGAATTTCTCCTCATTCTCTTTCTGCATAAGGCCCAGAATGTTGGGGGTATTTGCATATTTGAGTTACAGACCTCAGTCATCAGTTAAATGGTGCTCATGTTAGTGAGAGTAAAATTAAGATAAAAACTGCAATAGCTGATACCAGGTAATTGCACAGAATTAAAGAAAAAGGAATCCAGCAGGTAAAATAAATTACATTCATTCTACTAGAATCACACAATAAAGCAATCGCTTTTCTTTAATCCAACTTTCAAGTCTAAATATGACCCTAGTCAAATCACCATTATGCAGCTAAAAGCTTGAAAGCGCTTTTCATTACTCCCCCACATTTTCCATTGTTCCAATTTATCTGTGTGCTTTATTTCTATTCTTCTAGAGCAATGAATTGTTCCATGGACAACCTCAGATTTGTAGCATCCTGGAAGGGCAGAATTCCAGATGCAAAGCTGCAAGTCAAGGTAATAAAATAGCGATAAACATCAAAACAAACATTTTCAGAGAAGGAAATGTTTCCGCCATTAATATGCTGACTGTGAAACTGAATTCTAGACATTCCGTTAACCCTCTGAGGGCCTGAAGGGAGTCCAATGGCCAGAAGGGTGTCCAGTGCAATAATCTGCAACACATTGAACACTCCTCTGGAAATCACAGGCCTAAGCAGACACGAACACCTCTTTAAGTGCCAGAGGGATGCACAACATAACCCCTCTGGCGCTCAAAGGGTTAAGGACCAGAGGGGTATGTGGCACATTTCTAAGCAATGCCTTGCACACCGCTCTGGTCTTGAAAGGGTTAATAATAATCCTCCCACTTACCTGAATCTGGGCAGAAAAGCCTTATGACTACTATGATTTAACCCTTTGAGTGTCTGAGGGGTATGCAAGGCAATGCGATGCAAACACCTCTTGCACTCAGAGGGTTAATTATGCTTGGACTCTGTTCCCAAAATGAACATTTCATTAGTACTGGATATCATTTCCATGGAAGTGCAGATGATTCTGCGTTGCTGGTCTCTTAAAGGGGAACTTTCACCTCAGAAAATGTTTTTACCACATGTTTAAGCAGTTAAGCAGTGTTATGTAAAAATGAAAAATAAGAAGCACGTGTCCTACTTTGTAAGATCTTTGATATGCAAGCCGTGCACTTCCACTTCCCAGCACTATTTCATTCTCCCACCTCCCTCCCAGCTGCCCCAGGGATAGCAATCACGCTTCCCTTCGGTGTGGTGTGAACGGCTCCTAACGTTACAGCAAGCTCCAGTAAGCATTATACTGAGGTTGCAACCTCAGTATAATGCTAATCGCATTATAGGAGCTGTTAGGAGCCGTTCACACCACACCGAAGGGAAGCGTGAACGCATACTGGGAGAAGTAAATAATTGGACGGAGATAACTCCCTAATCATCTGCCCTCCAGACTTCTTGACTGTGGTATTTTACACTACTATCCCTGCTTTTCTGATAGAGGACCATATTCTTCCTCTACAGCGAGGATCTGGGAGGAGATACACTAAGTTGTGATAAAGGCATAATGAGAAGTAATCTCCTATAGAGCTTATGCTCATAGCTGCCTCAAGTGAGATCTTAGTGCAAGTGCACCACAGAACCACAACAGAAAATTGCTGTTTAATTAATATATAAACATAAATTTGAGCCACCGTGTTGATTTAGCTGGAAAATCCCTATAACATATTTTTTTAAAAAAAGCTTTGTTTATTTTATCTATATGTGTGCATTTATTTATGTGTGTGTATATGTGTGCATGTATTGTGTGTATATGTGTGTTTGTGTGTATGTGTGTGTATGTATATATATATATATATATATATACACATATACATATATGTATGCATGTATTTCGTGTGTAAATGTTTATGTATATATTGTGTGTGTATGTGAGCATCTGCTTGTGTTTTTGTGTGTAATAGTACAAATATTACACTGTTCACAGAAATAAAAGATGAATGATCATAATATCTAAAAACAATTTACGGTGTGTTCCTGTCCACCCATTAGGGGAATAGTCCTCACTGCTTTGCTATCACATATTTGAACTAATTTAATTTCCCTTATTACCACTTAAACCAAACTAGAGCAAAACATTGTGTCATTGCATAAAGAATAAAAAAGCTTTCCTCATAAACAATCCTAGGATTTCTAAGAATCTGAATACAAGTCATTAGGTGCTGATTATTTCCACGTTCACATTACATTTATGACTCTCAAATGGCATTTGCAATTTAGTAATATTTTCCTTTCTAAAACCAATTGATTGTTGCAGTACTATTTTTTTTTTTTCAAACCATTGGGTACACAAAGGCAGGAACTTGTCTGCAAGAACACAAAGTGCCTGGAGCCTTGACGTCCACATGTTATACAGGAACTGTTTTCTGTTCAGGGATTTTCTCTACCCTGATTGAGATGGAGCCACCAAATAGCTTCCTGTGCACTGTTCAGAGACCCGCGGGGATTTCTCAGTAGAGCTCCAGGCCCATTAAACAAATGTTACCTCTTGTATCATGACAATGAAGTGGTGAAAACATAAGAGGACCATTTCTAGTATAATACACCAGGCCTGCGCTGAGGAGGAAAGGCGGAATTGTTGTCATTTCATCCATCCCCCCATGTATTAACCCTGAGTGTCAGAGCAGAGCTTTGCTACCCTCTCGCGCTCAAAGGTTTAACCCATAGAATGCTAGAGATGTTTCCAGCACATTATCATCTAAGAGTTAACCCTTTGAGCACCACAGGGGTATCCAGTGCATTGTTTTGCAATTCATTGGATACCCCCGCAGCACTTAAAGGGTTAAAGGGACAGCGAGGCAGTTGAGCAATTATGTGGCAAACCACGTTCATAACAGGGAACAAGTAAGAAATTCCCATTGATTTAAATGGTGCTTTTAACATCTTGAATGTTAGAGGTCTTTAGTACATTGCGTTGCCTTAAGTTAAAGATCTCTGTAGCAACCTGTGGGTTAATCCTCTGAGTGCCAGAGGGGTATAAGCAATCCGTTGCACCCCTCTGGCACGCAAAGGGTTAAATGTGTCATTTAACCAAAAAGAAATTTGGGGAGGTTTGATTTCTTCTCTATGGTATAGTTGGTTTGTGATAGAATTTCACCACAATTTTTAACCCTTTGAGTGCCAGGGGGTACGCAATGCATTGCAGGTATCCTTCTTATGTTTATTACCAGTAACCTGTTATTTTCCTGTTTCTTGGTTTGGTGTCTAGATACCATTTGACACCTGAGATTCATAATTGTTCCAGTTTGTCTCTGCTGGAACTGGTGTATAAAGGATTTTTCTCTACATCCCTGGCATCTTGGGGGATAGCTTTGGCATATCCCCATGGTTTCTGTGTTCCACATTGGACAATAGAGAAAGGTACCCTTTTGTGTACTTACTAATAAATACTTTTCTCCTAGTCAATGTGAAACATGGGACATTCCTCCTAGTAAAAAGAGTGGTTTGAGTTCCAGGACAGTCCTTTGGGTTCGCTGGTTCAGGTAACCCCTCCCCCTTTCTTCCTTAGTTCTGTTTTTGATCTTTGCTGTATGTTAAACCTTAGCATGCTTGGCAGAGCTAAAGTGGAGTAGGGAGGGAATCTCCACCTCCAGAGATCCTTTTAAGACAAGTACCCTGCCCTCCTGGCCAGAGGATACTTTACCCCGTGGTTCCTGTGTTCCACATGGATGAAGAGAAAAGGGTTTATCAGTAAGTACAGAAAAATCCCTTTTTTACAAACAAATGTGTATGGGTCATTATGTGCCGACATCTACCTCATTATTAAACCATGCCGAATATTGTAAATGTTATAAATTTGTTGCCAGCTGATTTACCGTATTCTTTCATTGTTTGAAAGTGGGTGTAGCATTACACAGAAGATCTTTGTGGCCCCATGTTTATTTAGATTTGTCATCATACCGACACACTGTATTGTGTTGAATGATATTATACCATTGAATACTTCTAACCTTGAATAGCTGCCTCGCTGAATAAAACAATTAAGAGTATAATTAAAGGAAGCTGATGCATGATGCAATAGCATAGTCAGTCTGGGTGTCTTGAACCCTTTGAGTGCCAGTGGGGTGTGCAAAGCAAAATGCATTGCAGATCCCACTGGCACTTAAATGGTTAACACAGCTAATATTTATGCTGCAGTATTAACCCCATTGCAATAGGTTGCTCATGCCCACTGGTCCTCAAGGGGTTAACGTGATGTGTGCAGATATCCTATGGGACCTGAAATTGCAGTCTAACTAACAAAAGCAATTCTGTTGGTAATATGTTTTGGTATCAAGCTTAATAGATGGTAGCAAATGATTAGTCTCACAGGCAGGAACAATTACAGGCAGATATTCCATTACTCTGCAATATCCAGCAGAGGAGTATAGGCACGGCCTGTAAGTGGGACCAGACTCCAGACAGGTGGCAGTAAACAGGATCTGTAGTATTGTTTGCTTTGATCATATGCCCCTATGACTTTTTTTTCTAAAATGTAAAAGGTTTGATTACATTTTAGAGATATACTGGCAAAATAAATAAGTCCCCAAAAAGTTTAAATGGAATTTTACAATAACAGCACTGTGATTGGATAGGATTTATTTCCCGGGCACATAGTGTTTTAATTTTGGTTAGTATAAAAGTCACCAATTAAAGTCTACTGCAAGGAACAATCAGATGGTGAGGGCTCTGTATTGTTCTGCATTGTCTCTACTCTGGAAATCAAACAGTTAATATGAAGTCCATAATGAAGGAATTACTTGCAAATTAGCAGCCAGACTTGTTATTCTGGGGGTAAGTTATATTGTAGCCATTAAAAAAATAAATTAATTGCCCCCAGCGCAATCTCTCAAACCTTTATGGTTTGAGAGATAATCGCTCACAAAGTTCCCCCCTCCCTCCCCTTTCCCTGAAGTCAGCGTTGTAGTTGACTGAAGGGGAATCTGGTCTTACGTGCATCAGGCAGCTCTGCAGCAGATCCGAGATCGAGCCGGGATCGTGTTAATAAAAAAAGAAATCCTTCACTGAAACGGTCTTCTATGTGTGCTTGCAAACCAAGCACCAAGTATTTCTATCCCTTTAACACTTTTACTGCCAGAGCTGTGTGCAGTGTATTGCTCTGCAATGCATTGCATTCCCCCTGTGGCTCTTAAATGGTTAATAATGTGTGAACCATACAGAGCCATTCTGGAACAATTCACCTGCTCCGTAGGGGGCAAATAAAAATTCATATGGAGTAGAATACAGTTTTAACCCTTTGAGTGCCAGAGGGGTACACAATGCATTGCTTTGCTCCAGAATGGCACCTCTTCTCATAATGAGTGAGGTCCTATGGGTACATACATGCAACCTTTTAACTAATTCATCACGTTGCCTGTTCAAAATGGCGACATGACAATATCGCACTGCGTGACAGCGCAAGATTGTCATGTCGCCTACTTAACACGGAGGATTCTTATTTACATGAAAAGTATTATCTGCAGCACACAGAGGTGCTCCAGCTAAAACATAGTAGTAGCTGGAGCACATCTGTGTGCTGCATACATAATACTTTTCCTTTGATCCTTGTGAATCACGTACAGGAACATCAGTCAACCTGAGAGTTTGGACCTTTGCAATATCATCATAGAAGTTTACCTCTGCTGTCTGTCTGGCTATTGGAGTGCCAACTATACCATCAGAGGAACTATTGCAGGTGATGCTATGATGTTACATTGTTATACTGCACAATTATCTAACAAAGCAAGTGGAGGCCACCATTCTGGAATATGTATTAAACTATATAGATATACTGTATTTGGGGTATATTTTTTTATGCACCTTATTGTCTTTTCAGTTGTTAGTTTTTCTTTTAGGATTCACACCTTTTATTCGTTAGGATTATAGCAGATTTTTGTTTGGGAGCACAGAGTACAGTTGTGTATTTACCACCCTGGTGCCAAAAGTATTATGTATGCAACACATGGGGGCGCTCCAGCTGCTACTACATTTTTATATTAAAAGTCAGAGATGCTCAACTAGGAACAAACCTGCAATACAGATTTGTAGGCTCTATAGGAATGGTGTTCTACCCAGGGTGCAATCTCTTTTAACCCACTGGTGCCTGTCACAGAGAGGAAATATCATAAAGCATATTATATTGGTCCTGCCATTACAGCAGTCCAACCACAAAATGCCAGGCAATTCCTCTCTGAACAAGAGAAGCAGCCAACCCCAGACGTACGTTTTGGCCTTGATGGGCTTCATCAGTGCGGTGTAGCTGATCTCTCTATGCACTGTGAACAAGGGGTCCAATGCTGGAGTCCCCCTATTACCCTTGGGGTTACTAAATTTTAGTTGGAGCGCCTTCGTGTGCTGCAGATAATACTTTTCCTGTATATAAGAATCCTCTGTGTATGTGACCATTAAGTAGGCGATATGACAATCTCTCGCTGTCATGCAGTGCGAGATTGTTATGTTGCCATTTTGAGCATGGTGACCTGATGAATTAGTTAAAAGACTGCACGCTCTTTCGTGTGCAACATTTCAAAAGTGAACCAAATAAAACTACCTACTAATTTAAAGTGATAGTAGTGTTTCACAAAAACAGCAGCTCCATTAATCTTCATAGTATTTGGGCCATGGAGAGTGTTATTTCAATACTGTCAGAGTTGTAGTTCAAGAGTAATTGAATGATAAAGTATCCCCCTCTCACCCCTTTCAACTAGTGTGAGCCACCTCTCCTTAGATGTGGGGCCTGGTCTCTTGACTGGACAGCCCACAGCAAGGGACAGTCTTCTTACTGTGAGTATAAGGAAATCCCTGCCTCCCTTGACAGGTTTTTCAGGTTTCACCTTATGCTCACTGAAGATTATCTCTGCGATCCATCCAGACAGTCTTGCTGCTCTGAGGTGAGCAGTGTTACATCAGTAAAAGTGGCGGGAGGGGGATACTTTATCATTCAATTACTCTTGAACAACAACTCTGACAGTATTGAAATAACACTCTCCATGGCCCAAATACTATGAAGATTAATTGGAGCTGGTTTTATTGTGAAACATTACTATCCCTTTAAATGTGACTTTTAACTCCTTGGATGCAAGAATACGGGCCTTATTCATCAAGCTAAAGAGATGCAATACGGAAGCAAACAGCTGCACCATAGGATCAGATGAAAATTCTTATAAATTGGTATGAGTCTTTTAACCCCTTGATAGCTAGAGATGTCGCTAACATATTACATAGCAGTACATTGAAGACATCTCTAGTGTTAAAATATCCAGTTAAATCAATGGGAATTATTCAAATTTCTTCTCGAGAATTGTACCTCTTTAGCTTGATACAAAAGAAAGGCATAAAATGTTTGAGTTTTGTTTTTAAGAGCTTAGTTAACCCTTGCAATGTGTTGCATACCCCTCTGGCACTCAAAGGGTTAAAGGAAAAACCAAGACAAAGCAATGAGTGTTTTTTCTCACTACCAGTCCATTAAACAAATATACTATATAATAATTTGCTACAAAGTTTGTAACGACACAGTCATGCTCAGTAGAGACTGCCCATGACGAGGCTGATACAGAGCGGGGTTCTCCTAATACACATCCAGCTCTGTATTGGCCGTGGCTCGGGCAGTCTCTACTGAGCATGACTGCACCGCGACCGGCTGGCACTGTATCAGCCGCGGCATGGACAGTCTCTACTGTGCATGACTGCCCCATGACCGGCTGGCAGTGCCATTGTGGCCCGTGTAACGGGCTCTTCAACTAGTAAGTAATATTTAAAAAGAAAAATAAAGTGGTTCGCCTCTTTAATAAGTGCAGCATCGAAGGACTCCTAAAATCCTCTCTCTATTGATTCCGTAATTGATTTGCTGTTCTCTTTAATTGAATGTTTAGTATTCTTCACATTCACCAATTAATGACATTTTGTTTCGGAGTGTTTTTCAGTGGAAGTCCCTGATATTCTTTAAAAACAGAAACTATTTTAAAGACTTACTGCAAATCGTGGCATTAACCATTTTAGTGTCAGCGGAGCTCAGCATGTTATTAATCCCTATGTGACTCGTTGGATGCCTTGTGGAATTTAGCAGACATCATGGACTGGTGTATGTACTAGGCCATAGAATGACTGCTTTGTTCTCTCTAGCAGACTCACAAGACAATAGTAGAGGTCTAACCCTTTAATGACCCATGACATTCCAGGACCATCACGGCGGTTCTGCACTAGGACCATTGATGGTACAGACACTTCATGGAATTCAAGGATCCCCGCGCGGTTGCACTCCATTTGGGATCCCCTGAATCCAATTTGTGGAAAAAAAATATGCCCCATGGTCCTTAACTGCTGTTAAGGGGTTAAAGAGAGTAATATTTCTGAAACAGTTTTTTAACCCCTTAATGACCCTTGACGGTCATAGTACGTTAAGGGTCGATCCGACTGAACGACCCATGACATACTATGACCGTCATGGAATTCTGGGCTCCCCCCGCGGCTGCACGCCGTTCGGGGAGTACAGAAGCGGAGTAACAAAAAAAAAATGCTCAGTGATCCTTAACTGACCGTGCCGATCGGCCGGTCATTATGGGGTTAATCCTTTGCAATGCGTTGGATTGCCCCTCTGGCACACAGAGGATTAAATGCTATTATAGCCAAAGAATAAGTGGCTCTTAACCCTTCAAGTGCTAGAAGAGAATCCAACACATTGCAAAGCAATGAGATGGATATACCACCGGCACTCAAATGGTTAAACTGTTTATCAGAAGGACTTACCTAAGTAGGTGTCCCTCAAACAGCAGCCGATTATCTCTGTTTACTGTTTATATTTGCATGTGATGTTTGTCTACTGCTGGCTGTTTCATGTGTCCGCTTGATAAAGAGGTGTCCCTTAACCCATAGCGTGCCAGAGATTTATCCAATGCAATGCGTTGAATGTCTCTTTGGTGCTCAGAGTTTTAACCCACTGAGTGCCAGAGGGGTATGCAATGCAACATCTGGCACTCAAAGGGTTAAAAGTCGTTCAGGACTAGTAAAACTAGTATTGTTTGTTGCATGAAGCTGTGATATAGATGTAGGCTTGAAAAGAGATTACTGTTCACACAGGAACCTGAAGATGTAATGCAAGATAGACAGCAAGATTTACCTGATTGATGTGTAAAATACACCTGCCTGGGTACATCAGTATGTTACATAAACTAAGAGCCACTCATTATTTCTAGGGTACTGTCCCCCATAACGCTTTGAATGCTAGATGGGTGCTCTTCGCAATGCGTTGCACTCCTCTCTGGCACTCAAAGGCTTAATCCATTCTGCAGAATGATACAGAGTGATTATGCCAGTTACTCTTTAGTCCTGAGTAGTTAAAAGATATAGACATTTTGAAATTGTCCCCCTCCCACCCGTTAGTGACATCAGCCCCTTGTGCAGTGAAGGGGTTGACCTACTCGACAGGCTGCCAGGAACTCCTTAGTGCTGGATACCCATCGATTGCTGATGTACACTAAGAGTTTTCTACCATGTGAGCTCTTTTCATTTGTACGGAGTAAAACTGTTAGGACAAGAGGCTGTAGTCTAAACTAGAGGGACACAGGTTGAGCTGTAATGTAAGAACGTTTTACTTCACTGAGAGGGTAGTAGATAAGTGAAATAGCCTACCAGCAGCAGTGGCAGAGGTTAATACAGAGAGGGAAAGTAAGTATTCATGGGATAGGCATAAGACTGTCCTGAACATAAGACAAGACCAAGGACCAAATAAGGTTTATAGTAGGAAAATGGGCAGAGTAGGGGCTGGATTCTATAGCAGGTGCTAATTTTATCTCTGCTTTTATCTCCAGTTTTCCCCATAGACTTCAATAGGAAAATGTTTGATAAAACGGGTGTTAACATTTAACACCTGTAATAGAATCTAACCCCTGATAGGCCAAATGGTTCTTATATACTACATATTCTACATTTCTATGGTGGATATTAAAAAAAAAAAAGTGTTCGTATTCGTTGTTGCAAATGGATTCTAAAAATGTCCTTATACTATATTGGGAGTGTTGGTATTTATAAGTATTTTTAGGAACTTTTATAAATGTGGTGGAAACGCCAGAAATACAAATAGGTTAAAATTTTGGTGAAAATTCTTTCTCTAAACTGTCACAATTACCGAAATATTTTTATAAATTCACTGCACCACTTTTACAAAATTCCGAATGCTCTCTTACGGTGGAGTTATTATTTTTTATAAATACCAAATGCATTTTTAACTCCATTTTTATGCTGGAATTCAGTTAACACTTATATAAATCTCCCCCTATGTTTCTAAGTAAGATTCATGAACTCTGCCTGTTTCCCTTTGAAAACAAAAAACTACCAGCAACTCTCATGTCAGCCTCCATGGACATGATATCCAGAACTGTTATCTCCTGAACAAAGGCACAAAATTCAGGTGGTGTGTCTTCTCCTTTAAATAAATGGTCATTTTTATTTGTGCTTTTTAGATGCAGGAGTTTGCCTCAGAATTATTCCACATTTAATTTGTACATGCATCATTCTCTATAATTTCCTTAACCCTTTGAGTGCCAGAGGGCCATGCTGCTTTGCATACCTCTCTGACACTTAAAGGGTTAATTAGATTTTGAATGATTAGATCACTTAGCATAATATTCACATACTTGAAGGGGATAATGCTGGATGAGACGTTCGGCAATTAGCAGCTTCTTAATTTGTTCAGCTGGAGTTGATAAACCATTTTCTTGAAAACCAATGTCCCCTTTCCAGACATTTCCAAGAAAACCATCATGTACATCCTTCTGTTTACCTAGCTGGGGGTTTTGTGTTTATTATGTCTGCAGGCTGACCAATGCTGAATATTTGACTGTGGATTGTTGCAACGCTACTTCCTTTAATACAATGCCACCTGCAGTGTAGGGACATTTGGAGGTGCCCTTTATTGCATAAGCAAATTCCAATTAACAATGAGGAATACTTAAAGTGTTTGTTTTGAAGTCACATTTCCTCTTCTCACACATCACACAGCATTCCTTGGCTTCCTGTTATTTTCATGTGCGCCTCAGGCACATAGCTCTGCCAGTCCGCTGGTCACGTAATTATCCCAGACAAGTAGGACAGTAGCTAAGTATCTTATATGTTTCCATTGATAGATCAGCGGATTACAGCTGGAAGGTTGCAGTTTCGATGGCAACCGTCTTTCTGAGAACCAACATGACTGTCCAAGTGTGTCAGTGGTGCCCTCCTGTTACATGGCCTGGATTCCACAGGTACTAAAGAATTGTATGCCCCAAAAGGTTATTGTTTGGCGCTATCCAGCCCTAAATATGTTAACTCTTGTTTGTGTCAAAAATGTGCATCAGCTGCTTAACCCCTTTGCTGCTAAATATCATAATACATTGCATACCCCTTGAGCAAGCAAGGTGAGTATACACTCATACACCTGACTGTATGCCTACAAAATCCCTGACTGTGCAAGTTACCTAGAAGAACGGATGCTGTTTTGAAGTCAAAGGCTGGTCACACCAAATATTCATTTGATTTTGATTTTTCTTCTGTTCACTCGCTATCATTTTTTTTATTGATAAAAATAAACTATTAACCCTTTGAGTGCCAGAGGGGTACGCATTCAAAGGGTTAACATGTCTGTTTTTGAAAGCATTCTTACTTTAAAGCATTTTTTCACACCTGCCTAAGACTTTTGCACAGTACTATATATATATTATATAATATGTTTTAAGACTGGGAGCAGCAGTTTAGCACAGGTCTGATAGTCATCTCCTAGAAAGTGACAATATAACACAAGTGCTGTGTCTGGGCCCTGTTCCATCCACACAGAAAGCATTGTAAAAACCTTCCCACAGCTGCCAGACTACTTAATAACACAATATCAATGTCTCTGCAGACAACAAAGGGCCGTATTCATCAACCTAAAGAGGTGCATTTATCAAGCTAACCAACTGCCCCATAGAGGGGAATTGAAAATCCCCATTAATTAAAATGGGGCTTTTAACCCCTTGAATGCTAGAGAGTGCAGTGGAGACCTGCCATTCAGTGTGTTAAAAGCCCCATTTAAATCAGTGGAAAATGTATATAACACCTCTTGTTTTACTGCAGAATTGCTCCTCTGTGCTTGATGAGTAAGGCCTAAAGCTTCAGAGTAGAGCAGGTGAAATCCACAAACTCAGCATTTCCATCTCAAAACGGCCATCAAATAAATTCAACAACTAATGTTCTAAAACTTCATCACAGTACAGTGTCCATAGCTTTATCATAGTTCTGTATCCATATCTCCATCATAGTCCTGTATCCATAACTCATTCATAGTCCTGTATCCGTAAGTCCATCATAGTCCTTTATCCATAACTCCACCATGGTCCTGTATCCATAACTCCATCATAGTCCTGTATCCATAACTTCATCATAGTCCTGTATCCGTAACTCCATCATGGTCCTGTATCCGTAACTCCATCATAGTCCTGTATCCATAACTTCATCATAGTCCTTTATCCGTAACTCCATCATGGTCCTGTATCCGTAACTCCATCATAGTACTGTGTCCATAACTCCATCAAAGTACTGTATCCATAATTCAGTCACAGTACTGTATCCATAACTCCATCGCAGTACTAGGAAAAGGGTTGAACTTGATGGACACAAGTCTTTTTCACTGTCGTCCAATACAGGTCACTGGTACTCTGGGAGGCGATCCGCCCCTTTAATAGGCAGGAACAATTATTCAAATGTGTGCAGGGGGTGGAGCCTCCCCTCCTACTTAAGCTGCCTTCAGGCCAGAGCCACTAGATTGATTTGTTCCTGTGTGCTGTGCACACCAGGTGGAGAACATCTATACATTCAACTTAGTATTTTATTATTTTTATTCAAATATGGAATGCCACCATTAGGAGGGTGACCATGGCTGTGAATTGCCCTCTCTAAAGTGGCTAGTGCAGCTTCCAGGGATTTTCTGTGGACCTTATGCCCTGAAGAGGGAACAGCTTGAGTCAAGCAGCTTGCCTGCTGGGGAATTAACCTCTGGTCTATTCCTACTTCATCATGGTCACCTGAAGACAGAAGTCCTGCAGAAAGGTGAGCCACCCCTTGAGTGCTGAAGGTCCACTTGTCCCCACAGTGTCCCTTTGATGGGCTTGTACTTGGGAGTTTGCATTGCACTCCAGCACTCATAGGGTGTTTTTATTTGCATTTCTTATATTTATGCAATTTCTGTGGTATTCTCTGGGTTTTGGAGCATTGGGTATTGTTTTTCTTATGTTTCTCATGTGTTTGATAACTGTTTGGGGCATTTTATGTTTCAGTTGAACTTTATTAAAATTTAGTGTTCCGCGCCTTTAAGCGCGCCTTTTCCCGCACAGACGCCATTGCTCCTTTACTCTCTATGAGATTACACAGTGTGGGGCATATCTCTGGAAGCGCTTGTCACAGCAACTTCAGAGATGGCTCATTTTGTTGCTCTGCTCCTGCTCTATCATCCGGTGTCTAATTTCAGGGTGTGGGGAGTTCAGGGGGGCTTCGGGCACTGTTTGGGGTACTTCTGAGAGAAAACTACATTTCCCATGAGCGCCGTTTCGCGCCCGTTTTCTGATTGGTTGACCTGACGGCAGCCATTTTGTGGTATTGTTTCTCAGCGAGTATACTATGCAGGGACCGAACCTTCTCTCCTCTTAGCAGATTAACCCTTCGCTGGCCAGATAAGTCCGTTTTTAGGCATTTCTGGGGTGAAAATTTAATCTTCCACACTTTTACTAGGTGATATTTGTTAAGTGGTGTATATTGACGCTGTGAGCATGTCTACTCCACTGGAGTCAGGGGCTAGACCCAAGACTAAGGAGGCTGGGGTGTCTGTTCCCCCCATTGCGCTTTGCTCCTCTTGTCACTCTGGGCTGCCTAGAGATTGTTCTGGTAGTTTATGCCCTAAATGCACTGATTGTCATGATAGCAACCCTGGGCTTCCCAGCCATGCTATTGAGCCAACTTGGGTGAAAGAGTTTAAAGCTGCCACTAGGGATCTCAGATCTACTCTCCAACTCTTTCCCTCTCAGGTACAGGGGGCTCTCCAGGTTTGGCAGACCCCCTCTACAATCAGGACCTCCCTGCCTAAGCCACAGGGGGCTCCTGATGTGTCTGATTCTTCTGAAGAAGAACTATTGCAGGATTCTGATGCTGAGGAAGGCACTGTTATTGAATCTAACAGGTCCATTGGGGACCCTTATGAATGTGACCCTGAGGTTTCTGCTGAGGGTTTGATTAGAGCTGTGTTAACTACGCTCAACCTTCCTCTGACTCAGGAAACTACTCATGATTAAGGCGGTTGTATGTTTTCCAACTAACCCTACTCTTGCCCGTCTAGTCTCTGAGGCGTGGAAGAATCCTGACAAGTCCTCTTCTGTGTCCAAAAAGTTTGCTAAACTTTACCCGTTTCCTGAGACTGAACTGGCAAAATGGGTTCATCCTCCTAAAGTGGATGCCCCTGTTTCCAGGCTGTCCAAATCTACTGCTTTAGCTGTCTCTGATGCCTCTGCCCTGCAGGATTGGACGGACAAAAAGCTAGAACTTTCTCTTAAGTCTATTTTTGCCTCCATTGGCACTGCCATGCGTCCAACCTTTGCAGTGGTGTGGGTTAATAGAGCTATTGCGGCCTGGACTGAACGACTGACTGAAGCGGTCCGCCAGGATGCACCGGTATCTGAGCAGTTGCAGCTCCTTGCTAATATTACTGAAGCACAGAATTATGTTGCTGATGCTGCCTTTGATGCTGTGCGCATGATGGCGAGGGCCTCCACTTCTTCTGTGGTGGCTAGACGTGCCCTTTGGCTGAAAATTTGGTCTGCTGATACGGCCTCTAAGAAAGCCTTGCTTTCCTTGCCCTTTCAGGGGAACTTGCTATTTGGTTCTGAACTCAAAGAGATGATCAGTGAGGCTACTGGAGGTAAAAGTATTCTTCTGCCTTCAGTCTTCAAGAAAAAGTTTCCAGCCAAACGCAACCGGTCCTTTCGTTCCTTTCAGACTGAGACACGCTCCACGTCCCAGACGGGGCCGTCCTCTACGCGTCCCTCCTCCAAGCCCAAACAGTCCTGGAAGCCCAAAGTTGCCCCCAAGGCCAAGACCTCCAAGACTGCTTCGGCATGACTCACCGAACCCGGGTCCGCATCCGGCAGTAGGTGGACGTCTCCACATCTTTCGCCGGATTTGGGAGGAGTCTGTGACAGACCCATGGGTTATTCAGGTAGTGTCAGAGGGATACAGGATCCCTTTCTCTTCCCTTCCTCCTTTTCGGTTCCATTTTACTCGTCCTCAGGAACCTACAAAAAGGCGTCTGTTCGACGACGCTATTCAGGATCTTTTGGACAAAGAGGTCCTGGAATTGGTTCCTCCAGAGGACACAGGTTCAGGATTCTATTCCAACCTGTTCGTAGTGGCCAAAAAGGACGGAGGTGCTCGTCCTATCTTGGATCTAAAGGATCTAAATTCCTTTGTTGTGAGTTCCCACTTCCGCCAGGAATCTCTGCGCTCTGTGATTGCCGCAATGTCTCCAGGGGAGTTCCTTGCCTCCCTGGACCTTCAGGATGCATATCTTCACATCCCTATTCATCCAGAGAGCAGACGATATCTCAGGATTGCCTGCCACAGGGGACATTTTCAGTTTTCAGCTCTTCCCTTTGGACTGACCAGCCCCTCTGGTTTTTCAGAGGGTAGTGGGATCTTTGATAGCTGTGCTTCATCGGAAAGGTGTCAGAGTGTCCCCCTACATGGACGATCTCCTCCTGAAAGCCTCCTCAGCGGAGCTTCTCCACCAGCAGATGCAGCTGTGTATACACACTCTGAACAGTCACGGCTGGATATTGAATCTGGACAAGTCAGACTTGGTCCCATCTCAAAGACTCCTGTTCCTGGGTCTCCTGTTCGACACTCAACAGTGCATGGTGTTTCTGCCAGAGGAAGTGGCTCATCAGATAGCCGTCCGAGTAGCCGGGATCCTGGAACTGGACAGGGTTCCAGTACCGAAGTTGACGTCTCTGGTGGGGAAGTTCATTTCCACGATCGAAGCTGTGCCCTTTGCCATGGCTCACACCAGGGAACTTCAGAGGTTTGTGATCCAGACGTGCAAGAATCATCCAGATCATCAGCATCTGTCAGTCCCTCTGCCTCCTCATGTCGAATCGAGTCTACACTGGTGGTTGGATCTCTCCCATCTCCTGAAAGGGAGATCCTTTCGAGTTCCCTATTGGACCACACTCACAACGGATGCCAGCCTCCGGGGATGGGGAGCAGTGCTGGGTCGTTTCAGTGCCCAGGGGAAATGGGGACTGGAGGAATCTCTTCTTTCCATCAATGTTCTGGAACTGCGTGCCGTACGGCTTGCTCTGAGGCACTGGGAATCTCAGCTGGAAGGTTGCCCTGTCAGAGTGGAGTCCGACAACGTCACCGCAGTGGCCTACATCAACAGACAAGGCGGCACAAGAAGTTTCACCGCCTGGTTGGAGGTCAAGGATATTTTATCTTGGGCAGAGGATCACGTGCCTGTCATTTCAGCGGTTCACATTCCAGGAGTAGACAACGTCATGGCAGACTTCCTCAGTCGTCACACAGTCGACAGCGGAGAGTGGGCTCTTCATCCAGAGGTGTTTCACCTAATCACCCAGAGATGGGGGGTACCTGCAGTGGACCTGATGGCTACCAGACACAACAGGAAGGTGCCGGCGTTTTGCTCCCGGTGGAGGGACCCTCTTGCTCTAGCAGTGGATGCCTTGTCAATCCCTTGGGATTTTCCCCTGGCCTACATCTTCCCTCCTCTTCCTCTATTGCTCAGAGTCATCCAGAAGTTGAAGCTGGAGCGTTGTCCTGTCATCCTGATCGCTCCGAACTGGCCTCGCCAGTCCTGGTATCCGGAGTTGATGGCCATGTCAGTGGCGGAACCGTTTCCACTTCCTGCCCGTCCGGATCTACTTCTTCAAGGATATCTGTGGAAGGAGGATGTTCTTCATCTCCATTTAATGGCCTGACGGTTGAATCCTCAATTCTTGAGAAGAAAGGGTTTTCTCCTTCAGTGGTGTCGACGATGCTTTGTGCTCGCAAGCCTGTATCCTCCAAGATCTATCATCGTATCTGGGCCACCTTTGTGGCTTGGTGTAATGATCGGAAGGTGTCTCTAGATTTTCATCTTCCCACTGTCCTGGCTTTTCTGCAGGATGGTGTTGAGAAAGGGCTCAGTCTGAGTTCCCTTAAAGTTCAGACTTCTGCCTTGTCTGTATTTTTCCAGGAACGGATTGCTATCCTTCCTGATGTTAAGGTTTTTTTTCCAGGGCGTGACTCATGTTCGGCCTGCCTTCAAGAGTCCTACTCCCCAGTGGGACCTCAATTTGGTGCTGGGAGTTCTCCAGCGACCCCCGTTTGAATCCTTGGCTTCCATTCCATTACGTCTCTTGACTTGGAAGATGGCCTTCCTTTTGGCTATTGTTTCAGTTCGCCGGGTGTCAGAGTTACAAGCGCTGTCTTGTAAACCTCCTTACCTGGTGTTCCACAAGGATAAGGCTGTGCTTCGCACTACCAAGGAATTCTTGCCCAAGGTTGTGTCCGAATTTCACATCAATCAAGAGATTGTGGTTCCCTCTTTTTTGCCCTAACCCTTCATCTGACAAGGAACGAGATCTCCATTTGTTGGATGTGGTGCGTTGTCTCAAGTTTTATGTTCATCGCACCGAGTCTATCAGGAAGTCTGACGCTCTATTTGTCATTCCTGAGGGGCCCAGGGCAGGGAGACCGGCCTCCAAAGTTACTATTGCCTCCTGGATTAAGGCTACTATTCGTGAAGCCTATAAGTTGCGGAATAAGCATGTTCCCTTCCGGGTGACTGCCCATTCCACCAGATCTATTGGGGCCTCTTGGGCGTACAAGAATCAGGCACTTGCTGATCAACTGTGCAGAGCGGCCACTTGGTCCTCTGTGCACACATTTTCAAAGCACTATCGAGTTGATGTACTGGCCTCGGCTGATGCCAGTTTTGGGAGGAAGGTCCTGGAGGCAGTTTTGCCTGTTTAGGACTTCTATTCTGTGATTCTTAGTGCTTCTTTACTGTTGAGCCCTGTTGGCTCTAGTTCAGTGTGCTGTGTTAGTTCAGGGGTTGTTTTCCCCTGGTTGGTGTCTGTTGACACTTCTATTACTGGGCTATGTGATTAACTGGTTCATAGCAGTTCTAGTGACTTGGGCCTTGCGCCTGGTCCTTGCCTTACTTCCCGCCTCTGGGTCAGCTCAATGTTTGTACATCCCAGAGTACCAGTGACCTGTATTGGACGACAGTGAAAATAGGATTTTAGCCTTACCTGTTAAATCCTTTTCACTTAGTCCATACAGGTCACTGGTCTCCCACCCTGTCAAGAGACCATGCTTGGCTCTCCTGTGGCATTTACTGGGAGACCTTCGGGGCATGCTCTCAGGAGTCTTCCTTCTTGCTTACCTCTGGTCAATTTTAGTGTCTCAAATCAATCTAGTGGCTCTGGCCTGAAGGCAGCTTAAGTAGGAGGGGAGGCTCCGCCCCCTGCACACATTTGAATAATTGTTCCTGCGTATTAAAGGGGCGGATCGCCTCCCAGAGTACCAGTGACCTGTATGGACTAAGTGAAAAGGATTTAACAGGTAAGACTAAAATCCTATTTTTTTTAACCTAAATTACTATGTAACTATGACTGTATCCAATCCATAACTCTATCATAGTACTGTGTCCATAACTCCATCAAAATACTGAATCCATAACTCCGTCATAGTACTGTGTCCATAACTCCGTCATAGTACTGTGTCCATAACTCCGTCATAGTACTGTGTCCATAACTCCGTCAAAGCGATGTGTCCATAACTCTTTCACAGTGCTGTGTTCATTACTCCATCACGGTACGGTGTCCACAACTCCATCATAGTACTGTGTCAACAACTCCATCAAAGCGCTGTATCCATAACTCCCTCAAAGTACTGGATCCATAAATCTGTCAAAATTTGACAATTTTAAAAGGCTTTAAAGTGATAGTAATGTCTTACCTAAATAAAGATTAGTAATGTAGAGAATCAAAAAAGAAAACGATCATTGCAACCATAAAGGTTTGAGAGATATAATGCTTTAAAGTTCCCCCCTCCCTCCCCTTTCCCTCATGTCAGCTGTAAAGCTGACAGCAGGAGATTTGAGTTGGCCGACTCGAGGTGGCCCTTCAGCAGAGCTGAAATAGCACGATTTAAAAAGAAATACTTACTTGGAACGGTCTACAAAGTGTGCTTCGTTTGCAGGCACACTTTGTAGACTGTTCCAATTAAGTATTTCTTTTTAAATCATGGTATTTCGGCTCTGCTAAAGAGCCACCTGCCAGTCCCGGGACCAGGATCTCCTGCTGTCACCTAGACGCTGACTTCAGTGAAAGGGGAGGGAGGAACTTTAAAGCATTATATCTCTCAAACCATAAAGGGTTGAGAGATAGGAGTTGCATCGATCAATTTCTTTTTTGATTCCCTACATTACTACTCTTATTTAGGAAAGACATTACTATCACTTCAATGCTTTATATTGAATAAAGATGTATTGCTGGGTTTATCTTGCTGAGTAAATTGTGAGTACTCCCATAACTGAGAGATTTTTTTATTTAAAAGTTCTTGTAGTTCAAACTTGCATTGAGTGCGATACCTCCACGGCCTGAAATTTGACAGTGGCACTATTGCTACCGCATCATATGGAGATTTATGGCCAACTGACCATAGCTATCTGTAGATTGCTGTAGCAACAGCTCCACCATAAAATTTCAGGACATGCAAGTACTGCACTAAAAAAAAAAAATATGCAATTTCAGTTGGAGTAATGTTTGAATAAAACAATTTCAGAGTTTTGTTGTTTTATTCAGCAAGAGTAACAATGTAATATATATATATTTTTCCCATATTCAGCATTACTAAACCTTTAACAGACCACAATAGAAAGCTGTTGACCAGAACAGAAGAGTGTTATATCCATTCACTGGGTAGTATGACCCTGAAAGATTTGAGCAAACAATCTAACTTCATGTTACTACTAGTAATGGCCTGGGTCACACTGCAGTTGACAGCTTTATCTAGTGTTTTATCTATACATTTCTCCATAAACTTCAATGAGAATCTGTTGGATGAAACAAAAGTATATTGAGTATAATTCACATGTGCACTAAACTGGTAAATATAAATAAAGCCAAAGTGATGGGTATAAGAAAATCGTTGGTGGGTATAAATTGTCTATCCAACGACAATAAGGATGTGCTAAAAATCTTGTTCTTAAAACAAATGTCCTGCTCTCCAACAAGCACCAATAGAGTATATGATACCTTCTAACATACCTGCACTCTGCCATTGTCTGATATGATGATCATTATACAGCTATCCATGGTGCATCATTTTATGATAAAGATGTCGTGCTCAGGACGTTGTCGCTGCTGTAAGTCTGAAGAAGGTGTACAATCAAGATATAATAAAACATACTTTTATTCTTGCTTCACCAATGAAAAAACAAGCAAATAAAATATTACTTCAACACATTCCCCAATATCACTGTTAGAAGTCATGTGGATGACAATGGAGGCCTTTACAGTGTATCAGATGACACCCGTTTTGTGCCCTCTACTGATACTTCGTCAAGGCTTCAAAAACTACTTTCTTCTGGTGGCTTTTTAGTACCGATTTAAATCCCATTTACTCAGAATCTGGATATAGATTGCAGTGTGTTTCATTTTTAAATAAAGGGAACATTTAACAAAAAATCAACTTTGAGTAGACTCCTAAAGCAGAGGTAATTAAATAAGACATAACTGACATATATTAACCAGAGATCCAATAGTAACTGAGCTGTGACTGGAGATAACACTGATTTCATTTAGGTGTTCTCTGAACCTTACAGATAAAATAGTATATAATGAATTTAAATGGAAAAAAAGGAGGGAGACTAACTGGTTATGTTTTAGCAAACCATGTGCTGACTGTAACCTCTGTCCTTATTTAAAGTGATAGTAATGTTTCAAAATAAAAGCAGCTCCAAATAATCTTCATAGTATTTGGGCCATGGAGAGTGTTACTTTAATACTGTCAGAGTTGTAGTTCAAGAGTAATTGAATGATAAAGTTTCCCCCTCCCGTCCCTTTTACCTAGTGTAAGCCACCTCTCCTCGGATGTGGAGTCTGGTCCTGGGACCAGACAGAACACAGCAAGGGACAATCTTCTTACTGTGAGCATAAGGAAAACCTGCCCCCCTTGACAGCTTTTTCAGTTTTTTCCCTTTTGCTAATTGAAGTTTGTCCCTCTCAGCAAGCCATCTGGACACCACCTTGCTGTTCTGAGGTGAGCAGTGTTACATCAGTAAAAGGGGAGGGAGGGGGATTCTTTATCATTGAATTGGTCTTGAACTACAACTCTGACAGTAATGAAATAACACTCTTCATGGCACAGATACTATGAAAGTTAATTGGAGCTGCTTTTATTGTGCAATTAATTAATTACTATCCCTTTAATAGCAGATTACTTTTTTATGAGAGATGGTGTAATTTATAAGATTAATTCCTTTATACATATTCATATATCACGTGTAATATATCTGTTTACTTCTCCTTGTCAATATTTATAAATAAGCAAAATGATAAGACCTTTAACCCCTTAAGGACAAGTGGACCGAGATTTTTTATGCTTGAGGACCATTTTATTTGGGGAGCCGGTAGATATGAGTGATTATATGTACCGGCTCGCTGACAGGCTGAAACTGACATCTCTTGGCTTGGAGCAGTCAGTTTTAGACTCCCTGCATGATGACAGAGAGCCAGCAGGAGTGCTTTGATAAAAAAAAAAATTCATGATGTGCCAGACTGTCACCACTGTCGATGACAGTCCTGGCACGTCCACAGTCCTAAACAGGTTAAAAAAGAGGGTAATCGAACATCTTAGGCCCATAATAAAAGGAGAGATGGATTTGCAATAGTGCATCATTTCATTTCTTTTCACAGTGGTAGTTTGGGTAGTTAGTCCAAACCAGGGAGATGACTATGATTGGTTACTTTTTGCAGAAGAGAGTCATGTTGGATCTCCAGGTTACATGCAGTTGGCCAAAAGGATTTCATCCTAAAAATAACTTTTCAGTAATTCTGTAGAGATCCAGAGATCTTATATAAGATAATTTTTTTATAAATTAGACATAATGGAAATAGTGCACAGTCTATCTCTAGATTCTAAGTAAATATACAATGTTCCTTTAAGTGGTGGGATTTGAATAGGTGCTAAAACACAACGGAAGGAAGTCATTTTTCTAGCTTTTCATGAAGTGCCAACAGAGGGCATGAAACAGATGTTAGTTGATATACTCTAAACCCCTTCCACAACTCAATCCGCAGGCCTTCCTTCTTAGATATTGGGGATCTCTTTGGCGGGTTTACAAGTAAAGGTAAGGTAATGATTTATGTGCTTGTTTTTACTGGTGAAGCAAGGATAAAAGTATGTTTTATTGTACTAGTGCTGGGACAATCTTTTATAAGCTCAGAATGCTAGATAAATCAGTGATAAAAATGTCAACTTTAATGAAATCTTGGCCAGTGAATGATAGCACCTATGACTGCTCGTGACACATTGTTATGAGTTTAGATCCGAGTTGTAGACTATAGCGGAGTGTTGGCATTGCAACCTTACATCCAGAATTGGACTGGGTGATGTTATACTGCCATCAGTTACATCCACTATACTTTTATCACACTTGCCTTCTCATTGGGCCTTGTTCTTCAAGCCAAAGAGGTGCCATTCTGGAGCAAACCAGCTGTACCATAGGGACAAATAAGAACTCTTCAGATTCCCATTGATTTTAAATGTGGCTTTTTTTAACTCCTTGAATTTTAGAAAGTTCTCAGACAGATTGCAGATTCAATAGTGAACATGGTTTCTTTCAGAATTGCTCCATGTTCGCTTGCTTATTAAGGATCATTGGTGGTCTGTACAATCTGCCAGAACAGGTCCTCTGGCATCTGCTTCTAATGCCAGCTTCTGCACTTCGGTGTATGTACTAGTGTATGACTAGTCAACTGTTGGACCTCTGAACTGTTGGGGACTACAACTCCCGTTATCCCCCAGACAATTGTTATTTGGGGATGAAATGAGTTGTAGTCTAAAACAGCTGGAGATTTGATAGTTGACTAGCCCTGCACTAGTGAGTAATGCACACCTGCACACACACACACACACACACACACACACACTGCTGTTTTAAAGGCTTTAATACCAGCAAACCCTAAGCACCGTCATAATATGAGCAGGGAAAAAGCATACGTTTCTATTGTTTCCTCTGCATATAAGTTAAAACAAGGTGCTGCAGAAAGAAACCCCCCAAAACACCCATACACTCCCACACAGCCATACCCTTGGTGCAAGCAGTATTAAAGAACAATTTTAGGCTTACGTTAGCAAAAGGCAGGAGTAGGGCTAAAAAACAATTTCTATCACCTGGTTTAGAGTGGAATTGGATTAGTACATCCCCTAGTGTGCCTACTAGAAATATTGGATTCTGTCAGATGTCACTTTTTGCTTACCAACATGCTTTTTATCTTTCTTGTCCAGACAAGTTAATAGGCTAGTCATCCTATTAACAGTTTGTCATGTTGTTGCAGTTGTGGATAAAGACCCTCTGTAGTCATACAATGTGCAGATTGCTCCTTAACTGAAGTTATGTTTTTATTTCACATCTGGTATATTCATTAGAACAAACGCAGTGTTTTGACTTAATAGATGATGGCTATTTTGTAGCAGTTCTACAGAGGTCTCTGATATATTGCACTTAAAGGGATAGTAATACTTCATTTTAACTTTATTTTATTTTGTAGGCATTAAAAAAACATGAAGAATGATATAAGTCTTATCTCTGAAACCTTTATGGTTTAAGAGATATTCACAAACAAAGTATCCCCCCCCCTGTTCAACCAGATAAGAAGGGAGATGCCCAGGTAGACTGCAGAGAGGGACAATCTTCAATTAAGATAATGGAAAAAGCTGAAAAACTTTTCAAGGGGGGAAGGGCTTTCATTGTTTTCATACAAAGAAAATTGTCCCCTTCTGTTATCTGTACTGTCATACAACCTGATCCACATCTGAGAAGAGATGGCTTACACTAGGAAAAAGGGGCGGGGAGGGGAACTTTGCTTGTGAATATCTCATAAACCATAAAGGTTTGAGAGATAAGACTTATATCATTCTTCATGTTTTTTTAATGCCTACAAAATAAAATAAAGTTAAAACGAAGTGTTACTATCCCTTTAAATTACTGTCATCACTTAGTCAAAACATTGTATCTGTTGTAATGAATAGCTCTTGATGTAATCTTAAAGTAATCCCATCACCAGAAAAATGTCATAGTTTCACTCTATGTAAAAACCTACCTATTCACTACCCTAATTGCTAACAAATTCATAGTTTATAATGTTTGATTTGCCTGCCTTGTGATGATGTTACTCTCTGTCTATATGTAAACTATTTAATTACATGCTTCTTTATAAGATTTTGGGTTTTTCAAGTATTGTCATCTGTAATGTAGAATAAAAATATGCAGTTTTGCCTTTGGGTGATGGGAGTTACTTTATAACTTGTCCCCAACATGACGGAACATATTTCCTTTCCAAACCGTAAGTTAAGATGGTTATCGATTGTGCTTCATCCATCCTGGCATTGTGTTTTCACATAGCTGCATTTAATAACACCAGCTCAATTTCCAGTTATAATAATATTTCTCACCTCAGCTAATCAAGAAAAAGCTAGGAAATATGTTACTGTGAATTTCAATAACCCATTTGACAAAATGAAAATATAAAATGCAATGAATTAACATGACATTCAGTATAACAATCCCTGTGTCTGTCTGCCTCCTGCTTTCAAGAATATGCTTCAGTTCATTGATTCTGTAGGAAGTACTGCAATTTGAATTCTAACTTAACACAAAACACAGCTGATAGGGCACGTGACCCAGTTGTACTAAATGATAAAAAGATCTTGTAATCCCTTTGGTTTCAACATAATTTTGTACGTTGAGATATATTAGGTTGTCCCTAATTTGCTTCACTTTTGATATCTTAAAGGAACTCTTAACATCTCCTAATAATTACCACCACTAATCCTAGTAGGGGCCAAAAATCCTAATGATCACTATGAATCCGTTCTGTGTGCATTGAACTCCCAATGTTTCTTCTGTACGGTCTATTTTTTTTGGAAACCCTTCTGCTAAAGTCCGGGGGATTGCCCCTGGCCACTTCAGTATATCTGTTCATGTGTGAACAATATGACTTCCCTGGGATTGTGTTCTCCAGACTCCATCACATTCTAGTACGCTGTGAGGCCTATTACTTAACATATTTCATCTTCTTTCCAGCAATCCAGTGGCACCTATTCACCGGGGGAGTGCATTTCCTTACCAATGTACACGAGCGCAGAGAGGGACCGAGTAGTCACCAACATCGATGTTCCATGTGGTGGGAACCAGAATAAGTGGATACAGTGTGGAGCAGCATTATTTCTGAAGAATCAGTAGCTGGGTATTAGTCTGGATGGATTGTATTTATCAAGCTAATGAGGTGCACTTCTGGAGCAAGCCAACTGACCATAGTGAGTGGATAAAATAGGACTTTTAACACATTGAATACTGATGCCTTTAGGCCTCTCTAACATTCTGAGGGTTAAAACCCCCATTTAAAACAATGTGGATGTTTGGAGCATTTAATTCCCCCTCATGGTGCTGCTGGTTCCTCCTCTATGGCTTGATCAATAAAGCCCTATTTATATAGTCATTTAGAAATGTAAATAATTGCCCATATCCTGTAAATATATATAGCCATATACAGAAAACTATAGAGTAAACCATTTGCACCATGGTGGAGTGATTGCAGTTTTTTTGTCCCCTATGGTGAAGTTGGAGTTTTCCATAATTGCTCCTTTTTAGATTTCTGCTTCCAGCCATTTTTTTTGTTTGTTTGATAAATATGTGTTTTACCATTTTGTACTCTTGGTAAAAAAATATTAATGTAAGTGGCAAACTGGATAAAAATAAAAACTGTTATTTCAATGTAAAGTTTCTGATATATGGAGAAAAACATCACTGTTTAGGTAATGGTAACTCTAACTGAAATACGCACTTGGATGGCGTTATACTTTCTAATTAAGACTTACCAAATTCAATTTCATTAGTAGCATGAAAATCGTCTGGAAAACAAAGTATATTTTAGTTTTTATTTTCACATTAACTACAAGCATAACCAGCAGACTGGTTTCCATCTCTGGGTACTTTGGTGGCGCCTTGGTAAAAAAAACACCCGTCAGACACACCCGAGGTAACATACCCTGCCTTCCCTTAGCCTCCTGTTGCCCTGTTTCCTACACCATCCACCATTAGTGGCACAGAAAATGTTAGCTTGTAACACACAAACACAAAAAAACTCATCATAATGTGCTGTCAAATAGATCCAGGATCCAAGATTTGGAGAGTAACACACACAGATTCATTAAAGGCAATTAATTTGATCATGTTAAAATATAACACACAAAGAATGGTATGGATAACCATCTTGCATGTTTCATGCTACTCAAAACACTTAATAAAAGCCTAGTCATTCAGATCATCAAACACAGTTCAAAAAAGCTCATCACTGAACACAGCTCCAATGAAAATCAATGGAGACAGCTGAATAAAATAAAGCATGCCCCAAATGACAACCAATACTGATGCTTGAAATAAAGTAAAGTTACTGGTTAGTTAATAGTACCATCTTTTGTTTGTCAAATTATATATCCTCGCTTCTACAAATTTTAATTACAATAAATATTGGCTGCTCAGTTTGGGGTGCAGTCAAGGCAGCATAAAGGAAACATTGGGATCTCTGGACCTTGGAGGGGAGAAGACATGGGGGTGCTGTTCACCGAGGGCTGTACATTTATATTGGTACTACTCCCAGAGGTGAGGTGAGAGTGGTAGTGATTAACTACTAAAAGACTGAGCTTAAAAATATTTATTCCATGTTAGTTGCCCTGAAACATAAATAATTATTTCCATAGGTGCCCTGAAAAATGAGTTGCTAACTAGAGACTCAGGACTTTAGCCAACCTAATACAATTTTAGTGTACCATACAGGTAAAAGACACAGGGCTTTAAAGGGTTAGTAATGGCTCAATATAACCTAAGGTTTGATAACTCCTTATTGTGTGTACTTATACTCTTCACTGTTGGAAATGCTCTTTAGTTTCTGTTAACCCCTTAAGGACCAAGGAAGTACATGTACGTCATTGCACCATTTGAGGAGCCCTGTGGTCCTTAAGTGCCGGACGTGGTCCTTAAGGGGTTAAATTAGATTATAAAGTTTTCCACTTCTGCGCTTTTTCAATTGTTAAGCACCCTCCCCTCAAATCTGAAATCTGGACACTTTTCCCCTTATACTGACAGAAGATTGTTCCTCGATACGGTCCTTCCAGACCACCTTTCATCTCTGAAGACAGAAGATTGGCGTGTTGAAAAGGGGTGGGAGGGGGAAGCTTTATAATAGATTTTCATAGAAACTAGAGCGATATGAACATTGTCGATGGTGGAGAGTGTTAGTAAACACTATAAGGAATCATCGAACCATAGGTTATAGTGAGCCATTACTAACCATTTAATAAACACCAGGGCTTCAGCATCCTCAGCCAGTACCAACATCCTTGGATGGAGGAAAGGTCTGTGGGGTTTAAGATAAAAGTGAAGCCGCTCTGGGGCACAAAATTTCACAGTGCATTCAGACCTCTGGCATTCAACACATTAAACATTCTATTTGAATCAGTAAGGATTTTTTTTGCTACATAATGTTTGTTTGCTCCAGAATTGCTCCACTTGTATCTTTATATACATGTCCTCATGTCTGTATCACTGAGGCCGGTGAACTAAGAAGAGTGGTGTAATTCTAAGGCAAACCACCTGCACTATAGGGAACTAGTAATAATTCCCAAATGTTCCGTTAATTTAAATAGAGTTTTAACCTCTTTGAATGCTAACATGATCTCAAGCAAGTTTCTTCACAACATGATGGAAAGTGCAACATCATTTATACAGGTCATAACCCTATTTAAATTATCCAACCTCAGTTCTGGGTGAGTGTGAGTGTGCACAGAATTTGCTGATTCGTGTTATATCAAACCTTCTCCTCAGTTCCAGTTCTAGATTTGTTATAATCACAAGGAGAGCCTGCAGGTACATTATTGTTTTGCTATGTTCCACTATTGACTAAACCCTTTGGGTGCCTGAGAGGTATCCAACGCAATGCATTGGATACCTCTCTGGCACCCAAAGGGTTTAGACACCTTCTTAGTAGCATAAATTCAGTAGTGTCCATTTAAAACATTGTTCACAGGACAGTATGCACACTCTAGCACTGAAGGACTTAAATCCATAAACTGTAAGGGAATCAGTCCCAAATTCCTTATTCTTTATAATGCCAGGGAGGTCTCAAACTCCTTGAAAAGGCCAGGCTCTCAAAGTGGACATCACCAAAAGGAAAGTTCAGTTCATTTTGAAGAGAAGTAAAAAAATGTCTATATATCTGTGATACTTTGTGTTTGTTAGTCATGTTTTCAAGATATCCTTGCTTTAAAACAGTGGGAAATCATTATTTCAGTGATTGTGATTAATATTTTGATAACATGACCTGTTGGTGTGCAAGGAGTTGAAAATCACTTAACTATATGTTGTGGTATCCATTTGTACTTGAAATCGTTTTTGAGAAATTAACCACTTAATGACCACCAGATCCATGGGGCAAGGGGGCATCCATTAAGGGCAACAGCATCTTTTCCTCTGTGTCCTTACCTTGGCAAAGACAAGTGGGTGTTAGCTCCGCTTTCCAGCTGGTAGGACCAATGACAAACTTCTTAAAAGAGTCTTCTGGTAGAGAGGATTCAGTTTTTTTGGTCCTTCAAAGCTGGAGGACGGAGACCCCTGTGTCTCCTGATATATGAACAAAAGTTTGTTACTTTATTCCTATGCTCCCAGCATTCCTGGGAGCTTCATGGTCCAAATACTTCTGCTGGGGTCGCATAGGTACATCTTCTATGCACGACATAGAAGAAGAAAGTAGCCTCATGGACCTAGATTCTGCACCTTCTTCGGCTGAAGAAGGTGCGTTAACTGAAGAGAATGGGTCTTTTAGTCTAGACAAGTTACACGGTTTTCTCAGAGCCATGAGAAAAACTCTAGTTCTTTCTGATACCACAAAAGAGTTAGACGTCATGGACGCAGCCTTCATTGGGCATGAAAGACCCTCTTAGTTTTTCCTGTACACAAATCTATTCAGGACACCATTAGGAATAAATGGAGCCTTACTGACAGAAGTTCAGCAATTTCTAGATATTTTTCCAAAATGTTTCCCTTTTCTGAAGACGACACTGCCTCTTGGACCTCCTCCCCAATAGATACGCAGCTATTGCACAGATTTCAAGGCGTATCACTATTCTTTTAGAGGATGGTGCTACTCTTTCAGATGTCATGTAGAAACGGGCTGAGAGCACTTTAAAAAAGCAATTTTCAACTATTGGACATAACCTTAAATCCGCAATAGCGCTAGCATGCATTTTCAGTACCCTTAGGAGTTGGTTGACGGAAATGGAAGAAAAAATAGATTCCTCTGTTTCCCGTTCTAGACTCCTAAAGGAAGTAGCCTCCATTAAAGAGGCTGTTAATTACTCATGTGATACCTCACTTGATGTGATTAAGTTACTCGCTAGGTCATCAGCTTTATCAGTCGCAGCCCGCAGGGCTTTGTGGATTAGAGCATGGGAGGTTGACGCCTCATCTAAAAACAGATTAGTTTCTCTTCCATTTTTATGTCAGATGCTTTTCGGAGACCAGCTTCAGGACATCATCAGGAGGTCTTCTGGTGGGAAGAGTACTCAAGGCAAGAAAATCAGATCATCTCCTTCCAGATCATATAGTATAGACCCAGTAGGGGTTATGACCAAAAGAAGAGAGGGGCTGCTCAGCCCACCAGGGGAGGACCCAGAAGAGACTTCCACAGAAGAGGTCAGTTTTCAAAGGGTCCCCAATAAAGGGCCCAGGGTCCGATCTCTTTTCCCAGTCGGGGGCAGGCTGGTAGATTTTCTGGATCCATGGCGGGCCATTCATCCCGACAAGTGGGTCCTGAACATCATAGAGATGGGATATTCCTTGGCGTTCAATACTGTCCCAAAGAATTACAGATTCATAACATCTCAAATATCAAACAAGAGTCTCAAATCCAAGGTCTTAGACATGATCAACAATCTTCTGGCAGCCAGAGCGATAGAAGAGGTTCCAGCAAATCAGAGGGGGTCTGGAATTTATTCCATTCTTTTTCCAGTGATGAAATCTTCAGGTGGTTTAAGAATGATCCTGGACCTCAAGTGGATCAACTCCCTCATCAAAGTAAGAAAATTCAAGATGGAGACTCCCTCCTCTGTGATCCTGGCAATACCCCCTCAAGCATTCCTCACCAAAATAGATCTAAAGGATGCTTACTACCATATCCAGATTCTATCATCTCACAGAAGATTCTTGAGAATTGCAATTTTTGGAAACCACTACCAGTACAAGATTCTGCCCTTCGGGCTTGCTTCAGACCCCTGGGTTTTCACAAAAAGTCATGGCAGCCCTGAGAGAAAAAGGAATGAAGTTAATAACCAATCTCAACGATATTCTCCTGGTGGAGGAAACCAAGGAGAAAGCAGTTTAGAGCACTGCTTTTTGTCTTCAATTCCTCTCCGATCTAGTTTGGATTACCAACCACCGGAAGAGTTATTTGTCTCCTTCTCAGAAACTGGTGTTCATAGGAATTCATTTGGACACTCAAAAAAGCATGGCTTATCTATCCATAGACAGACAGTCCACAATCAGGTCCAGGGTTCGTGCATTTCTTCAGAGAAAACAAAACACAGCCAGAGAGTTTTCAAAACTTCAAGGCAATCTATCTTTGGCAGTCCACATAGTTCCCTGGGCCATGTCCCACATCAGGAGAACTCAAGACAATTTCCTGCGATGCTGGAAGAGACATCCAGGAGACTTCTCCCAGCTGATCAGGGTAAAAGAATCCACAAAAAAGGAACTAGCTTAGTGGCTGACGATTCAAAACATTTCAAAAGGAAGGTCCATGTTGGAACCCATATGGCAGATAGTCACCTCGGACACCAGCTGCAGGGCCGTTGGACCCACAAGGAAGCAACCCTGCACATCAACATCCTGGAACTGGAGGCCATTTGGAGGAGTCTAAATCATTTCAGCATAGACTTAAAGGGTCAAGCAGTCTGGATCAGATCGGACAACTCAACTGCAGTGAGTTAAATCCTTAATCAAGGCAGCACAAGAATTCAGGTTCTGAATGCACTGCCCTCAAAGATACTAAATTGGGCAGAGCTAAATCTGACCCATCTCTTGGCATCCCATCTTTCAGGGGTCCTCAGTTCCCATGCAGACTTCCTCAGTCGTCACACTCTGGATCCAGGAGAATGGTCCCTAAAGTATTTCAGGATATAATAACAATCATGGGAAGGCCAGTAATAGACCTGATGGCATCAGAAGCCAATGCCAAGTGTCTACCATTTTACTCCAGATGGAAGTGCAGCAAAGCCCTGGTACAGGATGCTCTCAAGTTCCCATGGAAATTCCAGTTGGCTTACATATTTCCTCCCATGCCTCTCCTATCTCAAGGTCCGATTCTTCACTCCAACCCTTCATTCTTGAGGCTGATGGCTTGGCGGCTGAGCGGAGATCCCTCAGTCTGAAGAACATCTCACAAGAAGTGGCCAATACCATCATCCAAGGGAGAAGAGCCACCTCTTCCAAAATTTATTATAGAATCTGGGCTACCTTTCACAAATGGTGCCTGAAGAAACATCTTTCAAGGAAAGCTATCTCTCCAGGTGTAATTCTGGACTTCCTTCAGGAGGGTTTTCAAAAGGGACTGAAACCCTCTTACCTGAAAGTACAACTGTCAGCTTTATCCGCAATCTTAGCCACCCCTTTTGCGGAAGAGTATATTGTTAAGAGATATATGGCAGCAATATCTGTTAAACCTACAGTCAGAGAAATTATCCCAGCCTGGGACCTTAATCTGGTCCTAACTCTGTTAACATCTGCTACGTCATTTGAACCTCTTCAGTCAGTTTCCTTAAAAAATATTGACTCTTAAAACAGTGTTTCTAACCGCTGTCATTTCGGCCAGACGTGTTTGCGAGCTTCAGGCTCTTTCCTGTTCTCCTCCATACACTATCTTCCATCAGGTCCTTTAAATGCAAGGTGACTTCAAAATTTTATCTCAGTCAGGAGATTGTTCTCCCATCATTTTGTCCTGATCCTCAACATCCTAAAGAGAAGATGTTTCATAACCTTGACCTGGTCAGATGCCTGTCAATTTATTTAGACAGAACAAAATCAGAGTCCTTATTTTTTCACTTTTTTGGAAGGTTTAAGGGCTCCTCTGCCTCTAAGCCCTCCATTGCAAGATGGATCAGAGATTGCATCAAACTAGCATATACTTCTTCTGGTCGAGATCCTCCCTTGGGAATTAAAGCACATTCCACTAGAGCAGTTTCCACCTCCTGGGCTCTGAAAGCAGTCGCTTCACCAGAAGAAATATGCAAAGCCGCAACCTGGTCCTCTCCATCAACCTTTATCAAGCACTACAAACCTGACGTCCAGGCATCAGCCGATGCTAAATTTGGCAGAAAGGTCCTACAGGCAGTAATTCCTGACTAGCTAAATTCTGTAATTTTTTTCTCCCCCCCACACACACCTTTTTTCATACTTATTGGGGATTTCCCCATTTGTCTTTGCCGTGGTAAGGACACAGAGGCAAAAGTGAAATTTACTCACCAATATCTGGTTTTCCTCTGTGTCCGTCCATGGCACTCCCTCCCATGTAAGTATGATTATTATTATTATTATTGTGCCTTTGTTCTGGGAGAGAGTATTTTGAGAATGTTCACTATAATTCATGGAATACTAACCTTGTCTCTTTTTACAGCTTGGACAAAAGTTTAGCTGAGTCCTCTCTCCCAGAAAGCTCTTTTAAGAAGTTTGTCATTGGTCCTACCAGCTGGAAGGTGGAGATAACACCCACTTGTCTTTGCCGTGGACGGGCACAGAGGAAAACCATATATCAGTGAGTAAATGTCACCTTTTTTCGCAATGAATTCTGGCAGCCATACTGCCATCCCAGAATTCCATGATGTGCTAGGACCATCACCGGTCCTTAATGCAGATCCAGCAGCGATGGTACTGGTACGTCCTTCAGAGTGCCCCGCTCTGTATAAGCCTCGTCACGGGCAGTCTCTACTGAGCCTGACTGCAGCACACGCAGAAGTCTCTACTGCGCATGACTGCATCGTTACAAACTTTCTATCGAATTATTATATAGGATGGGAATATTCTAAATCAGAGTTATATGATAAAAGCCCAACAGTCCAAAATGTACTTTCCTCATTCTATCTTCATGCTGCCACAGGGGTATAAACAGATCTACTGAAAACATATGTTTGGGATTTTGCACCAAAATAGATGTTATGAGGTTGCTTCACTTTCTAGTACTGCTCTTTGATTGGCAGTCCTATTCCAAAGATATTGAACTTGGATTGGAATTTGTAGCTCTGATCATGTGCAGGATGTTTTTCCAAACATGTATTACATTTTTCATCAGCATTTGCAGTGGAAACAGGGGTTAGCTCAGGTAAGATCAGACTAAAAGGGTTGCTATGATTGGTCAAAAACTCGAATGAAATAGGTTAAAACAAACAAAAAAAAAAAAAGCATAGGTAAAGAAGTAAGCATTGATGATAAAGTATACCAAGCTTGCTCAATTTGAACAAAACACAGTTAAAAAAAGTGATAGTTTTCACAAAGCCTACTCATTTGAAAAATACATTCCACAACAATATTCATGTTGATACAATACATTCTTAGTTGAACAAAACATTAAATAAAAAAAAAGAAGTGCACATTAAGCTTTTTCAATTAAACAAAAGATTGCAATAATAAAAACAAAAAGTTTGTGTGCCATAAGCAGACCTGATCAAACAAAACAGATGAATAAAGCAAAGGTTCATTGTGCTGGTGAAGTGCTGTCTATTGACCAAAATATTACATTTCTTTAAAAAATGTCATTGTGGACACAATGTGCACTCAATAAAACAAAGCAGATAAAAATCGTTTGATCGTGCAAAGTGGACACTTTCAAAAAAAATATTCCAGGGGAAAAAATACTTAAAAGAAAAACCTTAAACTCCATGGCAAAAAAAAAAAAAAAAAACTTAAACTCCAGGACCCAACATATGCTACCATGCTCCAGTACAGGGGCAGTAAGTATTGGGCTGAATTTGCTCTTGGGAGCAATGTTTATGGTACTGATGGATTATGCTTAAATGGGAAAGGAGCTGTTGTGCTATGTGATATAATGCTTAAAAGGCAGGATGAGCGTTCTAACTAGGAAATTGGTGTTGGCAATGTTGGCAGTTAATGAGCATTTGGATATAATCGGGATAACCAAAACGTGGAGAAATGACACACATGACTGGGCTGTAAATATTGAGGGCTATTCCTTGTTTTGGAGAGACAGGATTTACAGACAAATGAGAGGTGTGTGGCTATACATGAAACCATATCTAAAGCCAAGTTTAAGAGAAGACAAAAAAGTATTGGTGGATATATGCTACAGATCATCAAATATTGCTGAGAGTGGTGAGGCCCAATTATTATTGCAAATGAAAAAAAAAAAGCTGCATATTTTGATATACTATAATTATGGGAGATTTTATCCAGATATAAATTGCAGTAATGAGGTCTACTGGACTACTAAAAGAAGGCTTGTGAGAATGCTTAAGGATAGTTACATGTCAAAGATAGCAATGCAGAAGAGAAATAACAATTTATTGGACCAAGCGATAACAAATAATGTAGATATGGTGTCCAGTATTTAAGTACGTGGACATTTGAGAAATATTGATCAAAACACGGTTTCATTGAGATCATTTTGAAGAAGCAAAACTGTAGAGATTCATCATAGACTCTTATTTTTAAAAAGGCTAACTTCAAAATGTTATCAGTGTCAATGCAACACACAGACTGGGATGAATTATTTAAGTAAATACTGAAAAACGATGGTCAGAACTTAAATTTATGTTTCAGAAGTATATGCAACAGTCTATAGCCTTGTGAAATAAATGTGTAAATGAAGATTTAACAAATGTGGTTAAATGTAAAGAAAAGAAATAGTAAGTAAAAAAAGGCATTTAGATTATTTATATGTGAAGTAGCAGATCGTTCTTTTTTAAGATATAGGGACTGCAGCAAAGACGGCAAAAAAAAGCAATTAGGTTGGCAAAAATAGGAAATTAAACTTAAACTGTAAAGGAGAGCCAGGCAAATCCCCAAACGTTTTTGAAGTACATAAATAAGAAAAAACTTAGGAAGGAGTGCATCGGACTTTTCAAAAATGAGATGGGTAAGATTAATATTGAGGATAAGGAAAAGTCTGATATTCTGAACACATTCTTTTCATTGATATATACTAGGGAACAAACAATGGTAGAAAAGCCTGAAAAAATAACAAGTACAACCACACAATTATCAGTTTTAGGGTTAACAAAAAAAAGAGGTTAAGGGAAAACTGGAAACATTTAAACTGACACCTGATGGTATACATCCAAGGGTTCTTTAGAACTCAGAACTAAAATGGAACATGGGAATTATAGACTTGTGAGTTTGACCTTGGTTGTGGGGAAATAATAAGGATTATACTGTGAAAAAATACAAGTATTAGCAGGAATCAACATGGTTTTATGAGGATTAGATCTTGCCAAACAAATCCAGAGCCAGTAGACTTATTTGTAGACTCCATTTTCACAGCAAAGGGTCTTGTAGAGGCAGGTGTTTTATGTGCAATATCAGAAAAATACTTGGGCGCCAGGGGTTTTCATGAACAATAAACACAATTTATTAGCAAAATGTGAAACGGCAAATCACATAAACCTTTCCTTGAAGGTTAAAGTATTTGATTTCTTCTGCTGAGTTTCTCATTAGATGACTAGACTTCTATACCCCTGGAAGTGCTCTGGTTACTTCTTATACCTAGCACCTTTCTCAGAAGAAAGAAGCTGCCAATTTGGCAGCAGACAGTCCACAGAGGCCCCTGTCCTTTGTCTGTTTTTGGGCTCAGGTGGAATCCTCCCCATCCTCGTTGCCAGTTGCAGCACCAGATGGGAGCAGCCAAAAAGCAACATGGAAACAAGGCCAAGCGACTCAACTATACATGAAAACACAAGAACTGGGGTGCAGAAAAATTGCAGCAGGTACTCTGGACTGATGAGTCAAAATTTGAAATATTTGGCTGTAGCAGAAGGCAGTTTGTTCACAGGAGGCTATTAAGCAGTACAAGAGTGTCTGCAGGCAACAGTGAAGCATGGTTGAGGTTCCTTGCAAGTTTGTTGCTGCATTTCTGCACATGGAGTTGGGGATTTGGTCAGAATTAATTGCCTCCTCAATGCTGAGAAGTACAGGAAGATACTTATCCATCATGCAGTACCATCAGAGAGGCATCTGATTGGCCCCAAATGTATTCTGCAGCATAAGAACAACCCCAAACATACAGCCAAACGCATTAAAGGGGAACTTTCACCCCGCAATAACTTCATGTTCACTTACTGCTCACCTGGCGACTAGCTGCTTAGTAGCGCTAGTCTCCAGAAATCTTACCCGGTTCTTCAGATATCAGCGTTTTACAGGAGCAGGAAGCACGGACGTCTCTTCACAGTGACATCCGTGCGCCTGCGCTGTCAGTCCCTTGTCAGTCCTTTGTGCACCGTACGGTGCACAAGGGACTGACAGCGCAGGCGCACGGACGTCACTGTGAAGAGACGTCCGTGCTTCCTGCTCCTGTAAAATGCATATATTTGAAGAACCGGGTAAGATTTCTGGCGACTAGCACTACTAAGCAGCTAGTCGCCAGGTGAGAAGTAAGTGAACATGAAGTTATTGCGGGGTGAAAGTTCCCCTTTAAGAACTCGCTTCAACATAAAGAAGAACAAGGAGTCCTGGAATTGATGGTATGGCCCTCTACAGAGCCCTGGTCTCAACGTAATTGAGTCTGTCTGGGATTACATGAAGAGAGAGAAGCAACTGAGGGTGCCTTCATCCACATAAGAACTGTGGTTAGTTCTCCAAGATGTTTGGAACAACCTACCTGCTGAGTTCCTTACAAAACTGTGCAAGTTACCTAGAAGAATTGATGCTGTTTTGAAGGCAAAGGGTCGTTGCACCAAATAGTGATTTGATTTACATTTTTCTTATGTTCACTCACTATCATTTTGTTAATTGATAAAAATAAACTATTAAGATGTCTATTTTTGAAAGCATTCTTACTTTACAGCATTTTTTCACACCTGCCTAAAACTTTTGCACATTACTATGTATTATATATAGTATATAGTAAAAGGAGCACTCACTGAATATAGACAACTTGCCTGGGTGCCAGTCACAATGTGAATAATATATAGCAGTGTAGAAAATGAGCCTGAACTCATAGGACTTGTCGATCAATAAATCAGCTCTTTGATTGAACCAACTACAAGTCCTGTGAATGTATTTAATTTTCTTCCCTTGCTTAGTACACAACCATGTCTCTGGAAAACTACTAGACTACCTGAGCAGTATGATCACTCCTGCTCTCCATACTAACTATAACCTCCGCTCCACTGCAAACAACTCAGTGCGTATACCACAATACAAGAAAGAAGCAGGAAGATCTGCCTTCTCCTTCAGAGCTCTAAAGGCCTGGAACAATCTGCCTGAAATAATCAAATCTGCTCCCAGCCTAAAATCCTTAAAACTAAATGCTTCTTTATACCTAAAAACAGTGTGTAACTATATAATTTTAATATTTTATATGTATGTTTATTTATATGTGTATGTATCCTACATAATAATTCGCTAACGATGTTTGTCAGAAGCCGTCATGCGAAGAAGAGACGGCTTCACGTGCTGCAGTCACGCACAGTAGAGGCTGCCTGCGCCACGGCTGAAACAGAGTGGGCACTGCAAATTCAAACCGGAGTCCTCTCTGCGCACCTTCCTGGGACCAAGGAAGGTGCGCAGAGAGGACCATGGTCTAAATTTGGAGTGGCCCGCTCCATATCAGCTGCGGCGTGTTCCGTCAGTCAGTACTGCTCATGACTGCAGCTCCGCCAGTGTTGGCCTGTGTACACGGGCTTTAAAACTAGTAGAAAATAATATATAATATCTAATGTTTCTCAATTTGTGTAAATATTAATCCTTTATGGAAAACTATCCAGGACATACTTGAAAACAAGAGAAATCTCAATGTATTCTTCCTAGTAAATAATTTTCTAAATAAATAAATAAAATACATATATAAAATTATTTGCTAAACGTTGAAGTATGTTGGAAACAACTCTGGCACTGATATACCTCCAACAGGTAAAATTGCTGATGGCAATATATACCAAGTATCATATGGGTCAATATGAAAATGGCATTCTGAATAGCTAGATTTAACCCTTCGAGTGCAAGGGTATCCAACTCATTGCTTCACAATGAGTTGAATACACCTCTGGCACTCAGAGAGTTAATTTTTTTACAGAGGTTTCTGTGCCAGGTGCCTTTTGCCATTATATTTCTTGGAAGCTGTTCCATGCATCAGTAGGCTGGCATTCCCTCCTGACTAGGTACTCTGAATTGCTGGCAGTTTGAAAGCAAGAAGGTCAGGTTAAAAATCGTAACATTTACAGTGGCTTTTTCATTGTAAAAATCTGTATTTTTTTCCACAATAGCTCTCCAAGTGTAAAATGTATTGCCAGACTGGATGAATGAAATGAAGGACCTGAAGCACAAAAAATAATAATAATAAAAAAGGGAACAATTCCAGAGCTAACCAAGTATACCATAAGGGACAAAGAAAACTGCCTATTGATTTAATTGGGACATTTAACACTTTGAATGCTAATGAGGTATCCAGTGCGTTGCCTCTCCTTAGTTAATGATAGGAACAGCACCACCTGGTGGCTTGAAAAATCAAATGTACTGTAAAATAAATTCCACAAGTTTGGGCTGTACTAACCTTTGAAAGAAAACCCTCCCACAGTTATAGTGCCTTAGTTTTAACCAGTGAAAGGCTGTATAAGATATGTTGTAATTAAAAAGTTTACTGCTTTTAACCTCTTGAATGCTAGTCTGATCTCCAAAGCATTACGAAGCCCCCATTTAAACTGGTGGGAATTTGGGGAATGTTTATTTCTCCCTTATAGTGCAATTGGTTTGCTCCAGTGCTTCCCAAATGTATCTGTGCATATGGCTCTTTATTTCTGTTTATATTTGTCAACTTCTCCAGCATTACAGATGTTAAATCAATACTGAGCTTGGTGAATGTTTACTTAACTCACTGTTGTGCAGTTGGTTCTCTCCTTAATTGCTCTTCTCCCTCTCTGCATATGAGCAGGAATATGAGAACCGCTACCTAAGGCTGATGGGACCTTAAGTCCTAATATGCTGAAGGGCCTCAGTTTACCCACCTCTTTTGTAATTGGGGCTGGATTATGGGCCTAAGCAGGGATGGGCAACTTGAGGCCCTCCAGCTACTGAGGACTACAATTCCCCTGAGCCTCTGCCAGCCATTGGTTGGTGGGACTGACATGGGAATTGTAGTTCTCAGCAGTTTTAGGGGCTCAGGTTGACCATCCCTGGCTTAAAGGGATGATGGACCTATTCTATTAGAACTGTGTATAGTGTTCTGTAGAGACAGTGTAGAACAGTGGCAGTCACTTGTTGGACCTCCATCTACTGCAACTACAACTCCCATCCCATTATTCAAAGTGTCAGTCAATATTAAGCAATAAAGTTGCGGCTCTCCTTGTTGGCCAAATGGTGAGGTAGCTTTGGCTCACTCACTACTGATGAGAATGGGCCTGGAGCTGCAATTCTAGCAAACCCCGTGTAAATGAAGACCTGGTTGTAACACATTCCAGTGGATCTTCCCTCATGGTTATTTATGAGACCAAGTAAAATAATATATATAGGTCTGCTATAGATGTCATTCTGTAAAGGCACTGGGGGGAAGATTAACTGGAAACATCTGGAAGTATGGGTTATAGGCATAAATTCTTTCACCTGGTTCAGGCTATTAAGCCTCTGAAAAAGAACTTCAAACACTTTGTTATTTTGTAAGGAAGGCCTGTTTGTGTATTGCCTTCAGTAAGTAGACAGTAGTAAGCAACATGAAGCTCTCGGTCTGTTCAGGACTACAGTTCCCACCATCTGGCTGAGAATTATGGGAATTGTAGTACTGAACAGCTGGAGGGCCTCAGGTTGGTGATAACGGATGTATAGAATGAATATACACATGAAGTCCAGTTTTTATACTTATAATTACCAGGTCCCTGGGGACAGCGGCTGATTATCAGGCCTCAGTGACTTCCCTTTCAACCTCGCCCACTTCAATGCCAGCACATGTCACTCTCCCCCCTGTTCTACCCCCTCTCTACCCATTTAAAGGACAAACCCCTTCTCCCAGTCATGCCCACCCCAATTAAGCCCCACCCACTTATGATGCAAATCACCTCATTTGGACATTCCCACTCCCAGACCTTGGTGGACCTTTAGAGGCTTGTGATAAGAAGGTTCCCAGGTATGACTATGAATAAAATATAATTATCAGATGTGTTAGACTATACATTAAGGAAATGCTGCCTACAATAACTGCAGGAGTGAACAATCTGTGGTTCTGCAGCTCTAGTTCCAACATATCCTGCAGCCTTGTAGAGAGGGACTGCTGAAAAGAGAATGGAGCAGACTGACTAAGAAGAGTGGTACACTTCTGGGGACAATCAAGTGCACATTTAGGAACAAATAAATATTGCCATTGTTTGAAATGGGGCTTTAAACAACATGAATGCTAGAGAGGTGTTTAATACACACCTCCCTTTCACTCAGGACATTAAACTGATGGTAATGTTTCACAAAAGCAGCAGCTCCAATTAATCTTCATGATATCTGGGCCATGGAGAGTGTTATTTCAATACTGTCAGAGTTGTACTTCAAGAGTAATTGAATGATAAAGTATCCCCCTCCCGCCCCTTTTACCCAGTGTAAGCCTCCTCCCCTCAGATGTGGTATCTGATCTTGAGACCAGACAGCTCACAGCAAGGGACAATCTTCTTACTGTGAATATAAGGAAAACCCTGCCCCCTTGACAAGTTTTTCCCTTATGCTTACTGAAGATTGTCCCTCTCTGTGATCCATCCACACAGTCTTGCAGCTCTGAGGTGAGCAGTGTTACATCAGTAAAAGGGACGAGTGGGGGGATACTTTATCATTCAATTACTCTTGAACTACAACTCTCTTTTTACTTTAACAGGAATTTGTATTTGTCCCTTCTGGTGCAGTTGCTTTACTCCAGAATAACTGTAGTTACATAAATATGGGCCAGTGTCCGTGGAAATTATTCTAAAATGTATGACACTGACATGTAAAAGAAAAAAACAAGAGTAGTGGTGTGTCCAAATTAGCAGCAACCCAATATAAAGGAGAACACCTATTAATCTGACTCCCCACACACACACAATTTACTTTGTCTGGCTAGTCCTAATGACCTTGAATCTTTGTGCAGGAGTAACTAATCAATCCTGGATGTATTGTCCATGTAGGCAGGCATGGACATAGTACGGTAAGCAGGAAGTGATTATTAGAAGGCTTTTGCACTCCTTCAACCAAGAGTGATCTTTTTGGCAAGGCCTGATGCCCGTTTGGTCAGTGGCATACCTGGATTTACATTTTTAAAGTGCACAGATTTTTTGCATTTAGGCCTGTGTACAAACAGGGTGAGCCTGCCAACAAGAGGCTTCACTTCTTTCAAGTGCCAGCCGAAAATGTACATTAACCAACTGAAATGTCTCCAGAAGCACTTCCTTGCAATTTACTGGAAACCTTTCTAGGATTCAAATGGTTAAACAATGAACAAGAAAATCACAAATGGATTATACCTGTTTTACAGTATTTGGCACATGTGCTTGTTGTTTAAATACTTTTAGGGAACATCTGCAAGAATTATATGTGAATGTATTGTGTTTGGCCTAATATTTTCCATAGAATATCCCTGAATATAAAGATGACACTCCTGGGTATATTGTCCTTAAATGCTTTAAAATAAGAATAGCACACAGAGAACGATGTACAGCTTAGAAAGAGGAGCTGGAACAACTAGCTACACCACAGGGGACAAATATATTTTCTTTGATATAAACTGTGTTTTTAACCAGTAGAATATTAGAGAGGATCCCATTGAATTGGTTCACAATTTGTTAGACTCCTCTCTTGCATTCAGTGGGTTAAACACCCTATTTACATAAATAAAATCTTTGAAAATGTTATTTGTCATCTATGGTGCTGTTAATTTCTTCCAGAATACTGCCAATGCTTCTTAAAGGGACAGTAATACTTGTCTGAATCGTCTCTATAGAGCTATATTTCAGTACTTACAGCTTTGTAGTTCAAGTGCTATTCAATCTGAAAGGATCCCCCTTCCGCCCCTTCTGGCCTCCTCCCATCAGATCTGTAATCCGGTCATAGGTGCAGCGAGGGACAATCTTCACTCATTACGTATATAAGGAAAAACAGCCCCTTGCCGAAGAAGGGCAGGATTTTCCTCTTGCTTACTGAAGATTGTCCCTCACCATGCTCCATACGGACCAGACTGAGAGGCAGAGATGCAGGGCAAAGGGGCTGGAGGGGGGAGATCCTTTGCGGATTGACTAACGCTTGAACTACAAAACTGTATGTATTGACATATAGAGATATGCATTAAAAAAATATAAAGAAGACTTGGACCTCAGCTTTAATACAAGTATTACTATCCCTTTAAAGGGATAGTAATGTTTCATAATAAAAGCCGCTCTAATTAATCATCATAGTATTTGGACTTTGGAGAGTGTTATTTCATTTCTGTCAGAGTTGTAGTTCAAGAGTAATTCAATGACAAAGTATCCCCCTCCCGCCCCTTTTACTGATGTAACACTGTTCAGCCAGATCAGAAGGGAGGTGCCCAGGTAGACTGCAGAGAGGGACAATCTTCAATTAAGATAAGGGAAAAATCTGAAAAACTTGTCAAGGGGGGCAGGGCTTTCATTGTTATCATAGGAAGAAGATTGTCCCCTTGCTGTTATCTGTCCAGTCTATGGACTGCATTCCACATATGAGAAAAGATGACTTACACTAGGTAAAAGGGGCGGGAGGGGAAACTGCTTGTGAATATCTCTCAAACCATAAAGGTTTGAGAGATAAGACTTATATCGTTCTTCATGTTTTTTTAATGCCTTCAAAATAAAATAAAGATAAAACGAAGTATTACTATCCCTTTAATACATCAATATCATAGAATGTGATAGCAGAGAAGAATTGGTCTGTTTAGTTTACTCATTTCCATTATTTTAAAGGCTTATTTAATGCTTCCAGTCAAATGTTCAAAAAGTCATAATAATGAAAAAAATGTCAGTTTGTGAGATTGTGGTAAAAGAAGGTTGGTATTTTCAGAAGTAAAGCCATCACTTTTGAAAATCTGTCATAAAGAATTGAAAACAACTGTAAGATGAGCTTGATGAAAACTGACATCACAATGTTGATGCTAAAAATGTCTTATTTATATTTAAAACAAATAATAGCTTAAAATGTCCTCCATGTTAAAGGGGAACTACCACCCCGCAAAAACTTCATCCTAATTAAGTCTTCATAGTAACATAGTAATTTAGGTTGAAAAAAGACTTGCGTCCATCTAGTTCAACCCTTTTCCTATTCCTGTTTACCATCGTTGATCCAAAAGAAGGCAAAAAAAACCCTCAATATAGCAATTTAAAATTCTGCCTTGAATGGGGGGGCTTAGTAGCGCTAGTTGCCAGAAATATTACCTGGTTTAAAGGATTTTCTACTTTTTCGGAGGCTGACAGTAGCAGGAAGCACGGACATCTTGCCATAGTGACGTCCGTGCACCTGTGCTGTCAGTCCCTTTTGGAGCCGGACGTCACTATGGCAAGATGTCCGTGCTTCCTGCTACTGTCAGCCTCCGAAAAAGTAGAACATCTTTTAAACCAGGTAATATTTCTGGCGACTAGCGCTACTAAGCAGCTAGTCGCCAGATGAAGACTTAATTAGGATGAAGTTTTTGCGGGGTGGTAATTCCCCTTTAAGACCTTTTCAATTTAGTCAAAAAAAAATTATGGAAAAAAGTGACTGGTAAAAGAATTCTTTTATGAAAATACCTGCAATATGACTGTAAATTAAGCCACTCCCACTTTTAACCCTTTGAGTGCCAGAGGAGTACGCAACGCATTGCAAAGCAATGCGTTGCGTACCCCTCTGACACTCAAAGGGTTAAGACTACTCTTTTTTCTTTGACAGAGATAGTAGAATTGAGTATAAGAAATATAGGGCTCAATTCAATTGTCCCCGTTATCTCAAAAAACCTCTAACAGCATTTTTTTTTTCAAGCACTGTAATCCGTTCAATAGACAGTGCTATGGAAAAATGCCAGAAAAAAAACCCTTGGGTGGGTGATACAGTTAGAGGGGTTTTGGCCCACTGACAAATGAAACGAACGTCATAAGTTGCAATTCAATAGACTTCGTTACCTGTTAAGATCCGATAAGGGACTCACTATAGTGCTATGTAAGCCCTATATCAATACATCCAAAGTACCTAAAAAGTGTTCAGTCTTAGTAGAATTAACCCTATGAGTGCCAGTGGGATATAATCACCCCACCGGCACTCATAGGGTTAACCTGACTAAGTTACAAATCAACATCCCATAAAAGTAACACTAACCATTAATTCTGATGTCCATCATTCTTTCTTCTCTTCAGGACCCTGGTCAGCTACTGTCCATCTTCTTTCTTCTCTTTTTTCTTCTATCTTCTGTCTTCTCTTCTTTCCTCTTGTCTTCTGCTATAATGGAAAAGAAGAGTTTTGCTCAATTAAACCCACACACTCATACATAGTTTAACCCCTTGAATGCCAGAGGGGTACACAATGCATTGCAGGCTCAAAGGGTTAAATCATGTATGAGTGTGTGAGTGATGTTCCAAAAGATGCCTCCATTTAATAAAATGGTTTCCCTTTTGTTAATATATGTAATCGAATATATGTGCAAAATAAATATACACTTGCCTATTTCTCTGCCGCTGTATGCGGCCACGGAAGCAGAGAAATTAATGTGTAGCACAGACACACACCCCCTCTTCCCTCACTGACTGACTGTCCATTCCACACTGAAAGAATTTGAACAGAGACTGCCTTTATATGCGCTCCAATTCCCTCACAGCCATTGGCTGGTATGTGCTTATGCACATCCCAGCCAATCAGCTTTGAATGTCAGGGCCTTCATTTGCCCACCAAAGGTATAGGCAATCAACTCAATTACTAGTCACTAATAAAGAGAAAAAAATATGCAAAATAATCTAATTAATGATAATGTTAATCAAAAATGTCCTCTCACACAAATATAAAGAACCTCCAACCCTCTACTCACTTTGCTAGCTATACTTGGAGTATCAATAGTTCTTAGATTGTAAGCTCTACAGGGCAGGAACCTTTTATTCTATTGTATACTCACCTGGTGTTCCCCTTATGATTGTCTATATAAGCACTTAATCACTGCACTCTTTATACCCTTTCTATACTAAATATAAACTGTAAAGTGACAAGTACACTGGATGGCGCTATATAAATAAAAATATACAATACAATGAAATACAATAAACAGTTGAATTATTTTATAGTAACAAATCCGCAATAAATTGAATATAGATTGAAATTGAATAGAGGATGTTGATATCTGATATCTCTGCATATGCAATTGAATGTATTAGCAGCAGGTAGGAACACAAGGTCTGGAAAACCAAACAAATATCCACATTTTCATTGAAAAGTTGCAAAAGCAGTTAGCAACATAAATGGATTAAGCAGCCAAAAGAATGAAACATACATCCACGTTAGGTAAGCTGCAGTAGTTAGATAAAGTGGAGAATGCAAAGCAAAGGTATATACTGTAGAGAGGCATACAAGGGGTTAACACTGGAAGTATGTATAATTATAATGACAAAAACAAGTATGTTGTGCTTAACAAATTCAGTCATTGTACATTGGAAACTCACCATTCACAGTTTTGTCAAAGTCCTATTAAAAAAACAAATTGGCACATGACTCACCAAAATACTGAGGCACCTTCCTTGGGAACCACTGATCTACATTATCTAGATCAGCGATCTCAACTTTGGTCCTTGGGACATGCCAACAGGTCAGATTTTAACCTTTTAAGAACCACAGGCGTGCAATGCCCCTGTGAGAATATTTGTGTTAGAGGACCCAAAATAAGTTTGGAATTGGGCCCCTCCAATGATTAGTGAATTAAGTAGTTGGAGTATCTGGTTTTTACCTAGCAGGATAATAATTACCATATATATATATATATATATATATATATTCAAAACAAAGATTGGCACTCATTTAAACACTGTCAACTTGCCCGGGTGCTAAACAATATATCCTACATCGGTCAGCGGTAAGTACTCATGGGGCTTCAGAGTAAGTTAAAAACGTACCTTATTGATAAAGATCCTTACTGGATTGAAACGTCGATTTAATAAAGTACGTTTTTAACTTACTCTGAAGCCCTGTGAGTGCTTACCTCTGACCGATATATATTCCATTTTAAAACCCCACAAATATCTTTTGTTGACTCAGTCTATATAATGGAGACCAGCTTTTAAAAGATACCAGCACACACCAGTTTACTCCAGAGGGAGGCAATCTAGGGGCTGGATTCTATTGCAGGTGTTCATTTTATCGCTGCTTTTATCTCCAGGTTTCCCCATAGACTTCAATAGGAAAATGTCTGATAAAACGGGAGGTAACATTTAGCTCCGGCAATAGAATCCAGCCCTAGATCTGTACACTAGAATCCACAGCAATGAGCAACAGTCAAGGGGCTAGATTCTATTGCAGGTGCTAAATGTTAACACCCATTTTATCAAACATTTTCCTATTGAAGTCTATGGAGAAAACTGGAGATAAAAGCAGAGATAAAATTAGCACCTGTAATAGAATCCAGCCCTAGATCTGAGTTTCTCAACATTAGTCCTTGGGACACACCAACAGGTCGGTTTTTCAGGAGATCCCGCATGGTCACTCCACATGATATGCTTCCCCTCCTGCTACACTTCGCTCCCCTTTGTGGAATTCTTTCTTTAGTATCTCCAAATCAGAGCAGGTCACGCTAACATTAATTTCAGTGGAGATTTGTTAGTCTATATTTTACATTATAATAACCCAAGAAAAACTAAGTAGTATTTGGTATTCTATGTGTTGCATTAGAAAACCCCAAGTAGAACTAAAAGTCAGTTTGGTTTTCATCTGGCAATCCACATGCACCAGTTGTAAATGTCTATGAATCCTTTAGTGCTAGTGAGATCTGCATAAAGAATTTTACCTTTAGAGGCAATGTATCAGATGTCTGAAGCAACCATGAGATTAAGCATACATTTTTTTATTTATACAATTAAATTTTGTATAAAAGCATATGTATAAAAGCAAACTGGAGCAATCCTGGAGAAAGCCATTAGCACCAAATGGTATGTCAAGACACCTCAGAATGGGAACGTCCTTCTGCCTGAAATCTGGAGTAAGCATGTATTTATTATAATGCAATTAAACAACAGTGATAATATCTTCCCTCGCTGTGAGTATAACCCTAGTGATTGAAATAAGGGAGGTATTTTATTTTAAAAACAGCTGTGTTTAGAGAACTGCTAAGCCAGGAGTGGGTGGAGCTGAAATTTCCTATCATACTTACAAAAAAGTCACAAAACCTTGTGATCTCTGTCCGACTTATCAATACTGTTTGCATAGTAGATAAAATGTCTGCCTGTTAGATCCTAACGTTTGCCAATGAATAATCTGTGATTTACTACATATATACTAAACAGTGAGGTTAAAGAGATAGTAATGTTTCACAATAAAAGCAGCTCTGATTAATCTTCATAGTATTTGGGCCGTGGAGAGTGTTATTTCAATACTGTCAGAGCTGTAGTTCAAGAGTAATTGAATGATAAAATATCCCCCTCTAGCCCCTTTTTCTAATGTAACACTGCTCAGCTTAGAGCAGCAGGGGTAGTGTCCAGGTAGATTGCAGAGAGCGACAATCTTCTATTAAGATAAGGGAAAAAGATGAAAAACCTGTCAAGGGGGGGCAGAGTTTTCATTGTTCTCACAGTAAGAAGATTGTCCCTTGCTGTTATCTGTCTGGCCAAGCAACCAGATTCCACATCTGAGGTGAGCCGTGTTACACTAGGTAAAAGGGGAACGAGGGGGATACTTTATCATTCAATTACTCTTGAACTACAACGCTGACAGTATTGAAATAACACTCTCCATGGCCCAAATACTATGAAGATTAATCGGAGCTGCTGTTTTGTTTTGTTTTTTATAAACAAAATTATCACTTTCACTAACATGTTTGTGGCCAACAGCATGGGGGTTATGCACTAAAGCATGATAAAGAGGCGACAAAATGGAGATTACTTCTCCAGTGATATCACTTCTCCAGTTCCTATGTTATTCTATAGAGCCGATTCACTAAGATCTCCAAAGTTGGAGAAATCTTAGTGCATAGGCTCCGTAGAATAACATAGGAATTGGAGAAGTGATATCACTGGAGAAGTAATCTCTGCTTTATCACCTCTTTATCACTCCTTAGTGCATAGTGTCAAGGCACCACAGACTGGAAAAGTCCCTATCTGCATCAAGTCAAGAGTGTACCTGTACTTAATATGATGTAATTAAACACCAGTAATCAAATCTTACCTCTGCTGTGAGCAGACCCCTAGTAAGGATAATAAGGGAAGTATTTAAATCATCCATAATTGCATAAACATCAAGGTTAGTATGATTGTTTGGAAGCTTTAGGAGTGATTTACACTAAGATATGATACCATTGTCATTTTGACTAGCAGTTTATGTTAGTAATGGTTAATTTTATGTTTATTTCATAGTGTAGGCATTAAAAAAATATTAACAATGATGCAAGTCTTATCTCTCAAACCTTTATGGTTTGAGAGATATACCATGCTAAAGTTACATCTTCTTGGCTGTTTGAGAGAAGTCAGCGCTCTAGCTGACAACTGCAGAATCCGGTCATTTGTCCGGACGGAGGCTTTTCAACAGAGCCGAAATTGTAGTATTTAGAAATAAATACTTAATTGGAACGGTCTACAAAGTATGCCTGGTTTGCAAGCACACTTTGTAGACCGTTCTAATAACGTATTTATTTTGAAATTCTGCGATTTCGGCTCTGCTGAAGAGCCTCTGTCCAGTCAAATGACCAGATTCTGCAGCTGTCAGCTAGAGTGCTGACTTCTCTCACGAGGTAACTATAGCGATGTATATTTCTCAAACCATAAATGTTTGAGAGATAAGACTTACATCGTTGTTAATATTTTTTTAATGCCTACAATATAAAATAAACATAAAATTAACCATTACTATCCCTTTAATACTAGCTTTTCAGACATCACTTCATTTATGACATTATTTTAAAGAAGGCCTGTCACTTCAAGGGGTTAAAATCACTATTTACTCAATAGGAATTTGGGGATTTTTTTCCCTCCCCTGTGTTGCAGTTGGTTTGCTCTAGAATGCTGACAATGTTAACCATAAGTACCCCTCTGGCACTCAAAGGGTTAACCAATGTTGGATTAGTAGAACTGTATTATGTTACTCTTCCTGTTAGGGAACCGCTTTCATTCCTTTGCACATAACCGATATTACAATACTCACATATGTATGTTTAAATAGATTCATATTACTACTGATCTGAAATAATATCAGAAAAGAATAAAAAGTCTCTGTGACTGTGAGATTAACAAATCCTCCGCTTTATAACAAATAGATGGAAAACAGTAAAAAGTAAAGCTTTGTCTATCCATTACATTTCAGATTCAATTTGTAACCAAATATAATCTCAGCAGAAGCCGTAGATCAGAAATATGTTATATAACCCCTTCGATGCTACAGAGATCTACAATGCCTTGCTTATATATAACAGTACCTTGCTTAAAAATAACAATGACAGAGAGGCTGTATGCCATTTAACCCTTTGAGTGCCAGAGAGGTGGCAATGCATTGTGAAGCACTCGGTTGCACAATCCTCTGCTCTTTGAATGGTTAATGTTAATTGAGTCTAATATTACATTTCTTTTTAACCTTTGCAATGTGCTGTGTAACACTGTGGCACTCAAAGGGTTAATTATGTTAGAAGCCAATAACATTTAATCTAGAATGGGGATATATATCTAAGATAAATTATTATTTCTGAGAAATGTAACTCACACATCAACTCACCAATGATGTGATACCATTTGAAAATCACTAGTACTCCCTATATTTGTCTCTGGAAGATGTTGTTGTTTTTTTAACTCTAAAAGTATATAAAGGGATAGTAATGTTTCACATAAACAGCAGCTTCAATTAATCTTCATAGTATTTGAGCCATAGAGAGTGCTATTTCAATACTGCCAGAGTTGTAGTTCAAGAGTAATTGAATGATAAAGTACCCCCTCCCACCCCTTTTACCTTGTGTAAGCCATCTCTTCTCAGATGTGGAATCTGGTCCTGGGACCAGACAGCTCACAGCAAGGAACAATCTTCTTACTATGAGTATAAGGAAAACCCTGCCCCCCTCAACAGGTTTTTCATTAAGCTCACTGAAGATTGTCCCTCTCTGTGATCCATCCGGACAGTCTTGCTGCTCTGAGGTGAACAGTGTTACATCAGTAAAAGGGGTGGGAGGGGGATACTTTATCATTCAATTACTCTTGAACTACAACTCTGACAGTATTGAAATAACACTCTCCATGTCCCAAATACTATGAAGATTAATAGGAGCTGCTTTTATTGTGAAACATTACTATCCCTTTAACCCTTTGAGTGCTAGGGGGTATCCAAAGCATTGCAGAGCAATGCTTTGTATACCCCTCTAGCACTTAAAGAGTATAACATAAAAAATACATGATCTAGCTCTCTGATTTCCAGAGAAACTATTGCTTTGCAATGTATTATACAACCTTCTGGAGCTCAAAGTGTTAAAGGTAATGTAACTATCTACTATCCCTGAGCACCCTTCAGGAATTTATCTATGTTTGAAGTACTTATTCATAATGTTACCTCTGTTTGTCCCCTAAGGCGGCTCATTTGGCAGCTGTCAAAAGCAGCTAAAGGGCTACCATTTGCATCCGTTTACTGTAACTACTGTCTATCTGCTGGAGTTTGGACATTGTCTCAAATAATGGAACATGTCCCAGCCTCTCTGAACTGTAATATTAATGTCATTCTTGGTTATCATAGATTTCTGTTTTGTAATTATGTCTATGCCTCTGACTTGCTCATGATGCACGCTGAATATTCCCTTCTCATGCCCTTACCTGAGGAAATCCTGCACCCCCTTTCCTGCAATATATCTCTTTTCCTCACTGCGTCTCTTACTCCTGGTAATATTCACAACTAATTTTTAAATCTGATTACAAACTACTGTAAGCTCCAAACTGCTACATTTAATTCTCATTTAAAGGGATAGTAATGTTTCACAAAAAGAACAGCTACAATTAATCGTCATTATTTGGACCATGGAGAGTGTTATTATAATACTGTCAGAGCTGTATTTCAAGAGTAACTGAATGATAAAGTATCCCCCTTCCGCCCCTTTTACCTAGTGTAAGCCACCTCCCTCAAATGTGGAATCGGTCCTGGGACCAGACAGATTACAGCAGGGGACAATCTTCTTACTGTGAGAACAATGAAAACCCTGCCCCCCTTGACAGGTTTTCCAGATTTTGCCTTATTCTCACTGAAGATTGTCCCTCTCTGAGATCCATCCGGATCCGGACAGTCTTGTTGCTCTGAGGTGAGCAGTGTTACATCAGAGCTACTGTTTTTGTGAAATATTACTGTCCCTTTAAGTTAGATTCCACTACTGCATACCTGGGGATTATGTACTAAGGTGTGGTAAAGAGGTACTGAAGAGGCGATGTCTTCTCCAGTGATATTACTTCTCCTATGTTATTCAATGTAGCCCATGCACTAGGATCTCTCCCGTTTGAGACATCTTAGTGCAAAGGCTCCATAGACATCTTAGTGCAAAGGCTCCATAGAAATTGGAGAAGTGATATAACTGGAGAAGTCATCACCTCTTTATCACAGCTTCATGCATCTCCTCCCTGGTGTTTCAGCTGTATCTCCATTTCTCTAGATTGAAAGCTCATAAGGGCAGGGCCCTCTTGTTTCTATTATTTCTATAATTGTTACTATTTTTGTGAACATATTCTTCCTTTATTGTCCTATTCTGCAGAATTATATTTCTGCTTCATAATTAATAATAATATTAATACTCTGCCATCTGCATTCCTATATGTAATTGTGTGTTTAAGAAGCAACAATCCCAGGTTGTTGTCCCATCAGCGGCTCTGCTCTCCTGGGAAGAGACCCTCTGATGAGTCAACTGCGGTGTCAGTCATGATAGACCAACTGAGGAGCAGAAGAGAGTATGAAAAGAGATCACTGGTGATTCAGTTTGGCTGAGGAGGATAGTAAGTGAGGATGATGACTCATGCATACAATATAGTCTGCAAAATCATCCTTGCTTGACTGAGTTGCTACTTATACTAATAGAATTTGCTTCATAAAGCCTCTAGCCCTGTTACTTACATGAGTAACAGCAGTATTGTATTTGTTAATTGACTCCTACGTTGCAGACCTTAATGTTTCTACAGCTGCCCGACCATGCTGGTGTAGGTCATAATTTGTCAGTTTAGTAAAAAGAACAACATCTTTAAATCTTGTGCACCTCTGACGGGACAATGAGCAGAATTTAAAGATGCAGTTGTGATATCTTTTCTGACAAATTCTGATCTACACCAGCACTTATCAGGCAGCTGCTAACATGTTATGTTTTTCAACTGAGGTTTCAATGAACAACTTCAGTAATGCTGCTCCACATACCATTAATGTGGATGGAAGATTATGGATGCAAATTCTTTTAGGTTTATGAACTGGGGAGCCTGACACAATTACAAGGTTGTGCCTGCAGCACCAATAGTATGCAAGGTAAGTTTGGGAAAGGAGGTTTTTTTTTCTCTTCCTTCTCCCTGTTGTATTTCTATCATTGTCTTTTTGCTGTGTCTTTTGCCTTTCCAATGCCCTCACAAGTTCTGTCTAGTCCTTTACCAATCCCTTTCTCCATCCTGCCCTTAATACCACACCCCTCTCTTCCCTCCTTCCTTCCTTCCTGTAATACTGCTGAACTCTGATACTCCTTATGCTCCTGGTGTCCTCGGTTTGTTTGACTATTCTGCTGCTTGGCTCCTTTACATTGACAAGTACGTTCGTACCTTGGGCCTTTGGGCCTGGGAGGTATATTGCACTCACTATTATATCGATATACGCTGTTATTTCTTCTACCCAGGCTACAGTCCCTACCTATTGTATGTAAAAGCTCTCACCTAGATTCTACTGCAGGTGATAAATGTTTACACCCTTTTTATCAAACATTTTCCCATTGAAGTTTATGGAGAAAACTGGAGATAAAAGCAGAGCTAAAATTAGCACCTGCAATAGACTCTAGCCCCTTATTGTTACCTTTGACTTGGGTATCCATATCTGCCTTTGGCCACTAGCCCACTCCTCTCGACAGTGTGTTTCCACTGCAGGGAAAGTTGAATTCGGGAGTGTTGTATCTCTCAGTGGTCCCATCTCTCTGGGTTGCGGGGTGTCTGACTAAAGCAGGGTTCCTGGCCTTGGTGTCAGGGTTTTCAGGGGTGAGTCATTATTATCCTCCCGGTCGATCAGTTACCCTCTCTTGGTTAACTCTATACAACTTTGGGTTCCTGTTTGTGCAAGTCTTATAGTCGCTAATCGATCACTAGATGGTGGTTGTGCTCCACTCTGTTGTATCTGTGGGGTTTATGAGAGTTTGTTGATCCTTTCAGTATCTATCTGAACCACGTTTTTTTCTGACACACTAGTAATTCTAGTCATACTCATTTAGACTACCAGTCGTAGTTTATTTTCCTTGATTTTTGTCCTATCCGTCATTGACTAGGTTTTACTGACTTCTGGTGCTAGCTGTTTCAGGGGTGTCCTCCTTGCTACCTGCTCCCTGTGTTCTTCCTTATAGCTTATGGAAGGAGATTCGACTTGGGCTCCTGTCATCTGCATCAAGGTCCTCTCGCCTAGAAGTCTGAGTGCACGGTACAACCAAGTTCCATCCTGGTCAGGGTCCCAGGTCAACTGGGATCGGACATCTGGCTACTCTGCCAGCACCTTTAAATTCTGGCTGGAGCCACAGCAAGGGATTAGGTTTACCATTCCCAAGCCACGCTCCCAAGTATCGCACACTAGCCTTTGTCTCAGACTACCTAGGTATTCCTGACATTTACTTTATTGTGGCTAACATCCAGGCCTGAAATGACCACCTGGCTTAAAGAGATAGTAATACTTAAGTATTACTAATCCCTATAGTAAAGCCCTACTAAAAAAAACGTATTGCCCCCAGTGTCATCTTTCAAACTTCCATGGTTTGAGAGATGAACGTTTCTAAAGTTGCCCTCTCCCTCCCCCTTCCCCGAAGTCAGCTTTGTAGCTGACTGAAAGGAAATCCGGTCATAGATTATCAGGCGGCTCTGCAGCAGAGCTGAGATTGCGTTAATTAAAAAAAAAAAAACTTTCACTAAAACGGTCTTCTACATGTGCTTGCGAACCAAGCACACATAGAAGACCATTTCAGTGAAAGTTTTTTTTTTAGTTAACGCGATCAGGCTGTGCTGGAGAACCGCCTGAAAGTCGTACGACTCTCTTCCCTGCAGTCAGCTAGAACGCTGACTACGGGGAAGAGGGAGGGAGAGGGCAACTTTGGAAGCGTTCATCTCTCAAACCATAAAGGTTTGAGAGATGACACTGGGGGCAATACGTTTTTTTTTAGTAGGGCTTTACTATAGGAATTAGTAATACTTAAGTATTACTATCCCTTTAACAAAGGGATAACCTGGATGCTATCAGTCCACTAGATGCACTACAGGTGACTCAGTGAAGAAGACAAAAATAGTTCACACATATAGAATTAAGTAACAGATAATGAGTATGTAGTCTACCTATTTATTTGGCCATGTGTTTACTTTGGCAAGACTGACAACTCTTTAAGGGAGGGAATGACTGGACATCACTCAGCCATGAATATTGCATTCGCATATTTGGCCCTAAACCATCCACCTACTTATTTCAGTTTTGAAAGAGTTGATCATGTGACACAGGTTACATGAGTTGGTAATCGAGTAAAACAATTACAACACAAATGCTTCTGGATATGTGGGAATAAAAATAATCCCAAAATCTGTTACTACCTGAAAAAATGAACTAATGTTTTTATTTCATTCATTTTTAATTTATGAGTTGTATGTTTATTCTCTTTTGTTTTTTTATCTTTTTGTTTCCTTTTTCTTTTTGTTAATTTTTATTTTTTTTTCTTTGGTTTTACATAACTTCTAGCGTTCTAATTATCTGTTTTCTATTGTACTTCTATATATATATATATATATATATATATATATATATATATATGTACATACATACATACACATATATATTAGATTTTTAGTCTACCCTCCCAACAAATGGTATCATTCTTGGTGGACTTTCTGTTCTAGAGGTGATATCTTGGTGCTTCTGCTTCCAGTTTGGCACTGTTGTGTCTATGACATCACTTCCCTTGGGATGGTGGATTCACATAGTGAGTATTCTATTTTCCCCCAAAATGGGAATAAAACTGTTTCTTATATTGAGAAGTAAATATTTCTAAAACTCTGTGAATGTGCAATTTTTATGCTATTATTTATGATTCTACAGTACCCATTACAATAAATATATTTCTGCAAATATGTATGTACTGTATACCATTTGCAGTGCAAGAAACATTCATACACAGCTTGATCTCTTTGATCTCTCTTCACACTAATAGAAGTTTGGGTGAATTATATTATAATCCAGTAATTAAAACAAATACACTGTTCAGATGCATAATTAAATTGAACATTCTCTGCCCTACTGTTTAGCAGCGAGTGAATGACAGGAGCAAAATGTACACTTTGTATATTAAAGAAAATGTTAATGTATTTGAAAATAAAACCAAACATATATTGAAGTGGATAGACTATAAATAGTGGCAAACGGTTCAAGTGGATCAGCAGTCTGAATACAAAGTAAAAATCTGAGATTTATCATCCGTAGGTAAGAAAATGAAACATTTATGGTTTGTCAAATACATAACCATTCTGGTGTTTTTTCCAGTATATTGCAGTTCTGACCTTTGCAGGCTGATGTATATGTCTAGCTTACCAATGAGATGAAGGGAAAGGTTGTGATCGTGTTAAATTTAGAACAGCATTAACTCCAATGGCTACATTCAAGCATATGCACTACAGCAGTGGTTCTCAGCCAGGGTTCCGTGTACACCAGCCTAGGGTTCCCCACTTTTTCTAGGAAGTTTCTACCAACACTGTTGAAATGGACTTTATACAGTATTTATATGGGAAAATATTTTGCTAAATGTGCTTTTTGATGTCCTTCCAATTGAGATACCTAGGATTAACTTTACACTTATGTGCTGTGTGCCCTTCATTCAATCCTTCAGAAAGGAGTTATGATATGCTAGGGATGCCCTGAAAACTCTAGATTGCATGATATGCTGGGTGCCTCAAGCAGATGAAGATTGAGAACCACTGTACTAGAGCAGATGATTGCTACAGTGCATACCAGCAGATACACTCTGCCATTGTTGTCCTTTGATGCCATTAATCCCTGCACCACCAGCCTAATAGCCATACCTGGGAACTCTCTGGATTTGCCCTGTAGGCTCCGGTTTTGCCACTGCTTTACCAGGTCCCTGGGGCAGAGGCTGATTCCTCCGGACGTGAGGAGTTTACATTGAAACTCTGCCCACTTCTGCTGTTTCCCCTGTGTTCCTCCTCCCCCCAGCCTTCTTTGAATAGGTTTGTCACACTTTTGAGCCCTGCTTCCCCAACTCTCATCAAGGCCCACCCTTTTTTGAAGCGATTCACATCATTTTTCACACCCCCTGCTGCACCAGAGGACTCCCCTCCAGGGAGAGAACAATTGAATGTTCCCAGGTATGCTAATAGCATGTTCTGGGAAATGACACACTCTAATGCCATTTTCTCTGTGTCTTGTGTAGTACACTGGACTAAGCAAGGCTTAATGGAACAGACTGCTCTGAAATGCCCACAGCCTTCCCACTCATCCTCCCCCTGGCAGAAGTGGCATTGAGAGGAGGATTTTGGGCATGCATAGATTAGTAAATTGGTGTTAGACAGGGGTGTTTTTGGCATGGGCTGGACTTGATGGACACATCTTTTTTCAGCCTTATGAACTGTTACTATGTATGTAATGTGAATCAGAGCCTGTCATTGTGCAGATCTGCTTGATACATTCCCTTGTTTTTATTGTATTATTTTTATTTGTGGAAAGCATTTAACCCTTTTTAGTAATGCATTGGATACCTCCCTGGCACTCACTCACTCACAGTGCTAATTCCAGGTGCTTTGTCTGACATTAGTTTCTTATTTTCAAGGTAACATGAATAATTCTGGGTGAAACCAACTGCACCATAGTGGGGAAATAAAATCTCCTTTGGTTTAAATGAGTATTTTAACCCCTTGAATGCTAGAGAGGTCTCCAATTCATTGAGATGCGATGAAGTGGAGATGTGTCTAACATGCAAGTTGTTAATAGCCCCTGTCAGCACCGTAGGGGTGTGTTATTGCAGGGCGTTGCTAGGAGGCCCCGGGAGGAGTTGGTGTTGTACAATACAGCGGCATGATGCTGGAATCTTCTTCTTTCTGTTCAGTGGTGCTGCGCTGAGCTGGTGCTCGTTTGTCTTTGAGTTTCTCTAGCATGTACAGTATGTTTTCCCCTCTCCTCTTTGGCTTTGGCCTGTGATTCTGTGCTGCCTACGCCTGACTTTATGTCTGGACCTAGATTTGATTCTGTGCTGCCTGCCCCTGACCTTCTGTCTGGACCTAGATTTGATTCTGTGCTGCCTGCCCCTGACCTTCTGTCTGGACCTAGATTTGATTCTGTGCTGTCTGCTCCTGACCCTCTGCCTGCACCGAGATTTGATTCTGTGCTGCCTACTCCTGACCCTCTGCCTGCACCGAGATTTGATTCTGTGCTGCCTGCTCCTGACCCTCTGCCTGCACCGAGATTTGATTCTGTGCTGTCTGCTCCTGACCCTCTGCCTGCACCGAGATTTGATTCTGTGCTGCCTACTCCTGACCCTCTGCCTGCACCTAGATTTGATTTTGTGCTGCCTGCCCCTGACCCTCTGCCTGGACCTGGATTTGATTCTGTGCTGCCTGCCCCTGGCGGAGCTGGATTAACACTCCACTCCTCTTTTGCCCCCCATGGCTCTATCAACACCCTCTTGTTCCCCATATCTCTCTTGCCACCCCCCCCCATGCCTCTTTCACCACACTTTTGCCTCCCCCAATGCCCATTCTTGGGAACTCTCCGGATTTGCCCTGGAGACTCCGGTTCTGACAGAACTTTACCGGGTCTCCGGGACAGAGGCAGATTCCTCCGGATGTGGGGAGTTTCTATTGAAACTCTGCCACATCTGCTTTTTCTCCCGCTGTTCCTCCATCCCTAGCCTTCTGTGTGACACCTTTAAGCCCTGCCCCCACTTGCGTCAAGTGCCGCCCCTTTTTGATGCGATTAGCGTCATTTTTGTCACCCCCTGCTGAACAGAGGACTCCCCTACGGGTAGCCCTCAACTGGAAGTTCCCAGGTATGCCAATGCCTCTTTCACAACCCTCTTACCTTCCATGGCTCTTTTACCCCCCTCTTGCTCCCCATACCTCTTTTGCCCACCCCATGCCTCTTTCACCACACTTTTGACCCCCCATGCCTCTTTCACCACTTTTGCCCCCAGTGCCTCTTTCACAGCACTCTTGCTCCCCATACCTCTTTTGCCTAGTTGAAAAGCCTGTGTACATGGGCCACAGTGCCACCCAGCAACCTCGGCTGGTGGCCGGATCCTGTCTTCTTACTGGCCGCGCTGCAGTCATGCGCAGTACTGACTGCCTGAACATGCTGCAACTGATACTGAGCGGGGCACTCCGAATTCAGACCATGGGATATATATATTGGACTTTCTATCACCTGCATTTGGGTTCCATCCATACCTTATCCTATTGGGGGGTTTTTCCTCTTTACAATATTTCTAAGCTGTCTGCTATTTCTCAGTATGGTTTCTTCTTCTCTGAGTGGGGTTTCATGCACTGCACATTCCTCTAAGTACTCAGGATATCACAGCCCCACTGAAATCAATAGGGATTTGAGGAATTGATATTTGTCCCCCACAGCGCAGTAGGTTTGCCCTAGAATGAATCCAGATGTGTTTTGAACACAAGGTGCTAGGTGTATGCAATATAGATATTTGATGCAATCTGAGCTACTTTATTTGTAGCCTCTTTAACATATTATGTGTTTTCTCTCCTTTAGTAAGAAGGGGGCACATAGCATTAGTTTAGGGGTCCTTCCACCCATTTATTGCTATGAAGAGTGATACAAGCACGTGGAGAAGAAAGGTGTGGTGCCCCCCAAAACATGGTGTTTATATAACTGTGCACAATAATAAATGATTTAAAGGAACCTTAACCCTTTATCGACCCTTGATGGTCCTGGTACGTCATGGGTAGATTTGCGTTAAGGACCCATGATGTGCCAGGACCGTCATGGAATTCAGGGCTCCCTGCGTGGCTGCACGCCGTTCGGGGAGCCCTGAACCGGAAGAAGGGAAAAAAATGGTCCGCGGTCCTTAAGTGATGGCCGCATGCATGATCGGCCATCCTTAAGGGGTTAAAGGGCAATTGTCTTTCAATTGGGGCAAACTTAGTAAAAACTTGGAATTTCATTGTGCAGCCACAAAACAGCTCCTGTCAGCCATAGGAAAACTGACCCCCTTGGCAGCGATCAGGCTGAAGCACAACCTGGAAGTATCTTGGCTTACAGCCCTTATAACCCTCAAGTGTCTGGCTTAGAAGCTCTTCACTACAGTCTATGGGAAAAACACATGTAGACATCAGTCTTGGAGGCCAGGATCTGCTTGCAGGCCTAATGAGGGAACACTGGGGATTCTCCTTTAATGCAGGTCTCACAATGCAGCTCCAGCTTCATTGGCTGGTATGTTTCCATGGAAACAGATTGGCTGAAAGGGCACTATAATTCAACCTGATAATTGCTCTTTAAATGAAAGCCACTGCACCCTTCTTATATTTGGATAACTGATGTCTTAACCAGACGGTATCAAAGCCCCTGAGAGGAAAGACAGCACCAGGAACCTGCCTATCTGGCCATTGAGGAGAGTGCCCATAACAAGTGATGATGCCTGTGTTAGACTATAATTTCAGTCATCCAAGGCTGGCCATTGGCCACAGAGTATGATGGTTGTTGTAGCACAAGAACAGTTTGAGACACCCTTATCTTATGTGTTCCCTTTACCTCAATGTGTGTAGAAATAAGACACATTTGTTTATACATCTGAAGTAAAGTAGAATTATAGTCCTGTAATGTTGTAGAAACATCTGATAAATTGCATTGTTACATTTTCTCATGTCTATAGGTATTTTTCCTAGGTTATGCTCTGCTGTGGGCATCAACTTGGTGTAACTGGGGTAAATAAAGGGCAGGTATAATCATTAGACAAGAGCTAATGAAATAATAATGTAATTGATAAGGTTGAAAAAAGCAAAAAAAAAAAAAAAACAACCCTTGATCCAGAGGAATATAGAAAGAATGAAAACATCCACTGAAGTCATTTCCAATTAGGACACACGTGGGTTGTAAAATTCCTCACACCAAATACAATATCTCCATAGCAACATCCTATCTATATGGAAGCCAGCTATAATTATTAACTATATTATTTTGAAGCAGAAAATATCCACTACATTATGTACAAACACAGCTCCCCAAAGAAAAGAATTCTAAAAATGTATTGCCCTTAATGTATAAAATCCCTGCCTTTGTTGTAGTTAAAAGCACTATTCCTCTAGAAAAAAAACAACAACTTGTGTCTCGACCAGCACCTTTATCCAGCTTCGGCTGCAGCAAGGGAGTACCTGTCACCCCTGTTCGCACCCGAGCATCGCACCCTAGCGTCGAACCCAAGCTCCAGCCAGTACCAAGGCTGCGAGGGTCCCTACTCCCCCCATAGTGACATTGAGTAAATATTTCCCTAGGGAATGTTTTGTATTACTATTCCCTGTTATTCTTGCCAAGTATGGAAGCCCTACTCTATCCTCTTTGTGACTTGGGGGACATTGGGGGAGATTATCAAAAGTGTTCTTGTCTTTTTTTGCATACAGATACTTAAAATGTCCTTATTCCTTATTATGAGTGTTGGTATTTATAAAGCATTCTATTTACATTTATAAATGTAGAGAGAGTAAAAAACAAGAACAGGTCAGGCATGATCTTAATATTTGGAGAAAATTCTGTCTGTAAACTGTTGCAAGTAGCAACATTTCTTTAAAAATCTGCTGCACTGCTATTTACAAATTTCCTTACTCCATTTAAAAAAATAAATAAAACGTAATATGCAGCATTATGTCCTACCAAACTGTCATTAATTATTCATGACTTCCAGTGACAATCTTACAGCCATTTTAACACTTCTTTTAGATTAACTCCACTTTGATAAATCTCCCCTATGTCATCAATATACACCTTTCAAATTGAAATATGTTGCCTGTACTGCAATCAGCTACCACATATAAAGAACAATGGAGGTGATGTATACAAAGCCTTCGTAGTGTATTCTTAAGAATTGTCGCTAAAGTTCACAACGCCTGGTCATATTTATAAAGAAATAAAGTCACATTTGTAAATGTCTATCTGACAATATTCGTACCTGTGAATATATATTTGCACACATAGCAGTATTATATACTTACAATAAGAACAGATTTTACCTGGCGTTATAATTTAATCCCTAAAACTGGCTTCATTTTTGGCGCAATTAGCAAATTTCTTTATAAATACACTGGGACACAATTCTTATTAGGACAAGACCATTTTTACTCCACTTTTCAAAAATAGTCAACTAACTAGAGTTAGCACTTAGCAAAATGTCGCTAGATGTTTATACATATACTTATGTTGCTTTGAGAAACTTTTTTTATTATTATTATTATTATTATTATTAATCTTTATTTATATAGCGCCAACCAATTCCGCAGCGCTTTACAATAGGGAATAGACATACAGAGGTATTAAATAGTACAAATCAAACGTGGAGAACAGAAGGATTATAGGGCCCCCTGCTGGTGAGAGCTTACTGTCTAGAGGAAGGTAGGTTTGACACAGAAGGAGTAAGTGCTATTGGGTGTACGTGCCTCCTGCCACATGAACTGCCAGTCAGTGGGTGGGAGTGAGAAGTGCTGTTGAGTGCATTGGTCCAGGCAAGGGGTGAATCTTAATGATAATATTTATGGACATTTTCTTTGTAACTCCAATTTTATACATCTCCCCCAATGGAACTAGGAGATGCAGTGATACGTCCATGCAACAAAATGTACAATGGCAAGACTTATCACCTCTTTTAAAAGGAGAATTTGTGAACACCTGGGGTGATTTAGGAATGACATAGATACACTTGTAGATAGGCGTGCTGTCTGCTATTCATTGGTTTTGTTTCCTTTTACATGGAAAGATGAGATGACTTGAATTAAAAACTACTTTAGAGCTGAATGTCATTGGATGTTTTTGCTGGGCAGCATGATTGTTCATAATGTGGGATTTAGGTACACACATTTTTTTTAACAAATCATTAAATATAAGTAAACTTGACAAACTTGAGATTTTGGTGTTTCAACTACACTTTATTAATTGTATCCCGTTTAATACATAAGCCCCTTTGTGTCTCTCCATGTCTGACTTAGTACAGGAGTAACATAGTAACATGGTTCATGAGACTGAAAAAACAAGAAAACATGCATTTATCAGGTTCAGCCTTTCCTTACCATACTTGTTGATCCAGAGGATGGCAAACAAAATCCCCTATTGAAGCCATTGACAATTATGTCCCAAGCAGGTAAATACAATTCCTTTGCAACTACAAAGGACAGCTGGATATCTCCTTGTCACAATTCTCTATATTGTTCTGTGCTAGAAAGGTATTCAAAACGTTTCTGAAAGCATCTACAGTATCAGCAAACAAAGCTTCTGAGGTAAAGAATTGCACAACTTTATTGACAGGGTCGCCATCCGTTAGCTGGAAGCCTCCCCCCCCACCACCATCCACACAGCTTTTCATTGCCTGTTGTTCCCCTGCATGCTATTAACCCTTTTTGTGTTAGAGAGATGCAATGCCTTGGACACCCTTCTGGCATGCCAAAGGTTTTATCTAAATGAAGATAATATAGATGTGTGGTATAAATATAAACTATTCACATCTCTATATTTATGACCATGAATATTTAATCTCTTTCACACTCATGAATATGTACAGTGCTCAGATTCATATGGTAGCTGTGGAGAAGAACAGGCAGTTGTAAGGGGTTTGAAAAGGGAGAAGTGCTAAGCAGGTGATGAATTCAGACAAGAAAATGTTTTCATAAAAGATGTTAATTTAGTACAGTCAGTGCTCTGTTTGTGTATGTTAGCTCTAACAGCCCATCAGCCTGCCAAACGTTCAAGAGGCAGGTGTTTGCTACATTTTGGATCTAATGTTTCTCTGTCTGAATATCTGTGTTCAGATGTTGAACCCACAACACCAGTGTCATAACTGCAGATTGTTGAAGAGAACCCTGCTATTTTTTTTGTCCCTGCAGTCCCAGCTTTTAAACTGTGATTTTAATCCAATAGCCTATGTTGACAATCCTCATCAGATGTGCATTGCTATTTCCAGTGTGTGCCTTATTCTGTTTTTCATGTTATTATGTGTTATACCTTAGTGTGCTAACATCTATCCTGGTCAGGCACCATTGTCAATAAGGCTGATTTACTAAGAAGACCTGGGGGGGAAATGTACTAAGCGGTGATAAAGAGGTGATAAAGTGGAGATGACTTCTCCAGTGATATCACTTCTTCAGTTCCTATGTTATTCTATGGAAATAATGCACTAACATTTCTCCAGCTCTGGAGATCTTAGTGCATAGGCTCTATAGAATATCATAGTAACTGGAGAAGTGATATCACTGGGGAAGTTATCTCCACTTTCTCACCTCTTTATCACGTCTTATTGCATAGTCCCCGGAGTAATTATGGTTCAAAACAACTCTACCATAGAGGCCAAAAGCTCAAACTGATTTAAATGTTTGTTTTTTTATGTTTGTTTTTTTATTCCATAAATGCTAGAGTGAGTAGGTTTGGAAGAAAAACTTTAGCCCAAAAAGTGAGAAAAATACACGTTTTCTGCTTTTTTTCCACAACAACCTCAGCCTTAGACTGTACAGGAACACAATGTTCTGACCTCTAGTCTCGTACCACAGTAGCCACAGAACCACACATACTGAACACTGGGCTTGTCTGACTGCACTAGTATCCATATAACAACACATGATGATCTCCCTTTCCTTGACCCATGATAACCATAGAATCACACATTCTGACTCATATCCTCATCCTATGTTAGCCACAGACCCACATATACTGACTCCCAGTCTTATACTATGGTAGCCACAGAACCACTCATACTAACCCCCCCCCAAATGCCGCTCGGTAGCCATAGAACCACACATACTGACCTCTCAGCCTTGTCCCACCTTAACCATAGAACCACACATACTGAACACTCTGCATTGTCCCAATGTTTGGTATTTGGGATAGGCAATGTGAGGCCCCCAAGCTACTGCCAGACAGCAGATCCAATCAGACCCTACCAGCCACTGCTGTGGACTTCATCCTTTTCTCACAGTAGCCACAGAACCACTCATACGAACCCCCCAGCCTTGTCCCACTGCACTGATGGCCATAGGACCACACATACTGACCCCTCCCAGTCTTGTCTTAAAGTAGACAGTTTTCGATCCATGCATGGACATTATGCCCCAAACTAAACTTTTTTACTTTATGCAGCAGCCTAATTCATTTATACAGTGAGGCATGTGATGCTTCCGACATTAACAATTTAAAAGAAGAGCCTGATTGTTAGTTCTCATTTCCCTGTGAACCTATTTGTTAAGCCACATTGGTCATGCATCCAAGGCACTTTTCATTTATTTTTAACTCTAACCTGACTAGAAAACAAACATTATATTCTTCACTTAAGCCTTATGTACGCTATATGTCTCACTTATTCACTTTAGACTGTAAGCTCTGGAAAAGGGACCCCATTCTCATTGTTTCCTCCTGTAAAAGCACTTGTAGCCCTGTTTTGTCTAAACCCTTATATTGCACAATATTGGTCTTATATAAATAAGCATACTCATTCATTCATTCATTCATTTATTAATTCACTAATGTATTCATCCATTCAACTTCAATCACAGTATGAAAAAAAGACAACAAAGGAGGCGCCCCAATAGTGCAATTCAATTAAAACTTTTAAAACAATAAAATTAAAGGCTGCAGTTTTACTCACATTCTCTATTTGTCAGTTTGATAGTACCACCAGAACTGACTCAGCAAGCTTACGGAGATTATTAGACCTGTCTATCACGGTGTACCTTGGCATCCGTGCTGCCAGTTACCCGTTACTAGGCACAGTGATGTTGCGCTTGTTTATAAAAAGGGATTCAATTCGCCTAAATGATTCCCGCATTGGAGAGTGCCTGTTTAAACTTCCCTGGGTCTAGTGTTAGTTGCCCTTACATGGTGTTCCTGTTAGTACTCGTTACATTTGCTCTGTCTCATTGTGACCCTTGCTTGGCTTCTGATTCCGCTCCATTTTGATCTGATTTGTCTGACTACCCGCATGGCTTCTGACCTGTGGCTCTGGCTGACTACTCGCTCCGTGTATGACCTCGGTTTGTCTGACTACCCACACCAGTTCTGACCTGTGGCTCTGGCTGACTACTCGCTCCTTGTTACCGCGGCTGGTCTGGCTATTCGCATTGGCAGTACTGTGGCTTGTGCTGTCCCCGTTTCGATTACCACTGTCCCTGCATTACAGTAGCGCATATACCTCTGGGTGCTTGGTTCCTACAGGGCAGAAAGAACCATAGACGATGTTCTTTATACCACTATCTCACTCCAAGTAGTGCAGGCCTCTGCTCAGTGTACAGTCTGGGTAGTGGACTGTAGGCTGTCCGTTCACCAGTGTCTGGGGTTCAGCTGGGGAATTGCTTATTATATGTGTATTATCAATAAAGGTGGTTTTATCTCAATCTACCTGTGTCTGACCTTCTCTTGTATTGGTTACCGGGACACTCTCTCCGTTCAGGTGCATGGCAGTTTAGCTCTGGATCCACTTGACTGGTCTCTTTCTTAATGTGTCAGCAGGAACAGCGAAAATTCACATAAAGCATATCCTCTTGTTTAAAAAAATTATTTTTTTTATATATAAAAATATACCAGCATAAGTATACACTTAACCATAAGGCTGTTACGCATTTCACAGCCCACAAAAAGATCAAAGGAAAGCTTTTGTGGGCTAATTATTTTTGATAAAGCAGCGTTTAAGCTGTGAAACACGTAAGAGCCTTATAGTGAAGTGTATACTTATGTTGATATATTTTTATATATAATAAAAATATTTTTTTAAACAAGGATAAGTTTTCTGTGGATTTTCTCTGTTCTTATTTGATCCCCTTATTGCATCCCCTATCTCGTACCTTTAACTCTGCAGCTATTGGACACCCTTTTTCGATGCAATCCTTAGAACAGTGATGATGAACATTTTTGGGCCCGAGTGCCCCGTTTGCAGCATGGAGACAAGGTCGGAGATAGAAAAGTGCCAGTACTGAAAATTTAAAAAGAACAGTGGTGGAGAAAGATAAAGGGGCAAGAGGGAGAAAGATTTAAGAATGGAATAAAGATAAAGAGGCAAGAGGGGGAGAAATAATATATTACTCCCCCACTTGCCCATTTCTCCCCCTTTTTCCTCTTTCCACCCCTTGTGCCTCTTTCTCCCTCCTCTTTCCACCACTTGCAACTCTTTCCAGCCCCTCTTTCCACCCCTTGTGCCTCTTTCTTCCCCATCTTCCCCCCCCACTTGTGACTCTTTCCATCCCTTGTGCCTCCTTCTCCCCCCTCTTACCTCTTTCTTCTTCTCTTGCCTCTTTCATCACCTCTTGCCTCTTTATTCACCTTTTGCCCATATTGAGAGTCTGTGAGCTCCTTAATGCCTGATGGATTTTTTATGTCTTCCCAGAGACAGCTGGGACCATGTGAGATGTGGAGATGCCGCTTGGTGCATGCTGGGGTTTTCTTCCTCAGTCTGGTCGCCAGTTTAAAACTTGCATTGTCCTAAGAACAGATGAAGAAAACCCCAGCATGCACCAAGCGGCATCTCCACATGTCACACGGTCCTGTCAGTCATTTAATGTGGGCAGTGGTGAGACAGAGTCAAAAGCATCCAGCATTAAGTAGCTCGCAGTCTCTCAATCTGTACCTTGGCCGCATGCCACCTTAAAGGCCTCTGCATGCCAGGGGTGGCACGTGTGCATTAGGTTGGCCATCACTGCCCTAGAAACTCACATTGCAGTTATTCCAAAACCAGTTAAGGACCCCTTACTCTTTAGCAGCTATCGTCCCATATCTCTACTCAATGTTGATATCAAAATTTTGGCCAAAGTTCTAGCTACCTGGTTGAAACCCTTCTGCTCCTGTCTTATCCACCCCAGCCAAGCTGGTTTTGAACCCTCTTGGATGGCCAGAGGCAATATCTTTAAGGCTAATTCATTACTGTATACAGCCCAACGTAAGAACATACCTACGTTTCTAGTCTTTATTGACTCTGATAAAGCATTTGACAGCTTGAACTTGTCTTATCTGTCTGCAGTTCTTTCCCATTTAGGCCTAGGCCCTCACTGTTTTGCTTCCATACTAAGTCTATACACCAACCCCACAGCTAGAGTCCAGATCAATTACTGTCTTTCTGCCCCCTTCTCCATAACAAATGTGACACTTCAGGGTTGTTCTCTTTAACACCTCTTATATATTTTGGCTCTCAAACCCCTCTTGCTCCACATCCATGCATCCCCTCAGGTCCATGGTCTCCTCATGCACTCTTCCTCTGTCAAACTAGCATGCTATGCTGATGACATCTTGCTTTTTCTCTCTTGCTCTCAACATTCCCTCCCCCCTCTGATGTGCAGTATGTTTAATTCACATTATCAGTAGTAAGAATATGAACACTCATAATTATGTTGGTCAGAAATTAAAATCTGACTTAGCTCACTTGTGGGGAGTGATATCCTGCCCCCAACTCAGGTCTTTCAGTCTCCCAACAGAAAAAATATCGCTGCTTACATCTGTAATTATGTTGTTCAGAAATTTAAGTCTGACTTATCTCGCCTGTGAAGGGAGTGATATCCTTCCCCCACTCAGGTGTCTTGGTCTCCCAACAAGAAAAATGTACCGCTGCTCACGTCTGTCTGTTGTTCAAAAAATATATATTTAATAAAAAAATAAAATAGAAATGGATAAAGACAATCCAAATCCCAATTGTTTGATTAAAAAGAACTGGCCACTAACGTGTTTTGTGGATGTAATGCCACCTTATCAAAGCTACTGGCCACCTTATACATACAAAACAAACAAACCATTCCTTACGTCTCTCCTTCCCCTTGCATTGGGCCTCCTCTTCTATTTCATTCTTAAGCATCCGGCTTTCTAAGACCTTTGACAAACTTATCTCACTTAAAGGGATAGTAATACTTCGTTTTATCTTTATTTTATTTTGTAGGCATTAAGCCGTCACATCTGAGAAGAGACGGCTTACACTAGGAAAAAGGGGCGGGAGGGGGAAACTTTGCTTGTGAATATCTCTTAAACCATAAAGGTTTGAGAGATAAAACTTATATCGTTCTTCATGTTTTTTTCATGCCTACAAAATAAAATAAAGATAAAACGAAGTATTACTATCCCTTTAACTTTGACTCTCTCTCTTATCCTCTGTTACTTCCACGAGCAAGACCTGGAGCCTGTCTCCTGGTTTGCTTGATTTAATCTTTCTAAACTGACTCTTCTACCACCTATCCTCTCTACCATTGAAGATTCCTTCCCACTACATTTGTAAATTACAAAGGGCCCTGCAGTCCTTCATTTGGAAGTTTTCAACCACCTTTCGCTTCCTGCCAAGCTGAGGGGTCTGGGTGTTCCATTTGTTTACCATTATTACGCATTCTTTAGCAATGTATTGTGCACCCCTCTGGCAACCATAAGGGCCCAAAATATGATTATTGTGTGGAATAATGTGACATAAGTTCCTTGTCACAGTTCACACAGTTCAGAGTGTTAAATCTGGCTATCAGTTTATACTCCCAGATCTTTCATGTCTTTCTGTGTTTGAAACTGTCCTGTTTCTACAGATACCCTGAGATGCTGTGACCAGTTTTGCAAGAATGTTGACCCCCTTAAGTGTCTGCTTTGTTGTTCACAGTAGACCTTTGAGAATTCGTCTGTTTTCATAGAGTTGTCCTGATTCACCTACATATAATACATGATGAGGTAGATGACATTAAATGATCTTCAGGAGAATTTTCCCTTTATGTTGTAGTTTGTTGCTAATGTGGTATGGGCACCTTATCTGTGGTACATATGTGTGCACAAGCTTCACATCTCTTTTGTACACAGGGAGAAATACCATTTTCTTTCTGTTTCATTCTTAAAGTGATAGTAATGTTTCACAAACACAGCAGCTCCAATTAATCCTCATAGTATTTGAGCCATTGAGAGTGGTATTTCAGTACTGTCAGAGTTGTAGTGCAAGAGTAATTGAATGATAAAGTATCCCCCTCGCTCCCCTTTTACCTAGTGTAACACTGCTCACCTCAGACGTGGAATCTGTTTGCTTGGCCAGACAGATAACAGAAGGGGACAATCTTCTTACTGTGAGAACAATGAAAACCCTGCCCCCCTTGACAGGTTTTTCAGCTTTTCCCTTATCTTAATTGAAGATTGTCCCTCTCTTCAATCTACCTGGGCACCTCCCTGCTGCTCTGAGCTGAGCAGTGTTATATCAGTAAAAGGGATGGGAGGGGGATACATTATCATTCAATTACTCTTGAACGACAACTCTGACAGAATTGAAATAACACTCTCCAAGGCCCAAATACTATGATGATTAATTAGAGCAGCTTTTATTATGAAACATTACTGTCCCTTTAAGGGAGCACTTATCCAACAATTGTTTGCTGGGGGTTGTAGGTGACTACTAATGGTGCTCTGTTCTCTTCATGTGGTTATTATTGTAGGAAATTTCTTCTAGGTACACTGGTGGATCTCTGAATTTGGATGTTGATGACCCTGGTATTTTATCTATAAAATCTCTCCTGAAATTTTTAAGATGTTTATCATGGTCAGATGTCTTACCGTGGTAATATCTTAGGGCCTGGCTGTAAATAATAAAATATTTTGTGTGTCTGGGATGGAAACTGTCATTTCTGAGATAATTAGGCCTACCCATTGGTTTGTGGTACAGAGTTGTCCAGATGGAGCTGTTTCTAATAAAGATTGTGGTATCCAGAAAATGCATTTGTGTGGGAGAATGGCTGAGTTTGAGGTCAATGGCGGGATGGAAAATATTGTAGTTTTTGTGAAATGGCAAAAGTTCATAATCGCTGGCAGTCCAAATGATTAGGATATCATCTATGATAGGTGATAGGAGAGGTAGACCAGAGGTTTTATTCAGAAAGTGGACAAGATTTCCTTCTCCAATTTTTCCATGAATAGGGTGGCGTATTTTGGCGCCATTCACATTCCCATGTAATTTTTTGTATGTATAGTTCTTGCCAAAATTTTAAATATTTATACATTAGTATAAAGTGTATTAGCTTAGTTACCGGTTCTGTGGATAAGCCCTCTTGCTCTAGGAATGCTGCAATGCGACATTCATGTGTAAAGTGACTGCACATCCATAGTGGATAGAATAATTTCCCTTGGGATGGAGCCATGGTCAGACAGTTTACTTAAGAGATTGGTTGTGTCCTTTATATAAATGGGTGTTTTTTGGCCATTAGTTTCAGAAAATTCTCCACCCAGCCAGACATATTCTCTGTGAGTTTGTAGGTTCCAGATAATATTGTTCTTCCAGGATTTCCTTCCTTGTACATTTTAGGAAGCATATAGAAGCATCCCACCACTGGGTTGTCTGGAATGAGGGCCTCCAGGTGGTCTGTAATATTATAGGAGCACTTTCATGATTTTTTTTTTTGTATGGTCAGAGGTTGGATCTTCTTGTAGTTTGTAGTGTCTTTTATCCATAAGCTGCCTGCGTGCGTCTTTTATATAGCCAGCTGTGTATGTAATCCCTCCTGTGGCACCATTGTCTACTGGTTTAATGATTAAGTTTTGTTTGTTTTTGTCCTTTAATTATTGTATTGCTTTTTTTTTGTTCATTGGTAGTTAGATGGTGCTCCAGGTTGTACGTTGTTTGTCAAGTATAGTTGATGTGACTATTTCTGAAGCACTTTATATACCTGTCCAGCATGAGCTTTTTTGTTGTGGGGTCTTTGTATAGCTTTTTGTAGGTGAATTGTATTGGTGATTTAGTTCTGTTGTGTGGGATGAATCATAGTTTGTTTTTGTCATGAAAGAGTTCCTTGAGCCTAAGATTTCTGAAGAACTTATCCATATCACTACAGAGTTCTGTGTCATCGATTGGTTTAGTTGGGCAGAAGAAAAGTTCTTTTGAAAGTACAGATAGCTCCTCTTTGCTTGTCTAGTGTTTTGAGAGGTTGACAACACAAATATTTTGTTCTACACCTTTTGTTGGTTCATTTAAATTCCCTACCTTTTGCCTTAGCCTGTGCAGTTTATTTTTAGAAGAAGTATTTGTAGTTTCTGGTATTATAGCTGCCGTATATGTCCTCTATGTCTGTTCCCATACATGCTTTGAGGGTCAATATATCTGCTTTTACTTTGGACTTTTTGTTGTAACACATCTCAATAATATTATTATGAAGCCTTTACAAAGGTCTGGTACATAGCTACTGTGACTACCGGCTATTATAAGTGTGTGTGTGTAGTAGGTTATTTAGGATGTGACCTTTAAGTATGCGATTTCCCATTTTGCATTTTGTCAGGAAGAAGATGTCACTGTCCAGGTGAGCAAGTTCCTTTAGGAGGTTCTTCAGCTTAATGTGTGCATGGTATATTGTGGCATCTTCCATTGTAATGCAGGTAAAAAGTGGTACCGTGTTAGCTGTGAAAAAAGCAGGAGACTGGTAGAGTAAAAGTAATACCTTTATTGGCTAACTAAATAGCTTTTGAATGTAAGCTTTCAAGACAATTTAGGTCTCTTCTTCAGGTTTACATTAATGCACATTCTTTAAGTTTAAATTCCAATGGAGGTGAAACTCTTATCATCACTGTCTGTGTGAATTATAAATTAGATTCCATGAGAGGTATCTGTTTGTAGCTGGCCAAGTGGTACAATATTTATTTCCCTTTATATATGTGAATAGCTCCAGTAAATTTAGTGATAGAGTTTATGACTGCAGCCAGAGATAACTAAGTTTATGGAATCTATGGGATATCCCTCCGAACAGAGGAGGATGCATACTGTGTTTTTTAAATATGATCAATGAAAGCTAAGTATAATGAGCATCACCCAGCAATCATTCTTTTACACTGACCTGGTATAGCTTTAAGGATATGAGAAATGAGTATATCAGTTTAGTATTTACCTCTCCAATCCTTTTTTTTTTCTTTTGGTTACACATTGTATAGAAATACATCCTGAAACAGACAAATCCATACATGAAGTTGACATCCAAATTTAAATAGCTAGAAGTCTCTGAAAAAGTGGCATGTAACAGTGAACTGTGCATCTTTCCTCCCCAGGTGAACTGCTTCATTTCCCACTGGGGAACCCTTTACTTGTAACACATCCTCCTTTCCAATGCCTACACTGACTTCTTCTAATGCAAACCCTTAAAGGGATAGTAATGTTTACAAAAACAAGCAGCTCAGATCATTTGTCATACTGAATAGTACTGATGTCTTAGTCTCAGAAAGTTCATATCTTGATAATTATACTGTAATAGTATGATGAATTTTACTCTTCCCAACCCTTTTCCTGCTCGGAATCTGCCTCCCCTCAGATCTGAAGTCCAGTTGCTTGACCAGACAGATCACATTAAGGGACAGATTACATCGAGGGACAATCTTCCCTCTGTCAGTAGAAGGAAAACCCTGTCCTTCTTGAGGGTAGGTTTATCCTAATACTGACTGAAGATTGTCCCTCGTAGTGATCTGCTCTCAGATCTGAGGGTAGGTGGCTTCTGAATGGGAAAAGGGGAGTGGTTAGATTCATCATACAATTACAGCATAACTATCAAGTTATGAACTTTGCGAGCCTAATATATCAATACATCATTACTATCCTATATAATAATTCGCTAGGATGTTTGTCAGAAGCCGTCATGTGCAGTAGAGACTGCCTGAACACACAGAATGCTGGGAGTTCTGTGCTGGGAGCATGCTGTGCTTTTGGCAGTCTCTACAGTGCATGACTGCATCGGCGGCAGGATACAGAGCAGGACCGGCCTCTTAACATCATCCGGACTTAGGCCCATGCACACGGGCTTTTACACTAGTTCAGTATAACAAAAAAAATCTGAGCTGCTTGTTTTTGTAAACATTACTATCTGTTTAAGTATCTTACATCCCCAGGTTCCTCCCTGGCTAACTGAACCCCAGGATAACTACTGCAGGGGGTGCCTTGTTATATATGAAATAAAAGTTATGTTTTAATTTGCTTTCACTTATTTTCCTTTAACTTTTTAGGTTACCTTGCAACTTATTATTATATCAATTTGTTATTGAAGTCATTTTTTTTCCTTGCTCTGGATCAACAGGGGTGATTTGGCATGGGCTGGATGGATATCTTTTTTCAGCCTCATCAACTATGTTACTATGTTAAGTCTGCATTACTGCATTATGCAAAAAGTGTTCTGTGTGCAACTAGCTAAACACATGCAAATCTGTCTGTCTGCCTGTCTGTCTTTCTGTCTGTCTGTATCTATCATCTATCTATCTTAGCTATCCTCTATCTATCTATCTATCTATCTATCTATCTATCTAAGGCATTCAATTCCCCGTCTATTTCCATATCCCTTCTCTTGGGAGGCTATTCCACTCATCAATTCCTCCTCATTCTATGAAGTATTGGCTCCTTTTATTTTCCTAAACCCTTTGAGTGCCAGAGGGGTATGCAATGCACTGTTTACCCCCTCTGGCACTCAAACGGTTAAATGTGCCACCCTACAACTTGAGAATATGACATTGCCTTCTTCTTTACATGAATTCATTATCCCTTTTAGTGCCAGAGGAGTGTCAAACTCATTGCAACATTATGCACTGGACACTTCTCTGGCAATCAAAAATGTAACCCTTTAAGGACCAGAGGGGTGTGTAATGCATTGTTTAGCACTGCCTTGCACACCTCTCTGGTTGGTAAAGGGTTTACACACTGAGGCTAATGTAGTAAGAAGAACTGGAAGAATTTTGGGGCAAATCAACTGCTCCATGTGAGTCAGATACAAATTCCCACTGATTTAAATGAGTCTTTTAACCCTTTTAGAGCTTCTGCAATGCGTTGCATACCCCTCTGGCACTCAAAGGATTAAAACTTTGATTTCAAGAGAGGTGATCTATGCATTTTTGTCAAACAATGCTTTGAATTCCCTAACATTCAAGAGGTTAAAGGAATAGTAATACCTAAAATGTAAAAAAAAATATGTTGTAGGGTTTATCCCCCTGAGTAAAACAAGAGTACTCCCACTGCTGAAAGATGTTTCATTCAAAAGTTATTAATTTTCAAAGTTGAATTTTTTAGGTGCAATATCACAGTGGCCTGAAATTGTACAGTGGCGCTGTTGCTACACGATCCTATGGACAGCTCTGGTCTCAGGACCATAAATCTCCATAGGATGGTGTAGCAACAGCGCCACTGTAAAATTTCAGGCCACTGTGATATTGCACCTAAAAAATTCAACTTTGAAAATTAATAACTTTTGAATGAAACATCTTTCAGCAGTGGGAGTACTCTTGTTTTACTCAGGGGGATAAACCCTACAACATATTTTTTTTTACATTTTAGGTATTACTATCCCTTTAACATTAATGAATTATTTATCCCCATAATGTCTCCAGTTCTGTGTAACATATCATCCTCACTAATCTTGTCTTATCAGAATTCTCCCTTCTTTTCCAAAAATGATTACATCTCCAACAGGAAGTCTGAATTACTAACTTTATTTGCAAAGAAGAGCAAAGGATCATTAATGAAGCAGTTATTTGAATTTAAAACAGGAAAATAAAACCACTTGGCTTTTAACACTGTCCATAAGTTACAATTTAAACTTCCAGTATAAAGTTAAAAATAAAATTTTTATACCCAGTAAAGATCTTTTTAACACAATCCCGTTCTTCTTCCTAAATCCTTTCCCTGCTCACATGAACTTTTCTCCCTTGTTAAATCCCTGTCTCTTCCTTTGCAACAGGCAGTCTGCATCTTGCTCACATTTTCCTTTGTTTAGTACTCATTTAGAGACCCCCAGGGACCTACCTCCCAATTTCATTTCAACTTTTATTTGCCTGCTCCGTTACTTCTTCTCCACTTACATTCCCACGCTCATTATGGGTGATTTCAAAAACCCAGTTGACAACTCTAATGTCCCTGCTGCCTCATAGCTGCTTTTCCTTACTTCCTCCTTTGGTATAATTCACCTATACATTGTAAAGGCATTCGCTTGACTTTGCCTTTTTCTGCTTCTACCCAATAAATGACTTCTCAAAATCCCCAGTCCCTCTCTCCCACCACAACTTTATCATCTGTACCCTCTCTCCTCCCCTCTCATCACACCCAGTCTGCCAACCTCCTAACACATATTGGAACATACAGGACACTGAAACACAGTAATTATCCACTTCTCTTTAAACCATCTCCTCTCTCATCATCCCCTCTATCTACCTTAAGCCTGACACTTTTCTCAAGAATGACACCTTAGCACAGTGTTTCTCAACTCCTGTCCTCAGGACCCACTAACAGGCTAGGATTTGATGATTTCCGTGTTAGAACACAGGTGAGTTAATCAATGTGAATGAGCCTCTGATCACCACACCTGTGCTCTAGCAGATAAATCCCTAAGCCCTGGCCTGTTAGTGGGTCCTGAGGTCAGGAGTTGAGAAACACTGCCTTAACATCTTCCTTTGATAAAGTAGCACCTGTCATGTCACAGTGACCTTGATGCATCAAGCCGCAGCTATTGCATATAAACATTGAAGAGATTTCCAGAGGTGCTCAAGCTCTGCTAAGTATCACTGGTAGAAATCACACTCTAAATCTGATCTTTTCCAAATATACGTACAGCTTTATAAGTTATTTTACCTAGGGCAAGTATACATTATTTTTGAAGGTCCTTTTTGGCCACTCTGCCCTACCCCCCTCCAATTTTATAGTTATGTTTTGGTTGTTTTTTCTAGTAGTACTTTGGACTGAGTGGTAGGAGATATTTTTCATATACATATTAGGAGATAGGTAGAAAAGGCATTTTCCTTTGGTTGTGGTAATTGTGTGACTTCCCTCATATCTTCTCTATCACTCAGTCCATAATACGTCTCCTCCATGTTTAATTCTTTATGGTGCCCTACCCATTCACCCCTTAACGTCATACAATCTTGCCAGCTACTTTAAAGACAAGTTCAGTACAATCAGGAATTACCTACTTACTAACCATACTCCTCTACTCACTTATACCTGTACCACCTCACGACCTGCCCACTCAACCCAGTACCATCTCAACTTCTTATATCTTTTTCACCTCTCTAGTCCCAACTGTTACTCATCCATTCAACCTTTACCTTCCTACCAGCACATTCCTCTCAGCATTCAAAAATGCAACAATCATAACAATTCTGAAAAAAAAATATCTTGAACCCACATGTCTCTCAAACTATCAACCCATCTTCTTACTTCCCCTTGCTTCCAAGTTCCTTGAAAGACTTGAATGCAACTATCTGACCCAGCTTTTCTACAATCTAGCTCCTGCTCACAGCACTCAACTGAACCTAAATAAACTAAAGCAACTAATGGCTTACCCATGGCTAAATCCAAAGGACCCGTCTCCATACTAATTCTCCTTTCCCTCTTCGCACTGATCACTTATTTTACAAACCCTCTACTCCATTGGCCTCTGTGACACAGCATTGTCCTGGTTCTCATCATACCACTCCTTTACTGTCTCTTTTAACAACCCCTCCACCTCTCTCCTACATCTTTGTATTGGGGTACCACAAGGCTCAGTCATTGGCCCGCTGATGTCCTCTATCTACACTTCATTCCAGCTGGTAATCTAATTATGGAATTATGGTAATCGGCACTAGTTCTTTGTAAATGATATTCAGATCTACCTCTTCTCACCCTGCTTACTAACATATCTCTCCAACTATCTGCAATTTCCTAATGGATGTCCTAACACATTTTACAGCTGAAAATATCTAAAACAACACATATAATATTCCCTCCTTTTACCACTGCTGGTTTTTCATATTTCTCTCTTAATGTCAACAACTCCATATCAACACCATCACCCAAGGCCAGCTGCCTTCATGTCCCCTTTATTCTGCCCTTTCATTCATTCACCAAATCCACTCACTCCCAAAATCCTTTTGCTATTATTTTTGGAACATCACCAAATATGGCCTTGCTTAAAAAAAAGAAAATAAAAATCCACTAAGACACTAGTTCACTGTGCCACCATATCATGCCTTGACTGTTCCTCCCCTCCATAGACTGGTGCCACTCCAATCTGTTCTGGATGCTGTTGCCAGCCTCACTTTTCTAACCAACTGCTCTGCTTCTGGTGCCCCACTATGCTAAGCCCTATACTGGCTCCCCATAGCTTCAATATAACACTGACTTACAAAGCAATTCACAAATCTGTTCCCACCATATATCCAACCAGAGGCGTAATTAGAAGCCTCTGGGCCCTGGTGCAAGAATTGCTATGTCCCCCCTCCCGACCACATTGGCCCCAGACCCCCTCAACCACATTGGCCACCTCCACATTGCCCCCGTATCTCCAAATTGCCCCTTCAACAATGCCCCTTTCAACTCCACAATGTCCCCTTCATCTCCACAGTGCCCCTTCCACAATGCCCCTTCATCTCCACATTGCCCCTTCCACAATGCCCCCTTCATCTCCACAGCGCCCCTTCCACAATGCCCCTTCATCTCCACAATGACCCCTTCATCTCCACAATGCCCCCCAATCTCCAAATTGCCCCTTCCACAATGCCTCCTTCATCTCCACATTACCCCTTCCACAATGCCCCTTCATCTCCACATTACCTCTTCCACAATACCCCCTTCATCTCCACATTACCTTTTCCACAATGCCCCCTTCATCTCCACAATGCCCCTACCTCCAGTCCCTGGTGGTCTAGCAGCGTAGCTTGACAGATCTGTGCCTCCTTGGGCACAGATCTCTACAACTGAAGCTCCAGCGCGCCGCTCTAGTAATGCAGAGGCTGGGAGATGATATCATCTCCCAGCGCATCTCCCAGCGCTCTGTATTACTAGAACCGGTGGCCGTAGTGGGAGTTGCTGGAGTTGCTATTGTTAAGCCACAGTATCCAACCTCATTTCCAATAATTTACCAAATCCCTACTGGTTTGCTGTATTTATTAACCCTTTAAGTGCCAGAGGGGTGCCTCTGTGTAGTGTATATTCACGGAACCCCTGATGTTATTCTTTTCGTAACCCATCGGATGCTAGAGACAGCTGCAACACATTTATTTTTATTGCATTAGACACGTCTGTAGTATCTAATGGGTTAATAATGTTGTTGTGCCCCTATGTTGTTCATCCAGCATGCTGACGTTGGGTTCATTATCATGTTACTGGTATTTCATGCTGTCTCATGTGCTTTTACGTTGCAAATCTGTTTATATTTGTGATTTGAAATTCAATATAAAAAGTTTATAAAAAAAAAAAATAATGCTGTTATGTGCTTGTCTTGAATCCCAAATAATTTTTTTTAGCAATACAAGAAACACAATGTTCACTGCAATAATCATCATGATTTACAGCCTAATGGTGGGATCATGAAGTCCACAGTTACCATAATACCAATTTTGGTATATCAACCTGATTTAACTCTTTTGATGCTAGAGGCATGAGTAATGTGTTGGATAAATTTGTCTAGAAATAAGGAGCTAATTTAAAATAGACCTGTAACCTTAAGACAAGTTTAGTTTGTTTTACAAATAATTTAATTTTTTCAATAAGTTACACTTGCTATTACATGACAAAAATGTAAAGAAAATATTATTTGTATCTGACACAGTGTTACATTTATGCTGCTCCCCTGTACATTGTAATAATTAGCTCTGTTTGAGGCCAGACTTACCTTTTAGTGCTGTCAGAACTTCCATAGCACAGTGTGGAAATATGGGCCCAGCATATATACTAATTAGCATGAAGTGCCACCAACAAATCAAGGCTATTATTTATTTATTTTTTTTACTTTTATTGATGACAAATTCAGAAGCATCAAAAAAGACATCAACATCAACATAATGAATGGTACAAACACAGGATCCATCCACAGGGTAATGAGAGTGGAATACAGTACATGGAGATACATAGAAATTCTAGAATTATTCCAGATGGTAAAAATACATATTCAATTAGGATTTTGTAAGCATAAAAGGAACATGGAGGAGAAGCTATATAATAACCATTGCTACCGCTATAGATGTGAAATAAAGAGAATGGGACATCAAAAGGCATCAGTTAACAAGGTAGAGCATAGAAAGAGAGGGCATAGAAAAGAAAAGAAGAGAGAGAAGAGGAGGAAAGGAAGAGAAAGGCAGAAAGGAGAAAAAAAAGACGAAGAAGAGTGGGGATGGGTAGGAGAGAGGAGGGGGGGAAGGGGAAAAACCGATGGGTCCAGGGGGGAATGGCATCAATGAAATTTAAGAACGTTATGTGACAGAGCGCTTAAAAAGCAAAAATGGAATATAGGACTGTGGTCCGTAAATGCCAAGGGGTGGAACAAACCCGGGCGGAGGCCAACCTGACAATGTATCATTAGGGTCAGAAGAAATTAGAGAGAGGCGGAGCGGGAGAGGAAACATTTTTATACCACTGAGACCAAGTCAATGCGAATCGTGAAAAAGTATCAGTGGCATTAGCATGACACCTCTCCATCTCGATGTATGCATCTGTTTTGGAAAGCCATTGGGAGACAGATGGGAAACATATACAGTTTTTAATACTCTTTAAATTGAGGTAAACGTAACTTAAGCTGATGTCTACTTTCAGATACTAGAAGTTTCTGTATCTTAAACCCATATGGATCTTGCAAAATATTTATCATAGACTGGGGTTCAGCAGTATTAAATTGAGTCTTAGCATTTCTAACAGTAATTGACTCACTTACCAGTATTGTTCCAAAAGAGTGGAAACAACAACACAGAAGAGCAAAGATCCATGTAGAAGGCAGCTCTCTGATTCAACATGCTCACTGTGTGATGATGTGTCTCTCTAGCCATCCTCACAGTCACAGGGCATGCCCCGGAAGCATTAGAAACATTGCTGTAAGGAATGATGAGCTTGCACTCGCCACAGAGCATGCAATATATAAAGAGGTAAAACAAAGTTATTTTCTCCTACTGGAAAATCAAGGTCATTTAAAGCATACTTCTAGTATTCTTGGACAACCGAATCTTAACACCTCAAAATGAGGACATGGACACAGAAAATACACACAGTAATGCCAAAGAAGACTAACCTAGTCCTTTAAACTAGCAAAAGTTAAACTGTTCTGATTGCGTGTTCCTTTACTAGAACAAAATATGCCCATATTAGATAACTGGAATATTCTGAGCCTCTCTTTCATGGACAGATGCACAGTAATTAAGGATATTGATATTTGCAAACTGATTTACTGTGAACAGACGTTTCAACTAGTGAATGGAAACACAAGAATAAAACAAAATAACAAACTGTTCTCCAATTTTATTTGAAATAGAAAAAAAAATCTATAAATCAGTTTAGAGAAAATATATTAATTATTAGCGGAGTTTATTTATTGACAACATAAAATGATTTAACTTAAACCGTTGAGTGCCAAAGTGGTATACAATGCATAGCAAAGCTCAGAGGATTAAAGGGGAAATACACTAACAACAGTGGCTTTTATTTTGCTTAATAGAACTACTTACCTAGGTAAGTAGATATATATTTATAGTTGCTTATTTGTCACGATTTGATCTTTGTTGCAATCTAGTGCTAATAGTTTCTGCCTATGATCTGATAGAAACTTGTGTCCCTCATGAGGCACTCAGATCTTTTGAAGCCCATTGTTTGTTGAGGTACAATCTGAAGACTTCAGCAGATATCGTTACGTACAGAAATCTGCAAATAAAATGCCAAGTTATACTGCTGTATGAAGGACACCTGCCTAACTAAATTAATCTGTCAAACAATTAAAAGCCATATATTGCAAGAGTACAATTCCCCTTAAATATGTTTATTAAGTTGCCACTGGATGGGTTCATTATTTAGCGATGTAGAGGTTGCTATACAATGCTATGGCCACATAAGTCCGGCAACCCCACCCTCCAGCAGAGAAAATGAAACTCTAGGATACCTATAGAGCCAAAACCAGGGGGTGGACATCCTTTTTCTCTGCAACTTTTGCAGACTACAAGTTTAAGAGACGTCAATACAAGGATCTCTCTGGTGAGCTGTTCATTCCAAGGCTTGATCAAGTAACCAGGGGCCACCCCTTGAGATTAGAGAAAAGGAGGTTTCGGCTTCAGCAGAGGAAGCGTTTTTTTTTGTTTTTGTTTTTGTTTTTTTTTTACAGTAAGGCTTTTAAATTGTGGAATTCTTTGCCAAAGGATGTGGTTATGGAAGGTACAATGGATACATTTAAGAGAAGATTAGATAAATTTTTTTCAAAAAGGGTACATACAGGGTTATACTGTATATTAATAGGTAAAACAGGAAGTTCTGAAAAAGACTAAAGTATCTGGCAACAGGAAAGCGATATCATTCTCATGTCTCTGGTTTATGAGACAAAGATTGAACTTGATGGACTTGTGTCTTTTTTCAACCTAATTTACCATGTTACTATGTTACTTCAGCTCCTGTAAACCCATAATCCATAGTTGGGGTTAGAGCCCCCAATAGTTGAGGAGCCACGGTTTACTACATATTCTGGCCTAGACACTACTATTTAACCCTTTGAGTGCCAGAGGGGTACACAAGGCAGGGACACAACGCAATACTTTGCAATACATTGTGTACCCCTCTGGCACTCAAAGGATTAATCCAGAAGTGGGCAACCTGATGCTGTAGAGTTGCCATAGAGCAGTGGTTCTCAACTCCTGCTCTCAGGACCCACTAACAGGCCAGGACTTAGGGATTTCTCTGCTAGAGCACAGGTGTGTTGATCACAGGCTCATTCACATTGATTAACTCACCTGTGTTCTAACAAGGAAATCATCATTAGTGGGTCCTGAGGACAGGAGTTGAGAACCACTGCCATAGAGGACATCAATTACCATCACCACCAGCTAGTCAATGACCTGTAGTTCACCACAGCTGGAGGGCCTCAGATTACACACTCCTTATTTTATGCCTGTGAATTAAATGAACCACTGCTCTAATGCAACACACACACACACATATATTAAATGCAATAGTCTACAAAAGTGTAATACATTTAAGACGCAGACACAATATTTAGATGACAGCCAAGGGTTATAGGAGCCAGTGAATGGATACATGTATATCAGGGCTGGGCAGCATAGGACCCTCCAGCTGTTATTGGACTAGATATCCCATCATGCTCCAGCAGCCTTTTGCTGCCTGAGGGTGATGGGAATTGGAGTCCAGCAACAAGTGAACAGCCTCACCTTTCCACGTCCTATTGTATATAGATACCTCCTGGGATTTGTCTACCCCTGAATGAATGGAGGCAAGCATTAGCTACAACACCCTATTAACCCTTTGAGTGCGTTGCGTACCCCTCTGGCACTCAAAGGGTTAAATAAGTCTAACAGAACCTATACATATACCTCTTTATTATAGGTTTTATAGTTACGCAAAGGTTAATATAGGCATTTTTGTGAGAGCCTCCAAGTATTCAGCATTTTTGAATTTTTGCAAATATTAAACAGTAGATATTTGGACAATTGAATTGGAAGTACAACAAAAATAACTATGTAATAGGAGCAAATTGTTTCCTTTTGTTACAAATGTTGTCTCCTATTAATGATCTTGGATAAATGTTTGGAAAAACATATGGTTTGTGAATTAGTCTTTGCTAAGGTTGCCAGATCTCCCCGTTAATGCAGAACGATTATGAAAACGTCACTTGGCAGGTCAACACAGGACTCAGTGCAATTCTTTATTGTGTGTCTTTCATATGCTTCCTGCATTAACCCCTTAACGACCCTTGACGGTCATAGTACGTCATGGGCCGATCTGACTGAACGACCCATGACATACTATGACCGTCGTGGAGTTCCGGGCTCCCCGAACGACGTGCAGCTGCAGGAAGAACCGTAAGAACAAAAAAAAATATATATAAAATGCTCCGTGGTCCTTAACTCACCGCTCCGCGCCGATCGCCCGGTCGTTAAGGGGTTAACGGAGAACTAACCAACTACTACTAATAATACCTCTTTACCTTACCATGGCCAGGAACACCTAATAGCCCCTTGACTTTGGCTCTTGTGCCTTTATTCAAGAGGTAACATCTTTATTCTGTCTTGGATGTTATTCCCATGGAAGCGGGCATGTCTGGTGCTGGCAGATATTACAGACTGATGCAGACAGAGTGTATGAACCTGCTTAAGACTGCCACATAAACTGCTGTAAGGACCAATGACGGTCCTGGCATGTTGTGGAATTCAGGGGTCCCTGAATCCATTTAGCAAAAAAAAATAATAATAAAAAAAAAGCCCCATAGTCGGCCAGTAGTTAAGGGGTTAAGGTCATGTGGTTTTACTAGCAACTCTTGTATCCTGCTCCATGGACATGATATCCAGAACTGACTGAGTATGTTAGCTCTTGAACCAAGCAGCAAAGGGCATTAGGATTTTCTGGGCATATTAAACCTTTAAAGGGATAGTAATACTTCGTTTTAACGTTATTTTATTTTGTAGGCATTAAAAAAACATGAAGAATGATATAAGTCTTATCTCTCAAACCTTTATGGTTTATGAGATATTCACAAGCAAAGTTCCCCTCCCCGCCCCTTTTACCTAGTGTAAGCCATCTCTTCTCAAATGCGAGTCTGGTTGTATGACAGGACAGATAACAGAAGGGGACAATTTTCTTTGTATGAAAACAATGAAATCCCTTCCCCCCTTGACAAGTTTTTCAGCTTTTTCCATTATCTTAATTGAAGATTGTCCCTCTCTGCAGTCTACCTGGGCATCTCCCTTCTGATCTGGTTGAACAGGGGGGGGATACTTTGTTTGTGAATATCTCTTAAAGCATAAAGGTTTCAGAGATAAGACTTATATCATTCTTCATGTTTTTTTAATGCCTACAAAATAAAATAAAGTTAAAACGAAGTATTACTATCCCTTTAAGGACGAGAGGGGTGTGCAACGCATTGAGAAGCAATGCGTTGCACAGCTCTCTGGTCCTTAAAGGGTTAAGGTAAGTGGGGGGTTGCTATCAGGCAGAGATCTGGTCACCTTAGTCTTAACTCTGATTGGTTAAAGGGGAACTATCACCCCTATACAAGTTTGGCTAGTAATTAAATAAATATAGCGACTAGCTTGAAAACTTGATTTATTTTTTTTATAACATTTGTGGTATTGCTAAAATTAAAGGTTTAAAAATGTGGTGCCTTACTTCTGGACAGACTGCGGTTACCAGCTCTGCACCTCAGTCTGTCACTCTTCCTCTGTCCCCACCCCCGTAGCGTCTCAATTCAGCCTCCTCCGATGACAGAGTATTTCTCCTTGTAAGCGCTTTCATTGGCCAGAGAGGAAGACTGACAGTCTGTCTGGAAATAAGGCACCGCATAATTTTTAACCCTTTGAGTGCCAGAGGGGTACGCAACACATTGCAAAGCAATGCGTTGCATACCTCTCTGGTACTCAGAGGGTTAAAATTTTAATTTTAGCAATACCACAAATTTTATAAAAAAAATAAATAAATCAAGTTTTCAAGCTAATCACTATATTTAGTTAATTAATTAACCAAACTTGTAAAGGGGTAATAGTTCCCCTTTAAATACTGTAAATGTTATAAATTGTGCCATTACATGGAAACCAGATTAGGTTTCCATGGTGTTGTATCCATATTATGGGCGCAGTGTTCAAAAGTCGCCATAATGAAAAAAATTGTCTACTCATGAGTTGGTAGTAAAAGAAGGACAATATTTCCAGAAGTAAATCCGTCACTTTTGAAAATGTGTCATAATGAATTAAAAACGGTGCTAAGAAGAGCTAGATGGATATTACTGTTTAAAAATGTTGATGTTCAAAATTTCTTTCATTTTGTCCTTAAAATTTTCAAAGAAAGAAAGATATTATGTGTGTTTAAAATAACATTTTCAAAGAAAGACTTGTTTTTAACCATTTAACACCATATACTAATTCTTCTAATTATTCTAATTTTTCTAATAGTGCTTTAATTTGTCTTCTCAAAGTGTAGACAGTTTTAATTCTGTTTACTTGACGTTAAAGGGATAGTAATGTTTCATAATAAAAGCAGCTCTAATTAATCATCATAGTATTTGGACTTTGGAGAGTGTTATTTCAATTCTGTCAGAGTTGTAGTTCAAGAGTAATTGAATGATAAAGTATCCCCCTCCCGCCCCTTTTACTGATGTAACACTGCTCAGCCAGAGCAGAAGGGAGGTGCCCAGGTAGACTGCAGAGAGGGACAATCTTCAATTAAGATAAGGGTAAAAGCTGAAAAACTTGTCAAGGGGGGCAGGGCTTTCATTGTTCTCATAGGAAGAAGACTGTCCCCTTCTGTTATCTGTCTGGTCTATGGACTGGATTCCATATCTGAGAAGAGATGGCTTACACTAGGTAAAAGGGGCGGGAGGGGAAACTTTGCTTTTGAATATCTCTTAAACCATAAAGGTTTGAGAGATAAGACATTATTCTTCATGTTTTTAATGCCTACAAAATAAAATAAAGTTAAAACGAAGTATTACTATCCCTTTAATCAGAAATACAGTGAAAATGCAGTATGACGGTAGATTAAACCACACCCATTTTTAAGACTACTTTTTCCCTTTGATGGAGATGGTGGGCCTGGACTCAAGAAAATGATACTACTATATCTGAAACTTGAAGAACCATGGTATAAGAAAATTCTCATTCTGAGTACATACAAAATGTTAGAGGCTTCTGAGGATGAACAAAAGCACAATGGCCTGTTCTACAGCTAGTCACCGCTCAGAAGCCCAACAAGGCCGAAACGTATGTCGGAGGTTAGTTGGTGTTCCCGTGAATAGGGGACTTGCCTGTTATTTTGGAACCGGACCGCCTCTCACATTTTGTATGCTCATTCTGATTACAGACAGTTTCAGTTACCACAATTTTTTGAACACCTCACCCTATGTTACACACCTCATGACTATGTTATCCAATTATAAAAAGGGAAAAGGGGTCCAGGCTGCAACTGCATATATTCTTTGTCTTAATTATGATTGACAAGACAAAAAAGAGGTTTAAGAGACCTTTCCTTAGAAGGAGATTAACCTCTTGTATACTAGAATGATCTCCATTGTATCAAAGAAGTGAAAAAGAATACAGATTACAAAATAAAAATTTTACTTTTGTTTATAACGTACCACGTATTTGGGTGCATTTGAAAAATCATTGACATTTTTTGTTTAAGAAGAATATATAGGGCATTGGTAGATAGATGTCATGCAAGTGATAGTGCAGTATTGTCTGTAAACTGTCAGAGATCAAGGGAAAACTTTTCTGAACAGAGGGGCTACTAAACTCATTAACTTAATTGCATTAAAGGGATAGTATTGCCATTTTTCACAAACGTTAATCTTGTAGGCCTTTATGGTTTGAGAGATATTCGGGACCAAGGTTCCCTTCTCCCTCCCCTTTCCCTGACGTCAGTGCACTAGTTGACTGCAGGTGGATCCGGTCCCTGGACAAGCGGAGGCTCTTCAGCAGAGCTGAGATCGAGATATTGAAAAATAAATCCTTCACTGGAAAGGTCTACAAAGTGTGCTTGGTTTGCCAGCCGGTCTGCAAACCAGTCTGTGGACCAGGATCCAAACCTGTCAGCTAGAGCGCTGACGTCACAGAAAGGGGGAACTTTAGTTTCAGATATCTCTCAAACCATAAAGGTTTGAGAGATAAGACTTCCATAGTTCTTAATATTTTTTTAATATCTATAATAATAAAGTTTAAGCTAAGTACTACTATCCCTTTAACCGCTGAGTGCCAGCAAACACAGTGGATACCTGTCTGGCACTCAGATAGTTAAAGCATATCTTTAAACCCTTTTTGAAATAGAATGGGAGTTATTGTGGAGCAAACCAGCTGCAGCAGGTAAGAGACACATACACAATCCCCAACTTCCCATCCTATATAATAATTTGCTAAGTTGTGTTTAACGCCCGACATGCGCAGTAGACACTGCTGCGCGTGCGGCAGTCATGCACAGTACAGACTGCCCGCGCCGCGGCTGATACAGAGCTGGGCGCTCCGAAGGAGCGCCCAGCTCTGTATCAGCAGTGGCGCGGCCAGTCTGTGCTGCGTGTGACTGCCCCGCGACCGGCTGCCAGAGGCACTGTGGTCCGTGTAACGGGCTGTTCAACTAGTTTGATATAAATGGGGCTTTTAACTACTTGAATGCTAGAAAAATTTCCAGTGCTGTGCTTCTCAAGAAATCAGAGATTTCATGAGCTAAAAGCCTCATTTCAAATTGTATTTATCCATAAAGTTTCATTTGGTTTGCCCCAGAATTGCTCTACTTTTGAAGATAGGTTCCTATGTCCTAGAACTTTTGGTTATGAGGACCAGAAATGCCACATTTAGTACAGCATAACAGCCTGATTCTTATCCATTTGTATATCAGAGGGCTACGCAAACCATTGCTAATCAATGCATTTAGCACCCCTCTGGTACTCAAAGTGTTAACTTTGAAAACACTTAACAGGAAATACATATTTTTATTATTACTATTATTATAAATTCTTGTTTTCCAAACCACAGAATCAGCAGTGCAAAAATGTCTGTCACTGAATACTCTAATTTACTAATGTATAAATAAGAACCTCTCTGTGTGTATCCGTGAAAAGAAAAATGAGTGGGAGACCTAAAATGAATAGGTCAATATGCCTGAAATGCTAATTATTCATTGTGTTAAAATATTACCATTAACTATAATGGAGTTCTGCACCAAGACAAATAAACGGCAAAACACATCTTGTGAGGTGTGTGATTGCATTACCAAGTATAAAATAGTACATTTTTTCATTCTCCCTCTACACCCTTTTTTTAACAGACTTCAGTAGAGGTAGGGGTTCTTTACAGGAAGGGCTCTTAAAGAGCTAGTACTGCCTACAACAAAAAAAGATGAGTACAGTAGAAGATTAATCAGATCTGTGGGCTTTTTGTCCTCACATCACTTATTTACATATAAGTATTAAAAACAATTTAATAATCTTGTGTTGCAATGGAAATGGACAATGTTTACTCCCACGTTTTCCCACACTGGTCAGTTACTGGAATCCCACCCAGTGCTCTTGGCTCATGCTGTTCCTTCAGATATTCTTCAGTGGATGACTATTGCTCATCAGTGGGTGGTTTAACTCTTTGAAAGCCAGACGAGCCAGAATGCTTTGTAAAGTAATGCATTGCTCACTCCTCGGCAATAAAAGGGTTAAAACTTTGAGCACCAGAGGAGTACACAACACATTGCTCTGCAATGCATTGTGCACCCCTCTGGCATGCAAAAGGTTGAAGAAAATGGAAAGGAGATATTCAGAAATTATGAAAATAGTAAAAGCTAACTGTACATTTCCTAAGTTTCTAGGGCCACCCGGGGTGACAAGCTCTCCAGTGTTTTGTTTATTAACCCTTTGAGTGCCAGAAGGGTACACAATGTGTTGCTCTGCAATGCATTATGTACCCCTCTGGCACTTAAAGTGTTAATAAATGTCCCCCCCAGAGAGAAGGCACTACCCTCTGACTTTTAGATGTCACTACGAAGGAATGTAATGATGGCCTATACACCAAATACATTTCATAGGAGTTAGATCTGTTTTTAGCAGCAGAGGACATATAGGGTTCCACAACATGTCAAAGGAGTAAATAGGAGGATGACTTGGAAAGTAATTAGACTGCCACCTATGAGTCTGCAATTTTTATTTTACTATCTGGATCTACTACAGTGTCAAAGGTTGGACCTTATGAACTCCTGTATGTTATTCAACCAAACAATCAATGGCCTGAATTCCATTACAATCTGTAATATTGTACTTTTGATCTTAGACAGGTACAGTAATTCCTGTAGGTCAGAGCTGGATTGGTGAATTGCATTTTTTTCAACTGAAGTCCCCTTTAGAATTGTTTTGGAAGAATAAAAAATGAGGCTCAACAAGCCCTGGGGAAGTGGCTAAATATTTGCCATTACACTTGGGCTGGATCAGGTATGGAAAACCAAGGGGTTAATTGCTCACCAAGTCCCCTTCTTGATCCACCCTCCTCACATCCTTGCTAGTGTCCCCACCCATGGTTAACCACTCATTTGCCAGATCATAAAAAAAATCCCCTCTTCCACCCTACACCACATAATCCACACAATTTTGTAACCCTTCTGTTGCCATACTTCAACAATCTTACTGCTCCAAACACACCTACCAATTCTTTTCCCCTAACCCCCCATAAAAAATAACCCTTTCCACTGGTGGGTGGCTAAAGTGGGGATGGCTTAATCAGTGTAAAAAATAAGAAATAGTGTCAGTTACCCTTGTAATCCTTGTAATGACATAACACTACCCCCAACTCACTGACCCAAAAAAATAATAAAGGGTCCAGAGCCTTCATGTATTTTTAAGAAACAAATTGACGGTCCCTTGAAAAACCCTTCCACGGATAGTATGTGTGAGTGTATGTATGTATGTGTGTGTGTGTGCGTGTATATGACTGTGTGATTGTGTATGTACGTATGTATGTCTGTGTGTTTGTATATGTGTGTATGTCTGTGTATGTGTGTGTTTGTATATGTATGTGTGTATGTCTGTGTGTGTGTTTGTATATGTATGTTTGTGTGTGTGTGTGTGTTTGTATATGTATGTTTGTCTGTGTGTGTGTGTATGTACAGGGGCCCCAAATCCCACCACAAGAAGAAACAAGTGCTGCTTTGCTGAGTTTTAACCAATACCCAAGTCAAATTCAACTTGGACCTTTGCCCCACAGCACTCCAGCTCCAAACAGCATAGAGGCAGATACAGAGGGACAGGACTGCTGTCTGGGGATAATGGAAGTAGCAGTCCACAATGGTTAGAGGGCTACATTTGCCAAACCCCTTTTTTCAGGATCACCAACTGCACAATAGGGGTCACATTCTAAGTTCCAAAACAAGCTTCATTGTCGTCGCCATTGTTTTCTATCTCTTCACTGCTAGATTGGTCTCCAGTGCATTATTTCACTTCAGTGGGTTAAAAATAACTGACTATAATCATCTGCGTATTTGTCCCAGTGGCAGTGGTGCTCACCCTGTGCCATTAGGGCCCACTAACAGGACATGAATTGAGGATCTCCCAGCTTTATCACAGATGAGCTGAAGCAATGCACTGGAAACCTTTCTAGCATGCAATGAGTTAAAAGCACCATTTAAATCAACGGCACTTTCATGAATTGTAGTGCTTCCCTATGGTCCACTTGGTTTGTTCCAGAATTCCTCCAGTTCTTCTTAAAGGGGTAGTAAGGTTTCATAATAAAAGCAGCTCTAATTAATCATCATAGTATATGGACTTTGGAGAGTGTTATTTCAGTTCTGTCAGAGTTGTAGTTCCAGAGTAATTCAATGACAAAGTATCCCCTTCCCGCCCCTTTTACTGATGTAACACTGCTCAGCCATAGCATAAGGGAGGTGCCCAGGTAGATTGCAGAGAGGGACAATCTTCAATTAAGATAAGGGAAAAACCTGAAAAACTTGTCAAGGGGGGCAGGGCTTTCATTGTTCTCATAGAAAGAAGATTGTCCCCTTCTGTTATCTGTCTGGTCTATGGACTGGATTCCACATCTGAGAAGAGACGGCTTACACTAGGTAAAAGGGGCGGGAGGGGAAACTTTGCTTGTGAATATCTCTCAAACCATAAACGTTTAAGAAATAAGACATATCGTTCTTCATGTTTTTTTAATACCTACAAAATAAAATAAAGATAAAACGAAGAATTACTATCCCTTTAATTCATCAGCCTCATTGTGGATTAGCTGAGTCTCCAGTTACTTCTGTTCCCATTTAAAGAGTTAGCAATACCATGAAACCAACATAGCTCCAATTGATCCTCCTATAAAGAGGATCATGCAACACTTTATTTTATTGAACTCCATGTTGTAGTTCAATAGAAATGATCTGGTAAAGGATTCCCCTCCCTCCCCTTTCCCCTGCTCATGCTTCCTCTTTCAGTTGGCAGTACAACGTGCACAGAGGGACAATCTTCAATGAGCATAAGAAAAATCCTGCCTTCCTTTGTCAATGGGGGCAGGGTCCGTATACTCTGTGAATAAAGATTGTTCCTCTGTGCGCATTGTCCAGTCCCATGACCGGATTCCACATCTAAGGGGAGGCGTCTTGCAGGCTGCAAAAGGGGCAGGAGGGAAATCCTTTGCCAGTGAATTTCTGTTGAACTATCAAAATAAAGCATTACATGATCCTCTTTATAGGAGGATCAATCAGAGCTGCCTTGGTTTCAAGACATTATTATCCCTTTATGAACTTCTGGATAAACTGAGTTGTAGATTTCTACATATGTTGAGATCGTTGATTAACACTTTGAGTGGCAGAGAGATATGCATCGAATTGCAAAGCATACCCCCGTCACTCAAAGGGCTAAAGGATTATGGGAAATCAGTGCTTGTTTATGTGATTTATTAATGTCACACACTCCAGTATAAGTGGTCTTTACCGTACATCTTTGAGTGGCAATATTCTTGAGATGTTCTTCCATACTACGCCAACTCAGACAGGTGTTTCTTCTTAATTAGTATAACCCTTTGAGTGCTAGAGGGGTACGCAACGCATTGCAGAGCAATGCGTTGCGTACCCCTCTGGCACTCAAAGAGTTAATCTTCAGGCTCCCATGACTATTTTAATCCTCTTAAGGACCAGAAAGATGTAACGTGTCTTACACCCCTCTGTCCTTAAGGGATTACAGAATGGATACTGAGTATGTCTCTTATACATGTTTTTAACCCTTTGAGTGCCACTCTGGCACTCAAAGGGTTAAATAAGCTTCTACGTTTTCCACCATAAGGAGACAGACTGCGTTGTTTATTTGTATCAATATTTGTTTTAATACCGTATCTTTATATAGGAAATCTTTGGTAGAGGTGGCGGTTCTCAGTCACTGTGCCAGGGCTCTTTGGTGTGCCACGTACATCTACTTACGGAATAAACAGTTATGGACATTGTGTTTTATTATTCTGATTGCATTTGTGGCTCTTACTCCTTGACAAATCACTTATAAAATGTTAGGTTTCCCCTGAAAATTCCAGGCCGTGTTTTATGGATGCCTTTCCCAAAAAAAGACAGAGAAGCACTGGTTAGTATATACATCTGGTCCTTATGTATAAATGCAGTGGAGCAATTCAGAAGCAAAACAACTGCACTGTAAATGGGTTTTTAACCCCTTGTCGTTAGAGCGGTCTCCATTGCACTGCTAAAGAGGAGCAATTCTGGAGCACACCGGTTGACACATTAGAAGAAATGAAAATGCCAGTTGATTTAAAGGGATAGCAATGTTTCAAAATAAAAGCAGCTCCAATTAATCTGTATAGTATTTTGGCCATGGAGAGTGTTATTTCAGTACCGACAGAGTTGTTCAAAGAGTAATTGAATGATAAAGTATCCCCCACCCGCCTCTTTTACCTAGTGTAACACTGCTCACCTCAGATGTGGAATCTGGTTGCTTGACCAGACAGATGACAGCAAGGGACAATTTTTTTACTGTGAGAACAATGAAAACCCTGCCCCCTTGACAGGTTTTTCCTTTTGCTCACTGAAGATTGTCCCTCTTTGCGATCCATCTGGACAGTCTTGCTGCTCTGAGGTGAGCAGTGTTACATCAGTAAAAGGGGCGGGAGGGGGCTACTTTATCATTCAATTACTACTCTGACAGTATTGAAATAACGCTCTCCATGGCCCAAATACTATGAAGATTAAATGAGTTGCTTTTATTGTGAATCATTACTATCCCTTTGAATGAGACCTTTACTTTTAACTTCTTGAATGCTTGAGGTCTCTACTGCATTGCTTCACAGTATAATGTAGGCCTCTCTAGCATTCAAGAGGTTAAAGGTCCCATTGAAATCAATGTGAATTATGGTAATTTTTAAAGCGGAACTACCACCGCTAAGCAACTTTGTTTCTAATAATTCCCTATCTGGTGACTAGCTGCTTAGTAGTGATCGTCGCCAGAATTATTACCTGGTTATGGAGAAATATGCATTCATCCTCGGCTGACAGACAGGACGGAGAGCAGACATCTTGCCACAGTGACGTCCGCGCGCCTGCACTGTCAGTCCCAGGCGGCTGTAGGAGGCGTTGCTAGGAGCCATTCGGCTCCGGAAGGGACTGACAGCGCAGGCGCGCGGACGTCACTAGGGCAAGATGTCCGCACTCAGTCCTGCCTGTCAGCTGAGGATGAATGCATATTTCTCCATAACCAGGTGATAATTCTGGTGACTAGTGCTACTAAGCTGCTAGTCGCCAGATAGGGAATTATTAGAAATAAAGTTGCTTAGCGATGATAGTTCCGCTTTAACTGGTCCCCTGTGGTGCAGTTGATTTTGCTTCATAATTGCTCCACTTTGGATTTTATATATATGACCACTTGTTGCTCCAACTATGAGTTGTTTTTAATGGAATTTGCAAAAGATTTAGAGACATATTCAATACCCTAAAGAGGAGCAATTCTGGAGTAAACCATAATACTATATGGAAAAATAAACATTACCAAAATGACTTGATTTAAACTGCTCATTTAACCAACTGAATGCTAGAGATTACTCCATTCCACTGCAAAGAGAGCAAGAAAAATCCTAAAAATATATACATAGTAAAAATATTACGTTTAATATTGGGCCCCTTAAACCTGAGACAGATAACTTAATTGGTGAAGATAAGGCTATGGCTGACACCTTAAACATATACTTTTTCTTCTGTATATACAAAGGAGGCAAAAATGACAGGCTTTGCTAAACAGGGAGAATCAGAATCTCCTCCAGTGTGTACATAGTTTACTGAGAACAAACTCCAAATGAGACTGGAAAACATTATGGTGAAAAACACTCCTGAAACTGATGGCATGCACCTTAAGGGACATAAGGAGATTATTTTAGTTATATCAAGGCCAATATGTTTAACATTTATTGATTTACTTTCATCAAGCATTGTGCCCTGTGTTTAGAGGAAAGTAGATACATTATTCAAAAAGTAGGCAAGATCTGAACCTGGAAATTATAGACCTGTGAGTTTGACCTCTTTAATGAGTAAGAATACTAACCAACAGACTTTGTGATGACTAACAAAATTACTAGGAAGTTAGCATGGTTTTATGAAGAATAGATCATATCAAACTGATTTATTTGCAGTATTATACAATCAATAAATACTACACTTAGATGAATATTTGTGTTGTGTCTCCATCACCTATATGTGACACATTGCATCACACGCCCCCCACCCGTGGTACTCTAAAGGTTAATGGCTACATGTAGCGTAGTCTAAATAGCCTCCAGTATATGCATTTGGGATAACTGCTTTTTCTTTACTAAAATAACCTAGAACATATTAATCGTAACAACATTACCATCTCTCCAGTAATAATGAATTCAAGGTGCTCAATTTCATTAAATTAATGAAAATAATCAGTTTGAAGTCCAAAATACTAATAATTTTAAGTCTCACCATGATGAAAAATAAAGAATAAGTGCATGGTCAATAAGCTTAAGAGGAAACATTGTGGAGCAAACCACCGGGCCCACGAGGAGAACTGAAAATTCCCAATGATTAACTCTTTTGATGCCAGAGGGAAGCGCAATGCATTGCTTTTGCACTCAAAGGGTTATAATAGCCTTTTAACCTCTTGAATGGTAGAGGTTTCCAATTTATTGCTTCAAATATAACATATACAAAAATAATATTAAGTTTAGTTGAATATTTGTGCTGTCTCTCCCTCCCCTATGTGTTTTCTTGTATGACAATTAGATACATGGGGAATCTCTGAGAAGCGCAAGGAGTACAGAAATGATGTTCTAATATAACTGTAAATAAATACAAAGAAAACAATTTGCATACATGTAAATAAACAATATCTGAACCAGAGGTGCCATCCATAGCTATTATATAGTATGTTTTTTTTCTAGAGGCAGTTTATTTCTTTTGGTCATAACATTGTACAATTTATTTTTAAAGGGTTATACATTATAGAGGGACACAGGTTTAGATGTAATGTTTAAAAAGTTTTTCTTCACTGAAAGGATAGTAGATAAGTGGAATAACCAACCAGCAGAAGTGGTAGAAGTTAATACAGTGACAGAATTTAAGCATGCATGGGATAGGCATAAGGCTCTCCTTAACGTAAGAAAAGACCAAGGACCAAATAAGGTTTGAGGTTTTTACAGTAGGAAAATGGGCAGACTAGATGGGCCGAAATGGTTCTCATCTGCAGTCAAATTATATGTTTCTATATTTCTACAATTTTCATTGGATATTGTACTTATAGGGACAGCCAGTACCACCAACACAGCACTGTTGCAGACAATACATCAGCATTTTTTGAATAATTTTTCTGTACATTTTTCCACAAAAATGCAGATTGAACTGTAGGAGTATTTTGATATTTATAGTAATATTTTCGTATATGTTTTAATGCAATATATGGTATTATCCATAACACACAGCCGATAAACATCTGCTTATATTTACATAAGAATCTGTATACACAAGATTTTTATGTATAGTGAACGTCTCCAATATTTCACTTAAAATGTTATGTATTTAGGTGACAATATTTTAACATAATTCAAATAAATTAATGTGTGTGCCATTCATCTGCTAAAGTGTGAGATTACAATCAGAGGTGCTGTGTACCATTCTTCTCTCAGTGGGGGTTAGTCACTAAAGTGTGATAAAGAGGTGATAAAATGGAGATGGCTTCTCTAGTGATATCACTTCTCCAGGGTATCCTTTGAAAATATTGCACACAAAAGTGCATGCAACTAAACGGCACTTTAACCATGTCGCCGTGATGAAGGGGGCAACGTGAGAATCTTGCCCTGCATCAAAAGTATGAGATTCTCATGTTGCTGGCTTAAACTTTGCTTAAATGTGGCCGCAACATACCTTAACATGATCTATGTGCTCCAGTGCTTTAGATTTGTCATTTAGAATCATGTGATAGCAGGTGGCTTCTGGTCTTAAGTCCCTGGTCCTGTGACTACAAACCCGTTACAGTTCTGGAGTTACCTTCTGTCTTTCTTGTCTGCACCCCATACATTTTTAATATGTGCCCTCAATACTTGAAGTTCCAAAGACAAATATGGAGCACCGGCACCTGAGCAAGATCCTAAATGCCAGATCCTGTGAAGACACCAAAAATATGCATCACAGCGACATGGTTAATGTGCCATTTAGTTGCATGCACTTTTGTGTGTGACATATTCAAAGTGAACCCTTTTCCAGTTTCTCTTTTATTCTATGGAGCCTATGCGCTGAATTTTCTCCAACTTTGGAGGTCATAGTCCATAGAATCTATAGAATATATATATATATAGCATAGATATAACTGGAGAAGTCATCTCCACTGTATCACCTCTTTATCAAACTTTAGTGCATAACCCACAGTGTGTTGCATGTGCCTCTGGCATTCAAAGGGTTGAATTTGTCATTAAAGTTTTAGCTCACTTACTCTTCCCTCTTATAGGAAAATTAAAATTGGGCAACTAGGGCTAGAATCTATTGCATGTGCTAAATGTTAACGCCCATTTTATCAAACATTTACCTACTGAAATCTATGAGAAAAACTGGAGATAAAAGCAATGATAAAATTAGCACCTGTAATAGAATCCAGCCCCTTATCTACAGAGTATCTATATTGACATCCAGGCAGGATTTCACAACAGGAAAAGTAGGCAACTGCCTAGAAGTCGATATTTTGAGGGGCGCATCAGCGATACTAACCACACCCACATTCTGAGTGTTGGGTGTGTCCAGAGCACTCACAGTGTCCCTGCACCAGTTTATATACCCACTTACAGGTTATTATTTACCCCTTGGCACACCTTCCAACATTCCACGTGGCCAAAGAGGGACACCTTTGTTTTAGGTGGTGGGCAGGCATTACTGAGAATTTTTAGGTTATTTCATCACCTACTGACAATTTTTTTTTTTGTGTAAGTGAATAAATGATTTTGAACAAGAATACAGTATTTTATACACATACTAATTTTTAGACATATCTATTGAAGTTTAAACAAATATGAATGTACCATGTTCTTCCCTGGTTTCTTGGATTTTCTGGTATTTTGTTTTGTTCTTGATTCATTTTCCCCTTCCTGACGCTCTCTCTGAACACCTATCTAGTGCCTGAAATCTAAGCGTATTGGCTCTGTGACTGTGTACCCCGGTATTGACATCGGCTCTGCCTCCTCTACTCTTCTATGCCTGCTTCTAGTGTACTGCATTGCTCGACTGGTATCCGACTCTGGCTTGTTTGACGTCTCTCTGCATTATCCCCGGTACTGTCCCTGCCCGCTAGTTGCTGACTTGGTTGTTGACCATCCTTTCTCCATCCCTGGAGTCTTCCCCTGCACCCTTCTATCTCCCCTGCACTTGGTCGAGATTGACATCATTGACCACTAGTCGAGTCTGACTTATCGACCAGTTGTCAAGTACGACTTACTGACCACCCGTCAAGTTCAACATCTTCGATCCTTAGTTGAGTTCGACATCTTGTACCCCTGGTTGTGTTCGACTCTTCTGTTTCTTAGTCTGTCCCAGATTTCCTAGAGCCTTGTCCTTCTCTTCCTTGTCGGGACCAGAGTTCAGTTCCTTTTAGTTTTATTACAACGTCGACAAGTATACTGCGTAGGTTTTGTCTCCCATTTTCCTATCTCAGCTGCTCTGCAATGCACTGGGGATCTCTCTAGCAACCAAAGGGTTAAAGCCTTTTTGTGTCCTTGCTTGTTATTGGCCCATGGTATTTTCTGTGCTTGGAAACAATGGATGGAACTTGGGGTGGTATTATGTGAGGAATGTGGGTGTGGTCATGGGTGGAGCTAAGTGCCTTGTCTAGGAGAGCCTGGCATGTAAATACAGCATGGGAAAATGGGATTATATCTATAATGTGTAACCCTTTAAAAATAAATTATACAATGTTATAACCAAAAGAAATAAACTGCCTCTAGAAAAAAGAACCCTCTATATACTATATAATAGCTATGGATGGCACCTCTGGTTCAGATATTGTTTATTTACATGTATCCAATGGTTTTCTTTGTATTTATTTACAGTTATATTAGAACATCAATTCTGTACTCCCTGCTCTTCTCAGAAATTCCCCATGTATCTCTTTTTGGAAAACATAATGCAATCCAATGGAGACTAACACTCATTTAAATCTGTTTGTTTATAGTTATGTTTAAATTATTCAGATGAAGAATAAAGAAATGCATTAGCTGAACTTTTAAAGCAAGCTGAGTTCCCTCACAGTTGTGTTGTATTTCAGTTACATGTAGTAATGAGAGGCATTTCCCACACTTTCTTACTCTTAACCCCTTAAGGACTACACGGTCTGGGGGTGGGGAGCTCTAGAGGACCACTTATCTTTCATCTACGTGTTCTGTGATCACAGCCTGGTGTGCAGCCGCTCTGAGATCACAAACTTCTGTGAAATGCCAGGACTGTCACCGGTCTTGGCAGGTGTGACGGTCATGGCACATCATCGGTCGTTAAAGTGTTAAAGGAATAATGATGTTACATTTTAACTTTTATGATTTTAGTATTTTTTTTCCAGTTAACGGTGGTGTATAGGAGGCCCCCGCAGTCCCGATGAGGTGTGTGTGTGGGTATGTGTGGTGTGTGGAGTTGAGAGTCAGACAGTATATTTGGTAATCAATGACTCCCAGTGGGCAGTAGACCCAGGCTGATGGGGGTAAGACAATGTATGTGGGTATACATGACTACCAGATGGAAATGGAACCAGGCTGGTGGAGTCAGACAGTGTCTATGGAGATCTGACACTACCAGTGGATAGGGAACCAGGCTGTGGAGATATGTGACTATCAGTAAACTGAGTAACAAGGCTGGGGTGTCAGGCAATGCTTGTGCTGATCTGTGACTACTAGTGGCTGGGAGACTGTTAGAATCAGGCAGTGTATGCTGCGATCTGTGAATGACAGTGCGAAGTGGAACAAGGCTGAGGGGTCAAACGGTGTATGCCTGATTAGATGACTACCAGAGGAACAAGGCTGGGGTGTCAGACAATGCTTGTGGTGATCTGTGACTACTAGTGGCTGGGAGACTATTAGAATCAGGCAGTGTATGCTGCGATCTGTGAATGACAGTGCGAAGTGGAACAAGGCTGAGGGGTCAAACAGTGTATGCCTGATTAGATGACTACCAGAGGAACAAGGCTGGGGTGTCAGACAATGAATGTGTGGTTGTGAGGCTACCAGTTTATAGCTGAACAAAGCTGGTGTGTCAGACAGTCTATATGTGGTTCTGTGACTACTGTGACTACCAGTGGACAATGGAACAAGACTGGGGTATCAGACAGTGTATTTTGTGGTACTGTGGCTACCAGTGAATGAAAGAGTGAATATGTTTATTTATATAGCACCACAAGTGTACACAGCAATTTGCAATTTAACCCCTTAATGCCCGAGGACGTACATGTACATCCCGAGAAAATGTCCCTTAATGACAGAGGACGTACATGTTCGTCCTGGAAATCCGGGTCCCCGCGCGACTGCATGCCGTTCGGGGACTCCGGAATCTTTTCCAAAAAAAAAAAAATGTTAGCCGGGTGTTACGTGATGATCGAGTGTGCACGAGGCCTGGCACTAAGGGGTTAAGAGTTTAGATAGTACAGAGTTACAAGTGAATCACTGGAAGCCTATATTTTACTTTATTCTGTGTAATCACTTTGAATCCGCTATTTCAGTTCTTCTCTTTCTTCTAATTTCAGTGATGAATGGTCCATCTGCTTGCAGTCTGTAACAACAATCTGTGACTCAGCTTTATGGACAAATATGGACTTCTTATTCTATGTGGCTGACTCTATATTTGTGTGCTTTTGCTGTGGATATCTGGCCTGGCACATTGGAATAGAGTGTGAGACACACACACACACATACATGTTGCACCAAGAAGTATTTCTGGGAAAAACCAAGAGCACCATGGGGGTGGGGCCACAAGCATTCCAAGCATTCAAAATAATAAACAAAAGGAAAGAGCCTGCATTGCCAGAAAAGCTCTGAATAAGATTGTATGCTCCATAAAATGTGACTGTCACAATTGTGTTTTGTCTATTCCTGAGTTTCATTCTTCTTACCACTGATGTATCTGGTTTGGGATCCCACTGGCCAGAAATTTCCATTTTATACCATTAATGCCTATCTTCTGTCACCTGATTATTGAGTCTCTTTGTGAGTTCATGCTGATAGCTTTGTTCCTGATCTGACCTAGGCTTGTAGTTGAACATCCACTTATCTTCAGTCCTAACCTCGGCTTGTTCTCATCTGTCTGTCTCCAGTCCTGACCTCGGCTAGTTCTCTACATCCATCTTTCTCCAGTCCTGACTTTGGCTTGTTTTTGATTGTCAGGCTTGTTATGGTTGGAGCGTAGAAGCCTGGAATGTTATCTCTTGCCAGACAACCTTACCAGGTGATCCACAGAGGGATACAGGTAGAACACCTAGGTAAGAATGACAGCACGGGAGTGAAAGGGTTAAGCAAAGCGTAGTCAGGAACAGTTCAGAAGATCAGGGCAGGCGGCAATCAAGCAGAATCAGTAAAACTAGCCAAGGTCAGGAAACAGGCAAGCAGGGAAGTCCAGAAGGCAAGCAGAAGGTCAGGCAATGGGAAATCCAGCAGCAGGTCTGAAGCAAAACAAGGAAGGAGGCACTGAGTACTGGAAGCTTAGAGCACACAGGAACCAAAGTTCTGGAACACTGAAGCAAAGTGGACACAGCCTGAGGGGTTTTTATAGTGTCATGGGTTTTCACCCCTCCCCTCTTCTGAACAAACCTCTCACTGGATTGGCCAACAGAGGGGTGTGGAACCAAAGCACCTGCCTCACTGTTTACCTGGAGGCACACTATTGGTGGACAGTTGATGAGAGAGGCAGGCTTCATCTCCCCTCTACAGGTGTACAACACCATGGTTTGATCTGGGCACCCTGTGGATACCTTCCCTGGAGATTCCTTCAACTTTAGGCCATGGCTTAGGCCTACCACTCCATCGCGATTGCAGACAGACACTGCTACTCGAGGCCGTGGCTTCGTCCTACTCAGCGATCGTGGAGCATCCAGGAAGCCCCCAGCAGCGGCAGATGGCTGGGACATGGAGGTAGGAGCTAGAGGGGCATGACATTGACATTTACCCACTTCCAGTCCTGACCCCAGCTTTCTTTTTTACATTCTCTGGATTTTCTTTGCCTGATCAGCTATAGGAATGATTTGCCAGTCTCTGTAAGTTCACAAGGTCGATGTCTTTCAGCACCTATCCCCTTCTTCATCTAGAAGATTTGCCTGACTGTGTAAGCTCAACAGGCCTTCTTCCATCCAGCACGGCATACACTGATCTTCAGAAGCGAGAGTCACCTGTTTGTATATACTCACCAGGTTCTCATCCTCCAGTGTGAGTCAGAGACTGATCGCCTGTCAAAAATCTGTCTATATGGGTCTGTTTGCTAAGTATTCATGAGCCAAAATGTGTCAGAGACTGACTGACCATCGATAATCCAGCTGTCTGGGTCTATTGGACAAGTACTCATCCACCAGTGTGAGTCAGAGAGTGATCGCCTGTTAAAAATCCATCTGTCTGGGTCTGATCACCAGCACTCATCCTTCTGAACTCTTCTGAACCTATTGATCCATTTGCCAGTTCTACAATCTGAAACTATCTCTGTCAGTTCACCTAGCTCCTAGTATCTAGGGAATATTTCTGTTCAATATACATGGGACACAGGTGTTCCTATCCTGGTCCTGGCCTTGGCTCAACTGGGGCTCAGACATCTGATTTTGTGGCCAGCAACTTTAATTCGGCTTCAACCACAGCAAGAGGACAGCTGTAGCATCCATGTACATGATCTATGCACTCTGCCTAGTGCACCCTAGCAACTTCATTGTGCAGAGTTCCCTAGAGTGTCACAAGGACTTACCATTCATTTGTACAGGTATATCAAGTAACACCTGGATCGGGCTCACTCATTTTTTACCCACTCCTATTTGGGATGCAGTCAGACCACATAATTACAATATAGCATTAGATGTCACATCCAGTCTACTCAGGTCAAGGGTTAATACAATAGTTTCTGCAATAAATTACAACATATGGAGGGAAAAATACTGATATATTAAATTAAAATAAACATTGCTATTCATTTAAGAGTAAAAAGTGAGAGGTGCGCTATATATATTTACCACTCTCTCTTGGGAGCTTGTGCATCTTGTTTCCAAAGTTTAGTTTATTAATTTAGTGAACACATCATACAATTTGGAGGTAAATAGTGGATTTAAGCTAAAATATGGACTTATACTGATACCTATTATTTCTGTTTCTTATACAGTTTTCCTAATTAGACTGTAAGCTCTTCATGGCAGGGAACTTATTTTTTTTTATATTGTGCTTTCCTTCACTTTTCAATATTGAATTTGTATTTACTCTCTGTATTCTCACCTATTTAACTATGTAAAGCACTGCATACCCAGTGGTGCTATTTAAAAAACCTATACATACATACTCAAAGGAAATAAAATAATAAAATACAAGATACTAAACTGATGTTAAATTAAAACCATACTATTCAGTCACGTTGGTCAACAAGTTAATGGGTCGGTGTTACTAGCCAAACTATTACCTTCATCCAATCCTCAATGACAAGATCTAAGCCTTTTACCTACAGACTTGTAAGTTTGACTTCAAGCGGAACTACCACCCCTTGCAATCATGGCCCCAAATAATTACCCATCTGGCAACTAGCTGTTCAATAGCGCTAGTCACCAGAACTATCACCGTATTAATGAGAATTATACACTGCTGCCGGACTGACAGACAGGAAACAGAGCAAACATCTTTCCGTAGTGACATCTGCATGCCTGCGCTGTCAGTTCCAGCCTGTTGTAGGAGATGTTGCTAGGAGCTGTTCGGCTCCAAAAAGGACTGACAGCACAGGTGCACAGATGTCAGTCTGGGAGCAGTGAATAATTCTCATGAATGCGGTAATAATTCTGGCAACTAGCGCTATTGAGCAGCTAGTCACCAGATGTGTAATTATTTCGGGCCATGATTGCAAGGGGTGGTAGTTCAGCTTTCAGCAGTGAGAATGTGGATTTTGTGTTAAGTAACATTACTGGTTAGCGTCAAATAAATCTACTATATGTTGGGGCGAAGTAGTATATTGGATAAGCGTATTGCTATGGATGAATTATGCTTGAAGTGTGCAAAAGCCTTGATGTCACAGTCCATCTTCTTACCTGTTCGATACTAATAATTTCTCTGTCGGCCCCTAGTCCTTTAATTTCTTAATTTCCTGTGAGCTTCTTGCCCATTCTATGAGTTTCTTCTTAGTTCTTGTCCTCATTTGAGGATCATGTGTTATGATCTAGTTAAAATTAGCCTCTAAAGCATATATTCTGGAATTTTGGCTTGGTAAACAATCTGTCAGCCTACAAGACATCAAATTTCAGACCTTATATGAAAAAAATTGGAATTCTGGTGCCCTCAAGGAGGCTTTCTGAAGGGGCCTGAATGAGAAACTGAAGGACTCTCTTACTTGCAGAGAGAGACTCCCATTTACATGGAGGGCATCATTTCTCTCTGCTTAGAACTGATTAGGCATATGCAGGAATGCCAACAAGAAAGAGAGATATCCAATGGAAGCGGTTGTGGTCCCAATCCTCAGTTATCAGCATGCGAGACCTGGCAAGAGGAGCCAAAGGAGATCGAGGCAATCACCAACTTGTCAGAGGCTGAGAAAAAAATATGAAGATCCCTAGTCCTGTGTGTTTACGATGGCTTAAAGGTCATCAACACCGCCAATGCCCCACTAGGCTGAGGAAAGACCAGGCTTGACAAGTGAAAAAGATGCTTTCTTAAGCAAATCTACTCTGAATTCATCCACCATCTGTCATGTATTAATACCTGCCACTCATCAGGGGAAGTCTCTATTAATACATTTGTGGGATCTGGGGTCACAGTGGTCTTTATTGCTGCCTCATGGACTGACCACCATAAGTACCCCTATACATCAAATGTTCTTCAATGACCATTGCATTTACTGGTGGAAAACCTTTAGTGTCATTTGCTTTGTCACTTGAAACTCAAACCTTTTCACTTTTATCATTTCCATTCTGATAAAATTTGTCTTGACATCATTCAGTCACCTTCAGCACCAGCTATCCTAGGATCGCATGGCTTTGTAAACATTACCCTAGCATTGATTGTGCTATGGGACAAATCTCAACCTGGGGTCAGTCTTGCAACTCCCAATGTCTCACAAAGATATATCCTATTGTTGCTACTGTGTAGACCTCTAAATAATCCCTGATAGCAAATTTTGCTGTGGTCTACTGGGAGTACCTTCATGTCTTCATTAAGACTACGGTAGATCAATTGTTCTCCCTTCCACATAGACCTCCTTCCTGGAACAACACCCCTGAGGGGTTGTACATTTCTTTTTCTAGAATCAGAAAAGAATGGAGAATCTAACTAAATGGTTCATTAGACCCTCAATTTTACTTGGAGGAGAGTTTATTTCTTGGTTAAAAAGAAAGATGGGACCTTACACCCCCCAAACTGATTACCAAAGGTTGAACAAGGTAACCATCAAAAATATTACCCCCTACAACTGACAGCTGAACTTCTAGATTGACTCAGAGGGGCAACCCTATTCAATTACTTAGATCTCCGTGATGCCTATAATCTCATACGCATAAAGAGTGGTGATGAATGAAATACCACCTTTAATATCAGATTTGGGCATTATGGATACCGTATAATGCTCTTTGGGCTATGCAGTGCCCTGGTGGTCTTCTCTACCTGTATGAATTATGTTTTCTGGGATTTATTACTATCACATTTCATTATATACACAAGAACCATGTCTTCCAACTTCTTTGCAAAAATACTTTATACATTACAGTTGAGATATGTGATTTTGAAGTGGAAAAAGTACCCAGATGTGCAACAAAGTTGATAAAGGAATTTAGAATTTTGGTTAACAAGAAAAAGTAACAATTCTGGGCTTGATTAAATTAGAAAAGAGGTGTCTAAGAGAGATATGATTACTATATGCAAATATATGCAAGACCAGCATAACTGATGGTGGACTCTTAATTCAAATTGAAAAAACACTAGTGGCATTCAGTAAGTTTAAAGAAAAGGAGGTTTCAGTTGCAGCAAAGTATTATTTTTTTTTTTACAGTAAGAGCATGGAATGTCTTGCTTCTGGAGGCTACTTTGGCAGATTGTATAAATATGTTCACAAAAGAGTTGGATACTACCAGGGGTGGATTGACCTATCGGGGGATCGGGCATCCCCCGGTGGGCCACTCAGTTATGGGCCTGTAGAAAGGATCAGATGATCTGACCTCTCCAGCCCACAACTCATTGATGCAAGGCACAACTCGCTCACCAAAGCCCTGCAGCAGTGAAGACTGGGTCCTGTTCTCTGTACCTGTCCCGCTCCCAAGGCAGACTTTGCTGGCCCTGCTCTGCCTGCAATGTGTGTCCTGGTGCAGTACATGATTGATTAAAACTTCTGGGACCTAACTATCTAGATGATTAAATAAGTTACCTTCTGTTAACCCTTTAACCCACTGTATGCTTTAGTATAGCTCAGTTATTAACCCTTTGCATACCAGACAGGATTACAGCAATATTTTATTCTGTTATTAACCAGTTGAATTCCTCATAGGTGCAGTACCTCATAGATTAACCTCTTGTGTGCTAGAGGCATAATTCGTCACTAGTCAACCCCTTGTATGCCAGAAAAGTCAGTAAAGTTGTTAATTACTGATGAATTATGCCTCTTTAGCACACAAGGGGTTAATCATTGAGGTACATATTCCTGTGCAATGTGTTGTGCACCTATGAGACATTCAATAGGTTAATCACAGAACACATTTCTGTACACCTCTCTGTCATACAGGGGGTTAATAACTGATAATTTATTGCATACAGTATGTTAAGGGGTTAATAGCTAACCATTTATGCCTCTTTAGCAATGCATACAGTGGGTTAGGTTAATAATTTGAGTGCCAGAGGGGTGAGCAACGCATTGCACAGCAATGTTTTACGCAACCCTCTGGCACTCCAAGGGTTTTAATATATACATACTGATTAGAATACCAGCTAGTGGGCCAGTTACATAAAAAAATCCCCTGGGCTGGTACTGCACCACAATCCACCTCTGCATACTACTTTATGTAAGAACAATAAAGAGAATTGTGACATTTGGTTTGAATCCAGAAATGACACTGGTCCAGGTGGTTGGGCTGCCATTTTGAAGTCTGGAATGACTTTGTTTTACTCACATGAGATATGGCTAGAAATGGCTTCAATGAGGGTTTTGTTTGCCTTCTTCAAAGGAAATTTGGCAAATGTTGAACATTTCCAACCTCATCAAATATGTATGCATATTGGAACTGTTTTAACCTTAGTTTTAATGTAATCAACAGGGTTCTGATATGATAGTTATATGAAATGTAGCTTTAGGATAAAATAATTCCTTTTCTACCTTATTCTCATTCCAAGGCCACATAGCCAAGCCTGATTCTCACCCTAGTGAGGCAAGTTCTTAAAGAGTGTTTTTCTATATTATTAGTAAGTAGAGTTGCACTGATACCGATTTTTTAAGACCGAGTACGAGTACCGATACTTTTTTCAAGTACTCACCGATACCAATTACCAATACTTTTTTATGCGGTCATTTGCCAGTTTTCCAAGTACCTATATGCTTTAGGTACTTGGAAAACTGGTAAATGACCGCAAAAAAAGTATCAGTAATTGGTATCGGTGAGTACTTGAAATATATATACACACACACACATACATACATACATACATACACACACCACCTCTTGATTCTCCCCTTTTTACTCTTTCTCCCCCTCTTGATTCCCACCTTTTGCTTCATTCTCCCCCTCTTGAGCCTTGCCTTGGCTTTTTCTATCTCTTTTGATCCCCCTTTCTCCCCCTCCTTCTCCTTGACTCTTGATTCCACCCTTTTGCCCCTCTCTCTCTCTCTCTCTCTCTCTCTCCTGATCCCCCCCTCCTTTTGCCTCTTCTTGGCCCCCCTCCTTTTGTCTCTTTTTCTCCCTCTTGACCCCCCTCTCTGCCTCTTTCACCACCCACTCTTGATGCCCCATCTTGCCTCCATTACCCTCCTCTGCCAGGTGCTCTCTGTTCTCTCGCGAACCCTGGCAGAGGTCAGCATCGGAGCGTTGCCATGGTAACCCGCGGCAACGCTCCAACGCTGCAGGAGGGAGAGAGGCGACCAGGGAGCATTGTGAGCAGCTCCCCGGGCTCCCTCTCTGCAGCACCGACCCTGACACAGGGTATCGGTGCTGGCATCGGCCGCATTTGCGCGGGTACAAGTACTCGTGCAAATGACGGCATCGGCAGCGATACCAGTATCGGTATCGGTGCAACCCTATTATTAAGTCCTTTAGTACAAAATACGTCAGTATAATATTAATATTTTAATTTATGTGAAGCTTACATTTTGGATTTGAGAACTTTATTGGACTGGTCCATCTATTTGATTTGCTCTTCAATATCCACTTATGTGGATTTTGTCAATGATATAACAGATGTTGTGAATAAGAGAACTACAGGTTAATCACAGGAATAGACATTGAAGCCTCGATCCAGTTGAGGGAAATATTGGCTAAAGGCCCGTTAGCAAAATGTGTTAGCGGAGCTATTCAATTGCTTTCCCAGCTGAAACCAAAATGGATGTTAGGCCACACGTCTATTTTTTGTGTTAAATTCCCAAAACTCACACTATGTAGCATGAATAATGGGAACATCAAAGCAAAAAAGCTAACGATCGGTGTCTGACACACTGTTAAACAACGACTATTAGCTCAAACACACAGTTACCCTCCCAAACACTAACCCTACACTACCCCTAACAGTGAAGTGCAACAATAATACCCCTGACACTAGCCTAACACCCATATCTGTGTTACACTTACCTGTCATCCACTGTCCGTCTTCTTCTTATATCTTCCTTCTTCTATTTTCTCAAAGGGTTAAATGAGAAGTAATACCTCCTAATAATAACAACTGGTCCTAATATGGTTAAAGGGATAGTAATACTTTGTTTTATCTTTATTTTATTTTGTAGGCATTGAAAAAACATGAAGAACGATATAAGTCTTATCTCTCAAACCTTTATGGTTTGAGAGATATTCACAAGCAAAGTTTCCCCTACCGCCCCTTTTACCTAGTGTAAGCCATCTCTTCTCAGATGTGGAATCCAGTCCATAGACCAGACAGATAACAGCAGGGGACAATCTTCTTCCCATGAGAACAATGAAAGCCCTGCCCCCTTGACAAGCTTTTCAGGTTTTTCCCTTATCTTAATTGAAGATTGTCCCTCTCTGCAGTCTACCTGGGCACCTCCCTTCTGCTCTGGCTGAGCAGTGTTATATCAGTAGAAGGGGAGGGAGGGAGATACTTTGTCATAGAATTACTCTTGAACTACCACTCTGACAGAACTGAAATAACACTCTCCAAAGTCCAAATACTATGATGATTAATTAGAGCTGCTTTTATTATGAAACATTACTATCCCTTTAAGTAGACTCATACACTCTACCGGCTTCAGTTTAAAAACTGTCAGCATCTATCATGTCCTCCTCCATGGACATGACATCCAGGATTGAACAAAGGTAAAAGGACAAGGGTCATTAGTATTTTCTGTACATAGTAAGGTAAGTGGGGGTTATTATTTGGAGATGTTACATCTCCTTTAATGAAAAGTCAAAGGAAAATAAACAAGTTTATTGAAAGATAAATGCTGCATTTCTGGGCTGGTTTCTGGAGTGTGATTGGGCTTCGTGTTTGATATAATTCTTTAACCCTGTGAATGCTTGAGACATCTCCAGTGCATGGCAAAGCAATGTCATCCAATGGGGCTAACGTAATCCACTGAACTAAAGGAATCCTGACAACTAAAATGCAATAGGTTTATGTAACTTTAAATATTGGGTGCTTAACCCCTTACTGCCCGAGGGCGTACATGTACGTCCCGAGCGGATGTCCCAGTTGGACAGAGGAAGTACATGTACGTCCTGGAAGTCATTTAAAGAAATGAAAAAAAAAGTTCGGCGGGCGTTAAGTGCTGGCCGCGCGGCCAGTCACTAAGGGGTTAATTAGTCATTTGTTACATCCCTACAGTATAATTCTAAGCTTGCTTTTAATGCACATGTAAGCCATCCTATTCAGGGAGCATATATAAAAGTTAAAGTCAGTTACGTTATTGTAATCTATGTCCAGTGCTCTTGTATTCAGAAAGGCTATTATGTCAGAAAATCTCTCCAGAGACACCTATCAAGATTGATATGTTACTGGGAGCCATGGAAAGGGCTGCCTCAGAGCACATGCAACACTGGATTTTATTATTCAGAAAAAAATGCTAGAAGTTTTACAGGTGATATTATGAAGTACAGGAAATATATTGCAAATAACCCCAGTTAATTTTTAGGTGTCAGTGTTCCTTTAACACATAGTAACAATTCGTAATCACTGTGTGTTTACTTTCATTCAGATTGAATCAAACTCACCAAGGCTTGGTAGCCTATGCAGATTGGAGCTACTCCCCACAGCCTTGGCTACAGACTAAGACAAAATGGATGCCACAGGAAGTGAGTGCTATATCAGACATGCTAGTTGCAAACAGCCAACTCCTCTAAGGATATTTCAATAAAAATTTTATTTTATTCGTACAAATTTAAAAACAACTTCATGTCGAAAAAATGTTGATACATATGCGAGACTGAATGGGACAAAACACATATACCACCTAATGCGTTTTGAGAAAATCTCACTTAATCATGGGTCAATCTATGATTAAGCGAGGTTTTCACAAAACACCTTTGTGTGTTTTATCCAATCAAGCTCGCTTTGTGACAACATTTTTTTCAACATGGTTGTTTTAACTTTGCACGAATAAAATTAAATTTTTAATTGAAAAATCCTTGGAGGAGCTGACTTGCATGCACCTAGCATTCTATAGATGTATCCAATGCATTGTTTTGCAAAGCAATGAAAATGTACCTAGCATCCAATGGGTTAAGTTTAATTGATATTCTGAACAGAAAAGTATTTGACATATTTCTGTAGCCAGTTACAGAGTGGATATTTAATGAATATCAGAGTATCTCCTGTTATTTGCATCATGTCTACTTGATCTATCAAAGTCAACAACCTTGAAGGTTATACAAATCATGCAGCCTTCATCTTATTCAATATCAGAGTATCAAGAATCAATTTCATTTTCTATGAAGTTAAGAAGCTTAACTATGGAAAAGTCCAGAAAGAAAATGTCTGTCACCTTATAAATAATGCATTTGCACTCCAGGATTTTCACATTCATCTAAAGAGGGAATGGGAGATGCAGACCGGAATGAGTTCAGTTATTCTGAGTATTGTGACAAGCATCAAATGGCATGAAGGAAAATCCTGTGAAAGACCATGAAAAATAGAATTCAAATGCTCACGTTTCATTAATCCTTTCAGTGCCAGAGGGATATGCAACACATTGCTTTTATTTTTAAATTACACTAATGTATTTATTATACTTAACAGCAGAGCCTTCATATACCATTGACTTAACCCTTTGATTGCCAGAGGGGTACACAACGCATTACAAATCAATGTGTTGTGTACCGCTCTGGCAAATATACATCACTGGAAACGCTGATGCCCAGTCCACCAGAGTGTTCCATTATCCTAATGGTGAGTTGGTCCAAATCCATGATTCATGTAGCATAGGGGCATGGGTAGGAAGAGTTTGGGTAGGTAAAAACCAGGTAAATATGTGGTACAGATTAAAACGTGGTAAGATTCGTTGGTGGAACTCTTTGAGCATATATAAAGAAGGTCAGTTCCAAGAGACCTGACACTTTAGAGATTAAGCCTGTGTCTCTGAATCAGATCTGGGAAGTTCCCAGGTGTGAAAGCATACTGTGCAGCTCCGTGATATGATGTCATGTCACAGAGTCAAACACTCGTGTTCCTATTTTCCAAGTTCTGCAAATTTAGAAGAGACTGCAAGAAAAAAATAATAATTGGAAGTGGCACAGATTTCTAGTTGGTGCTACATCCAAAAAAGATCCCTTTTCTTGTATACCTCTGTGAATGTCAGAGGGGTGAAGAACACATTGCAACGCTATAAGTGTCCAGGAAGGAATTCTTTTTTTACCCACTTTGTGCTTAAAGGGGATGTCTCACCCCTTTACAACTTAGCCTAAATCATTTCGTTATATATTAGAAATAATGAAAAGTGTATACATTTTTTTAAAAAACCACTTGTTTGGAGAAATTAAAAGAATAAATGCAGATCTGTACCTGCTTCCGGGCAGACTGTGTTTGACTGATCTGTACCGTAGTCTGGCGCTTCTCTCCAGCCTCCTCCGATGATGGAGGCTGTCTGTCTGTAAACTGTGGCTCTCTCATTGGCCAGAAATCGATCACTGCCAATGAGAGCGCTCCATCTTACAGACAGACAGCTTCCGTCATCGGAGGAGGCTGGATAGAAGAGCCAGACTACGGTACAGATCAGTTATACACAGTCTGCCTGGAAGTAGGTACAGAGCTGCATTTATTCTTTTAATTTCTCCAAACAAGCATTTTTTTAAAAAAAGTATACATTTTTCATTATTTATAATATATAACGAAATGATTTAGGCTAAGTTGTAAAGGGGTGAAACGTCCCCTTTAAGCACCAAGTGGGTAAAAAAAGAATTCCTTCCTGGACACTTAATTGGAAATGGCTTCACTGTTTTTTTTCCTAATTTTTCTGGATCACAAAGGGTGATATGGCATAGGCTGAACTTGATGTTTTTCTATGCATTTGAGACCTCTAGCAATGCAGTGCATACCCATTTTGCACTCAAAGGGTTAACATGTAAATGCTTTTAGTATAAGGCATATTCATATTTTATTTATTCTAATAATGAAATACAGTGGATAATTGGAAATGATGCAGCTTTTGTCTGTGAAATGATAATAATGTTCCAGTTATACAGACAGTTTCTGAATCCTTGGAATACTCTTCTTTTCATTATGGAAATATATTAGTATAGGCAGGGAGATGGACTAGATGTTCTGCTCTGCTTCTCAGATGAGGCATATCATGGATATGCCTCTTTCTCTACTGGCCAGTCATGTGAGAAGTTTATGCTGAAAAGCTTATACACAAGAGAGAGGATAGAAGCAAGAAGGAAAATTATATTGGAAATACATCAAATCACTGCAGCTATGTAGGAGGTACAAAGAGAGCCAGAGACATGAAATACTATGATAGATTTAATGGATGCCTCAAAACAGGACACTATACTTGACAATGTTCAATTTTCATGATGAAATGAAATGAAACATTTTGACCTTTATACATCTGGGCACTACAGCCCAACTTCTATTTGTTACTGTAAATTGCTGATGCCCAGAATGAACCTATATTGGTTCAATTGGGCTATAACTAAGGCTAGTTTGTATTAAGGCCTAAACAGTTATTATTTATTTATTTAGAGAATTAAAAATAAAGCCAAAATTTAAATCACTGATAATTAAAAATTACATTAAAAGAAAATTGTGCTTGTGCTTTATTTGTTGTATATCACAGCATGTTTATTTGTTAGAGAATTGTCTCTTTACTCTTCAGTTTTCAAGTAAATTTTCATCATATGAATCGTGATAACATTTAACTGGTTGATACATTAATCCTTTCATTTCTGTTATTTTAAACGTAACTAATACATTAAATATTATTGCAAAAACTCACACCGATCATCATCTTTCAGTTATCAGTCTAACAATTAGAGCATATATAAAGAAAACAGGTCTTTTTCAGGCACTCATAAACCAGTATAAAAATATTTATTGATAAATATAAAAAAAAACACTTTTGACTAATGCACATATCTGACTGCAAATAGATCAAAGCCCACAGCCATCCCTCCACTAAACCCTGCCCCTCTCCTGATCCCCTAAAATCAACAGCACTTAAACCAGAAACAGTGAGGCACGCCAGTATAAAAAATATTTTTCTGCTGGGCCCAGTTTAATGAAGCAAAAAATTCTCTTATGTTAGAAACACAAAAAAAAAGTCTCCAAATAATTTGAAGTCGTAATACATAACATACTTAGCAAACTTCTTCAGAGAGCATTAGTCCAGCCATGCAAGGGTTAATATAGGCAAAAGCGGGATATGCCTTATCTAGCAGAGCGTCAATCACAGCAATGTTCTATGTCATAAACTAGATAATATGCCTAGCGTAACTGCAATATCTTTAGGATCAGTTCTCCATAAAGCAGACATATTGTTCAACTGAGATTTATGCGGAGTGTATATATAAATCAGTCTCACCGCACCAGACTCGTTCCTCCTTCACACTCGAGTCCCAACTGATCCTTAGCAGACTTACGTCCAAGGCTTTCCTCCAATCAATCCATGTCAATGTCAACGGTCATCTTCCACACACTTCTGCTGGAGTACATCCCCACTTCAATTACATACTCCTTGCTTACAGGCTGCCATACAGTCCTGGTTTAATAAGTAACAGTGACAAGTATCAGCATGTTTCGCCCCTCTTATGTTGCGTGCCATATTTCTAACACGTTCTTCTATTCAACAAGCCTACCATAATTCAAATTTCAGTTATCCAATTCACACCAACCAAGCAACTGATCTTAAAGGGATCGTATCCAGTGTGAGATAAAGTGCTTCAATTGGACATGTCTCATTAAATTTGTATCTAAATGTGAATCATCTATATATGTAACCAAAGCATGTGTAATGCGGACACAGGCACCTCTATTTTTATAGAGACAACTGTGAACACAAACAACGAAATGGGGGGGGACAGGAAGAGGCAGAGGAAAAGGGTAGGACAAAAAAACATTGAAAGCCAAGGAGTAAGTGGAGAAGGTGAAATAAAATCTGAGTACATTGTTGACATATCGGAGAATGTAAAGTCTAGGGACAAAATCATTGTAAACCTTACTAAGATGAAATTAAATGAGGCTCATGTTTCATTATTAAAGAAAGAGTTGACTTTTTCTCCAGTTGCCAACAATGATATATTTGATATGACAAAGGACCTTCATCTTTTCTCAAGAAAAGTCTTATTGAGATATCTCCATTTCTCCCCTAATAAATTTGATAAAGAAAATGTGGAGGTTTTGGTGATTTAGAAGAACTAATGGAGGAGAAAATGGAATATCTGAATGACACTCAGAATGCATCAAATAACTTAGAAGATGTTCACAGATTTGAGATTAAAATCAACAAATATGCCCCCACTACATTGGTGTCCTAATGTTAACATTTTCACAGAGTTAGTTGAGAAGGAGATTAAGAACATGAATACAGAGTTACAGTTTTCTGGAAACTTAACAAAAGATGAAGTTATTGCCTTAAGAGAACTCACAGAAAATAAGAATATAGTGGTCAAACCATCGGACAAAGTGGGGAATGTGGTTCTGATGGAGAGTACAAAAGAGAAAAGGGCACAGATCCCTCTAAGAGCAACAGCTAAATGTGAGTATAGTAGTGACCCCCAATAATCAGAAATGCTTACCAAATTCAAGTAAGTATATGCTCAACAATCCACCTCTTATAACGCCATCCGGAGGCATGCAAGCAACATATATATGTAAATTTCTGATTATTGGGGGTCACTACTATACTCACATTTAGCTGGTGCTCTTAGTGGGATCTGCGCCCTTTTCTCTTTTGTATTGTTTTACAGTTTCTTTTGATTTCCATACGATCCACTAGTGTGTAACGGGCAGCAAACCGAAGGAGACAGTGGTGAAGAATTGTGAACCCAAAAAGACACCTCTATATATATGATGCCATAAGTGGAAAATTTAATAACAATTAAGAAAATAGTTCCATTTGAGTTTCCAAAAAATATATGCACCTTGAAGATTGATACACATTTGGTTGTTTTATTGACAATATTTTGGAACTCTATATTGACTGGACACAAGTTTTTGGTTTTATTTCATTTTATTCTTTGGTCATATATATTTTTTCTTTTTTAAAACAATATTTTTTATCTTTGGTGAACTATCTAATCTTGTGCATGTTGTCAAAGCGCTAAAGAAATAGAGAGTTCCTGTTGTTATTAGGTACTCTCTTTCTCTTCCCTCTTTTTTGTTGTGTGTGTATTCTGATGGAGAGTGACTGCTATATTAGAGAGATTCACAGGCAATTAAGGCATAAAGCATGTTATGTTAAGTTACCTGTGGATCCCACTTTACAGATACAAAGAATGTTGTTGGAAAAATTGGGGTATGCGGAGGAATCTGGTTTGATATCCAGTTGGAAATTAGATTTTATGTTTGTGGAACATCCTAGGGTACCATCTATATGTGTTACCAAAGATACACAAATCATTGACCTCTCCCCCTGGAAGCCTGGTGGTGTCAGGAATAGGGAGTGTAGTCAGTAGGAACATAGATGTGAGATTGAGACAATTTGTAGATTCGCTTCCCTCTTATGTTCAGGATACTAGGGACGTATTGCAACGGCTTGTTGGTCTGGTGGTGGACAAGGACTCCCTTCTAGTTACTTAAGATGTGGAGTCCCTGTACACTTCAATTCCCAACAAGTGCGGCATACAGGCTTGTGGTGAGTTCCTGGGCATGAGGGGGAACAAATTTGCTGCACAAAATGAATTTTGGATCTCTAATAATTATTTTATTTTTTATGGGACTTTCGACAAACAGTGTAGAGGTGTAGCCATTGGTGCCAGCCTTCACCTCGGCTGGTGGGAGCGGCATGAGGTAATGTGCGGCTGTGGGTTCGAGGACCACGTGGCCCTATGGCTGCGCTACATTGATGACATTTTTTATGATTTGGACAGGCAAAAGAAATATCTTGATGAATTTGTTAAAAATCTTAATAACAACTCACTGAATGTGAAACAATGGTTGCGTTTTTGGACCTTAAAATATTTAAGGAGGATGACTATGTGAAAACTCTGACAAATTGAAAAGAGACATCATGCAATACATTGTTGCGATTGACAGCAATCATCCAAGTCCGCAAAAACAAGGTATTCCACGGGGACAGTTTCTATGACTAAGACGCAATTGCTCTAAAGTTGAAGATTATAAAATACAAGCTAAGGATTTGGTGAAAAGATTCTGTTCCCGAGATTACCCTAAAAAACTTTTATGGAGGTGCTATAGAAAGGTATTACAATGTAATAGAGAAGAATTGATTTATGGCTCTAAGAGGGTTAAGGAGAACAAAAATGGACAGTGGTCCAATTTGAGAGATGTTTCGAGTATGTTCTGGTATATCCTGACATCAAATGAAAGATTGAAACACATTGTGGGGGATTTTTCTTCAATGGTGGCAAAACAATCGAGAAATTTATGTGATCATTTAGTTCATTCTGAATATAAGAGACCCCCACAGGTGACTTGGTTGAATAAAACAATTAACTGTGGGATGTTTAGATGTGGAAAGTGTAAAGCCTGGAAGTATATTGAAACGGGATACATTTACAACAGTGACAGAACATAACGTTTTCAGATAAAAACATTTTTGAATTTTAAATCTGATAAAGTAATTTATGTGTTACTTTGTCCCTGTGATTATATTTATGTGGGACAAACTATTAGGCAGTTGCATAGGAGGATCTTGGAACATGTTAGTGATATACAAAATAAAAGATTTGAAAGTCCAATTGCTAGGCATTTCTGGGAGAAACATGGGGGATCTCCAGAGGGACTAGTTGCAAAAGGTATTATACAATTGAATAAAGATTTGAGAACAGGTGATGTTGATAGAACTTAGCTCCAAAAACAGAATAGATGGATATTCTATCTAGGGGGGATGGGCCCTAAAGGGTTAAATGAAGAGTTAAAATATAGCATGTTCCTTTAACCTCCTTCGCAATTGCCCATGGTTAAGACAAAATGTTTACAAGTTATGTATATGTTCATCAAATTTTGTGATGCTTTGGTTACATATAGAGATGATTCATATTTGGATACAAATTTAATGAGCCATGTCCTGTTGAAGCATTTTATTTCACACTGGATCCAATCCCTTCAAGATCATTTGCTTGGCTGGTGTGGATTGGATAATTGAAATTTGAATTATGGTAGGCTTGTTGAATATAAGAACATGTTAGAAATATGGCACGTAACATATCGATTCATCTTGAAGAGGCCCCAGATAAGAGGGGTGAAATGCGTTGATGCTTGTCATTCTTACCCATTAAACCAGAATTGTACGGCAGCCTATAAGCAAGGAGTATGTAATTGAAATGGGGATGTAATCCAGCAGAAGCGCGTGGAAGATGACCGTTTACATTGTCATTGATTGATTGGAGGAAAGACTTGGACGTAAGTCTCCTAAGGATCAGTTGAGACTCGAGTGTGAAAGAGGAACGAGTCCGGTGTGGTGAGACTGATTTATATATACTCCGCATAAATCTCAGCTGAACGATACGTCTGCTTTATGGAGAGCTGATCCTAAAGATATTTCAATTACATTAGGCATATTATCTAGTTTATGACATGGAACATTGCTGTGATTAACGCTCTGCTAGATAAGGCATATTCCGCTTTTGCATATATTAACCCTTGCATGGCTGGACTAATGCTCGCTGAAGAAGCTTTCTAACTATATGCTATGTATTACAACTTCAAATTATTTGGAGACTTTTTTTGTTTCTAACAGAAGAGATTTTTTTGCTTCATTAAGCTGGGCCCAGCGGAAATTTTTTTTTATACTGGCATGCCTCACTATTTTCTGGTTTAAGTGCTGTTGATTTTAGGGGATCGGGAGGGGGCAGGATTTAGCGGAGGGATGGCTGTGGGCTTTGATCTATTTGTAGTCAGATATGTGCATTAGTCAAAAGTGTTAGATTTTGATATTCATCAATAAATATATTTATACTAGTTTATGAGTGCCTGAATAAGACCAGTTTGGTCTATCAGTCTAGAAATTCTCTCAGTTCACAGTTGACACGAGTTCAGTAAATAATATTATTGCAAGCATCATTAATTGGTATATACTTTTTGTGTGCCTTTCACATTCTTTTTTTAGGAATCTAATGAGGATGGTAAATTATAATCTAAAAGATTTAGGTATCTTCAGAAGATATTTTCCAACAGGAAGGGAAATTATTTTAAGGCATGTGAGAAAGAATAATCTAGATCATCTTATGATCAAATGTTGCGGCGGCATGAGTGCGAGTCAAAATAGCGTGCTCAGCTCAAAATGTCATGGGCTTTAAATCAGCACAAAAATACATGTTGACATTGAAAATGTTGGCTTACCATAATCTTAACTTGCCTTACCTAAACCACCCCTCCAAACCTAAGAGATCTTAACCCTAACCTAACAGATACTTGCACTAACCTAAACTAACAGATACAAACCTACCTACAACAAGTAAAATCATTCAGAATAAAGTCACATTACCACAGTATGTAAGTCCTTATCTAAGTATCTCAGGAAAAATAAAGACAAAATGAATTAATCCATATAACATCTAAAAGTAAAAAGTGAAACAATCACCAAATACACAGTATCCACACTCTATTTACAAATGGCTAGTAGGGCGGCCATATAACATCCCCCCAATATCTATATGCAAATGTAACTTGTTCATTGCATAATCACAGATGTCTTACACTTGCATATGTTAACTGGTGTGGTGTTGCATGACACCTCTTTGGCATTCAGACTGTTAAAGTGACTGAAGCAAAAATCCCATTGGTGTCAATTTAACCCCTTGATGGTGGGCTGCATGGCACTTAAAAAGTTTCTCTTTAGGGAGGGCCTCACATGCCTGCTCTAGATGATTGCGCTTCAGTTCTCCAAATAGGATTGACACTGAAGTTTGTCCGGCGAGGAATCTTGGATTTGTGCACCCAATGTAATTAAATTCTAATCTGATGACTCAAATATGAGGTCAGAGAAGTTAATTGATAGATAAGTACAACATACAAGAAGCCTCATTGCTTTACTGCATTGGCTTTTTTTCATACAAAGTATCATCTGAAACACTTTTTTAAAAGCTTTTTGAAAACAAAAGGCATACAGAATCCAAAAGGACAGCATTTGCATAAAGTGATAGGTACATAGACAAAAAGACAGCATGCATACACAACTGCACATTACAACATATAAAATCTACAAGGACAGCATTGGCATCGGCAGTAGTCAGAGCAATATAAATACCCAATTCAGCATGGATACAAGTTGTCACAATGCTGGTTAGACAATAGCAACTTTTATGTAATACATAATCAACACAGAAACTACTGAAGAAGCCCCCAAAAGGGTTACTCCAGTAAGTGAATGGGATACATAGGCAAAGGGCAAGTGTGAAATCACCCTAAAGACAAGGAAAAGTATTCCAGGAATCTGCACAGGAGATCCTGGGGAGAAATAGAAAGGAGAGAGAGACATAAAAGGAGGGGGGCCGGAATCGAAAGGGGGAAGAGCGTTCAGAAGGAAGAGGAAGATAAGAAAAGACCCAAGCGGATGGTGCCCAGAGAGCCCCAACACATCAACTGGGAGCTGACCAGAATGAGGTCTCTTTTTCACCTTCAAAATCCAAACATATGGGGTCAAATTTTTAACCTTCAAAGGTTCTCGTTTAGTCATCATGGCAAATATTTTCTTATCTTTAATTATTGCATGTGGATCCAGGTCTGTTAATATGATTATTGGCTGCATTTTGTTGGAAACCTCTATATATGCTGTTCTTTGTAGGATATATTTGGGTATTCATCATTGATTGATTACTTCGTGCTTTTCTTACAAGAGGCAGAGAAATAAGAAGGGAATGGTGTAAATGCCTTTATTTGGTGAAACATATACAGTGTATGGGTATGCACAGCTGGCCATCATTCACAGGGTCAGAGCTAGGGCTAGGTACAATCTGACTGCTGAAGAATAAGTGAATGGTTCATGTTCAAGGACCCTCTGATTTACTTGCTCATTGTGTAATTCACCACTTTCTGCATTCTCCACGTATTAGCAATAGAAATGAATTTGGCAGAAATGGCACTTTTTGCCTGAATGTGTTTGTGCGTCCACTGAGAACCCATTGTTATACATTTGTGGAAAGACTTTTACCAGATCCATACATTAGCATTCTTGAATGTGTTCTCATGGCAAGTCTGGAGAATTTGGCGGGAGAAGCTGCACAGCAGAGAATACTAGGATCTGCATAATGTTCTTCCAACCAGTAACACTAATCTTAAAGAAATACTTGTGTCTTATTTTAAATTTTCTTATTTCAGTATCATTTAATTAAAATTTTCATTTTGATTTTCATTTTCTTTCATTGTTTTTACTTAATTCGTATCAGTTAATTAAAGGCTTCTCTTCCTCATCCTCTACCTGCAGTCTGGAAATGACCTGTGATTCAACTGTATCTGAAAATGGTCTTTAAGAACCAGGTCCTGAATGTCCTGCTCTTCTATTTGCAGCTGTGTCTGTTTTCCTGGACATAACTGCTCCGCTTACTCCAGCTTTGCTATTACTTGTTATCCTGCCTGCATTCCTGGACACATCCTTGAGGCCTATTTCAAGCAGCATCACAAACACTTCAGTGCACATGTATAATGTTTTTCTGACTAGAGTCTCAGAACTTACATTCCATGTACTCTGTTTACCCTTCGCGTGTGAATCTTGACCATGCATGTATGCCTCCTGTCCTGATGGTAGCTACTTTCTGGACCTGAATTTGCTTGATGAATTTGCATGTTGCTGCTGTTTATATCTAGGAACAAGTGTAACCCTCCTGTTCTAGGTCCAGCTGGACTGGTCCTGTCTATTCAGCCTTGTTGTTTATTATACCCTGGGCTTTTAGTCATAGCATACTTGCACTTGCAGTTGACACTACTCACTGGCTATGCACCCCATCTTCACTCTCAAGCATCTGTTCAGTAGCAGCCTGAGAGTTTGTTTTGTTTTCCAGATCATGGCTTTCCAACATCAATTCTGCTCTGGCAAGTGAGTAAGCTGTTTTCATACACTACTTTCACTCACTGTTCCCATATGCTGTTTCAGTGTCTCTTCTGCCTCCCAGTTCTCCTCTGCCATATAGGTTTGCCTTTAGTTCTGTGAGTCTGCATTACAGGATCATAATAAATCTCATACTCTATTTGCTTGTACTGACTGTTCACCAGAATAGAGAATAGTGAGCAAATATCAATAGTGAGACACTCATGACAGCATTCTTCAGAGTTTTTGCAGCTATAGTCTCCAACTTCTTTTAAAAACTGAAGTTAGAGGGCACTCTTATCACTGAATGTGGTAGGAATAGAAGACGTATAGCTGGTACAAGGAAAATGCACTTAATTATTATATTGGGTGGCAGAGGTGTCTCCAGTGCTTTGCTAGCATCCAAAGAATTAAAGGAACAGAGTGCCAATGGGTAAAACAAATTTAACACACACTAGTAAAATAATAAACGTTAAAATAAAACATTAGTATTCCTTTAAATGCATTGACTACACCTCTGGTATCAGACTGATGTTTTGATAAGAGCTGGTGTAATTCTCTGGAAAACCAACTGAACCATTCTATAATATAAAAGGCCAGATGTATGTTTGTCCGATGCAGTCATGCGCCGTAGAGACTGCCCTGAACGCAGGAACGCAGGTGCTGGGAGGCCTGTGTACACGTGATTTACACTAGTAGGATATAAATACAAATGCCTATGCATTTAAATGGGGTTTTGTAATGCACTGGAGAACTCTCTAGCTTTCAAGACGTTATAAGCCAAAGTCAATGTGAATTTGAGGACATTTTGTTTTTCCCCAATGGTGTAGTTTAAGGGTAGCAGGCAGAATACATGAGTTCACTTCACCCTTTAAAGGCCAAGAAGATGAAACCCCTTTGGTCCTTAAACAGTTAATATTATCATGTGCAATGGGTGGAGTTTGTGTTATGTGACCCTGCTAGCGAATTTCATGTCTGCCTTCAGTGACCTGAAATCCAGGATTGATTGACGATGTTATCTCTTGACTCATGGAGAAAGGGAAAAAGTGATAGGGGCCATTAGGATTTTCTCACCAAAGAAAGATAAGTGGACTTGCTAGCTGTTACTTCCTCTTTAACCCTTTGAGTGTCAGAGAGGCATCCAAAGCATTACATGACAATGCTTTGGATGCCTCTCTGGTACTCAGATGGTTAATGTCATTACAGATGATCTATGCCAGACTATCTTTTTCCGTATCCCATCTGGATGTTCTGTAATAATAACGGTATCTGTCTGAATACAATATGAATAATCTAAACATTATTACACTGTGGTGTACAGCTGGTTTTCTTTTTACTGCTGTTGGCTATTGTGTTGTTTTTCAGTTAGATCTTTTACTCGTTTAGCAGCCAAACCTTGCCTTTTGTTATATATTTATTTTTGTTATTTTTCTTCATTTGTTTTTCAGTTGTCTTTTGTTTATGAATTAAATTGTTGATTTTTCCCAAATAAGCATTTTTTTATTTCAATGGCAAGTAAAGTGGATTCTTGGAATAATTACTCTATGATAAAGAAGTTGATAATGATTGCGATTCAAGATGTTTCTACTTATGAAACAAAGAATAATAATAATTAAATCATTGAATGCCTCAGGCGTCTCCAGTGCACTGCTTTGAATTGTGTTGGAGATGTCTCCTGTACACATAGGGTCACACATGTCTGCCCTATCGTATTCTTGCATCTCTCAATCAGATGACACCATGAATAACTGCAGTCAAAAACAAATGGCTTGAGGAGCAGAGGGCTGTGCAACACTGCTTTGGTCCTTAACCCCTTAAATGGATAGTAATACTTCATTTTATCTTTATTTTATTTTGTAGGCATTAAAAAAACATGAAGAACGATATAAGTCTTATGGTTTGAGAGATATTCACAAGCAAAGTTTCCCCTCCCGCCTCTTTAACCTAGTGTAAGCCATCTCTTCGTAGATGTGGAATGCAGTCTATAGACCAGACAGATAACAGCAGGGGACAATCTTTTTCCTATGAGAACAATGAAAGCCCTGCCCCCCTTGACAAGATTTTCAGGTTTTTCCCTTATCTTAATTGAAGATTGTCCCTCTCTGCAATCTACCTGGGCACCTCCCTTCTGATCTGGCTGAACAGTGTTACATCAGTAAAAGGGGCGGGAGGGGGACACTTTGTCATTGAATTACTCATGTACTAAAACTCTGACAGAATTGAAATAACACTCTCCAAAGTCCAAATACTATGATGATTAATTTGAGCTGCTTTTATTATGAAACATTACTATCCCTTTAAGTTCCAGAAATACAATGCATTGGATATCTTTCTGGCACACAAGCGGTGGTGCAGGGTGAAAAACAAATACATTGCAATCTATAGGTGTTATAGGAAGCATTGTCTTCTAAAACCATTTTTGCTGAACAAGTTCTTAAGTAGAATCTGTAAGTAGAATTTGTTTCACAGAGGATGAAAATCTGCCTTCTGTTGTACTAGACATTTTTGTGTAAAATAAATCATTTTTGAGAAATTAAGTATGTTACGTGACTTAAAGGGATAGTAATACTTCATTTTAACTTTATTTTATTTTGTAGGCATTAAAAAAACATGAAGAATGATATAAGTCTTATCTCTGAAACCTTTATGGTTTAAGAGATATTCACAAACAAAGTATCCCCCCCCTGTTCAACCAGATCAGAAGGGAGATGCCCAGGTAGACTGCAGAGAGGGACAATCTTCAATTAAGATAATGGAAAAAGCTGAAAAACTTGTCAAGGGGGGAAGGGCTTTCATTGTTTTTATACAAAGAAAATTGTCCCCTTCTGTTATCTGTGCTGTCATACAACCAGACTCACATCTGAGAAGAGATGGCTTACACTAGGTAAAAGGGGCGGGGAGGGGAACTTTGCTTGTGAATATCTCATAAACCATAAAGGTTTGAGAGATAAGACTTATATCATTCTTCATGTTTTTTTAATGCCTACAAAATAAAATAAAGTTAAAACGAAGTATTACTATCCCTTTAATGTTATGAAGCTGAGAGTAAATATGAACCCAAAGAGAAGGGGTATGAGAAATCAGTAACGTGGGGAAACGTACTATAAAAGGATAGGATATAGAGCTTGAGTACAATGGTTGATAGCGTAGACCCCATTAGGAACCTCCTTGCTTTGGCTTAAAGCCAGGTTTAATTTGGTTGACCTCAAGGTTGAATAAATAATATCCAGTTGAGACTTGACCAGTTCAGGATCAATGTACCAACTAGTGCTTGGCTGTAAAAAGCTTTCTGAATCACTGGAACCACGATAAAAAACTAAGTATGCTATAGAAGGAAAGCAGGGAAGATACTATTTCTACCAGAGGGCATGTTAAAGGACCATAGTCAATATTACAAAATAACACTTTCCCTAGTGGAGGCACAGGTACTAAGTAACTGGTTGAAATATAGAGAGCCGCTGCTAGGGACAAGAGTGAATTGACACAGGTTCCCAAGAGGAGCTGGATCTTGACTTTGGAGCAGGAAGAGAAGTGAACTGCAAATGGAGCCTCACAGTAGAGGCAACACACGCCAGTCAGAAGGTGGTAGAAAACAATAGCACAGATTCAAGGGAGCACATAAGGGCAGGCATGGTTTGGTAACACAATACAAGACACTGAAACACTAGTTGAAACTTGGCTTTTTGAACATATACCAAGGAACACACAATTTAAAAAGGCACAGGAGCCAATAAGAGGCCCAGAAAGGACAAAAAGTATACAACTAAGGGGGAGTTGGAGGCTACAGGAGGTATCAGATGAGAGCTGGTACAGTGTTAGCAGTAGAAATATAAGAGGCAAATATAGTTTTTGATACCTTTTATTGGCTAACTAAGCAGATTTAGAATGCAAGCTTTTAAGACCTTAGGTCTCTTCCTCAGGCATGTTATACTGATAAATATGAAAACATCTCTTATATACAAGTACACATTGCATTGTTTAGAATGGAAATCAGATAAGAGAACACAGCCCAGATACTTTGATCAGTCAGTGGTAAATTGCAGTCTTCCTCTGAGGCTTTAGAGGTATTTACGATACCAGTGGGTCTGTTGGAAAGGTTAATGTGACAATAATTCTCTGTCTTTATTCAGACCATTATGAATATTATTAAACTTTAACATTAACTTAACCTCCCATACTTTTCTGTCCCGCTGAGTGCAGAACAGTCCCATCAATACAGTTAACTTAATGTATATAAGAGATGTTTTCATATTTATCAGTATAACATGCCTGAGGAGGAGACCTAAAGTCTTGAAAGCCTGCATTCTAAATCTGCTTAGTTAGCTAATAAAGGTATCAACAACTATATTTGCCTACTGGAGGTATGGGATCAGGTTCTGACAGGCAATTCATGCTAATATTCTGCATATAATGATAATAGATTATTTGAGTATAAGTTTACCACTCACTGTTAGAAGTGCCCCCAGTGTGTTTGCTCTGTCTAGATTCATCCATTGCACAATATGTGGTAATAAGGGGGTAGAACATAAATTAATTAGCATAACGTGTATCATGGAGACAAGAACAAATAAAGGTTAATTTGTCAAGATCGGCTTATTTTGCAAACAAACGGGTGACACATAACATGCAGTTATACCATTTCTTTAAAATCAACTTCACTTATCTTTATTTGATATGTCCACTTTAAACATAACCTCATGTGTCACCTGCTTGACAGCCTTCAACTACTGCACAAGAATGAAAGTCCTGGCCCTAATCTTGCAGTTACCCCACATATTCTGTTGAAGGGAGGGGACTTTCTCTTGAAATTGAGCATATGCTCTGATACTGATCACATGTTGCCAATTACAAATGAATCAGGAACTAGATTTGACAAACAAAAGATATTGCTTCTGTTACCAAAAACATAGCAGGGGTGAAAATTGTATCATACAATATCCCCATTAGCATGAGTGATCCGCCTGAATTACTAAGATATTGCATGATTCATCTGTGCTCATGATAAAGTCTTCTCATCCATTTTTAGATATATTTCCAGCGCAATACTTTAGCAGTGCAGTGGAGACTTATCTAGCACAAGCTGTCATCTGGTTGGAGATAATTAGAGTTGTACCTCTGTATTTGACCGATCAGAGAACTACATTACTACTAGTTAAACTAAAATCATGTGTAATTTATCTACAAATAAACTATTATTAGCAGGCATGTCAAACTCAAATATAGTTGAAAGCCATATACTCAACAAATTCCTCTATGTAGGGCTTCATTTTCAATTATTCCATCTGATACCCTCTAAGGAAGGCCACATGCTCAATGCCTCTGATGAGGGCCACAGCAATGCCTGCCAGTGGCTACATTATTATTTTGTCAGAAAGGTTTGGATAGAGGGATGAAATGTACATAGTTTACTGCTCTGCTGTAGCTGTTCTGATAATGAGCCTCTAGATCACCTCTAGAACAGGGAGATATGAAACTTTTGACTCTCAAGCTGTTGGACACTACAACTCTCATCAACCTCAACCAGCCAACAGCTGGAGAGCCAAATGTTTCCTACTCCTGCTTTAACTGCTTAAGTGCCAGAGCGGTAGCCAAAGCCTTGCCTTGAATACCTCTCTGGCGCTCAAAGGGTAAAATTGTGACAACAAACCAAACTGATCTAAATCACAATTTGGACCTGTATGGTTGCACTCTAATAACTGTGAGAAATTCTGCTAGGGACTACAATGCATTAGTTAGGGGCCATGTGGTATTTTCTATTTTATATATGTAAATTGGGACTTCTTATACAATAAGCTTTTTGAAAAAAGTTGCTATTAATTTAAACCCTATATAAATTTAATTATTGACATTATTTTATTGTTGAGGTTGTATGATTAGCGATTTTTTTAGAATATTAATTGCATAGTTTAATTTCTATGCAAAATATGAGAATTTTCCTCTATGTCTGCTACATTACAGAAGGAAAAAAACCTCTAAAAGTCATTATTTTTTGTCATTTTTTTCCAATTGCCAGTGAAAACTTATGTTTTGATAGGCAGGAACTTGTCCCCTGGGCACACAGTGGTTTGCATGGAAATTAAATCAGTGTCTGTATGGGAAAAACTTGTTAATTCAGTTATGAATGTAATAAGATATAGCCTTGCTTTAATGGCCATTAAGAATGCAGACAGTGAATCAAGAGTATTTTGTCTCCCTAGCTCACAAATCCTTAATTTGTTGGTGCTGATCCTAATAGGAGAAGCAGCTGTTTGAATCCAAAGATAACTCACAAGATGTTTAAAATTCATGCAATAATGTGGATGAGTTATTATTCTGAATCAGGGTAATGTTTATCTGTGTTTGCTTATCAATGCATCTGTTCTAGTTTACACATTACCGGAGGATTTATTTTTTTGCCTGTTCCAAGCTCCAGGACAGTGTTAGCCAAATCTTTTGTTATAACTATATATAACAACGTAAGCCACAGGCAGTTACAACAAAATGCTTTGGTTTTAATTTGCCGTTTGTTTGCAATTACGAGTAATTGAGTCCTGCTTATTTTTCTGTATTTGGTAGTGATGTTCTTGTACATATTTATTGTCAAAAGTACCACTGAAACAATTAACCCCTTGAATACACGACATGTCTCCAATACAACGCTTTAGATATCACTAGCATCTAAGGGGTGTCCAACGCATTGCTTCTCAATGTGTTGGACGCCCCTCTCATGCGCAAAGGTTTAAAGAGAAAATATATCAATATAGCTATGGTAGGATGGGACAGAGATCCCCTTTCTCTTCCTCTAGAAAAAATACTGCTGCAAGCCACCATGTCAGGCCATACAGATAACTAGAAGGTTATAGTTGATGGAGATGGATGCTTTTTACCAAAGATGGCCACATTTCTAATTCCTACTTTTGCCTTATTTTAAGATGCCTTTTTTGTTGTTTCCTATATTTTTTTGTCCATGTCAAAGATTACCTCATCATTATTTTTTTCTGGTTTTGCACATCTCAAAGATGGACACCTCCTTATTTCCTGTTCCTGGAATTGCCCTTCTAGAAGACAAATATGGCTACATTTCCTGCCAATGCTGTAACTAATCATTGGAGACCTGCCCTGCAAACTTTTTTTGGGTACCCTAAAAAAAATACTCGTCCATTGATTCAACTAGATCCTTTTGAGTTGTCCTCCTTGAATGCCAGACCCTGTGACAACTGCACCGTCTGTAGCCAGCCCCCTATTGCCTGCTTATGCATGATGTCAGCACATCTGATATGTCCTGTTCCTGTTTATCCTGTTCTTGGAACTGTTTTGTCAGGAGCCTTTTGTCAGAGAGGAAGATTTGGCTTTAAACATTCCTTCTCTGGATTCAACATGGACTTTCTTCATATAGACATATTGGAGACACAATTCCCCAGCATAGCTGGAATCCTCTTTAAAGGGATAGTAATGTTTCACAATGTTTGTGGGATTATTGAGAGATGTTTAACCCTCTGAGTGCCAAAGACGTAACCAATACATGGTAAGAAAAATTGCTGGATACCTCTCCAGTACTCAGAGTGTGGGAGAGATGGTGCCCATGATTTCTTCTTAGTGTTTTTATTTTATATTAGCTCCTGGGAGTTCTAGGTTTTGGTTCCTGCATTTATTTCTGAGTTCAGTCTGAGTCTTTGCTTAGATTTATTGAGCGAGCTGGACTTGGTGCTTGAGGTGTATTTGGCATCAGCTGACAACATATACTGATTCTAATATCTTAATTACAAAATTTAGCAATGACCCAAATCATGCATCTTTTAATTGTAGGGCCATCTTTATCAAGCTAAAGAGGTACAGTTAGCAGACCTACTGCTCCATGAACATGTCCACTGATTTAAATGGGGATTTTAGCCTCGCGAATGCTTCAGAGGTCACAAACACATTGTTTTGCAATGTTTTGAAGATGTCTCTAACATTCCAGGGGTTAAAAGCCATATTTAATTGGATGAAAAACTGCAAAATTTTAGGTACCACCCCATGGTGCAACAGGTTTGTCCAGAATTGCACCTCTTTAACTTGCTGAATTAGGTCTTTGCTATCACGTGACCCCTATGGTGGAATGTTTAATGTGATACAGCAGGGCTGTTCAAGTTCAGTCTTCAAGGGCTGCCAACAGGACAGGATGTAAGGATTTCCCTGATTAGGCACAGGTGAGTTAATCAGTGACTCATTCATTTTGACTGCTTAATCAGGGAAATCCTTACATCCTGGTCGGTTGGTGGCTCTTAAGGACTGAACTTACCTGTGATAGTAACATGCCAATGTACAGAATCAACCTCGATGCTCTCAAGATCGATAAAAATGTGCATTACAAACACGTGGGGGAAGATGCACTAAGGCGTGATAAAGAGATGACTTCTCCAGTGTATCGCTTCTCCGGTTCCTATGTTATTCTATGGAGCCTATGCACTAAGATTTCTCCAGCTTTGTAGATCTTAGTGTGTAGGTTCCATACAATAACATAAGAACTGGAGAAGTGATATCACTGGGGAAGTCAGCACTTTATCACCTCTTTACCACTCCTTAGGGCATAACCCCCAAGCGTTGCTCGTCTGTAAGGTGGCCACTAATACGTATATATATTATTTAGCTTCATATGTTGACACTTATTTTACTTCATTGCATTTTTAACCCTCAAAGGCATGCAAAAGGTGACATAACACAAAGTATTAATGTTGTATAAATATTTCCTTAACAACTGCCATATTTACAAGTTCAGACCATCAGGGAATATGATTTGGTGGCTGATCAAGTTGCACTTTTTCAGCTCTCTCAATGCTTATCCCATTGTTTTGATGGAAGCATTTGATCCTTTGAGTGCCAGGGATGCAGCCAACTCATTGCAATGAATTGGATACCTCGCTGGTATGCAAAGGGTTAAACGGAAATATTATGTTGATTATGGAGTGTCATAGCTTGATGTTGTATTTAGGAAAATCTCCTGAACTGAAAAAGTTAAATTGGGAAACATAGGGTTGAATTTTATTGCAGGTGATAACTTTTTGTACGTGAATTTCAATTGGAATAGTTGAGATAAAACCCAGTGATAACATTTATCATCGGCAATGTAATCCAGGTCAAACTCCTATGGAATGTAATCCATGCCATTGTTAGTACTTTCATAACTGGTGCATTTTCGATAAATGCAAGGATAAAATTGAGGCTTCCAAAACTGAGGCTTCCATTACTGCAGATTTTACAAATTTGCTGTCTGATAATAAAGAGCAGACATTAACTGGTTAAAAAAGTGCATTTTTAGTCCACATGATTTTGACTGTTATATATTTCATGATATATTTTCCATGGAGAATAAAAAAAAGTTATTCAACAAATATAGTTCATGTTTTCCATATATTATATGACATAAACTCAATAAATCTGGAAAATCTTAAAATAAATATGAAATGTTTATTTTATTTAGGCAGAAGAGACATGTTCATGCACTTTATAGAATGATACAGTGAATTATGTTAGACCAATGTTAGCAAATTCTTAATAAACTATTAATGATTGAAGAAATAAGACCTTTGTCATCCAGCAGGAATGTTCTGGCCCACAGCAGGTGGGTATATTTCCCTGGGACATAAAACAGTGGCAGAAGAGGGCTGTTAACAGTTGTTGCTAATTTTGCACAGACCACTTCAGTCATCAGTTGGTGAGGGATGACAATGAAAATGCATGAGCTACCACCAAGGATTGCTGTTTTATCCCTGTAGCATGATAACAGGTGGTCGTCTGTGGACAATCTATAGATTGATAGATTGATGCATTCTTTCCCTGGTTTACTGCAAATAAGTTCTTCAAAATGTGTTTCCTGTACAGCTACGCATTTAATTTTAATACATTTCTTCTATTTTCATGTCAAAATTGTGCTGTATTTTTCTTTTCTTTCAGAATCCCAGGTTGAATGTATTGAAGAAGATTGCATAATAAACCCTCAGGAAGAGATCTTTATTGTTTCCACATGTGTCAAAATGACACATACAGCATGTTTTCAAGGGTCCCTGTGTTGGAGTATTCGGAGAGCAGGGTGGGCCAATACCTCATCCAGGCTTGGTTTTCCGAATCCAGGCCAGCGGTTTACCACTAATTAACAGTCTGCAGTAGATGAGTGTCCAAGAGGCTGCTAAGGGTAAGTGGAAGATTCCCTGCTCTCCCAGGACAAGGATAGGCCTTGATCATAGCCCTTTATCTTAAAAAACACTACCTGTCTGGAAGCTGTGAGTGCTGCCTGGGAAGGTTTTCCAGAGCTTCACTAAGCTACATCTGACAGGGTTGTGCAGCTACTGGATGAGTTAGGCTATTCAGCTAGGACCAACATGTATAGGGCAGAGAGGGTCTCAGTGGTAGTTAGACATTTATTTTATGATTTGATTTTTTTAAATTTTTGTTTTGTTTATAAACAGACAAAAATACATCATTCTGTAAACAGTGCCTTATCAACATAGAAAGCCATTCTAAAGATCTAAATTCAGTGTCTCACCAGTCCCCAGGACAAGGAGTTTGTCCCAGTACATATATCATACAGGCATACTATGCTAGGCTTTATGCAATGTTTGTGTATATATAACTGTGGTCTTAATCCAGTAGACCTTAAACCTTCTGCTTGGTTCACCTTGTCTCATGAGCACTACCACCAATAGCTTCCTGTAAGGTATTGTTGATATTCAATGAGCACAGCCTTTTACTGTAGCTGGCATGCACTGGCCCTGCTATGATGTTATAAGGGGTGCCTCCCAATACAGGTTGTATCAAGGTGCTCCTGCAAAGTGTACCTATTTTTCAAGTTCTGCATCTACCTCTGCCCTTCAGAATCTGGTATGCAGAGTAGAATGCAGTAGTCCTGGAGTCCTGTGTTGGGGTTTATGGACCTTTAATTAAGCAATGTTTTGCTGCAACCATTCTCCCATTCATTATGGCACCAGGAAGCTGCTCTATAAACCAATGTGGTGTATGCTTTTCAGTAGAAGCATGAGCATGAGCATTTTTTGCTAGTTAAAAAGTGATCTAAGTCCTATAGGTTCCAGGTGGCTACTCCCTTCTTTCAGTGCTTAAAGGGGAAGTGTAAATTAACATAGGCCCCAAGGTATATATTTAATTAGCATATATTTGTGATATATATGGCTTACACAGTTTACAAGTTTATTATGTCTAGTACACAGTACATGACTGATGTGTGGTGTTCTGATACCATATGAGTTCATAGTTAGCTATAGGATCTGCCTTCCCACGGCTATGATAAGTCAAATAATTTGCCCACTAACTCATACAGAGTTAAGGCTCTTGCAGCTTTCCCCTCATCCTGGCTGGGCCTATTAATTTTACATTTCAGTGAAAATAAACATTACAAAAATATTTAAAAAAAATAAAAGTTTGTAAAATATCCAGCATTTTAGTTTAATAATGGTCCAATGGGCTATATTTTACAATGGGCTATATTTTAATGATAACAAATATTTCAGTTGTATTAGTTACACTAATAAGTTATTTGCACACAAAGCATAATAGAAGACACAGCACTAAATCCGATGAGTGAGATAGACAGTATAAAATAAGTCTCCCCAGGACAAAGTTTGAACAGAAAAAGGGGTATCCACATGGAGTTCTGCAGGGAGGGGCAAGAGAGTGCACTCCCACCGCACAGAGATGCAGCAACATAGGGGCTTGGTGGTTTGGCCCAGGGGCATATTGTGGCTTTGCCCCCTTCCTTGAAAATTTTCTGCGGATCCCATGGGTATCCGTAGAGACTACATGAAATCAGTCACTCTATATCTAAATTATGCAAAGCCTTATAAAAAAAATCAAAAATCGTAAAAGGTCAGCACAGAATTCAGTTCATATACATCATGTTGAATGTACCAGAAATGAAGCACATGCAAGTTCAAATTATACGTGTGGTATATAGACCATACAATCTGATAGAAGCATTTAGCGTCCTTTCATTGAACATAATGAGACATAGAAACATCTATTCATTCTATAAAATGTCCAGATAAACTTGACTAGATGAAAATGATTACAGGTTCCACTGGCAGTGAGATGTAGTTAAGTTTGTTCGTGTAGCCTTAGTATTAACAACCTGGGTGCTAGAAAGATCTCCAATGCATTGCAAAGTAATACTTTAGAGACTTCTTTAGCATTCAAGAGGTTAATATACATATCATAAAAGTAGGGTTCATCTATTCAAAGTTATATGGTTGAATATAGTTTATATAAAAGTGCTGGGAGCCTTTGTGTACACGTTTTCCCACAACTGTATATACATTTTATTTTTACCTTCACAAAAGTTATGACATTTTTGCAGAAAGTGAAATATACAATACACTTTCGACAACTTGACAGTGTGCAGGACATTGACACCTGAAGAAGATGGAGGTCTTCCTAAGAAGTAATATTTGGTTTATTTGCTTTATTCCTGATTCAGATACAGAATAACTCACATATGCCTAGATTATTGTGATATGTATGAAGAACTAAATTGACTAACACTCAAATCTAGACGTGCCCTTCACCACTCTTGCATGGTTTTTAACCACCTCTCTAGAAAAGACTACCTGAGTAGTATGATCACTCCAGCTCTCCATACTAACTATAACTTCCACTCCACTGCTAACAACTCACTGACTATTCCACACTATCTGAGCAGTATGATCACTCCAGCTCTCCATACTAACTATAACTTCCACTCCACTGCTAACAACTCACTAACTATTCCACACTACCTGAGCAGTATGATCACTTCAGCTCTCCATGCTAACTATAACTTCCACTCCACTGCTAACAACTCCCTGACTATTCCACACTATCTGGGCAGTATGATCACTCCAGCTCTCCATACTAACTATAACTTCCACTCCACTGCTAACAACTCACTAACTATTCCACACTATCTGAGCAGTATGATCACTTCAGCTCTCCATGCTAACTATAACTTCCACTCCACTGCTAACAACTCACTGACTATTCCACACTATCTGAGCAGTATGATCACTCCAGCTCTCCATACTAACTATAACTTCCACTCCACTGCTAACAACTCACTGACTATTCCACAATACCTGAGCAGTATGATCACTCCAGATCTCCATACTAACTATAACTTCCACTACACTGCTAACAACTCACTGACTATTCCACACTACCTGAGCAGTATGATCACTCCTGCTCTCCATACTAACTATAACCTCCGCTCCACTGCTAACACCTCACTGACTATTCCACACTACCTGAGCAGTATGATCACTCCTGCTCTCCATATTAACTATAACCTCCGCTCCACTGCTAACACCTCACTGAGTATACCACAATACAAGAAAGAAGCAGGTCGATCTGCCTTCTCCTTCAGAGCTCCGAAAATCTGGAACAATCTGCCTGAAATAATCAGATCTTCTCACAGTCTAAAATCCTTAAAAATAACTGCTTCTTTATATCTAAAAACAATATGCAACTGTATATAACATTTTTAGTATGTGTATATATATATATATATTTATTATGTCTCTGTTTTTGTACATATATGCAACTCTTTGCTGTAAACACTCCAGGACATACTTGAAAACGAGAGAAATCTCAATCTATTCTTCCCTGTAAAACATTTTCTAAATAAATAAATAAAATTACATTGCAGTTGAACAGAGCCAGATTAATACTCACTAGACAGGATCACAAATTGTACCCCCCCCCCACTAAAATCTTCTCTGTTTGCCCATTGTTCTTGTGGTTAGAAGTACTATTAACAACTTAATGCAGCTTGCAATTGAAATGCGGCTACGTAAGTAATTTCACAGAGCTCATAAAGGAAATGGGGCTATACAAGTTACTCCACACAACTTACAATTGAAATGGGGCTAGAAATTAAATCACAGAGCCTACAATCGACATGGAGCTATATAGGTGATACACAGAGATTACAACTGAAATGGAGCTAAATTAGTGATACCTCAGATGATTTATTTGAAATGGAGTTACATGAATATGGTGCTAAACAATTTATACCACCATATTCAAACTGATATTTAGTTAAAATAGTAATACAGAGTTTGAAATTAAAATATAAATACACTAGTGGTACCAAAAAACTTACATCTGAAATGAAACTAAACTAGTGATACCACTGAGCTTACAATGGGAGAAATGCATACAGTAGATCAGGGCTTATAACTTTAAGTCCTTTGCTACTAGCCAGACCTGAAAAGTTACTCACCACTGCAAGCCAAAACATACCCACCAGGGCTGAATTTCTACTCGCCTGGGCTAAATTTTCACTCGCCATTGGCTAGTGGAGAGTGGAAATTTTGAGCCCTGCAGTAGATGTTATACATAACTACCCTATAGATAATGAATGCCTGTGCTTTACATACAATAGACATCTATTACCTATATGGTACCTATCTATATATTTCAGTATGTATTAAAACGAGCAGAAATGATACATTTACAATATACTTAATGAATTCCTGTAATGGACTCATGCTCCTATATAGGTAATGATGAATTCCTGTAATGGACTTATGCTCCTATATAGGTAATGTTGAATTCCTGTAATGGACTCATGCTCCTATATAGGTAATGATGAATTCCTGTAATGGAGTCATTCTCCTATATAGGTAATGATGAATTCCTGTAATTGATAGTGATGAGCGAGCATGCTCGGCCGAAGCTCGGTTCGGCTCGAGCATCGCTCTGCTCGGCACATGGCGGTACTCGTACGAGTACCGCATGTGCTCGCCCGCCATGTTCGGGTCTCCTCCCCGCACGTTTCGCAGCTGCTGCGCAGCCAATAAACGTGCGGGGAGGCTCTGACATCAGTGTAATGCCAGCAGCCATGTTGGCTGCTGGCATTACACTGATTGGCTGGCCAGAACCCGTGATCGGGTGCTGTATAGCACCCGACGCGCGAGTTCGGCTCATTCTTAGCCAGGGAGAGACGCGCTTAGGCAGGGAAAGTCAGTGTAGGGAGAATAAAATTGTTGAAACTCTTTCAAGACCCAAAAGTCCTTTTTAGGACTGTTGTGTGTGGGGGCAGCATTTATATTTTGTTTGGGGGGGCACAATTTCATTTTTTTTGTGGGGGGGATATTTGTAAGGTGACATATAATACTAGATGCACAGGAAGTCAGTGTAGGGAGAATAAAATTGTTGAAACTCTTTCAAGACCCAAAAGTCCTTTTTAGGACTGTTGTGTGTGGGGGCAGCATTTAATTTTTTTTGGGGGTGGCAGAATTTCATTTTTTTGTGGGGGGGGACATGTTCTAAGGTGACATTGTACTAGGTGCACAGGGACAAATATTTCACAGTGCAGTGACAAGCTGACATATTCTGTTAGGTGCACAGGGCCAATGATTTTACAACGCAGCGACAAAAAGGGTCATTTTAAACGTGTGCCTAGCCATAGATTATTGTCACATTCTGTTTAGTGTGCAAATTCACAAATTAACGTCACATATTCCGTTCACTGTGCCTAGCCGCAGATTAGCGTCACATTCTGTTTCGTGTGCCTAGCCGCAGATTAGCATCACATATTGTTTAGTGTGCCTAGCCGCAGATTAACGTCACATATTGTTTAGTGTGCCTAGCCGCAGATTAGCGTCACATATTGTTTAGTGTGCCTAGCCGCAGATTAACGTCACATATTGTTTAGTGTGCCTAGCCGCAGATTAGCGTCACATATTGTTTAGTGTGCCTAGCCGCAGATTAACGTCACATATTGTTTAGTGTGCCTAGCCGCAGATTAGCGTCACATATTGTTTAGTGTGCCTAGCCGCAGATTAACGTCACATATTGTTTAGTGTGCCTAGCCGCAGATTAGCGTCACATATTGTTTAGTGTGCCTAGCCACAGATTAGCGTCACATTCTGTTTCGTGTGCCTAGCCGCAGATTACCGGCATATATTCCGTTTAATATGAAGAAGGCGGGTAAAAAGGGACGGGGAAGTGGACGTGATCCTGATAGTTCAAGTAAATATACAGCAAATACTGTTTGGTAACAATTTTTCGCCTAAAATCGTTTTTATCTTCCTTTTTGTGTGTTTTACGGTCAGTCTGTAAAAATGGCGTACTACAGGCAAAACATCGTTCCCAGCAGCGACGTTGGAGTCCAAGATGCATCCAGACATCCTCCCTATGCTGTCCCTGAACCATTTCTGTGGTGTTTCCATCATTTTCTGACCTTTTCCTATGAACCAGGCACCCTCCCCTTATCAGAGCAGGGGGTGCCTGGTGTAATGCTCGAGTCCTCCCATTGACTTCAATGGGGCTCGGGTGCTCGGCCGAGCACTCGAGCCTCCGGGGGCGCTCGGCCAGAGCACCCGAACACCCGAGCATCGGGGTGCTCGATCATCACTAGTAATTGACTCATGCTCCTATATAGGTAATGAATTCCTGTAATGGATTCATGCTCCTATATAGGTAATGAATTCCTGTAATGGACTCACGCTCCTATATAGTTAATGATGAATTCCTGTAATTGACTCATGCTCCTATATAGGTAATGAATTCCTGTAATGGACTCACGCTCCTATATAGTTAATGATGAATTCCTGTAATTGACTCATGCTCCTATATAGGTAATGAATTCCTGTAATGGACTCACGCTCCTATATAGTTAATGATGAATTCCTGTAATGGACTCATGCTCCTATATAGGTAATGAATTCCTGTAATGGACTCACACTCCTATATAGGTAATGAATTCCTGTAATGGACTCATTCTCCTATATAGTTAATGATGAATTCCTGTAATGGACTCATGCTCCTATATAGGTAATGAATTCCTGTAATTGACTCACGCTCCTATATAGTTAATGATGAATTCCTGTAATTGACTCATGCTCCTATATAGGTAATGAATTCCTGTAATGGACTCACGCTCCTATATAGGTAATGAATTCCTGTAATGGACTCACGCTCCTATATAGTTAATGATGAATTCCTGTAATGGACTCATGCTCCTATATAGGTAATGAATTCCTGTAATGGACTCATGCTCCTATATAGGTAATGAATTCCTGTAATGGACTCACGCTCCTATATAGTTAATGATGAATTCCTGTAATGGACTCATGCTCCTGGATATATAAAAAATAAACGTGTGAAACAAAGTTTTAATTATCACAGCTTGCCTTCTGTCACTGTGGTAGGAGCATTAAATATTTAAGGACCACAGAGGTGAGCAACCACAGTAAACATTTAGGGACCCAAGAGCTGAGTAACACATTGCATACTCCTCCGGTTAATATACATGGGGAACAGAAGGGACTGTTTTCCCGGAACTAGAGGGGCCCTGGCCTGATGTGTATTTGCTTGAGCTTTTAATGCTCAGGGAAAAGTCAGTCCCCAAAAGACCATTTAATATTTTGTCTGTGAGTTTGTCTTCTGTCTCTATGGAGGGAGGGAGACTGGGCAGTGTCACAGAGGCAATGTGATGCATGCTAGACAATTGAATTCTGTGTCAGTGTGGTGTTTGGCAATGCATGTTTGAATCCAGTGTGCGCTGACACAGAATGCAGTGTAGCAGTCCAGCGTGCACCGCGTTCTCACCATGACAGGACATCCCTGTAGCATCCAAGGGGTTTAGATCCCCCACTTAAATCAATGGGAGTTTTAGTTCTCCCCTATAATGCAAATGATTTGCCCCAGAATGCCTCCACTTTTCATTTGAATGTATGTTCCTTATTGCTCTATTGAAATAATAATAAAAAATTCTTATTTCATTCCATTTGTAAAATAAGTAAAAAAAATGCTGTTTTATACATTTTTGCATTAGTAACTGTTCCACTTCAGAGCAGTAAGTGAGATGCAGTAGGATTAGGCGAAAGCTCATACCTGTCCATTGGATCTGTTATCAGAAGTCAATGCATGTAATGATTTAATTAACCCTTTCAGTGCCAGATAAGTATCCAATGCACTCAAAGGTTTAAGCTACTCCAAGAGAAAGGCTTAATCTTCATGTTCCTTGATTGCTGTGCACTTTTGATTCTCCCATAGTGGATGTGCCATGTTCACCCTCGGACACCAAAGTACTTGGCATCAAGAACAACAGCAGCTTTGTGCCAGATTGGTGCCTAGTGCATTGCTTTACAGTAAGTCAAACACCCCTCTGACACTTAAAGGCAGGGGCATCCGCAGAAAAATTTCCAGGGGACGGCAAAGCCACATTATGTGACACCCAGGCCAGCCTGCCCACCCAGCCCCTATGTTTATATGGTGGGAGTAAGTGTGTGTGTGTGTGTGTGTGTGTGTGTGTGTGTGTGTGTGTGTGTGTGTGTGTGTGTGTGTGTGTGTGTGTGTGTGTGTGTGTGTGTGTGTGTGTGTGTGTGTGTGTGTGTGTGTGTGTGTGTGTGTGTGTGTGTGTGTGTGTGTGTGTGTGTGTGTGTGTGTACAGGGAAGGAGGGGGAAGGCAAAGTGACCCCCCCATGTCCCATCTCCGGACACTCATGCTTAAAGCGGATAGGGAACACCCATTGTATGCTGGTGATCAGGCTGGTGTTTACTTTCTTGCACAGAATGTAATGAACTATAAGCAGGCCTACACAATATAAACCATGAAAAAATTGATAGAAGGACGAATAATTAAGTAGCATTTTGCTAGGAAGCATTACAGGAAACTATCACCTTTTCTGAAAAGTAGCAGCAGCTCAACCTTTTCTTGACAGTTAAACCATAATAACTTTTTAATGATGATAAAACTTTACTGCTCCTTTGACTTACTACCTTTCCAGCTTTACAACAAGGTCCAGTGAGATAACAAGTTCATAGTGAGCCCCAGGACTGCACCATAGGGGACAAGTGTATATAATTAGTGTTAAGCAGAAGGGCTTTTCTAGGTAGGAGTCTTACATACAGCATGCAGAGGGACTGCTTAAAATGAGCCTGTTGCCTACACAGCTTTTAGTCCCATTAACCCTTTGAATGCCATAGCAATGCGTTGCATACCCCTCTGGCACTCAAAGAGTTAAATGTGGCTGTTTAAACTGCTTAAACCATCTGTTTTTTGTTTTGAAAACTGATTAAGTATTTTAGTAAAGTAGTAATCTAGTCTCAGCAGAGCTTTGTTCTCTAACTTGCTCAGATAAAGCTACATAACTAATTACTCACATGCCCAGAAAATAACCTCTCTTCACCCTCTTAGGCTTCTACAAACAGTTGCCAGCAGAGGGGTGGAATAAATTCATAAGGATGAATAATCATGCTAATGCTTTCAAAATAGAAGCTTTTACTAAAAAAAAAAGATAAAAGTATATCGTAAAATACACTTTTCATTTTTAATTACAAAGCAACACTATTTTCAAGTGATAGGGCTGTTTTAACCCTTTAAGACCAGATCATAAAGGATTACAGGTTGAGAGCTACCGGTCACTCGCCCCTGTTCCTATGCCCATGGACCTATGGTCCTTACACCTGATGTGTCCAGATCTAAACCAACTTTATTCCTCATAGTTTCCATCAACCTGTTATACAGCCACAGCACATAGGACTTAACAGAACTAGCTGACGGTAACACCAGGGACAGCGGGAACTGCAAAACCTTCATCACCACTACAATCATAATAATGCCCCAGCTGGAGGAGGAAGGGGAGAATTGGGGGAGTTTTGTGTCCACAATATCCAAACCCCTCCCCCAACTTTCTTAGTGCTCAGGCATATTGGTGCAATTAAGAGCCTGTCATTGCCCCCCCCCCCCCAAGTCAGGGACTCTGATCAGACTCAGTCTGACTGTCTAAACAAGAGCCAGAGAGCGAGAGAGACACAACATAGGATAACTACTGCAGGAGAAGCCTTGGCTGTCAGTTCAGCAAACAATGAATCAGTGAGGTCTGTAACAGAGATTTGCTGTTTGATTTGAAGTGCTATTCTATCAAGTTGTAGATATATATTTAGTGGTATAAACATGGGAGAGACCACAATAACAAAACAGCTCTAGGGCAAACCAGAAAACACCCCACTCGAAAGACTGAAAATTATATTTAACAATATATGTTAGTTCTCATAGAACTAGCACAGAAATTTCACCCCAGAGGATAATCTAATATGTATTAAATATATCACGCTAATATCAATATAACTACACCATGGGTATCATATAATAACATGTATCACCAATACCAAATACTCTAATTTATGTATATATGGTAATTAGTTACACCATATGTTAATTAACCCTTTGAGTGCCAGAGGAGTAAGTAAAGCATTGCATTGCATACCATTCTGGAATTCCAGGGGTTAAAATGTGGCAATAAAAGTACATAAAAGGTGTCTCCAACAAAAATGATAAACGTATGCCGGATAGGCGTCAGCCCCAGACTCAAATCCACTGATGACAGCAAATAAACCCAATATCCACGTACAAAAACACATACATCCAAATGTATTAAACTCTCAAATCAGTGAAAATTGTCATTCTACGTTTATAACCCCCAACACATCAACATTAGTGTAAAATAAATGGCAATATTCAAATTGGAGGACCTGGCCACAAAAAATACATAATATATAAAAATTACAGCAAAAGTAATATTTTCCACAAAGAAAAATGGTCAGAATACACAATACAAGAATAAAAGGAAAGTGTGAACCAATAAGAAAAACTCAAGGTGCGCCAGTGCTACTCTCTATCAGTACACGTGCATAAAAATATTAAATATAATAATCCGAATATGTACCAGAAAATATTCATAAGATGAAAACAAAATCCTGTAAAAAGTAATCCATATCAAAATAAAAAATCCACATAAAACATGTCAAAAATAAAATAAATATATACCATGTATACGATGAACAATTACTATAATTGCAAGTCCCTCATTAAGTAGTTTAAGGTGAAAAAATAAATCCTCCAAGATTCTATAATCCTGCTGTCAAATATAGTTTATTCCTTTCTAGTCTTGTTCAGGGGATAAATATCCATGAAGCTTACACTACCAAAAAATATAAAAAGATGGTCATGTTAATTCTAGAGGCTATACTATCATGTACAAGAGTGTTTATATAAGAAGTCTGCAGATGTATAAAACAAGATAGATGCAATCAATTTAATAAACCATATGCTACTCACAGAAATGTCAGCATCAGTTGTCCCAAATAACTTAGATGTAGTCCTGTGCCGTTAGATACAATGTAGCATTCACAGCCTCATCCTTTATATGTACTTTATGACTCATGGTTGTGTATCCTTATTACCCATATGCCACATCTGTAATGCAAAGAAGAAACGCAAATTTAGGTCTGAACTAATATTTGGAGGCCCTTTAATGCCTCCATCGATGCTGCCCAGCTCATTGGGCCCCCTTTAACTTGTGGGCTATAGTGATTTTAATTGGCTTCACCGGCAATAGTATTCATAGCTAGTCTGTTCATAACGGTGTGATATAGTGCTATTTTACAGTCCTCTGTGTTGGCTTTTCCCTCCTTTAACCTCTTAGTGACAGCAGCGTTCGTCACCTTAATGCCCGGGGAACTTTTTTTTTTTTCAAACAAGTCCGGAGTCTCCGAGTGGCGTGCAGCAGCACTGAGACCCGGACTTCCGTGACTTACCAGGTACGTCCTCTGTCACTAAGTGACAGTTTCTGCGGGACGTACCTGGTAAGTCATCCGTCGTTAAGGGGTTTAATACATTTAGAAGCATTCATCCTCAGCATTATATCCGCACATTCTCTGCTGGATGTTTGTGACTTTAAAGGGATAGTAATGTTTCATAATAAAAGCAGCTCTAATTAATCTTCATAGTATTTGGGCCTTGGAAAGTGTTATTTAAATTCTGTCAGAGTTGTAGCTCAAGAGTAATTGAATGATAAAGTATCCTTCTCCCGCCCCTTTTACTGATATAACACTGCTCAGCCAGATCAGAAGGGAGGTGCCCAGGTAAATTGCAGAAAGGGACAATCCTCAATTAAGATAAGGGAAAAACCTGAAAAACTTGTGAAGGGGGGCAGGGTTTTCATTGTTCTCAGAGTAAGTATTTTGACCCTTGATGTGAGCTGTCTGGTCTATGGACTGGATTCCACATCTGAGGTGTGGGGGTTTACACTAGGTAAAAGGGGCAGGAGGGGGAAACTTTATCGTTCAATTACTCTTGAACTACAACTCTCACAGTATTGAAATAACACTCTCTATGGCTCAATTGCTATGAAGATTAATTGTAGCTGCTGTTTTTGTGAAACATTACTATCACTTTAAGGGTTGCTTCCTCAGTTAAGATCGTTCTTATCCTCTCATTCCTGTAACACATTTCTTCTAATGCATTTCATGGTCCCAAACTGACTTCTCCTCAGAGAACATATGTTGGAGCCTCCCCAGCTCAGTTCCTTTCACAACATTGCCTAGCATATAACTTAAAACCGCAAGTGTCTGGTATACACCACCCTGATTAGTGTGCGCTCAACAAAATTAAGGTAGACCTGTCAATTGTTGGGCAGGGCAAGGTTGGTGCAAGCTTCCCACTCTTTATGAAATGTCAGAAACTACTTAGCGGCACAGGTCAACCCCAGCCAATCAGGACAATGCATGGTACTTCACTCCTCCTGACTGGCTGACCTGAACAAGACTGATCAGATTACCATTACTGTAACGTCCTTAACCCCCTCGGTTACGAATGTCTCCAATACATGGAAAATGCCTCTGTCATTCAAGGAGATAAATGTTCCCCTCTTATTAACCATACTCCACACCTCTGTAATGCAAATTCAGGTCTGAAGCAATATATGACTCATCGATGCTGCCCAGCTCATTGAGCCCCCTTTTTCTGGTAGGGTCTGGTGCTTTTCACTGGCTGCACCAGCAGTAGTTTTGCTCCTCGTTTAAGAGATTGAAGACCCATTTAAATTTACGTGAGATTTCATTTCTCCCCTTGGCGTCTTGAATTCAGCCTTAAGATCACTGATATTTTTGCCAATTTCTTGTACTTTTATGCTAGTAATATTGCCAGTGACAGGCAAATATTCTTTAATCTGCAGATATTCATCTGTGGTGACAATGGATGTCTTACAGAATTCTTCAACTTTTTCTGGAATGTGAATGTTTCCTGGCAGAAGTATTAGAGTGATAGACTTGTAATGAAGACTTGCTGAAAGTGTAAATGCCAATGATGCTATCAAATACAAGGAGAAAATTGACTCTGTACAATGAAATGACATTAAGTAGATACTATTAACTAGAGATAAAGCTGGAGTCTGCTGTTTTGCAGATTTAACTACTTTGTCAGAATATATGGCCACAAATGTGTGTGTATTTTTGTGTATGTGTGCGTATCTGCTTGTGTTATTAAGTAAAACAAAGGTACATCCACCTCTAGTTTTAGCCTGATTAAGACCCCTGAGCATTCCATTCACTTCTGTTTATATATTCACTGGGGGCTGTACTTGGCCCCAAACAGTTGAATTGTGAATGCTGGCCGGAAACTCAATATTCACACATGTAGAAAGATTTTGTATCTGTGTTTTACTTTGTGCTTTCAGCTATTATCCACAACTTTCAGTACACCCTCTCTAGTCCCCAGCTGATTTTCATAATGCTGTGGCACCCAGAACTGAAAAGTCCCATTTTTTTCCCACTGTAATTTTAGCAAAAAAAAAGAATATCCACTCATAGAGAAACCCATACTTTTTCTGCTGTTTGCACTACAGAATTTCCTGACAGAATGGTTCTATTTCCTGCCTATGTTTTCCAATGACAGCTAAACTTCTCACATCCATACTATAAAAACCTAACTGCCATACAGTGCGGGGTAGATTAGGAGACAAAGAGAATAGAAGCAGGCAGAGAGAAAAAAATAAAAGTTAAAAATTGTTATTTGGAGTGTGGGCTAGCACTATGACCAGCAGGAGAAGTTGGCTGGACCTGCTGATGATGCTGCTGATAGAGAGGTGGAGGCGAAGTCAGCAATACCAGTGGTAAAGGGAGCCCACATATCCATGATCCAATGATTCCCATTTCCCCACTGACATTGCCCCTCTGGGGAACTTTATTGAAGAAGGTATGAGCAGCTTCACATATCAGCTGCTTTAGTCCGCTATTATTGCTGCCAGAGTGCCTTATTCTGAGGAGATGGCAAGCGTGACAGCAGAGGACCCTCTGTCACATATGTCTTCCCAAAAGATTCCCATAGAGTAGCAAGAAACTGGTGGGAGTGATGATGTGTCCTTTTTCTCCTCCTCTGGAGTACCACCTTTGCCTCCCCCATCAGCTGATAGCAAGTCTGTAGATGTGAGGATCTGGCAGATCATGCCCACCCACTGCACATTGTGTGGTGCAGTCACCACACATGCCACTAAGGTGGAGAACAAGGGTATCAGGGAGCATCTGCAGACATTCCATCCCACTGAATACTTGAAGTTGGTAGCAGGGAGGATTAATTATTGTTATTAAGTCATATCAGTCATTAGAGGAATGGACAAAGGCCATAGTGACAGCAGTACTTGGTTTCTTTGGGGGTGGGTTTGCATTGCTAACCTAAGCGTCAAGATGTTTGATTGCAGTCGTGCCTGTTATTTAACATGAGAGCAGACATATCAATGGGTGTGATACTTCCCAGTCCTTCCAGTATTTCACAATATTTCCTTGCACACACTGTGCATACTGCAATTGCTGATGAAAGACACAGTTTCTTCCTACTTTTAAGCAAAACAGTAGTATTCCTCCACACCTATGATTTTAGAGGAGGTGCAGGAGAAGAAGAATAATTAGCCAACTTCTCCTCTCTAGATGCACCTGAAGGGGTGTGGGGGCTTACTGTGGTGTTGCTACTGCCATAGAAACACTAGGGCTAGTGACAAGTAAAAGCATAATTGTACCACTTACTGTCTTATATGAGTGCTGATGATCCCAGTCCCTTTCAGCAGCCTAATCTTCCTGGGACAGCAATTACAGCAGTACCAAATGCCAAAATGTCCCCACACCATCTAGCTCTTTTTTTCCTCAGGGCATGTTTCTGGCATGTCTGAGGACATTTTTTTCAGGTTTAACCTTGTTTGAAGCCTACAATGATTTTTTTCATTCATATTGTTCAGGCCTTTGTAGGCTTGCTGCTATGCTTGCTAACCATTATTTTTAGGATAATCAAATAAAAAGTAAGGTTACAACTTACACTGATTGTGGCAGATATATATGGTGGACTGGTGTGGTGTGATTGATGTCTATCTATCTATCTATGTATATCTATATCTATATATATATATGTGTGTGTGTGTGTGTGTGTGTGTGTGTGTGTGTGTGTGTGCGTGTGCGTGTGTGTCTGTGTTGTCAAACATTAATCAGTGGTCATAGCAGTGGTACATGGTAGCAACCCTTCAAATTCTTCTTCCTCGTCATCCTCAGTGCTGCTGTTAATATTACATGTTCTGTGGGTTTCTATGTCATGTGTGATTTTGTCCACTTCTGCTAAATGATACTTAGATGGTATTAAATGTTGGTTAATTTATAGAAATGTAAGTCTACCGACACTGCTACTTGGTAGCAGTGTTCTATGGTCATTAACAATATAACCAGCTGCACTTAAATCCTGCTGACTGCACGCTTGCTGGTAGTCAACTAATGGTTTCCATGTCAGTACATGTCAGAGCTGGCCACACACACTGTTTTGTTTGCCAGAAATCAATGGAGTCATATTTTTGCCTACAACATAGCTATCCTGCAAGTATGCTGTAACCATCTCACATGCAGTGGGACCACTCCTAGGAGCTGCTCTGTGTTCATGAGTAGCAGTAACCAACCAATACTCTGGGAGCAAGTCCCATAGATAGATGTGTCACCACCACCACCAGCACCACCACCACAAATGTTAGATTGCTGCCCCTGAGTCACATTAATTGCTTTCTTTGATGATGATTATGATGATGATGATGATGATGATGGCGTGTTTGGAAGTATGTTTGGATGTTCTTGTTGCTATTGCTGCTGTTGGTATAAACCCATTGCTCACTTCTTTTTTCTCTATGCTTTATAGCAGTTTTTTGCACTAATTTTCTCTCTCTCATCCTCCACAATGCAACTCTCCACTCAATCTATAAACATATCTTTATATTCTTTGATACAATCCAACTCCTCATATTGATGCTGCTGATCTCCACTTGTTGTCCTAAACTGATCACACTTTGGCAGAAGTTCAGAAAGGTTCTGTTTAATGTAGGGGTCCAGCAAAGTAGCAAGAATATAGTCCTCATTGTTTTTAATGGGCACTATGCAAGGATCTTGCTCAAAGCATGCTAACATGTCTTTCACTAACTAGCTCATGACTGTGATGTCATTATTGTAAGATTCACCAGTAATTCTCCTCAGATTTTTCTGCTGTAAATATATCAGTAGGAGAATATCGCTAATTCCTGTCTTTACAGGACTAACCAGCTAGGTTGCTTCTCAACAGTGTCATAAGCTCGTACAGGTCATATATTATTTGTCATTTCCCTCCCAAACCTTCCAGTTTTACACTGTATTCTTGCTAATGGCCTTATTCTGCTTGTACAAACTCTTTAGCGTGCACAATCTGGAATTTCAGTTGATTGGGACCTTCATTTTCAGCTGGTGATGGGGCAGGGTGTTTTTAACGCATTGTGTGTACTGTAGGAGTGGCTAAAATGGCCACAAATTTTGCAGGCAATATTCAGCATCTGTCTGAGGATTTTGGATTCTGAAAGGAATCTAGTCACCAGTAAATTTAGGACATGAGCAAAGCAGGGTACATGCACCATATCACCTATTCTCAAGACAGCCATTATGTTGGAGCAATTATCAGCAGACACAAAATAAGCTTTTATTGATGTTTATGAAGTTAATTCCCCCCCGTGTACTCATATACCATAAAATCTCACATATAATATGCATAATTTTGCCCAGTGAGTGAGGTACAAGCCATTTCTCTATCACTTGCTCTAGTTTAGATCACATGTCTATGGCTTTGTGGAATTGCTTTTCAAAACTGCATGCAAAAAGTGGTGTGATGATGATTACTACCCTGCTGCTGTCCTTTAACAATACTGCCAGAACCAGAGGCGTAATTACTGTCTGTGACCTCATGCTACAAGCTATTCCTGCCCACTGATGGGAGGGAAAGTCAGCTAGCAGTAACAGTCACATAGTCTGTACAGGTGAATTTTCTTTTGTATACTTTTACAGTTCTGGCAGGGCAGTCCTTGAAAAATAACTGGAGCTTGGGATATGCCAGTGGGGTGCAATATATGACATCAGTTCTTTAAAATCTAATTTTTCTACAAAATAATAAGACAGCATGTCAACTTACAATATCTTGGCAACTTTAACATTCTGCAAGTAAGTGTGCGTTGTCAGTACATGACAGAAGATACAGCAGTTGGATGTTCTACTTCACCTTCTTCCATCAACACTAGAATATGACTCATTATCATCTTCAGTGTTCTTAGATGCTTTATTAATATTCTGGTGGTGGAGGAACTTTTTATGGGACTTTGACAGCTTCCACAGGAGAAAAAGAATCATCGTTATTTATTGCACATACTGCAGAAACCATGACAGTAGTCAGTTTTCGGACTACCATTTAAATAACATTTCCCTGCACTGCTTCTACTCCTTTCTCTCTCCTCCTACCCCTAAGTACATTTGCTGGACAATATTAAACTAGTGTGTGTGTTTTAACAGTGAAGTACACAACAGAGTTGATTGTGTGTGATGTCTTGCCCTTTACAAAATACTCTGTTGTCTTCTAGTATCTTCCTGCCTTGGTCACAGCTCATGTCAGGGTCCCTGTTTCTGTCACCTATCAGTCAAACCAGGGCTCAAAATTTCCACTCGCCACTAGCCAGTGGCGAGTGAAAATTTAGCCCTGGCAAGTAGAAATTCAGCCCTGGTGGGTATGTTTTGGCTTGCAGTGGCGAGTAACTTTTCAGGTCTGGCTAGTAGCAAAGGGCTTAAAATTATAAGCCCTGAGTCAAACAAATTTTTTTTTTAAATTTTTTAATATTTTGTTTAATTTTTTTCATTACCTGTCCCTATCACCGTCAAAAAAACTCACAAAAACAAAAAACAATCCCTTTGCAATTGTTTCTTCCCACCTTTGCCTTTAGTTAGTGTCAAGAGGATTTCAGCTGCTGTTTTCTCTCTCCCAGTGTCACTGTAATCTTCACGTTTTTTCAATAAAGATGATGAAATACCTTACTAAATGGCTGGCCCCTCTTCTTCTGGATGTTGAACAAGTCAGTGTCAGTTGACCTTGTCTGTCTATTGAGATTTAGTCTGATAAATATTCATTAAGTCAGTAAACAGAGGCTCAGCAAGCTCAGGAAGAAACTTGGATCAAAGTTGCCTGCGTTTTCTCAGTCACACAAGATTTTGGTGTATTTGGGATTAATCTCCTTACTCCCTTTACATACCCCAAGCCTCCCTTAATACGCAGAGCAGCCAGCTCAGGAAGGAACTTGGATCACCTGTCTGTCTCAGTTGCACAAGTTTTGGGGGTATTTTGGGTAAATCTCATTTCTGGTCGAATAGAGAAAGATTACCCTGCTTTTACATGGTAATGCTAAGCAATGTAGGACATTGTGTTAAAACATAACCTTTATTAATTAAAAAAGAAACAAGAAGCAGCAAAGTGATATAAAACAGAAATGTGGTGTACTGCTGGGGTTAAAAATGCATATAAAGACCTGCTTGCCAGACGATGGGTGTGAAAATTATACATGCTGATTTGACAAGAAAGGAAAAAAAATAATAGTATCCAGGACAGAAACAAGAAAAAGTAATACTTATTAATCCCAAGAAAAATTCCTAAAAGTATTGTAAAAAAAGTAAAAATTATTGTTCAGCTCTCTGAGGAGTTTCAAGAGCCAAATCCGTGCAAAAAAGTGCTGTGGATTTCAGCTGTATGATTAGATTCACAACCCTATTCCCACACATATAGTATAATACAAAAGGCAGCAAAATAAAAAAACAAAACATTACTAGCACTCAAAATGGCTATTGTTCAATTACATATAACAATCTTAAGAAGAGCTTAGCATTAGACCTCCAGTGTCAACTTTCCATGCTCAAAAACAGGAAAAAGTGATTCGATTAAAGAACATGTAGATGAGGGTGCAAGGTTCCCAAGCCTAAAACACATCTCACTTCTTCAGTCCCAAGCCTAAAACACCTCACGTCTGAGTCACAGAGTCTTGATAGAGTAACTGCAGGTGTGAGTCACAGGGTCTCGTGTGGTATCTGCAGGCGTGAGCCACAGGGTCTTAATATGTGACTGCAGGAGTGAGTCCCAGGGGTCCGATATAGTGACTGCAGGCAGAGTCACAGGGTCTCTTAGCAGTGACTGCAGGCGTGGGTCACTGGGTTGCTGCAAAGGTGTGGTGTTGCTGGTTTGACTGCTTGCAGTCTCCAGTCCAGCAGTCCTTGTGTTCCTGTTCATCGGATCAAGATTGCTGAGCCAGTGTTCACAGTGGTCGCTTGTTCCAGTCGACAGATCAAGAGTTGGCGTTCCTGTATCCTGCTGAGACTAACAGAGGCTTTGGCCCAGTCGCATTGTGGTCTAGCGAGAGGCCTACTATTTCTGGTAGTAGTGTTGCCAGCTAGTAACCCTTTGCTTGTTGTACCACTTATTTATTCCTGTGATTTATTCTAATAAGTATTTGGCATTATATTACCGTACTGAGTTCTAAGCATTCCTGGGTGCCCGTGACAAACACCTCACTTCTTCACTCTCAAGCCTAAAACACCTCACTTCTTCACTACCAAGCCTAAAACAAATCTCACTTTTTCACTCCCAAGCCTAAAACACGTCACTTCTTCAATCCCAAGCCTAAAACACATGGTTTGAGAGATGATAGAGCTCAAAGTTCCCCCCTCCCTCCCCCTTCCCTGACTGAACTCTGACTGCAGGGATATCCTGTATTACTTGCATCAGGTGGCTCTGCAGCATTGCTGAGATCGCGTTTATAAAAAATAAATCTTTCACTAAAACGGTCTTCTACATGTGCTTGCAAACCAAGCACACGTAGAAGACCATTTCAGTGAAAGAATTCCTTTTTATAAACGCGGTCTCAGCTCAGCTGCAGAGCCGCCTGATGCACATAAGACTGTCATACGACAGCTTCCCCTGCAGTCAGCGTTCAGTCAGGGAAGGGGGAGGGAAAGGGGGACTTTGAGTGCTATCATCTCTCAAATCATAAGGGTTTGAGAGATGACACTGGGGGCAATACGTTTCTTTTTAACAAAGCTACAATATGGGGATTAGTAATTTGCAAGTATTACTATCCCTTTAAGTGATACTATCCATTTTTTCATCCAATGCATTGCAAAGCATCATGTATGGATGGTAGGAGAACATCTTACATTAGTTTCTTTCTGAGACCCATGTTATCAATCAACACTTTCTTCCTTTCTGTTTGGTACCTCAGGATAATGGAAGTCAGCAAACAAGCAAGGTGGGCCTGCCAGTTACTCATTTTCAGGCACAGTGGTAGATTCATCTTGCACAATGTGAATTTCAAGGTGGCTGTGTGTCAATAGCTAGTGTAATTTTGAAGGTAATAATAAAGGAGCTTCATGAATTGCTTTCCACATCTGAATCAAGGCTTGATTGTGTGAAATATGGGCAGTATTGACCTGATGCTACTACTGTAATATAATTCACTAGTGAAGCCTGTGTACTGTACAATAAAGGGCTAACTAGACAAGACACTGCATTATACAAAAAGCATAATGCAGTATGCTGAAAGAAATGCTTTGGAAACCTCCTGGACATTTAAAGGTTAAACATCCCCATTTAAATCAATGGGAATTTGTGGAATTTTTATTTGACCCATAAGGTGTAGTTGGTTTGCTCCAGAATTGTGACACTTTTCCTTTCTACATCAGCCTCAGAGGGTATTTGTGTTGGTACAAGTCTGGATTCCAAGGGAAAATGCACTAAAGGTTTGATAAGGATCTTGTGTACTGATGTAAAGGCAAATTTTGACCTTTGTCTATCACTTTGTATGCAATAAGCTGCGTTCATTGTTTTATCCCTTTGATTAATTGACTATTCCTTAGATCAATGCTTATCACCATGATTTTACTGCAGTGATGTAGTCTGAGTGTTTTCAATGCCAATGTTTTATTTGAATATGTATATTTGACCAAATGAGTCATTTTACGATTCCTGAGGGTGTTTTTTTATGTTATTGTGACTGTACTCTGCATGCACTAAGAAGTGATGGCTTTAGTCAGAGCTCACAGAAACAACTGTGCCTCGTGAGGCAGCAAGATCTCAGATCTGTCAGTTTTCTATGCAAATCCCAGATTACAATTATTCAAATAGAACACATCACATGAAACATTACCATATTGTTGTCATCGGTGTAATAGTAATTGGTTTATCTTAAAGTTATAAGCTGAAGAGTATTAACATTTCTCCATAGAAGAGTTTTTTAAAGTGGATTTCAATCATCTCTATAGATGCCTAGTTTTAAACTACACATAAGACTGCAAGGGTTACATAGTTACATAGTAGCTTAGGTTGAAAAAAGAGTTGTGTCCATCAGGTTACATAGTTTAATAGTAAATTTTGTTGAAAAACCCAGAAAGTGTGAATTATATAAGCCTCCCCAATTTTAAAATGGGTATTATTAGTCTGTTTACCACAATGTCCTGTTTAAACTACGAATACCGAGTGTAACCCTGGATGTTCCTTTCTGCTAGGAATGAAGATAACCTGCTCTTAAATGTATCCATTGTATCTGCCATTACCAAATCCTTGTTTTAAAGCTTCTCTCTCTTCATGTAATCACAGATAGTCTCTATGATGCTGAGATCAGAGCTCTGTGGGGGCCATACCATTACTTCCAGGACTCCTTGTTCTTCTTTACACTGAAGATAGTTCTTAATGAGTTTGGTTGTATGTTTGCGGTTGTTGTCATGCTGCAGAATACATTTGGGGCCAATCAGATGCCTCCCTGATGGTATTGCATGATGGATAAGTATTGCATGTACTTCTCAGCATTGAGGAAAACATTTATTCTGACCAAATCCCCAACTACGTTTACAGAAATGTAGCCTTAAACTTGCAAGGAACCTCCACCATGCTTCACTGTTGCCTGCAGACACTCAATCTTGTTCCACTCTCCAGCCCTTCGGAGAACAAGCTGCCTTCTGCTTCAGCCAAATATTTAAAATTTTGTCTAATCAGTCCAGAGCACCTGCTGCCATTTTCTGCACCTCAGTTCCTGTGTTTTCATGGATAGTTGAGTCGTTTGGCCTTGTTTCCATGTTGGATGGTTTTTTGGCCGCAAGTCTTCCATAAAGACCACTTCTGACCAGACCTCTCGGACAGTAGATGGGTGTACCAGGATCCCACTGTTTTCTGCCAATTTTGAGCTGATGGCACTCCTGGACTTCTTCTGATTGCAAAGGGAGGTAAGCATGATGTATCTTTCATCTGCTGCACTAAGTCTACCGTCCTCAGTGTTGTCTGTTTCTTTGTGCTTCTTGTACAGCACATCAGGAGACCCCTGTCTGCCTTGAAATTTCTGCCTGGGAGAGATTTTGCTAATTCAGTATAACTACCTTGTGTCTTGTTGCTGTGGTCAGTCTTGCTATGGTGCATAACCTTTGACATTAAACTGTCTTCAGTAACCTCACCTTGTTAGCCAAGTTTGGCTCTTCCTCTTCTAGTTAATGATTGTATTTCAACCCACATATTAAATTGATTATCATTAGCACCTGTTTGGTATATTGTTTAAACATACACCTGACTATATGCCTACAAAATTCCTGCTATTGCGCAAGTGTACCTAGAAGTATTGATTTGATGTAGATTTTTCTTCTGTTCACTCATTATCATTTTGTTAATTGATAAATATAAACTATTAACATGCCTATTTTTGAAAGCATTCTTACTTTACAGCATTTTTCACACCTGCCTAAGACTTCTGCACAGTACTGTATATCTTTATTTATATGGTGCCACTCAGTGTATGCAGCACCTTACAATAGAAGTATGTTATAATATATAAATGGGGATAAAATAAGTGTCAAGGTCATAAAAACAATAAGAGAGAGGTCCCTGCCCCAAGGAGCTTACAGTCTAAATCGGCAATAGGAGACAGAGAACAGGGAGTGCTGTGATTACAAGTGCTGAGTTTGTCAAAAGGTAGCGCATGGTCCTAATGCTCCAAAAGATATGATTTCTGGGTAGACTTAAAGACAGAGTGGATTGTTCTAGCCCTAGGAAGAGAGGTAGGGATTTCCATAGGTAGGGAGCAGAAAGTGAAAAAGGTTTGAGACAGAAGAGGACAGAAAGTGTGAAAGGTGTAACAAGAAGGGAGTTGTGTGCGGAGTGAAGGAGTCAGCCAGGAACATAATATGATATGATCTACTTTGGAGACCCAGTCATTTATTGAAACCAGTAAAGGTTATTTCCAGCGTGAAAGAAGGGGACAATCTCATGGCTCGAACTTAATCACTATATAGGGGATGCATACTCTAATGCTATAATTGGTATTGTTCTCCACATAGAGATTCACCAGACGGCGTCCACCTGGATCATCCTTCCAAATCCCCTCATCCTTTTTTATTTGTCCCTTTTTCCTCCTCTCATCCCCTTCTTCCTCTTCAACTTTCTTACTCTTTACTCTGCTATGTCATGTTTCACATGACTTTTCCTTTACGATTTATTGGAAAATCTATTATATCTTTGTAATGTAATATTGCAATTGTTCTGTTTATTGACTGTACTCATTGTAACTATTTCAATAAAAATATTATAACATAAAAAATATAAATAAGAGGAGATGAGGGAAGAGGTGTAAGGGGGCAGCAGTGTGGAGATGTTATGTTATCTCCTCCTCTGGCCTGACCATGGACCCAAAGAAGCTTTGTCTAATTAATGATAATTATGTTATGAATTATAATTGTTTTTCAGGTTCATCTTTCTTTGTCACTTACATTTGGCAATGGGCTTTATTACTGATTTGAAATTAAAATGAGTATTAACTCTTTGTTTTGTTTTGTTTATTTAGGTCTCTGACAGGGAGTTGTCCTTTTTACATTTTTGCCCTCTGTCTGCTGTCACAGCCCCACGCAGAGTGTTTTCTGGAAAAAACCTAATAGCTCCTTGTAACTGGAGAGTACTAATAGACGAGTCCTGGATACTACTGCAGCTGGAAATATTTGCAGAGTAACTGTTTTTATTTTCATCTAAGACTTACAGCTGGTCAATTACAGTCACATTCTGACCGAATGTGAGTTGAATCCTATTGGAAAGCTGAAAAATGCTCCAAAAGACCACAAAGTGAGACTAAGAAACCAGAGGGAAATGTACAGATTTAATTTGCTTTCCTAGGGCTGGATCAGACAGGTGAAACTGGAGGACATTAGCCTGTGAATGCTGCGGTTATCTACCAATGCACTAATGCATGCTTTCAAAAATAACCTCTTGGACCCTTGGATTGTAGAGTGGTATCTGACACATAGTGAACTATTGTTTGGAGATGTTTTATTTTAAGTCAAGGATGTCCAAGTTCAGTCCTCAAGGGCCACCAATAGGACATGATGTGAGGATTTCCCTGGTTAAGCGCAGGTGAGTCAGTCAAGATGAATGAGTCACTGATTATCTCACTTGTGCTTATTCAGTGATATCCTTAAAGTGTTAGTAATGTCTAAAAAAAACTTTTTTGCATTTAGAAGAGCTTAAAAAGCTGATCTAAATGCAAAAACCATATCTCTCAAACCGCTATGGTTTAAGAGATACGGGCGTTTAAAGTTTAATTTCTCCTACTGACAGCTGTAAAGTGTCGGTCGACACTGTGGCGCTTGAGAAGTGCCGGAATCTCGTTACTTACACGGTATCCCTTCATTGGAACGGTCTAAAACGTGTGCCTGAACACTAGGCACACATTTTAGACCATTCCATTGAAGGGATTCATGGTAAGTAACGAGATCTCGGCACTTCTCAAGCGCCACAGTGTCGACCGACACGGATCTCCTGCTGACAGCTTTACAGCTGTCTGTAGGAGAAATCAAACTTTAAACGCCCGTATCTCTTAAACCATACCGGTTTGAGAGATACGGTTTTTTGCATTTAGATCAGCTTTTAAGCTCTTCTAAATGCAAAAAAGTTTTTTCAGACATTACTAACACTTTAAATCCGGGTCTGTTGGTGGCTCTCGAGGACCGATCTTGGACAGCCCTGATCTAAATGATCTGTGATTTGTAATAAAACAATTCTCTGTTCAATGCATATGGTAATTTTATGTGGCTCATGTACTCACCTGGCTTCAGTTTCAACAACTGTCATGTCCACCTCTGTGAACATGACATGCAGGAATGATGGAAGAGGTTTTATCTTGTGCAAAGGCGCAAGGGCACAGTTTGTATGGGCCATTAGGATTATCTATCAATATTAATGAAAGAGTGTGGGGGGGTTATTATAAGTAAGTGTTAGTCTTCCTTCAAATCTGAATGATATTCAAGGGGTTTAAAAATCCCAATTAACCCTTTAAGTGCCACAGGGGTACTCAACGCTTTGCAAAGCAATACCTTGTATACCCCCCTCTGGCACTCAAAGGGTTAAACCATTGTGAATTTTCATTTGATCCTTATGGTTAGGGTGACCAGACCTCACAGTTAACCGGGGACACATATGAAAATACATGCTGCAGGGCTGAGTTGATTTCAGTGCAGTTCTGAAATACGCCAATTTCCTATGTGTCCCCGGGTAAAGGTGTGGTCTGGTCACCCTACCTACGGTGCAGGTGGTTTGTTCAATAATCTCACCTTTTTCATACTAATCTAAAGGCCGTATTCTGGGGACAAATGAAAATCCTAAAAATCCCTGCTCATTTAAATGGGTCCTTTAACCCCTGGGATGCTAGAGAGGTTTACAATGCTTTGTTTCACAATGTGTTGGAGACCTCTGGCATTCAAGGGGTTAAAAGCCCATTTAAATCAGTCCATATTTTTTAGCCCTTCCCTATAAGGAAGCTGATTTGACCCATAATGACTTGACTTTTCATTAGAAAATACTGCCCTAAATGTTATAATGCACAGGTTATTCGCTAAAATCTTACAGAGCTATAGGAAAATCCAGTTGACTTTAACCCGTTGAGCACCAGAGAGGTATTATGTTGCAATGTCTGGGATACTTCTCTGGCACTCAAAGAGTTAAAGGGATAGTAATGTTTCATAATAAAAGCAGCTCCAATTAATCTTCATAGTATCTGGGCCATGGAGAGTGTTATTTGAAATACTGTCAGAGTTGCAGTTCAGGAGTAATTGAATGATAAAGTATCCCCCTCCTGCCCCTTTTACTGATGTAACATTGCTCACTTCAGAGTAGCAAGACTGTCTGGGTGGATCTGAGAGAGGGACAATCTTCAGTGAGAATGAGGGAAAAACCTGTCAAAGAGGGCAGGGTTTTCATTGTTCTCACAGTAAAAAGATTGTCTTTTGCTGTGAGCTGTCTGGTTTTAAGACCAGATTCCACATCTGAGGGGAGGCGGCTTACACTAGGTAAAAGGGAGGAAGGGGGATACTTTATCATTCAATTACTCTTGAACTACAACTCTGACAGTACTGAAATAACACTCTCTATGGCTCAAATACTATGAAGATTAATTGGAGCTGCTGTTTTTGTGAAACATTACTATCCCTTTAATGTAACACTGCAAACAGTATTGCAAATGAAGCATTATTTCACCATATAAATAACCCACTGAGACTGTCCTATCTATCACAAACAGATTCTGGTGACTTCATGGAAATAGGCTGTTAAGCACTCAATCAGGTCGAAGTCAATACAAAAAGCGAATAAATAAAGCAAATTCTATATCACAGTGGCAAATTTGCAACCATTCCTGCAATCACACTAGCATGGACTAATTTAAATAAATGTTGCAAATTAATTCAAACAAATGTGCTTACATAGCAAGCTGAATACCATAAATTGAATAACTGCGTACACTGTGCTTCATTATATAAAGAGGAATGCTTGACGCTGCACATAGAATTTTGATAGCAAACATGAACAATTTTCAGGTCGTGTCATCAAGGCTATAAGGACAATGTTTAAAAGGACAATTTGAAATGACAAATCTCCACAAAAATTAAGCAAATATATTTTGATTATCAGATTGGGTTTCACTGAACTCCAAAGTTCCCTGAAAGAGCACAACAAGGGGTTTTGTGGAACACATTTAAAGGGATAGTAATACTTTGTTTTATCTTTAGTTTATTTTGTAGGCATTAAAAAAACATGAAGAACGATATAAGTTTTATCTCTCAATCCTTTATGGTTTGAGAGATATTCACAAGCAAAGTTTCCCCCTCCCGCCCCTTTTACCTAGTGTAAGCCATCTCTTCTCAGATGTGGAATGCAGTCCATAGAGCAGACAGATAATAGAAGGGGACAATCTTCTTCCTATGAAAACAATGAAAGCCCTGCCCCCTTGACAAGTTTTTCAGATTTTTCCCTTATCTTAATTGAAGATTGTCCCTCTCTGCAGTCTACCTGGGCACCTCCTTTCTGCTCTGGCTGAACAGTGTTACATCAGTAAAAGAGGCAGGAGGGGCATACTTTGTCTTTGAATTGAACTACAACTCTGACAGAATTGAAATAACACTCTCCAAAGTCCAAATACTATGATTATTAATTAGAGCCACTTTTATTATGAAACATTGCTATCCCTTTAAATAGTGAACAGGGTAACAAGGCTTGAGTAGCAGATAATTAGGGGTTAGCATCCAGAGATCTAAGTGTAGTATGTTAAGCTCTGTGGTAATATATGTACAAGCGCATCAAAAAAAGTAAAAGAATAAAATAAATAAGGATACTGAATAATAATCAGAGAAAAAATAATTGTGATATATTTATTACAAATTAAAAGCAAATAAAAAATAATAAAAACATGACAGCAATAAAAAAATCCACTGTGTCAAAAAAATGTAATAAATAAATATCAGGGGAAATGAATGAACTATTAGTAACGTATAGCATTATGAAGGATGTAGTTCACATGAGGAACCAAAAAAGATATATACATAGGGGTACAGAATCTGCTGGTTTAAGAGCTAATGATGTGCTATAGATGTATACATTCTGGTGAGACGAGTACTGGGGCATAGGATTCCCCTAATCATAAGTATATGCTCACCAGTGGCATCAAAAAATGAAGCAATAAGCACAAGTTTAGTTATCTGCTCACCAGATCACCCCTTGTAGACATACGCATCAGACAACAGAAGATCACTGCAGGTTTATTGCTGTGGATGTCGGGTTCTTGTTTTTCTCCGGGTGCCACTAATGAGGGCAGAGTCCTTAATGTACATTAACAAAATCCACAATTATCCTGAAGAAGGGGCTATTAGCCCAGAAACGTGTTGAAAAATTATAAGGGATATACCCAGTTCTGAGCTTTCCCTTTACAAGTAATGTCAGCCTGTCACAAAGAGGAAGCCACCATATCAAGGATGAAAAACGATCCTCAAAACTGGCTTTGCTACGGACTAAAGGACTCTGCCCTCATTAGTGGCACCCAGATCAAAACGAGAGCCCAACATCCACAGTGATAAGCCTGCAGTGATCTTCTGTTGTCTGATGCGTATGTCTACAAGGGGTGATCTGGTGAGCAGATAACTAAACTTGTGCTTATTGCTTCATTTTTTGATGCCACTGGTGAGCATATACTTATGATTAGGGGAATCCTGTAACCCAGTACTCGTCTCACCTGAATGTATACATCTATAGCACATCATTAGCTCTCAAACCAGCAGATTCTATACCCCTATGTATATATCTTTTTAGTTCCTCATATGAACTACATCCTTCATAGTGCTATACGTTACTAATGTTTAATTAATTCCCCCTCATATTTATATATTATATTTTTTTGACACAGTAGCTTTTTTATTGCTGTCATGTTTTTATTAATTTTTTATTTGATTTTAATTTGTAATAAATATATCACAATTATTTTTTCTCTGATTATTATTCAATATCCTTATTTATTTTATTCTTTTACTTTTTTTGACACACTTGTACATATATTACCACAGAGCTTAAAGGGATAGTAATACTTCGTTTTAACTTTATTTTATTTTGTAGGCATTAAAAAAACATGAAGAATGATATAAGTCTTATCTCTGAAACCTTTATGGTTTAAGAGATATTCACAAACAAAGTATCCCCCCCTGTTCAACCAGATCAGAAGGGAGGTGCCCAGGTAGACTGCAGAGAGGGACAATCTTCAATTAAGATAAGGAAAAAAGCTGAAAAACTTTTCAAGGGGGGAAGGGCTTTCATTGTTTTCATACAAAGAAAATTGTCCCCTTCTGTTATCTGTCTGGTCATACAACCAGACTCACATCTGAGAAGAGATGGCTTACACTAGGAAAAAGGGGCGGGGAGGGGAACTTTGCTTGTGAATATCTCATAAACCATAAAGGTTTGAGAGATAAGACTTATATCATTCTTCATGTTTTTTTAATGCCTACAAAATAAAATAAAGTTAAAACGAAGTGTTACTATCCCTTTACGTTACTACACTTAAAAAAGAGAAAGAGGGCACCCATATAGTGTAACTCAATAGTAAACAGAAGACGTGTATAGATCCACAAATGTAGTGGTCAAGTATTAATAAACCTGCCAGTAGTGCAGGCAGAGAACATAACCCCGTCTCTGCTTGGGATCCTTGACAGTCTTCTATCCCAGTGATAATGGCAATGATCCAATGGATGAAAAAGGCTCAGGTGATATTAAAAATATATTTAATATATAAAATCAAAGGGATAAATATATAATTAAGAATAACTTTTTTAAAAAATATTTTAAAAATGTAATATATAAAATAAAAGCGATAAATATATAATTAAGAATAGCTTTTTTATGAAATTGGATCTTCTTGAAAAGTGGTGTTGGAACACTGCGAAACGCGTTAGAGTTATTCTTAATTATATAGAGATTTATTTCTTTGATTTTATACATTAAAAATATTTTTGCTTCACTTTTAGGACAGAAATCACTAACATTATTATCAAATTTCAGAAGCAAATGACAACATTCATGGAGCAATGTATACCAAGATGATACATCCAAAAAAGTGCAAAATTTATAAATTTAGCATCCCATAGGAGTAGTATTTTGCAAGCCCCTGGGTGTATCAGTGCTTCTGTGACAACAAGTGGACATGTATACGACTGAAATATTTCAAAACATGTCATTACATATTCTGTAAGATTTCTCTTGTAATGGTATGTTTCATCAACCCCTCTAAGAATAAAATAAAAATATTTTCAGACATACAGTACTTACATGGTGGTACCTGATAAATCAATGCTATTCTATTAATGACATATGAGTAGTAAACCCACCAAATAATACTATTTAACCTAGTCACACCTATGACAGCGTTTTGTCCTGTACCTTCCAATTAACCCTTTGGATGCTACAGCTCTGGTCTACTACTCCTGGCTCCTTAATACAAATGTGGGCCCTCATGGGTGTAGAGTACATTGTGTGGAGACAGAACTAATCACTTAGGTGCAAAGAGGTTTCCATGAACAGGAAAGTTTATGGACTATAGGACTCTCTACTTCTCTTCAGCATAGGACATAGGGTACCTCATTATCCTGTCACTTTAAAGTGCTTCTCTCTCTCTCTCTATCAATTTCTGTTTGCTTCCTGGGTTTACCTCTACCCCCGGATAGAGCCTTCCCTGTGCCCATGCAGACTATCAATACTATGAGTTCTTTTTAACCTTTCCTGGGCCCACTATCACAGGATTTGGATCACTAGAACACACAGTCCAGAGAGTCCCCTTGAGGGGACACCCATTATCTGCCGCATGGATAGCTGTCACCAGAGAGGGACCTCTCCTCCTCTTGCCAGTCTTAGGTGCTGGAGCCCTTGTTTCTCTCTCAAAATCCTGTCAGACACATTGTTTTCACTTTTCCTCCCAAACTCCTCCCTCTAGAGCCCTGAATCCTTTTTGAAGTGGGCGTTACCGAGAGGGTACTCTGTTACACAACTGCTGGTGCATGTATCCAGCAGAAAGATTGTGTTTGAGCACATTCACTCCACTCTGCAGCTTTCAATTTGGGATTGGATCAGTGACTTGATAAGTATTTAATTTTGAACAATGTGTACAGAGTGTTTCTCTCTGCATTGTCTAAAAATACAGACCTATATAGTGGCTTCATCCTACTCCTTTAGCCAACCATCATGTTCGTTTACCACTTTCTTAGTGGATACCTACATTGTGGGTTATTTTATAGCATTAAAAGGAAACATACTAGTTATGCCTCTCTGCTGATGTTCTCCAAGTTTCATGATTAACATAGTAAACATTGTAACATACACAGTAAAATAGTTGACGAGGCTGAAAAATACATGTGTCCATCAAGTCCATCTCATGCCAAACACACCCTGTTGATCCAGAGGAAGGCAAAAAAACAAACTAACCCTGAAGCCATTTCCAATTTAGCCCCAAGTGGAAATAAAAAAAATCCTTCCTGACTCCAAATGGCAGTCATATAGTTCCCTGGATCAACAACCTATCTGCATTGAAGCAATCTCTAATAATTTTTAATATTTATATATAATTCTCTAAAGCAAGGTTAACCAAACCTTATCCTCAAGAGTTACCAATGTTGCAGGATTGCAGGATATCTCTGCTTGAGCACTGGAAGACAAATTAAAGCAACTGTCCAACTGATTGATCCATTTATATTCAAGCGACGATAACCTGAAAATATGAACTTTTGGTATTTTTTGAGGATCAAAGTTGGCCACCCCTGCCTCAAAGGTACAACATTATTAGAATAGGAAATTGCTTTATTTATATAATCAATTATCTGACATCTAAGCTGTTGTTCACTGTTTCATATAGCCAGGTGAAATAATCTCATATATGTTAAAAATGAAATACACCATACTAATAGCTAGCTCAAAATTTGCTTATCAGAAGTACTTAGCTATACTGCATGCAAACCACAGTCAAATATGCTTGTCTTTTGTGCTTTGCTTTTCTGCTGTATTTTGTAGCTGTAAGACATTTTATATTTTGAGAATGTTTACATAATTCTAAGGAGCCATGAGTGGGGCTTTCTTTCTGTAGCTTTTTTTTAATTCAGTCTTATAAATATTATTATTTAATGTGAAAAGATTTTAACCAAATACAGACCTGAATTGAAGATAGAAAAATAAAGGCATTATATAAATATATAATTGATTGATGTATGAAGTACTCCTACCTAAGTCAGAGTCACTTGTTATATAAAAATATAGATCACATTTACATTTCTGAGATCAAAAAAATCAAAACAACTCACTTAAGTCGGACAAAAAAATATTCAAATCTAATCACGATCAGTCAAAATTATTTGAAGCTCATTATTCCTGTCTCCTAATCACCACTGGAATAATGCAAATGTTGTTTGATTAATAAAGTCAATAAGTGAGCAGACATTACTTTGAAAGTACAAACATTATTCTCTAAAACATTTTTTCACATGTGAAATCTATATTAGATTGTGTATACATTGTGGATTAACCAATATTAATTAGCTTGATATCTAGTGAATATCCTTTTGAAACACTCATTACTGAATCTTTAAAGTTGCAATAGGAGATATGTCAGATTCTCCTAAAATCTGATTAGGCCGATAAGTTGCCTTTTTTGTGGACACTTTTAGGTCTCTTTCATATGGGTGACAGAACCATTGCAGTCTTCTCCTGCTTTGCACTACTAATTCAGATACAGGAGATGTGTGTCTGGCAGCTGGTCATGTGAGCACTAGCCAGTATTATCTGCTGGTGCTTACATGGGTTGGCCATTCATTGGAAGTTGAGATGAGATTTAATGTAAATGGACACATTTTGCAAAATGTAAAATTGACTTCATTGATATCCACATATTCCTGACTGTTGCTAGTCTTGGAGTTAGATCATATCAAAAGGTTGGGCACAATGCTATACTCCATACACTAAGTCTTCACATTACCTCCTTATCTCTTTGGAGGCTAGCAACATCACAAATTATTGTGGAGCACGCATGCTGAAGTATGCTTGCTTAAGAGTTCCTTAATGATATGAAGAAGAAAATTGTCAGCAAAACAGTTAATATACAAGCTTTTTATATGTTCAACTGATTCAAGCATTATGTGTTATTTGCTCATCATAAGTGACAGGCAGTTATCCTAAGCTAAGCAGTTCTCTCAGGTAAGTAGTATAACTAGTAAGTAGAAGGTCCCAGTGCAAGAACGTTTTCTGCCCCCCCCCAAAAAAAAAATAAATAAAACTTTCACGTGACTGTATTAAGTATAAGTGTATGTGTGGTTCTGTGATTACCAGTGGGACGGGATAACGAGACATGAGTGTCAGACGGTGTATGTGGGGTTCTGTGACTACCAGTGGACAGGATAACGAGACTGGCGTGTTAGACAGTGTATGTGTGGTTCTGTGACTACCAGTGGGACAGGATAAAGAGACTGGCATGTCAGACAGTGTATGTGTGGTTCTGTGACTACCAGTAAGACAGGATAATGAGACTGGAGTGTCAGACAGTGTATGTGTGGTTCTGTGACTACCAGTGGGACAGGATAATGAGACTGGCATGTCAGACAATGTATGTGTGGTTCTCTGACTACCAGTGGGACAGGATAACGAGACTGGAATATCAGACAGTGTATGTGTGGTTCTGTGACTACCAGTAAGACAGGATAACGAGACTGGAGTGTCAGACAGTGTATGTGTGGTTCTGTGACTACCAGTGGGACAGGATAACGAGACTGGAATATCAGACAGTGTATGTGTGGTTCTGTGACTACCAGTAAGACAGGATAACGAGACTGGAGTGTCAGACAGTGTATGTGTGGTTCTGTGACTACCAGTGGGACAGGATAATGAGACTGGCATGTCAGACAGTGTATGTGTGGTTCTCTGACTACCAGTGGGACAGGATAATGACACTGGCATATCAGACAGTGTATGTGTGGTTCTGTGACTACCAGTGGGACAGGATAATGAGACTGGAGTTTCAGACAGTGTATGTGTGGCTTGATGACTACCAGCAAAACCCATGGAATAAGGCTGGGTTGTATATGCATGGTTTTGGGACTACTAGGGAACAATGGAAAAAAAGCTGGGGTGTCAGACAGTGTATACGTGGTGCTGAGACTACCAGTGGGACAGGATAATAAGACTCCAATGGGACAGGATAATACGACTGGAGTGTCAGAAATTGTATGTGTGGCTCAATGACTATCAGGGAAACAATGGAACAAGGCTTGGGTGTCTGATAGTGTATGTGTGGTTCTATGACTACCACTAAAATAGTGAAAAAAGGCTTGGGTATAAAACAGTGTATGTGTGGTTCTGGGACTATTAATGAACAATGGAACAAGACTGGGGTGTTGGAACAGTGTACATGTGGCTCTGTGACTTCCAGTGAACAATGAAACAAGACTGGGGTGTTGGAACAGTGTATGTGTGGCTCTGTGACTACCAGTGAACAATGAAACAAGACTGGGGTGTTGGAACAGTGTACGTGTGGCTCTGTGACTACCAGTGAACAATGGAACAAGACTGGGGTGTTGGAACAGTGTACGTGTGGCTCTGTGACTACCAGTGAACAATGGAACAAGACTGGGGTGTTGGAACAGTGTACGTGTGGCTCTGTGACTACCAGTGAACAATGGAACAAGACTGAGGTGTTGGAACAGTGTACGTGTGGCTCTGTGACTACCAGTGAACAATGGAACAAGACTGAGGTGTTGGAACAGTGTACGTGTGGCTCTGTGACTAGCAGTGAACAATGGAACAAGACTGGGGTGTTGGAACAGTGTACGTGTGGCTCTGTAACTACCAGTGAACAATGGAACAAGACTGGGGTGTTGGAACAGTGTACGTGTGGCTCTGTGACTACCAATAAACAATGGAACAAGACTGAGGTGTTGGAACAGTGTACGTGTGGCTCTCTGACTACCAGTGAACAATGGAACAAGACGGTGTTGGAACAGTGTACGTGTGGCTCTGTGACTGCCAGTGAACAATGGAACAAGACGGTGTTGGAACAGTGTATGTGTGGCTCTGTGACTACCAGTGAACAATGGAACAAGACTGGGGTGTTGGAACAGTGTACGTGTGGCTCTGTGACTACCAGTGAACAATGGAACAAGACTGAGGTGTTGGAACAGTGTACGTGTGGCTCTGTGACTAGCAGTGAACAATGGAACAAGACTGGGGTGTTGGAACAGTGTACGTGTGGCTCTGTGACTAGCAGTGAACAATGGAACAAGACTGAGGTGTTGGAACAGTGTACGTGTGGCTCTGTGACTAGCAGTGAACAATGGAACAAGACTGGGGTGTTGGAACAGTGTACGTGTGGCTCTGTGACTAGCAGTGAACAATGGAACAAGACTGAGGTGTTGGAACGGTGTACGTGTGGCTCTGTGACTACTAGTGAACAATGGAACAAGACTGAGGTGTTGGAACAGTGTACTTGTGGCTCTGTGACTACTAGTGAACAATGGAACAAGACTGAGGTGTTGGAACAGTGTACGTGTGGCTCTGTGACTGCCAGTGAACAATGGAACAAGATGGTGTTGGAACAGTGTACGTGTGGCTCTGTGACTACCAGTGAACAATGGAACAAGACTGGGGTGTTGGAACAGTGTACGTGTGGCTCTGTGACTACCAGTGAACAATGGAACAAGACTGAGGTGTTGGAACGGTGTACGTGTGGCTCTGTGACTAGCAGTGAACAATGGAACAAGACTGGGGTGTTGGAACAGTGTACGTGTGGCTCTGTGACTAGCAGTGAACAATGGAACAAGACTGAGGTGTTGGAACAGTGTACGTGTGGCTCTGTGACTAGCAGTGAACAATGGAACAAGACTGGGGTGTTGGAACAGTGTACGTGTGGCTCTGTGACTACCAGTGAACAATGGAACAAGACTGGGGTGTTGGAACAGTGTACGTGTGGCTCTGTGACTACCAGTGAACAATGGAACAAGACTGAGGTGTTGGAACAGTGTACGTGTGGCTCTGTGACTAGCAGTGAACAATGGAACAAGACTGGGGTGTTGGAACAGTGTACGTGTGGCTCTGTGACTAGCAGTGAACAATGGAACAAGACTGAGGTGTTGGAACAGTGTACGTGTGGCTCTGTGACTAGCAGTGAACAATGGAACAAGACTGGGGTGTTGAAACAGTGTACGTGTGGCTCTGTGACTAGCAGTGAACAATGGAACAAGACTGAGGTGTTGGAACGGTGTACGTGTGGCTCTGTGACTACCAGTGAACAATGGAACAAGACTGAGGTGTTGGAACAGTGTACGTGTGGCTCTGTGACTACTAGTGAACAATGGAACAAGACTGAGGTGTTGGAACGGTGTACGTGTGGCTCTGTGACTACCAGTGAACAATGGAACAAGACTGAGGTGTTGGAACAGTGTACGTGTGGCTCTGTGACTAGCAGTGAACAATGCAACAAGACTGAGGTGTTGGAACGGTGTACGTGTGGCTCTGTGACTACTAGTGAACAATGGAACAAGACTGAGGTGTTGGAACGGTGTACGTGTGGCTCTGTGACTACCAGTGAACAATGGAACAAGACTGAGGTGTTGGAACAGTGTACTTGTGGCTCTGTGACTACCAGTGAACAATGGAACAAGGTTGGAGTGCTAAACAATGTGGTTCTGTGACTACTTTTGCAGAACAAACTTGGAGTGTGCCTCACAGTGAATATCTGGTCATATTAGAAAATAAAGCCTCAACAACGTGGCGCACATCGCTCGTCATAGCTAACCTGTGTTTCGTGACACATACTTGCACAGCACACACTGCTATCTATAGCCCATGCCACTGCCCTGCTCTTCTCTTTCTTGTTGCACTGACAGAAAGCACTGTGGGCTTTTAACTCCTTGAGGGGTGTGTGAAGCTCATTACAAAGCAATGGCATAGGTCAGTTAGGAGGAGCCTGTGCTCTTCTCTTATGCGGCTCTGACTGGACTGTTTTTAGCTGTGAGCTAAATGGGCGGTGGTGGTGGTGAGATTATAAATAAGAGTAAGCTTCTAAGCAGAGACCCCATTTCCAGTGTTTTCTTAAGCACCCTGTATTGTCCAAACCCTTAAATTGTAAAGCACTGCATAAAATTGCGGTACTAAATAAATAAACTTATTTTTTCATGATATACACTGAAGCTACTTAAAGCTTTGAGTGACAGAGGGGTATACAACGCACTTGCTTTGTAATGTGTTGCATACCCCTCTGGCACTCAAAGGGTTAAATACCTTCCAGTAGCCCTCCTGCCAGGCCCTCATTTGGCTGCAGACCCCAGTGTCTTGCACCAGCTGCACTTCCGATAGTTCTGCCCCAGCTCAAATAGACCTAGTGACTAAATCTCCATATATGGACATACAATATGCTCTTGTAGTTGTTTACCATAACAGACATATAACATTTATCTAAACAAGCCATTATCCCTACCCCTATAATTGGTGTAAAGGAAAGGAATAATTGTCCATTCCTTTCCACTATACCCTGTTAGTATGTAGGGGGAAACATTATGCAGGAGAATGATACACACCAAAACACCCATACACACCCACACTGCTCATTTGCATGTTCCCTTTAAAGGAGAACTCCCCATAATAATAACCACTGACTTTCCATAAAGTGGAACTTTCACATGATTAACACCTTAAGGAGCCATGACGGTCCTGGACCGTCATGGGTTGTTATACCCTTAGGGACCCATGACGGTCCTGGACCATCATGGAATTCCGGGCTCCCCACGCGGCTGCACGCCGTTCGGGGGGTCCAGAATGGAATTGCATTAAAAAAAAATGATCCGTGGTCCTTAAGGGACAGCAAAGTACACACGCGGCCGGTCCTTAAGGGGTTAAAAAAGCTCCACAAAGCATAGTTACATTAGCGATATAGACAGGTTTATGCTAAAAAATAAAACAAATTCCTTCATTAACAAAAAAAAAAATCACCTTTTAAACAGGCAGTCACCGGCAAAGGATCTTACAGGAAGCACTCTCTGTGCTTGCACTGTAAGTCCCTTCCCGTTCCATATGGTTCAGTGGCAGTCAACCACAAATCCTGTATTTGAAGGTGGATGGACAGCGGAGACGCAGAGATGCCGGCTCTGCAAGATGTCTGCGCTGTTCCCCAGTACCTGCCAAGTTAAAATGTGATTTTTTTTGTTAATGAAGGAATTTGTTTTATTTTTAAAGGGGATCTCTCACCTAAATACATGTCATGCTCATTAGTTAGAGCATTTATCTAAAACACTGAAAATATTGTTCATTATATTAAAAAAAGCAGTTAAATGCGCAAAACTTAAAGTTTAAAAAGTGTCAGGCAGCCTACTTCCGGCTTGCCGAACTTTGCCGACCAGAGACAGCTCCCGTCCCACTACCCATCATCCTCCGATGACGGAGGCTGTCTGTCACTAAGGTGGAGCGATTGCATTGGCTAGATATCGATCTCTGCCAATGCGCTCGCTCCACTTTATTGACAGACAGTCTCCGTCATGGGAGGATGATGGGTAGTGGGACGGGAGATGTCTCTGGTCGGCAAAGTTCGGCAAGCCGGAAGCAGGCTGCCGGACACTTTTTAAACTTTAGGTTTTGCGCATTTAAAGGGATAGTAATACTTCATTTTAACTTTATTTTATTTTGTAGGCATTAAAAAAACATGAAGAATGATATAAGTCTTATCTCTGAAACCTTTATGGTTTAAGAGATATTCACAAGCAAAGTATCCCCCCCCCCGTTCAACCAGATCAGAAGGGAGATGCCCAGGTAGACTGCAGAGAGGGACAATCTTCAATTAAGATAATGGAAAAAGCTGAAAAACTTGTCAAGGGGGGAAGGGCTTTCATTGTTTTCATACAAAGAAGATTGTCCCCTTCTGTTATCTGTACTGTCATACAACCAGACTCACATCTGAGAAGAGATTGTTTACACTAGGTAAAAGGGGCGGGGAGGGGAACTTTGCTTGTGAATATCTCATAAACCATAAAGGTTTGAGAGATAAGACTTATATCATTCTTAATGTTTTTTTAATGCCTACAAAATAAAATAAAGTTAAAACGAAGTGTTACTATCCCTTTAACTGCTTTTTTTTAATACAATGAACAATATTTTCAGTGTTTTAGATAAATGCTCTAACTAATGAGCATGACATGTATTTAGGTGAGAGATCCCCTTTAAGCATAAACCTGTCTATATCGCTAATGTAACTATGCTCTGCGGAGCTTTTTTAACCATGTGAAATTTCTGCTTTAATATGGCTAGAAAATCCTAGTGGCTCCTATGAATTTTTTCATAGTTCCTTTGTTCAAGAGGTAACAACTTAAATCAGTCCTGGATGTCATTCCTATGTAGGCAGGCATGATGGATGCTAGCAGGACCACAGGACCTCAAACTCTGCTCACTGCACATGATCAACATCACCCTTTAAGAACCAGATGGGAGGGCAACTCCTTACACACTCCTCTGGCCCTTAAATGGTTAAGCAGTCTCATTTACTCTTCCAGGTTCAGTTTAAAAAAATAAACAGCCAGCAACTGACATGTCTGCCTCCATGGACATGACTCAAGGACAGACTGAAGATATTATCTTTGAACAAAAGCACAAGAACATAACTCACAGGAAACCAAAAAACAGAGAGGGTGCCCGAAAGTGTAATATTGTAATAACAATGACAGGATAGATTAGAAATTGCACTCACGTTTACTGATGATCGATCTCAGCATGCGGAGGATTTTTAACCCCTGTCTCCGCTCAGGGTCTCTGGCTCTCAGTGGCGTAACTATAGGGGCCGCATCTGTGACGGGCCCGGCCTCCCCCTGTGACCCCCTCGCCTGATGCCCGCAATTAAGTAATACAGAGCGCTGGGGCTCTGCATTACAAGAGTGCCGGTCTGCCAGAGGGAGATCAGTGTTCCCTCTGGCAGACCAGAACTCTCATAATGCAGAGCACTGGGAGATGACATCATCTTCCAGCGCTCTGCATTACTGAAGAGGGCCGCGGGGGAGAAGAGGTCTGTGCAGAAAGAGGCACAGACCTGTCCTCTGCCACTGGACCACCAGGGAGGTAAGAGATTTAGGGGCAATGTGGAAGAGGCATTGTGGAGATGGGGGCATTGTGGAAGAGGCATTGTGGAGTTGTGGGCATTGTGGAAGGGACAATGTGGAGATTGAAGGTCATTGTGGAAGGGGCTATGTGGAGATTGAGGGGCAATGTGGAGATGGGGTGGAAATGTGGAGATGGGGGCAATTTGGAGTTGGCCAACGTGGTCGGGGGGGCCCCATGGCAATGCTTGCAGCAGGGCCCCGTGGCTTCTAGTTACGCCTCTGCTGGCCCTCGTCCAGACTTGTATGGAAACCTCCGTCCTGTACCGATGTTATAGGGGAATATCCATCCCTTGTTACTTCCCTGCTCTTACGCAGCCTTTCAGAATTACGTTTTTGTGTGTCCCGCAGTAATGGTCAGTCCTCCTCATTACTGGGGGACACACAAAAACGTAATTCTGAATACCTCTCCCTTTAAGCTATGGCAGCACTCTATCTGTCAGACTTGGAATCTGGTCTGTGGACCGGATGGCTCGTCTGGAGAGCCGAAATAGCAGTAGATACAAAGGAAATGAAGAGTTCTTTTGTATATACACTGCTGTTTCGACTCTCCAGATGAGATGTCTGGTCTGCGAACCAAAATCCAAGTCTGACAGATAGATCGCTGATGTAGCTTAAAGGGGCGGGAGGGGTAAACTTTACATAGCTATTACTCTTAAGCTATAAAAGTTATAACAAAAATACAAAGATGAATTGATTTAATTAATACCTACAATATTATATCTACCTTAAAGGAGGTATTGCTATCCCTTTAAAGGAGCAGTAACTTTTTTTTCTGTGAAAAGGCATTTGTTATGGCTTTCTCAACTGCACAAAACAAAGGTATTCCCTCTGCTGAGAGATTTTTCATAAAGAAATTATCAATTAATTGATACCTACAATATTATAGCCCCCTTAAAGAAGTATTACTATTTTATTAAGCCTTTGTAATACCTTTGAATGCCAGAGGGATGCGCAGCGCATGCTTTGCAATGCATTGCATACCTCTCTGACACTCAAAGGGTTAAAAAATACATATTAAAAGGGTGTTCTTATTGAGGAAAACTGAGGTATTCTACTGCTGGTAATTAATTTAACAGATGAGGTCCCAGGTAGCACTGTTGCAGTGTATGCCTATAGAGGGCTTAATCATGGACATGTTTTTAGAAAGATGACAGTTCGTACTGTAATAACTTTTCAGTGAAGCATCTACACTTTTTCATAAAAATATGAGTTCCTGACCTTTGAGTGTCTGGGAGGGGAGGGAGTGGCAGTGCATTGCTCCACTGCTAAAGCTTCCAAAGGGTTAAAGAAAAGTTTCTAAAATATCTAAATATTAATTTGCCATGAATGCAAAGCAGACATTTTTTAGAAACACTGTACTAAGAAGGACTTTGCTGTTAGCTGAGAAGAACTAACAGATGTTTAGTTTGCAAAAGCACAATTAGTTGTCTGTTCCTAAAGCAGGGCCAGGCTGTGGTTCTCAAATGATGGGGCTGGAAATACTGATTTAGCATTAAAATGTGCTGATTCATTTCTACGTTCATTTGCTGGTTCCTGGACAAGAAAATGATCCGCCTGAGGTGATTTCCATGGGTATCACATACCGTACAGTACATTTCACATTATTACCACAGTGTGACCAAGGACCATATGCACAAAGGAATTCTGGGGCAAGTTAACTGCACCATAGGGAATAAATAAACCTTCTTATGGAATTAAATCTGTCTTTTAACCCTTCGAGTGCCAGAAGCAGGGCCAGATTTACCATAAGGCAGAGTAGGCATCTGCCTACAGGCGCACCCCACAGAGGGGCGCTTGTCATTGGAACCCTTTTTTTTTTTTTAAGTAGCCTTGCCACCCGCACTAACCCCCCACCGCCCGGTGAGGTCTGTGCCTCTTTCGGCACAGACCAGTAGCTGCTGCGCTCCCTCGTCAGCTCTTTAGTATTACAGAGCGCTGGGAGATGACATCATCTCCCTGCGCTCTCCATTACTGAACAGAAGACCGCGCGGGATTACCAGCAGCTGCAGGTCTGTGCCAATGGAGGCACAGACAGACCTCTCCTGCCGCTGGACCACCAGGGAAGAGATAGGAAAGGACACTGGGGGGACTATGTGGAAATAATGGGGCAATGTGAGCTGATGGGGGGTGTATTGGAGCTGAAGGGGGGCAATATGGAGCTGATGGGGAGCAATATGGAGATGATAATATGGAGCTGATGGGGGCAATGTGAGGGTAAGTTGGAGCTGATGGGGCAATATAGAGATGATGGGGGCAATGTGAAGGTAAGTTGTAGCTGATAGGAGGCAATGTGAGGGCAATATGGAGATGATGGGGCAATGTGGAGAGGATGGGGGCAATGTGAGGGCAAGTTGGAGCTGATGGGGACAATGTGTGGGTAATTTGGAGCTGATGGGGCAATATGGACTTATTGGGGGCAAGTTGAAGATGATGGGGGGCAATGTGAGGGTAAGCTGGAGCTGATGGGGCAATATGTAGCTGATGGGGCAATGTGGAGCTGATGGGGGCAATGTGAGGGTTAGTTGGAGCTGACTGGGGGGGCAAGTTGGAGCTTATGGGGGGCAATGTGAGGGCAATATGGAGATGATGGAGGTAATATGGAGATGATGGGGGGCAATGTGGATGTGTCCAGTGGAGATGGCCAATGGGGACGGGGGGCATTTCAGATTTCTGTGTCTACAGGCTCCTGAGATGTAGATCCGACCCTGGCCAGAAGTGTACCTCTCTGACACTCAAAGGGTTAACGCTGAGTGCCAGAGAGGTGCCTAACACATTGCACTCAAAGGGTTATACCCCCACTCCAGAATGCTCGAGAGGTCTCCAGTGCACTGCAAAGCAATGCTTTGGTAACCTGTCTAGCATTTAGGGTGTTAAAATCCCAGCTGAAATCAGTGGGGATTTTTATTCTCTATGGTGCAGTTATTTTGCTCAGTATTGCCTCACTCACATATAGGCCTACATACAATGTGAACAGAAAATATCTGCCAAACAGCTATTTGCAGCATCAGCAGATATTTTCTAATGGCCAAATCTTCAATTACATTCTGACTAAGGATCAAATTTAATTTCCGAATTGGCTTAAAAAAAGGCTGCATTGGAATGTTCTTGGATCACTGAGAATTGTTCTAATATGATTCCAACTACATTCAAGAAGCCCAAGGGGAAGGGGCAGGACATTGGCTGATACCCTTGTCCAGGAGCAGGCAGGGAAAATCGGGTGGTAATACCTTATCTGATCCCCTGCCTTATACTCTATATCCCAGAATACCTACCCCACATTCCTGCCAACCTTGTTTTTAACTACTCCATTACTGGATCAAAGCAATCTCACTGCATCGGCAATAGAGGGGGTTAATCTAAATACAAAAAAATGCCCCCCCCCCCACCATTTGAGCCAAACACGTAATCAAACCCTCTGTTGCCAGTTAGGCCAGATTTAGATACACTGGTAATAGTGTGGGTTAAATAGTTTATAAAAAGAAAACATGGTGGGATAATATTATACCACATCTCTCCATCCTGATGAGACCAGAATGGAGAGTGAAAAGAATAATATGTGGTCCATTCACCACATTATTTTTAAAGCAAATAAAATTGGAAATAAGCTAATAATAATATTATAACTAAAAACTACTTCTTTCCCCAGACTTCCCCAGCACATCGACAATAAAAGCAAAATCAGCAAGCAAACTGGATCCCAGCTGCCTGTGTCTTGCCAGTTAATCACACCGAATTTTGGGGTATTTGGGGTCAACCTCCTTTCTTTTCCCCAGAGTGCCCCCAGACTCCCCAGTACAGAGAACAAATGTCCTACCAAAAAGACTCCCTAAACTAAGCTTCAGTTCCCCTTTATTCCCCTATCTTCTCTAGCTCAAAAACATGCTGCTCTCTCCGCTCACAAACACAGAATGGCTACTGTAAGATCCTGATACCTTTTATATGGCTGTAGAGAAAACTTTCATGTGGTGGGGACAAATTTTCTTCCCATTGATTTCAATGCAATGAATAAGGCAAAATAGCAGGAAAATGGCACTTTTTGTGAGAAATTATTCGCCAAGAGGGAAGTGCCATTTTTCACCGAATTTGGTTTGAGGTGAAAGTTTTCGCCCCTCCCTAAACACAGGAACATACTCTGTTCTCCTTCCATTGAGCTCTTTCTTAAAATTGTGAGGCTTTTAAAATGTAGAGCAGGTAGCATGGCAAATTACACTATACTATCTTCAAATGGTTTCCTCTTTGAATGCCTCACAATTCTTCATGGAGCGTAAGAGGTTTCATGTGTAACCAGCTTTGTGAGTGAAAGAAGGAAAGAGTCTGTACTGCAGAGCAGTAGAGGTTCCCACTGAACAAGTTCAATGAGTCAAAATTCTGCTAAACTATTTAAAAATATGCTTCTCTCTCAGTCATAGACTGTGTACATTATTTGTAGTACGAGATCCTTTGTAAAGTGGCAAGAAGAGAAAGAGAGAGAGCGCGCAAGAAAGGCAGAGTCAGGATAGCATATGGTGATTGAGCTGGATTAACTCCTTAAGGATAAGAGGGGTGCACAATGCATTGCTTCACAATTCATTATGTACCTCTCTGGTCCTTAAAGGGACAAGGCTGGTGTGACTGACAGTGTATATTATTTCCTGTTATTACCAGTGGACAGTGGGATAAGGCTGGGGTGTGGTTCAGTGGCTGACAGTGGACAGTGGAATGAAGCTGGAATGTCAGACAGTGTATGTGGGGATCTGCAACAATCACTGGGACAGTGGGACAAGGCTGGGGTCTCACAGTGTATTCAAGGTGCTGTACAGTGGAACATGTGTGAGGGACGGTGTATGCGTTATTGTGCAACTTCCAGTGGGACAGTGGAGTATGAGGTACTTGATATAGAAAAAATATATATTTCTATATGTAAGGGCCTCCCTTCACAAGTGCAATGGTGGCCTCAAAATGTCTTAGAACAGTCCTGTTGGGCATTTCTTTAGATTAATATGGGAACTCATATTTAAAGGGCTAAGATGTTTAGAATGTCAGTGCAGTACATTCTGGAAACCGTTAGGCTTCTTTCACATGGGCATCAGAACTGTCACACCTCCCTGAAGCTGTTCTGTTGCCTGTGTTTTTCAGTTCACCTCTCTCCTGAGCGCCACCGCTGATTGGAATGTGTCTGAAGGCTTGCACACATGAGAGTCGGTCAATGTTACTGGCCGGCACCAACGTGGGCCTGCCATTCATTGGAGATCGCAACCTCCAACTGTGCTAGACTGAAGGGTCTGCTTGAGGTCCCTGGTTCTGCAGTGGAGACCTTCTTTACTACAACTTGACTATTTGGCTGAGTGAGCACAGTAAGCTTGGAGCATTCTGGACTCTGTTGCACTCACTCCAAGCGATGAATGCCTATGGTATAGGTACCATAGCCCAGCATGATAGATGTCCCCACATGCAACAGATCCAACACAGCTTCTCTATGAAAGGGGAGTGAGAGTTAAATATTTATAAATAGAAGAGGGGTCATTATTAATCTAAATATATAACTCTAACTGCAGTCTTATGCAACCATCTGTTTAGTGTCTTTATAGAACAGGAGCTCTACATGTGCAAAATTAGAATTGTCTTTATTTATATTCAGAGTATGGAATATTAAAATGATAGGATTTCACTATTATATTTATGTGCTAATTTCGCCTCAGCCCTTCGAGTGCTAGAGGGATATCCAAATACAGATCTGGCACTCAAAGGGTTAAACAAGGTCCATAAATATGCCATACGCAAGACTATCCAACAGTCATTCAGGCTGGGCTGAGATGCAGGAGATGAGTTATCACTGTTTTATCTCACATATTTGTATGGAAAATGATGAAGAAATTTGGAGATAAAACCAATGATAAAGTTATCACCTGCAGTGGATTCCATTCTTAAAGGGATAGTAATACTTCATATGTCAAAAAAATATATATTGTATTGTTTATTCCCCTGAGTAAAGCAAAGGTACTCCCACTGCTTAGAGGTGTTTTATTCAAAGGTTATTGCAGCTCAAACTTGAAATTTTTAGGTGCAGTATCACAGTGCCCTGAAATTGTGCAGTGGTGCTATTGCTACACTATCTTATGGCGATCTGTCCATAGGATGGTGTAGCAACAGCACCACTGTACAATTTCAGGCCATTATGATACTGCACCTAAAAAATTCAAGTTTGAGCTGTAATAACTTTTGAATAAAACACCTTTTAGCGGTGGGAGTACCCATGATTTACTCAGGGGGCTAAACCTTACAATATATATTTTCTTGTACTTTTCTTTATTGAGAAATAGAACAGTACAGTAAAACACAGTAATACAAATTGGATTACAGCAGGCGACAAAAGCATGTACAGAAAAAGACGGAAGTTCAGTGACACTAACACACAGTTGAAATAGGTATCAGCAACGATAGTCATAAGAGGAGAGAACAAAGGTACCAGCAATACTAGCTGGGACGTTTAATGAATTTAAAGGAGGTAAGTGCAAATGAGGGTGTGAAGAGTGGGAAAAAAGGAAGCAAGAATAGGGTAAAGCAGGTATGGGGTGGGAGGAGAGAGACAAAAGAAAAAAAGGTGGGGGGAGGCAGTCTCTCAATACTCTGGACTCCAGCTTAGTAGCTGCAAAAGAAAAACATCTCATAAACTGTCATATCTAAACAGGAGGATGCAGCCCAGGATGTGTGAGCAAATAAACATTCCAGGTGTGTCAAGTGGCATTAACGGTCTGAAGCTTGCCCAATATGGAAGCAGGATATTTTTCTAAAAGGAAGAAATCCTTCAAACGATCCTTCCGCTCACCTACTGTGGATGGAGTCTCAGATTTCCAGTGTAATGGGATACATGCCTTAGCTACTGTCAGTGCAAGAAGCCACTGGTATTTGAGAACATTGGAAAGCATGGGGGAGGGAGGCAAAATATGTAAAAGCACAAGTTGGGGGGAGGGTACCAAAGAGTCCAGAAAGAGGTTGTTCACGAAACACATTGTCCCAGAATTGGGCAATGTCCAGACAATGCCACCAAATATGGGTCATGTTGCCCCTATGTGATCGACGTCTCCAACATAGCTCAGACGTGTCGGGAAAGATCCTGGCTATCTTGTCTGTGGTAAGATACAACCTGGTCAGAATTTTATAATTCACACACATGTGAGGGAGGTTATAGCAAGTGAGAGAAGACCCTTCCAAGCTTCCTTCTTGAGCCCAAGCCCTAACTCAGTCTCCCAAACAAGCTGGAATTCCCACTTGTGTCCTGATGCATGATTAGAAAGTAAAGAATAGAAACGAGAGATAGACTTCACTGCAAAGCCCCCCTTGTCATACATCTGTTCGAACTGGGTACGAGCACCGAGCATAGTGGCTCAGGGATAATGAGACCACAGAAAGTGATGCGCCTGACTGTTACCCCACCATTATTGGCCTAGACCAATCCGCCAAAGGACAGCCTCCATATAGGACCACTGCACCGTATCAAAGGCTTTTTCAGCATCTAATGATAGAAAGAGAGTGGGTAGCATATGGGTATTAGCGTGGTATACTAGAGAGATCGCTTTAATAGTATTATCCCTCACTAATCTCCCTGACACAAATCCTACCTGATCCGAGTGCATCAGAGAAGGTAGCAATCTCTGCAACCGGATTACCAACAATTTAGCAAACAACTTCAGGTCCACTTTCAACAGTGAGATTGGCCTATAGATGCTGCATTGCTTAGGGTCTTTACCAAGCTTGCCTTACAACATATTTTTATTTTACTATTTAAGTGTTACTATCCCTTTTAAGTTACAAAGGTATTGGCTTGATCACAGGAACAAACCACTTTGATCTGACACAGTAAGGCTGCTATGGTCCAATTTTCAATCATCTGTTCCTCTTACCTGCACTGTCATATGTTCTACCAGAGATTGCATTCATGTTTGGGCATGACTGATGGCTGGCCTATACTGGTCATGTCTCTTGTGTATTTAGATAGAATATGGGAAATATTAGTTTGTTGTGCTACAATATTTGAAATATACCATGAAAATGAATATTTACAGTGCTATACATGTTTATACTCATAAAGGTCTAGGCTTCAAAGGCAGACTTTGGCCTTGTAAAACAGTTCTCCACTTCTACTCACAATTTTTGACCAGTACATACATTCTACAAAATGGAAAGGCAACTATATTCAAAGATGTTCCCTTTTAAAGCAGGTCATGGCTAAATACCTATTTTATCATACTTCAATTTTCTTTTGAGTCAAAAATCTCAGAATTAGAAACATTGGCAGCAACGTTAATGGAGTTTAGTGCTGCCAAGTCTGTTTCCTAAAACATTCTTTAAAATAGCAGTCAAAGAGAGATATAGTTCAATCATACTAACCATTTCATTAGCATTACCGCGGCTCGCCAACACTTTACATTAGAAAATACATATATATGGTGTATTTTTAATGAACTAGCTAAGTAACTGTTTCATTATATTTACCAAAGTGCTTTATTGGCTGCAATAAAAAATTGTTTTGCTCTACAAAGTAAAGTGGAATTAGTAATCAAGCTAATCTTGTAAATTAGTGCACTGATTGAAATGTGTACAGATTGCATTCTGCAGGAAAATTAGATTGAGTTCATAATACCAGGGAAAACTCATTGGGACATATGCACAAATAAAAAGAGGAGCAATTGTGGGGAATAATAACTGTGTCATAGGGGACAAATATTTGATTGATTTAAATGGCACTTTTAACCCTTTGAATGTTAGAGAGGGCTCCAGCTCAAGCCTCATAAAAGGTTTTAATTGTCCCCAGTGGTGCAGCTGGATTACCCCACACTTGCTCCACTTTTGCCTTTTTTTGTCTCATACATATGTGTCACACTATAAAGCACTAATCTTGCTTTAGAAATTGCAACATCGTCTTATGCTTAGCTAGAGACTGTTCTTTTTAATTATTGCATTATTCTTTTTTACATGACCCAGTGTTATACCCTCAGTAGCCAACAGGTGGAGTTTGTTTCCGTGTGTACTGCACAAATCTGATTTAGCTCATTCATAACCCTATGTTTTGCTTTGTAGATTTCTAAGTCAACCACATAGAGATTGCTGCTTAGATGTCTGGGTTCATAGAGTTCTAAGGCAACCACGTAGACTTTGTAATTAGACTTACAAAGTCTAGGTGGCTGAATTAGAAGTCTACAAAGACATAAAAATATACAAAACAATGTACAAGTCTATGAAGCAGATATGAAGTAGAAGTCTATGAAGCAGATCTCAGGTAATGAAGGAGTTACAGTAAATTAGGCATAGGAGGTATACAATATGCTTTGTTTTCTGACTTCTACATGTCCAGTTTTAAAGTGACAGTCCCTAACAGAAATCTCTCTGGAAAAAGACATTCAGGCACATACAGTGTAAAAAAAATTAAGAGGACAAGGATTCAAATAAAAAAATAATATATATATATATATATATATATATATATATATATATATATATATATATATATATAATGTGCTAGTGTAAAAGCTTGTGGACACGGGCCAAGCATTCGGGCAGTGTCTACTGCACATGATGGCATCGGACAAACATACATCTGGCCTTTTATATATATATAAGATATATATATATATATATATATATATATATATATATATATATGTACCAAACAAAAAATAAAATAAAATAAAATTAACTAAAAAAAAAATAAAAAAAATATGTGAATAATAGATGTGCAGTCAGATATTACTATAATAGACTGGTTATACCCTATACCACATTCAGCGCCCTATTCTCACCACATTCCACATATAACAACCAAGAGTATAATATATATATATATCTGTGCGGCTGCTACAATCTATTTGCCACTGTGTGAATAGTGGCAATGGATACAAACAATTACAAACAATAAAGAGAGCGCCACTTCAGGATATATGTAATATTAATATATACTTTATTACAAATATTGCCAATATAGCTATATGAATATTCACTAAAAACAAGTTATCTATATAAAATGCACATGTCCATATATATATAAACAAATACCTATTTAAATATATGCAATAAAATGCTACAATACAATATAGCTACGGGTATGCTAAATGTAAAATACTAATGTAAATAGATAAAGAGATGAATGGTAGAACTGGGGGGTTGATCCGCTCTCACCAGGATCAACCTAAAATAAATAATAAGAACCACAGTCTTGGATTTCAGAGGTTATCTGCTCTCACCAGTATCCCCTCTTAAATAGTTCTGATGAAATTCTATTTATTTAAATATCATATGTATCCTTTTGAGGCTAAAGTACCTCTGACACTGTGGTACGTGTTCCAGACTTTCTCTAAATACTGAATGACACTCCTCCTTATAGAATTACCTCTCTCATTTCTCTGGATATATAGCGGGCAAATCCACTTTAATCTCCCGACTTCTACATGATGTCCTCTTTTTTCTTTTTCCTTTAGCGGGCAGAGGTGGAGATCTTGAATTTCTAGAAACTATTTTTCTTAGTTTCCGATTGTGTCTTGTCCTCCTCCCATCTGTTGCGGGCAGGATAGCCCTTATCAGTAGTCCTCATACCTTATTATGTCAGATTATTCCTCAGTTGGTTCTTGTTCTAATACTGATTATGGATACCGGTATCAAATATAACACCATTCAGCTCCACAAATCTCCAGTGCGTTTCGTGCTGTTTAACAGCGCTTCATCAGGGAAAATTATATTGAAAAAGAAAAAAAGAGGACATCATATAGAAGTCGGGAAATGAAAGTGGATTTGCCCGCTATACAACCAGAGAGACGGGAGACGTAATTCTATAAGGATGAGTGCCATTCACTATTTACAGAAAGTCTGGAACATGTACCACAGTGTCAGAGATACTTTAGCCTCAAAAGGATAAATGTTATATTTAAATAAATAGAATTTCATCAGAACTATTTAAGAGGGGATACTGGTGAGAGTGGATAACCTCTGAAATCCAAGACTGTGGTTCTTATTATTTATTTTAGGTTGATCCTGGTGAGAGCGGATCAACCCCCCAGTTCTACCCAATTCAGCTCTTTATCTATTTACATTAGTATTTTACATTTAGCATACCCATAGCTATTTTGTATTGTAGCGTTTTATTGCATATATTTAAATAGGTTTTTTTTATATATATATATATGGACATTTGCATTTCATATAGATAGGTTGTTTTTAGTGAATATTCATATAGCCATACTGGCATTTTTGTAATACAGTATACATTAATATTACAAATATCCTGAAGTGATGCTCTCTTTATTGTTTGTAATTATATATATATATCTATATATATATCTATATATCTATATATATATTTATTACACACTTACATACTATGTAAAGTCAAAAAAGAAGACTATCACTTTAACCCTTTGAGGGCCAGACAGGTACGCAATGCATTGAAAAGCAATGCGTTGCATACCACTGAGTAGCAGTGTTAGTCTTTCCACCGTTTACACTTAACAAACTTTGAGCTGTGCTAATCATTTCTCAACAATGATTATTTACTCATTTATTTATTGAGGGTGGGTACCAATAGAGCAGATTATTACATGAACCAAGTAATGCAATTTACCACTCCAGGTTTTTTAACATACAATTCTGTATTTGGGATTGAAAATTCCTAATGATTTCACTGGGGCTTTTAGTTCTTTGAATGCTGGAGAATTCAAGGAATGAAAGGCCCCCCTAAAATATTTTCTGATTTTCATTTCTCTCCTTTGGTGCATTTGATTTGCACCAAAATTGCACCACCTTGACTTATTTAATATAGCCCAATCTTCCCATTCCCCTTTTAATTAGTATTGTTACCAGAGTCAATATTACAGTACTGCACGGTACGGTATGATTTCAACAGGATTCATTGTGATGTATGACCAGTGCGATGCAAGTATGTCTTGTATTCTATTGAGCCTTGAACAGGCACAGGAAGGTCCAAACATCCTACAATGGAGACATGTTCCATATCACTGATGTTCTTTAAGGTCCAGTATCACCTCTGTAACATTCAAGAATTTAACCCAAAGGGAATGTGAAGAATTTTTATATAGTCCATATGATGCAGAATTGCTCCAAAATCCCACACTCAGAAAGTGAAAGCAGTGAAGCGCTATTGCCCAATGACCATGGCCCCACACTGTGTAAAGGAGAACACGAGGGCAATATCCACCCTCAGGTTGTGTGATGCCTCGATAGAGCAGTATGTTTTTCCAGCCAATCTGACCAGATATTATGGAACCGAGATAGTGTATTAGTTGCTCTCGCATGAAGATTTTCCAAAGAGATATATGTAGTCACCGCTTGAATCCAATTTGTAAGAGAAGAAGGAGTTTTGGAGTTCCAATGAAAAGGAATAAGAGATTTGGCGACGTTAAGTAGCATAGAGATGAGTTTCCAATTATTTGTGGATAGTAGGCGTCTGCTTTGCAGAAAGTGCAAGAATAGACATAATATAGGATCCCTGCTACACTTTTCTTTATACATAAGGCCCAGTGTTAGCTGTAGCAGTTACTCTCAGAACGATTAGCTTTTTGCAGCATAATACAAATAAAGACAGGTTGGTGAATATACAATGATGATTCTGCATTAAATCAGGAACTGAAATCAATTTTCAATCCCTACGGTCTTCCAATGTCAATTTACTAAGCTACATATACCAGAATTCCTCTCTTAATGACTCTTGCACCAATGAGAGAACAGTGAGGCAGTTTGTGGTCATTCCACGTTATTTCTTTCCTCTACCCACTGTTAGTCAATGTTTAAGACGTAGAGGAAGTAACTTGCTGGCCTTTAAGTCCTTACTATGGCAAAGATTGTCTGCCACAATGTACTACTGTAATTTAACCCTTTGCAATGTGTTGCATACCCCTCTGGCACTCAAAAGGATATACTTTGCAGTTCATTGGTGACCTATCATCTAGCTTTAACATGCAATCGACTAAAAGCCCCATTTACATTAATGTGGATTCTTAGTTCTCACCTACAGGGCACTTGGTTTGACCCAGCATCACTCTATTTTACTTTTGAAACTATAGCTTAAGAATCACACATTCACCATCTGCTACTATGAACCATTACTGAGATTTGGACTGTGGAAAATCTTGAACTACTGTAGGGAACCCTGGGGTCACACACAATGCAATTTGAGAACCAGTGATTTATAGAAGAACTGAAAACAAACGAAAAATTGATGTAATTTCTGGTGTGTTTACAATTCACTCTTTAGTAGGTAATCCACTGCCTGTGTTAAGTTATCTAATTGGTTTGTCTTTTTGCAGCTAATGGAGTTGATTTATATTTTTAGTTCAATGTGCTGAATGATTTTGTTATAGCTAACTGTGCTGCTTTATAATATCACAGCTAAGTGTGCTGAGTTATTGTATATGAGATCCATTTGCTGATCTAGATTCTTGCATCTAACTGTGCTGAGCGGTAATATAACAGGCAAGTATGCTGCATAATACTGTATTACCCTAGATAAGTAAGTGGAATTATTTTATTAAATTGTAAAGTGCAGTGTTATATTAATATAACTAGCTGTGCTGATTACTATCATAATTAATTGTGATGAGTTACAATAGGAAGAACTACTGTTTTTGCAGCTAACTGTGTTTATCTAGCTATCTGTTTAAAGAGGAACTTTCACCCTCTATAAAGTCGCCCTCCAATAATTAGGCATATGGCGACTAGCTTCATAATAGTTCTATTATCTCTCATAATTACCCGATTCTGAAGTAATCCTTATTCTTCGGAGACCGGAAGCCAGGCATCAGAGCAGACATCTTGGCTTAGAGACATCTACGTGCCTGCAATGTCCATTCCAGTTTCCTCTAGGAGGCCTTGCTTGCTGCCTTAAAGCACCAGAAGGGACTACAGGAGCAGGCATGTAGATGGCTCTAAAGAAAGAAGCCTGGACGTCAGTCTCCGAAGAATAAGGATTACTTCAGAACCAGGTACTATGATGGATAGCTCACGATGTGCGTTAGAAGTAGGCTAGCTTTGTGGAGATTTGGTCCTGGTACAGCAGTGATTTAGAGCAGTGTTCCTGCTTTGATGTTCAGTATTAGCAGGGGTCAATGACAAAGACAGTGGGAAATGGAGGTCCATTACGAAAGATTAAAGGGATTTAGGTTAAAAGTGTAAGCATAAGCAATGGACCTCTAAATTAGAATTCTATGAAACATGAACTACATCAGAGAGGCAACAGCAATGTGTCATAGTACCTTCGCGGCAGCTGCTCGAGCTGGCCGCATCCTGCTACCAGCGGCTCCAGCTGTATTCTGTTCCAGGCGGCGCGTTCGCATTGTCCCCTTCATGGCTCAGCTGCATCTGGATGTCAGGCGGCTTGGCAGCATCCTGTTCCCTTTGCAGCTCCAGCCGCAACTGTGTTCGGCATTCCAGACTCTGACGCTGACACTGTTTTACAGCTTACCTTGGTTTCAGCGTCATCTACAGGCGCGAGGCTTCAAGCATGCAGCAGGCCTCTGTTTAATGTGCTTGCTTCCTGTAGTATCTTCCTACCTACTTCCTCCTTCCTACTTCCTCCGTCTGAGCTGCACCTCCTACCTACTTCCTGTGGAGGGGTTTAAAAGGCAGACTGAGTCCTGACTCAATTGCCCTTGCGTTGTTGTTCATAGCAGTTCTATTACCTTGGGCTCTTTGTATGACCTGGCTAGTCTTCCATCCAACCTGGTGCTGACCTGTGGCTCTGTCTGACTATTCTTTTGCTTATCCCTATAGTTAAAACCCAACCTGGTGCAGACCTGTGGCTCTGGCTGACTACCTGTACTGTGTATGACCTGGCTTGTCTGACTACCCCCTCTGGTGCTGACTTGTGGCTCTGTCTGACTACTCTTACGTTTGTTCCTTGTACCTAGCAGACACCCAACCTAGAAAGGACCTGGGGGTCTGGTAGACCAGCTCTGATACTGACTGCAGGCGAGTCAGCTATCTATTTTCCATTCTGACTGCACGCTTGAGTCAGATATCGCTCCGTACTGACTGCAGGCTTGAGTCAGATATCGCTCCCTACTGACTGCAGGCTTGAGTTGGTACACCCGCTACTACGGATCAAGATCCTGTGTTCCTGCTCCTGTTCCTGCTCCTGGCTCCAGCAGAGACTACCAGTGGCTTAGGCCTAGTCTCCAGCAGACTTTTCAGGCTCGGCAGCCTACTATTCCTGACAGCAGAGCTCGCTGGCCTGTAACCATCTGCTTGTTCTTGCTGTATATATTGTATATATTTTGCTTACTTTTCAGTTGTCAATAAATTGCATTTAACTATACCGTACTGACCCTTGATCTTCTCTGGGAACCGTGACACGCTGAAAGGAGATCTTATCACGCTGTACAAGTATGTGAGAGGTTAATACAAGGATCTCTCTGGTTAACTATTCATTCCAAGGCCTGATCAAATAACCAGGGGCCACCCCTAGAAATCAGAGGAAAGGAAACTTTTAACTTCAGCAGAGGAAGGGGCTTTTTTACAGTAAGGTCTGTTAAACTTTGCCCAAGGACGTGGTAATGGCAGATACAATGGATACATTTAAGATATTAGGTGCATTTCTTTCAAGAGAGAACATACAGGGTTATACTGTCTAATAGTAGGCAAAACAGGAAAGTCTGATAAAGACTAACTTATTTTGCAGTAGAAAAGCTTAGATAATTCTCATTTCTATGGGTTATGAAGCAAAGGCTGAACTTGATGTCTTTTTTTCAACCTAATTTACTGTATTACTATGTCAGCTGACCATAAAACTGTCTGTATACAGAGATCCATGAAGTTTACTGTCAGGGACATAAGTGTGCAAGATAGGTGGTGTAAAAAAAGTAAAATATATAGGCACTCTGCCTTTACGTAGTATGCTCTTGCAGAATGTGTAGAGTCAAAATAAGGGGTTACTGCTCTTTTTAGATGAACATGAACATCCCCCACACATATTTGTACTTCAATGATTGTGCTTTATTTCCCCTCCCATAACTAAATGATTTAAACAAACTGGTTTCTTTTCCAGGAGATAAAATGTTCTTTTCTTAAGTGATTCCATGTCACTTCTGAGATTTCAGATTCTATGTGGTTTCCACTCCTTTACTGAAGGAATGTTATATCCTTTATCCATAAATATCTTCAACAGCCACATCCAAAATTCATAGCTGTGCTATGTAGCCTATCATTAGTAATGTTTGTATGGGGAAAAGAAAACAGTTCTGGAACTCTGAGAACCTAGTATGCCATGTGTTTTGTTTGAACAACATGCAACAAAAGTTGATGTATCAAGCTGTTCACACGCTTTATCAATATGCCTGGCTTATATAGAAATCCTATAAGGAGCACAGAAGTATACAACACATTGCACAACTCATTGGTCATTAAAGGGTTAGCACTATGAGTGCTATAGATGTATCGTTGCGTAACCCTCTGCCAATGAAGGGGTTAAAGCTAGCAGATATATTTACAAAAAGACAGGTTGAATTGATTGTCAATTCATTAGTGAATCTTACCGATATTTAGCATAAAGAGGGTACACGTAAAGGCCAGAGATTCCTGGGATCTAACACCCCCTCTTTACTGGGATCCAGTATCTTAGGAATTATTATAGTGGCCCATCAGTATGACCCAATTCTTATAAAATTAATGATAGATGCAACATGCTTTTGCATTAAAGGGATAGTAATACTTCGTTTTAACTTTATTTTATTTTGTAGGCATTAAAAAAACATGAAGAATGATATAAGTCTTATCTCTCAAACCTTTATGGTTTATGAGATATTCACAAGTTTCCCCCTCCTGCCCCTTTTTCCTAGTGTAAGCCATATCTTCTCAGATGTGGAATGCAGTCTGTAGACCAGACAGATAACAGAAGGGGACACTCTTATTCCTATGAAAACAATGAAATCCCTGCCCCCCCTAGACAAGCTTTTCAGGTTTTTCCCTTATCTTAATTGAAGATTGTCCCTCTCTGCAGTCTACCTGGGCACCTCCCTTCTGCTGTGGCTGAACAGTGTGACATCAGTAAAAGGGACGGGAGGGGGACACTTTGCCATTGAATTACTCTGGAACTACAACTCTGACAGAATTGAAATAACACTCTCCAAAGTCCAAATACTATGATGATTAATTAGAGCTGCTTTTATTATGAAACATTACTATCCCTTTAATCCAGCTGGGCAGTTATTTAGAGGGATAGTAATACTTAGAATGTAAAAAAATATGTTGTAGGGTTTATCCCCCTGAGTAAAACAAGAGTACTCCCACTGCTGAAAGGTGTTTCATTAAAAAGTTATTAATTTTCAAAGTTGAATTTTTTAAGTGCAATATCACAGTGGCCTGAAATTGAACAGTGGAGCTGTTGCTACACGATCCTATGGACAGCTCTGCTCTCGGGACCATAAATCTCCATAGGATGGTGTAGCAACAGCGCCACTGTACAATTTCAGGCCACTGTGAAATTGCACTTAAAAAATTCAACTTTGAAATTAATAACTTTTGAATGAAACACCTTTCAGCAGTGGGGGTACTCTTGTTTTACTCAGGAGGATAACCCCTACAACATTTTTTTTTTTTTACATTTAAAGTATTACTATTCCTTTAAGGCAAAATATACCCACAATTCATAACTGGTCATTTACCTGGCATTACTATTCAGACTTTGAATATTGTTGCTTTTGTCTCAGCTTGTTAAACTCCAAACACAATTCCAAGTTAATGTAGAAAGAGCCGAGCAACAGGAGTGTCAAGGGATATTAACACATTTATGTTATGTGCAAGGTGATACAACATAACTTTTCAAGGGCATTGCCTTCGTCAGAAGCCACCAACACTTTCTGTTTAAACCTTGTAAACTTGTTAAGTATGTAAGACATAAGTAACAAATAAGTAACTCCTTCTTTAAAACAAATGAAGAAACATTTATTCCTGTAAGAATAGTTTCCCTTGAATGAATGAAGGTAAAACATGATTAACATTTATTTATAGTTGACAGTTTTGTTAACTCTAGCCTTTGCTTGTAAATATATTTCTGCAGCCACATGCACTATGGTCATATCAAAGAAAGAGAGTAAGATCACATTTTAAGCTACTAGATGCACATTCCTATATGTTGTAAACAAGAAGACATCAAATGATAACTTTTATTTGATAATAAAAAAGACTGTACAGAAAAAAAAAGAAAATGGCATTTCAAATAGTAAAATTAAATCTGAGAGGACAGGTTCTAGAACCACACAGTACTGATATTATCAAAAGCCCTATATTGCCAATCTTCTGTACTAAGGAGCAAAAGAATGGAAATTATCAGTAACAAGTGAGTGAAGAATAAATAGCACTTAAAGGGATAGTAATGTTTCATAATAAAAGCAGCTCTTCAATAAAGATAAGGGAAAAACCTGAAAAACTTGTTAAGGGGGGCAGGGTTTTCATTGTTCTCATAGGAAGAAGATTGTCCCCTGCTGTTATCTGTCTGGTCTATGGACTGGATTCCACATCTGAGAAGAGATGGCTTACACTAGGTAAAAACTTTGCTTGTGAATATCTCTCAAACCATAAAGGTTTGAGAGATAGGACTTATATCGTTCTTTGTGGTTTTTTTAATGCCTACAAACTAAAATAAAGATATAACAAAGTATTACTATCCATTTAAGCTAATAATTAATTGCTATTCTCAATAGGATCTGTTCTCCACCAGGATGAACACTATGGGGGAGATTCACTTAAGGTCAATGCTGTGGCGATCTGATTTTGTCCATGTGTTCAAAGCACTTTATATTTTCTGTGTACACACATCACCATATGCACTACAATTTACGGATGCAAGGGGAGGGGAGGAGAAGGATCCCATTAGCATACAGGATTGTTGACAATCCTGAAGTCGTAGGCATTCTCTCTGCTTCACCACTTGGCCAGTAGGGGAGTGAAGAGGATACTTTCAGCACCATGGACAGCATCACTCACTTATCCCTTTGAGTGCCAAAGAGATGTGCATTGCTCAACCCTGTGACACTCAAAGGGTTAAAAAAAAAGTACACCACACATTACACAATTATCCCCTAGCAACATGAAGGAAAAGGGGTTTGGACAAATGTGGAAGTAAATCAAGCATTCAAAAATAGAATGTTGAGTACCGCTACTACCTACTTTAGCTTTAACCCTTTGACTGCCAGAGGGGTACGAAACATCAGTAGTCTCAAGAAAAAAAATGATTATGGTAGCAAAAACAGTTATTCATATGAGAGATTGACAAAACAGTACTATTTTCACTCATTAAACAACTGTACATTTGAAAATCTTAGGTAGATACATGAAAGGTTTATCAACTGGTGCCTCAGATAATGGAGTAGACTGAAACACAGATACCTTCTACCTTGTCTGGGACACAAGTAAATATCACAACTGGTATAACTGGGACACCATTCCCCCTTTGCAGTGCATAGGAAACCTCTTTATCATTCAACCTTCTAAAAGCCCCCTTTAAATCACTGTGAATTTCAAAATGGTTTGTTTCCTGTGATGTAGTTAATTTGCCCAGAGATTTGTTCCACTTTCTTTGTACACATGACACTTAGTCGGCATCATTAGTTTTAATTTGCTATTTGCTTATTTTATCATATGGTGAAAATGGTGAAATAGATGGGAATAAATTGAAAATATGTTGACACAGAGAGCAAGATTTTATTATACATGGTTTTTAAGCAGATGCTGGCATAGTGTCCAAATATTTATTTTCAGTAAAAGCAAATTCAAAGCCTTCCAATTTATACTGAAAAGATTGTGCAGAGCAGGGCATTTTGTGACAGGCATGATAGTGAGAAGACAGATGAAACTAAAGGCAATTTACTAAATTGATTCTGTGCATCAGATAAAAGAAAAACTGGCAAGAATCTAGTGGAAAACAACAGAATGACCAAATATAACAACATTTGCTCAGATGATGCTTGCATTACCACAAAAACTTCAAATAAACACATCCATGTGTTCAGAGAGATTACAGCGCGGGTTCAAGAACAGTGCATGTCATTTTAAGGTCCACCACAAAATTTAGCTTCGGTTGAAATGTTATTCTGAAAACTTAATAGCGTGTATATATGTATATATAATATATATATCAGGTTTAGTTTTATATATAAAAAATGCAGATATTAAAAAAAATCTGAGAAAAGCAGTACTCAAAACTATGAACACTTGAAAAATGTGATGGACAAGTAAATATGAAAGGATAAAAGTATATAAAGTAAAAAAAATTAAAACAAAATTAAAAATATATTAAATATAATATAGATCTCTGACCAACAAATTTACTACTGAATCATTATATATTCATCAGGAGCTGCTTCTGTCTATTGGTCACAGTGTGAATAGTGGCCAAGAAAAGGACAAACTCAGGATATATATATATATATATATATATATATATATATATATATATATCTTATATATATAAAAGAATAAGCCTCATTGCATAATTTATGGTACCCCACACACAGAACATAATTTATGTCTCCTCAGAAAAGAAACTCGCATTGAACAGAATGTCTAATTACATAATTTATGTCTCATTAGGAGACACAACTCCCATTGGGTGATTGAATGGGGACTTTACTGCTCCCATTGGGTGATTCAATGGGGGCATGTTTATTATACAGGGAGTTGGCCTGCCTCTTCCAGCCCACCCACCAGTATCCAACTGACAAAAAAAAAAAATATATAACTGCCACTCGCTCCTGAGGTAGGGATATCAGTAACTTCTCCCAGGATCATGACCCCACAAACACACTGTTTCACCTCCCACAGATAACTGTAACCCTCCATACACTCTGTTTCAGTACGAGGGTGTAATGTTCCCATAAAATACAAACTCAGGGATAAACTTAATAGCAACTCTTATTTAACTCATCATCTCTTCAGTCACCTCACTGTCTCAACTGTCACTCCTCCACTTCCTGCTTCCTGATTCCCACCCTTTCTCCTTAAAGTGAGAGAGATGCTTTGCTGTATGTTACAGAGGGCAAGCCTCAAACACCACTTTCTATTTGATCCCTTAGCATATTGCTACATTGCCTCAACTGAAGAGCCACCGTGTGTTATATTGCTATGTTAGCTCAACTTAACCCTTTGAGTGCCAGAGGGGTAAGCAACGCAATGCAAAGCACACATTCTGTCTCACACTCACACAGTCTCTCACACAGTCTCACAGTCGCAGTCTTACAGTCTCACAGTCACAGTCTCACAGTCACAGTCTCACAGTCACAGTCTCTCTCACAGTCTCTCTCACAGTCTCACACAGTCCCTCTCACTGACACAGTCCCTCACACTCTCACAGTCTCTCACACTCTCACAGTCTCACACACAGTCTCACACACACACACAGTCTCACACTCACACACAGTCTCACACAGTCTCACAGTCTCACACAGTCTCACACAGTCTCACAGTCTCACAGTCTCACACAGTCTCACACACAGTCTCACACACAGTCTCACACACTCTCTCAGTGTCACTCTCACACAGTCTCACACAGTCTCACACTCTCACACAGTCTCACACTTTCTCACTCTCACGCACAGTCTCACACACAGTCTCACAGTCTCTCTCACACTCTCAGTCTCACACAGTCTCACACAGTCTCTCACAGTCTCTCATAGTTTCACAGTCTCACACTCTCACACACGCAGTCTCACACACACAGTCTCACACTCTCTCTCACACAGTCTCACACTCTCTCTCACACTCTCTCAGTCTCACACTCACACACAGTCTCACACACAGTCTCACAGTCTCTCACAGTCTCTCACAGTCTCTCACACTCACACACAGTCTCTCACACTCACACACAGTCTCTCACACTCACACACAGTCTCACACTCTCTCACTCTCACACTCTCTCACACAGTCTCTCTCTCTCACTCTCACACACAGTCTCACTCACAGTCTCTCTCACACTCTCAGTCTCACACTCTCTCACACTCTCTCACAGTCTCTCACAGTCTCACACACACACACACACACAGTCTCACACACACTCTCTCACACTCTCAGTCTCACACACTCACATACTCTCAGTCTCTCACACTCTCAGTCTCTCACACTCTCAGTCTAACACACTCACATACTCTCAGTCTCTCACACTCTCAGTCTCACACACTCTCAGTCTCACACACTCTCAGTGTCTCACTCTCAGTGTCTCACTCTCAGTCTCGCACACACAGTCTCTCAACACACAGTCTCGCAACACACAGTCTCATACACACAGTCTCACACACACAGTCTCACACACACACAGTCTCACACTGTCTCACTCTCACACAGTCTCACACTCTCACAGTCTCTCTCTCACACACACAGTCTCACAATCTCACACAGTCTCACTCTCACACTCTCTCACACTCACTCTCTCTCCCACTCACACTCTCTCACACTCACACTCTCTCACACAGTCTCACACACAGTGTCACACTCTCACACACAGTCTCCCACTCTCACACACAGTCTCCCACTCTCACAGTCTCACACTCACACAGTCTCACACTCACAGTCTCACACTCACAGTCTTACACACACAGTCTCACACTCTCACACAGTCTCACACAGTCTCACTCTCACACAGTCTCACACTCTCACAGTCTCTCTCTCACACACACAGTCTCACAGTCTCACACAGTCTCACTCTCACACTCTCTCACACTCACACTCTCACACTCACACTCTCACACTCACACTCTCACACACAGTGTCAAACTCTCACACTCTCACACACAGTCTCCCACTCTCACACACAGTCTCCCACTCTCACACACAGTCTCACACTCACACAGTCTCACACTCACACAGTCTCACACACACAGTCTCACACACACAGTCTCACAGTCTCACACAGTCTCACACAGTCTCACTCTCACACAGTCTCACATTCTCACAGTCTCTCTCTCACACACACAGTCTCACACAGTCTCACAGTCTCACACAGTCTCACAGTCTCACACAGTCTCACTCTCACACTCTCTCACACTCACACTCTCTCACACTCACACTCACACTCTCACACACTCACACTCTCTCACACACAGTCTCACACACAGTGTCACACTCTCACACTCTCTCACACTCTCACACACAGTCTCCCACTCTCACACACAGTCTCACACCCTCACACACAGTCTCACACTCTCACACTCTCTCAGTCTCACACTCACACAGTCTCACACTCACACAGTCTCACACACACAGTCTCACACTCTCACACAGTCTCACACTCTCACACAGTCTCACACAGTCTCACTCTCACACAGTCTCACACTCTCACAGTCTCTCTCTCACACACACACAGTCTCACAGTCTCACACAGTCTCACTCTCACACTCTCTCACTCTCACACTCTCTCACACTCACACTCTCTCACACTCTCACACTCACACTCTCTCACACACAGTGTCACACTCTCACACTCTCTCACACTCTCACACAAAGTCTCCCACTCTCACACACAGTCTCACACTCTCACACACAGTCTCACACTCACACAGTCTCACACACACAGTCTCACACACACAGTCTCACACTCTCACACAGTCTCACTCTCACACAGTCTCACATTCTCACAGTCTCTCTCTCACACACACAGTCTCACAGAGTCTCACAGTCTCACACAGTCTCACTCTCACACTCTCTCACACTCACACTCTCACACACTCACACTCTCACACTCACACACAGTCTCACACACAGTGTCACACTCTCACACTCTCTCCCACTCTCACACACAGTCTCCCACTCTCACACACAGTCTCACACTCTCACACACAGTCTCACACTATCTCAGTCTCACACTCACACAGTCTCACACTCACACAGTCTCACACTCACACACAGTCACACTCTCTCACTCTCACAGTCTCTCTCTCACTCTCACACACAGTCTCTCTCACACTCTCAGTCTCACACAGTCTCACACTCTCACACACTCTCTCACAGTCTCACACTTTCTCACACACAGTCTCACACTCTCACACACACAGTCTCACAGTCTAACACTCTCTCACTCTCACAGTCTCACACTCTCTCACACACACACAGTCTCACACACACACACACACACACTCTCTCTCACATACTCTCAGTCTCACACACTCTCAGTCTCTCACAGTCTCTCTCTCTCACTCTCACACTGTCTCACTCAGTCTCGCACACACAGTCTCAAACACACACAGTCTCACACACACACAGTCTCACACACACAGTCTCACACTCTCACAGTCTCACACAGTCTCACTCTCACACAGTCTCACACTCTCACACAGTCTCACACTCTCACACAGTCTCTCTCTCTCACACACAGTCTCAAAGTCTCTCTCACAGTCTCTCACAGTCTCTCACAGTCTCACTCAGTCTCGCACACACAGTCTCAAACACACACAGTCTCACACACACACAGTCTCACACACACAGTCTCACACTCTCAGTCTCACACTCTCAGTCTCACACTCTCAGTCTCACACTCTCTCACAGTCTCACACTCTCTCACAGTCTCACACAGTCCCTCACACTGACACAGTCTCTCACACTGACACAGTCTCACACACACACAGTCTGACACACACACACAGTCTCACACTCTCTCACACACAGTCTCACACTCTCACACACAGTCTCACACTCTCTCTCACACTCTCTCAGTCTCACACTCTCACACAGTCTCACACTCTCACACAGTCTCACACTCTCTCACTCTCACAGTCTCTCTCTCTCACTCTCACACACAGTCTCTCTCACACTCTCAGTCTCACACACTCTCACACAGTCTCACACAGTCTCTCACAGTCTCTCACCGTCTCACAGTCTCTCACCATCTCACAGTCTCTCACCGTCTCACAGTCTCTCACCGTCTCTCACCGTCTCTCACCTTCTCTCACCTTCTCACACTCTCACCGTCTCACACTCTCACCGTCTCACACTCTCACACACACAGTCTCACACTCTCACACACAGTCTCACACACAGTCTCACACTCTCTCTCACACTCTCTCAGTCTCACACTCACACACAGTCTCACACTCTCTCACTCTCACAGTCTCTCACTCTCACACACAGTCTCACTCTCAGTCTCACACACACACACAGTCTCACACAAACACTCTCACACACTCTCTCACACTCTCAGTCACACACTCTCAGTCTCACACACTCTCAGTCTCACACACTCTCAGTCTCACACACACACAGTCTCACACACACACAGTCTCACACTCTCACACACAGTCTCACACTCTCACACAGTCTCTCTCACAGTCTCACACAGTCCCTCACACTGACACAGTCTCTCACACTGACACAGTCTCTCACACTGACACAGTCTCTTACACTCTCACAGTCTCACACACACACAGTCTCACACTCCCACACTCTCCCACACACAGTCTCACACTCTCACACTCTCTCTCACACTCTCTCAGTCTCACACTCTCACACAGTCTCACACTCTCACACAGTCTCACACTCTCTCACTCTCACAGTCTCTCTCTCTCACTCTCACACACAGTCTCTCTCACACTCTCAGTCTCACACAGTCTCACACTCTCACACACTCTCACACACTCTCACACAGTCTCTCACCGTCTCTCACCGTCTCACACCGTCTCACACCGTCTCACACCGTCTCACACTCTCACCGTCTCACACTCTCACCGTCTCACACTCTCACAGTCTCACAGTCTCACACACACAGTCTCACACTCTCACACACAGTCTCACACTCACACACAGTTTCACACTCTCTCTCATACTCTCTCAGTCTCACACTCACACACAGTCTCACAGTCTCTCACTCTCACAGTCTCTCACTCTCACACACAGTCTCACTCTCAGTCTCACACACACACACAGTCTCACACAAACACAGTCTCACACACTCTCTCACACACTCAGTCTCACACACTCAGTCTCACACACTCTCAGTCTCACACACTCTCAGTCTCACACTCTCACACACAGTCTCACACTCTCACACACAGTCTCACACTCTCTCTCACACTCTCATTCACACTCTCTCTCACACTCTCATTCACACTCTCTCTCACACTCCTCAGTCACACTCTCACACAGTCTCACACTCTCACACAGTCTCACACTCTCTCTCTCTCACAGTCTCTCTCTCTCTCACAGTCTCTCTCTCACTCTCACACACAGTCTCTCTCACACTCTCAGTCTCACACAGTCTCTCTCACTCTCAAAAACTCAGTCTCACACACTCACACACACACTCTCACACACAGTCTCTCTCACAGTCTCACAGTCTCTCTCACACTCTCAGTCGCACAGTCTCACACTTTCAGTCTCACACTCTCTCACGCTCTCAGTCTCACAGTCTCTCACACTCTCAGTCTCACAGTCTCTCTCACTCTCACAGTCTCTCTCTCACTCTCAAAGTCTCTCTCACACTCTCACAGTCTCTCACACTCTCACAGTCTCACACTCTCAGTCTCACAGTCTCACAGAGTCTCTCTCACAGTCTCACACCCAATCACTCACACACTCAATCACACTCTCACAGTCTCTCTCACACTCTCAGTCTCACAGTCTCACACTTTCAGTCTCACACTCTCTCACGCTCTCAGTCTCACAGTCTCTCACACTCTCAGTCTCACAGTCTCTCTCACTCTCACAGTCTCTCTCTCACTCTCAAAGTCTCTCTCACACTCTCACAGTCTCTCACACTCTCACAGTCTCACACTCTCAGTCTCACAGTCTCACAGAGTCTCTCTCACAGTCTCACACCCAATCACTCACACACTCAATCACACTCACACAGTCTCACTCAATCACACTCTCACAGTCTCACTCAGTCATACTCACACACTCACACAGTCTCACTCTCACACTCAATCACACTCTCACAGTCTCACTCAATCACACTCACACTCTCACACAGTCTCACTCTCACACTCAATCACTTAATCACACTCTCACGCTCTCACAGTCTCACACTCAATCACATTCTCACACTTACAGTCTCTCAGTCACACTCAATCACAATCACACTCACCCTCAATCACACTCACCCTCAAACACTAACACCCTCTCACTATCATACACACTCTCACTCACACACTCTCACTCAATCACACACACTCACTAACACACTCAATCACTCACACGCAATCACTCAATCTTGCACTCAAACGCAATCACTCACACGTAATCACACCCCGGGAGCCAGCACGATCCACCTTCCACCATAGTCTCAGTGTCACTCACACCCCGGGAGCCAGCACGATCCACCTTCCACCATAGTATGTGCATTTACCACACACATTTCAATTACATGAATGAATGCCAGTCACTCACATCCCGGGAGCCAGCACGATCCACCTTCCACCATAGTATGTGCAATTACTACATGCATTTCAACTATATGAATGAATGCCACAGTGGAGGAATAAGTACAAACACAAACTCATTACAATGACACATAAGTCAACCCCTTATGACTCACTTCTGTGTGTGTTTGTCTCTGTGTGTGCCTGTGTGTTTCTCACTGTGTGTGTTGCATGTCTGTATCACACTCTATGTGTCTGCATGTATGTGTGTATGACTGTCGCTCTTTAAGCATCTCAGTGTGTGTCTCTGTGTTTGTCTCGCATCCGTGTGTGTGCATTAATTCCCTACATATCCTGACGGGCAACGCCGTCCTACATTGCTAGTATATATATATATATATATATAAACAATTTCATGGAAATCCAAAGACAATATGTTAAATATTCATTAAAATATAAACATGCTATATTGAGCAATGTACTCCTCTGGTCCTCTATCTTTATTAATCAGTCCCTGGCATTATAAGTCCCACAAATATACTGGGTATTACTTCTCACTTACTTCGGTAATGATGATGAATAATAGCAGGTGGATATTCATCCTTTTATTGTGTTATCCACTGTATTAAGTGGACAGAGGTGTACTCTTCCTCCGGTTGCTTTCTGACTCTTCCCATCTCTGTTGTTCTTTGTATGCGGGCAGAGGTGGTCTTTATACGGCTGTTTGTCATGGCTGTATGCAGATTAGACCTGTTTCCTAATGTCCTCTTCAAATAAGATATACTTATATTGTACAATTTTGATTCTATTGGACATTCCCTGATGAAGTGCTGAGACCTCAGGGTCTGCCCGCATAAGATCCTGTTAAGGAACTCAGCAGGTAGGTTGCTCCAAATATCTTGAAGAACTATCCACAGTTCTTCGGTGGATTTAGGTAGCCCAGTTGCTTCTCTCTCTTCATGTAATCCCAGACAGACTCAAGGATATTGAGATCAGGGCTCTGTGGGGGCCAAATTACAACTTCCAGGAATCCTTGTTCTTGTTTATGCTGAAAAATTTGAGGACAATCAGATTCCTCCCTGATGGCATTGCATGATGGATAAGTATCTGCCTCTCCGCAATGAGGAGACTATTAATTCTAATCAAATCCCCAACTCCATTTGCAGAAATGCAGCCCCAAACTTGCAAGGAACCTCCACCATGCTTCACTGTTGCTTGCAGACACTTACTCTTGTACTGCCTTCCACTACAGCCAAAAATTTAAAATTTGACTCATCAGTCCAGAGCACTTGTTGTCATTTTTCTGCACCCTAGTTCCTGTGTTTTTGTGCATGATATAGTAACTTGGCCTTGTTTCCATGTTGGAGGAATGGCTTTTTGACCTCAGGTCTTCCATGAAGACCACTTCTGACCAGACTTCTCCAGACAGTACATGGGTGTAACAGGATCCCCTGTTTTCTGCCAATTCTGAGCTGATGGCCCTGCTGAACATCTTCCGATTGCAAAGTAAAGCATGCATAATGTGTCTTTCATCTGCTGCACTAAGTTTTCTTGGCCCAAGACTGTGTCTACGGTCCTCAACATTGCCCATTTCTTTGTGCTTCTTCAAAAGAGCTTGGACAGCACATCTGCAACCCCTTGTGTGCCTTAAAATTTCTGCCTGGGAGGGACCTTGCTGATGCAGAATATGTACCTTGTGTCTTGGTGCTGTGCTCAGTTTTGCCATGGTGTATGACTCTGACATCTTCAGCAACCTCATCTTGTTAGCTGAGATTGGCTCTTCCGCACCCAGTTGTATTCCTCCTACACAGATGTTTCTGTTTCAGTTAATGATTTTGTTTCAACACACATATTATCTATTGTCTATTTTTGAAATCAGCTACTCCTCAGTGACGAGGCATATTATGATATTTACTCTATCAAGGCACTAGAGAGCTAAAAGAGACTGCACTCTCAGAAATACACCATTCCTATAGAGCCTGCTTAATTCAAAAACAGGCTTGTACTGAGAGTGCCTCTTACCAGTTCTGTTGTGTATGTATGTGTATATATATATATATATATATATATATATATATAATTCTTTAATATCCAATATGCAACACAAGAACCATGAGGTTGAGTCCCTCCTCCAAGAAGGCAGAGTATATCAGATAAGACAGTGTCTTTGAGGTGGAGACTCCTTCCTCTTCCTCCAGCTCAACTCCCCATCCATAAGCTTCCATATTCATGTGCCCTGTGAAGCCACTGGTGCCCTTATAGACCTTTTGCCCTGTGGAGGTTGACTTTATGGCAAATCTGTTCCTCATGGCTGAGTCTCCTAGAGATTCTGCCCTTTCTCTATAATGAGAGCTCGAAGATAGAGATTGGTAAGTAACCCTTTCAGTACCGTGGTATACTGTATGTCCCATGCTGAGCTATTCCACACACTTTGTGTGCTCTTATACAATTGTGCACTCATTCAAACTCTTTTTTCCCTACATTGGGTCTGGGAGTGCAGATGGCCATATTATGTGCTGTAAGTTTAACCCTTTCCTTGCTGTCTCTGCAGTGTTGGTTCATTGTTGGTGTATATTGGGTTGGGTGCTTTGGGGGCTTATTTCCACTCCCCCACTACTATGGCATGTGTTTTTTTCCATATACCCCTCCCCTGGTTTCCCCATGGGGTTTTGGGGTTTCCTATAATTTTAGATTTAGACAGATTCTTTTATGCAATGGCTTCTTTTAGAACCAGAGCAGGCCCATCGCCATCTTTTACTCCATTGACTTCAATCGAGAGACTTCTCTGGGACATATCTCTATGAATGTTTGACCTACAACAGTCAGATAGTGTTCATTCTTCTTGTCTCTTTATGGTTTGTGAGTGTCCACTGAGCACTCCGTGTCCCATGGCTGGAAAGCCACATATTATTGGCAACAAGCAAGAGTGAAGACTATAGTTCCCATAATTATCCAGTTCCTGGGCTTTATACTGATTGGTTGGTACACTTACTGGTGGCCATCCTACTTAATTGCTTATCCTACGCAGAAGCTAACTCTCTTGCAAGCATCATTAAATACCATCTCAGCCTGGTACAGCGACTGGCGGATAGAACTCAACATCAGCAAGACAACAGCAACGCTGTTCACCAGAAAGAAGATCAAGGAGCACCCACACATCAGCCTCAATGGGGAGACCATCAAGTGGGAAAGCAGCAGCCGCTACCTCGGTGTGACCCTGGACAGCAAACTCAACTGGGGAAGCCATATTGAGAATGCTCAGCAGAAAGCAACAGGAAAGATGGCAGCACTGTACCCACTCCTGAAAACCAAGTCCATGCCACTCCGGACAAAGATCAACATCTACAAGGCAATCATCAGACCTACCCTGACGTATGCCTCCCCAGCATGGATCACTTGCCATGAGCGACACAGGAAGAGTCTTCAGAGAGTCCAGAACAAGGCCCTGCAGATATCGTCTGTAGCTCCAAGATTCGTAAGGACAGCTGACCTTCACAGGGAGCTGGACATCGAGATGTTGGACGAACACCTTGCGAAGCTGAATAAGAACTTCTACCAAGGACTGGATCAGAACCCGAACCCTCTGATCAGAAAACTCACTGCCACCACTGCAAACCCCTTCGACCGCTACCCGCGGCCCATCACAGCGAAGACCCTGTGAAACCAACCCAACTGTGACAAGTCAACACAGACCAAGAAGAATTCAAACCTGCGACTTAGAACCCAACCCGAGAAGATGGAGTAGTGAGGCTCAAGCCTCGGTATCCAAAAATCACCGCTGATGGATAAAATCTATCAGCAAGAAGAAGACGACGGAGAAGCTAACTCTCTTGCTTCTTTCTCTAGTTTAAACCTTTGCATACCAGATAAGCACTTTTTTATGTCTTACGCTAAGGGGCAGATGGAGAAATCCAAAACTAAGTATTCTGGGACTGCCCTTACTCCCCTTAACCACCGTTCTTCATGTCATACTGGGCATCCTAGGTAATAACCAGAGTTTCTGTTGAGTGTGACCCTTGGGCAAAGGTTTCAAAGAATTGAGGACCCCTTGAACCAAAGAAGGGATAGCTGTCACTGAGGATAGCAGTGTTTTAACTCAAACAGGCTCTTGTTCTGTGCTGGAGGACCCCAGTGGAGTGGTAATGGCCACAGTACATGAAAGGCACAGATGTCAACAAGCCCCTGTGTTTATCCAGGAGGAAGCAAGCGTGCTCCTTTTTGCATTGACTCCCCCCCCCCCCCCCCCGTGGACGCTCATGTTGTACAACATGAAATACTCCAGCTGTTTACAGACCACAACTTCCATCATCCACTGCTAATGAACAGCTAGTGGAGCAATGGAGGGACTTCTAGTCTGGCAGTAGTTGGAGGGCCTTATGTTGTCCAGCATGAACCTAGAAACACCACTGGCCAGTGAAACTAGAATACTGCATTCTTGGGGATGGTGGGTCAAAAAGCTTGGGGTGAACTAGTACAATTAAGGCTGTTATAATGCTTGCAAAAAAAGAAGTAGTGGTGGTAATCAAGTTTAACATGTGTTTCTTTATTATTTATTTTGTGCTGACTTTTAACTCTTTGAGTGCCAGAGGGGTCTGCAACACATTGCATAAGCCTCTACCACTCAAAAGGTTAAGGATATATAAACATGGCTTAGTGCATTCAGAGGTTCCATATGCATAACACACACACACACACACACACACACACACACACACACACACAAAGCAGAGTTCCACTGTGTATGTTTTAGGACATACTAAAAAAAAAGAGCAGTTGACTGTCCTTAGCATATATAGATTAGCATTTTCATATGTAGCATCATTAATTAATTTTTAACCCCTTGAATACTAGAAACGTCTCCAACCATTACTAAGCAATGCGTTGGAGACCTCTCTATCATTCAAGGCATTAAAAGCTTTAAGGACCTTTAAGAAAAAAATAGATGTGAACTATATATATTATATTATATGTGTAAAATTAGTGAAAATAAGTTTTATATCTATTTTTTTCTTAAACGTCCTTAAAGGCATGGTTATTTGCCCTGCGTTTTGCTTGCACAAACCTTGTCTGATTGTATTTGCTATTGCTCAAATGGCCTGTGGGGGTGGTAAACTCTGGCTTATAAATAGGACCCACAATCCTCTTTTGCCAGTATCCACTTCCTGCAGGCCAAAGAAGTTTTATATCAGGCAAGTCCTCTTTTTTTTACACCCTCCAAATAGTTGTTTGTCGTTTTATTTTTAATTGCACACACTGTCATTTAAGTATTCTCCATTCCATCCTCTCATCAGAACCTTATGTTTTAATTTTTATTTTTAATTTAGATAGGGATTTAAAGGTGCATTAGAGTAGTACTTGCCAAATCTTGAGGTACCTTGATGGGGTTGGAAGGCTTAACATTGTTTGGCCAAATTATGGACTAAATCCTCATTTATTATATATGCCTAATTAAGGCACACAAATATACACAGTTATTATATATGTTTAAGTCAGTGCACACATTTGCACATTGGTATAAAAGAGTGCAGGTTTGTTCTTTGTTTTGTATGTGCACTTTGGGTTTCGGCCCAATGTTTTTGAGGCTACTAGAGAACCCTTTCAGTCCTTGCTGCTATCTAGATGCCAGTTATTTAATAATTTTCTAATTTAATTCACTACATGTATATATTATGATGAGCTAGGGTTGTGGGCTTCTTTCTGTTTCGGCTGTAATAGGTATGGCTGGGACTGGAAATGTTCTGCTTTCTGGGCGTCATGGGGTTAAGCTGGTTTTTAACAAACGACCTGTACACTATAAAAAACAGTGAAGGCTGATAAAGAGGGTCTGTTCTAGTAATATACAGTAATATAGTTAATGAAGTATATTTGTACATGATTAACTCTGCGAGTGTGGAATAACCTACCAGCAGAATTGGTAGAAGTTAATACAGTGATGGAATGTAAACATGCATGGGATAGGCATAAGGCTGTTCTGAACATAAGACAAGACCAAGGACCAAATAAGGTTTGAGGTTTTTACAGTAAGAAAGTAGGCAGACTAGATGGGCTGAATGGTTCTTATCTGCCGTCAAATTCTATGTTTCTATGCTTCTATGGGTACCAGGAGCGTGCTATACTTCCTCTGCTGCTCAAAGGGTTAATAAAGATCATCTGCATTCCAGCACTGAACCAATAACGACCAATTAATTTGTTTTTTTCTGCCAACACAATATTAAGCTTGCTAAAAGTAATGAGCAAATCCAGTAACAAATAGATGTGTGCCTCCTTGTATGTCATTAATAAAAGCTGCCCGATAAAACAAATGCATATTAACCCTTTCGGCAAAGAAAGGGTTAATAAAATATTTCAAGTAACACACAACCATTCTTTCAAGTTGTACCAGTGTGGGTCTGTTTCTTGAAATGTTTTATTAATATTTATTAAAATAAAATTTATATTTGTTTTATCGGGCAGCTTTAGTTTTGATTAATGATACACACGGAGGCACACATTTATACTTTGGTATGCTGGCAATAACGTGGATGCTGCAGGGTTTGGTTGACACGCCGTTTAAAGACGTGACATGAGAATCTCTAGCTTATATGCAGGGCGAGATTCTCATGTCACCCTTTTCATCACCGTGACCTGCTTAATGCGGCTGCTAGCCGCACGCTGTTTAGAATGCAATGTTTTAAAAGTGAACCCTGGGACTGAAAGGGTTAAATAAAATTTAATTGTTGTTGTTTTTCATTTTGTCCTACCCTTCATCCACGCATGAGAGGGATCTCAGTTTGCTGGATGTATTATGTGCACCACTTTCCACAAAGCTGACTTTTTTTGTCATCCCTGAGGGTTCTAGAACAGGTCAGGCTACATCCAAGGCTACTATACACCAGGTTTACATGGTTAGGAAGAAGCCTGCACCCTTCAAGCACATTCCACCAGATACATGGGTGCTTCCTGGGTCTACAAGAACCAGGCTTCATCTGAATAGCTGTGCAAGGCCACAACTTGGTCCTTCTTGCACACATTCACCAAACATTACCTTGTCAATGTCTTGGCCTTGGCTGAGGTCAGCTTTGGCCAGAAGATCCTTCAGGCAGTTTTGACTGTCTGAGGACCACTCTTTTTTTCTGCCAGTTTGTTGTTCAGTAATTTGAGCCCCGTTTGTTCATTTGGTGTGCTGTGCTAGTTCCGTGTCCATTGATACCTATGGTTATATAGATCCAGTTTGGTCCTAATGAGCACATTTATCACAGGGGGGAAGTGTTAATTTTTCTCCTTTCCCTCCCCGGAATTCTTGGGATGCTTTTGGTATATCCTCATGGTTCTTGTGTTCCACATTAGACTAAGATTTTAGTGTTCTGACTTTTCCTTGTGCTTCTGATCACAAAGCTGCACAGACAATGTATCAATTCTATCTATTAGAATGATACACTGTATACAACATCGCTTTGTGGTAAAATGTATTATTATAACCTCAGGAGATAAAGCCAGAAGTGAAATTTTTCTATACAGCAGAAAAAAAAAACAGTCCAAGCAGACCCAAGGGACCCATTAAAAAGACAATCTTTTCATATTTTGTATGTCCATATTAGAACCATTATGCTGCTTACATGTCTGAAATATTTGTTGTATGGAGTCATATACTGGTGACATCAACAGGCTTCAAAGCGCCATTTAAATCAGAGGGAATTTTTTATTTTTACCCTATGGCGCAAATGGATTGCCCTAGAATTGGTCTACTTTTTTCTGCATAAGGTCAACAATTCTCTAATAAAATACATTTTCAGTGGTACTGCCTATTTGTTATACTTTGCGGTCTATTTGGTAATCACTTCATTGTATACTAGTTTAAAAGCCCGTGTACACTGGCCAAGGTCTGGGTAATGTTAACCCTTTGAGTGCCAGAGGGTATGCAATGCATTGCTTTGCAATGCTTACCCCTCTGGCACTCGAAGGGTTAAGCGGTCGCTCCATGCACAGTAGAGACTGCCCGAACGCGCCCAGTCTCTACAGCACATGACGGCTTCTGATAAACTTAGCAAATTATTATACAGGATTTAAAGCAGAACTTTCACCTAAGCACAAGTTTGCTTTAATCCATCTATTATACCTATTGGAACTGTGCTGGGTTTTTTTTTTTTTAAAAAAAACACACGATAGAAATGAAATTTGAGGGTTAACTTTTCCCTCTTGACGTCTACTCATTCTGATCGGCACAATTTGTGCAGATGAGAATACAGGAGAGATCCTCCACCCCACTGGTCTGTCGGTAAGCTGGAGAACTCTCATTGGCAGAGATCGATATCTAGCCAATGAGAGTACTCCATCTTACCAACAGACCAGCGGGGAGAAGGATCTCCTGTATTCTCATCGGCAAGATGGTGCCGATCAGAATGAGGAGAAGAGGGAAAAAGTTAACCCTCAAACTTTTTTAAAAACAAAACCCAGCACATTTAGAATCAGTATAATAAATGGATTAAAGCAAACTTGTGCGTAGGTGAAAGTTCTGCTTTAATTTAAAAAGTTATGCTTGATTAACCCTTTGAGTGCCAGAGCAATGTGTTGCATACCCCTCTGGCACTCAAAGTGTTAAAACCTTGTTAGTAGTAGGAAATGCAGCCATTTGGATCCTCTGGCTGAAACAGCCTGTCTGAATTCTTTAGGCATACCTCCCAAGTGTCCCTCTTTGGGATCCAGATCCCTCTGTCCCTCTTTCCTACCCCTGTATCCATTTTTTAAGGAGATCAGAATGTTATACAAGTGTATTACATTGCTTCACATCTACAAAACTCACATTAATGTCTGCTTAGACTTCTGTATACGAGTTTATAACTTAGACTGCATAAATAAAATAGTTTTGTCATGTTCTAACATCAAACTGATTTATTCAGTTAAATACAATTGTGGTTAAAGTCTGTGTCTAGTAAATCACCTTCTGCTATTAAAATATATGTTACTATATGGAACAGCCTCTTAGCAGAGGTTCATAAGCAAATATTGTTAGGATATTCATAAGTCTGGGAAATATTTAAGATTGTGTATTTTAATTGGATGGGCCAGATGGTTCTTTTCTGCCATTAAAATCTATGTTTCTATGTTTCCCACAGTAAACAATAGACTTCATTTGTCCTGAGTGGATTATAAGGATCAATACTCTAATTGTAAACTGAAAGAGACAATATTAGACTACAACAGAGAGTGAACATAATAATAATAATAATAATAATAATAATAATAATAATAAAAAGAATATATATATATATATATATATATATATCTATATATCTATATCTATCTATATCTATATATATATATATATATATATATATATATATAGTACTTAGGCACGTGAGAAAAAATGCTGTAAAGTAAGTAAATAGACATGTTATTAGTTTATTTTTTTCAATTAACTAAATGGATAATGAGTGAATAGAAGAAAAATCAAAATCAAATCAATATTTGGTGTGACCACCCTTTGCCTTCAAAACACCATCAATTCTTCTAGGTACACTTCCACAAAGTAGGCATATTCATTCTCAGGTGTATGATTAAACAATTATACAAAACAGGTGCTAATGATCATCAATTTAATATGTGGGTTGAAACACAATCATTAACTGTAACAGGAGCAGCTTTGTAGGAGGAATAAAACTGGGTGAGGAACAGCCATATTCAGCTAACAAGGTGAGGTTGCTGAAGATAGTTTAATGTCTAAAGTCATACACCATGGCAAGACTGAGCACAGCAAGGTCTGTCCAGGCAGGAATTTCAAGGCAGACAGGGTTTCCAGATGTGCTGTCCAAGCTCTTTTGAAGAAGCACAAAGAACGTTGATGCCGTAGACACAGTGGTTGGCCAAAGGAAACACACATCATGCTTACTTTCCTTCACATTAGAAAGATTCCAAACAGTGCCATTAGCTCAGAATTGGCAGAAAACAATGGGACCCTGGTATACCCTATTACACTCATCTACTATCCGGAGAAGTCTAGTCAGAAGTGGTCTTGATGGAAGACTTGTGGCCAAAAAGGCATATTTCTTATGTGGAAACAAGACCAAGCGACTCAAATATGCATGAAAACACAGGAACTGGGGTGCAGAAAAAGGTAAAAGGTACTCTGGACTTATGAGTCAAAATTTTAAATATCTGGTTGTAGCAGAAGGCAGTTTGTTCACCAAAGGGCTGGAGAGCAGTATAAGAATGAGTGTCTGCAGGCAACAGTGAAGCATGGCATGGCGATTCCTTGCAAGTTTGGAGCTGCATTTCTGCAATTGGAGTTGGGGATTTGGTCAGAATTAATGGTCTCTTCATTGCTGAGAAATACAGGCATCATGCAATACCATCAGGGAGGCATCTGACTGGCCCCAAATTTATTCTGCAATATGACAATGACCCCAAACACACAGTCAAAGTCTTAAGAACTATCATCAGCGTAAAGGAGAACAAGGAGTCCAGTGATGGTATGGCCCCCACAGAGCCCTGATCTTAACATCCTCAAGTCTGTCTGGGATACATGATGAGAGAGAAGCATCTGAAGCTGCCTAAATCCACAGAAGAACTGTGGTTAGTTCTCCAAGATGTTTGAAACAACCTACCTACCGAGTTCCTTAACAAACTGCGTGCAAGTGTACTTAGAAGAAGTGATGTTGTTTTGAAGGCAAAGTGTGGTCACACCAAATGTTAATTTGATTTCAATTTCTATTTTTATTTTCTTCACTCACTATGCATTTTGTTAAGTGATAAACTATTAACGTCTAATTTTGAAAGCATTCTTACTCTACAGCATTTTTTCAGAACTGCCTAAGACTTTTGCACAATACTGTATATCATCATCTCCATCTCCAGCCATTGTTGATTCATTGCAGAATGAAGGCATCCCCAGCAAGCCTCAAGCAGCTTCGGTCCTGTGCCTTTTGCTGCCACTGTGTACCATATATATATATCTATATATAACACACTCATTACACTCCATGTATTTGTGTTTCTCTGACTGTACATGTGTGCATGTTAGATGTTGTTTTTAAATACAAAGCAGTTATGGTTAGTGATTTTATACTGGGAGAAGGTCTGATTTTTTGGTTGTAGGTTATCCTAGTACTTCGGAGCTCTGAAGAAGAAGGAAGATCTATGGGCTTCTTTCTTTTAGTACGTAATACTCAATGAGTTGTTAGCTATGGAGCAAGTTATAGTTAATATGGAGAGATTTATTGAGCATGCTAGTTAGTTAGTCTCATAGCTTTCTAGAGAAAGCAAGATAGGTTAAGGGTACGTCTGGAATTGAGTGTTAGCCAATTTAGTTCTTTAAACATATATGATGATAGGCAGTATGAAGCAGTATAATAAATAATACTGAGTGAGGAGTTTGAAAAGATGGATTTATGGCACAAAAGTATATGTTCTACATTCCCATAGTATATGACTAGCATTAACATCTGTTGAAGAATATGTTTTCTTACCAGAAGACTGAGACAGGATTTGTTTCCAAACCCCACTTAAAGATAAAGTTTGGATATTAATTTATCAGTATGAAGACAAAAAGTGAGGTTTGGTTAAGCTACATACCAAGATATTTGTAGGAGTCAACCTGACCAAGTTACCATTGGACTTTAGTGGAGTTTAAGAAATTTGTACTTTGTGACTGTTTTGTTTTGTTTAAATACAGTGTTTTTTTAGTTATACATCTTTTAACTTCAGAGAAGTCCTCCTGTAATACAGCCTCAAGTTGTGATATATTTGGATTTTTAGTGTAGATGATGGTGTCATCTGCATACGTATGCACAGAAAATGCTTTGCAAACCAGGGGCATATCATTTATAAATAGGGAAAAGAATGGATAAATAGGGACAAGAATGGATCACTGGGGAAGCCCAGTCTGTGTAGAAGGGAAGTATTGTCAGCAAAAAACACATATTATGTTCTGTTTGATAAATAGGATTGATTCCAGTTTAGAGAATGATTACCCAAGTCTGAACTTTTGAGCTTTGTCTAGTCTGGATGCTCTCAATTGCTTCCCCTACCATTGCCCTGTGGCAGAAGGCACAGCACTGGTGGCAGAAGGCATAGCACTGGCAGCAGCCACAGCACTGGTGGCAGCAGGGGCAGCACATCTGACTGCAGGCACAGCACTGGTGGCAGCAGGGGCAGCACCTCTGACAGTAAGCACAGCAAGTCTGGTAGCAGATGCAGCATGTTTAAAAGCAGACACAGGCAGCTGACCTGTCCTGCTCTCACCACTACCCTCTTCTTCCTCCCTTGATGTTAATTTCCCAAAGATTCCTAGGGGTGATTTAGGGGGACATTGGTTCTTCAGTGCTCATTTCCTCCTCAGACTCAGACTCAGTGGACACATAAGGGTCCTTCCAGTTCCTCCTTTTATTATTTGTAATCTTTCTCACAGTGATAGCAGTCACTATGAGACTCTCATGGCTCAATCTTGCAAGATCACAGCAGAACAGCACGTCTACCTCACTCTGTAGCTGCTTCTAATGTGTTTCACTTCTTGGAATACGTCACGTTTTTATAGCGAAAAGGTGAAAACAGGTAAATCAGTGGGATGAAACTTTCTTGCAAAAATGGCGAAGAATTTTTGCCAATGGGCAAAAAATGTGAAGATTTTAATCACTGTTATTAAAAGTGGATTTTCCAGTGAAAAAGCAGACAACAATGTGGTTTTTGCTGATTTTTTCGCAGGAACGCGGTGGGACCTTTTGCCCACCCCTACTCAGCAATACTGTTATACCAGGGGGAAGGTGCCAGAGGCTATTCAATTCACATTTGTACTTCAGTATTATTTTTATTTTGTGTGATTAGAGAAGTGGCACACCAAAGAAGTAGCTGTCTGCATTAGTTACTGATATGTGGCATTGGTATTGATTTATTGCCTATTTTTATAGTTGTACGGTCAGAAAAGTTAGCGGGCTTTTAGATATTTTTGATAACTAAAAGTTGGCTGGTTTTGATATGATACTGATACGTGATTGGTGTTTTCTAAGTGCGCCTTTGTTCCATTGTAAACCTTTCAGTGGTCTTTGCTCAGCACTGAAACACAGGAGCACTTAGAATCTGACATGTCTCTTTGTTTCCATCCATCTCCTGATCATCAGCATGTTTGGAGCATGCTTCCTAATGTCTGACAGCTCCTTGAAGAGGGAATTAATTTAAGTCATTATACTTTATGCATTTATGTAATTATCAACTTGGCTGGTTTCTTCTACTCCACAATTAAGTAAGTAATGGACTAGGGGTTGTACATAGTCTCACCCTTTTGTGCCTTAACCCTGAGTGTCAAAGGGGTGGCCAACGCATTGCTATGTTAGATATTTAATTTGAGGCTCCAGAGAAAGTTATGTAAAGATCCCCAGATCCCCATCATCAAGGAGAGGAATTTGTTCTGTGAGAAGGGGCAGATTGTCCTATTGGGGGATCGGGCATCCCCCTGTGGGCCGCCCAGTCATGGGCCGGTAGGGAGATCTCACTCACCCGAGCTATGCAGCAGTGAAGAGAAGAGACCGGGTCCTGTGCTCTGTAATTGTCCCGCCCCCAAGACTGACTTAGCCAGCCCTGCTCTGCCTGTGTGTGTCCTTTGCAGTGCAGGGTTAGCAAGCAGAGCTTCTGAGTCCCAAATGCCTAGCAGTTTAAACTGGTATGCTTTAATTCTTCCTAACTAATTGTACACATTGCTAGAGAGGCTAGTTTATCCTGTTTAACCCTTTGAACACCTTTAACCCCCTGTATGCTTTAGGAAAGTATAAATCATCAGTTATTAAACCTTTGCATTCCAGAGAGGATTACATCAATATTCTGTTATTAACCCACTGGATTCCTCATATGTGAAGTACCTCACTGATTAACCCCTTGCATGCTAGAGAGGCACAATTCATCAGTAGCTGACCCCTGTTGTACCACAAAGGTGAATAATGGTGTTAGTTGATGAATTATGCCTTTTTAGCACACAAAGGGTTACTCATTGAGGTACAAATTCCTGTGCAATGTGTTGTGCACCTATGAGACATTCAATGGGTTAATGGCAGAACACATTACTGTACACCTCTCTGGCATACAAGGGGTTTATAACTGATAATTTATTGCATACAGTAGATTAAGGGGTTAATAGATCAGCATTTATGCCTCTTTAGAAAAGTGGTGTGTGTGTGGGGGGGAGAGTAATAGGCTGGCGCAGGAGGACAGAATGTAGGAAAAACAGTTGTATTTAACCCTCTGAGTGCTGAACAATGCACTGTGTAACCCCCCCAGTGGGCCAGTTAAATAAAAAAATCCCCCGGGCTGATACTGCACCACAAGCCGCCCCTGGAGGACCAACACCATTGCCAGCGATCAGAGCTTAGTGCATGTGATGAATAGCCACATTAATATATAAACACTCCTTTAGGAATATGAAACTAGCTTATTAAGTCAAATTTCAATATGCAAATGAGCCACTGGAGAAGAAGATACTGAAATATGGTAAACCTGGAAAATGACAAATGCCTGGTGAGGGCATATTGATTCAGGCATATTTGAGGCATAACCACAGTGATAAGATGACAGCTTAGTGCATACCACAAGATGGATTTCACTAAATTATACCACCAGGATATTACTAAACTGGACCAATAAAGAAGTGTAGTGCATTACATTACAGCTCTTTTTAGTACACCAGGCCAACTAAGCCAATGAGATGGCTCATTTGGTTAATGTACCAGCTGTAGAATCTGTTTAAACCACAAGGTTGCAAGGTCAGGTTAGCCTGTCATCCTTCTGAGATAGATAAACTGAGTCCATGACATACTTGAGAAACTGTTGGAGAAACTGGACAAGCACTACATAAGAGGTTTACTTCCCACAGATCCAGTGTTAATAACAAAAAGACAGAGACACCAGTAGGAGAACATTTTTGTCAAAATGGGCACAGTGTCAGGGATATTAATAGTGTTGAGCGAGCACCCCGATGCTCGGGTGCTCGGGTGCTCTGACCGAGCACCCCCTGAGGCTCGAGTGCTCGGCCGAGCACCCGAGCCCCATTGAAATGCATGGGGCGACACGAGCATTACACCAGGCACCCCCTGCTCTGATGAGGGGAGGGTGCCTGGTCAATGCCCCCCTTCATCTCCGCTATGCCCCCTTCATCTCCGAATGCCCCCTTCATCTCCGCAATGTCCCCCTTCATCTCCGCTATGCCCCCTTCATCTCCGCTATGCCCCTCTTCCACAATGTCCCCCTTCATCTCCGCTATGCCCCTCTTCCACAATGTCCCCCTTCATCTCCTCTATGCCCCTCTTCCACAATGTCCCCCTTCATCTCCTCTATGCCATAGAGGAGATGAAGGGGGACATTGTGGAAGAGGGGCATAGCGGAGATGAAGGGGGACATTGTGGAAGAGGGGCATAGAGGAGATGAAGGGGGACATTGTGGAAGAGGGGCATAGCAGAGATGAAGGGGGACATTGTGGAAGAGGGGCATAGACTCTATGCCCCTCTTCCACAATGTCCCCCTTCATCTCCGCTATGCCCCTCTTCCACAATGTCCCCCTTCATCTCCGCAATGCCCCCTTCATCTCCGCAATGCCCCCGTACCTCCAGTCCCTGGTGGTCCAGCGGAGCGTCTTCAGATCTGTGCCTCTTCCGGCACAGATCCCCGCCACCCGAACATGGCGGGCGAGCACATGGCGGTACTCGATGAGTACCGCCATGTGCCGAGCAGAGCGATGCTCGAGCCGATCCGAGCATCGGCCGAGCACGCTCGCTCAACACTAGATATTAAGTTAACTGTATTGATGGGAAGGTTCTGCACTCAGAGGGACAGAAAGATATGGGAGGTAAAATTAATGTTAAAATGTAATGCAATTTGTAGTGGTTTAAATAGGGACAAAGAGTTTCTGTCACATTATCACTTAGTTGGTTGATCTTTCCAACAATCCGAAGAGCATCATAAATACCTCTAAAGCCTCAGAAGAAGAGTGCAATTTACCACTGACTGATCAAAGATATCTGGATCTGGATTGAGTTCTATTATCTGATTTCCATGCTAAACAATGTGTACTTGTATTTATGAGAGACATTTTCATATTTATCTGTATAACATGCCTGAGGAAGAGACCTAAGTTCTTGAAAGCTTGCATTTAAATCTGCTTAGTTAGCCAATAAAAGGTATCAAAAACTATATTTGCCTCCTGTATTTCTACGGCGAACACGGTACCAACTCTCATCTGTTATCATGACATACTTAAAAAGAGAGAATTTCAATGTGTTCTTCCTTGTAAAATGCTTTCACAAAAAAAAACTATAATTGCTAATTTGATATTCTACATATTTCTGTCATAGTTTTACAAAAGAGAAATCTGCTGTATTTTTATATGAATAATAACCATGTCATTGAGCTACCTGGATCTGTTTCTAGACAGCTTTCTTTTAGGGACTGTGAAAGCAAGTATAGTCATACAATGTGTAAAGTATTGATAACATACATTGCACTCAGTGCTGCAGGGATAACTTTGCTCCGTATCACTGTTATACTGTGTAAAACTCTCTGAAAACAGAGACCAGGGAGCTTACTGTCAGGGACTTCAAAGTGTAAAAAATAAAAAAAAAAGATTAAAAAAAAATTATAAGCAATTTGACTTTACATAGTTATGAACGTGCAGAATATATAAATTCAAAATAAATGGTTAATATCCCTGCAAAAGGATGCTGAAAAGATATTCCTTATAAAGGTTTAGTGTAAAATATTCTTTTAAATCAGGTTTCTTGCACCTGGTATTGGTGATAGAACTTATGTTGTCAACATGTGACATAATTAACCTTCTGCTTTCATTTCTCATCAAGAGTAAAGTCTCTGAGGGCAGGTTCAATACGATTCAAGAGCTTCAGGGATAAATTGCATGTGGGCTGCATTTTGAAGACTTGTTTTCTGATTTACAGTGACACTAACCGTTAAAGGGATAGTAATACTTAAAATGTAAAAAAATATATGTTGTAGGGTTTATTCCCCTGAGAGAAACAAGGGCACTCCCAATGCTGAGAGATATTTTATTAAAAAATGCAATATCGCAGTGGCCTGAAGATTTTCAGTGGCACTGTTGCTACACCGTCCTATGGACTGCTCTGGTCTGTAGACCATAAATCTCCATAGAATGGTGTAGCAACAGTGCCGCTGTAAATTTTCAGGCCACTGTGATATTGCACCTAAAAAAATCATGTTTGAGCTGTTATAATTTTTTAATAAAAAATCTCTCAGCAGTGGGAGTACCCTTATTCGGGGACATAAACCCTACAACATATGTTTTTTTTACATCTGAAGTATTACTATCCCTTTAATGAACTGGAAAGACATTGAAGAATTAAACCTTTCAACAAAGTACACTTTGGACCACTTCTGGAACAAACCAACTGCACCATGGGGGACACATATATTCCCCAAATTGTCATTAGTATAAATGGGACTTTTAACCCCTTGCACGCAAAAGAGGTCTCAAACTCACAACTATGTATTGTAACAGAGACCTGTCTAGCACTGAAGGGGAGATGCACTAAGGAGTGATAAAGAGGTGATAAAGTGGAGATGACTATGCCTATTTAGTGTGCCTCTTTGTGCACCAAGTGCATTGAGCACAGTGGAAGGTCTAGGGCCCAGCTAGAACTTGTCATGTCCTCCTCCAAGGAACAAGGGAAAAATGAAAGTAAGTGGTGGTCAAACCAGCTTAATTTTAGGGAACTCATATAAATCCTCACTGATTTAAATTAAGATTTTAACCCCTAGAATACTAGAAAGATATCCAATGCATTGACTCACAATCATTTGTGACCTCTGTAGCATTCAAGGAGTTAAAGGCCCCATTTAAATCTACTGGTATGTACAGATGGTTTGCTCCAAAATTATTCCACTTTTCTTTTGGGCATAACAACATTAGTTTTCCTAAATATTTCTGCAGAAATTAGCATCACTGGCAATTTTACTTAGTAAAGATCCTATGCCTCCAAATCTTTGTTTCAGTGGGCTAAAGAATGGAACATAGTTTTGAAATATTCTAATGTTTTTTAGCCAAGGAAGGGCTTGAAGTACATGGAATATATTAGCTAGTTAAAAGTATTGTGAACTTTGAAATATTATGTGTTGTGTAATGATAGTAAGTAAAAGTGAGAAGAGGTCACATTATACAGATGCAGGCAACTAGTACACAATAATTATAAGATACAAAATCTCATATTAACCCCTTAAGGACTAGTCACGCACGCACGGTGTGATCACTTAAGAACCAGGGACCAGGGACGGTCCAGGGACCAGGAACCAGGGACGGTCCAGGACCGTCATGGGTCCTTAAGGGTATAACAACAACAGTGGGTCCTTAAGGGGTTAAGGAAGCAATAAAGTTTTGTTGTGAAAAAATATTTATTGTAGGCTTTTTTCCTAATGCTCAACTGTCTTTTTGTCTTTCTTTAAGTTGATAGCAGTAGGTGTGTAGTGAGTGTGTGTAGTGAGTGTGTGTGTAGTAAGTGTGTGTGTGTGTGTGGTGAGTGTGTGTGTGGTGAGTGTGTGTGTGGTGAGTGTGCGTGTTTGTGTGTTTGTGTGCATGTGTGTATGCGTGTGTGTTTGTGTGTGTGTACTTCCTCTGAATAAATGCTATTGATCATGACACTCTTTTTCCTATCTTTATTTATCCAGTCAACATCCTCAGAGTCCAATCCCAAACTATGCATGTTATGAATCCGTTTCCTATGTGGTACAATACCAGATATGCTACATTTACAGCTCCACTGTTGTCTATCACTATTTGAAAAGACTTGTACCAACGTCATATGCTAATAACTAATGTCTGTCTTCCTCCCCTTGAATACATAAATATTTGTTCATATGGTGGTGTGTCTTCTTCTCCAAGGGGAAATGCTCATATCACATTGCAAAAGAAGTCCCACCGCCATAAGGAACCTCATCTTCCCGGCACAATTCTGGACCAAACCATCCGTACCATAGATGAAAAATAAGAATTCCTATTGAATAAAATGGAAGTTTTAACCGCTTTAATGATAGAGACTTCCACTCATTGATTAGTAGTGCTTTTGGAGACATCCATAGTATTTAAATACATTATGCTTTTTAACCCTGTGAGTGCCAAAGGGATATGCAATGCATTGCGTACCCCTCTGGCACTCAAAGGGTTAAATAATTTTTATCGTCTCCTATGATGAGGTTGATTTGCCAAATAATTTGTGCAGTTCTTCTCAGTATATCAGTTTACCCAACTTTTCCCACATCCCATATAATAATTCACTAGGATGTTTGTCAGAAGCCGTCATGGCAGTAGAGAAGGCTGCATGCGCTGGTGTCACTGTGGCCCGTGTAAACGGGCTTTTCAACTAGTTCAGCATAATTTCATTTTTTTTTTTTTTTGCAAGACTGCTTTTGATTCCAATTTTGTTTTATATCTTACATTTTCCACAAATCTTAACCGATAATAAGCAGTTCATTCAGAGTGTTTGTATTGATTGGTGCTGGTACATTATTGTGCTTGTAATTATTACTCCTCAGCTGTGCAGTGCTGCAGGATATGTTGTATACTTTTTTTTAAATAATAATTGAACAGTCTCCCTTCCAGTCACAATTGGCAATACTTTATATTTATGCTATTCCCATAGGGAAAAATAAAAATTCCCACTGAGTTAAGTGGAGCTTTTTAACTCCTGGAATGACAGAGACTTCAAATCATTGATTAATAGTGCTTTGGAGGTCTTTGCAGTAATTAAGTTCTTGAGTTTTTTCTTTATTCATTTTTATAGTCTACTATGGTGCAGTTGATTTCCTCCAGAATTGTTCCAATTCTTTTTAAGACAACTTTTACAACATTCAGCATTATATATGTTTTTTTGCAAGACCATTCTTCATTCACCTTAAAAATTCTGTTTAATATCTTATATTTTTCCACACATTTGAACCTATAATAAGTAATTCATTCAGCCTTCATATTGATTTGCGCTTGTAATTATTACTTATCAGCTGTGCAGTGCTGCAGGATATGTTGTCACTTTATACTTTTTTTTTTACAAATAATTGAACTGTCACTCTTCCAGCCACACTTGACAATACTTATTTATGCTATTCCTTTATTAAGATACTGGGTGAAAGGTTTATGTTTTTGAAACACATGTGAAAGTAAAATTAAAGTCATTAACTTTCTTTATGCCCTGATAATAACATTATCCATACACTTTTTTGTTACACACTATTTTTCTTGCTTCTCACAAACTGATATACCACCAAAATAATAAAATATTTGTCCATAATAAAATGCAGATACATTGAAAGCAAACAAGCCTGGAATAACCTACCTGAAAAAAACTGGTTTTCTCCCAGTCTATAATCTATATATAAAAGCTCTGCTTCTTTATGTCTAAAGACAATATGCAACTGTGGATGTATATATGCATGTGTATATATATATATATATATATATATATATATATATATATATATATATAGTTTCTCTATTTTATGTAACAGCTTACTGTAAAAGCTCCCCAGAACATACTTGAAATGATGAGAGAAATCTCAATATATTCTTTTCTTCCAGGTAAGAGAGATCTTATCACATTGTACAAGTATATGAGTGGTCAGTACAAGGATCTCTGAGGTGAGCTATTCAAAGGCCTGATCAAATAACCAGAGGACACCCCTTGAGAGTAGAGGAAAGGAGGTTTAGACTTCAGCAGAGCAAGTGTTTTTTTTACAGTAAGGTCTGTTAAACTATAGAATTCCTTGCTCAAGGATGTGGTAATGGCAGATACAATGGATACATTTAAGAGAAGATTAGACACATTTCTTTCAAAAGGGAACATACAGGGTTATACTGTATATTAGTAGGCAAATCAGGAAGGTCTGATAAATGACTAACTTATTTGGTAGTAGGAAAACTATACAATTCTCATGTCACTGGGGTATGAGGCAAAGGTTGAAGTTGATGGACTTGTGTTTTTATTCAACCTAATTTACTATGTACTATGTAACTATGTAAAACATTTTGTAAATAAATAAATAATATGTAAAAGATAAATAAAATAGCACATGGCCCATGCCGGATACACTCATCCAAAACAGCAACATTCAACTTGGCAGCTAAAACTTGAATAGGACTTGCAGCTAAAATTTTCTTTGACATCATTGAAGTAAACTTTGCCAAGGACTTGACAAATATACATTGTTTGGCAAAACCTGTGTAAGTAGATATATATAAATATCAATGCATTACATATATTACCTGGGCAATGTTTCACATTTGTTTTTTATAAATCATTTATAAACATAACGTAACAGAATTCTACTGAAGACTAACCACTATTTTCTTCTTTCCCAACATGTTTTATGATGAAGTCACTATTTTTATCTATCTATCTATCTATCTATCTATCTATCTATCTATCTATCTATCTGATATTTATTCAGACAGAGAGAGTGACAGAGACAGAAATCAATAGGGATGGGAAAAGCTCAAAACAGAAACATGCAAAAGACAGCACTTGCAAAAGTGCAGAAAAATTCCTGCAAAAAGTGCTAATTTTCTGCTTTATTTCATTGTATTAAAATAAATGATAGTATATCACCCCAAAATTTGGAGTTTTTCTCTGTATATTCCCCCTGTGTTAAAGCATTAAATGAGGTATCAGTTTCCCTCATGTTGTCAGTCTGTGCTTGGGAGAGAGAGCGAAAGCAGCTGAGTTTTTGGGGCAAGTTAGTGTGTAGGCAGGAGGGCAAAGCGAGGGAGCTGGAATTGCTTTATATTAGTATTTTTGATAGCCAGTTGATCTCTTGATACGGTGGGTGGGAAGAGGGAAAGGAGTGTAAAACAAAACTAAAAAACAAACAAACAAACAAACAAACAAACCCTTTTTGACTGATAAGTGACCTAGTTAGACAGGCAGGGGATCCAAGTACTGAGACTGAACTGAGACTGAGTGACAGATGCTATGCCAGCAGATAGACATATATAAAACAACATATATTCAAGAAGGCAAACATGCAGGTGCAACTTGACACACATACAAACATATCTCATATGGAGGTATGTTAGAGTTCTTGGGGGAAATGTATAAATATGCCAAAGAATCTATTTTTTTTTTTTTTTGTTGTTAGCCTCCATCTCATGAAGTATGCACTAGATTAGTGGTTCTAAACCAGTGTGCCATGACTTTGGCATGCCACTTACATCTATTTGTTATCTATAAAGCTTTTGACAAAAATATACATTTTTTCTTTTAATTTTAATTTTATGAAAATTGTTATGCACAATATGCTTTTTGTTAATCTGATTATGAAACCTAAGAATAACTGTATATTCTTTATTTTAATTACAGCTCTGACAAATTGTATATAAAATGTTAGGTGTTCCCTGAAAATTCAAGATTGCATGTTAGGGTGCCTCATACAAGGAGAAAAGGAATAGCCTCCTCAAAACACCCATACACTTGCCCATATTCCTTCATACGGGGTGCTTTTGGAGATAAGAAGCTTTGGCAGGTATAGCCTGTTTCAAGTATTTCAATGGTTATATTAAAAAGTAATGGCGTTAGTAGACATCTCTGTCTGACTCCCTTTTCTCATTTCTATATTTAAAGAATGATACAGTTGATAACATCACAAGCTGTGTTTTTACCATTTAAGAACAAAAGAAAATAATAAATAAAAGAGAGATATGTGCATGTGACATGCAAATAAGGAGTTCCAAATACCTTTAACCCTTTGAGTGCCAAAGGGGTAAGCGACGCATTGCTCTGCAATGTGTTATGTATCCCTCTGGCACTCAAAGATTTAACAGTATATTTTTTCTACCTTGTCTTGCAGAAATAATTATTTGCAGAGCACTGGGTTGCTCACTCATCTGGCTCTTAAAGAGATACCTTACATGTTACAGGTTTGCAGCTGTAGGTCAAGGAAAAAAAGACAACTGCTGTATAAATATCATGGTGCAGTTGATTTGTTCCATAACTGCTCCTGTTTTGTTTTGTTTTTTTCCATTGTCTGTGTGAATTGTTCATGATATTCTACTAATTCTTGCTAGTAATCTGACGTTTTATAATTAAGTATTAATGACTAGTTGAACAGCCCGTTACACGGGCCACAGTGCCAATGCCACCCATTGCAGGGCAGTCACGCGCAGTAAAGACTGCCCGCGCCACGGCTGATACAGAGCTGGATGCTCCTTCGGAGCGCCCAGCTCTGTATCAGCCGCAGCGCTGAGAGTCTCTAATGCGCATGAGTGCAGCACGCGCAGCAGTGTCTACTGCGCATGACGCGGCGTTACACACGATTTAGCGAATTATTATATAGGATATAGTTATTAACTCTAATTTACTAACTCTTATTGTACCACTTCTTTAAGCTAAGCATTTCTACTTTCCTGTGCCCTTGTAATAAGTTAATATAATTAGGGGACAGTTATCTCTAAGTATGTTCCAATGAGAGCAGACTCAGCACGTTACTAGATGCTGCATTGTGCAACCCCTGTTAGGATTCTAGGGGATGGATTCAAATGCAGGAGATAAATGTTACCTCCCGTTTTATCAAATATTTTCCTATTGAAGTCTATGAGGATACCTGGAGATAAAAGCAGAGATAAAATTAGCACCTGCATTTGAATTCAGCCCAAGATAGGGTAGATAGGATCTATCTTCTTGGCTTTTTAGCTGATGGCTGGTCTTGGGATCACCAGTTATACAAGGAGACCCCTCCCAACCCACTTTCTCAAATTTTTTTGCTGTGATGTAACCTATTCCTTGCATGCTAAATCACTGTGTAACCCTAACAAAATCAAACCCCTGAACCAGGTGGTTCTCAAACGTTTTGCAACAGTAAAATCATTTTGTTTCAAATTAAATCCAGCAGAACCATAATTAGGAAATACTTTAACCCCATCCATGCTAGAGGGATTTCCAGTGCATGGCTTCATCATGCATTGGGGACATCTTGAGCACCTAATGGGTTAATTTTGAATCAATTATTAAGTGTATAATAATCCAAGCTGGTCCTAGTTAAATAGAGCGACAGATATCCTCCATTTTGACTTTACATAGTCCACATGTTCATAAGTCAAATTGTCTGCATTTTTATGTGTTTATTTTTGTGATTCATTCATTCCTCTTCTCCAAATTTTTTACACTTTTATGCCTCTGACAGGGAACTCATTGAATTTCATTGTACAAAGAGCTTTCTGTCAGGGACTTTTGAAGCAGAGACAGCGATACAATGCTCCACTATCACTGCAGCACTGAGCACCCTGTATGGTGTAGTGGACCTTTCTGAAAGCAGGGACAGTGCTTCAATGTTACACTGTCCCTGAACCCCACTGAAAGCCGGGACATCGATACACCCTGTACTGGTAGTGGGCCTGAAAGCAGGGACAGTGATACAGTGTTGCACTATCCCCACAGTACTGAGCACCCTGTATGCTGCAGTTGACCATCCCCTTGAAAGCAGGGACAGTGATACAATGTTGCACTATCCCTGCAGCACTGAGCTCCCTGTATTCCGTACTGGACACCTCTGAAAGCAGGGACAGCGATACACCCTGTATGGTGTAGTGGGTCTGAAAGAAGGGGCAGTGATACAATGTTGCATTATCCCCAAAGCACTGAGCACCCTGTATGCTGTAATGGACCTCCTCTGAAAGCAGGCACAGTGATACAATGTTGCACTATCCTTGCAGCACTGAGCTTTCTGCATGGTGTATTGGGCCCCTCTGAAAGCAGGGACAGTGATAGAATGTTGCACCATCCCTGATGTAGTAGCACCAGATTCTCCTGTGGTGGTGAGTTTCTTCTGAATGTCTGCCAACTTCTACTTCCTGCCCCCTTCCCCTTCTCACCCTGTTCTGCCCACTTCCCATGCACTTCCTGCCTCTTTATGTCACAAATATGATAATCCCCACCCACCCAATTGATCCCCACCAGCTATATGACATGCATTGTGTCATTTACACCCCCCTGGTTGGCAGCACATGATCCATCTCTGGGAGCTCAAGGGGAGGAAATTCCCAGGTATGGTAATGTCACATTAGTCAGCTGTGGTATGTATGCATTCATCTAGAAAATTGGTATGCATTAATGATAATTACACTTATGTTTTTATACAAAATAGCACATCTCCCAATTATAAAAATGAATGAAGTCAGACCCTGTAATGTTATCAAAAGTGTAAGGTTTGTGTTCATTATGATAGATCTATACATAAACAAAAACTTCCCAGCATGCAGCCAGCAAGAAAAGACACATTAAATTCACAAGTAAGAAGAGTGAAATTCTTATACAAGGCATGTTGGCCAATTAGAGTAAAATCATTGTAGTGTTAAGCAATTAGCAAGCAGTGCAAAATGATTCTAGGAAAACAATAATCAAAGATAGAGATACATCGGTACATGATAAAAAAAGAACTACACCAATGTATAAGCTCCAATTCACATGGAAAAGTAGTCAGCTAACATATTTAACCCTTTAAAAGTCTGAGGGCAAGTCCAGAGCATTTCTTTGCAATGCACTGAACACCCCTCTGGCACACAAAGGGTTAAAAAAATAAGTAAAGCCTCGGATACCTCTTTGGCACTCAAAAAACTCAGGAGCAGTTCTGGAGTATACCAACTGCCCCATGGAAAACAAAAATTCCCCAAATTCCCATTGAATTAAATATTGTTAACCCCTTTAATGCTAAAGAGGTCTCCAATTCCTGATTTTAACAAAACAAAATTCTAATTTGTCCCATGTGGTGCAGTCAGTTGGAGAGTTGCACCTCTGTCTCACTGAATACTGCCGTTAGCCATTGAGTATAAAAGTGAGCTGTGCAATTCTGAAGCAAACCAACAGCACTATAATGGACATGTAACATATGGCTTAAAGGGACTTTTTAACCCCGTCACTGGAAGACTTGGAGAACTCTCTAGCATTTTAAAGTGTATGTTTAATTTTTTTAAAATACGTATGCTTCTGACTTGAAAAAGGGAGCTTCGATTTTCAAAGCTTGTCCCGAAAACTGAATGTTAGTCCAATAAAACTATATATTTTTTTAATTTCTTCTGTGTCCTATCCCCGGCTAAGAATGGGCTTTGTCTCCGCCCTCCGGCCGGGGTAGGACCAATCAATTTCAAAGATCATAATTTAAAATCGCGGCACTGACTCTGTCCTCCAGTCTCTTTTTTGTCCTGCGCGCCGGGTGTAGGATCGCCGCCCTACACGCCATGAGCAGCTAGTGGGGTGCATGCAAGTATTGGCGACAGTAAGCTCATACCTGAAGTGGGCCGCATGTATGCCGTCCACATGTGAGGATAATCATGTCTGCACGATCGGCCGCCTCCATTGAGCCGGGACAGCAGCATGTAGACGAAAGTTGGCGTGGAGCCAGAGGCGGAAGCCACTGCAGAACCGGATGTGGGGCTTCAGACAGGAAGCTGGATGTGCGTTCCAAGGTGGAACGCAGGATGTTTGAGAAAGAAACCAGTTGGACAACAGGTAAGTAACCTGATATATTTATGCCTTTCTGTTGTATTTGGAGGTTAGGGATTATTCTATATAAGGCATCTGACTAGGCAGGTTGTGTTCTCTAGTCAGGGGTAGATTTTAGGTAGTTTTAGATTTTAGAGTAATTTAATAAAGCATAGTTTTAGTCTGTATCATGTCTGCCCCTCCTAAGTTGGCCTCTAATAAAGATAAGCCTCCTGCTGAGGGTTCTGGCAAAGAGGATAAGTCTGTAGAAAAGCCCAAAGCTTGCCTAGCCTGTGGTAAGAAGCTTTCATCTGCTGAAACTTCCAAACTCTGCCAAGAATGCATTAGGAAATCTGCAGAACAAGATATGCCCATGCAATTTAAGGACTTCCTTTTCTGGATGAAAAATTGAATGCAAGACACTTTAACAGCTATGCAAGAAGCAGCAGTGCCCAAGAAACGCCCTCGCACAGAAGACCCTGAAGAAGGTACATCCTGCAGGAAAGAGGGTCTTGAGGATTTAGATAGTGGCCATGAGTTTGTATCAGAGTATTCATCTTTTGAGAAAGGAGAAATCAATGAGGAATCAGGTGTTTTCAATTTAGACCATATGGATAATTTCTTAAGGGCCATGCGCAAAACTTTAGGTATTACTGAATCCCAGCAGGAATTGGGCATTTTAGATGCTGCATTTATGGGAAGCCGCAAGTCCCCTCCGTTTTTTCCTGTGCATCACACAGTGTCAGGTTTAATTAGTTCAGAATGGGAAAAAGGTGACAGAAGGATTGGGCTCACTAAGCGTTTTAATAGGATGTACCCCTTTAAGGAAGAAGACATCAGTAAGTGGCATTTAGCCCCAAAAGTTGATCCAGCAGTTGCTCACATTGCTAGGAAGACTATTATTCCTTTAGAGGATGGATCTGCCTTAAAAGATGCAATGGATAGGAAGGTGGAAGCTGCACTTAAAAAGCAGTTTTCTATTATTGGGCAAGATTTAAGAGCATGTACAGCTTTAGCATGTGTTACTCGCACTATAAGGATCTGGCTGAATGAACTTGAAGAGACATCATTAGACTTTCAGCCAGAGCATCAGCCTTGTCGGTGACCGCAAGACGCGCTCTATGGTTGCGCTCTTGGGGGGCCGACACAGCCTCAAAAAATAAATTAGTGGCTCCTCCCTTTGCAGGGGATATGCTATTTGGACAACATTTGGAAGACTTAATTAAGAAAATTACTGCGGGGAAGAGCTCCTTTCTTCCACAGGAAAAAAGAACTAGATCTCCTCCATCAAGGCCTATGGGTTTTAGGAGTAAGCAGCGTAATTTTCGTGACTCCAGAAGATTCCAGTATGGAAGATACGACCAGAAAAGACAATCTTCAGAGGCATTCAGGGGAGGTTTCAGGAAGGATCATTCCCAAAGATTTGCCAATAAGAAAGATCCACAATGAAGAGCAGCGGGCCCTGTCTCTAATACCAGTGAGAGGAAGATTAGTTCACTTTCGTCAAGCCTGGGCGTCAAACCCAATTGCAGATTGTTGGGCCTACAATATTTTAGAGGCAGGGTATCCGCTAGAGTTCATACACATACCTCCCAGGAATCGGTTAATAAATTCAACCATTCCACGAAATCCAAAAAAGAATCTGGAACTCAGGAACATAGTTGCAGAAATGTTACAGAAGGAAGTTATAGAACCTGTTCCTCTATCCCAGAGGAATTCAGGTGTTTATTCAAATCTATTTTTAACCCCAAAGACTTCTGGGGGGTACAGGGCGATTCTGGATCTAAAGTACCTGAATTCCTTTATAAAGTTCCGCCACTTCAGGATGGAGTCAGTAACTTCAGTATTGAGAGCAATTCAAGGAAGAGCCTTTATGACAACTGTGGACCTCAGGGATGCTTATCACCATATTCCGGTGGCTCTGTTTCACAGAAAATTTTTGAGATACAAACTGTTGAGCCAGCATTAGCAGTTCAAGGTATTACCCTTCGGGCTGGCATCAGCCCCGAGGGTGTTCACCAAGGTTTTAGCAGTGTCCCTGCAAGCCCTGAAATTGGAGGGGACAGTAATAATTCCCTATTTGGACGATCTCTTGATTGTGGCACAATCAAAGCAACTATCTTTAATCCACACGAGCAAGACTATTTCCTTCTTACAGAACCAAGGTTGGTTGATCAATCTCAAAAAGAGTCAACTAGATCCGACGCAAGAAATTGTATTTTTAGGAATGAGGATAAACACCATGGATCAGAAGGTGTTTCTCACTCAGGAGAGAATCGCCAGGCTGTTATCAGCAGTAAAGAAGTTCAGGAAGGAAAGATTTCTGACTGCTCAGGATTACATGAAATTACTAGGAATATTAAATTCTACTATCCACATCATTCCTTGGGCGAGGTTTCATCTGAGGACTCTTCAACAATTTTTCCTAACAAGATGGAACAAGCAGCAGAGGAGCAAGTCACAATTAATTCCGTTGTCAGAGCTAGCCAGAAGGAGCTTACTCTGGTGGATGGATATACGCAATCTGAGGAAGGGCCTTCCTCTGCAAGAACCTCAAAAAGAGATTGTCACAACAGATGCCAGTCTAATAGGCTGGGGAGGCACTTGCAGAACTCAAACAACTCAAGGGAGATGGTCGAGGGAAGAAGCAAGAAAACACATAAACGAGTTAGAAATGAGAGCAGTGTTAAACTGTCTAAAAAATTTCAGGATACTGATAAGAAACAAGAATGTATTGATCAGATCGGAGACCTCTGCTACGGTCCTCTACATAAGAAATCAAGGGGGAACCAGGAGCAGAGCACTGATGAAGGAAACAGAAAAACTGTTACACTGGGCAGAAATCAATCTGGTGTCCATCACAGCACAGCACATCTCGGGGATACAAAATCTAGAAGCAGATTTCCTGAGCAGGAATCGGTTGGACCAGGGAGATTGGTCCCTGGATCAAGAAGTATTCAAGGTTGTCACATTAAAGTGGGGCATTCCAGAAATAGATCTGATGGCAACGATTCGAAACAGGAAATGCAAGAAATTCCTTTCCAGGTGGTTCGAGCCCAGAGCCTTGGGACAGGACGCCCTCACATGGAACTGGGATTTCAGTCTAGCCTATGTTTTTCCTCCCCTTCCTCTTATCCATCAGGTTATAAGGAAGATTATTCTACACAAGGCGGAAGTAATCATGATTGCCCCATTTTGGTCAAGGAGGACCTGGTTTGCACCGCTGATCAATCTCTCAGTAGAGAAACCCATAGCTCTTCCTCTCAAAAAGGATCTGTTATCCCAGGGTCCTCTTATACATCCCAATCCAAGTTTTTTCAAACTGAGGGCTTGGAGGTTGAGCGGGAAATACTTTTACAACAAGGTATATCTGAAGCAGTAGCAAAAACCATTGCGGCAGGCAGGAAAGCCTCTACCTCAAAAATATATTGCAGAGTATGGCGCATTTTTAGAATCTGGTGTAAAAAGAAAAATATCTACCGTTCAGATGTCAACGTAGCCAGAATTCTGGATTTCCTTCAAGAAGGGTTTGATAAAGGACTAAAACCATCCTCCATCAAGGTTCAATTATCTGCTCTCTCTGCACTTAGGCATTTTGCAGACAATCTTCTAGTAAGAAAATTCATTAGAGCAATTGAGAAGGCCAGACCTCACATTCGAACTATTGTTCCTCCGTGGGATCTCAATATAGTTCTAGAACAACTGACTAGTTCCCCTTTTTTTTGAACCTTTGGGTTCTTCCTCTATTAAGGCCTTAACATACAAAACTGTCTTCCTCACTGCCATAACCTCAGCCAGGAGAGTATCGGAAATCCAAGCCTTATCTTGTGCCTCTCCATATTTGGTTTTCCATCAAGATAAGGTGGTTCTCAGATTTAAGCCTTCCTTTATATCTAAAGTAGTCTCAGAATTCCACCTAAACCAGGAAATAATCCTTCCATCTTTCTGCCATAACCCTCAGAATGAGAAGGAGAGGAAATTCCATAATTTAGACCTGGTTAGATGTCTGTCTTATTACATTGATAGAACTAAGGATTTCAGGAAGTCTGACTCATTATTCGTGCACTTTTTTGGTAAATTCAAGGGCAGTTCAGCTTCTAAGCCTTCCATAGCTAAGTGGATAACCCAGTGTATCAGACTAGCATATTTAGAGGCCAAGTTATCTCCTCCTATTTCCATTAAGGCTCATTCTACCAGGGCTTTAGCCACTTCCTGGGCCTGTAAGGCATTAGCTTCTCCAGAGGAGATTTGCAAAGCCGCAACTTGGGCCTCCTTGAGCACGTTTATCAGACATTACAAGATTGATGTCCAAGCATCAGCAGATGCAAAATTTGGAAGACAAGTACTCCAAGCTGTTATTCCAGAATAGAAGAAGGGAGAGACAGCGCACCAGAGATCTAAGAGTAGTCTGTTACGTACAACGATATAATGCACAAAGGAATCAAAATAGCAATGAGTCAAAACTTTAATCAATAAAACAAATGCAAAAAGGAATAATCCTAATAATATAAATAAACATCATATAGATAAAGAATGGATGATCAGAATAGGGAATATATCGAGAATAAAATAACGTAATAATATTCTTCAAAAATCATGAAAATCTGCATATAGATTAGAACTAAAACATAGTCAAAAAATAATAATCAGAGGGAGTTCTGATGGATACTGAGATGAGTCAACAAGTAAAAAGTGTATATATATAAAAGGTATATTGCAAGCGAGAATCACACTGGAGAATGGTGGCAGTAAGGTGTATGGATCAATACAATATGGGGATATAGAGATCCCTTCTTATGTAAATATGCTCACCAGAGCAAAGCTGGGACATGCATCAATAGTGGTAATCAATTGGCCACTCACCGGATCTATTCTTGTGTCCTGGCACCTCAAATGTCCGACATTCAACTCCGGCAGTCGGCTTGTGATCGGCTCCGGCAGTCAGCTCATAAATCCACAGTCCCAGTATGTATCGCTCTCCCCGTTGTGTGCTGTAGTGATTCAGCTATCGCGATGATCCTCAGTCTCCTCGGCACTCGCTATGGTGGTGCAGATGTTGCGCTAGTAGTCAAATAGTAATATTAAAAATAGACAGTCTGTATACCAGTCTAGCCGTCTAGGGCACAAGTAAAGGATAGGGAAAATTATAATATCTTCAACGCGTTTCGGAGCAAACCGCTCCTTCTTCAGGAAGAAAAAAAGTTTGTATGATGCTACAGAAGCGCCAAAATTGCGCGTGAGCTATTTAAATTTAATGTGGCCAATGGGAGCAGGGGTCAATGGGTTATTGACCCCCACATCAGATAATATTGGTATAATATATTCCAAATTAGTCAATAAAAAGATGAGATAAAATAAAATAAAATAAAGATGCATTAAGTAAAAATCAAATTATGTACGTTGTCACATTAAGATAAAATGATATATAACAATTAAGAGAAGGGCAATCTATAAGAAAAACAATATGGAGACTTCTTTTCATTAAAACATAAGGATTCAAAAGCGAATAAGGAGATATAAAAGTGTTATATGTAATATAGTAAATTCCATTTATAAGAGAATGGTGTTAATAGAGGTCCATGATTTGGATATAATCCATAATAAGGATAGAGTTAACCTATGTGTGGAATGTAATGTAATGTTATTCCAGAATAAGTGGTAAGAAGTTAGGGAATCCCACCCTATTGTGTTTGTTTTGCTTGGGTATATCCCATTCTTAGCCGGGGATAGGACACAGAAGAAAGTTGGAAATTTACTTACCGATATTTCGTTTTCTTCTGTGTCCTTCCACGGCTCCCCTACCCTTCAACTTTATTCTTCTTATGTTTTTTAGCTTCGGCAAATGCAGAACTGGAGGACAGAGTCAGTGCCGCGATTTTAAATTATGATCTTTGAAATTGATTGGTCCTACCCCGGCCGGAGGGCGGAGACAAAGCCCATTCTTAGCCGTGGAAGGACACAGAAGAAAACGAAATATCGGTAAGTAAATTTCCAACTTTTTAAAAGCTTTATTGACACATATAGTAAAATACAAAGATGGCAAAAAGACAGCAATATACAGTCGCACCAGTCCGTGCGATCAAAAAGGTACATAGCAACTTACAAAAAGTCAAAGAACAGCAAGCATATGAAACAATCTAGTCCCGTGGGACCCAGACAGTGGGTTAATTACAAAATCTCCCTCATTAGAAGCCATGTGGCTAATGGAGAGGTAAGGAGAAAAAAAGAGAATGAGAGCAAGGAAACCAGATGGGACAGGACAGAAAAAGAAGAGACTATCAGAAAGAGGAAGGAGGAGAGAAAATAAGGCGAGAAAAAACTGACCGAAAAAACGGGAGAGGGAGGAAGGGAGGGGAGGGGAAGGGAGAGAGGAGACCACCAGCTTATCATACCAACCATATGAGCATGGCAGAGGAGAGTCTACCCAGCAGATGTACAAAAATCCACCAGGGGGACCAAGTTGCCTCAAAACTGTAACTGGTAGAGTGTCTGATCGCGGTCAACCTTTCTATCAGCATCACCCTAGACACCTCCACCAACCATTCAGAGTGGGATGGAGCACAATCTGACCTCCAACGTCTAGTGTTGTAGGACTTGGCCGCATTCAACAAGTGGGTAAACAATCTCCTCCGAGAGCGAGTTCCCCCCACCTTGCTAGGAAAATCATTCAAAAATACGGCCAGAGGGGACTATCACAGTCTCCCTTAGGAGGCCTAAGCTATCCTGTGCTTCCTTCCTCTGTTGTGATTTTGGCCGGCATGATTGCCGGCTACCTCTGCATTTCTGACTTCACCTAACGGGCGCTGGTACATCCGTGTGTTTATGGGCCTATTCGGATTTGCCAAATTGGTTCCCACCTTGTGCAGCTCCTTTATAACCTCCTTGGGCCTAGGAGTCAGTGCCCTTACGTGGTGTTTCCATTAGTTGCTCTTGTGTATCGTTGTTACCTGTGCCTGACCTATGAGTCCGTTCGGTGTATGATCCCGGCTTGTCTGACTACCCACATCGGTTCTGACCTGTGGCTCTGGCTGACTACTCGCTCCTTGTATGACCCCGGCTTGTCTGACTACCCACATCGGTTCTGTCCTGTGGCTCTGCCTGACAAACTTGCTCCGTGTATGATCCCGGCTTGTCTGACTACCCACATTGATTCTGACCTGTTGCTCTGGCTGACTAACTTGCTCCATGTAGACCCTGGCTTGTCTGACTACCCACATCGGTTCTGACCTGTGGCTTTGGCTGACTGACTTGCTCCATGTAGACTATGGCTTGTCTGACTACCCACATTGGTTCTGACCTGTGGCTCTGGCTGACTAACTCACTCCTTGTATGACCCCGGCTTGTCTGACTACCCACATCGGTTCTGACCTGTGGCTCTGGCTGACTAACTCGCTCCGTGTATGACCCTGTCTTTTCTGACTACCCATATCGGTTCTGACCTGTGGTTCTGGCTGACTAACTCGCTCCTGTATGACCCCGGCTTGTCTGACTAAACCACATTGGTCCTGACTTGTGGCTCTGGTTGACTATCTCTCCCTGTAGTCCCCGGCTTGTCTGACTACCCACCTCAGTTCTGGCCTGTGGCTCTGGCTGACTACTCACTCCATGCATTACCCAGCGGTCTGACTGTTCACACCTGAGTTACGCTACTCTGTCTAGCCTGGGACCTCTGGTTGTGAAACCTTTTGGAGACTCTAGCCTCGTAAAGCTGGTTCTCTGGTGTTGGCCTTTGCACCTTTCCTTGTTCCCTCGGTGGAGTGCAGTAGTCCAACGCTCAGCACAGTGTGCAGCTCTGGGTAGTAGAGTGGAGATCATAGTCCTGGTTCTGGGGTTGTGTGAGCATTATTATTCATTACTGTATATTTACAATAAAGGTGTTTTTACATTATCTATACCTGTGTCTAACCTTCATTTCATACTGGGTACTGTGACAGGGACAGGGAGATCGGAGCTGAGAAGACCGTAGAGAGCATCCTCTCCACTTCTCTCCAAAAGGCCCCCCAACCCTGGACAGTCCCAACAGATGTGATGAAGGGACCCTCGCCCTCTACCACATCGCCAAAGGCCGGACTAACCGAAGGATAGTAAGCATGTAATAAATCGAGAGTCTGATACCACCTATTTAAAAGCTTATAATTAAGCTGCACCATAGAAACGTTCCTGGAGCTTGAAATGGTAGATCGCACCACCCGACGCCAAAGGGCATCAGAGACAGACAGATCCAAATCCAATTTCCACTTAGAATGGCTAGGATGAGAGGGGCGGACACTGGAGGAAGAAAGGAGCAAGGGAGAGAAAGCAGAGATGTTGCGGGAGGGGGGTGGAGGGGATAAAGGGAGTTTCTTAAAGGGTTGAGGATCCCCAAGCATGTCAACCTTAACCGGATGATTCTGAACAAAACCATGAAGCTGTTTATATCTTCACCACTTCCCAGACAGAAGATCTAATGCAGACTGCAGCACCGAGAAGTCAGTCAGTGCTGCATTAGAGGAAAAATGGAAGGGCAAAAGTCAGCCCTGGTTAAGTCATGCAGCAAAGGCAGCGGTGTCCATACCTGGGGGGAAAGCGGGATTTTGCAGAAGGGGTGAAAGAGGGGATGGTTGGGAGGAAAGCTCGGGGATCGAGGAACATAGAGAATCGAATACCTTCAAAAAGGAGGTAAGTACAGATGGAAGCAGACGAGAGGTGCAGACAATGTCTCAAAGAAGCCAAGGTTTTCCAGTTAAAGGCCAAGGCGAGACAAGGTCAGAAAGCAAACAGACCCAGAGCTTATCCTCCTCTGAATGGAACCAGTGGGCCATCAATGAGACATGCACTGCCTGGTAATATTTGGCCACCAAGGGAAGACCAAGACCACCTTCCTTCTTACCCAAAGCCAGCAGAGCTAATCCTCGCAGGTTTGTCAGCCCAAACAAAGGAGTTTATCGCCCACTGGAACGACTTCAGAAAAGCGGCCAACAGAGAAATCGGTACTGTCTGCAACAATTAAAGCAATTTAGGGATAATGGTCATCTTAACAAGATTTATGCGCCAAACCAGGAAAGGAAGATGGAATGCCACTACCTAAGATCCCACAGAACGGACTCCAGCAAAGGGGAATAGTTTAAAGAAAATAAGTCCCTGTGGGAAGAAGAGAGGTACACACCAAGATATTTCAACCGCCCCGGAGCCCAACAGACAGCGGACACCCACAAAATTGCATCCTTGAGGTCAGTGGAAATGGAAATCACCAACAACTCCGACTTGGAGATGTTTGGCTTGAAGTTAGACAACAAGTCAAACACCTGTAGCTCTTCCAAAACTGCCGGGAGGGACATAAGAGGGTCACTGACCACCAGCACAAGATCATCAGCAAATAAAGTTAACTTGTGCTGCAAGGAGACAGAATGAAGTCCCTGAATCTCCGTGTTGTTAAGCAGAGAACAGGCCAGAGCTTCCATAGTTAAAATAAAAATAAGTGGGGACAGGGGCAACCCTGTCTAGTGCAGGGTAAAAGGATTGATTAGATACCCGGGGAGCCGTACCCGGGCAGAGGGAGTCATGTACAGTGCATGGACATGTTGGCGGAAGTGAGGACCCAGACCCAGATGACACATACATGCTTCAATAAAGGCCCAAGACAGTCTGTCAAAGGCCTTTTCTGCGTCAACAGACACCAAAAGCGTTGGGATTTGTTGCAAACTGGCCATCTCGATGAGCTGTATAACCCTAATGGTGTTGTCCCTCGCCTCTCTGCCCTGAACAAACCCAGACTGGTTGGTAAACCACTAATGGCAGGAGAGGGCACAATTGGTTGGCAAGGATCTTTGCATAAATCTTTATATCGGTGTTAAGTAACGATATAGGCCTGTAATGCGCAGGCAGCTTTGGATCCTTGCCTTCCTTAGGGATCAGAATGATATGCACTTCAGAAAAAGCTGGGTAGGACACGATCTGGTCGGGTAATCAATTGAAGACCTCTGCCAAGAGAGGGGAGAGTTCCGGAAGAAACGTCCTGTAAAAGGCCACCGGAAAGCCGTCCGGGCCCTGACTGCGACCCATAGAGAGCTGCTTGACCACAGCCACAATGTCATGAACCACTATCTCATTCTCTAAACCCTGAGCCTAACCAGCTGACAGCTTGGGCAGTGTCAATGCCTGCAGGTAAGATGCAACATCAACATCTGCGTAGAAGGAATGAAACGCTTCAGCAATACCAGGAATATCACAATGGAGACAGCCTGTAGCGTCCTCCACTTGGGACATAGGGATAGGTGCTTGTGGCCCTTTCGTCTGTTGGGAGAGGAGTCTCCCAGTTTTGTTGTTGAACTCTTAAAACGAACTACGGACACACTACATAGAGCAATCATCGCTGAAACGCATGAGATGCGTTGCCTGACCTCTCAACTCAGTCAAGGATCGTAGCAAAGTAGGGTCCAAAGAAAGCATATGAGAGGATTTCAAAGATTGGATGGAGCGAAGTAAATCTAGAAGCTCAGCCACTCTACGTTTCTTTTTTCTAGCAGACAGGTCAATGAAAACTCCACGGAGGTAGCATTTAAGGGACTCCCAAACCTCCAACACAGAGGGGACTGAGTGAAAATTAATCTGCAAGAAATCCCGGATCAAGGAGTTCACCTCAGCACACTTGGGGATCATCAAGCAAGGATTTGTTCAAACGCCACACCTCCGGACGTGGTATCTCCAAAGGAATCTTCAGCATCAAAAGAACTGGAGCGTAGTCTGACCTAGTAATAGGTAGGATCTGAGCAGTGGATAGGTAATGAAGATGTGCCTGCAAAAGAAAAAGATAATCAAGTCTAGAGTTAGAATTAGCAGGGTGAGAGAAAAAGCAGTAGCAGTGAGTTACAGGATTGAGTATCCACCAAGGAGAGGAGATGGAGGGACTTAGTAACCCCGGTGTCATGCCAAGGCATGAGTTGGCCTTTGCAGGGCCTCTGGTTTGTATAATTTGTTTGTTTATTTTGTATTTGTATGTTATTCATAGTGCACCAGTCCTAGGCCATAAAACGAAATGAGCAGATAGCAATCACCAGAGCAGAACATATAGAGTGCCATAAAAGGTCTTGGGCCCTCTGCTTTGATTGGGTTCATCCAGGGGACAGTCACATATTATGAAATAGGGAGAACATGTGTGTATATAGTGTAAAAAGAATTCAGAATACCCAGGTTTTACCCTTTTGGTGGGTACCAAACATGCCAGGGGGAGGTTTTTCCTGCTATGAGTTACAAGAATAGCCACTTTGTAACCAGTTAGACCCAGTATGTTTGGTGTCCATATATTCACACAGATATGAGGAATATGATTATTATAACATTATAGAGGTGTGCTATTGGTTGCATGTTTTGGGAAGCCTTATGACTTTTCAGGTAGACCTTTGCAGTAACATCCCTGACAGGTCTGACTGAGTGGGCCGTAAACTGTCAGGTCAAATCCCTGACCCTCCCAGGTAACACCCAGGGGGCCTGGCCTCTTAGAAGCAACTGTAGAATGTATTTAATATGGGTTTTGAATAAAAACAGTGAATTTCTTTGTAACAACTGGAACGGAGATCTTTTACCATCTGAAGTTCCCACAAGGGCTTTTATATATATATACTGGTAAATGTATGTAGGGATCTTGTGTGTTTCTCCCATTTTATTTTATGGACTGTTTTGTCAATGTGTAATCTTTATTTCTGTATTTTTGTACACATCTCAAGGGCATTTGCCATTCTGGGCCTGAGGCCTCAAGGCCCTATGGATCCTTTCACTCCACACCAGCACAGGATCAATCTTCAGAATGGAAGCAAAAATTTTCCCCGCCATGTTTCGTAGGTCTTGAAGCTGAACTGTTTCGGCTAAGCCTCGGATCCGAACGTTGTTGTGCCTGTCCCTATTTTCAATATCATCCAAATGGAAGCAAAGTTTCGTAATCTCTTCCTCCTGAGCCACAAGGCGTTGTGTCGTTTTGTGCTGTTCATTCAGGATTGAAGTGTTTGCATCCTCCAAATTCACCTATCGATCTCCTGTTTGCTGCACATCATTTAGAAAGTCCGCAATATCGGCTTGGAGGGACTCAGGGAGCTTATCCATCAAAGACTGCAGATCAAATCTCATGGGCAAGGAATGGATATCATCCTTTGTAGCAAAGGAGCGTGGATAAATCCTCCCAGGCAGGGGGCCAATGTCCAACTCTAGCCCGTCTCCCAGGCATGGCAGGATACACCAAGGGTAAGGAAGAAAAGCCTCCAGCAAAGTGTGAAGCTGTTGGTAGTTGTAGAAGCCAGTTAAAGGCAGAAGGGGCACGGAGCAGTCTCAATGTGCATCCATAACTCTCAGCGGTCAGGCCATGCCCCTAAAACTGTATTATTACATACTGTGATATTCATTTGGCATCTATACCACTGGACTAGCACGGCCATCCTAAATTAAATCTATCTATCTACATAGAAACATAGTTGATGAGACTGAAAATAAGACATGTGTCCATCAAGTCCAGCCCATGCCTAAACACCCCTGTGGATCCAGAGGAAGTCAAAAAATCCCATTGAAGCCATTTCCAATTAACCTACTAAAAAGAACTGCAAGAATTTTGAGAGCAAACCAGCAACACCTAAATAACATATAAAAAGTCCCATAGATTGAAATTTGGCTCTCTAGCATTCAAGGGGTTAAAAATGCCAATTTAACCCCTTGTGTGCCAGAGTGGTATGCAATGCATACAGTCTCTGTGTGTTATCTTCCTACTGTAACCCTAAACTCCTCTGCCTATTTCATTAGTAAAAAAGCAACACTTGTATCTTAAAATGTTTTGCTCACCCCTCTGGTTCTTAAAGGGTTAACAGGCCATCCACCTCCAAAATGTGAACAGCAGAAAAACAAACATATAAAACTAAAAGTCCAGAGGCCCATATACAGCAACCAAAAGAGGACCAATTTTAGAGCAAGCCAAATGCACAACAGGGGACAAATAAGCATCCTCATTGATTTTAATTGGGCGTTCAACCCCCTGAATACTGCTCTGCATTGGAGACCTCTCTAGCATTCAAGGGGTTAAAAGACCCATTTAAATCCATGGCGGTTCTTAAAGGGATAGTAATGTCTACATATAAATATGTAGTGGATTATTCATTATAATTTTATATAATGCATACTATCCTTTGAAATGTCCTTATCTTGGTATTGTGCTTGTAAATCGAGTTAAAAGTTTCCCCCTCACTCCCCATTTCCTGACATCACTCTTCTTCCCTCAGATCTGAAATCCGTCTGATTGACCGGTCGGATCGCTATGAGGGACAATATTGTGTGTGTGTCTGTTTGTGAAAAACCATGCCTCCCTTGACGAAGAGGGGCAGGGGTTTCCCAGTACTGACACAATATTGTCCCTTGTTGTGATCCTTTCGGACCGGATCAGATCTGAGGGAACTATGACTGAAGTAAAAGAAAGGGGCTGGAGAGGGAACTTTTAACTCAATTTACAAGCACAAAACAAAGATAAGGATATTGCAAACAATAGTATGTAGACTTGAGCACGGCAAAAATTTTTGGTAAGATTCGATTTCGGACAATTTATTTATTTTTTTTATATATATTCGGAGGATCCGAATTTCGGCCCAGACCTGTTCAACGAAATTCGTCAATAGTCCGAATTATTCTGCAGAATTTAAAAAAAAAATTAAAGTATTCAATAAAAAATGACAATTAAGCAAATAAAAAGAAAAAATACATTAAACTAAATTAATAAATAATATAAAAATTCTAATGAAACAGGAAGGGGTATATTATAAACCCCTACACACTTATATATGTATATGTCACATCAAATTAAAGCCCTTTCTGCCCTTTAAAAAAATGGGATATAATATATGTTTGTGCAATAAATGAGAACAATAGGAATTATGGTTGAACACACACATAGCAAAAATGGGAAAATTGCTTGTGTCCTTATGTGGTTAATATCTGCACTTTGCATGAACTGTAAAGCACCTGTTTTACCAGATCTATTTTTAGCAGCATGTAGCAACATTGTAATAGTTTCAGGCGGGAAAGTGCCATCCGAATTTTTGAAATTTACACCGAAATTTTGGACTTGGTCTGTTTCGGATTCTGATTTTTTTTTGTGGGCGGACCTTGGCTTTTGGAAGGTCCGAATGATGCCCAATACGCTTTAGTCGTCCAAATTCCAAAAGTAGCCGAACCAAATCGCATATAGTATGCATTATATAAAATTAAATTGAGCAATCCCATATAAATGTACACGTTGACATTTCTATTGCTTTCATTTTGTCCCCTGTGGTGCTGCTGAGTTGCCCCAGATTTACTTCTATTGTCTTTTCTCCCTATGGTTCAAGGGCTGGATTCTATTGCAGGTGCTAATTTTATCACTGCTTTTATGTCCAGGTTTCCCCATAGACTTCAATAGGAAAACGTTTGATAAAACGGGTGTTAACATTTAGCACCTGCAATAGAATCTAGCCCCAAAAATTGTAAGGACAGAAAAATGTATAGACTGGGGCAGTTAGGACAGTTATTTCTCCCCTGTTGTTTAAATGGTTTTCTCCACAATGAGCTTTTATACATAGGGCCCAATATATTTGTGTGTATATATAAATATATATATATATATATATATATATATATATATATATATATATATATATATTCAATTTTAGTTAAAATGATGATGTAAATATTTTGCCTTTGTTTACTTAATCTTGCCACCAAGACTTATTTTGTGACCTGCTATAGGCCATGCTTATATATAAAGACTTGACCCATTGGCGGGGCCAGATTTCCCAATAGGAAGAGTAGACAACTACCTAGAGCTCCAAATTTTGAGGGGCACCTCAGCTGTGCTGGTCACACTCACATTCTGGATTGTGGGTGTGGCCACAGCAATCTCAATGTCCTTGTGCCAGTTTTGTACCTAGTTACAGGCTATTGTTTAACTCATTGGATGCTAGAGAGATCTTCATTGAATTGGAGAATAAGGCACTGGCGATCACTCTAGCAACTAAGACGTTAACCCTTTGAGTGCCAGTGAGGTATCCAACGCATTGCATTGCAATGTGTTGGATACTTCTTTGACATTCAAAAGGTTAAAGATTTTTTTGTTTTTGGTTGTTATAAGTAAAAAGTATATTGTCTGCCAGAAAACAGTGGATGGGACTAGGCGTGGGGTAATGTGAGGAGTGGTGTATGTGGCCATGGGCAGAGCTAAGGGCACTAGAATGCCTTGTCTAGAGGTGCCTAGGGGTATAAATCTGGCCCTGCCCTTTGGACATAGGCAGAAAACAATGAAAGCCAGGGGCAGCTCAGCATCCCCAACAGAGACAAACACAGCAACAGATCATTATGGAAGCGGTTGTCTCACATAAAAATTATTTTTATTAGTTTCCCCAAAAGTAAACATCACCCCATTCCCATGCCTCTGTATTATAACAATGTATTCAGTACATTTCCGGGCAAAGTGTGGAGACCGCTTAGGCATCCAAACGTTACTGATTTTTACAGCTGAGCATTACAAATATTTTACCCAAAAGAACCACAATGCCAAAGAAATGTTTTATACATGTAATTTTCTTTCCACTAATAATTCTTAGTCCAGTGATAAATCTAAATATATATATTGCTGAATATATGGCAGAAATTGTTTCCAAAAATGTACATTGTTTTTCTTGTAAGGATAATACACGAGTACTGTGCTTTTCTTTTTAAAAAAAAAAAAGTTTTATTACAGGTCCAGTAGGAATCATTTCCTGGAACATGCTGCCTGCTGTGCAGAAAGAGGAATGCATCATAAAGGATGGTGATAAATCTACGCATTTCACACACACACATACACACACACACGCACACACACACGCACCTACATGCACACACATATGCGTGCAAAAAGTTATGGGGAAAACATTTGCACCATAGAACACATGAAAATTCCCATTGATTTAAATGTGGCTTCCAGCCTCTGGAATGCTAGAAGCAGTGCATTAGAGATCTCTCTAGCAATCATGGGGTTAAAAAACCCTATTAAAATCAATGGGAGCTTTGGGCATTCAAATATGTCATTAATCCCGAATCACCTCCTTTTTTCTTTTTGTACATAACGCTCCAAAATAAGAGAGGTCTTCAATCTCAGAGTAGTAACTACAAATTCTATTAAGTAAATGTTACACTGCTTGCTCTTTAGTCATGTTTCAAAAGTATGGTATTTTGCAGTGTTTATATCTCTCTGTTCAAATGAGCTTGGATATTCCCCTCCATCTAGCCGCTGATGTAGCCATCTAGCCAATGATTACATAGATCTGAATGGTGATTAGCTGATGGGATTATGGTGATTGGCTGAGAGGTGAGGTTACTCTGGGACATGTTTTTCTTCCCCGTGTAACCCCGCCTCCCAGCTATTGGGAGTGTGAGAAAGGATTTGAACAGGCATTGGCCATGTAAAAATCCAATCCCTGTATATTTTTATTCTGACTCTGGTTTAGGCCCAAGTGATGGTGGTAGCAAGAGTGGAGGTGGGTTGATAGATTTGTTTTACTTTATTTTTTAAGTCTGGCGGAAACTGCAGAAGAGGACTAAGGCATCAAGGACACCGCCGGACCTTCAAAATCAAGGCAAGTTCTTCACATGGGAAATATGTGGTGAGGAAGAATGGGTCATAGATAGTTAGAGTTGGGTCTGGTGTGGAGTACATTATTGCTGGTGTTGTGACTGTTTCGGGAGAGTACATTGTTTTTGCTGTGACTGTTTGGGGGCGTTAAGTTTTGGTTGGTGTTGGTAGTGTTTGGGAGGGAGGGGGGTTAGTGGACGCCATTCATTTAAATTTTTGGGGGGTGAGTGTCCCTTTGCTTTGTATGAATTAATGTGGGGGCTTTGGCTCCCAAAGTAATTCATTTGTGAGTTAGTGGTGTAGGGATACCTCCTTACTCATGCATGAGTGTGTGTCTTTGCTGCAGTTCATTTGTACTATGATGGTTTTTAACATGGGTTGGGGATTTAACACCTGAGTTTTGCAGGCACAGAATTACCAGCTGAAAAATGATCCCCTTAACATGTGTTAACACTCACTGCATACAATAGAATCACAAATGGTTTGGGCTGTTCCATAGATTTCTTTGCATGCTTTTCAAGAGATCAACATTCATATTTAACTCTCGTTGGTTCACCACAACACAGGTATTATAAAACCAAACTGTAACTTAAAACTACCATAAAATATTATTTTTATCACCTGCCCTAATAGAACTGAGCCCCAAGTGCACCGTAAAGAGAAATAAAGGTTCCCACGATTTAAATGGGTAAGGTACTGTATATCCTTAAATGCTATATAGAGGTCTACAACACACTGAAAAACTATGCAGTTGAGACCTCTCAAATGTTCAAGGGGTTAAAAGTCACTTTTAAACAATTGGACATGTTTTATTTGTCCCATATGGTTGGTCTGCTCCAGAATTATCCTAATACTGCTTCACCGAAGAACCAGAGAAATTCAGAAACAAGCCTTGTGCACGTTAGTGGACAACTAAACAGCCCCAATCACTTATTTAAGGCTTCAACTCCTTGGGGGTTATGCACTAAGGTGTGATAAAGAGGTGATAGAGTGGAGATGTCTTCTCCAGTGATATCACTTCTTTATTTACTATGTTATTCTATGGACACTATGCACTAAGATTTCTCCAGCTCTGGATATCTTAGTGCTTAGGCTCCATAGATTAACATACAAACTGGAGAAGTGATTTCACTGGAAAAGGCATCTCCAGTTTATAACCTCTTTACCTTAGTGCATAACCCTCCTTGAAGGCAAGTGAGGCCTCCAGTGCATTTTGACATACATCAGCTGGTTGTTCTTGAATCTGATAAGATCTGCTTTATACTTTTGTTTTTGTTCCTTGAATTTTGTATCAGATCACTGGAGGAAGTTTCAATCAACACGTCTTCATGGTGCAGTTCCAAGGTACAAGTTGTTTACAGACCTCGCTTAGGTTTTTGAACACATATTCAGTTTAAAGGAGCATAAGGTCCAGGGAGCATTTATTAGCTACTATCTACTTTCAACAAGATCTGGAAGCAGGTGGAATACATTTAGCCATATAATAATCTGATAAAATGTCTGTGCAGGTCTAAAGCCATGTCATGTCTTTTCTAGTTTTAATAGGTCATGGTAAATGTCTTTGGGCATTGCAGGTAGTTGTAGATATGTTGCTGTTCGCAAAACATTCTTCTTCTGTTTGACGGTGGTGACCTGCTCTAAACACTTTTGATACACACTCCATTTCAGAGGGAAGAAGTTGACAATAATGTTGTGTGCGATATAAATATCCCAAACAGCTGGATGCACAGCTGAGAGTCAAGAATCATCTCTGTTATATACTAGTGGAGTTTGACTCTCAATTCCATGTTCTTATACCTGGGTTTTACCCAAAGTGCATGTATCAAAATAGAAATAGATGGAGTACTCAGAGTCACTGGTCTTAAAACAGATGCTGATTTATTTGTGCAGTTACATGTCCAGATAACTTGATTAACAAAACAGGCTTAAAGCAATAGTAATGTTTCATATCATATCATATTCACATGTAGCTCAGAACATTGAGCATATGTAATAATACTGTTGTGCAAAGCTCCTACACTTCAAAACGTGCTAGTTACAGTGTAATAATATGTTGAAGTTGATCCTTCTGGCCCCTTTCCTCGATAGCAAACCGCCTCCTCATAGATCTGAAAACCTGTCCTGGGAATGGACAAGGGGGGTATATTTTTCCTAATGCTGCATGAAGATTGTCCCTCGTTATGATTCCCTGTCGGATCTGGGGAAAAATGCTCACGTTGGGGAAAGGGGAGGATGGGCTAAACTTAAATTTACATTGTAGCTTAGGATCATCACATAGAAGTACTGTTGCATATGCTCAACGTTCTGAACTACATGTAATATGAAACATTACTATCTCTTTAAATAGCCTAACACTTGCCACCAACTCATGCAATTAGACCGGAACCAGAAGTACTTTTAAAGCCGAAACTATAAGAAAATGCTGATGACATAATGAATTCCATCCTAACCACTACTCCTCTCTAACACTGAAAGGGTTAAAAACCCCATTAAAATCAGTGGGGGATTTGGTGATGTTTTACTGTTATTTTTCTTTTGTAAATACTTCCTAATGTTGCTCTTTTTGTCAGTTTGGATCACAGTTTCCATTCCATTTAGATGCTTGTGTTTATTTCTGGCTAGACACCAGCATTCTGAAAGAATAAAAAAGGTTCCTGAAACGGATGAAGCATCTGTGATAAATGGCCATGTTAATTTTTTGTAGAATCCAACACATTTCGATGATAAATGATAAGGTGACATACTTTGTAATAAAAGTTTTAAAGAATAATATACGATTCCTATGAAATACAGTACAGACATTATTATTATTATTATTATTATTCTTTATTTATATAGCGCCAACTAATTCCGCAGCGCTGTACAATTGGGGAATAGACATACAGAGGTATTAAATAGTACAATCAGATGTGTAGAACAGGAGGATCAGAGGGCCCTGCTCGTGAGAGCTTACAGTCTAGAGGAAGGTAGGTTTGATACAGAAGGAGTAAGTGCTATTGTGTTTAAGTGCCTCCTGCCACATGAACTGCCAGTCAGTGGGTGGGAGTGAGAAGTACCATTGAGTGCAGTAGTCCGTGCAAGGGGTGAATCTTGGTGATGATGTTTATGGAGGCAGTTGATAGGCCTCCCTGAAGAGGTGAGTCTTCAGGGAGCGTCTGAAGATTTGAAGGCTGGGGGAGAGTCTGATGGGGCGGGGGAGGGAATTCCACAGCTCAGGTGCAGCACGGGAGAAGTCCTGTAGGCGGGAGTGGGAGGATGTGATAAGAGCTGTGGAGAGCAGAAGGTCATGTGCAGAGCGAAGATGGCGGGCGGGAGTATATTTGGAAATGAGAGATGAAATATAGGGGGGTGCAGTGTTAGTGAGGGCTCTATAAGTTAGCACCAGAGTTTTGAATTTTACTCTGTATGCTAACGGGAGCCAGTGTAGGGACTGACAGAGGGGTGTGGTGTTAGAGAAGCGATGAGTGAGGTAGATTAGTCTTGCAGCAGAGTTCATTATGGACTGTAGCGGGGTTAGTCGGGTGAGAGGCAGGCCAATTAGTAAAGAGTTACAGTAGTCAAGACGGGACATGATGAGTGTTTGGATTAGAATTTTGGTAGTGTCTTCTGTGAGAAAGGGTCGGATTCTAGAGATGTTGCGGAGGTGGAGGCGGCATGAGTTGGAGATTGACTGGATGTGAGGAATGAAGGATAGGGCAGAGTCAAATGTGACCCCCAGGCAGCGTGCTGTAGGGGTTGGTGTGATGGAAGTGTTGTTAACGGTGAGGGTAATGTTTGGGATAAGGCTGGTTGTAGATGGAGGGAAGAGAATTAGTTCAGTTTTGCTAAGGTTAAGTTTGAGTTGATGGGAGGACATCCAGGAAGACACAGCAGACAGACAGTCAGACACTCGGGACAGGAGGGAAGGAGAGAGGTCTGGGGAGGAAAGATATATTTGGGTGTCATCAGCATAGAGATGATGGTGAAACCCAAAGGAGTTTATTAGTTTTCCAAGGGAAGCAGTGTAGATTGAGAAGAGCAAGGGTCCCAGTACTGATCCTTGGGGCACACCAACAGACAGTGGGAGGGGTGGGGAAGTGGAGCCGGAGTATGAAACACTGAAGGAGCGGTTGCAGAGATAAGATGAAAACCAGGAGAGTGCAGTGTCGCAGAGGCCTAGGGAGTGGAGGGCTTGGAGGAGGAGTGGGTGATCGACTGTGTCAAATGCGGCTGACAGGTCCAAAAGAATGAGTAGGGAGTAGTGGCCTTTAGACTTGGCTGAGAGCAAGTCATTGGCCACTTTAGTGAGGGCAGTCTCAGTGGAGTGATGAGGGCGGAATCCGGATTGCAAGGGATCTAGCAGGGAATGGGAGCAGAGGAATTTAGTGAGCCGGTTATATGCAAGGCGCTCGAGAAGCTTGGAGGCAAACGGGAGTAGGGAAATTGGCCGGTAATTTGACAATGAGTTTGGGTCCATGGAGGGTTTTTTTTAGGATGGGAGTGATTAGTGCATGTTTGAAAGAGGATGGGAAGGTGCCGGTTGACAAAGAGAGGTTGAATAAGTGAGTAAGGATTGGAGTTAGTAGAGGGGAGAGTTCTTGGGTGAGCTGAGATGGGATTGGGTCGAGAGGGCATGTGGTTAGGTTTGAGCGAGTGAGGAGAAGGGAGACTTCATCCTCAGTGACAGGTGGGAAGGAGCTTAGTGTGTATGTGGGAGAGGTGACAGGGCTGGGCTGGCTGGGTGGGGGTGGTAGTGATGAAATATCATGTCTGATAGATTCAATCTTGTTCTTGAAGTGGTTGGCGAGATCTTGGGCAGAGAAGTTAGTGGAAGGTGTTTGTGTTGGTGGGTTTAGAAGAGATGTGAAGGTTGAGAAAAGGCGTTTGGGGTTGGAGGAAAGATTAGAAATTAGAGAGGAGAAGAATGACTGTTTAGCCAGGGAGAGGGCAGAGCTATACGAACGGAGAATGAATTTGTAGTGTGTGAAGTCGGCTGTGGAGCGCGATTTCCTCCAGTGCCTTTCAGCAGTGCGTGAGCACCTTTGGAGGTATCGCGTTAGTCTTGTGTGCCAGGGTTGTAGTGGGGTTGTGCGTGGGTGGCGTGGAGTTGCAGGTGCAGCGATGTCAATGGCTGAAGTGAGAGTGCTGTTGTAGAGAGCAGTAGTTTTGTCTGGGCAAGTAAGTGTGAGGATGGGGTTGAGGATAGGCTGCAGGGAGGTGGAAAATTGTTGCTTATCAAGAGAATGTAGATTTCTCCGCATGCGCTTGATTGTGGCGGGGGTGATGGGTTTGCGTGGTATGATGAGGTTACCGGTGAGGAGGTGGTGGTCAGAGAGGGGAAAAGGGACATTAGAGAAGTTGGAGACCGAGCAGAGGTTAGTGAAGATCAAGTCGAGGGAGTGACCATCACTGTGTGTGGGAGAGCTGGTCCACTGCGATAAGCCTAAGGAGGTTGTTAAGGAGAGGAGTTTGAGGGCAGGGGGGGTATTGTGATTATCTATAGGGATGTTGAAGTCACCCATGATGAGAGTAGGGACATCAGAGGACATGAAGTGAGGGAGCCAGGAGGTGAAGTGATCAAGGAATTGTGCAGTGGGACCAGGTGGCCTGTATATGACAGCGACACGCAGGGGGAGGGGAGAGAAGAGGCGAAGTGTGTGAGCTTCAAATGTAGGGAAGGAAAGAGAGGGAACAGTGGGGAGTACCTGAAATATATGGTTAGGGGGCAGCAGGATGCCTACTCCCCCTCCCTGCCTGTTGTCAGGCCTCGGTGTGTGTGTGAATTGAAGGCCTCCATATGAGAGTGCGGCAGTGGAGGCAGTGTCTGATGATGTGAGCCAAGTTTCAGTGATGGCAAGGAGGTTTAGGGAATGAGAAATGAACAGATCATGAACAGCTGTTAGTTTGTTACACACAGAGCGGGCATTCCAGAGACCAAAACAAAAGGGGGGGGAGGAGGTTAGGTGACGGGGTACGGTTATTAGATTGTGAGTGTTGCGTGTGTGAGTGGGTTCTGTGGTCCAAGAGAGAATGGAAGGGGGGCCTGGGTTAGGTGAGATGTCACCTGCAGCAAGTAGGAGGAGAAGGGACAGGGACATAAGGTGAGAGTGAGATTTGAAGCAATGGGTCTTTTTTGCAGGGGTAGAAGGAGATGGTGGTGATAGCGAGCGGAGGAATGAAAAAAGTTCATGGGAGCAGAGAAGTGGTGAGTGAAGAATTGAGGGTGCAATGTGAATGGCGTGACACTTAATGTGGACACAGGAGGAGGAGACTCTTATGCATGTGAGAATGGTGATGACAAAACAAGGAGTTAATTTGCCCATAGTTGGGTTAATGAATGGGGCAGTAGAGATGTGCAACAGTCAGTAATCCAGGAGAGTACAGATGACTTGGCAGTCAAGGGTCAATCCACGGAGCAGAGGGTATAGGTGCCAGGGATGGTGAGGAGAGTCAGTAGCAGAACTGCAAAGTACTTGGTGAGGGTAGGAATCAGTGCAGGGTTAAATGAAGTAGTCCAATGATGATCAGGAGAGGCAGAAGTTGTAATGGTTAATGGTGGCTGGAAATCCTGGTTTCTTGCATCAGGTGGTCAGTAGTTTCAGTAGAGGAAGCAAATGTCAGTGCTTGGTGAAAATGACTGTTTCTTCATTCTGAATTCAGCTTGTTTACTTGCCTCTTGTCTGTAGGTGGCTGCAGCAGCTGTCTCTCTCCTGTCCAACTCTCTTGCCTAACTCTCAGTACTTAGATAAAGATGTACTTGGATAAAGGTGCCAACTGCTACCCCAGGCAAATGCCACCCCAGGCAAATGCCACCCCTAACTGGGCCTGAATATATACTAACTGGAGTCCCTAAGAACACTGAATGACTGACTGAGGGATTTCCAAATGACAAATTGTTTTGGGATGGAAGAGCTCTGAGTGCGTTCAGGTGTGACACCATTAAATCTCTGATAAGAAACAGACACAGAGAGATATAGGAGAGGAATGGGGGAGGAAGGCAATATGGAGACTGGAACAGGGGGTCAAAATGGCTAATTTAGATTAGTACATACAACAAGGGGTTAAATGGTAGAGGGAGACTGGATGAGATTGGAGTTCCAGGTGAAGGGTAGATTAACACATACCAGGAGACTGTATAATTAATAAACAGTTGGGTTACAGCACAAGATTTTTAAGCAGACTGGATGGGAAACACATACCAGGAGACTGTATAATTAATAAACAGTTGGGTTACAGCACAAGATTTTTAAGCAGACTGGATGGGAAACACATACCAGGAGACTGTATAATTAATAAACAGCTGGGTTACAGCACAAGATTTTTAAGCAGACTGGATGGGAAACACATACCAGGAGACTGTATAATTAATAAACAGTTGGGTTACAGCACAAGATTTTTAAGCAGACTGGATGGGAAACACATACCAGGAGACTGTATAATTAATAAACAGTTGGGTTACAGCACAAGATTTTTAAGCAGACTGGATGGGAAACACATACCAGGAGACTGTATAATTAATAAACAGTTGGGTTACAGCACAAGATTTTTAAGCAGACTGGATGGGAAACACATACCTGTAAGGAAGATGAGAAAGTTGTTAGAAGACTGTCTTCATAGAGCATACAATGCAGCATACTGGATAGATATTAACATATTATTTCTCTTGCCTAACTCTCAGTACTTAGATAAAGATGTACTTTGAGAAAGGTGCCAACTGCTACCCCTGGCAAATGCCACCCCAGGCAAATGCCACCCCTAACTGGGCCTGAATATATACTAACTGGAGTCCCTAAGAACACTGAATGACTGACAGACATACAAATATGCAGCATGATAAATAGCAGTACACTGTCAATATACTTTACAGAGAGGTTTATTGCTTAACAATGTGTTGATTAGCAGTGTAGACCTATTTTACAGAAAAAACAATTGTTTACCCTGTTGTAGCTTTTTATTTTTCAAGGACACACACACACACACACGCGCGCGCGTTACACTGATCTGAGCTAATACAGATTCAGCAGAGCCATCATTCTATAGTATAACATCTTCTTTCCGTTAACTCATCTAGAATTTACCAATTCGGAATTTTCAAACGATTTTGAGATTTTGTGTGAAATATTACTGTGATATCTTATGTAGGAGCCCGCTGGTGAATTATTGTATGTTTGAAAAGAAACACATTTAGAATGGTAATTAAAAAAATTCTGTCTGATTTAGCTGTATGGCTGCAAACTCCATTTACATTTAAATGATGTTTACAGTTCAAATTGCATATTCAAATAAGATCTATATATTCTGCTTCAGTTCATCCTGTTCAGAGAATGATAATGTGAATTAAAGGAACACTGGCATCTGGTACTAATAAGCCACCACTTATTTTAATCTGGATAGAAAATCCCAGTCACTATAAACCAATTTTCTAGTCTTTATGGATTGCTTTTCAAACAAATTTATACCGCACATAATGTCCCTGGAGGCAGCCATGATTGTTTTTGCACAAGTCAGCCCTACATCTACCTTCCCACTGAAGCTTCCAGGTAAACCTACGATGGAATCCTTCAGTTTGGGGTCTTGGAATCCAGCAAAAAAAGCATGTCTGCCTACATGGATGTGATACCAAGTACTAATTATAATATACATTGTAAGAAAGAGTCCACATAAAATTAATTCATAGTGGCCTTTAGGAATTTGTGTCCAGATAAAGGTAAGTGGGGATTTTATTATAAGCAAGCGTTAGTGTCCCCATAAACATAGAAGTATGTACTTGTATATGGTCCTGTTGATATGCAATCGGATTTCCGTTTTGTCTAACACACTTTGATTTTAAAGGGATAGTAATACCTCGTTTTATCTTTATTTTATTTTGTAGGCATTAAAAAAACATGAAGAACTATATAAGTCTTATCTCTCAAACCTTTATGGTTTAAGAGATATTCACAAGCAAAGTTTCCCCCTCCTGCCCCTTTTTCCTAGTGTAAGCCATCTCTTCTCAGATGTGAATCTGGTTGTAAGACCAGACAGATAACAGAAGGGGACAATCTTCTTTGTATGAAAACAATGAAAGCCCTTCCTCCCTTGACAAGTTTTTCAGCTTTTTCCCTTATCTTAATTGAAGATTGTCCCTCTCTGCAGTCTACCTGGGCACCTCCCTTCTGATCTGGCTGAACAGTGGGGGGGATACTTTGTTTGTGACTATCTCTTAAACCATAAAGGCTTGAGAGATAAGACTTATATCGTTCTTCATGTTTTTTTAATGCCTACAAAATAAAATAAAGATAAAACGAAGTATTACTATCCCTTTAAGCATTTTAAAGAGGAACTATCACTTAGATTAAAGTACCCCCCCCCCCAAATCATTATGCACATAGCGATATGCATATCCATACTAGTATTATCCTGAATAAGTCCGGTGTTATTTAGAAATCCAACTCGTTCTTAGATGAGAACATATTGTCAAAGAGACATCTGTACATCTGCACTGTCCGTCCAGGTCTCCTCTAGGAGTTGCATTGTACCTTAAAGTGGAACTACCACCCCTGTTAAACTTTGGCCCAAATAATTACCCATCTGGCGACTAGCTGCTCAATAGTGCTAGTCAGCAGAATTATTTCCTGGTTATTGAGAATTCTATACTGCTCCCGGACTGACAGCCAGGAAACAGCGCAGACATCTTTCCATAGTGACGCCTGTGCTGTCAGTCCCTTTTGGTGCCGAGTGGCTCCTAGCAACGCCTCCTAGAGCAAGCTGGGACTGACACCGCAGGCGTCACTATGGAAAGATGTCTGCACTGTTTCCTGGCTGTCAGTCCGGGAGCAGTATAGAATTCTCAGTAAACAGGTAATAATTCTGGCGACTAGCATTACTGAGCAGCTAGTCGCCAGATGGGTAATTATTTGGGCCAAAGTTTAACAGGGGTGGTAGTTCCACTTTAAGGGACTGAAGGCACAGGCGCACAGATACCTCTACAGCAAGATGCTGTGCATGTCAGAATGATTTGGATTTCTTAATAATGCCAAACTTATTCAGGGTAATACTAATATGGATATGCGTATCGCTATGTGCATAATGATTTGAGGGGGCACTTTAATTTGAGTGATAGCTCCACTTTATTGCATTGGAGAACTCTTTAGTATCCAATGGGTTTAATATGTTTTCACATAGAACATTTCTGGAGCATACATTTTAAAATTAGGACAGAGACTGCTGGTTTCATATTGTAAATAAATGTTAGCTAAGTCCTTTTATTTAGGTTTTGTGAGTTGAAAGACTGTGGAACAAGAATTTGAAAGATGGAAGGACAAAGCAAAGGCAAAATGACTAAAATACAACCAAAGGAAAGGATCATTAGGTTAGTGAATGGGAAGATGCTGATTGATACACAGGAAAGTTGCTGAACAACGGAGAAGAATTCAGCACAGAAAATGAGCACAAACAGACAAGAGATAAAAAGAATTGCTTCTCAAACTTACTGTATGATGCAAACACACAGACTGCAAATGAGGCAAGTCACATATCAAAGCAGAGATTGCTTTACACTACACATAATTGATCCTTGGTCCTTGCTTGTGATGCTAACATTTGAGGGCTGAAGGCAATGTTCTTTCTAGAAAACTGAAATCCTGGTAATTGCTTATGTTATTCAGGTGATCTCTACTTCTCTGATAATGAAGATATTTGCAGCTACAAAAAATGCTCAAGTTTTTATGCATAAATTGCATTATGTTCTGTTTTAGACTCCACTAATTAATCCCCTGAAGGCTAGAGAGGCCTACAATGTTGAAGACTTTTCTAGAATTCAAGGTGTTAAAGAGAACTTTACCTTAAGACTAATTAATTTCTTTATCAGAAGGACTTACCTGGGTAGGTGTCCTTCAGACAGAGGTCATTTATGTCTACTATTTTATTTGCATTTGATCTCTTTTGCAGGCAGCTGATAATTATTTCAGTTAACTAACTGATAAAGAGTAGGGTGACCAGACCTCACCTTTAACCAGGGACACGTATGAAAAATGCAAACGACAGGGCTGTTTTGATTTCATTGCAGTCCTGAAATATGCCTATTTCCTATGTGTCCCCGGTTAAAGGTGAGGTCTGGTCAGCCTAATAAAGAGTAGTGGCCCATATCTATAAAAGTAAACTGGGGTTATTCTGGACTAAAACAACTGCACCAAAAGTGACAAATACACATTCCTGTTAAATTAAACTGGGCTTTAACCCCTTGAATGCTACATAAATCTCCAATACAATTCTAAAGCAAAGCATTGGAGACCTCTATGGCATTCAAGAGGTTAAAAAGCTCTAAAAGTGCGTGGGGATTTAGGAATTTTTATTTGTCCCATATGTTGCAGTTGTTTTACTCAAGAATAACTCCAGTTTGCTTTTATAAATATGGGCCAGTGTCCCTTATGAGTTATTGGGATTTATGCACTAAGGTGTGATAAAGAGGTGATGACTTCTCCAGTGATATCACTTCTACAATTTCTAAATTATTCTATGGAGCCTATGCACTAAGATTCTCTACCACTTAGGATATCATAGTGAATTGGCTCCATAGAATAAAATAGGAATTAGAGAAGTGATTTCATTAGAGAAGTCCTCTCCACCTTTGTGCATCTCCTCCTTCTATTCTGCTCTAGTTCTATTGAAGTCTATTATTTGCTGTGAAGAAGTGGGACCAAGAGGCAGACAGTAATAGAGATAACTTTCCACACGAAACTGCAGGCATAATGCAAAAAATATATAGCTGGATACACCTGCCTGCTGTATGAAAATCACCTACCTGGGAAAGTCATTGGTGTTACTCACTAACAGGGGTGGACGAATCTTGTCGCCGTGTTCCTGTGGGAAATTTTGCAAAAACTGCATTGTTATTCACTTTTTCGCGAGAAAATCCTCTTTAAAACTAGCTGTTAAAATTTGCACATCTTTCGCCCATTGGCCAAAATCTTTCGCATTTTTTTCACTGGCTAAAAATTTTCACCCCATTGATTTACATTGTTTTCACACTTCTGCTATAAAAAAGTGATGTTTTCACTGAAGGTAGAAACAATAGAAGCAGCTACAGAGCGAGATAGACGTGCTGTGATAGTCTCTTGTGATATTTAGCAAAAATTGAGGCAGGAGAGGCTTATAGTGACTCCTATTACTATGAGCAGCAAAAAGAGGAACTGGAAGGACCCTTATTATGTGTCCACTGAGTCTGAGGAGGAGGAAGAGGAGGTAGTGAGCAGTACTGGAACAATGCTGTCCAGTCCCCCTAAATCACCCCAAGGGATATTGGGGAATGGAATGGGAAGGAAGGGAGAAAAGGGAATGGGAAGGGAGGTAGAAAAGGGTAGTACTAGTGAGAGCAGGACAGTTTAGCTGCCTGTGCCTGCTGCAAGACGTGCTGCCCCTGCTGCCAGTGCCACCATTGCTGTTCCTGCAGCCTCTAGTGTTGTACCTGTTGCCAGACGTGCTGCCCCTGCTGCCAGTGCCACAATTTCTGTAACTGTAGCCACTAGTGTTGTACCTGTTGCCAGATATGCTGCCCCTGCTGCCAGTGCCACCATTTCTGTAACTGCAGCCACTAGTGTTGTACCTGTTGCTAGTATTGAACCTGCTGCCAGTGTTGAACCTGCTGCTAGTACTGAACCTGATGCCTGTGCTGAACCTGCTGCCACCAATACTTTGCCTGCTGCTAGTGTTTCTTGTAATACTCGGGGGGGGGGAATTATGCCAAGTGTGACAGCAAGGGACCCTCTGTCACATTGCTCATCACCTCCTCCAAGCAGCAGTGAGATGTCTGGAATAGAGCAGCAGCAACAACAGCATATAGGGACTAGTGGTGGTGGTGATGATGCTAGAGAAGCTGGGGTGGAAGAGACACTGATGGTCTTTCTAGCAGAATCTAAGAAGGAATGGGAGACAGGAATGAGGATGGGCATCACCACCACCACCACCACCACTAGCAATGACATTTTGGAATTAGAGGAATTTGCAACTGCTGTAATTCCTTCTGATGCTGAGATGCAAGGGCAGCAGGATGCTGAGGAGCAGGCTAGTGTGCCACAGACCACCGTGGACACAGTGGGAATGGGGTCCACAAGTGATGCGGGACAAGGACAGGTACCAGTTGGCAGCAGTAGCAATACTCCTGATCCTAGTTGCAGTGCTGAATCTAAGGCAGTAGCAGCAACAGCAGCAACATTATTCGCTGCCACAGACAATGAAGGGCAATGTGGAGGACAAGAAGAAAGAGTTTATTCTTCTCCAGCTGTTCCCTTCCCCCTGAAGTCATCATGGGTGTGGGACTATTTTTCTGTTGGGGCAGGCACAGTGCAGTCATCAGCAATGTCACTGTGCACAATTTGTGACAAGTCAGTGAGGAGAGGAAAGGAGGGAACACACTTTGGCACAAGCGCCCTGATATCACACATGAAACAAAGACACCATGACATTTACTCCAAACATGTTAAAGACAAACACTCACCACAGAAATCAAGCACTTCTTTTGCTGTCTCTGACTCTCCAGAAAGGCACAAGAGGCGAGGCAGAGATCAAAGAGGATGAGGAATGGAACAACCCAGGCAGAGACTGGAACTTCCCGGACGAGTGAAACAACTAGCTCGACATCCCCTTCTAGGGTAAATACATCTTCTGCCAATCCTCCTCGTTCATTACCTCCCCCGCCAAATGATAGCCACTCTGTTGATGTTAGGATGTGGCAGTTCGTCTCTACCCATTGCACACTGTGTGGTGCAAGGACCCCACATGCCAGTGTGGTGGAGGAGAATCGCAATCACTGCATCAAGTGGCATCTGAGGAGATTCCATCTTGCAGAATATGCTAAGATGGTGGCAGGGAGGGTTCATCATTACTATTAAACTGTCAGCAAGTTGCCATGTTAGCGGGTCTGGAAAAGGGGTACAGTGACAGCGGCAGTACTTGGTTTCAGGTGTCATGGTGTTTGGATACAGTTGTGCCCCCAGATGTTATTTACCACACACATTGTGCACATTGTAGTTGCTGATGAGAGCCACAGTTCCTGCTCTCAAGGGGAAAAAAATATATTCTAATAACAACACACCCATGATTTTGGAGGAGGGGCAGGTGGAGAAGATTTAATGGCCAACTTCTTCTTTTCTCCACATAGACTGGGGGCCACTTATACTGCTGCTACTGCCTCAGGCACATCATTGGAGTCAGTCATGGCAAGTGGAAGCTTCATCATCCATCTTCCATGTTACTGCTATTGTTGATCCCATTCCCTTTCAGCTGCCTAATCACCCTGCTGCTTAAACAAAACTCAGCAGCAGTAGTACGAACAACAGTTGCAACTCAGGACTCAGGAGGACATTTGACAGTGGCCACTGGCCAACATAACCAGCTGGCATTAGAACAGTAGGGCATTTTTATTTTTTTCTCAGGGCTTGTGTTTTGAAAATGAATAAATAAATAAATAAATAAAAGAAAAAAATAGTCCTATAAAAAAAAGGAACAATTTTTGGGGGGTTTGTTTATAACAAGCCTAAGTCCTACAAATCAATGTTTCCTTAGGGCTTGTGCCAAACTAGCTTAAGTCCTACAAATCAATGTTTCTTCAGGGCTTGGGCCTCTAATAAGTCTAAGTCCTACAAAGGCCTCTAACAACAAATCAAACAAATCATCCTCTACAAAATACTCTATCAAGTCAAGTATCAGTCCACCCCAGTGGCAGCTTATGTCAGGGGGTTCCTGTCTCTGTCACTTTAAATACAAATGTCTTATTTTATTGATTTATTTTTTTATTACCTGTCCCCCAATAGCAGTCAAGAAAGCCCCCCAAAACAAATTCCCTGTTCAAATGATTCATTCATTCACCAACACAGGCACCCTCCTCAGACCCCTTTATACCATGTCTTATGGTTTTTATTTTATTTAGGATTTCTTTTTTAATAAGTGCCCCCCAATCCCAGTAAACAACCCCCCAAAAATCATCCCCTGTTCAACTTATTCTTTCCCCACACCCCACCAACATAGGCACCCTCATGCCCCTTTTATACTGTGCCTTTGAGAAATAAAATATTATTTGTTATGTATTGTTTGTAACTTCTATGTTCCCATTGATTTCAATGGACAAAAAAGTGGAAAATCGGCACTTTTCACAGGAAATTTTTCGCCAAGCAGAAAGTGCCATTTTTCGCTGATTTCAGGTTGAGGTGTAAAGTTTCTCCCATACTTATTCACTAACGCATGATAAAAAGGTGATAAAGTAGAGATGACTTCTACAGTGATCTCACTATTGCATTTCCTATGTTATTCTGTGGAGCCTAAATTGCCTAAAATTGGAGAAATCTTAGTGAATAGACTCCATATTATTATATATATATGATTGGAGAAGTCACCTCCACTTTATCACTTCTTTCTTCTGTGTCCCTTCCCAAAGCAATTGACTTCAATGTTTTTTGTCTCCTCCCTCTAGCTGGTGTAGGACCAATCGAAATGTATTTAAAGCCACGTAACTCCTCCTCCGACAGTCTTTTAGGTCCTACACTCAGCTGGAGTAGCAGCTTATTGACTCCACTGGAGTGACTAGCGTTGATATTGCACATATTGTGTGTTTTACTTGTTTGCTAGATATATATTATGGCATACTTTTATTTTTTATCATGGCTGCACTCAGTTGCTGTCTCCGCTGGGAGGATAATACCCCCAAAGACCAGGCTCCGCTGTTTAGCCAGCCTGGTATGAGGTAATCCTGCAGCGTCTGGCAGCATGGGCAACCGGAAGTCAGGCGCAGTCCTCTGGGTGATGTATTTCCTCCGCCAGAGGTTTCAGGAAGTACAAGACATTGGCTATTAGGGAAGCCTTGAGCATGGAGAAGAATCTTGTGGATCGGAGGATCCTAGTGAGAGTCTGATCTGCACAAGTGGTGAATGAGGAAGTGTCATCTGAAGACAGGGTAAGTACTCTGTTATGGTGCTAGAATCTATGGCTTCCGGTAAGGCCTCTGCGTTCCAAGTTTAAACACACGCCTTAGGGGACTACTTTAAATAACTGTGAATGTTTTAGGGCAAGTTAAGCCCATTGCTATATTTGATAAATGCTGTTCCAGTATATTTATACGTTAGTTTTAATTATATCCTATTAAAAGCTATATTTTAACAGTATACTTTACAATGGCTACTACTCCCAAGCCTAGCAAAGAAAAAACTGCTGCTGATCCAAAAGAAAAAGATTCCACTCACAAACTTAAAAATTGTGCTGAATGTGAAACCAAGGTTTCATCAGAAGTCAAGTTCTGTGCTGAATGTGCCAAAAAATCCACTAATACTGAAGTTCCGAATCATTTCCAGGAATTCCTGTCCTGGATGAAGGTATCATTGCAGGAGATGTTTGCAGCAATGCAATCTCAACCAAGAAAAAGGCAGAGAACAAATGATCCTGAAGAGGGTACTTCATTCAGAATGGAACAAATGGAAGAAGATAGTATGTTTGAAGCCTTATCTCAGGACTCTTCAGAGGAGGAAGGTGAAGTCCAAGACGAGGAAGAAGGTGCATTTAATTTAGAGAAGATTGACTCTTTTCTGAAACTTATGAGAAAATCCCTAGGGCAGGTTGATGAACCTAAGCAGCAGGGAATATTAGACACTGTCTTTTTGGGAGCAAGAAAAGATATTCCTACATTCCCGGCGCATTATTCGGTATCCAAATTAATCAAGACAGAATGGTCAAAAGGTGATAAAAGATTATCTACATCAAGACATCTTCAAAAAATGTATTCATTCAAAGAGGAAGATACATCTAATTGGATTTCCCCTCTCAGAATAGATGCTTCTATAGCTCAAATCGTTAAAAGAACAACCATCCCAATGGAAGACGGATCCTCCTTAAAGGATGCAATGGACAGGAGAATAGAAGGTTCTCTTAAAACGCAATTTTCCATAATTGGGCAAAATTTGAAAGTGGCAACGGCATTGGCATTTATAGCAAGAACAACCAGAATATGGCTATCTGAGTTAGAAGATCATACAGAATCATCAGTGTCAAGATCAAGATCACAGAAAGAAGTTGCTACCATTAAGGAAGCTATTGGATTCTCCTGTGATGCTTCAATAGAGTCTATTAGACTGGTGGCCAGGTCTTCTTCTCTTTCAGTAACAGCAAGAAGATCTGTTTGGCTGAGAACATGGGGAGCTGACGCCTCATCTTAGAGTAAATTGGTGTCATTGCCATTCACAGGGTCTTTATTGTTTGGCGAACAGCTAGACGAGATAATCAAGAGAACGACTGGAGTAAAAAGCTCCTTCCTTCTTCAAGACAGGAAAAGAAGATCACCTCCTGTCAACACATCCTTCAGGAATTGAAGACAAAATTTTCGTTATGATAGAAAATTTCAACCATCTAGAAGCTATGAGGTCAGAAAGCAGACATCATCTCAGACAGCTAGAGACTCCTTCAGAAAGGAGGGGTTTCGAAAAAAAAATTACGAAAGAGTTCCCCTGAAGAGCAGCAGAACCTGCTTCCAGTCCCAGTGGGAGGTCAGCTGGGACCACATTTATCCGCCTGGAAAAAACTGACCAACCTGGATGGTTGGACCTTTCGGATATTGGAAGCAGGGTGCCCGCTGGAATTCCAAACCAGGCCTCAATGAAATCTGTTCAAAAAATCAAGAATTCCAGAAAATTCAGAAAAAGCATGAAGCTGGAAGAATCCATACAGGAACTATCCTTGAAAGAAGCCACAGAAATTGTTCCATCAAAGGAAAGAAGAAAAGGATGGTACTTTGCAGTTTTCATAGTACTAAAGACCACCGGGGTATATCGTCCAATTCTCAACCTTAAATGCATTAATAAAACATCAAACCTTCAAGATGGAGACTGTAGTGTCTATAGTTCAAGACATTCAACCAGGCAATTATCTCCTGACAATAGATCTGCAAGACGCATATTATCACATAAAGATAGTGCAAGAGTTCAGAAAATATCCCAGATTCTATTCCAAGGATAACATTGGAGTGCAGTATTCTTTTGGCAATTCAAATTGCTGCCATTTGGTCTCACATCGGTGCCCAGAATTTTTTCAGATATCCTGGCACTGGCCCTGGAACCATTGAGGAAAAAGGGCATAAAGATTGTGCCATATCTCGACGATCTTCTGTTGATAGCACAATCAAGGTACCAAGAGGAACAACACAAAAATATAGTAATCGATCATCTTAAAGAGTTGGGATGGTTAATCAACAAACAGAAGAGCCAACTGAATCCAACTCAACATCTACAATTTCTGAGATTAAGGCTGGACACAGTCAGAGATCTAGTGTCATTATCCCCCAACAGAGTAAAATTAATCTCGACCAAAGTAAAGCAATTCAAAAGGTCAATGAAACACACAGTTCAAGATTGCATGACCATCCTGGGGTACATGGTCTCAGCAGTTCAAGTAACTCCATATGAGACCTCTTCAAAATGCTTCCTGTCTCACTGGAACAAGAACCCAATCAATACAAGACAGATCACACCAATCCATCCAAAGATAAAAAAAGACCTTGACTGGTGGACAATCCAGATGAATCTAAAAAAAGGGTCATCAATAAAGAACCTACAATGGCAGAAAGTCACATCAGACGCAAGTCTAAAAGGATGGGGAGGCTGGCTACAGAACAAATCGGAGCAGGGGGTTTGGTCCAACAAGGAACAAAAACTCCACATAAATGTTCTAGAATTAAGTGCAGTATTCTTTTGCCTGAAGAAGTTCAAGACCCTAATCAAGGACAAGGAAGTTCAAGTGATGTCGGACATTATGACAGCTGTCCTGTATATAAAGAACCAAGGAGGTACAAGAAGTCCAGCACTGAATGCGGAGGCAAGAAGGATTCTGTTATGGGTCGAAAGAAACCTGACAGCATTATCCGCTACACAAATTCCGGGGATTCAAAATTTTAGAGCGGACTATCTAAGTCGCACCCAACTAAACCAAGGGGAATGGGCCCTAGGGAAGGAAATATTCAACCAGATCACACTAAGATAGGGTCAGCCAGTAGGCATAGGCATCAGTGGAAAATGCAAAATGCCAGGTATTCTTTTCAAGAACAAGACATCACCAAGCATTGGCAGTGGACTGGCAATTCAAACTGACATATGTGTTCCCACCAATTCCAATGATCCCAAGGGTTCTCAAGAAGATCAGGCAAGAAAAAGTGAATGTCATCTTCACAGCACCAAACTGGCCGAGGAGAGTTTGGTACTCGGAACTAGTCAGCATGTCCATAGACGAGCCGTGGCTTCTAACTCACAGACCAGACCTGTTGAACCAATTTGGCATCCAGATCCAGGATTTTTAAAATTAACAGCGTGGAGGCTGAAAGGAACTCCTTAAGACTTAGAGGCTTAACAGAGCCAGTAATCAGCACCATGATAGCTGCAAAAAAACTTCCACATACTCTGTTTATAACCGGGTATGGAAAACCTTCTCCACATGGTGTTCAACTAATGAAGTTGATAGATTTCTATCTCAACAGCACATATTCTAAGTTTCCTCCAAAGAGGATTTGAGTAGGGTTTAAGGCCTTCATCTCTGAGAGTACAAGTATCAGCCATTTCAGCTTATCTAGTAAATCAGTTTGAGGAGGATGAGCTAGTCAAAAGATACCTGAAGGCTATCAACAAAATTATGCCCAGAGTGAAGAGCATTATTCCCCCTTGGGATCTTAACCTGGTACTCAATCAATTGACTACTTCCAAAAAGTTTGAACCAATAGATGAAATTTCAACTAAATTCTTGACATTAAAAACAGCCTTTTTAATTGCCATCACTTCTGCCAGAATGGTTAGCGAGTTACAAGCCCTTTCATCCAAAGAACCATATATAATATTTCAAAATATATATATATATATATATATATATATATATATATATATATATATAATTTCATTAGAACAAAGAAAGATTTTAGATCTAAGGTAGTGTCCTCATTCCATCTTAACCAGGAAATAATACTACCATCATTTTTTCACAATCCAAAGAATATGGAGGAAGAGCATCTTCACAAGTTGGATTTGTTGAGATGTATATCAGAATATTTAAAAAAGGACATCTTTGTTCAGGAAATCAGAGTCCTTATTTGTGCATTTCCAGGTGAAATTCAAGGGCCTTCCAGCATCCAAACCATCTATTGCACACAGGATAACAGAGTACATTAGAGAAACATACTTGGAGGTAGGTATGATCCTCCAAAGATAATAAAAGCCCACTCTGCAAGGACAATTTCAATGTCTTGGGCAGCAAAGCATTCAGCAACTACTGAGGAACTATGCAAGGCCACAACTTGTTCATCTATAACAACATTCAGAAAGCATTATCGTCTAGATGTACAATCATCTACAGCAACTAAGTTTGGGAGAAAAGTTTTAAAAGCAGCTACCACTCCAAGATGGTAAGACCTTTCCAATATGATCTGTTTATATTTTATATTGATATATATTTATATCATGATTAGAGGTTCACAGATAGGGCAGCTGTGCTCCTCAACTATGTATATTTATATTACAGTCTCAAGTAAACTATGTTTTTTCTTGATCTTTGGGATATCCATACATACCTTTATATTACTTACATTTCTAGATCCCTCCCTTAATTCAAGGCTTTGGTATATCCCATTGAAGTCAATTGTAGTGTGAAGGGACACAGAAGAAAGGAAGAAATTTACTTACCAATATTTCCTTTTCTTCTGTGTCCCTCCAAGGCACACCCTGCCCTTGTCTAACCTAATTGTGTTATACATTTTTCAGCTCTGACAAAAGATGACTGTCAGAGGAGGAGTGACGTGGCTTTAAATAAATTTCAATTGGTCCTACACCAGCTAGAGGGGAGGAGACAAAACCCATTGAAGTCAATTGCCGTGGAAGGACACAGAAGAAAAGGAAATATCGGTAAGTAAATTTCTTCCTTTATCATGCCTAAGTGAACCTCCCCCATTGAGTATTAAGTACTAAGTGATGCCATTGTAGTGCAAACCAAATGCAACACTGGGACCAAATGAACATTCCCCTTGACTAAAATGGCCTTTTATCTTCTCGAATGCTTGAGAGGTCTTCAACGCATTGCTTTGCATTGTGTTGGAGACCTTTCTAGCATTCAAGGGGTTAAAAAGCTCCATTTAAAGAAGAAGTAACCTTTTTCTATGAAAATACATATTGACTTTTCCTGCTGTGTAAGAAAAGGACACTCCACTTTTGTCAGTTGCTTTAAGCCTTTGCAATGTGTTAGATACCCCTTTGGCACTCAAAGGTTTAATCAAATGATATAAAAGTTCAGATGGTCAGGAAGTAAATTACAATGTGATTAGTTTCTGAACAGTCGGACAGCATGTTCTATCACAGTCTGTGGAGGAATGTTTGTCAGTGACTTCCCTTTCCCATTAAATACACCAAAATAATTCATTGAAATCTGACCACTGGAGGACACTGTTACTGTAAAAAAACAAGAGTTTAAACTCTTATGACTCTGGAAATATACATCTGTTTCACTGACCGTACCTTGCTTTACTCAGCAGAAAACCTGCATTATTTATGTTTTTATAAAAAAAAAAAAGACTGCTCCTTTAAATCAATGTGATTTTCTTAGAATATTCATTTAAACCCGATGGCACACTTGGTTTGCACCGGAATTGTACCCATTTCTTAGTACATCAGCCTTAATTTGTTAAATAAGATCCTCTTATTCCTAGTCTGTAGTTTCCATTTAACAATATGCATTCATTTACTTCAATAAAAATATTAATTAACTAAACCCATTTGAGTTCAGATACCAGCCTTTAAATGTCTGTAGTTTTAATCATTATAACAATTAAAAGTTCTCTTTGAAAGTGTATGATAATTTTTTTTATTAATTAATATTGGAGTCTTTAAAAACAACATAATCACCAAACTCTATAATCTCATCTAGAAGGAAGATACAATTAAATATATGGACAGACACCACTAAAATCCCAGAGGCCTGGATTCTCAGTTTTTGACAAATTGTCCAAAGGTAAAAATGTGTACAGGCGACTGCACTTCCATGTCTCAAACTCTGAGGTCTCTGCTGCTCTTAAAGGAGCGAAACACATTTTCATGAGTAAAACAAGTATACTCCTACTGCTGGGAGATTTTTCATTCAAAAATGATCACAGTTCAAGCTTGTTTTCTGACATTAAATGGCAGTTTGGTATTGTGGCCATCAGGTGGTGGTTTTCCTATCACTTTACATAGAAGGCAATAGGCTTAAATTCTAATATAGCGCATTATTAAAAATGTTCTTTTGGACACTGGTTGACGCTGTTGCTAGCTGTAATTACTTCTGAGTGAGGCATCTTCCAGTAGTAGAAGTACCCTTAATTTACTCAGTATGAAGCATACAATTTTTTCCCTTAAAAAAGGTTTACTACTCCTTTAATACTGTCCAAACACCCAGTGTATCATATATTAATAGGATTAATGGTATACAGAGAGGAGCCAACAGCACATTCTTTTTTTCCATCCAATTGAGAATAAGATGAGAATGACACACTGTACAGACTTGTGCTCACGTTATGAAACCCTATCCACTAGTAGGCAACGCACCCTGGCCATTTGCATTCCCTCTCATGGCTATCACATAATCCAGCCTCATCCTCTAGTGTGGAAAACACCCTTAGGTGCCTATGTAAAAGACAAGGGTAGTAATGCTGGGGAAAAAATAAGATATAAAAAACAACAAATAAATCAATAAACAGATGGCCATGTGATAGAAAACCACAAATTATTAGAGATATCTCTCATAGGTAAGGCAAACTGTCCCAATCTGATCACCAGTCAGAGTAGTAACTGCAAACCTGTCACAATCTTCCCATATAAACCAACACTGTAGTTGACCCTTGGAGTTCCGGGAGGGTATCAAACTCATTGGGGGAGATGCACTAAGGTTTGATGCTGTGGCAATGTGTGTCTGTCCTTGGTGATGTAGACACACATTGCTATATGCACTAAAAATTAGGTATGCAAGGGGAGGGGAGGAGAAGTTCACCATTAGCATATAGGGTTGTTGAACTGCTGGTGATGTTAAAGGGATGCCCTTCCTTACACATCACCAGCAGTAGACAACCCGAAATCTGAGAACATTTTCTCTGTTACCCCACTTGCTCAGTGGGAGAGCGGAGAGGATACTCTCAGCCCCACAAATAACATCACTGCCTTAAACCTTTGAGTGTCATCGGGATGTGCTTTGTGCACCACTGTGACATTCAAAAGGTTAGAAAAGTGCAGAATCAACCCCTCACCTGTAGGTCATTTTTTTATTGATATTTGTAATGTACACATATTACAAATTTAATTTAACCCCTTGGCTGGTTGATACATCTCCAGTGCATTGCAAATATACTTCTAGCAGCCAACGGGTTAAAAATGTAAGAAAATAACAACGTCCCCCTCTCCTGCACGTACAAAGCATCCATGATCTACACTGATGAAATGAAAGAGTCTCTGAGTACAAAGCACATTACATGTTTTTCAGTTTCACAGTAAAAACTGAGAAAGAGGACAAATTATCTTTCCCACCTCTCCTCCTCCTCCTCTTCCTCACTGTCACCCTTCCTGCGTCAGTTCGCCATTCTGACACCACTCCCCTGTCCCTACTTACTCATATTT